>OX402058.1:558616-1951741 GCA_947859365.1 Archips crataeganus
AGGTCGATAAAAAAATCACACTGAGCACACCAAAACGCAAAGCAAACGAAACGCAAACGATTTGACATTGACAGCAGTGACAGTTCACTTCGGTTTTTTTCTGTTTCTACTAAGTTCTGAGCACAAACGGCTTGTCAACCATAAAATCTCACAAATGTCATCTCAAACACTCAAAAAAATATTTCCAGTAAGCAATAGGAGATAAAATAAAACAGCTGCAGTTTCTCGATCTCCAGAACGCCGACTGTCGAAAAAATATATAATTAGCACCTCTTCAAAAAACTTTACTTAGCCGATTGGGCACATTAAAGGATTCAAAACATTTTATTTATCTATCATTGTAATACAACCCAGACTAACGTATTTTAATACAGAAATGTAAACGTTTAGATAGTTTAATGGGAGAATTACAGTATTGAAGACATCAGTTGACATTGTTTCGTTGACATTTAGTTAATTAGCTAAAGTTTTCAAGTATAGTGTGTGGTACTGACCGGCGTCGCAGGCCAGCTCGTGCGCGAGCCCCTTGGGCGGCGGCGCGGCGGAGTCGGGGCAGGCGCAGCGCCGGCCGCCCGGCACGGCCAGGCACAGGTGCGAGCACGGCGCGCCCGCGCACCCGCCACCCGCCGACGTGTTGTAGCGACGCGCGTGGTACACTGCAACACATTCAATAAATAAATAAATAAATAAATAACATGGGACAATTCACACCAATTGACCTAGTCCCAAACTAAGCAAAGCTTGTGTTATGGGTACTAAGCAACGGATAAACATACTTATATAGATAGATACATACTTAAATACGTATTAAACAACCAAGACCCGAGAACAAACAAAACAATAACAATGGAATAAATAGTCCCGATTCGAAACTGGCTCCGAAACGAGAATTCTTAAGTCCCATCTCGTAGCTAGGTTTGGTAGCTAGCCAAATGGGAGGAATAGTTCCGATTCGAAGCTGGCTACGAAACGGGAATTCGTAAGTTCCATCTTTATCATTTCTTTAATGTAACGCGTTTGCGTGGGTAGCCTGGTGTTATTAATACGGTACTACAAAATATATCTTCTTCTTCCCATTCCTCTCCTATCGGAGGTTGGACAACATCATGGCGATTTTGATCTTGGAGGCCGCTGCTCTAAACAAAATATATGTTCAATACTAGATGTGTCGGCAACTTCGTACGCGTGGATTTTCTTTTCAACCTATAAATGAGATTGGAAAAAGCACATTTCCCATTTCGTACCTAGCTACCAACTCTGGCTACGAGATAGGATTAATTAAAGGGTTTTCCTTTCCGTAAAGCTCGTGGTAAATTTTAAATGCAATTTCGCACATAAATTCCGATAAACTCACAAAGCGTGAGCCCGGGCATACCCACGATCCTCTGCTTGAGGCCATAGATGAAACCAAGTGGTTTAGCCTAGTGGCTACCACGCCTTATTTGCAACTTTCTTTCTTCGAACTTCAGTCTCCAGGCAAAGCATCTGACTGGAGAAATATATAAACACTATGACAAGTGTACCGATAGACTCACCTTTCACAGCCGATGGGTTGACTAGATCCTTAGACAGTATGAAGGGCACACCACGCCCGAACTTGTCCTGCCGCACCAGCTCGCCAGATTCCCGCGTCACCCAGAACAGCGACGACTCAAACACGTCCAGCGACACCGGGTGCTTCAACATGTCTCCCTTCAGCACGGTCTTCCGCTGGGAGCCGTCCGGACGCATCACCTCGATCGTGTTCAGCTTGGTGTCTACCCAGTAGATGGTGTGCTCCATAGCCATGTCTATCGCTAAGCCTGTCGGGTGGCGAATGTTTTCAGTGATAAGAGGCCGGCGCTGAGAGCCATCCATCCACGCGGTTTCTATCTTCGGAGCTGACCCAGCGTCCGCCCAGTACATCTTGCCTGTCTGCGGATCGACGACGACGGAGGTCGGGCTCTCGATACCGACAGTAACCAATGCTCGTCTGTATCTTCCGTCTGTTCGGGCGACCATGACGCGCCCACGCGGTTTGGAGCCAGTTCGGTCGGTCTCCGTCCAGAATAAGTTGTCCCCGATGTAGTCAACGGCGAGGGCGGTGGGCTTGGAGCTTCCTTTCATGTTGAGGTCTTGCGCGAAGCCGCTCTTGACTTCTCCTTGCAGCGCGTTGACCATGTAGGAGCGTTTGATGGTCTTGTCGTAGCTGTCGGCCCAGAAGACCATCTCGTGCTTGGGGTCATAGTCGATGGCTTCGATTCTCTTCTCGGAGGAGATGATGTCGTACTCGTGGTTCTTGTCTTGCACGAAGGCGCGTATCTCGGGGCCGTTGGCAAACATCAGCACCACCTCGTCTTCTGTAGCTTTGCACACGCCGGAGAGGCTGTCTGCCAGTCTGGAGTAAAAAGTGCATTCAAATTAGGAGGGACGTATGAAAGGGGTAATCCTTCTAATATGAATAAATGTGTAAGTTTGTGAGGGGGTGTGTTTTTTACTTTTTCACTCTAGAACGGCTGGAGAGGTAAACTGAGACTAAGGGTCATTTGCACGGTTGAAAAATTAAATCGTTAACCCTGGCTTATGAATGTCATTTACATACATTTCGACACTACTCTGTTCCGCGCAAGTCCGTCTAAGGCGGCCCCTAGACCTACAATAACATTGTACAATACTTTTTATTGTACAATAAGATTGAAAGGCGCTCGGAATCCAAACGAGCAATTATATTGCTCAATAATACGAACTGCACAATGTTTTCGTATTCAGTCGGATACTAAAATATTGCACAATAATAATAATAATAATAATATCCAATTTATTTCAGACTAGGTCCATATTTTGTTAGTTACAATAATAGGTGATACAATGTTAATAGTACAACAACAAACGTAAAAATTTTATACAAATTGCATTAAATCAAAATAAATTAAATAAAATCCAAACAAATCGAAATTAAGCTAAAACATATCACATCAAAAAAAAATTAAATTGAATTAAATCTAAATATACAAAATTAAATCAAAATAAATTAGGTCAAAAACAAATTAATAATAATAAATCTACAACAATACTGACCCTACACGATGCAATGGAAAAATATGGCACAATAAAAATTAAACTCGCTCAAACTTTCGGTCAATCATTGCGCAATCTTCAATATTAACCCTAAACGATCAATAATATTGCACAATTCGCAATATTGTGCAATATAATTGATCGTTTAGGGGCCGCCTAATGGCCATAGAAACGGTCCAGGTTAAAAAAAAATCTTTAACCCTGGAATATGGATGAAAGCTCCATACATTTTGGCACTACTTAATCTTGAGCTAGCAGTCAACACGGTGTCTTAAGTCAATTTTGGTCCGCACAAGCCGGCCGGTGATAAAAGGGAAGACCGAAACATACTTGAACCCTTCCCGGCAGGTGCAGCTGTAACTGCCGTTGATGTTCTCGCACAGCTGCGAGCAGTGGTGGTCGCCGCCGGCGCACTCGTCCACGTCCTCGCAGCGCTTGGGGTCCGCGCGCGAGATGATCCAGCCCTGGTAGCACGAGCAGATGTAGCCGCCGCCGACGCCGACGCCGCCGATGCCCAACGGCAGGGTCAGGTTCGTGCAGAAGTGCTCGCAGCCACCTGGATGTAAATGTTGTACATGTTATTTAAAAGCGAAAAAATGCGACGTGGTTCAATTGGTAGAACACCCGTTGGGGCGCATACCCAGGAGACGTGGGTTCGAATCCCACCGGCGCACCCGGAAAAAACTTTTTCGCTTTTAAATAATCTTAGATTCGGTGAGCAGCCGTACTGCTAATAAAATAAATAATAGTTGTACATGTTAATGGATTATTCCATGTCCTATCCTACTAAGTATAAAACCGGCCAAGAGCGTGTCGGACACGCACAAGGTAGGGTTCCGTAGCCATTACAAAAAAATCAAGTAATATTTTTCGTATGTGTACGGAATCATCCAAATTTAGGTATGTTTTATACCTTAGGCTACTATTTACTCTTAAACTACAAATAATTTCCAAGCAATCTTAGCCGCTATAATTTTCCTAGTAAATTTGATATAATTACTACCATTCTGAATTTTTTCAAATATTTCCACCTAACAGTTTAGATTTTAGAGGGGGGGGGGGACGCTCGATTTTAATGAAAATTTTCACTTTAAAGTTGAATATTTCGCAAACAGATCACTGAATAGAAAAATCATGGTGGCAACCCCGCAATGGTTTTAAAACACCTATCCAACGATACCCCACACTATAGGATTAGTCGAGAAAAAAAAAATCACCCACCCTTTACGTCTATGGGAGGTACCCTAAAAAAAATATTTTTTTATTTTTTATCTTACCACTTTGTTGGCGTGACTGATATGTATATTCATGCCAAATTACAGCTTTCTAGTACTAACGATCTCTGAGCTTAGCCGCGGACAGACAGACAGACGGACAGACATGGCGAAACTATAAGGGTTCCTAATTGACTACGGAACCCTAAAAATCAGGTCGCATGCGGTCTTTGACTAGTATGCGTTGCCAGTGAAGACTCATGGCTCATGGCACTAAGACGTGGCCGCTAAAGATGGGCCTCATAAGAAAGCTTATGGTCACTCAGAGGGCGATGGAGGGGGATGATTCTCTACGGGATTACAATAGAAATGACGAAATCCTCGCAAGTACTAAAGTCATCGACATATTTAGCTCGACTAGCAGTTGGCAGGGCACATCGCTTGTAGAACTGATGGCCATACATCGTTATCGCGGGACCAAAAACAAATCAGTTAAAGAACATATATAACAGAATTCTGTTTAGTATACGGATATATTCTGCCTACAAGTTCTAAGCATCTAAGAAGTTTTAGTAATACTAAAGTTTTCGCTGGAAAAGGTCAATCAAATTTGTCTTATACTTACTGTTTAAACGTTTATATACATAGAAGTCAATGTGTCTATTTGAATAATAAGCCAGCAATGTGTGTAATTTTTATTAACGTATATTTACTCGGATTTTATTTGGATTTCGTAATAGATCACAAATAATTATGTTGTAAACACAGTTATTATTACAAATAATTAATAAATGACAATGTCAAGCAAGAAAAGTGGCTGAAGAGTTTGACGCTGCGATTGTGTAATTAATATTTTTTATGTATTATTAGTAATCAAGTCAAGTATGGAGGTCTGATAATAGTAATATTAGTGATAAATTTTGAACTCTTGGTCATAAATGTTGCTCGATATCAGTGTCGCTTCTGTTATTGCTAATTTTCATAATCTTTCAGTACTGTCAAATCGTTTTTGCCCCCGCGATAACGATGTATGCTGATGGCCGACGGGGCCGAAAAGTTCTCGCATCACACTGGCGATTTGAGGAAGAGTTATAAACTTGCGGGGGCGTAACGATTTCGCTGGGAATGCGCAGGTAACGCAGCTGTGCCATGCAATGCGTTGATTCGCTGCGATGACGCAACGCAACGCAACACACCAGTGAAGCTTCACTCTGATTCCCTATTTATGCAAGTTAGCTATGAAGTATCTTTTTTTTTTTTTTGTACTTATTTTTTCAACTTCATTTTTTTTTATTACTTTTACGGTCATCCCGTGAAATCATACATTTCGTACTAAATACAAACTGAAATATAGATGCACAGAAAAAACCCCAGAAAAAAGACCAATGCTGGGAATCGAACCCAGGTCCTCAGCATTCCGTGCCGCGTGCCATACCCCTACACCACCACTGGTCTAGAGATTAGACACGAATCTTTCCTATACATCATACATTTCAATCTCAAGATTGAAATGAATGATGACCGTAAAAGTAATAAAAAAAAATGAAGTTGAAAAAATAAGTACAAAAAAAAAAAGATACTTCATAGCTAACTTGTTTAAAGTTGCACAGTAGCGCCATCTCTTGTCCAGGTGAGCGGTTAGTTCCGAAGGAGTGTTAAAATCTCTCGATGAGGGTGTAACATAGATGTGCGCTTGTCACTGCATAAGGTGATGATTTAGCAGATTGAAATGTATGATGTATAGGAAAGATTCGTGTCTAATCTCTAGACCAGTGGTGGTGTAGGGGTTTGGCACGCGGCACGGAATGCTGAGGACCTGGGTTCGATTCCCAGCATTGGTCTTTTTTCTGGGGTTTTTTCTGTGCATCTATATTTCAGTTTGTATTTAGTACGAAATGTCCCTATTTATGCTCTAAAAGCCTTATTACAATGGCGATTTGCGGACGAGTTAAAAGCGAGGCGTGGGCGTAGCGAGTTTGTTTGTTGTTTGTTTCAGTGTTAGCGTCCCATATGCGCGCTCGTGACGAAATGCATCCGCCTCGCCATCGCCATCGCCTCGCTTTTAACTCGTCCGCAAATCGCCAGTGTAATAAGGCTTTTAGAGCATAAATAGGGAATCAGAGTGAAGCTTCACTGATGTGTTGCGTTGCGTCGCGTCATCGCAGCGAATCAACGCATTGCATGGCACAGCTGCGTTGCGTCGACGCACGACAAAAATGTTCTGTTAGAGAAAGCGCTCGGCATCACCCTCCCTCGCTTCATCTTTTCTCCGTCGATCCGTTGAAACGTCACGTGCGACGAATCAACGCATTCATGTGGCATGTTATAAAAAAAAAGCCTGCCAAGTGCGAGTCGGACTCGCGCACCGAGGGTTCCGTACAAATTAATATGTATCTATGAACATCCAGTCTTAGCAGACCCCTGCTGCTAAGCAAAATGTGCGCAGTGTGGGATCATTGTAGATTGGTTACTGATATAGACAGACAGACAAAAAAAATTATGCTTTTCGCAATTTTTCCTTTATCTGTGCTATAAGACCTTGCTTCGTACCAAATTTCAAGGTTCTGAGTTCACGGGAAGTACCCTGTAGGTTTTGATTCCCTTGCGAGTGTCGAAAATGTGCGTTGTTTACTGATATAGACCGACAGACAAAAAAAAATATGCTTTTCGCAATTTTTCCTTTATCTGTGCTATAAGACCTTGCTTCGTACCAAATTTCAAGATTCTGAGTTCGCGGGAAGTACCTTTTAGGTTTTGATTCACTTGCGAGTTTCGAAAATATGCGGAAATGTGCGTCATAAACGGCTGTATCTTTTGATTGCGTTGACTTAGAAGTTTGATTTTTTCACAGCTCCAAGGGACAGTAGACTTGAGTATTTGATATAAATTTCAGCTTGATACCTCCACGCGTTCCTGAGAAAAAGGGTCTTGACAGACAGACGGACGGACAACAAGGTGATCCTATAAGGGTTCCGTTTTTTCCTTTTGAGGTACGGAACCCTAAAAAATATGTAAAACGTCGCAGCGTCAACGTTGCGACGACGCAACGCACTCGTGGAGCGTCACTCAGTAGTTTACCCTTGGCGGTGAGGTCGCAAGTCTTCTCGTGGTGGCAGCCTAGCTCGTCGGAGGCGTCGCCGCAGTCGTCGGCCAGGTCGCACAGCTGCGCGCGCGCCACGCAGCGCCGGTTGGCGCACTGGAACTGCGCGTACGGGTCGCACGGCTTGGCGCGCGCGGCGCACAGCGTCATGTTGTTCTCGTCGGAGCCGTCGCCGCAGTTGTCCACGCCGTCGCACACTTGGTATCTGCATAAAAATAAAAATAAAAAATAAAAAAATATTAGGGGGACAATCTTACACAAATCGACCTAGTCCCAAACTAAGCAAAGCTTGTACTATGGGTACTAGACGACGATAAACATACTTATATAGATAAATAAATACTTAAATACATAGAATGTTTTATGCAACAAACTTAATCAATTTTCGTTTGCACTATACCAACTTAACAAGGTGGTCAGTCAATCTGCTGTGCTGACTGCTTACCACGCCTATGTCACTTCGACATTACGATATGGAATCATATTTTGGGGAAATTCCACAGATCGCGAAATGGCATTTAAATGTCAGAAAAAATGTGTGAGGTCGATTTGTGGTATTCAGTCTACTGAATCATGCAAACCGCATTTTATTAAACTCAAAATATTAACTTTGCCGTGTCTATACATTTATGAAGTGGTACTTTATGTCAAAAACAACAAGAGCCAATTTTCGGGTTTTAATAGCATTCGTCAGAAGGAGAAAATAACCAGGAAACCTTATACAGCCACACCCACACCCAGAACAGCCTTGCTCGCTAAAAGTTTTTTCGGAATGGCTCCAAAAATTTATAACAAACTGCCGAAGAGAATTTTAGAATCAGAAGACATAAAACTGTTTAAAAGTGCATTATTTAAGTTTTTAACTGAAAAGGCATACTATTCCGTACAAGAATTATGTAATGATATGAGTATAATTTGACTATCTACAATTGATTTATATAATTTGATAACTATTTTATTCAAGTTAGCTATGAAGTATCTTTTTTTTTTTGTACATATTTTTTCAACTTCATTTTTTTCCAGGTGAGCGGTTAGTTCCGAAGGAGTGTTAAAATCTCTCGATGAGGGTGTAACATAGATGTGCGTTTGTCACTGCATAAGGTGATGATTTAGCAGATTGAAATGTATGATGTATAGGAAAGATTCGTGTCTAATCTCTAGATCAGTGGTGGTGTAGGGGTATGGCACGCGGCACGGAATGCTGAGGACCTGGGTTCGATTCCCAGCATTGGTCTTTTTTCTGGGGTTTTTTCTGTGCATCTATATTTCAGTTTGTATTTAGTACGAAATGAACTATTTTATTGTTTATTTTATTTTGTACCTGCTACCTTCATGACATTATTATGACATTTTAATTTAATTTCGCCTATTTTAATAAATTCAATAGTTTCAATTCAATTATAACGTACTTATCATATTTTATTTTAGTTTGACGCATGTTTTATTTTCGATTGTATCAATGTAATTAATTAATTTCATTTTATTATTTTGACGATTCTAATTTTATAATTTTATATTAGTTTTAAATTATTTGTATGCCTGTGGGCGAACATAGTGATACCAATTACTTTGTAACACCTTGTGTATATTGTAACCACCTATGTTGACAAATAAAGATACTTTGACTTTGACTTTGACTTTGAAAACATCCATAACTCAGGAACAAATATTTGTGCTCATCACACAAATAAATGCCCTTACCGGGATTTGAACCCAGGACCTCTTGCTTCGTAGGCCGGGTCACTACCAACTAGGCTAAAGCGGTCGTTTAAGGATAAGGATATTGATTATCACTGCATAAGGTGATTATTTAACAGATTGAAATGTACAATGTATACTTAGAAAAAAATCGTGTCTTAACTCTAGACCAGTGGTGGTGGTGGAATGCTGAGGACCTGAGGCCGTATTGTCTAACGCTTCTGTCGCTTGCCGTCGCTTTCACCATCTCTTTCTGTCATAATTTTATACAGTTTGACAGAAAGTAATAGTGATTGCGAAGGCAAGCGTCAAAAGCGTCAGACAATAAGGCTGCTGGGTTTGATTCCCACCATATTGGTCTTTTTTCTGAAGTTTTTTCTGTGCATCTATATTACAGTTTGTGTTTAGTATGAAATACTTGGTATCTGTCGGGACGTGGTCAATTACAAGCTTCGTTGGATATTTTTGGATTGCAGGCGAGGTTTATGTGGAGGTGGATCCCATCTAATCTATCTATACATATAATAAATCTGTAACAAGTCGGTGTCTGTACATTGAAGATATTTGAGAAAAACTGTCACTAAAGCTATTTATTAGCGCAATAGAACCCAAAACAATGATTTTTAGAATTATTGTCTGTTTATCTGTTTGTCTGTGCGTTTGTGCGCGCTAATCTCAGAAACGGCTTAACCTAGAAGGATGCGGTTTTCGCTGATATGTTAGTATTTTCTTGGATTAACATTTAGTGTTTGTTTCACTTGAATCGGTTCACAAATAAGAAAGATACGTCTATTTTAAGAATTTAACGAACAGGTTTTTTTGTTTGAACGCGCTAATCTCAGGAACTACTGCTCCGATTTGAAAAATTCTTTCAGTGTTAGATAGCACATTATTTATCGAGAAAGGGTATATAGGCTATATAATCATCACGCTAACACCAATAGGAGCGGAGCGGAGCGGAAAAATGTTTCAAAATTGGGGTTTTTTGAAGTGAAACTTCTATAGGCACGCTTGACTTGTGGTGAATGTGAACGCGGGTGTGCGGAGGGGGGGGGAGTAATTTTTTTATATCGAAGAACTATGAGAGCCATAAATGATGAAAAAGCAAATTGTATAAAAAAAAATAAGCTGCCCAAATTACTAATTCCACGCAGACGGAGTCGCGGGCAACAGCTAGTGGATTATATGTATTGTGGTAGGTACTTTTGTGCCACTACTGTTGCATGAATCTGTGGTATAATAACTAGGGATCAGAAAAGTTAGGCTGACTAACAATAGATGGCACTACCTACGACGCCTTACAATAGAAAAATGGCGATTGTAACTCACTTCTAATAAAATCACGATCAGAAATACATCGCTGCGAAAATTATTCCACCTTCTCATCAACCTAACTAAATATAAAGGTTTTGAGACCCAACATTGGATCAAAAGACATTAGTTTACTCCCTTCCTCCTGTATGATACTGCACTATATGACAGGATAATGGGGATGTTGACACCACCAATCAACTGACGTTCTTTTTATGAGCTGTCAAAACACAATCTCCCATAGAGTTCGAATGACAATAGCGACATATGACGTCATTGTTCGCATACTCAATCAACTAACTATTTATTTGTTTTAAAGCAACAAAAAATCTAATTTTGCATTTAATCGAAAATTAATCTGGCTTTCGGGGCTGAAATAAAGCGTTTTTTTACTGGAGTCGAGTCTTCAAATTTTTTTTTAACGGTGTCAACATCCCTATTCAATGCTGATAAACAATAACGTGTCTGTTGTAATAGTAGGCGGTTGCTGTGAGTTTGCCTATCACGTTTGCGATACCTCAAAGCTGGGTTCGGTATAAAAGCGTGGCGCCTGTAGTGTGTCACGTACCGGGGCACGCAGCGGTGGTTGGCGCAGTGGAAGCGGCGCAGCGTGTCGCAGTTGAAGTTGGTGCAGAGCGCCGCCGCCTCGTCGCTGCCGTCGCCGCAGTCGTCGGCGCCGTCGCACAGGTCCGACTGCGACACGCACAGGTTGTTGGCGCACTGGAACCTGCAACACGCACCGCACGTTACTGGCGACCCGCTCGACCGGAACACGTGCGAGCAAAGCGGAGGCGGAGTCTCGACGGAACCGACCTGCTCTCCGGGCAGTATCTGCCGCCGGGGAAGCGCGGCGGGCAGCCGATCTCGTCCGACAGGTCCCGGCAGTCGCGGTCGCCGTCGCAGCGGAAGTAGGACGCGATGCAGTGGCCCGACTCGCACTGGAACGTGCCGTTCTTGCACTGGAAGCCGCCGCACGCGAGCTCGTCCGAGTTGTCGCCGCAGTCGTCCTCGTGGTCGCAGCGCCACCGCGACGAGATGCACTTGCCGTTGCCGCATTTGAACTCGGACTCCGAGCAGTCTCTGTACTTGTGCCGGCACACGCTCTCGGCCTCGTCGCTGCCGTCGCCGCAGTCGTCGGTGAAGTCGCAGAGCCACCGCTCGGGGACGCAGCGCTTGTTCTCGCAGGTGAAGTCCGCGTCGGCGCGGCAGGCGGGGCAGTTCTCGGGCAGCTCGTCGGAGCCGTCGCGGCAGTCGTCCTTGCCGTCGCAGAACAGCCACTTGGGTATGCAGCGGTAGTTGGACCGGCCGGGGCAGCGCCGCCAGCCGGTGGTGCAGTTCCTCTGACGGCACATGTAGGCGGGCTCGTCGGAGTCGTCGCCGCAGTCGTTGTCGAAGTCGCACATCCAGAGCTTGGGGATGCAGCGGCCGTTCTTGCAGGAGAACTCGGTGCCGGGGTCGCAGGTGCGGTTGTGGCACATGGCGGGCTCCTCGTCGCTGCCGTCCTTGCAGTCCGTGTCGCCGTCGCACTTCCAGCTGTCCAGGATGCAGCGCCCGCTGGCGCGGCACTTGAACTCGAGCAGCGGGCACTCGTGCGCGCACTCGGCCTCGTCGCTGCCGTCGCCGCAGTCGTCCGCGCCGTCGCAGATGGTGGCGGCCGGCGTGCAGTTGGTGTTCTTGCACTGGAACGAGCCGGCGCGGCAGTGGCGCACCGGGCACGTGTCCGGCTCGTCGGACCCGTCCATGCAGTCCTTCTCGCCGTCGCACTTCCAGAACCACGGGATGCACTTCTCGTCGCGCCCGTTACACCTGTGCTGTCCGTCCGTGCAGTTCGCGATGCAGGTCTTCGTGTCCCTCGCGAGGTAGTACTGGTTCGGACACGCGCACTTGTACGTGGTCGCGCCCTCCTCGCCGTAGCCTTCGATATTCAGGTAGCTGGATTCGTGAGGAGGCGCTATGAGACACAGGTGCGAGCATCCTCCGTTGTTGGTGCCGCAGGGGTTCGGATACGGCAGCTGCCTCAGCGGGTGCACCACGTGGATGTCGTACGGCCTGTGCGTCGTGTTCCGCAGGACCGTGAGATTCTCTCCGGAGTGTTTGTCGGCCTTGCTTATGGCCTTGAGATTCCAGTCGGTCCAGTATATCTCGTCGTCGAATAAGCTGAGAGCGAAGACGTGGGGTACCTTCTCACCGGATAGCACGACGTGTCTGTGCCGGCCCTCGAGGTCGGCGGAACCGATGTAGTCGAGATGGGCGTCGGCCCAGTAGATCCTGTCCGTGAAGTAGTCGATGGTGAGGGCGTTCGGCCAGGCGATGTCGTTCTCCCAGTTCAGTATGGCGGTATAATTGGAGCCGTCCATTCCCATCTTACCGATGTAAGCCTGCAGGTGCCAGGACGTGAAGTACAGGTATCCGGTGCCGGGGTGAACGATGATAGCCCGCGGGTCCGCGATGCCGGTCTTGAGGGTCTTTCGTCGCGTGCCATCCAACTCGGAGACGTCCAGATTCTTGGAATGCCTGTCCAGCCAGTAAAGTTTTCTTCCGATCCAGTCGACGGCGATGCCTTCCAAGCCGTGCGAGTCGTGCCGGATCACGACCTCCTTGGTCGGGGTCGGGTCCGTGTAGTCCGACCGGTAGATGGTCTTGGCCGAGACGTCGGCGAAGTACATCTGGTTCTCCCGGAAGTCGAAGTCGATGGCGACGACGTTCATGAGGTCCTGGTGCACGAGGCTGTACTGGCGCGCGTCGGCGGACATGTTGCGCACGTAGTACTTGTTGGTGAAGACGAGCCAGGCGGCGGTGGCGTCTTTGCGCTTGCAGGTGTGCTCGTCCGGCTCGCGCTCGTAGTACGGCTCGGCGCACTTGCAGTAGTAAGAGCCGGGCGTGTTGGCGCAGCGCTGCGAGCACACGCCGGGCGTGTCGCGGCACTCGTCCGCGTCGGCGCACGCCTTGCCGTCGGCCAGCAGGCGGTAGCCCTGGTTGCAGTCGCAGTAGAACCCGGTGGGCGTGTCCACGCACTTGTGGCCGCACTGGTTGCTCTCCAGCTTGGCGCACTCGTCCACGTGGCAGTGCGCCGGCTCGTCCGAGTCGTCGCTGCAGTCGGACACCTTGTTGCAGACGAGCCGGCTGTCGATGCACCGGTCGTCGTTGCACCTGAACTGGCCGGCGGGGCAGGTCTTGTTGTCGCGGCCGCAGCCGACCTCGTCGGAGCGGTCGCCGCAGTCGTCCTCGCCGTCGCAGCGGAAGTGCTCGCGGATGCACTTGAAGTTCTGGCACTGGAACTCCTGGTCGGAGCACTGCTTGTACTGCGAGTTGCAATGCTTGCCCTCGTCGGAGCCGTCGCCGCAGTCGTTGTCGTGGTCGCAGACCCAGCCGCGGTTGACGCAGCGGCCGTTGGTGCACTGGAACTGGTCCTCGGAGCAGGGCGCGGGCGTGGCGCAGCGGTGCAGCGTGGCGTTCTCGTCGGCGCCGTCGACGCAGTCGGGGTCGCCGTCGCAGAGCCACTTGCGCGGGATGCACTGCGCGCGGTTCCACAGCTTGTTCTCGGCGCACGCGTACTCGGTGTCGGGGTCGCACTTGCGCTCGTTGCACTGGTGGCGCTCGTCCTCGTCGCTGCCGTCCAGGCAGTCGTTGTCGCCGTCGCAGATGTAGATGCGCGGGACGCAGTTGCCGTTGTCGCACGTGAACAGGTCGCCGAAGCAGGTGCGGCCCTCGGAGCGGCAGTACTCGGGCGGCTCGTCGGCGCCGTCGCCGCAGTCGTCGTCGCCGTCGCAGTACCAGGTGGCGGGGATGCAGCGGTGGTTGGGGCAGCGGAAGCTGTTCTGCGGGCAGGTGCGCTGCGCGCAGTGCAGCGGGTCCTCGTCGCTGTTGTCGCCGCAGTCGTTGTCGCCGTCGCAGAGCCAGTAGGGCTCGACGCAGATGTTGGTCTTCTCGCACTTGAGGTGGTTGGCGGG
The DNA here is from genome assembly GCA_947859365.1 of Archips crataeganus. Lineage (NCBI taxonomy): Eukaryota > Metazoa > Arthropoda > Insecta > Lepidoptera > Tortricidae > Archips > Archips crataeganus. The sequence goes on from OX402058.1 coordinate 572,947, forward strand.
GCAGGTGGTGTTGCGCGGGCAGCGCTCGTGCGTCTCGTCGCTGGTGCCGTTGTCCTTGCAGTCGTTGATGCCGTTGCAGACCTGCGCCTGCGGGATGCAGCGCGCGTTGGCGCACGTGAACTCGCCGGCGGCGCACGGCGCGTACACGCAGCCCTCCTCGTCGGAGCCGTCCTTGCAGTCGTTCTCGTGGTCGCACTTCCAGGACTCGAAGATGCAGCGGCCGTTGTTGCAGCGGAACTCGTGCGGCGAGCAGGAGTGGTACGCGCAGTAGTTGCGCTCCTCGTCGGAGCGGTCGCCGCAGTCGTCGTCGCCGTCGCAGGCCCACATGCGGCTGATGCACTTGCCGTTGGCGCAGGAGAACTTGCCGGCGTCGCAGGAGACGTTGCGCGGCACGCACATGCGGCCCTCGTTGACGAGCTTGCTGGCGTCGTCGCACTTGCACTCGACGGTGCCGTTGGGCGCGGGATGGCAGGACTGCGCGCAGCCGCCGTTGCTGAGCGCGCAGGGCGTGGCGCGGCAGGCCTGGCGCGCGGCGCTGACCACGTGCAGGTCGCGCGGCGAGTCCTCCAGCCGCTTCACCATCTCCTGCATGTCGGCGCCGGTGTGCTTCTCGGCGCGGTACACGCCGCGCAGCTGCAGGTCCGTCCAGTAGATGTAGTTGCCGTGCACGGTGATGGCGAACGGGTAGATGGTGGCGGACACCAGCACCTCGCGCGCGGAGCCGTCCATGCGGGCCCGCTCGATCTTCTCGCGCACGGCGTCCGTCCAGTAGAGCATGGCCTCCTCGAAGTCGATCGTGAGGCCGCTCGGCTGCGACAGGTCCTTGTCGACGATGGCCTTCTTGAGCGAGCCGGCCATCGTGGTCCGGTAGATCTTGCCGGAGGTGCCGAACCGGCCCCAGTCGGTGTAGTAGAGGGTGCCGTTGCAGGGGTCGACGACGATGGCGCGCGGGCGCTCGACGCGCGCGATCATCACTATCATGGAGCCGTCGAGGTTCATGGCGTAGATCGAGTTGTTCGAGCTGTCGGTCCAGTAGATCTTCTTCTGGGTCCAGTCGTACGCGATGCCCTCGGGATTTATGTTCTTGTACAGGATGCTCTGGATGTTGGCCGGGTCGGGGTTGTTGGACGGCATCCACGCGATCTTCGCCCAGGGTCGGATCTGGGTGAAGAACAGTTTGTTGTCGGCGTAGTCGAACTCGACGCCGACGACGTTGGTGAGGTTGACGACGGGTTTGAAGGGCGTGCCGGTCGACTTGGGGTCGAGGTTGACGGCGCGGATCTCGGTGCGCGTGGTGAACACCAGGTACTCGTCGACGACGTCGCACTTCTTGGGGTCGGTCTTGGAGACCTGTCCGGTTGCGCACTCGCACCGATGCATGTTGGTCTTGGTTTCGTCCGGCGGGTAGCTGAAGCAGAGTTGCTCGCAGCCTCCGTTCCCTAGTTTTCTGCAGGGGTTATTTTCATCAGTCGGCTGGTTGTTGATGTCGAAGATCACGATATCTCTTAGCTTCGGCAAATTGGTTCTCATCTTCTCAGGCAGTGACATGTTTCCGGGCAGCTTCGACGCCTTGTAAATTGTCTGCAAGTTTCTATCAACCCAGTAGACGCTGGTCGTGTGGATTGCGATGCCCATAGGATTAGGCAGGTTGGAGCGGATCACTTGTCTGCTGCCGCCGCTGTAGGAGATCTTCTGGATCTGGTCCAGCTTGGAATCGACCCAATAGACGTCGTGAGACAGCATATCGATAGTCAGATCTCTCGGGTTTGAAATACCAGAGCTGACGACGGTTTCCCATTTAGATCCATCGAGGTAAGCTTTGCCGATGCGCGGGTACTGTCCGTAGTCGATCCAATATAAGAGTCGCTTGATAGGGTTAACTGCGAGTTCTCGCGGTGCGTCCATGGTCTTCTTAACGAGCACCTTTCTGTGGGAGCCGTCCAGCCAGCACATCTCGACGTAGTTCTCGTGCGGGAACACGTTGGTGAAGTACAAGTTACCGGCGACCCAGTCCACCGCCAAGCCGCGGATGCCGTTGCTGCCGATGCCGTCTTTGATGACGTGTTGAAGCTCCGTGCCGTTGGGCCTGATGCGGAATATGCCGTTCCACTGTCCACGGTTAAACTCGACCCAGTAGATGTAGTTCTCGGCGAAATGGACGTCCACGTGGAGAATGTGGTGGCCGGCGCCGGTCACGGGCACCATGGCCTCGGCGCTATCTTCCAGGCTGTAGCCGCGTATCAGGTCGAGCTGTGACACGACCGCGAAGGTCTTGTAAGGCACGCAGTTGACCTCATTCTCTTTCTTGTATCCGATGGAGCAGGCGCAAACGCGCGAGCCACCCTCGCCGGGGATGCAGATCTGTTCGCACCCGCCGTTGTTCTGGAGGCAAGGGTGGTGAATCATCTTTCTCTTTTGGAATATCGTCAAGGATTTGAGGTCACTCTCGTTGTCCATTATTATCTTGATGTTTTCCCCGTTCGGGAGGTCGGCCTTGATGATCTTCTCGTGTCGTTGGTCGAGGACGTACAAGCGCGAGTCGAGAACGGCGACGGATTTGGGATACGATATGTCATTTTTCTCTGAGAGGATGGTGCGGCGGTCGTTGCCGTCAGTGTTGACGCTGCTGACGCTGGCGGGGAACTGCGTGCTGAAGTACACGATCTTCTTCTCGACGTCGACGGTGATGGCCTCGGGCCGCTCGATGGAGTCCACAAGCACTGCGGCGTTGGAACCGTCCATGTTAGCGCGCCCGATCTTTGCCGGCACTCCGTAACCGCCTTCGTCGGACCAGAACATTTTTCTAGAAACAAAAAGAAAAATTAAAGACCATGACTAAAGATCGAAAACGCAGAATTAAATTCGGTTATCGACAACTTACCCTTCCGTCGGATCCAAGCAGATGCCCTTGGGGCGGGCCACGGATACCTTGCTTCCGTCGTTAGCCAAAATGATAGTCCTGTATTTAACTTTGCCGTCCACGCGAACCATTTCGATGTTGCTGGCGATGCGGTTAGCCATGAACAAGTTGCGGCCGAGCCAATCGAAGGCGATGGCCGACGGGGCGCCGACGATGCCGGTGTCGTCTCCGAAGAATTCCACCTTATCTCCACCGCCGTAAGGCATGCTGTAGATCGTGCAGTTTTCGTTCTCCTCGCTGTCACCTCCCACAGATTGCAGCCAATACAGCATGTGCCCCTGCCGATCGTAGTCAATTTGCACGCCACCTAAGAACAGAGCCGTATTTTAGTTTAGAGCGAAAGGTTCACTAGAGAACTTTTAGAGGGAGGCGGATAGAGAATTTATACCTTGAACACCAACCACCGGGGGGAGCTGGCCCGCCTTGCCGGAGCCATCGGGGGACAAGTCGATGATCTGCGTTCCCTTGAGGACCATCAGATATGCGTTTTCCTCTGAAAACGAATACGTAATTAACAAAAAAGTCAGGCGAGATAGGAAAGCTTCAGTTGTTTAAAAAATGATGATACCTTCTACGCATTTTCCTTCCGGCAGCAGCTTGAAGCCGGGCTTGCATATGCAGGCGTAGCCGGCGGTGGCGTCGGGGCTCAGCAGGCAGAGATGCTGGCAGGGCGCGGCGCGGCAGGGGGAGGGGTGCGCGGGCTGCAGCGACGGGTGGTGCACGTGGATGGACAGCGGCTGCGAGATCAGGTGCGACACCACCGTCTGGTTCCAGCCCGTGAACTTGTGCGCCGACAGCACCCTGTTCAGCTGCCGGTCCGTCCAGTACAGAGTGTCCTCGAACATCGTCAACGAATGCGGATGCAAAAGGTAGTGGCTGCCCGCGAGCACCTGTTGTCTTCCCGTTCCGTTGTAGTTGCAGAAATCGATAAAGTCGAGCTTCGAGTCGGCGAAGTAGACTCGTTGCGTGGCCGTGTCGAGCGTGAGCCCGTTCGGCCAGTAGATCTTGGTCGTGATGATGGCGGAGCGTTGCGAGCCGTCCATGCCGACGCGCTCGATGCGGGGGTTCTCTCCCCAGTCGGTCCAGAACAGCCACCTCGCGTTCGGTGCGGGGTCCAAGCACATCCCTCTGGGCTGAGTGATGTTCCCGCTCAGCAGCGTCGTCCTCGCGCTCCCGTCCTCCTTCGCGACCTCGATAGTGTTGAGCTTGCTGTCCAACCAGTAGATGTTGCCTCCGACCCAGTCGTACGCCAGACCTTCGACTAAGTCCAAGCCGGTGGACACGAGCTCCTTAGGTTCGCTTCCGCGGTCTAATCTGGATATCGTTTTCAGTTTCATGTCGGACCAGAATATGGTCCCCGTGCGCATGTTGGAGTCTGTAGCGACGACGTTCTCGACGCTTATCGGGACCCTTTCCAGGCCTTGTTCGTTCAGATCGGCGACGAGGATGGAGTGTCGGTTGGAAATGATGAGGAAGGCGCTGGAGTGGTTATCGGCCTTGCAGGAGTGCTTGTCGGGTGCGAGCTGGTAGCCGGGGACGCAGCCGCAGCGATACGAGCCCTTGAGGTTCATGCAGTCCTGGGAACAGATCCCGGGCGGCGTGCACTCGTCTATATCCTGGCACAGGAAGCCGTCGCTGGAGAGTTCCTCGCCCGCGGGGCACAGGCACAGCGGGCCGTTCGGCGTCTGCTTGCACTCGTTCGAGCACAGTCCTGCTTGATGCTGGCACTCCGCAAAATCACAACTAGGTCCTAAAAAAGCGATAAACAGAAATGTATAAGATGTACACTCGACTGTAACTTAAAAATTAATGGGAGTCAATGTTACCTTCGTCGGCTCCGTTGGGGCAATCGAACTTGCTGTCACAGACTTGCGTGAGGTTGACACAGCGGTCGGTGACTCCTGGGCATTGCCACTGGCCAGACGGGCATCTAAAAAGAATAACAGTATGGTTAGTAATATTGTTTAATGAGTCTTTGTTCTCTGGAAAAGAGACCTACCTAAACGGCTTTTTACACGTCTTGTTAAGTAGATCTGCGAGACAATGAAAGCGACTGACGATTTGGTTGAAAACAAGGCTTTGCAATTCGCAAATTTTGAGTGGTACCTTCACAGGTCTACCAGGAGGGCATTCATATGCCTACGCAGCCGGCACCGGGTTTGAATTTTTAATAAAACCGGACAAGTGAGTGTCGGAACCGTATTAATTTAAGTACCTAGTGAGAGTTTTTTTTTTTTTTTTTTATGATATAGGAGGCAAACGAGCAGACGGATCGCCTGATGGTAAACGATCACCGTCGCCCATGGACACCCGCAACACGGGGGGCATCACAGGTCCGAGATTTCCCTTTCCTCCACGTCGAGTGATGATATTTCCCAACTCGCTCTATGCCAAATTTGGTCAGATTCGGCTCGACCCCCTAAATGCCTGACGTAGTTTGTCATTATTAAACGGAACGTTGGTTTACCTGAAGGGCGGCGGCTTGCAAGCATGCGTGGTGCCCTCATCAGAGCCGTCGCCGCAGTCGTCGCGGCCGTCGCACACATAGGCCTGGTACACGCAGCGGCCCGACGCGCACTTGAAGTGGTTGGGCGGGCACGCCGCCGCGCCGCACGTCGCTGGCTCATCCGATAAGTCCTCGCAGTCCGGGGAGCCTGCACCACGACACATCACAGTAAGCTGGTATACATACTTACATGGTGACAATTTTGCAGCGTCAAAATCTGCAGTTTGACCAACAGCCTCCAAGGAGAGGTTCCGGGACCTCTGAATTTTTCGGAACTTATGTGCAGAATTACATTTCACATTTACCATGAGTTTTTCAGTAAAGGAAAACATCGAGAGGAAACCTGCACACACCTGAGAAGACATTCAATGGTGTGTGTGAGGTATCCGATTCGCACTGGGGCCGCGTGGGAACTACGGTCCAAGCCCTCTTATTCTGAGAGGTCTGTGCTCTGCAGCGGGACGTATGTAGGCTGGGATGATGATGATGATGTGTATGCTGCAGGATCGTTCTTTACACGATGCTAATTATCAGCATCAGTCTTTCACAGACTCCTTATGGGGCCGGGGGGCGTGGTAACGAGCGGCGTTATGTGTTTAAAAGTCCAAAAAATTGACACAGGGCATGAGAGGGACACGAGCAGAGCTCACTGACGCCGAAAAATTACCCAAAAAAAAAATCCTTTAGAGAGACCGGTGATTCTAATGGGAACAGATAACAGTATTGCTTATTCATCATTATCATCATCAGCCTATGTTCGTCCGCTGCTGGACATAGGCCTCTCCCATGGCTCGCCATTGAGGATTATCCTCGGCCACTCTCACCCAGCTCTTGCCAGCCGCCTTGCGAAGATCATCGCTCCACCGAGTCTGAGGACGTCCTACGCTACGTTTGCCGTCGCCACGCTACGTTTTACCCCAACGGTTATCGGCTCTTCGGGCTAAATGGCCGGCCCATTGCCACTTCAGCGTGCTAATGCGGTGGACTATGTCGATAACTTGCTAACTTGCTAACTTCGGGATTGCTCATTATGTGGAATCAGATAAAGTGTCACTCACCATCACAATACCACGTCCTCGGTATGCAGATGCCGGAGCTCTGGCACTGGAACTGCTTGTCCGGCGAGCACTGGTGCGGCGCGAGCGACGGACAGCCGGCCTCGTCGCTGCCGTCGTTGCAGTCCGGGATGCCGTCGCACTTGTACGCCTCCTGCACGCACTGCTTCAGGTCTGCGCACTTGAACTGCGAGGCCAGGCAGGACACGGGCGGGCACTCGGCCTCGTCCTGCTTGTCGAAGCAGTCGTCGTCGCCGTCGCACACCCATGACGCCGGGATGCAGTGCCCCGTGCGAGGGCACGTGAACTGAACACGATCAATCTTTTTAGGTATGTATTTAAAGAACGGTAGTACAAAGGATAAGAGTACAGTGAGTACCATGAGTTCACACTAGTTTACGTGACCGTACTCGCTAGCGACGGCGTAAATTATTTGTATGGAGAATTGTACAGCGCCTCTAGCGGTCACTTACGGAAGTACGATTCTCCATACAAATCATTTACGCCGTCGCTAGCGAGTACGGTCACTGTAAACCAGTGTAAACTCATGGTAGAGGTACAGGCTGCCCGGTTACAGGCGATGTTGTGCTACTTAACAAAAGGTAAAAAGCCGGTCAAGCGTGATTCGGACTTCTATCTAACTTGCATGTAAATATAGTTCGTTAGTAAAAGATTCAGAGCAAAAACATTTTTTTTGTGATGGAACAACAAATTAACGATTTTCGATTTTTCCTTTTATCCTTCATGCCCAATTTCATGATTAAGTCTATGGAAAGAAGGTACCTATATGTTTTGATTCTCCTGTAAAAGACGGGTCAAATGCCCGGATCTTTGGATTGCGTTGACTTAGAAGTTTTCCGGGATTCGAACCCAGGACCTCTCGCTTCGTAGGCAGAGTCACTACCAACTAGGCTAAAGCGGTCGTACCTGCTTAAATATTCTTCATGAAGACAGTTGTAAGCCGACAAACTGACCTGGAAGTAAGCGCAGGTCTTCTCCGCGCAATGCGTGCCCTCGTCGGAGCCGTCCCCGCAGTCGTTCTCGGAGTCGCACTTCCAGGTGTTGGGCACGCAGCGGCCGTTGTCGCACTGGAACTGCGTGGCCGAGCAGGTCGCGTTCACGCAGCCGCTCTCGTCGCTGAAGTCGCCGCAGTCGTTCTCGGAGTCGCACTTGAACGTGGCCGGGATGCAGCGTCCGGACTTGCACATGAACTCCGAAGCGCTGCACGTTGATTCTGGAAGGTTCCAGGGGTTTCGTTATCTTATCTTATCTTAGTATTAAAGGTCCTTGGGGGATACACTTCGACCCGTAGGGATCTTTTGCGTAATTACCCCTGGGTTTCGTTCATCGAGCGTGGCTCGCTAGCCAACGGTGCCATGGGATAAGTTCATACACATTCTAACATTATTAGACATGAACTTGGTTCTTTGGAGTGAAGTTCGGTTAATATACATTTATGAGCAACATCAAGCCATTACCCAATCAGTGGTGGGTATGGGCGAGCCAGATACATTTAAATAGAACAATATTTACAATCACTTGTAGTAGTCAAGATTACGGGGTAGCTACACTGTGGTTCAAGGGTCACCGACATAGACAAATAGTAGCTTGTTGAAAGGTTAGGGGGCAGGCTAGCTAGCTAGCTAGGCTAGACTACGCAGAACAGATGAACGTTGGGGCCGGAGAGTTCTCGAATGGAGACCACGGAGTGGCGAGTGCAGAGTAGGACGTCCACCAACGAGATGGACAGATGATTTGGTACAGGCCGCAGGTTCATGCGGGGTGTTAGCCGCTTCCAATCGAAATGATTGAGTATCAATGAAGGAGGCCTGTGTCCAACAGTGGACGTCCTACGGCTGAATAATACGGTGGTCCAAAATTGAACGGAAGATGAAAGTACGAAATCTAACTCCTGTGGCAATCCACGACAGAGCACACTGGTGTCGCCGTACGAGATAGAATTGAGATTATTTAAGGTAAAGTTGAAGAAAGAGAAGCTTGTATGTAATAGTCAAGTTACTCACTGGTGCAGTTCTGTTCTTCATCGCTGTTGTCGAGGCAGTCGTCGTCTCCGTCGCAGACCCAGCTCTTGGGCACGCAGCGCTGGTTGCCGCACGTGAAGTCCCACGCGTTGGGGCACGCCTGCAGCGGCGGCTCCTTGTTGGGGTCCGGCACGCAACTGGTACCATCCGGCGCTAGTTGCTCCCCGTACGGACAACCACACTTCACTGTCAACAACTCCGTGTTGTTCCGGGGCACGGCGAAGCAGAGTTTCTGGCAGTTCCCGTTGTTCCTCGAGCACGGCTGCATCGGATGAATCTTCTGTATGTCCTGGCTGTAGACTTTCACGCCGTACAGCCTGTTCGTCTGAGGCTCGCGCACCATTATGTCTTCTTGCTCGCCGGTCAGTTTGTGGAGTCTCACTATCGCGTCTAGTCTCCAGTCCGTGATGTACATGAACTCTTTGTGGATCACGATGGAGAATGGATGCCTGATGAGTCTCGAATTGACTGTTTTCACGTCGGTACCGTCTAATTTGGCGTGTTGGACGTGGTCTAGTAGAGCGTCGCACCAGTAGACGCGGTCCGCGTCGAAATCTATGGAGAGACCGTTCGGCCAGCCGAGGGTGACGTTCTCGAACACTAGGAGGCCGGTTCCGTCAGTGTTGGCGCGGCTGATGTTAGCCGGTCGGTCCCATTCCGAGAAGAATATGTACCCTTTGTTCGGGTGAACGACGATGGCTCTCGGTCTTTTCAGGTCTTTCAACAGAGTTCTCTTGTACGCCACGTTTCTCGTCGATAAAACGTTAAGCGTTCCTTTCCTCGAGTCGATATAATACAAGTTTTTCGAGGCCCAGTCGACCGCCAGGCCTTCGACTCCCTCGTTCTGCGAGGCCAATACTATCTCCCTAGTCGTCCCGTTCCTGTGCACCCTATAAATAACATCTTGTAAAACGTCCGAATAATAAATATGTTCATCTCTCGAGTCGAAGTCCAAGCCGACGAATCGCGCCCTCCTCGACACGACCGGCAGGATCGCTTCGCTGAAACCCTCAATAACCGGGTTCAGCACTTTTCCTTTGATGAACCTCTGCTGGGAATACATAAGGAACTCCGATACGATATCACAGTTTCTCAAGTCAGTCTCTAACCTAAAACCTATATTACAAGCGCAGCGGTACCCTAGGCCTCCGTTCTGGAGCGCTGTCACGATACACATGTGGGCGCAGCCGCCGTTGTCGACCCCGCACGGGTTGTTGACGGAGGTCTGTTTGAGGGAATGTATGACGGTGACGGCTTTGGGGTCGCGGATGTCCTTCATCTTGAAGATGGCCTGGATGCTGGAGGAGCCTTCGAACTTGTTGACGGAGCTGACGCCCTGCTTGGTGGCGTCGGACCAGTAGACGCGGTCTTCGAAGAGCGCCAGTCTCGAGGGCGAGGGCACCTGCTGGCCCCGGAGTACGAGGAAGCGGTGGCCGCCGTCGTAGTCCACTGTCTCTATGTAGTCGAGCAGCGAGTCGCACCAGAACACTCGGCGCGCGATCCCGTCCACGGCCAGCCCAGACGCCTTGTACGCCGCCTCCGACACTATCGACTTGGCGTGCGTGCCGTCCATGTTCGCACGAATAATCTGGAAGACACATTAGAGTTGATATTACTAACAGTTTAAAGCCTCGAAAAAAAAAATAGAAAAAAAAAACAGTTAAAGACTACTTCTCTCTCTTACATTTACCGTGTTACTAGATTAAGTTTAGGAAATTATAGGCGATATTGGACTAAGCTCGTAAGAGTCACAAAAGTTAACTTTTATTGATTATTTTGAATTATTTACCCAGTGGCGGACCATTAGTTTGTGGAGCCCTGGGCTAACACTATTTGGGGGCCTACCTAAAATTAAATTATTGCAATTTTGTCAAAAAACTGTATTCGATAATGATGTATGTACGGTCAAGGACTTTAAATTCATGAGCCACCTTATAACCATTTCACAGTAAACGTCATAGTGACATCGTATTAATTAAAAAGGAAAATCGTAATGACTTTTTCTTTGAAAAGGTTCCATGGTGGCTCATGAATTAAAGTCCTTGACTGTACTATGTCTCCAATGGGGGTTGGGGCCCTTTATATCCTACCACTCCTGTAGCGACACTTTTTAAGAGTATATTTTATGCCTGATTCTTCTCACCCTATATACATAACATTGCAGGGCATAGGCCTGATCTTAGAATGGGTGTTAAGCGTTGTTACGAATTGAACAGTCCGGCTTGTATACTTAGACACACAATACACCTTGAAATTTTAGTGGTTGTTTTCCCGAAACGAGGTGATTTAGTTTCGATTGTACAATCGATTTATAATTACTATTTTGACTAAAGTCAAAAATCCAATTGTGAAAAACGAAAGTCGAAAATGACCGCAAACCAATAGTAACGCTTCGTTAGTACAAGTAGCGTACGATCGTACGATAGGTTAGGTACCAACGAAGCGTTACTATTGGCTTGCGGTCATTTTTGACTTTCGCTTTTCACAATTGAATTTTTGACTTTAGTCAAAATAGTAATTATAAATCGATTGTACAATCGATACTAAATCACCTCGTTTCGGGAAAACAACCACTAAAATTTCACGGTGTATAACTCTACTGACCTGACTGCTATCAGCAACAAACATCAACCCGAGCGTAGGATCCAGCGCGATATCCGACGGACTGGTCAGGTTGGATCCCAGGACGACCGCGTGCCACCGGCCGTCCAGCTCGAACACGTCGATCTTCTGGCCCACGGCGTCGGCCACGTACAGCTTGTCGCCCACCCAGTCCACGGCCACGGCCACGGGGGCCCACGACCCCGCCACGGAGATGTCCGCGCCGAACGAGGAACTGCCCGCCGGAACGCTCAATTGCTGCGAGTGGATCTGGAATGCAACATTGCTCTGTTCTACTCAATGTTTCTAATGTTCATTTCACTTTGGTTATTTATTCTTTGCATTCTCAAGCATGATACCGGTAAATAATAATAAATGTCACAGGACAATTATTGACACCAATTTTGATCGAGTCTCAAATTACTTAAAGCTTTTACTATGGGTACTATACAACAGATAAACACACTTATCTGGGCTTTCAATTTAAAATAAAAAAATGCCGTTTTTTTATTAAAAATCACGAGTACTATTCATTTTCATAAAGAAAAAAGTGTTATTATTTTTTGAGTTAGTTTGGTGACTTTTATTCATAAAGTTTTTTTGGCTGGTCACAAAACTGACACAAAAAATGGAAGGTTTTTTTTTTAATATTTACTTAATCAAAATCAATAGTACTCTTGATTCTGAGTAAGAAAACTGCAAAACTGTAAAATTCTGAAAAAAAGCAGCTGGTACATTTCAAATTGCAGGCCATCAACGAAATTAAAACACCCACCTTTCTAGTTTTAAGATCAGACCAGAACAGCAGGTTCCTCTTGTAGTGGTAATCAAGTCCGGCCGCGGCGGTGGTGTTGGCGAGCGTCGCGGGCGCGCGGCCGTGCATGTCCATGCGCAGGATCGCCCTCTCGTACGCCAGCAGCAGCGCCGGCGCCGCCGCCGCGCCCGCCGCGCAGCGCGCCCCGTCCACCAGCGTGTACCCCGGGGCGCACGCGCACTTGTAAGCTGAGGGGTGCGATCAGTAAGGTTATGGCGGAAACTCGCTGGGGAGTTCCTCGGGACTTATCGTGACAGTTTATTGATAAAATAAGTTTATGTTAAAAAAATATTTTTTATACAAGCTTTTTCGCTAAAAGAAAATTTAAATTTAAGCTGTTTATTTCAGGCAAATAAAATTTTACATAACATGCAAAACGAGTCCTTAATTCTATTTTTAAGGATTTTGCGTGGCCTCGGTTAGCGAAAGACTGAGTTGCTCACGCGTAATTAGCCAGTATACAATACGAGTACATAGCAAATTTATTATATAAATCATGATTTTCCATATGTCGCTAACTGTACATTTTGTTGACCAAATTTCAAGTGAATCCGGCCACTGGAAGTTGGTCAAATTCAACTTCCAAGATTTGACCCGTATTTACATACTAACATACATTGCAAGTTAATAAAAAGTTAAAAAGCTTTTAATTACTCCGACATTTCGATTACATTTCAATCATGAGCCGTGACCAACGGCCGCTGCGACGGTCGAAACGCCGAGTTAATGTTAGCAATCATCAAATCGTCATCTCAGCCTAGCCACTCACTGGGCCCGCGTCGAAATCATCTCACATTCTAATTTTCAGAAACTTGTGGCCTGCAGCGGTACAGATGATGACTGTCTACACCCTGCCTGTAGCAAATATGTCTGTTAACTGTAACGTGGGTATGAGTCGTGCTTACATCCTGGCGTGTTGACGCAGAGCTGGTGGCAGAAGCCCCACTCCTGGCACTCGTCGCGGTCCCCGCAGGTGCGGTTGTCCGGAGCGAGCGCGAGCCCGGCCGCGCATGCGCACGCGCCGCCCGCCGGCGACGCCACGCACTTGTACTCGCAGCCCAGCGCTGGGCACGACGCCGTCGCTGGAAAACATACCAACATAAAATCAGACTTCGAAAACGAGGAGGTTGTAAATTCAATCAAATTTTTTTAAAGCTGTGACTCTCGAGGCTGTCGTCGATCGATCGATTTGTGAAATCTAAAACCAGACAATATTTATTTATTTGAGCAGATTAGACTACACTATTTATAGTTATTAACTTATTATAAATCGCATTCTGCAAATACGAATGACAAAGGAAGAAACTATTGCCTAAGATACAGGCTCGGCCTGGTTTAGACATTAGGGTGTCGTATCTCATGTTGGAACTAATAACTATGTAAGTTTTGGCAAGTTTTGGTCAATAAACATTAGATATTATTGAAGTGTAGAGAGACTCACAGCAAGCAGCATCCTCATCAGCGTTATCCTCGCAATCCCTCTTCCCGTCGCAGAGCTGGGACCTCGCGATGCACTTGTGTTGTCCGTCGGGCGCGCCGCGCGGGCATAGGTACTTGTTGTCGGGACAGGCGATGGCGGTGCAGTTGGCCTCGTCGGAGCCGTCGCGGCAGTCCGCGTAGCCGTCGCAGTGGAACGTGGCCGGGATGCACAGAGCGTTGCTGCAGCGGAACTGGCCGATGTGGCACGGCGGGAAGCCTGGAATGCGGACAGTGACTTGTTAAACAACAAAATGGATGGATCACCGACATCCCAGCCTATATACGCCGCACTGCAGGGCACACCTCTCAAAATGAAAGAGCTTAGGCTGTAACTGCGGGCCCAGTGCGGATTGGGAACGAATTAAAATAATTGAGCTAATTTAATCATTGTCCAGCATTAACTGAGTTGTACTGTAGACCGAAATGATGAGAGGAGACGAATTCACTTTGGGACAAAATACATGTCCCACGACCAGTGTCGCCAGCGGGGTCGAGCGAACTAGCAGAAGCTAGCTATGATGAGCGAAGACCGCCAACATTGCGCCACTTCAACCTGCGTCGCTGGCCACAGGTGCCGCGGGACATTTATTCCTTAGTGAATCTTGCGAACGTATTAAAAGTGGACCGAGCACGCAGCATAATACACAGCGAGTTTACAAAAAACTGAAGTGGATGAGTTAGACGTTAGCTGACGTGTGAGTCTACATCATGGCGCCCTAGTCAGCATCTATAGACGCGAATCCGTTGCGCGCTTGCGGCGAACACGCGCGGTCAGTCAGCTCTTAAATACGTTCGCAAATCACCAGTGTGATTATTAGTTACAATGTCGTATTTTGGTCGTATTCAAATCCCAATTTTTGAGATTTGGGAGTTAACGGTTCTCAGCATGTCTGGGAGTTGAACTCACTGCAATGCGCCTCGTCCGAGTTGTCGCCGCAGTCGTTCTCGTGGTTGCACTTGGCGGACATGTTCACGCACTTGTTGGTAGACTCGCAGCGGAACTCGTCCAGGCGGCAGCGCGTGCTGTTGGTGGGACAGCCGTCCTCGTCCTTGCCGGTCCTGCAGTCTACGTAACTGGAGACAGAACATCACATTACTTGTAGATAGTTTTTTTTCATGAAACTACCGCGAGACTCACTTATAGTGAAATAGGGATAACTTACATCGAGTTTAGCTTGACATGTCGAAACATGTGACATTAACAATTGTTAAAGCTAGTCTAATATACATTACAATACTTATTACTTAGTCGCTGATTTTAAAGCCAATAACTCGATAACGCCGGCCCCTCCGAATAAAAGCGATCCCCTTCCCAGCCGACGCGTCAGGTCAGGTATACCTATAATATCATTTTGGAATTTTACGTAATGCATATCGATTGACGAATTGAATTATAAGCCGATTCGAGTACAATTGAGTCACTGAGCACTAATTGTGTTTCCGGAGAGGCAGAAATGCTTTGTGTTTTATAGATTGCAGCGGGCGCCGTGTCGCGTTGAATTAACATGACGCTTTTGTGTCATTGCGAACAATGTTAACTGTTATCCATACTAATACTAACATTATAAACCGCCGAAAAAACTGAAAAGCAAAAAATAATACCTTTTTTGTTTGACCTTAATCTAGGTACCAGTTTGAAGTCGGTGCCTCAGCACTTAGCCAGGAGGAGTGGACCTATAATCGTCTACCTGATTGGCTTCTATCACTAATCCTGGCTCGTGCTGAGGCACCGACTTCAAACTGGTACCTAGATTAAGGTCAAACAAAAAAGGTATTATTTTTTGCTTTTCAATTTTTTCGGCGGTTTAATTTTTTGTTAAAAAGTTTTTATTTTACACTTTTTTTCCATCCTTTGGGGTAATTTTTTTTCCAAATTTATAATAACAACTTCAAGGTATACCCTATCTATCCAATAAAAAAGAATTATGAAAATCAGACTACTCTGTAAAAAGTTAGTCAATCATCCCCTGTTTTCCTACCCTTAGGGTAGGAATATTATTTCCAAATTTAAATGGGACAACCCTCGGGGTATACGCTTTCCAATAAAAAAAGAATCATCAAAATCGGACTACTCTGTAAAAAGTTATGCGTGATCATACATAAAAAAAAAAAAAAATACACGTCGAATTGAGAACCTCCTTTTGTTTTCGTCGGTTTATAAGTGGGTGATTCCACGGGCGTCTAAACCGCTGTTAGGCCCTATCCCTATTCATTAATATTAATAGGTAAATGGAAACGGTTGGACAGTTTTAGCGTTCACATCCACGCAGCATAGCATAACACATCTTTGTTGGGCTCAGGCCTGAAATATCTGTTTTCCTAAAATGTACAATTGAGAGAGAGAGAGAGAGAGAGAGAGAGAGAGAGAGAGAGAGAGAGAGAGAGAGAGAGAGAGATGTTTATTTACACATATTCGATACACAGGAATTCTCAAAACGCTGACATTATGGAAAAGCAGACATTTTGGGAAAAATACATTTTAGGAAAACAGTCATTTCAGGACTGAGCCGTTTGGTGTTATGTTCACATTCCATACATCTGCGGAATAAATCGTGATTCAATTTCCTTGTCTATACTTGGCGTGGGCAAGGGAGGAGAGTTCTGCATAACCTTCCCACTGGGCGGTCGAATGCGTGACGGATTTTCCTACCGTAAAAAGTTAAGGGCGTCTAGGTTACGTACCCGTCGCATCTCTTCTCCTTGGGTATGCAGGGCCCCTGGAGGGCCACTTTCCCTGACACGGCTAGCTCCACGCCACACTGGAAATCGTCTGGTTGGCACTTGCGGTATGCTGTAACAAATATAAGTAATGTAAATACTCGTACAGAAACATCGATTCGATGTCCTGAAAAGCGCGTGATTTGAAGATTTTTAGTGACTGAGAGACTTATGGACCGGGTATGTCCTAAAACTGCGGCTAGTACTACCCTAACACGCGCGGCAGCGTCCACGATAGTTACTTAGTAACCTACTGCGGTCGCCAACCCCTCTGCCAAGCGTGACGATTATGGCAATAACACCCGAAACCTGATAGGTTAAGGATAAAACTGCCCCTTGTCCCCGGCGGCCCAAGGCAAGGGCTATTCCAAACTATGGTAGCGGCCTAGGTAACGGCGGGGCAGATACGAAGAATCTGGTCTGGTTAAGGTTGCGGGAACGCGTTGGATGCGGATGGCGCAGGACCGGACTGTTTCGTCAAACTTGGGGTGAGTCTTTGTTCAGTAGTGGACGTCTTTCAGCTGAAGGACGATAATGATGAAAGAGACCTACTCATGGCATGTTTTCAAGGAGATATAAGAATCTATGACCATTAAAAAGTGAAACAAAAAGCGTCTATAAAGTCATAAGAAAACTGAATTACGTACCAGGGTGAACCGTTTTCATTGCAAATGTCATGTTGACATTCCGTACATCTGCCAAAGAAATCATCGTGAAATTGTTTTTGACACAAATATCTGCCCCGACCGGGAATCGAACCCGGGACCTCAAGCTTCGTAGTCAGGTTCTCTAAACACTAGGTCATCCGGTCTTTCATTGCATACTTATTCTGTTTTGATGAAGCAACATAACGAAAGAACAAAAAAGTGTACTCAACAAAATGCAATCTACATTAAATTATCCGTCACAATTTAAACTAATTAACAGACACGTAATTTCATTACCGGCTGCATGTCATTACCGTGTAGGGTTGCCAGATCGAATGACCCTATTATCGGGAGAATAAACAATTTTTCGGGATTTTGGGGCTTTAGGCGGGAAAAACAAAATTAAAATCAAATTAAGGTAAATATATTAAAAACAACGATATTTAATATTAAATATTGTTTAATCGTCCACTGTCGATAGAAATGTCTACATAAATAAATACAACGAAAAAAAAAACGAAAATTATTTTCTCATTGCCTATAATTATTATAATTATTATTATCAATAATCAACAATAGTAGATTGTTCAACGAGGAACTAAAACAAGCCATAATGACACAAGATCTTTAGCCACCCGACCAGAGCGAGGGTAGCTTTAGTTCGCGTGTCAAAATTATTTTTGTGTTGAATAGTCCATTTATGGAGGAAGGCTACAGGCTATATAACATCACGCTACGACTAATAGGAGCGGAGTATCAGTGATTAACGCGGACGAAGTCACGAGCACCAGCTACTGTTGTATAAAATGAAATTGTTTTTCGGGAGTTTTTTTTACTTTTTCGGGAGGCGGGAGGCCACACGAAAATTTGGGAGAATCCCGCCAAACCTCGACCATTTGCCAACCCTATTACCGTGCGAGTGCCCGGCGCGGGACACAACTATATGTATACGTATGTATACATATAATACACGGGCGTGTAGTTCGCAGATAATGTGGTTTCCATACAAAGTTTAAGTAAGGCTTTGAGGGTGCCTCGAGCGTCGGCCCGGTGTGCCTTTGTGTCAATACACTATCTAGAACGTTTGGATAATACATGCAAACTGCAGTGCATGTAAGTCTTTGTAGGAATTGTAGGTTTTAGACGACCGGAGAGCCCGGTGCAGGGGTTCCTAAAGTGGGGTCCCGTAGAGGGTAAAGAGGTACGCCGTGTAATAATTCAAATTACGTGGGGTGCATGTAACGCTCACATGGAAATTGATACCACGCATCACCACGAACCTGATACGTGGTGGATAACAAATCCCGGTCAAGTGACTATAGACCTGAGTATACTTATCCCTAAAAAATGCTTTTTAGGCATGGTTCCGAAGAAACCGGCAGGGTAACCTATCGATGTTTAGAAACTCTTTTACTCGAATTTCATTTATCCGAAAACGGTTCACCGACTTTTTAAAATCCATATGTTTTGTTTTTCCACAACTTCACAATGCCACGGATTCATTTCATCACAGTTTTATTTGCCAACAAAAACAAAATCCCGGATTACATTAATCCATTTTTTTATTTGCCAACCTAATCAGTTGCCATATTCTCATAATCTAAATGTAACGAAAAGCCGAAAGTAAGTTTTTATTATCTACCTAACCTAACATCAGAGTAAGACATCATTGCTTAATTTTTAGCGAGCGAGCGAAGCGAGCGAGCAAGACGGTTCGGAGCGGAAGCGACTCGGATAGGTTAGGTTCAAAAAAATGGATTTTAAAACATTTGGCAAAAGAAAATATGGTAAATAAAATTTCGGACAAACAATAATTTGGAAAATGAAAAAAAAGGAGTTTCGTTTTCGGAATTTTAATATTCGGAAATGAGCTTTTCGAGAATATGATAGGTAACCCACCGGCAGCGTTCCCTCTTTGAATAGCTAAGCTAATTCTTTGTCCGAGGAAGCTCTCAGCTCCTCGGTCCCCTGTGACGTCGATAATTGACTACAGGCTATAATTGATTCTCGATATTGTAGGCCGTGTGTTGTAGTTTGTATGTGTAGTTGTGTGTGAGACACGCCTCATCCGACACGAAACAAACCATTAATCCATGCACAGCTGAACACGGTACAGCTTACATCAACGGATTCGCTCGGAAATCTATACCTACCAATCATCATCATCATCATCATCATCATCCCAGCCTGTATACGTTGGCAACGTATGTAGCAGGGCAAGACCTCTCACAATGAGAGGGCTTGGGCCGTAGTTCCCACGCGGGCCCAGTGCGTATTAGGAACTTCACACACACCATTGAATTTTTTCGCAGGTGTATGCTCATGGTAAATTTCAAATGTAACTTCGCACATAAATTCCGAAAAACTCAGAGGTGCGAGCCGGGATTTGAACCCACGACCCTCTGCTTGAGAAGCCATAGGTCGAACCGCTAGGCCACCACGGCTTACCCCTAGCAGTAGCGTGGAGCAAACATTTTCTTTAAATAACTCGGAGAGAGAGTATGTTTTTTTAAACATAAAACAGACCGGTGCTAGACCACTAAATATCTCATCATTTAGTCTCAGGTGTGCAGGTTCCTCACGATGTTTTCCTCGAGCTTTATATTTTTTTTTTTTTTTTTTTACACAAAACTGACCCGTGATTGACCACTATCTCACCTGATGAAAAGTGTAGATGAGGCCAAAGGTGTACCTCACTGGTTCAGTAACAGCCTATTCACTCTAGCCTTGAAGAGACCTAGGTTGTATTTATCAGGAAATACAGACGACGGGAGCGAATTCCATTCTTTAGCAGCATTCTTTAGCATTTATGGTATATTTCAAACATAATTTTGCAAACATAAATTCTGAAAACCTCAGAGGTGCAAGCCGGTCTGGATGCCACTAGACCACCCGATTAAAACCTACCTTTTTTGAATAAAGGAAAATAAAGACGATTTAAAATTCCTGCAATTCCAACTAATAATAAATGTGAAACCTTTTACCTTTAATAAAAAAATACGACGAGAAATTAACTTTAAATTCACGATACCGATTATTCAAATTTTACCGTAATCGAGGTCTATTTAACGGCAGCCGAACCCAGAAGGTTAAAAATACCTCGTTAATTGAAAACAACGGCCTCGAAACATGCCCGTTGAATAACAATTCATTTTCATTTACGCAATTCTGAAACAACCTGGTTTTCCTTGAACCATCTTCCCTCTGAGAACTGATAAAATTTGTTTTCTCACTTTGCGAAACTAAATATTAGTTTAAGCTTTTAAGAATTAAACTACCAGTATCTTATTTTTGGCGTCCCGTCTTTGTTCAATAGTTAACTGGAATAAATAAATTAAAAATTAAAATAAATTATTTAACTGGAATATGATATTTTAAGGGGGAATGATGATGATGATAAAAATAAAAATAGACATCACAGGACAATTTACACCAATTAATTAGCCTACTCCCAAATCAAGCAAAGCTTGTGTTATGGGTACCTACCAGGCAACGGATAAACTTACTTATATTATATCCTACTAATATTATAAACGCGAAAGTTTGTAAGTATGGATGGATGTTTGTTACTCTTTCACGCTAAAACGGTTTGACGGATTCTGATGAAATTTGGCACACGGATAGTTTATAATCCGGATTAACATATAGGATACTTTTTATCCCGGAAAATTGCTTAGTCCCGCGGGATAGCGATAAGCGAATTCTTCGCAGACGGAGTCGCGGGCAGCAGCTCGTAGATAAATACATACTTAAATACATAATATTAAACACCCATAAGACTCGAGAGAAAAAAATATTCGTATTTTTCATACAAATATCTGCCGGGAACCGAACCCGGGACCTCAGACTTCGTAGTTCGTTTCTCTAACCACTAGGCCATTTGGTCACGCCTCCTTCCCAGCAAAGGGGTAGGCAGAGACTATATGTCTCCACCTGCTACTATCCTGACATACATCTGTAACTTCCCCAACACACATTAGTCTTTTCATGCATGCTCGCCGGTTTCGGGTACTCCTGACCTGACCTTCCTTCAAGACGTCCTCAATCTGATCACGGAATGTCCTTCTTGATCTCCCCCTTCCAACGTTTCCATCTACACTCGCTTTCTAAGATACATTTTTCGTAATTATTCCTCTTTACCTATCTCTGTGCATAATGACCACGCCGCATAGTTCTACGCCGCCGGCGGGCGGTTCATGCTTCGGGAGCAAATATTACTCATTTGCTCCAAAACAGAATAGTAAATGTTTGCTAACTAACTGTTATTCACTTACCGCAGTTGCATGCTGTTCCTTTGAACCTTCCAATTTAACTAGTAGTTTTAATCTTCATTTTTGAATATTGAATCAGATTTTAGAACAACTGAGATGCTTAATTTTAGAAAAACGTTTAATTTTCTAACGGAACGTGAAGATTGTTTTAGAAGAGTTTTAAACTCAGTCAATTGAATTATCCACACAAAGACGCTCAAGTCTTTTCTTAGCAATGTTCCATTTTATTAGGGATCCTATCGATGTTTAGAAAATTTTATTCCCGAAGGTTTAGAATCCCGAAAACTTCATTTGTCCGAAAGCATTTTTTTCTGAAACTGTAAATATTTCAGGATTTATTTCATGACCATCGTGTAGAACCCTTTAGGTTAAGTTTGGGTTGTTTTATAAAAATCCTGAAATATTTACAGTTTCAGAAAAAAATGCATTCGGATAAATGAAGCATTCGGGATTTTAAATATTCGGAAAAAAATAATTCTAAACATTGATAGGTAAACATTTTATTATCATCATCATCTCAGCCTATAGATATAGGTACGTCCCACTACAGGGCACAGTCCTCATCTCAGAATGAAAGGATTGCGGATTGAGAACTTCACACACACACCAGTAATTTCTTCTCGTGCTACAATTGTAGTGTTTCGTGATTGACATACGCGTATTTTCAAAATGGCTCTCCGTGTAATAGTGGCGATAGTGATAGCAACACTGATTGTGATGACTTCGCATATAGAAGAAAATCTTTGACAATTTTCGCATCTATCGGCATGGTAAAATGGCCTGACCTGAGGCCCTACCACGAAGTGCATAATTCGAACTTCGTTTCGTGCCGTCCCGCTCACGCTAATATGATTTGACACGAGAATGAGAGGGATAATACGATACGAATTTCGATTTTCGAATTTCGTAGTAGCGCCTCTGTCCCTGTCCATACTCCTGTTATATCTTCAATTCGCTCGAATATTTGGCAAATAAATGCTTCAGAATATCCCATTGCTCGGCTAAGGCCTCCCCTTTTTCTTTCAATCCCTTCCAATTCTTTGCAAAATGCCAAAATGGGTCAAAACGGTTCAATCATCTCGCCATCTCATTCTTTTTTTGTAAAATGCTATACGGACAGAATAAGACAAATTTTGACTTTTAAAAAAGCAATTTTCTACATGCACGCGTCACCCCCCCAAAAAAGGAATGACCACGTACCAATAACATGCAACGCCTTCCCAGTCTAGATTAAATGCAAATTTAGACCAAACTAGGTCCTACTATTTTTATGCCTCGTACCTTTGGTCACACAAAGAACTAGAGTCCAGCGCGGTTGAACTCCCGCTGGCCGGTTATCCGGGTGTTTTCTTTCCCCGAGGGCAAGTTCGAGGGGTCAGATATGTCTGGTCGGGTGCAGGGTATGTGTGGGGTGCGAAATTGAGTCAATCCTCCGGAATCGCCGGCTTTGCCTCGATGCCAACGCCGGCTCTCTTGTCAAAGGATTTGCACCTCTAATGCACGCGGAACTAAATAAGGATCTATTTTACGAGACTTACTTTTGCCACGAAATGAGAGTAGTTCTGGCTTTTTAGCGCATAATACCTTCATTGGTATCATAAGAATGGAAGGCCTTTTTCATAATAACTTTTTAGGGATCCGTCTTCAAAGGGTGCCTACGGGAACCTATTACTGAAACTCCGTTGTCTTTTCGCCTGCCGCAGAGGGGTCGATCTCTTGAACGGTAAAAATTAGACATTTCTTTTCAGCGATTATGTATATTACTGTGGCCGCTATACTCATAATCATAACAACAAATACTAAAAATAAGATAAAGTTCAAAATTAAAGAGGGTCGTCGTACGAGAAATGTGCTTTTTTCAGCGTTTTTAATACCTTCAAAGTTTTTTACTGAACTATTCATAAGACATTGTACGGAAGTACGTTATCCTTCATGTACGACTCGCACTTGACAGGATTTATGTGTTTTATGTTTATTCTGTTAGTAGGCAGTAACTACGTCTGGTACACCGTACGGCGGTGGGTGGGAACTAAAGCCCAAGCCCTCTCATTCTGAGAGGAGGCCTGTGCCCTGCAATCGGACGTATATCGGCTGGGATGATGATGATGAGGCGGTAAAGGGCTCTTTTACATGTCTCTTCTTTATACTACCGCTTTAAAAAAATATTTAATTATTTCAAATTACACATACGCTACTTTTTAACCCGATATTCTCACGAGTATCATGTAAAATCTCATGGGTGTTCGTTCGTTGCAAATGACCACGAAATTATTTTTAATTATTCATATTGAACCCCTGGTGGAAAATGCAGATGAATTCAAAAGTGTATATCACCTGTTCAGTAACAGCCTTGAAGAGCTTGACATTAATTGAAAGTGAACGAAACGAGAGATTGAAATGCCCGACAAAGAAAACGCTAATTAATATTTTGGGTGCTCACACCGCAGGTTGCTCGGCGACGCTAATATCAAACGGGATGTCTAAATGGATTCCCGTCGAACAAAAACAAAAGTGTATTGCGTTCGCGGCAGATGAAGTCGTTTCCTCCCGGCAAATAGAACGTCGAAAACATCGGAGGCAAATCTCCCGGCGCGGGAACAATGCAATCCCCGGGAATGGAATTGTTGAGGCGATGGATAGGCCGATACATCTTTAATTCGACCTCGATTGCTTCTCACATCGTAAACAAAAGAACAAACTCCGACAAATCGTCCACCTTTTCAATCCGCTAGCGAGTTTGCTATGAGAGCGCTATAATTGCACTCTATTAAAACTCCGTCTGTCCGCGACCAACTTCCCGAGCAATATAGAGCTGAAGTTTCGCGATATTTCTTCTGGAAAAATAATGCACGTGTAAGAGCTTTTTATTGAGAGTAGTATTGGCAGGCGCGGAGGTGAAATAAATCTAACTTTCTTATGAAATATGTCACTTTGTGGGATGGTAAATTCGAGTCGTTATTGCAAAGGAAAGGAACGATAACGTTGGCATTCGAGTGATACCCGCTGATGTTTCCCCCCGGAAAGTTATTCAGGGGTACTGCTTTTGTTTTCGGTGTTAAATTTAAACATTACTCCACACTCCCATTAGAATTTGGGAACAAACTTCGTGCCTGGCGGCGCCGTCTGAGAACTTCTGGGACACAGATTTACATGAAAACTGTAAATCACGATACGAACGGTAAAGAAAAAACCGGCCAAGTGCAAGTGAATTCGTCTACTAAAGATTCCGTGCAAAAGCAAGCAAAAATAAGTTTGTATGTCTATGAAAAACATAGTAAATTTATGTGGATAAGTAATGTTTGGACCTTATGCTTCGACCTTACTTCTTACCCTCATAATGGCATTGACTAGATACTTGAAATTTTCACCGATTTTTATTACTGTGGCCGCTACATCAATCTACACTAATATTATAAAGAGGAAAGATTTGTATTTTTGTATGTAACGAATAAACTTAAAAACTACTGGACAGATTTCGAAAATTCTTTTGCTTTTGCCGTAAGAAAGCTACATTGCCACTGAGTGACATAGGCTACTTATTACCGCAGGAAAATACCTTTTCCTACGGGAAAATTAATTTATCGCGGGCGAAGCTGCGGACGGAGGGCTAGTAAATAATAAAAATATAATGAAATTAAGCATTAAGAGAGGTCCCGACTAACCAATACAAAATGATCCCTCACTGCGTACATTTTACTTAGAAGTAGGGCTTTGCTAACACTACTATTATATGTAGTTACGGCTGTTCACGTCGTATATTTGACATACAGTCGAGGAAACTGAATCGCGTAACAGGGTGGAACCTCTTCACAGTCGATTTCCCGATGATTTCTTTGGCAGGATGTAGCGAATGTCAACATGACATTGACAACAAAATGGTTTCATCATGGTACGCACTTCAGTTTCCTCGTCTGCTCGTCTGTACCTAGAGAGTCAGACTCGCAGGCCAAATAGGCCGGTGTATTTTGGTGGCGTGTAGTGTATGTCTCAACGGCAATTTACCAAAATCGTAATTTCCTTGTAGCAAATTTCCGTTCACATTTTTTTCCAAATGCTTTTTTACTGAAACTTATTTTCACAATCGCGTTTTTCCCCAACTTTAATCAACACAGAAACATAGGTAGGTTTAGGTTATGTTAAGTTTTCATCGGCCCGAAGGGCCAAAAGCACACAGAAGAAGGAGCTCCGCATGAACGGAGCTCCGTCGACCCGTCGACACTGTTTCTGTGTCAATTCAAATTGGGAAAAAACGCTACTGTGAAAATAAGGTTCAGTAAAAAACTACGGTGAGAAAAAAAGCATTTAGGAAAATCTGCGAACGGAAATTTTGCTACAAGGAAATTACGATTTTGGGGAAATGATCTATACAGTCGTCTGGACACGGTTAGGTAATGAATGATCACACGTAGAACTGGGAAGCGAGCTGGCTCCAGCCAGCAGAACTTTTAATACGATCCCAATACAGCCGGCTCGGTTTGAATGCGGTGGGCAACTTTATAAGCGTTTGTGATTGATGATTCGATTTAGAATGTTTAGAGGGTTAACTGGATTATGAAACTTAGTTGGGGCTCGAGATGGAAACTTATAATGACGTCGAGTGTACTAGAATCGGCTTTTCGGCACCGCGAAACAACTTAGGCGGGAGGTTACGCGAAGTTAACATTGTAGAAATACCGCGGATTAAATAATATAATGCTTCAGTTGTAACTATGAAGACGTTTTGAGGTTGCAAAGGTTTTACATCTCGAAGAAATGCGAGGTTTCCGTGGGTTGATAAAAAACACCTTGAGGAAAATGATGGTTTCTTAGTACTTCATTTGCTTATTAAAACTAATAATAACCTAGTCAGTTTTGTTTTGTCATAAATACTAAACACATTATGAGACAATTAGTAATAATTTTGTCGTTAGTTGAAAGGAGACCATAGCCTAAACATAAGAACATTGCAGGCTAAATGAAAGTTTGTTAAAGGTAATTTACTACAGTCGGCTTCGTCGGTACCGTCCAAGCAGTCGACATGCATATCGCAGCCATAGTGCGCAGAGTAGCAGTTATATCGAGTCATTCGTGATGACGCGTGCTGTGGTTCTTATTGCAATGTATTAACGTCTAATTTTGACAAATTCCTGCGTCTTTGTGGATGGCACTTGTTGAGAACAGCGCCATCTACGTCCTTTCATTAGAACTAGATGACTTCATTACTAGGAACCTGTCAGCATTGATGTAATACAAACTAGATTTGTAGACAGATCGCAAACACGAGGAACCTCAGATGTAGACTGCAGTCTCGAACTCAACTGACAGCTAATCAGTCGTCGTTGTGACACCGACCGTTACATACCGGGCGAAAAATGGGGAAATACACGGTAAAATCTTGCGATTCCGCTATCAACACACACAATAAAGCAAGTGGCATTACTTTTCATGCGTAAGTTCAGTTTTCAGTTACTCATATTATTCTGTATGTGACCAAAAACTAATAAAAATGTCTAATATCGAACTGTAAGTTCAGTGTGGCCAGTATAGTCATAGTTTGGTTTTCCCAACCTTTAGGGGGAATTTCGCATATTGTATGGAATCTCTATTTAACCTGTGCTATTAAATTTATGTTGCATGTTTACTTTGTAGGGTACCGAAAGATGAAGTGCGCCGTCGGATCTGGATAGAAAAAATCAGATTACTAAGACGGGAAACCGACTGGCTACCTACAAAATCAACAAAAATTTGCTCGAAACATTTTCTTGAGCAACATAAAAAAAAACAACAACAGATGGTGGTTACGTTCACTCATGCATAAGTGAACGTGAAGCGAACTCTGAAGTGCGAGCTTGGATTCGAAACCAACGAACCTGTGGTTGAGACGCCATAGGTCGAACCACTAGGCTACCTCGGGTTTGAGTATAGGTATAATAAATAAATGATTAAAATAAATTGTACCCAGAAAAAAATAAAAACAAAAAAAATATTAAAACGTCCGAGACAAAAATACTTACATATATCTATTTTAATGGTCGCTGTGTTTTCTATATTGTGGTTTTATTATATTATATTTGTGTTATGAAAAAAACTTTCGTTTTATTTTACGCCTTTCAATAGATATACTTAATTCGCACTAATATTATAAAATGGCACTGGCAACAGCTGCTAGTAGGTGCAGTAGTAGTAGTAGTATTTGAAACCCAATTAATTATGGTTTTGTCCACCCAGTTAACATTATGAAGTAATAAAAAATTTATTCGTGGCATTTATTATTTAGGGGGAAAATTGCGTAAGGTAAGCAACACCAAGCCTTAAATATCGTCATCTTTATCACATTCATAAACGGCGCAATGCGAGCATACTAGTGGAAGAGAGACAAACATATGTCTCATTTATTATTTTGTTGATTTCAAAGCTACGTTGTCAAATTTCAAAACTGGCACGCGTTTTGTTGAGGCGGTAGTATGAAGTTTGTCACTCTAGATTATATAACTCAGTGCCTGTCAGTTAGATCGAAGGCAATCTAGTTAGTTCCTAGATATGCTAACAGGTGGCGCTGTAATCAAACAATCCTTATTAGATATAAATTTAATTTGTTACTCTTTAAATATATTCCGATGAAGACACACGGCTCTGCTTTCCATCTCCCGCATCTGTCTACCTATATCCTATTTTGTTAGAACTGTTTCTTTTAAACCAATAAACATTTTTCATTTTCATTTTCATTTTCATATCCACGAAGAAACAGCACTAGCTATACGTCTTGTTCCACACTTACTATGCACGACAGCCCGTCTTTGTTAATGAAAGTAACTTCTTCAGCGAATGGGAAAGAAGGTTCAACTTGTTCGTACAATATGTTATATTAATATATATATTGTTAGGAATAAATAAGACTTGCAACACCACTGCATTGATTTTAGAGATCGTCAATTGACTTCCGTCGCCGTTATGTCAGTGGTGAGCGCCGGAGCTCAGTCTCATGACCCATTCTTACCGGGCACTTAGCATAGGACGGTCGTATTGCTCTGAGCTTATCCTTTCGCGCCTAATTTTAAGATTAGAAAGTGTTTTCTCCATATTTTCGTTCGTCTTGCAATTATTTGTAACTTTACCTATTGTGATTAAATAAAATTAGTAGTTGTAATTTTTCATTTATTTGATCATCCCTAATAATATATATTATATTAATTAATTAGGGGACAATCTAACACAAATCGACGTAGTCCCAAACTAAGCAAAGCTTGTACTATGGGTACTAGACGACGATAAACATACTTATATAGATAAATAAATACTTATATACATAGAAAACATCCATAACTCAGGAACAAATATTCGTGCTCATCACACAAATAAATGCCCTTACCGGGATTCGAACCCAGGACCTCTTGCTTCAAAAACAAAACAAAGGAAGCAAATAAAACAAAGGAAAGTTGCGCATTTGTGCCATATTCCCCGACATCAACGATATCGCCTTCTGCAAACCATCGTAACACAGCAGACCTTCTGTGGTGCGCAACTGGCCGCTTACAGAAAAATACAATTCTAAATTCTGAACTATTGATTCTCTTTTGTCTTTTCCCATCTTGATGAGAAAAATTGCTCGAAAATGTATGATGTGTGTGTATGTGGAAATGTAATGTATGTATTTTCGGGAGACGCAAAATGTCATGGCTCCGTAACGTAAGAGAATGGAGCGGCGTCAAGACTGTAGAGCAGCTATTTATGTTGGCTATGGACAGGGCGAGATTTAAAGAGCTGACTAACCTAACCTAACCTTAACGAATGAAGTGGCACTATAAGGCGGGCTTGCGCGGACCTGGGTTAGCTACTTAACTCCGGGTTAACTGCTAACCTAGGGTTAAGAACTGTCAAAATGTATGGAAATGCCATTCTTAATCCAGGGTTAACGATTTAATTTTTTAACCCTGGACTGTGCAAGTGGCCCTAAGAAGAAGAAGAAGAACTTACTACAGTCGGCCTCGTCGGTGCCGTCCAAGCAGTCGACGTGCATATCGCAGCGGTAGTGGGCGGAGTAGCAGTACGTCTTATTCCACACGTACTGCCCGCAGGAAAGCTCGTCTTGCGCGCAGTCAGGCGGAGCTGGGGACAACACAAAACTGTTAGTATCATTAAAAAAAAAAAAGTGAGGAAAAAATACTTGAGTTCGAAATGTGTTCGTTAGTGTGGTGGTGGTGATAGATTGGTTAGTGTGATTTCATGATTAGTGTGTGTTCGTACAGTGTGGAGGTGGAAGAATTGCATGAACACACATTCTTGCATATAAACGTATCTATCATAATGTCGCGGGTGAGCAAAGTAATTTGTTTCAGTTCATTGATATGGACCTCCGCAAAGTAACGCCTGATTAAATAAATTATCTATTTTGAATAGAAGTTTTTTTATGCTGATTATACTTTTTGCTCCTGGTTACCATCTAGGACTAAAGTACTTGTCAAGACGAATCAAACGAGTCCGAACTAGATGTGGTTGTGTAGTTTTATTACAGCATTCCTATGGGCACCTTTCAGCTACCTTATCATATTGCATTGTCATTCGATTTACTCATGCATGCAAAATTCCAACTCAATCGAAAATCGAGAAGTGGTATATTTTAGATGCAAGATTTGATGATACACAGACAACGGGACTGGTGAAGGTAAATAAAAGCTAGTAACTTGTAAAAGAAGGACATTATTGGTAAGGTTATATTATATACTTATTATGTTTCCTGTATATAAACGCATGTAAGGGGTAGTAAGGTTTTGAGATTAAACGTTTTGGTCGGTTTTTAAATTAGTTAAGTAGTTAGTTGGCATTTAAATTAGTTTCACTGGAAATACATACAGGCGACGGGAGCAAATTCCATTTCTTAGCAGTAAGTATATGAACTCTTAAGTAGCTATGGATGTCATTAACCGCTTTTAAATTGCCATCGAATACTTGTTGATATTTGTGGACTCCTAAATACTTAAGTGGCCGCATTGGCAACAAACGGAATTGATCCCACGGCTATTAGCTACAAAGGGTTCCGTAATCACTGACCCATCAATCAATGGCCCCGGGGTCCGGTGGAACGGAACGAATACAGTCATATTTTCGTTACGGGGACACGAGTGTCGGAAGGAGGAAAAATACTTGCTAAAGTATTGGCAGCGACACGAAGATGTTCTTCATGCAACGTAAATAAAAACTATGATGTAATTTTTAGTACCAAATGTAAGACAAGTGAAATGAGTGTGTTAGAAATGTGAGTCTAACATTTGGTAGCATAGGGTACGGTTGTCGTACCAACTCTGTAGATGAGCACTGGTTGAGTTCGAAAAGCGTTAGTGTAGTTTGGTGGTGGTGATGGTTGGGTTTGTGTGATTTGTGTGTGCTCGTACAGTGCGGAGGTGGAGGAACTGCATGAGCACGCATTTATTACATAAACGTAACTATCGCAAGGTCGCGGGTGAGAAAAGTAATTGTTCCAGTTCATTAATAAGGACCTCCGCAAAGTAACGCCTAATAAGCTAGATGGTAGTTAGTTGCAGAACTGATGGCCAATGGGGCTAAAGGTTCTCAAATGGCGTCCACGGACCGGAAGACCCCGTGTAGGACTTCAACAAGATGGAGCGACAATGTTAGATGTGGATGGCGCAAGACCGGTCTGTTTGGAGAACCTCGGGGGAGGTCTATGTTCAGCAGTGGAAGTCTTTCGGCAGAAATGATGACACGACCATATTGTTGATTTAACAGCAAGTGTTTTTAAAATACTTGTTCCAAATACTTGGAAGATCGTCGTGGTATTTGGGACGTGTGGAGTGCAAAGGTCCAACTCGGTGAGGTGTGAACGGAGGCGAGCGGTCCATCGTGGATTTGAGGGTCATTACGGGATCTGAGGGTGCATTTGGAAATGAGTAATTTGGTTCACCTTAGAAGATTTTAGTGATTTTAAATGCTTTGGAGTTTTAGAAGGCTGGCAGTTCGGCTCTATTTAATCACAAATTACGTCATATAATTTTGAACATTTTTAGACCCTCGCTTGTCACATTAATTTATTTGTGTGGGTGCGTGCGTACATACGTGTGTGTGTGTAAATGGACACACAATAAGCACTTAGGAATATTAGTGAATAATACCTCTGCAAACAACAAAACAATAACAATTCGATCGCTATCGGCTGTTATTAAATTTGGATAATCAATGTAGCTATCGAAATAAAGGAACATAAAAACACTCGTTACTGAGATAAATATATTCTACAACATAGTTTACCTTCAAAAATAACAAACAATTTAAGATTATTTAAAAGCGAAAAAGTTTTGCGGGTGTATAATTTATAAAATAAATAATATTTGAATAAATAGATGTGGTACATCATTTCTTACGCATTTCCAATGTAATTTGGAACGTAGGAGTCGTAGCTCCTAATAGTTGCGATGGATGTTACCACACGCCAATGTTGGCGTATGTAGGCGATTAAGAATTTCGGGGGAGTCGGTTGGATGCGACGTGGTTTTTTTTTTTTTTTTTTTTTTTTATTTAATATAAGCAAAGTGGTACAAATGAGTGGAAAATTACGAGCCACTATTGAAAACCCCTAAGGGGTTTATGTAATAGCTGGCGAGTCATCGCGTTTCAATCCGCGTACAAACTTAAGCTATAGGTAGGTATACATAAAGATCAAACCTGGCTATTACAGCCTAGGTAGTATTTTTTTAAAGCTATTTTACACCGCTTGGAGTCAGTGGCAGCACTCAACACATCATTTAAAAAATCTTTTGGAAGGGTATTCAATATTTTAGGGATTAGATAACCATTCGTTCTCCTTCCATAGATATTATTCGTACTAGGTAAATTATATGCTGGCAAATACTCCAATCGGCGCAGATTACTTGGACGAGATTTATGCTCCAAGGTGTTTATCACTTCGCATTCCTCAGCTAAAACGGATATATTATACTTATTAAAAACGTTGATTACTTTACAATGATTAAAAAGGCCACAGTAATCATCCTTATAACGAAGCTTTAGTTGATTAGGTACAATTATCTTAAGCAATACAAGCTGCAATTTAAATATCCGCTCCAAATAAGTCCTATATGTTCTAGCGTAACTGCTGATACCATAGTCAATCACAGAGTCTGCCAATGCTAGGTATAGTGTTCGTAGTATCTTATATGGAATTTTATACTTTAATATCGATAGCTGAGCTGCAATGGATCTTAATTTATTACATACGTGATCTATGTGAGGTTTCCAGTTAAATTTGCTATCTACAATCAAGCCCAAGTACGTGTGCTGCAAAACTACCTCTAACGGCTGGCAGTTACATTTGTGATGTTGCGGGTAGTGTAAACAGGCGTGCTCATGAGCCACTATTCTAGGGATCAGCGTTTCTTGTTTGTAAGGTGACTTAATGTGAACAATTTTGGTCTTGCTAGCGTTAATGACAAGTCCAACATCATGGGCCCACATGCACAGTTGGTCAAAATTGTATTGCATTGCTTCCTGGGCACAGCGTATGTCCTCATGAGAGGTGACTATGCACGTATCATCAGCAAACTGGTACACAGAACCCTCGCCAAATATATTACACATATCATTGACGTAGATCAGGTACTCGGTCGGACCGATTATGGACCCCTGGGCTGTGCCTTCCTCCGTTAGAAGGGGGTCACTTAAATTATCAGCTATTTTGACCAAAGTGTGCCTGTTCTTGTGATAATCTTGAAACCAATCAAGCAGGGGGCCCTGTATACCATTCTGCTGTAACTTCGAGTAAAGCGTCACATAATCCAGGGTGTCAAATGCTTTGCTGAAGTCAATGAAAAGAGCCAGCACCTGTTTCCTCTCATTAAGATAGCCATTGACCTCGTTAGTGAATTTTGCTAATAACTGAGAAGTACTTCTGTTTTGCTGGAATCCATATTGTTTATTATTTATTACTTGATTTTCCTTTAAAAAATTGTTCAGTGCAGTTCCTAAGTATCTCTCAATTATCTTATCTATACATGACAGTATGGTTATAGGTCTATAATTGTTAAAATCTGTGTGTGAACCTTTCTTGTGAATTGGTCTTATTATTCCTATTTTTAACCTATCTGGGTAAGTAGAAGTTCATATGCAAGTGTTAATTAAGTGGGTTATCACAGGAGTGATTTCATTAATTATATATTTTAGATCCATAACTCTTATGCCATCAGCACCGGGACTTTTTTTACTATTTAATTTACATATTATATTGTATACATCATGGTTACTGGCTTTTCTCCATCTCATAGTTAGACTAGGTTTGTTCCAATAAGGCTGATTACTTAACAGTGGAATCTTACATTTTTGTTGAATACTTTTTACATTATTTTTAAATTCATTAGCAAATCTATTAGCCAGATTTTTATCATTAGTCTGAAAGTGTTTTAAAATAACGCCGTCGATGCATTTGCAGATTCTACCACTCAATCTATTTACAATTTCCCATATTTTCCGTGGATTTTTAAAGTTAGAACATATCTCATCTTTTATATTCTGATTTTTAGCGTACTGAATATATTTATTACATTTGTTTCTATATTTATTATACAAAATTCTCTTTAAGTTATTATTTTTATCCTTAAGCCAATTATTATACAATTCATTTTTTTTGTTACACATATAAATAATTTTTGGATTAATCCACTTACAGGTTTTCCTTTTACTTAACTTTTTATTCACTTGGAATGTACACCCACTATACACATCACTAAATTTATCAGCAATAAAGTTATAAATATCATTGGGGTTATTATAAAGTAAAGCTGCGCTCCAGTCAATCTTAGCCAATTCACCAAGCACTTTTTTGGTTCAATTGGTAGAACACCCGTTGGGGCGCATACCCAGGAGACGTGGGTTCGAATCCCACCGGCGCACCCGAAAAACTTTTTCGCTTTTAAATAATCTTAGATTCGGTGAGTAGCCGTACTACTAATAAAATAAATAATATTTGAACAAACAATTTCACATACACCGTCGACAACTTTCTGGTGTTTCAGGATTTTCAATTTCTCCTCAAAAACTGATGGAAATAATAGCGTACGAGTATACGATTGACAACGAGTGAGCAAGGATATCCCTGTAAAGCCTGCAAGCGATTGCACCGCCATTCGTCAAACGAACCAATGCGAAAAATAGAACCATCGCCAAGGAACCTGCTTTCAAATAAAAAAATCGCATCCAAATCGGTTCACGCTCACACACATAGCGGTCAAACTTATAACACCTCTCTTTTGTGTCGGGGTCTAAAAAAGGTTGAGTTAAAATTTAAGATTACACCCCAGGTTCATAAATCGTTTTTTTACTTCTGAGGGGCTCAGAAAACTGTCTTCTGATTATGACTATGGCATTTGCCGATCGCACGGTGTTTGCAAAGCACAGCGAATATTAAATTTCTAAACTCCATCACATCGACCGTAGCGGCTGACACGTGAAAATAATATATTACGATATTACGCACCCATACATTTGTCGGGGCAGTAATAACATAACCACGGCCTCCCGACAAATCATCATACATTTCTTTGGGCTCATACACAAACTGAGTGGAAGGGACGCACTCCGGGGATGACGTCCTATGCTCAGTAAACATACAAATCAATAAATACATCGAATTTCGTCGTAGACGTTTTTTGGTGGCAGTATCCATGGTTTATTTGGAATTTGCGTGGTGTACAATTACAATAAAACGTCTTTTTCTTGTGCATGACACATCATGAACATATTACGTAAGTAATTAGACGGCCATATCAACTCAGAGCGATTTCATTCAGGCAACCTGTATTTCTTTGGCGTACCTACCTACTTTAAATGGCAACATCTAATTCAAGGTTACTTGTTCAGAACATAAAAAAATCAATCAATATTGTTTGAGCAAGTTTTTTTGATAATTACAAATCTTTCGGCTGACTCAAGTGGCTGTGGGCAGGGCACATCGCTGGTAGAACTGAATATGGCCGGTGGGGCCAAAAGGTTCAGGAGTGGCGTCCATAGACCGGAAGACGCAGTGTAGGTAGGCCTTTAATATATGTTAAATCTACATTGTATTCTATTGTATTTTACTACTTAAACACTAGCAAATTCCCAGATTAATTTTATGATACCTTTGTTCCGAATCAGACAGAAGCTATTGCCGTCTCGCACTCTCATGCAAAATTGCAAATAAGAAGTAGTGTGGTGATAATGATAACCAATCAAACCAGTGAAAATATATCTGTGTTGTAATTTGGAAAGTGCCCTATTCAACCTTGTAAATAAATACTTATATGTAACAAACATATTTGTCCGTTTTTGAGAACTTTAGCCTTGTTCTGGCAACCCTAAGTTAGTAAGGGACAGGCATTTGTCTAGGGCTGCCTCATTGTTTCTGGTGAGTAATAGGGTTGACCCCTCCAACTTCTTGGGCCCGCCAACTTGTGAACAATGGCCCATGGCGCCGGAGCACAATGATCCCGGGTTCTATGTGGTGAGATGGAAAATTATGGCGGTAATGGTGGATCTATGGGCTTTTGTCAGTCATTTTGACTGTAAAATACAGTTTGGTGATGAATGTGTTAAATGCGCAGATGTTTGAAAGAAAGCTTTATTATTTTTACAAATAATCGGTGTTATTTTTGATTTACTATAAGGAATCATTCAAAAGGTCAAATGGATTTAATTTCTCTAAGACACTCCTAACTCCTATAAAAATCTCGTATCACGGTGTTTGTTATCCAACTCCTCCGAAACGGCTTGACCGATTTTAGTCAAGTTTATCTCTATAGGTATTTGGTAGGTCTGAGAATAGGTCGTAGGCTATTTTTCATATTCTTCGCGGACGCAGTCGCGGGCAACAGCTAGTAGATAATTAAAAATTAAATGTAATTTATTATGTGGGGTAAACTAGAACACAACGCTCTTTAGCCAAGCTAAGCTGTTATTAGTCGAAGTGAAATCACTGTCTTAATTGAAAACTGGAACTCTAAAAGTCCTTTTGCAATAACTCTGTGAACTGATTATTTATCATGCCTAAACAAAAAATTGGTCAAAAAGTTAATTTCTAGGTAGGTAGGTAGTTTAACGATGTATAGTCGACTAAGTAAGTGCTTTGTAATTTTTTTTGACAGTTCCTACTACAGAATACAAAAAATATGGCTGATTGCCACATTGAATTATTAGTGAAAATATAGCCTTTGATGTTTCAAGTCGTACAAAGAAATGACATTGAATAGGTGTAAAGGAATTTCTTGACCCACTATCCATTTTAGGGCATACTACCAATTACTAGGGCTGTCTTGTGTGAAAATAGCACTGAATGAAATTTCAATGCCAGTCACGTATTATAGGCCATAGAGTGCCTGCAGCGTCATCCGTCTCTGTCGCCGTTGTTGCAGCGATGAGAGACGGCGGAGCTATTTTTCGCAGCGGACGTGGTCGCGGCGCGCGAGTGTCGCCGGGGTTCCGCCAGTGTCCACAAGTTTTAGGCGCAAGGGACGCAGAAGAGACGTGGGACGGGGGCGCGTCGCAGTCGCACAGCCCCTTGAATCAGTTTTCATAATAAATGTATAGAAACATCGCAATCCAAGGCAGACAGAAGAGACGGCGCGGAGACGCGGACTGCGCCGCGCCCCCGTCCCACGTCTCTTCTGTGTGGCTTGCACCCACGGAATAGAAAATTCTATTCTGTGCTTGCATCTTAGTGAGACGTTAAGGAGTTTGCGGGACTTGGAGAATTTAACCCTGTCCTACTAATATTGCCTACTTATAGAAAAGTCTGTCAGATGTTGTTTGTGAAATGTTTGGATGTTTGAATGTTTGTGTATCATACACACTACTTAACAGTGGCCTTTGAATTTTTCGGAATTTAAGTGCGAAATTACATTTGAAATTTACCATGAGGATTAATTAACCTGTGAAGAAATTCAATAGTGTGTGTGAAGTTCCCAATACACACTGGGTTCGCATGGGTACTGCGGCCCAAGCCCTCTCATTCTGAGAGGAGGCCAGTGCTCTGCAGTGGGACGTATATAAGCTCATGATAAACAAATCTAATATCGCACGTAAATTCCAAAAAATTCAGAGGCACGAGCCCGGAATCCAACCCACGACCTTGTACTTGAGAGGCCATAGGTCAAACCACTAGGCCTCCACGGCTTTTTACAAAGTACCCAAATGCCACAAACTATCGTCTATTATAAGGTCTGGCAAGCGTGGCAGCGTGGACGTCCCACGAGATGGACAGACGAGTTGGTAAAGGCCGCACGTTCAAGGATGCAAACCGCTTTCAACCGTAATGATTGGGTGTCAATGTGGGAGGCATATGTACAGCAGTGAAAGTCCTACGGCGATGATGATGTTCGTCTATAAGTCGTTCTAACTGTTGCCCTCATCATTTTGAAAGACGTCCACTGCTGAACATAGGTCTCCCCCAAGGCTCGCCAAACAGATCGGCCACTATCGGATCTACGAGCGATGTGCCCTGCCCACTGCCACTTGAGTCTGGCGATTTTTCGAGCTATGTCGGTGACTTTAGTTCTTGCGTGGATTTTATCATTTCTAATGCGATCCCGCAGAGAAATTCCGAGCGTAGCCCTCTCCATCGCCCTCTGAGTGACTTTGAGCTTTCTTATGAGGCCCATCCCGCGCCCTGGACGGCCGGCGCACTGTTGCCCTACCCGCTTGCAAAATAATCCTCGTAAAAATAGGCCTGCGCTGTTGCAACGACCGCCACTTGTTACCCGACGCCTCCATTGTGCTCGCCCACTTTTTACGTGATTTAGGACCGCCCAGGGACTTCAGCACTGCAGTTTTTGCAAGTGCAACAAACCAGTCACTTTTTAAGCCAGTTTAACTGTTGGCTGTTTAGTACTTGTGAACGCACTTTCGAGTTGTCTACAATCTCAGTAATAAACTTTTGTAATTCTGAAACCACGGCTTTTATTTTTCTGTTTGGTAACCAAAAATTCGTAACCGCCTACAGCCACAGCTGGCGTACTGGGTTGTTACGAAATTTTGGTTACCAGACTGTACTAAATCGAAACCACAAGGCATACGAAGGCAAGGTATAAGTTAATCCCTTTTATGCTTAAGACATGGATCCGCGGAAAATGTAAGGTGATCTTATCTATTCCATTTTTGTTTATATTGTAAAATTGGACTTTTGAGACAGTTGCGACTATAATACAGGTTTTTTCACTTCCCGCGTACGAAGGGTTAAATAAAAGCTTGTAAAAACGTAGCAAGCTCATTCAAACAAGTGACCAGCGTTAATTGCCTCGGCCGACGCAGTTTGGAGCAGAACAAGCGCATCATCAGGCTACAAGCGGCAAATTAGCACGGCGTCCGGCCCACTTCATTTAGCGAAGTCCGCTGGGAATACCGAGATTTAAGAGTGACACGGACATACTAACAAGACAGAGTTAGGATTAAAACTGTGTATGAGAGTCCGACGTTTTTACAGTCACAATTATTTTTTCATGATTTCCATGACAGAAATGAAAACATAATCGTGAGGAAGCTTGTATACACCTGCGAAGAAATTCAATGGAGTGTGTGAAGTTCCTTATTCGCACTGGACCCGCGTGGGAACTACGGCCCAAGCCCTCTCATTTTATTTATTTATTTAGTTACATTATCATCACTTACACTATCATTACAGGAATAAAAAACCTAAGGCGATAGAGAAGGCCTTTAACAACACAATAATTTACTATATTTAACGCTCATAACATATTATATGTAAGGCAACACTTTTGAATTCACTCAAAGTGCAATGAAACAGGTCAACTGAATCGGCTATCTGGTTGAGAGTAGTTTTGAAAGGATGTGCCCTCTTTTTTTTATTTGCGGCTTATCGTTGAGTTTTAGGACAAAAAAAACCGGTTGTCTGTAAAGTCGGTTTACGGACGATAGTTTAACGTGACAACGTCATAACAAAACATTGATGAAATTATTGCATACTTTTGCCGATTGTGCCTTTCGCTCGCTCGTGCCGCGCTCTCGCTCCGATCGTTCATCGGCTCAAGCGTAACGGGACAATGCGTTATGTACGTTACACGAGTCATCCTTTTTCATGCGTGCAGCCGGTTCATCGATTTATTAGACGGTGTCACGTCAAAAATGTAATCAGAGACCTAATAATATTCAACATTGGCATGTTGGATCCATACTACTAAATAAGTATTATAAAATGTGAAAGTGTGTTTGTTTGTTAGTCCTTCTTTCGAATTGAAACTGAGCGACGGTTTGCCGTGATTTTTTGTACGGACATAGGTGAAGAGCTGGAGAGTGACATAGGCTACTCTTTACTACGGATAAAAATCTCATTTTCACGGGAAAACACGTTTTAATCTACTTCAGCGGGCGCTGAGCCGCGGGCATTAGCTAGTTAACGTATAAATTACTATTGAAACAAACATTGCCCAGGCAGCATTTACTTGCTAAATTATTTTGGCTATGATTAGGTTAAAGTTACAAGCACACATTAACAACCAGACAGTTGAACTCATAGAAAGTTTTGAACAAATACTGCAGAGTACAGTCCGCAGCCAAATAGCTGCAAGCGGTACAGCTCAGTTCAGTTTCGAGCAAATAACAAACGCTAATTCTAGTGTTTAGGATCCAGGGGTATCTTTGAACAGTTATCATCATTCAAGCCTTTATACGTTCCACAGCAAGGCACAGGCCTCCTCTTAGAACGAGAGGGCTTGAGGCATAGTTCCCACGCGAGCCCAGTGTGGATTGGGAACTTTGCACACACCATTGAATTTCTTCGCAGGTTTTCTCACGATGTTTTCCTTAACCGTAAGCTCATGGTAAATTTCAAATATAATTTGGGATTCGAACCTACGACCCTCTGCTTGAGAGGCCATAGGTCAAACCGCTAGGCCACCACGGCTTACACACAGTACCAACATAAAAGTATTTTCAAGTCAATGTTGTAAAAAAATAAAAAAATGGCTGAATGCGAGTCGGAAACGGTTAAGACACTAGTTTCTTCGAGAAATTAACTCTATTGGACCTGAATAATCTTAGATTATTTAAAAGCGAAAAAGTTTTTCGGGTGCGCCCCCCACCCCAAATTTTTTTTGGTTTTGGAAGAACACCCGTTGGGGCGCATACCCAGGAGACGTGGGTGCGAATCCCACCGGCGCACCCGAAAAACTTTTTCGCTTTTAAATAATCTTAGATTCGGTGAGCAGCCGCACTGCTAATAAAATAAATAATATTTGAATAAATAGATGTGGTACATCATTTCTTACGCATTTCCAATGTAATTTGGAACGTAGGAGTCGTAGCTTCTAATAGTTGCGATGGATGTTACCACACGCCACTGTTGGCGTATGTAAGCGATTAAGAATTTCGGGGGTGTCGGTTGGATGCGACGTGGTTCAATTGGTAGAACACCCGTTGGGGCGCATACCCAGGAGACGTGGGTTCGAATCCCACCGGCGCACCCGAAAAACTTTTTCGCTTTTAAATAATCTTGGATTCGGTGAGCAGCCGCACTGCTAATAAAATAATTAATATCTGAATAATCTTCCCTTAAAGTTAACGGAAATCAAAGATAACACGCTGTATATACAGATTTTAACTAACTAACCTGCTAACCTAACCTGCCCAACTGCTAACCTGGGCCCAACTGCATAACAAAGTACAACAATATTACAAACGGAACTCTCGCTTCAGTTATATTAACTAGAAAGGGAGTTCCACTTGTAATATAAGTTGTACTATGTTATGCAATTGGGCCCAGGTTATTGCTGATTTTTAGGACATCCTGTATATCCGGACTAACATTTACAGACGAAGTCGCTGGCACCAGCTAGTAATAAATAAAAGGCAGTCCTGTGGCGTAGCGGTGGGAAACTCGTAGCAGCCCCTACGCGGCCGCTACGCCGTAGCAAGTTCGTAGCTCCCGATTCCTGCGTCGCCAATTACATTCCACCTCCGCAGGGAATTAAGTTTAATTGAAGTAATTAGACATGTTCAAACAGCTGTTCAAGGTCACGCTGAACGGTGGTCGGCCTCGGCCGTGACACTGAGAGTTGGGGTCAATTAACAGGATTACGATTTTCTTAATTATGATTTACTAACTTTAAACATGAAGCTACCGTGAGACTCACTCATAGTGACAATAAACGGATCACTCACGTCTCAAAACGGGTTTAACTCGACATGTTTTTCATGTGCTATGCAGCTATGCTGCGAAGATGTGAAAGCTACGCTACGAAATTGTGTGACCGTTTCCACCAATGCTAAGCTACGTAGCTGTGCGTGGAAGCCTGCCCCGACACGGGAATCGAACCCGGGACCTCAAGCTTCATAGTCAGGTTCTCTAACCACTAGGCCATCTGGTCGTCTAAACTCGGTATGATGACTTTCTAAACTCGGTTTACGGAAAAGAAGCCGCGGGAAAATGCTTGTTACAAATCTAACAAGCCTTGTATGGCAAGCCGATAGCGATCGAAGCGTGATTACTAGCATTACCACAATACGGTCTAATGCAGTACAAAAAGCCCACATTCGACCGAGCTGAACAGAAGCCGTGATTCCCGAACAATACGCATTGTGTCGATATTGTCCCGCTGATTGGGCACGACTGCGATTATTAGCTGACTGTACCCGCGATAGTCTTCTGTCTCATACGGGGCAAGCTTCGGGTTTTTGATAACATTAAATGGATGCAGGTGGCAGATTGGAGTTCATTATTGAATGAGTTGAAATCGGGTTTTGTCCCGCGTACCTAGATTTCAGAGAAGCCCGATATTTCGGCACAGTTGCATGCGCCATGATCACGAGACGACTGAAGAATTACGGGTATGCTGGTATAACTGTCAGTCAAGAAAAATAAATCGGACGTAACCGATCTACCCTCTTCCTAACAAGTTGCCTGGAACTTGTTAGGAAGAGGGTAGATCGGTTACGTCCGATTTATTTTTCTTGACTGACAGTTATACCAGCATACCCGCAATTC
Source organism: Archips crataeganus (assembly GCA_947859365.1). Taxonomy (NCBI): domain Eukaryota; kingdom Metazoa; phylum Arthropoda; class Insecta; order Lepidoptera; family Tortricidae; genus Archips; species Archips crataeganus. The sequence continues at coordinate 614,953 of OX402058.1, forward strand.
TTCAGTCGTCTCGTGATCATGGCGCATGCAACTGTGCCGAAATATCGGGCTTCTCTGAAATCTAGGTACGCGGGACAAAACCCGATTTCAACTTATAATATTAGTAATGACCGCGATAGTCTAAAATATTCTATTATTGAATGAATGAATGAATAACAGTTTATTTCGAAACAACAACAACAACAAAAAACAGTTTACAAATTTCTTAAATCCAAAATTGTATTGTGGCAGTTGTCTCAAAAAAGGAGTCCACTCAGCATGAGTCGAGGCAGGGGGCCACGACGCTGATTTTCAGTGGATCCTATTGCGTTCTAAGACTTCTAAGTGGGACGAAAGTTCAGCAGTAGACGCCTTCCAGCTGATGGGTATGCCTTCCATATATAATATACCCATAGAGCCATAATACTCAATATCCCTCATATTAGATACCATAATAACACTTTTTTATAGCAAATTATCATGGCATTTTAATTTTCGGGCATATGATTTTAGGACTAACCTAAATGTATGGCAAACGTATCGTTATGGCAACTAAAGTTAAGGCAAATAAAAAAATCATTATGGCATGTGATTCACTATGGAATATAAAATTATGGCAAATGAAATTCGGGCATATGATATTAGAGACCCCGGTAGAGAACGGTAGAGAACCCGGCTGATGACGTGCCTTCCCCGGTTGTAGAATGAGACGGACCCATGTTTTTCTGTGAATGTCTTTCGTAAAAGACAAGAAATGGACATGATGTTAGAGTGTCCGGCAGTGATTTGATTGACAAAGTGGAAGACATAGCGTTGGCAAGCCAACTAGGTAGAGTTACAAGCGCAGGCGAAAAGCTGTCTGATCTTGAATAATAGCAAGAGTAACAACTTCACTAAAATCCAACTTCTCAGTAAACAATAACAAACGACAAAATAAAAACACAAAAAGATACTCCATACCGATCTTGAAAAAGATGGCTTAGGAGCGACATCTCTTGGTCCAGGTGAGCGCTTAGTTTCAAATGAGTGCTGACGTCTCTCCTTGAGAGTATTAACATAGATGTCGCTAGTATCGCTGCAATAAGTGATTAAGCGAGCTGAGACGTGTGAGGCATAGAAAAATTACGGTGTCTAAGTTCCGACCAGTGGTGGTGTAGGGGTTTAGCACGCAGCACGGAATGTTGAGGACTGGATTCGATTCCCAGAGCTGGTCTTTTTACCGGGTTTTTCTGTGCATCCATGTTTCAGTTCGTATTTAGTACCTATGATATAATGTAGATATAATAACAAGCGACTCGACGTGTCTGCGATGGTTACGTGTCACGAACCCGTGACGTCTCAAATAAAGGAAACATGGCACGTCACATCGACGTCGCGTCAAACAGCCCAGTGACAAATTGTTAGCGTCTAATATGTGTTTACGCCTTAAGCATTTAAAAGGACTTATATGCCTCTTAAGAGCTGAAGTTTTAGACTTAATGTGGATGAGTTTAAGGTTGAGAGTTGAATTATTCTAAGCGAATGAATGTTATTTGACAAGACGACGTAATAAATAAGGTGTATTTTGAGAAACACAGCGTTATTGTTAGGAATCGTTCGTCATGTCAAGTGTGCTTCAATAGATTACTCAAAATTCTCGGTCCTATAGGTACACGATCCATTGCTGGGCATACGCCTCCTCTCTTTACCAAAGAAAAAGAACTCGTAAAGTTCAAATTGCCTTAGCATTTTGTGTGGTGTTTGTGATTTACTCTGTTTCCAGGGAAGGCGTATAGAAGGACAATGACCCTTGTGCTTACTATAGTGATCACCAACCTTTTTTGGCGGAATTCAAAAATTATCAATCGTATCAATGTATGAAATAAAAAAATATTATATCGTCATTCTAAACATGTCGAAACAGGTTTTTGTTCTCTAACTGACAGCGTCGCTCCCATCTGTACCACGAAACGCTCTACGCGGGAACGATACAAATGTGCATGGAGAGCTTGTTTTCACGTTAACATAATAGTTTGTGTCAATATCCGTTCGAAGTTGTGTTCGAAGATCTGATCGAATCAGAAACACTGCACTGCGCTCCAAAACTCGTATTACAGATGTGGGTGTCAAAACCGCCAAGCTGAAGTGGGACTGGGCCGGACATGTCTGCCGAATGCATCCGGACCGATGGGCGCGAATCGTTACCGAGTGGGTTCCGAGGGATGGCCAAAGGAGCAGAGGCAGACCTAAGAGGAGATGGCGGATGGCGGGACGACCTGAGCGCTTTTCAGCTCGATTGGCAGGTGCATGCCCAGGATAGGGAAAAATGGCGGAGGAAAGGGGAGGCCTTTGCCCAGCAGTGGGACATATTAGGCTATATAAAAAAAATAAAAAAATATCCGTTTTTACGCCTGCTCTGGAAATATACTTTAGTTAAGTCTATGTGACACGTGTCGACTTAAGTGGAAGTAGTGGAGCCTTGAGACGTACAGGAGTATCTATCGAGCACTTGAAGCAGTGGAAGATCAAGGTGAAAAGGTTATAGGTCAGTGACCGCATTAGAAAATGACGCGTGACGCAGGGTGTAGTGATGCGTCAAATTAATAATTCCCGCGCAATATTCCCGGGGCGCGGGAATCCCCGGATTGCGCATTAGCCAGTTGTTAATGTGACATTATTAATTCCCGTCACGATTCCGCGCGGCGTTGCAAATCAAAAGGTCGTTTTTGAATATTATTTATGATAAACATTTATTTTGAATTTGCTCCTGTTGTTTGTGGAAAATGTTGATTAATTGACTGCAAAAAAATAATATTTATGTAAAATTTTAATTTCCTTTCAAATTTTCATCACGACTTTGCAACATTTCCATTGCTTCCGAATATATTTAAAGAAAGTGTCATTTGTTAATCAACCGACGAAAACAAAAGGAGGAGGTTCTCAATTCGACGTGTATATATATTTTTTTTTATGTATGATCACGCATAACTTTTTACAGAGTAGTCCGATTTTGATGATTATTTTTTAATTGGAAAGCGTATATCCCGAGGGTGGTCCCATTTAAATTTGGAAACAATATTCCTACCCTAAGGGTAGAAAAACAGGGGATGATTGATTGTTCAGTTACTAATTGTACTATATGACCACGCATAACTTATTACAAAGTAGTCGGATTTTGATGATTCTTTTTTTATTGGAAAGCGTATACCCCAGGGGTGATCCCATTTAAATTTGGAAATAATATTCCTACCCTAAGGGTAGGAAAACAGGGGATGATTGACTAACTTTTTACAGAGTAGTCTGATTTTCAAAATTCTTTTTTATTGGATAGATAGGGTATACCTTGAAGTTGGTAGGTACTATAAATTTAGAAAAAAAATTACCCCAAGGATGGAAAAAAAGTATAAAATAAAAACTTTTTAACAAAAAATTAAACCGCCGAAAAAACTGAAAAGCAAAAAATAATACCTTTTTTGTTTGACCTTAATCTAGGTACCAGTTTGAAGTCGGTGCCTCAGCACGAGCCAGGAGGAGTGATAGAAGCCAATCAGGTAGACGATTATAGGTCCACTCCTCCTGGCTAAGTGCTGAGGCACCGACTTCAAACTGGTACCTAGATTAAGGTCAAACTAAAAAGGTATTATTTTTTGCTTTTCAGTTTTTTCGGCGGTTTAATTTTTTGTTAAAAAGTTTTTATATTTTAAGACTCAATTTAAACAACATAATTATGAAAACGAATAAACCACGGCCTTGGTGACAGTCACTATAATATCGAAGGTTGAACGTCTACTACAGAAGGTGCATCCCTAGTACATACATCTGCTAATAATACTTGATATTTGGTTTCGCTTGCCACTAGAACTGTAATTACACTAATGGCCAAGTACTTGTCGTATTACGTTTATGCACGGGCAGGTAGCTGTGCAAACTTGCCGCAAGCAACTCGCCCACAAACAAGTTCCCGGCCGTGTCCGACTGCATGTGGAATTAGCGTGAGTTTGTAATAGAAGCGATTGGAGTAGAAACGATTTGTTTAGTTGGTTTTAGTTGCTAATGGCCAAGTGTACTAACAAGTTATTTAATTAGTAATGAATATACCTAGAGATTTTCCACTACACGGCTAAAAAGCGAAGAATGGCAAGTTGCGCAACGATTAAATTTGTTGATCGTATTAGGTTCTTGTTGAATTTTGGGACACCAGTACACTAACTGCAATGTCGCAAAACGACAAATTTTCCAGAGAAAATTAAATAAACAGTATCATACAAGTCGCCAGCAAAAGCGAGGACGGAAAATAATTAGGTTACAGATGCTACCTGCATGTAAAAGTTAGCTTTCAGCTGTCGGGGAAGTTCAGTGACCTAGATATCGCGACACCTGTGTCGCTGCACTGATAATATGTATGATAATCTGTCGACAACTGTAGTCGCGGGATGCTTGCGACTGCAACGTTGAAATTCGAAATGGAAAACTGTTTAGGTACAATATAATTTCTCAACCAGGTTTATCCCGTCACATCATCATCATCATCATTTCAGCCCAAAGACGTCCACTGCTGAACATAGGCCACCGCCAAGGCTCACCAAACAGATCGGTCCCGTGCCATCCGCATGCAACGCGATCCCGCAATCTTAACCAGGTCATCGATCCATCTTGTTGGCCTACCTACACTGCGTCTTCCGGTCCGTGGACGCCACTCGAGAACCTTTTTGCCCCATCGGCCGTCAGTTCTATGAGCGATGTGCCCTGCCCTCTGCCACTTCAGTCTGGCGATTTTTCGAGCTATGTCGGTGAATCAGAATCAGAATATGACTTTATGAATTTGTGACTTTAGTTCTTGCGCGGATTTCATCATTTCTAATGCGATCCCGGAAAGACAATCCGAGCATAGCCCTCTTCATCGCCCTCTGAGCGACTTTGAGCTTTCTTGTGAGGCCCATCGTTAGCGGCCATGTCTATGTCTCAGTGCCATAAGTCATCACTGGCAACACGCAGTATTACGGTATAGTATAGCTACAAAATTATCCTTTGAATAAAATTTTAGAGCTTTAAATTAAATACCACTATATTTAATGGTATAACGGTATTTTCAGGAGACAATATTTGGAATAGATACGCAGTGGATAAAGGTTTTTTTTGTCGTTTTAAAGATTATGCGATATGTAAACTGAAAATAAGCGTTGGGGTGCTATAAACGCTTCAGAATTATGCTGAGCCAGTATCCGATTGAGAACCCGTTGGGAGAAGCCGTTGGGGCCTAAAAGTTCTCGAATGGAGACCACGGACTGGCAAGAGCATCGTGGGACGTCTACCACGAGATGGACGGACGATTTGGTGAAGGCCGCAGGTTCAGGGTGCATGCAAGTCGCTTCCAACCGTAATGATTGGGTTTAATGAGGGATGCCTATGTCCAGCAATGGACGTCCTACGGCTGAAATGATAATATGGTGATGTACAGAGCACGTCACTTCGTTTGTTTTGTGGAGGTCAAGAGTTTAAACGCGAATACAGACAAGTTATCACTTGCAAGCTCTTACAAGTGTAAAAAGGCTTCATCGTATGACCTCGAACGTACGTGTGTGTGCCGTCGAGAGGCTGCCATTACCACAGCACGTGATCACCGGGAGTGCACACGTGTTATTGCCAGGAAGGCACCTAAGCGGTAAGTCGTTAGCAAATAACGCTGAGAAACTAGATTTTTTTAAACTACCACTACACCTTTCTCACGATGTCTACCTTCACCGTAAAGCTAATGGTAAATTTTAATGTAATTTCGCACATAAATTCCATACGTTCTGACTTGACTTGTTCCTATCGTCGACCAAGAGATTTAATGTAATTTGTATGACTTGTAACATCAAAGATTTTCACTGAAAGTCAATATGACAATTAGCCATATTGTTTTTATTTTGATGTAGGAGCTGCCAATGTGTGGCGTCAAGTTTAGAATCAATCACACCTCTCCAAGTCTTCCGTGGATGCCGTAAGAAGCTACTAAGGAACAACTTAGGTTAAAATATATCGTGGGCAAAAGGCTAGCAACCTGTCACTAATTGTACCATTATCTAACTTTGACCCTAAAATTACTTAAAGTACTCCTGAAATATAAATAATTGTGTAATGTACTGATTTTTCTGTATTGTGTTATTTATGGTGTACAATAGTCATTGTATTGTATTGTGTTGTGTTGTGTTGTTGTGTGGTGTGGTGTAGTGTGGCGTTGTGTTGTGTTGTGTTGTATTCTATTGTATTGTTTCGTGTGCTCTGGGATACAGGCGTGATGTATTGTCATATAGAATAGTAAAGCACTTGGGCGAATGTACGTTAAACCCGGTTAAACCCAGTTAAAAACTTACGGCAATTCTGGAACTCATCTTCGCCCTTTTCGCAGTCCCGTTGGTAGTTGCAGACGCGCGAGTACTCGATGCACGTGCCCTCCGGACACCGGAACAGGCCCGTCGGGCATATCGTGTCGCCTGCAACCAAACCACTCGTGAGACACAAGTAAAAGAAACCGGCCAAGTGCGAGTACATCGTACATTGGAGGATACCGTACCTCCGTACAATGTTTAAAAACAGTTCAGTGAAAAATCGCCGAAGCGTAAGTACTAAAATTGCACACTTTTCGAAAAGCATCCCAACAGCATAGGGTCGCTCGCACGTGACTGAAGCGTCATACTTGAAGAATGTAAAACAGCTATTTAAGTTGGTTATGGATAGGACGAAATTTAGAGCCCCCGCGCATTAGGCGGCCAGGTCGCGCGGCCAGGTCGCTGCGGCCAACTAATAGGGATGTTGACACCATTAAAAAATAATTCGAAGACACGACTCCAGTAAAAAAACGCTTTATTTTAGCCCTAAAACCCATATTAATTTTCGATTAACTGCAAAATTAGATTTTTTGTTGCTTTAAAACAAATAAATAGTTAGTTAATTGAGTATGCGAACAAGTGACGTCATATGTTGCTATTGCCATTCAAACTCTATGGGAGAAATGTGTTTTGACAGGTCATAAAAAGTACGTCAGTTGATTGGTGGTGTCAACATCCCTATTCTTCCGTGACATATGCAAGTGCGCGCACTGGGCGACCAGCGGCCAGCGACCACGTATTGGCCGCGCGGCCAGCAGAAACATCGCGACTCCACAGAGCTCCTAAGAGCCTGTCCAGATGAGAGAGGAGGAGAGGAGGAGAGGAGAGTCGAGAGTCTCGCTCATTACCAGCGTTTACGCGCGAGTGAGGAAACGCGCGGCTTCATCTGGACGGAATATATATGTAGCTCTAGTGTCTCGGGAACGCGCGAGTCTCTGCGCGCGAGTCGACTCGCGCGTAAACCGCCTCATCTGGACAGGCTCTAAGAGCCCCCGCGCATTAGGCGGCCAGGTCGCGCGATTTGGCCGCCTAATGCGCGAGCGGGCTTAGAGTGCTGACTGCTGCTTCAATAACGAAGAGACACTATAAAAAGAAGAAGACTGACATGAAGATGTGTAAAAAGAGCCCCATTACAAATGTATTTTAATTAGTAATAAAATCCCAGCATGCGAATAAATTAGAACCAGAAACACATTATTTAAAAACAAATTACAAAATTTATTGATTGATAAATGTTATTACTCGGTCAAGGACTTTCTTCATCATGATACAGCGACAAAATCATTAAATAATTGTTTAGTATTTTTCTCAACTTTACATTGTGTGCCCTTACAGGGCGTCATGTTTTTTTGATTGCTATGTACGTGACTAAGTAAATGAATAAGTTTTAATAAAAAAACTCTAATCGTTATAATTAATACTGAAACTCCTGCTTCTTAAGCTCCGTTAATTAGACGTTAAAATCCACTTTGCTGTTTACATCAAAACAAAAGTGATAACTGACGCCGGTTTCAACAACACAAAGACAATATTAATTGGTTTCAACGAGGAAGTAATATTGCGAGTTATTGGAAAAGTATCGAATGGATCGGAGCGGGGGTACCGCCTACCGAAAAGGTTTTGTGTCAGATTTCAGTTAACGAAACCGCAGGCCGACTGCGGTTTCCGGAGCTCGCGACAGATATTGTGGTTCGCAATAAAATATGGGTTAATTTATTACTTGACTTCCGTTGCCATCCGCGATGAATTCACGGAGGTTTATTTTGTCCCCGTGCAACACGCTTCCAGAACAAATGTATATTATTTAGTTAAAAACCGGCCAACAGTCGTGTCGGTGAGAGCAGGTTATTCGGATGTAGAAATAGTCCCGGGGAACCCTATTTCCCACTTGAAGATAGTAGCTAGCCATAAGCCGGGTCTCCACTGAGCGAGCTGCCTCACGAGGCATGCGCATAAGGCATGATTTTGTTCTACACAAGGCTCAAAATCGCGCCGAAAATGGCTGCCTCGCGAGGCGGCTCGCTCAGTGGGTAGTTCTACTAGCGTTTCACCCGCTATCAGTCTCCTATCGCATATATTAAAGAAATGAGCTACACCTAGCAGAGGGTTTTTATATGACGATACAGCGTGCTCATGGTATAATTTTAATTTCTCGAAATTTCACGCTAACTGTAGCTTATTTATACGTATATGCGACAGGAGACTGAAAGCGGTTGAAACGCTAGTAGAACCAGGGGGGGTTCACTCCGCAGTTTAGGTATGTTCGGCCGGCGCTCCGCCCGGGCGGAGTATGGCAGTAGGTTGTCAATTGGCCTTCAGTTCGCACGCTAGCCGCGTCGCGCGTAATTAAGAATTTTTTTTTTTTGTGATTTTTGCAACAAACAATGACTTCTAAACGATCTTATAAATAACTTACTTACTTACTAAAGGTGGTTTACTGAATTAATACACACTGTTATCTTTCATGATTTTTATACCTACCAAACATCGGCGAGTCGGAACCCTGTACCCTTGGTTTCGGATCAGCGGTGCCCAACGGAATATGAACGCTCGGATCACACGATAAGTTTCAATTTCGCAAGCAAGCAGTAAGAATAGACAAGTTTTTATACCTAAAGTTGACTTTTGTTCGAGAGTGATCCTTCTGTACGTTAGTACTATTACTTATTCTGTGGTAGAACTACCCCAGTGGAGACCCGCTATAGACGCACGGATATGCCCGCCGGTTCTGACCGACCACGCGCCTGGCGGGCAGAGCCGTGCGTGTTTGGCGGCATCCGGCGGACATATCCGTGTCTGTTCTCACCATACACACACGGATCTGCTCGCCAGGCGCCTCTATTTTTTTTTTTTGAATGAGTCGCCAGAGGGGCCAAAGACGCGAAGTCTTTGCTGTTTTTTACTTTAAGGATTGGAAGGGTGACTTGTGCTCGGGAAAAATCCCTTCGGACGAACTGGGAATGGAGGGCCCAGACAGTGTCCGACTTGCACGGACTAAAAAACCCGGTCACAAGTCCCCTTCTCTATTGGTTATCAAAACAAAAAAAACGCGTGCTTTAAATTTTGAGGAGGGGAGGGGTAGGGAGGGGACTTAATCTACCCACAGTGTCCTGCCTCAGCCATTTGCTGGAAGGCCGGGAGAGGAGCTAGGCGCCTCTGTTGGGCAGATCCGGTTGGCATATCCGTGCGTGTATGGTTAGCTATTGACAAAAGTATTGCAAGCATTTTGACGAATGGATAGGGTAGTGGTAAGAAAACCTGACTGAGGTCTCTCGGATTCAATTGGCGGTCGGGGCATTCCAAATAAAAAAAAAAAGTCCCAAGTGTGAGTCGGACTAGCACACCGAGGGTTCCATACAAATTTGCAGGTATTTCAAAATGTACGCCGTAAACAGCCGTATCTATTAATATAATCCAGTGGTAACAGATCCCTACTTTTGAGTAAAATGTACGCAGAGAGGGATCATTCTATTGGTCAGTCAGGACCCCCTTACAAAATTAAAAATATATAGTTTCTTCAGATTTTTCTCTATAATATAAGCGGGTATTACTTGCCAAACATAGTTTTAGGTCAACGCATTAATACCCTATACATTTTAATTTCCTCGAAAGTGTCGAAACATATGTTTTTTGCGGCATAAACCGTCCGTCCGACCGTCTTTTTTTTACGTTACCTTAGAACTTCGATTATTTCACAAATTCAAGGGACTCTACTTATCTAGGTACAGATAATTGACGTGAAATTACAACGTAGTCACGAAAAAATAGCAATGTTTGGTCGTTCGCAAGACCAGTACTTTGCTGACTTGGGACCATATCGTGATATGCGCATTTTTTTTATTCTTGTCTTATTTTGGAAGTGGTTTGATATCACTAATAAAATGTTTTCCTTCTTTCTTTGCGCTATAAACATTTCACACACGCTCGCTTTATCCACAAGTTATCCATGTAAGAAAGAAATAAAGAAGACATTTATTCACTTTTACAAGACACACATTATACAAGAAAGTACACACAATTTCACACAAAAAAAAACAAAGATAACAAACAATGAAGTAATAAACATGTACATACACAGCTCTGCATGTGTGTCCCCGCAAAAGTGAAACGGTCGCTGACTCAGCATTATGCTGAGGCGTTAGACGCCTGCAGCGCTGATTTTCTGTCAGAACCTTCTGTGACTCACGGAACGATACACAAATATACTATAATGAACCACTTACCTACCTATATAGAAATAAATTAATAAAATGATAAAGAATTGATAAATAGAAAAATGTTCTACCATGAATGAACATGTGGAAAATGTTCGCGGTAGGTACAATAATGATGCAGGGGCTCTAATGACGGCGGGTTCCTCTAACGAGAGAATCGAACCGGCCTAATGACCAACAGGCACTAATAACTTGCCTTGCAAACGTTTCAACCTTAACACGAGCAGTTGGGGCCCAAATTTCGTCGAGAATTCGTTGCTGTATGCGAACGTTCTCGAATACCTATAATGGGTTATGGTAAGAACACCTGAGTATCAAGTTTTGCTGATAATCTAATGACCAACCGGAGGTTGTGGTTTATTTCCCCCCCAACTACAGACTACAGCAGTTTTTGACGTGACAACGTCTAATAAATCGATGAACGCCGGCTGCATCCACGAAACAGGATGACGCAATGTAACGTACATGTACGTACCGTTACGTATGGTGCGGCGGTATTAAAGGGGTTTCATTTTTGTTTTTTAATGTAGGGGGGGGGGTGCGGGAAGGGGGTGCGGGAGTTTTAAAGGTGGATGAAAATTTCATTGATTTTGCCGTAGGATGCACCGTTTTCAAGATATTTGACAAACACCGGTTCTCGTCCGATCACCGAGGGTAAGCAACGTCGGGCGCGGTCAGTACTTGGATGGGTGACCGCCTGGTTTCATTTTTGTTTTTGAGTGTTTTGTTATGACGTTGTCACGTTAAAAAGAAACTAAATGCACGCCACACTATCGTCCGTAAACAGACTTTACAGACGACCGGTTTTGTTGGTATTCAATCATCATTATTTCAGCCACAAGACGACCACTTCCTTCTTCGGTCTTCCCCAACGTTCCCCAAAACAGACCGGTCCAATGCCATCCGCATCCAACGCGTTCTCTCAACCTTAACCAGTCCTGGCTCCATCTTGTTGGAGGTTGTGCGTCTTCGGCTCCTTTTGGCCCCATCGCCCATTAGTTCTACGAGCGATGTGCCCTTCCCACTGCCATTAGATTCTGACGATTCTTTGAGCTACGTCGATGACTTAGTTCTTGCACAGATTTCGTCATTTCTAAACCCCAGTTTAGACTTGCAAGAAAAATCGTGCAAGTTGCATTACATTGCGGCGCCCAATTGACCACTTCAAACTTGTTCACTTTAAGGCCTCGCAATGTAATACAACTTGCATGATTTTTCTTGCAGGTCTAAACTCGGCTTTACATTAATAAGCACATTAAATAAAGGCTTCGCTTCACCGACACAGATAATTCAGTATAATAATGTGTACAAGCGAAGTTAATATAATAACATTGAATCTAAACCCCGCAAAGCAATTTCAAAGTTAAATAACAGGCTAATTTGCTTAAGGAATAATGCAAAAGCATAAACAATAAGTATAGAAGTGCTTGAACAAATTCATCGCGAGCTGTTTTAAGATCATGCCAACGTTAAGGGAAATTGAGTTATACAACAAAGATCGCTAGATCCCGAGGTACAATGTAACAAAGGGACCTTTAAATTTCGTTGGTCTATCTTCACTCGGTACCAATTGGTAAGTAACTTAAGTAAATAAATAATAAATAAATATAAATAAATATCACGGGACAATTCACACCAATTGACCTAGTCCCAAAGTAAGCTAAGCATAGCTTGTGTTATGGGTACAAGGCAACGGATAAACATACTTATATAGATAGATACATACTTAAATACATATTAAACACCCGAGAACAAATATTCGTATTATTCATACAAATATCTGCCCCGACGCGGGAATCGAACCCGGGACCTCAAGCTTCGTAGTCAGGTTCTCTACCTACTAGGCCATCTTGATCAAGGGCAAAACTCTGTTAAATTTAACATTTTAAAGACTGTACCTCCGCTTTAAAATGACCACCACTCCACTATAACGCTTTTCAACCGACGAAAAAAACCTAAAACGCATTAAGTACTCAAGTCGACGCGTACAGTACCCGGCCATAAAGATTGCACTCGGTCTTTGAAAAAGACTCGACAAATATCGGACACTTGCAGTCTTTTTCCAAAGACCGATGTGTATTTTGTGCGTGTGTGTGTGTAACACTAAAAAAAACACAACAAACACATCGGTCTTTGGAAAAAGACTGCAAATATCCGACATTCTTCAGTCTTTTTTCAAAGACCGTGTGCAATCTTTAAGGCCGGGTAGGTACTGTATACATATTTTTGTTATGTAAGTAGGTACTTAGTAATATTTTAGAACCGGGATTTTGCGTCTCAGAAATAATGCCGCTGCACTTCTTCACAAAGGCGGGAAAATAAGCCAATCGCCAAAGACCCAATGCGGCCAACATTGAAATATTGCGATTGCACCAATCCCATCTCCCGTAGCGGCCACTGATTTAAATATCGAACAGGGTGATTGATTTACAGCCAGTTACCGATTTGAGCGTGCCATTATTTTTTATTTCTTGGTCGTATCAGTATCAGTTAATTATTTATGGCCAGATTGAACGACACCATTTAGGTTTTATTGTCTATAGCCTGTGGTTTAGGTTAAAACTATACATATCTGTACATAAAAGTCCTGACTGATTGACTGACAGACTCACTCACTGGCTGACACATCAACGCCTTAGAAGGCTGATATTCTGCAGATGGATTTAACGACCGCTTTAGCCTAGTTGGCAGTGACCCTGCCTACGAAGCAAGAGGTCCTGGGTTCAAATCCCGGTAAGGGCATTTACTTGTGTGATGAGCACGAATATTTGTTCGTGAGTTATGGATGTTTTCTATGTATTTAAGTATTTATTTATCTATATAAGTATGTTTATCCGTTGCTTAGTACCCATAACACAAGCTTCGCTAAGCTTACTTTGGGACTAGGTCAATTGGTGTGAATTGTCCCGTGATATTTATTTATTATTATTTATTTATTTATATGGATTGCCTTGATGAAGTAGGCAAGGAACATGCATAAGAAAATGGACGGACCAAATCGCCGTAACTATGGTTACTAGACTCTTAAAATTTGACCTGCTAACAGTTAATTATAACAGTTAAAAACTAATTTCAGAAATATTGGCAATTCCCACGGGATACCGGTGATGCCGTTGCCGGATTTTTGTTTTATTCAATGAAAGTGATGCAAGCTTTACCAATTTTTTTAATTCTGCGCTAACTAAGTCGCAGGCAAAAGCTAGTTAAGTATACTTACGGCTCAGTCAAATCTACATTTTTTGTTAGCAATTATTACTCGTTAAAAACGGCACTACAGTCTTTTTAAAAAAGATCCACACAAAGACAAAGGTTAAAATATAAAACATTTTACAATGACAGATATACGTAGTTAGAGTTAGTCAAGCGAGTCGTGTCCCTTGAAAAAAGGCGGCATTTTCAAAAATCTTTTATATATCAACACTAATAAATAATAATAATAGGCTTTTACATCTGTGACAGATGATTTAAGTAGCACCCTGGCGACACTTCCGCTCGTGGCTAAAAAGACCGACCGATACGGGATAAGATCCCTCGGCCGCAACAACACTAATAACACTTTGAAAACTATGTTTTATACTTGTATTTATGTAGCGGCCTTTTTAACTAATTACTGGTACATAAATTTTTCTTTTTTTTTGCATAAATTCGAGTATCAATCACAGTTTTCAGTATTATTAGTAGTATTGTATATATAATCGTGCTTATCTCAACGGAATCTTATTTTGATTTTAACAAAAACACGGTTAATAAAAAACCGGCCAAGAGCCTGTCGGACACACCCAAGATAGGGTTCCGTAGCCGTTACGAAAAAATCAAGTAATATTTTTCTAAGGATTTCCTATGTGTACGGAATCATCCAAGTTTAGGTATGTTTTATACCTTAGGCTACTATTTACTCTAAAACTACAAATATTTCCAAGCAATCTTAGCCGCTATAATTTTCCTAGTAAATTTGATATATTTACTACCATTCTGAATTTTTTAAAATTTTTCCACCCAACAGTTTAGATTTTAGAGGGGGGGGGGGGACGGTCGATTTTAATGAAAATTTTCGCTTTAAAGTTGAATATTTCGCAAACAGATCACTGAATAGAAAAATCATGTTAGCAACCCCACAATGGTTTTAAAAGACCTATCCAACGATACCCCACACTATAGGGTTAGTCGACAAAAAAAAAACACCCACACTTTACGACTATGGGAGGTATCCAAAAAAAATTTTTTTTTGTTTTTTTTTGTTTAATCACTTTGTCGGCGTAACTGATATATATATTCATGCCAAATTACAGCTTTCTAGTACTAACAGTCTCTGAGTTTAGCCGCGGACGGACAGACAGACAGACGAACAGACGTGGCGAAACTATAAGGGTTCCTAGTTTACTACGGAACCCTAAAAACAGAGCTTAGTTAAGCCAGTTTCCACCAGTGCTATGCTTTGTGGAGTAACGAATATAATTGGCGGATATCAACGCATGCATACCAACGTACTCGTAGCATAGTACATTTCTCACAGCAAAGCACGCGTAACTGGGAAAATCTCTGTTTTCTCCTAGCGCAGGAGGGAGCCCGTATTCTCTTACTAAATAATTACTACTCCAGTGACGCCAGGCAGTTCGTAATTGCAGCTCGCCCGACTGCCTAGCGTAATACAAAACGGCTTGATAACTGCTTGATACTTATCTTTCTAACCAGAGGCCGGAAATTCCACGTCAAAACAAAAGATTGCCGCAATATAGCTGGTACTCGAAAAGTGTCTTAATCGATATCGGGTATTATTAGGTATAGTCGACCAAGTAAGTGCTTTACCATTTTTTGTGACAGTTTCTACATCAGAATAAAAACAATAAGGCTGATTGTCACATTGACTTGTGAGTGAAAATAGCCTTTGATGTCTTAAGTCATACAACTGACATTGAACTTTAGGGTGGTAAAGGAGTTTCTTGGTCGACTATACTAGCGAACCGCCCCGGATTCGCCAGGGTGCAATGCATGTATAAACCTTCCTCTTGAATCACTCTATGTATTAAAAAAAACCGCATCAAAATCCGTTGCGTCGTTTTAAAGATCTAAGCATACATAGGGACAGACAGACAGCGGGAAGCGACTTTGAAAGAAAGAAAGAAAGAAAGAAAATACATTTATTTACAACATCACAAGACACATCATCAATATTTTACAAAACAAAAGGCAACACTAAAGCTAAAGATAGAATGTGTCATTGCGGTTGCAAATCGGACACTGGCTCAGCATAATGCTGAGGCGTTTCAAGCACCCCAGCGCTGATTTTCAGCCAGTACTTTGTTTTATATTATGTAGTGATATAACAAAAAAGCCGCAGTGGCCTAGTGGTTTGACCTATGGCCTCTCAAGCAGAGGGTCGTGGGTTCAAATCCCGGCTCGCACCTCTTCTCTCTTGAGTTTTTCGGAATTCATGTGCGAAATTACATTTGTAATTTACCATGAGCTTTACGGTGCAGGGAAAACATCATGAGGAAACCTGCGAAGAAATTCAGTGGTGTGTGTGAAGTTCCCAATGCGCACTGGGTCCGCGTGGGAACTACGGCCCAAGCCCTCTCATTCTGAGAGGAGGCCTGTGCCCTGCAGTGGGACGTATATAGGCTGAGATGATGATGATAACAAAAAAACATGCCGATATATTTTCATTATTTTGTAACTAGCTGTTGCCCGCGACTCCGTCTGCAAAGAAGTCGTTTATCGCTATCCCGCGGGAACTATGCAATTTTCCTGGATAAAAACTATCCTATGTCCTTCCCAGTGTCTCAAACTATCTCTATACCAAATTTCATGTAAATCGGTTCAGCGGTTTAAGCGTTAAGAGGTAACAAGACAGACAGACAGACACTTTCGCATTTATAATATTAGTATGGATTATTCGCGAAAGATAAAATATGCAGAAGACGTGGTATAAGACTATCGCAGTATTAACGTCGAGTGAAGTTGATCGTACATTTAGTGTGCACAAAGGCTTTATAGTAATAAAATAAACTATAAAATAATGTTAAGATATTAATGATTATCTACTCCTATCACAAACCAAATTAAATGGCATGTGCTGCTTTCTATATTGAGTGGATTTCCAAGGAGACATTGCATCAGTCTCTATATATCTTTTTACAAACCTTACCGTTTTTCCTATATAATTCTTGCCAAAACATTTCTACTTATATAGAAACTACAACATAGATGTTGCTCGCGAACTTAGTCTTTGAAGAATTTGTTCGCTATCCCACGCGAATTATGCATTTTTCCGGGATAAAACTTCACATTTTCACATGATAATTTTTCCGGGATAAAACTTCACATTTTCACATGATAATTTTTCCGGGATAAAACTTCACATTTTCACATGATAATTTTTCCGGGATAAAACTTCACATTTTCACATGATAATTTTTCCGGGATAAAACTTCACATTTTCACATGATAATTTTTCCGGGATAAAACTTCACATTTTCACATGATAATTTTTCCGGGATAAAACTTCACATTTTCACATGATAATTTTTCCGGGATAAAACTTCACATTTTCACATGATAATTTTTCCGGGATAAAACTTCACATTTTCACATGATAATTTTTCCGGGATAAAACTTCACATTTTCACATGATAATTTTTCCGGGATAAAACTTCACATTTTCACATGATAATTTTTCCGGGATAAAACTTCACATTTTCACATGATAATTTTTCCGGGATAAAACTTCACATTTTCACATGATAATTTTTCCGGGATAAAACTTCACATTTTCACATGATAATTTTTCCGGGATAAAACTTCACATTTTCACATGATAATTTTTCCGGGATAAAACTTCACATTTTCACATGATAATTTTTCCGGGATAAAACTTCACATTTTCACATGATAATTTTTTACATGATCGTTTGAATACTTCAAGCGTGAAAGACAAACGATAACCGGGAAAGCGGAACGACCAATCTTGTTCTAACTTCTGACCGATTTAGTAGAACGTTAAAAATTGCTGCCAACTCTGCATTTATTTATCACTTAACCAATACCTTACTAAAACTATCTAACAAACTTGAAGGAAGACACTAAAAAAACTGCCATAAAGCGGAGCTTACGAAAGGGTCAACGGAACCATTCGTTCCTCTAAATAAAACAATCCTGGGATTTCTCCCAATCCATCCAATCACACCAAAATACGCTTTAAATACAACCGTGTAAAGGTTAAAGTCGACTAAACGACAAGTTGCAAGAACTGTCGCTCGTCAATCTGAGTCCGTTCATTCTATTCGTTCACATTTACATTCATTCGTTCATCGGTCCGTTGAATAAAAGATGGCCGACGGGCAGTTAACGAGGTGGGAGAATAACTCCGTATTAAGGTATAAATAGACGAGGATGAAAGAGATTCTCTGCAGAATTAATGCTGTAATGTTGGTTACATTGGAAAAGACTGATTTTATTTTATTAATGACTCGCTTTGGCTTGTTTTAAGTCCTGAAAGAGGTGATAAACTACACCGACGAGCAGGATTTACTTTATGTATAACATTTATACAAAAAACCTAGCTTTTTTACTCGTCAGTGTAAGCCTTTCAAGTTTAATTAAAAAAACCGGCCAAGTGCGAGTCGGACTCGCGCACGAAGGGTTCTGTACCATTATCTATAAAAACAGCAAAAAAAATCACGTTTGTTGTATAGGACCCCTTAAATATTTGTTTAATTTTAATTGAATAATTTATTTTTAAAGTTAATAAACTAAATATGACTTAAATATTCTGTGAATATTTCAAGCGCCTACCTGTTGCCGTTATCAATATCGAGCTAAAACGAGCAAAAAAATCACGTTTGTTGTATGGGAGCCCCCTTAAATATTTATTTTATTCTTTTTTTTAGTATTTGTTGTTATAGCGGCAACTGAAATACATCATCTCTGAAAATTTCAACTGTCTAGCTATCACGGTGCATGAGATACAGCCTGGTGACAGACGGACGGACAGCGGAGCCTTAGTAATAGGGTCCCGTTTTTACCCTTTGGGTACGGAACCCTAAAAACGTCCAATGTTGCCATGTTTAGTTTTAAAACACGCTTATTTCCCTCTCATTTTTGAAGACAGATGGAGGCAATTAACCCAAAGGAATTGAATTCATCATAAATTTGCTTTATTTTAAAAGAAATTTTAGTGGAATAATACCCGAGCTACATTGTTTTAACTCTTTGATTTCTATACAATATTCTTTTGACATTTCTATTCCGAACCTGTCATAAAAACGGTATTCAACTAATTCGCTCGACATTAAAAAGCGCCATCTGTGTTTACGAGCGCGTTAAATTTTATTGGCTGTTTACGTCGTGCCTTCGTCCGCACAATGTGTTCTCTTACTTTTCTATTCTATCTTATTCGAAAAAAAAACAGAAAAAAGTGCCATCGTAGTGTTGCCTCCTTTAACAGTGTTAAGAGTATTTTTCTTAGAAAGTAATTTGTAAGCAAGAAAACAATTATTATTTAAACTGAATAGAAAAAACAAGACAAAGTGTCATAAGTCCCAGTCTGAATCGCTTTGAAATCTTGGCAATTATTAATTGTAGTTTCTATTCAAAAAAAGTAATAACTTCTGAACCGGTAGCATAATTAGATCTTTACAACAACGGTGTATCGTTGAGAGAATAGTGAAGTATGTAAATAAAAATTGCATACAATGTATTGCAATCTAGCATTGAATGGCGGGAAGAAAATTGACAGATGTTCATAGGAACTTGATAGAATCCTCTAAAATGCATTGTAAAAATAATCAGCATAAAAAGTAGCCTACGTGTTACTTCAAAGATCTGGCTATCTACTACACGCACGCACGCACACACACGTACATACACGCATTTATAACATTAATAGAGTGATAGGGTTTTACAGTTCGCTTCCAGACATTGTATTTATACCTTTACACGTGCATTTGCATGTGAATGGTCTTTTGTGTTTCGATTTCGATCAAGATCTGCGCTGAAAACTAACAGCATTGAATCGCGACGGTGATAAAAAAAAAGTTCTTCGAAGTTTGCTGAGGAAAAGTCGCATTGAAGCACAATAATTGCCGCATCTGATACCGTCCGATAAAAATACCGGAACGCGCCGGAAATGGAAAAAACCGGTTCAAAGCGAAACCTTATCTATCACTGCGGAATGGTTAAAATATTTTTCATGAAAATTCTGAAAATTATAGAAGATGGTGAGAGCCAACTTACCGTTCGGCTATCTTGAGAATATGAGAAACTTGTAACTTATTAATAAGTGTTTCCAGCTTTATTTCCTTTGCCCGCCAGTGAAACGCCAATAGGTTAAGGGAAAAGAAAACAATAGAACTCTGTTTTTTTAACCCGGTCTACAAAAGTTTTTAGCTAAAATACTCTCCAAAACAGTAGGAAATGGATGAAAAAGAAACTAAGTTGGTCAACAATTAAAGTTGTAGACCGTACAAGCATTTTACCTCAAAAATAAAACAGTTACGAAGAAAGTTATAAATGCTCTCATTGCATTTCTACTCTTTTATAAAAAGTCGTGCTGTAAGCCTTTTCTTTCGCTTAGAACAAACAAAGCAAATCTTTACACTTCATCAGGCGCGCCAACATTACGCAACGAAATCTCTACCAATTCCGATTAACAACATCAAGTGCATTCCGGTTAAGATCCGAGGGTTATTCCCGAGCGGCCCCTTCGCCGGCTTTTACGAGCCATAACAGGAAAATGTTGGTATTAGTTATACCTACTCGAGTACAGCGTTATATGGAGTTAATGAAAAGGAAATTCATGCGGGATAGTTCTAGTCAGATGGGAATATTGTCGAGGGATAAGATAAAATTGGGATATTTTGACGGTGGCGAGAGTTCGCGGTATTAAGCCGGATGGCCCGGAAAGACGCCAAAATCTGGAATTCGTGTGGAATTTTCAACAAAAGTATGTATGTACTTAATGTCTATTGTACTATACTATCTTATCTCTGGCATCACGGAACCACGTAATAGAAGTTTTGAAACAATGGATGATGTATAGGAGAAAACTGGCTAAGTTTAGAAAAGACCTGACCTAAAAGGATGTGCTTGCGGTTTATACTGCTTTTAGCATTCCAAATTAATTACAAAGCACTCACCTTGCCTTAGCGAGCCCGGTAAAGTTTTCTGCTGTCCAGGCTCAGGTCAGAATCCAAATGTCTTAAAAAGTCACACGTACGCACGCATCACATTAAATAATATTATGTAGCACATACATAACGCTTAAAATCTTCTCTTGATATAGTAGGTTTAAATTAATTATTAGAAAATGTTGAAATAAAATGTGCCTTCTTTTGGCGAGTTCAAATTGACACTAATTGCGCGCGCAGACCATAGCCAATAACTTCTTTAAGCAGCGTTTCGTTTCAGTCAGACTTAGCGCAGCGCTTTTGTAAATTAAAACTAAAATGAAAAATAAATAAATAAAAAAAAAAATATTAGGGGACAATCTTAGACAAATCGACCTAGTCCCAAACTAAGCAAAGCTTGTACTATGGGTACTAGACGACGATAAACATACTTATATAGATAAATAAATACTTAAATACATAGAAAACATCCATAACTCAGGAACAAATATTCGTGCTCATCACACAAACAAATGCCCTTACCGGGATTCGAACCCAGGACCTCTAGCTTCGTAGGCAGGGTCACTACCAACTAGGCTAAAGCGGTCGTATATCGAACATTATCTTAAACCCTGTTTGAGCAATAACAAAAAAAGCACTATCGACGAATTTGAGATACATGAACTTAGTTATACAAAAGAAAACTTATTATTTTAAGGTATCTCTACCAGTTAATCTCTAAGTGGATAAGAGGAGTATTTAGCTAGGAAAAGGCTACTCTCCTTTAAATATATAGTATTTGTGCAGGTGCATTACTTGATTGATTCAGGCTTTACTTAGCGGAGTTCCATGTCAATGAACTGCATACTTATACCATGCTAATCAGCAATTACACATGCAAGAAAACTATGTCTGTGCTACATATTCATAAATAATAAAATATCTTGTTTGGGAACGGTTGTGCGTTCTGTGTAACTGGTAAGTACGGAGTTTGGTGGAAGAGACAGATAGCCCAGTGCGACAGACTCTTATTATGTTGGTTTATGTGGATATCACATTATGTATCGCACAGACATAGCTGGCTTGTACTTGTAGTTATAGTGCATTATTAATTTCTAAGCATTTTTTTATCTGTTCTTTGTTTTAATCTTAATTTAGTACTAAGTTCAAGTCGTTGGGCTTTACGAGGTTCAGCCAAGTGAACAGCTTCACCGTTCAATTTAATGTTCGCCGCCGTCAACTCTCGCTCAAGCCGTCAGCGTTGCCGATAGAAATAAATGAGGTGCATACAGGGCGACCAACAACACGATTATTTTAATACAGTCTTGGGTTTTTTCAATAGTATGAGGAGATCCGTAAAATAACAAGAGAGACCGACTAGCGAAACTGATTAGCTCATTGAAATGGCAATGAGCAGGCCGTATAAATGCAGACTGGCCGTTGGGGCCCAAAAGCTCTAGAATGGAGCCACGGACTGACAAGTGCAGCGTGGAGGTTCAAGGATTTGTGCTGGGCATTGATGTGTCAATCAGTCAAAACTTTAATTTTATATGTATAGATATTTTTTCCGACTGCTTTTGCATTGTTTTTGTTGTTATCTAATTTAATGTCTCCACACACGGATTGATGTTCAAAGCGTACTGCGATTACATATCAAAAAAATATTTTTAATCATTTGAGTTCTGGGATTTGGGGATCAAACGAAACGTCACGAGAACGTTATAACTCACAAATATATTAAGGTTATTGCTATTTTTGAACATTTTTGTAAACACACAAGTTTTTGTACAGGATGTGTCAATTTTATGTGTTTTGCATGAAATAGCCGCAGAACATAACCTTCATTGCTTATTTAAATACTTGAATATGCGTTTATTTTGGCGTTAAATTGAGTCCGCTTCCATACCCAATATTAATATATTTGTTTTACCCAATAAACGATTTATTATTATTATTATTATTATTATTATTATACCCTCAACATCACAGCCGACGCCAAAATGTAGTTAAATAATGTATCCAAATTTCCGATCCCTACTTATCACCCGGCGACACAGGAATGTCCCACGATCCCCGTAAACGCGTGTTGCCCTCTCAGCCGGACGTTTATCCGGTCGTCGCTGCGCTGGCGCTGCAGATTGTCCTCATCTGGGGTCCATTTCGATGCACGTGAACCGTCACGAGCTGTGATATGAGATACCATTTCCCTTAAACGGTGGAAACCTAACTGACCACGGAAAGCGAAAAGGGTAGTTGACATTATCCATACTTAGTTAATATATGAATTGGAATGTGTGTCGATCTGTCTATTATACCTCTTCACGCTTAAACCGCTGAACCGATTGAGATGAAATTTTGTATAGAAATAGTTTAAGACCCTGGGAAAGACATAGAATAGTTTTTATCCCGGAATATCGCATAGTTCCCGCGGGATAGCGCTGAACGAATTCTTCGCAGACGGAGTCGTGGGCAACAAATAGTAAAACAATAATTTCAAGACGCGTGTCTCTAATAACAAAACACTTAATTTTCAGCCTCGAAAATCAGACTAATTTTGAAATAACTGTAAAATTTGGTTTTTAGAAGCCGGCAAGCCGTCTTTTCCTGGCTATAAATAAATATAAGTAGTTGACTGAGTAAAGGTTCGGCCATACCGCTGCCTAAAATACGGAAACGTTACGGAATCGCAGTGACGTGCCGTAAACGTCAGAATATACCGCATGCTCTCCATAGTAAAGTTGTGATGTTTACGGTGCGTCACCGCGATCCCGTAACGTGACCGTTTTTTAAGCGGCGGTTTGGTCGCACCTTAAGAGCGCGCGCAGACAGAGAGCGGTCTGGAGTTCCGCGTTCCGAGTTCCGAGTTCAGCGTTCTTTCGAATGTACTGAGTTCCTTACGATAACGCACACAGCAGGCGGTCGGAACTCTCGAGCGGTCAAAACACAGAACTCTGAACGCGGAACTCGGAACTCCAGACCGCTCTCTGTCTGCGCGCGCTCTTAGGGCTTTACGATTTTTTATGACAGTTTCTACTTCAGACTAAAAACAATATGACTGACTGTCACATTTTCTTTGTTGTTGTAAGACTTGTAAGCCATAATAACCGACGTTAAACCTTAGGGCGCTGAAGAAATTTCTCGGTCAACTGTTCCTAAAATTTCTTCTTCCAATAATCGATTAGGATTTTTTTACTATTTCGCAGCTTTTCGCCTAAAACGAATCACGTTAAATTACACAGGCGATGGTACCCGTAAACAATGAAGCTGTGGCCATAATAAGGTTCCCAATAGATTCCCATCGGTTCGTAATATAAATAAATTGGCAGCTATTTGCATGCTTAAACAGAGTTAGCGAAAATATACTGTTGTTAGATATACAACAGTAAGTCATAGGCAAATTTAAAGATAGGTTGATTAAGACATTGTATCTAGACAACAACAAAAACAATTACACAAATGAACAATGCAACCAGAGGCCGTATTGTCCAACGCTTGGAACCCTAGTAGCAGTAGTCCACTAGTTAGTCCGGTTGACCGAACTAGTGCAATTTTTTAGTAGCAGTAGTTCAGTTGAAATATAGTACCGAACTACCGATACTCTTTAGTAGCAACAGTTCGGTTTGTAATATTAAGAATAAAATTATACATACTTTCTTACTTTATTGTTGTTTTAACTACCACGTTGTATAAAAATAATCATTGGTTAAAAAGATTCAGAAAAAAGTCATTACCGAGAACAAGTTTGAAGCATACCAACTGAAAGGGATGACTTCATTAGAGATGCCCAATTACAGTTAACTTGTGGCGACATTACAACTGAGTTATTCATACATAAAGTGACTCTCTTTAAATGTTCATTTAACAATAATGTAAGAAAGTATACTGTACTTTTGGCATGTCCACAGGAGAGACGCAAACAAATAAATGTTTATACATGACCCATTTATCGATTGCGTTCCAAATATTCCGCATTATTATTGTGACACCTTGTGTAGATCGAAAGTGATGACAAGTCCAAATATATTCGTCTGTTCCATCTCATCCCCGATGTATCTATGTATTGGTCCCGGAACACCCCCGAGAGTACGAGACGCGCCCGATGTCTTTCATTTCGTAAGTGCATCGCAACGTATACGCCTTAGTGCTGATACGCCTGCGAATACGATAATGTTGATGGTGTACATTTAGAGCTGGAAAGATAAGGAGATATGGTGGTAAACGAATCTGTTTTAATAAGGTTTGCTGGCAAGAAGCACCGTGAGGTCGAAAGAGCTTTGGCTTCATTACAACGAAATTGATTGGTAATCAGTTATTGATTTGCTCAAACATAGTCATAGTTATAGTCATTGTTATTTATTTGTTCATCTAATCAAAGGTCGAATGGTAGAGATCCCTTAAAGGGTCAAGTTTGCCTTTGTATTGTACATATATCTCAACGGTTTTAAATAGTGTTAAAATAACAATTATAGGTGGATTTCCTATAAAATGTTATTTATTATACGGTTTTAACAAGGTCTTCCTTCCCATTCAAGATAGGTCGTCACATGGTGCCAAGGCCATCATCATCATCATCTGATAGTGGACGAGCATAGGCTGATGCCTATCTACGCTGACATAGGACATGACATAAGCCTCTCCGACGGCACGCACGATCCTCGGCCACTCTCATCCAGCTCTTGCCAGCCGCCTCGCGAAGAACATCGCTCCACCGAGTTTGCCGATCCGTGGTCTCCACTCAGGAACTCGTCTACCCCAACGGTTATCGGTTCCTCGGGTTATATGGCCGGCCCATCGCCACTTCAGCGTGTTAATCCGGTGGGCTAGTCGATAACTTTAGTTCTCTATTAGCTCACCTCGGTACGAGTTCGATCTTTCAGGCCATAAAACCATGTAATCCTCCTCGTACAAAGCTCCAAGGCTGCAGTTAAGCTCATGTGCACGCTTGTAAGCTCGCCTGCACCCACACGCGACACTAATAAGCTTAACTTTAAGATCCCATTTCCTTACGACTCCCGTTTTGTGTTCTATTACATCTGCATCTCGCTTGTCATGAGGAATGAAGACGTGGAACGTAAGCTGCAAGAGCGAAGCGAAACTGCTTTGTTGTATTTCGATGAACTATTTTTCTCGATGAAAACTATGTTATGGCCTTTCCAGGGGCTCGGAAAATCCCCGCACTATTTCATCTAAATCGGTTCAATTTACACTAAGTATGTATTTATGTAATGTAAACCCTTGTACAAAAATAAGAAATAGAAAACACTTACCTCGGACAAAGAATTAGTTTAGCTAAACTACGATAACATGGCCCGCTCCTCCAAATTACTATTTCAATGTGTTATGTCACACGACTGTACCTTGAGAAGCTCGTGCGCGGCGCTCGGCGGAACCCTCTCGCAGGGAGCCTCTGCTGTCCTTAACAAGATTGTTTTTAATAAGTGCGGCAAACGCTGACTGCGACAAGGTTCCGCGGAGGGTCGCGCACGAGCTTGTCGGGCTCTAGTCGAACAATCAATCCGAGTAAATATTTGCTTTTGTTTGACGGCTGTCTCAGCACGCACACATGCGTTGAAAGTTTTGGTGGTGCTTTATAAATACTTTCACAAATACATTGAAGACTTCTTGAATTTTGGAGGGGCGGGTCATGTTATCGTAGATTCTCTCTATCTTCGGAACTCTGCCTAGCCTATAGGGACTCCTTGTCATAAAACATCGTCTATAACTTCAGTATTTTTAGAAATTCCCACGGGGTTTACCGGAATTATCCTATCCTAACGTTATTGTCTACGTGTACGAAGTTACGAAGTCGCGGGCAAAAGCTAGTTCTTTATAATTTAGAAAGAGCACGGAAGGTGGCAACTCTTGCAGTTATTTAGATGCGTATCTTTTCTATGCACACTAGTCTATCTACACGCGTATTCCTTTCCATCACAGCGCCCCCTGGCGACGCGCGGCCATGTTGCCGGAAGCGCCGGAAGCGCGGGAAGCGTTACCGCTCTCGGCGCCACGCGCTTCCCGTTGCTTCGGCGCTGGCGCAAGCTCATAGGACTAAAGCTCCAAAAGCACAGACAGCGGAGGCGTGGCGGTGTGGTGGCAACCGTCACTACCACCGCACCGCCACGCCTCCGCTGTCTGTGCGTTTGGAGCTTTAGATGTAAAGGTGCGACCAAACCGCCGCTTAAAAAACGGTGACGTTACGGAATCACAGTGACGCACCGTAAACGTCACAACTTTACTATGGAGAGCATGCGGTAAATTCTGACGTTTACACGCGTCACTGCGATTCCGTACCGTCACCGTTTTTTAGGCGGCGGTTTGGTCGCACCCTAATAAGGGCTATAGAAACGTTAGGCGAGCTAGGAGTTGGAAAGTCATCACTTAATTACCCAGATCAGTCGTCTTTCCCGTAATACGGATAACTCAAGTCTTTAATCGTGTTTACTTACTGTTAAGGACTAATCCGTAGCCCTTCTTCCCGGAGCACACGCTACGGTGGCTGCTGTAAAACGCGTAATACGCGCCAATAACAAGTCGACCTAAACACGATTTAAGGCGTAGGTATAGTCGACCATGTAAGTGCTTTACCATTTTTTGTGACAGTTCCTCCATCAGAATAAAACCAATAAGGCCGATTGTCACATTGACTTGTAAGTGAAAATAGCCTTTGACGTCTTAAGTCATACAACTGACATTGAACCTTAGGGTGGTAAAGGAGTTTCTTGGTCGACTATACTTATCTGTATATTTCACTACGAGCGAGTCTCACGGTAGTTTCATGTTCAGTCATCTTTCTTCTTATATTTGAGAGCTATGCTCTTGTCGATGGAGTAACCACCACTCCGCACGGTCTTCGGCCAGCTTTCGACACCCACTTTCATCTTCACCCGGTTAAAATAGGTCAATCTTGGTCTTCCTCTGCTTCGTCTTCCTTTTACTTTTTCTTGCAGTAGGTTGAAAAAGAAATTATTTATTGAATCAGGGGCTACTTTGCGGAAGTATCAATGAACTGAAACAATTAACTACTTTGCTCACCCGCGACCTTATGATAGCTACGTAGCCGTCATACATAATTATGTCAGTTCATTAAAAATAAATTGTTAGGTCTTATCAATACTGATAAGGTTTGCAAATATATTTTTTCTACATATATTTGTTCTCAATGAACCCTAAAAAATGATTTACGTATCGAGTCGCAGTCTCCCTCCAGTTGTGCCGACTGCAGCCGCTGCACCGCGCCGCACTGAGGTGTTAATTTATGGGCGATTGTTCCGTCACCGATTTTGAATTATTTGCAGCGATGCGATAAATCTCGCTAATGAACACAGTCGCAGCGCATTAATGAGGGCTGCATACGATCTGAACTACTGTTCGATACATTCGTTCGTTCGTTGTCCAAGCGAACTTTGTGCTTTAAAAATGTTACCATAACCTTCTTTTAAGCCAAACTCTAAGATTGTTAATGATTTTCCATTTCAGTTAACGCTATGACATCATAAAACACTGTGTAATACCCCACAATAACACACTAAATCAAACGGCGAAAATAACAGCCATGGATTCATATGGCACTGTATATTCCGATCTCACCTACTTTAGCTTCAAAACAGGAGTGATGCAAAAACATGTTATCCCTTCACCGTAATATTGCCATAAAAATAATCGATAGAATACTTTCTCAGTTCTCGGAACACAAGTTAACTCTTTTACACTATCTCTTGTAATTGAATGGGCCCCATGATGGGCGCCATTCTAGCCCGCGCTGGCCACCGGTACAATCTTGACCGCCTTTGCTTGGAAATTACTTCCTAGCTTTCCTATCTTCCATATCCACACCTATGGTTATATTTTTGTAATTTTTAGCTTTCTTTAAAAGGAAAAACGGAACCCATATAGAATCACTCGTGTGTCTGGTAATGCAAATAAAAGAATTTAAAACATGGGGGGAATGAAACAATTAGGGCCGGCGCTCCCTGATGGCATGGCACGGCATGGCATTTTATTACTATCAAGACAAGTTATTTTGAATCTTATTTCAATGAGTTTAGAATTCATGTTACTTTATTTCGATACCGCGATGCCGCGACGTGCCAAGGGATGACGCAACGCATAACCAATAAAGTAACATGAATTCTAAACTCATTGAAATAAGATTAAAAATAACTTGATAGTAATAAAATTCCATGCCGTGCCATGCCGTCAGTGAACGCCGGCCCTTACTTTGCTCACCCCCGACATATTTTTTATAATTTTATGATAAATAATTTTGAAGTTAATAAAGAAAATAGGCGAAAATTTACCATTCCTCCCTTGCCAAAAACTAATGGGCCATAAATTGGAAAAAAAATACAAACAATAGTTTTAATACCTAGTTAGGCTTAACAAATGTAGGTTTTAAATATGAATGCACTAAAGCTCTTGGTAAACTTCAATTCTGC
This sequence comes from Archips crataeganus, assembly GCA_947859365.1. Taxonomy (NCBI): domain Eukaryota; kingdom Metazoa; phylum Arthropoda; class Insecta; order Lepidoptera; family Tortricidae; genus Archips; species Archips crataeganus. The sequence goes on from OX402058.1 coordinate 644,034, forward strand.
CGTCACGCCTAAGTAACGTAAGTAACGTATCACCAAAAACGACGATTAGAGAAAAACGCAATCAAAGTTTTTGTTTATTCACATCTCATTGCTCGTTTACTAATGAAGTTTAAGATTTGAAATTTACACAGTAGGTTAGAAATATAATTGTGACGATGTATTTTGAATTTTAACACTGTGCTACGAATCAATTTGAAAAAATACGGTTTTTAAAGTTTAGACGGCCTTACTTTTCATACAAAATTCTGTAACGTACGTTAGTTAAGCGTGACCATGCTCTTTTTACTACCCAAAACTGTGTAATGGCTATGACCTGTATCTTTACTTATATTAGTTTTTGGAACCAAGAAACAGAACATTTAAGAAAATTAAAAGTGGGTAGGCTCTTTTATCTAGTCTCGTTATTTTATTTTATAGATATAAAAATAGGTAAGAAGGTTAATAATAAGTAAAATGGAAGCTAAAAAACTTTTGATTGAATTTTGGGTACGTATCAAAATATATAAAGTTGAAAATTAATAATGGACGAAATACATAATGGTCATTTGATATAATGCAATTTTCTTGGAAGTTCTCAACTTTACAGGATTTTCATAAAATAAACCTAACCTAACCTAAACCAATCTGTAGATTACACGATTAAAACAGTTCGTTTTATCAATAGTTTCATAGAAAATTTTAGTATAAATTATGGCCATTGTGTATTTCGTCCATTATTTGTTTTAAACTTTATATATTTTGATACGTTCCTGTTTCGGGGTGTGTTATGTATTATGAAATATAAATTAAAATGCCTATTATTACATATAACAACAACCTGATTTGAATTAAACTGCACCAAAAGATTTTCAATTTCGATTCTGCGGGCGAGTTCTGTATGACCTATCTAACGTATTTGAAATACGGGAGATATCCATTACAAGTGCGTACAAAAATCCCAGATACATTAGTTCGGCTATCGGTGTTTTTGTTGAATTATGGCATAAAATGAAAATCTTCGATATGTATCAGATAATATAGCATCAAAAACTGTGATTTAGCACTGTTAAGCGTAACTAATATCTCAAGTTACGTTACATAGGCCTGACACGGCAGAATTGTAGTTTCACAAATGAAAAACTCAGCGGTCCGAGCCGAGGTTTGAACCCACGATCCTTTGCTTGATAGGCCAATGGTAAAACCACTGGGCTACCACGGTCACTCGGTTGGTCTCAGTACAAGAAAAAGCACTATGTTCTACTTAAAGCAATTCAACAAGTTCAACGAAACAATGACCCTGAACAGATAGTGGAGTCGGTAAAGTTGTCTCTGTTACAAAAATTGAGAGCTTAACTTTCTATAAATCAATTTGGATGGCGTGACAGACGCCCGGATGACCTAATCAAGTTGTCTGGCAGGTCTGCCTGAATTCCTGGAACATTTTATGACGACAAAATACGACTAAGAAAGTAGATTGCTCCTTTGTTCGTTTACAAATTTTTTACACGACTACGGTAACGCCAAAGGAAGTGTAATGATTTTATTGACTTATAGTTTTTATCAAGTAGTTTCTGCGGTACAAAGATGTGTTGAAGCATCACACGAAGAGAGCATTGATCTATCCAAGTGGGAGACTTAGCAGAATACCAACCACGATGGTGGCACGCGGTGCACACTGTGTGTGTGTGACTTTGAGGATAGTCGCTGTAGCGCACTAGACGCTAATTGCAACGAGCTGATGTCCAGTACACTACCGGTCATGAATTATAATTAGGCACGTCGGAGGGGAGCACACTTGTGGCAGAACATTCGTTGCAAAAATCGGCCAATTGAGAAAAATGGTCTGGAGTTAGAAATAACTTTAAAATGGATACGTATCAAAATATATAAAGTTTTAAAATAATAATGGACGAAATACATAATGTTCATTATTTTGATGTAAAGCAATTTTCTTGGAAATTCTCAACTCTACAGGATTTTCATAACATAAACTTAACCTAACCTAATCTGTACATTACACGATCTAAAAAGTTCGTTTAATCAATAGTTTAATGGAAAATTTTAGTATATATTATGACCATTATGTATTTCGACAATTAGTCATTTTAAACTTTATATATTTTGATACGTTCCCCTTTAAAATGCAGCCTGTACTGTAAGTAAGGGGATACACATCTGTCAGCGCGCAGAGCGGCAGCGAGTGTTATATGACCTTCAATTCGCTGCTGCGGAGTTATGATTTCGTTGTTGAGCGATACGGGGGCGGATATAGGACGAGAGGGAGCGGGATCGCGTCCCGAAGAATAGATAGATCAAGACCTTTATATGGCTCTGTCACGCACTCTCAGCAATTGTTCGTCTATCATTCCTCATATCCTGTAAATATCCCACCGCAGAGCATTAAGAATGAGGGCTTTTACCGTAGTTCCCAAGTGGACTAGTGCGGCTTTTGAACTTCACATACACCATTGAATTTCTTCGCAAGTGTGTGAAGTTTTCCTCACGATTTTCTTCACCGTAAGCTCATAGCAAATTTGAAATGTAATTCCGCTCATAAATACTGAAAAATTTAGAGGTGCGAACCTGGCCGCGAACCTGCGACCCTCTGCTTGAGAGGCTACAGGTCAAACCACTAGACTACCAAGACATGGCGTCTACTAAAACTGTATTCAGGAATCCTATCACAGATTAAATAATAGTTGCTATTGTAATGGATTTGATACATGCGTTTGATAGCCACCATATTCACCTATCTATCAGCTACCTTATCGCCAACCTAATGAAAAACCCAAACAGCTGATAATTTATGAATGTGTGCAACACTTGGAAAATGTCGAAGCTACCCGCTAAATCCCTCCCAACAAACGGCACCTTATCTCCAACAATAGGTACCTAAATCCTGATCAAAACTTGATCGGAGTCCATGGGGTAAACGCTCGGCAGCGACACCCAAAAATCCAACTTTGATTTGAAGTCTACAAAATTCTAATAATTTGTCAGAATTACAGCGAAATGAAACTCGCAATAACAAAGTATCTGGAAGTGTCCGGAGTAGACATTATCTGTGAAGTTGGGAGTTCGCTCGCTGCCCGTTTTCTGATTATTTTAATAGCAGGTGTTATCGCTTAGAGAACAAACTTTTTCCAGACTTGCTAAGATATTATTTTTCTTGGATTCAGAAGCGGTGTTTAACGCTGAGCTGTCGGGCAGACTTAGTGATTATGAAGTGGATCTGAATTAAATGGCGCGGAATATATATTTTCAAGTATTAAGTTCTCGAATGGAGACCACGGACTGGGAAACGCAGCGTGGGATCTCCACCAACGAGGTGGACGAGCGATTTGGTAAAGGCCGCTGGTTCAAGGTGGATGCAAGTATCAATGAGGGAGGCCTACGCCCTGCAGTGAACGTCCTATGCCTAAAATGATCATGCTAAAGTATAAAACTTTATACAATCATTATCCCGTAGTATCGTTGGCAGACCGTGATTTTCGATTTCAAGCGAGTTGCATCAAAGCCGCAAATAAAATTATCCCAAATTATCATTTGAGTTTTTGTAAAATTTCGCTAGATGAAAACCAGAATTTTTGCAAGAAGAGTAAATATTCCCCTGCCGAATCACCCAAGAGATTAGATTGCCACAATACGTATTGAGGTTTAAATTGTTCGTTTTAAAAATGCTATAAGATACAAATCCACCTGACTACGAAGCTACGAAGTCCTGAATCAAGCCTCGATCGCCGCCGCTCAGTTAACATGCCCCGAAACAAAAGAGACTGGTGAAACAATCTAGCAGACAACAAAATAAATTGCCCGCGTCTCGTGGGGGATTGTTTTTAAATTTCGTTACACAAACTTGTTCGTTGTCACAGCGTTTGCGAGAGTGGGATCGCCACATACGACCCTCACCGCACTAGATAAGGACGGATGTGGATGGCTTGTTACGGATTTCTGTAGTTGAAGTAATGTTGTAATGGAGACGTGTTCGAAGCGTCTGTAGTTTCTTTAAAGGTTTCATCTTTCTTTGTTAGTTCTTGAGTGTATTCGCTCAACTTGTGATGTATTACAGATGTTGCGTGTCGGTTGCAGAGTAACATGAGTAGGTCTAGCTTAATTATTAATAACGCTATTTATATTTTCATTTTATCATCATTATCTCCGGCCTATATACGTCCCACTGCTGGGAACAGGCCTCTTCCCAGATTGAAAGGTTCCCATGCGAACCCAGGCTGAAAAGCTCATGATAAAATCCAAAGAAGTCAGAAGTGTGAGCTTATGGCTCTCTGATTGAGAGACCATACGTAAAATTCCTAGGCTACCACGGCTTTCTATCATTTTCAGGAAGCGTTTGAGATGCCGGAAGTTACCATTGGTTTAAAAGAAAAAAAGTTCATCGAGGGAATCTCAACAAAAATGTAATGAAGCTTAAGCTAACGGACAATTTAAAAAATGTTTCTTTCTGCATTCAAAAGCTCTAAACTAGAGCTTAAGTTGGTTTTAAAACCGCTCCCAAAGTTAACCAGGAAAAAGTCAATCAAACTTGGTGGCTCCCACATAACTTTAAAACTAGCCGAAGATGTGTGCTAACTTTTAGATTGCTTTAACTTTAACTCACTTTCACGGGTTTAGTTTAAAGCTATTTTTTTGTTGGTCGCGACATAGTGCAGCGGGATTTCATAAAGTGCTTATGATGAAGAAAATAAAGGTTTAGAAGTAATAATGTCAGGCGTACCTCGTACTATGTTGAAGCGTTATCTCGTGAAAATTTTGTTAACAGTGTATCTGATAGTCAAACCATGGGTAGGGATAGGAATCATGAAGATGCAGTGAATATTGTATGGAGCAACATCATATCAGCCATACTTAAATTGTAAATCTCATTTGTATTCACTTGTAATATTTGGGAATAACCCTTAAAATTTAGGAAAATCCCGGAAATTCGATTCTTCAGCTAAATTAAATTGTGGTTTAATGCATTTGTGTATTATTTATTATTGTTACTATTAGTGGATAACATTACGGTATGCGGTGACAACATGGCGGGATTAACGCGGACATGTCCATCGCCCGTGCAGTGTGGTCACTGTTTTCATATAATTAAGTTATTAATGGATATTAATTAATTTGCGGTAAATTGTTTATACAATTTAGGATATTCTCGAACTATGTGGGCCGAGAAAACATATTTTACGATGGTTACTTAACATGTTCAGGACTTTCTAAGATTTGCAGCATGGGTTCGATTCCTGGTAATAGGGGCAGATATTTGTGTGAAAAATATGAATGTTTGTGCTCGAGTCTTCGATGTTTAATATGTATTTAATTATTCACTTTAAAAGCATCTTAAAATTTATTACACAATACTTATATTATATACCTATGTACAACTATCCTAGACTAAAAATAAAAAAAATATGTACAATAAGAAAAAAGAAAACAAAAATATAAAATAATGATAATTACAAGTAAAACATATTCTGAAAGCTAGTCCCCTTAGGCAGGTGCCGAAGATGCTGGCAGCGTTTCCTCTTTGAATAGCTAAGCTAATTCTTTGTCCGAGGAAGCTGCCAGCTCTTCGGTCCCCTGTGGCGTCGATTAACCTCTTAGAAATTTCCGTAAATTTCCTTATTTAATTATGTATTTATCTATATAAGTAGGTATGTTTATTCGTTGTGTAGTACCCAAAGTAATAGCTTAGCTTAGTTTGGGACTAGGTCAATTTATTGGTGTCAACTTGTTACTGGTGTGTGTTGTATTGTTATAAAACAAACCTAACCTAACCTAACATAACCTACAGGATAGTCCGGAAATATATCGTAAATAGTTTACAGTTTTAGAAAAAATGAAACAGTTGGGTAATGAATGATTTGGGAAATAATTTTCGGCCAAAAGGCAGGATCCCACATCGATCACCATTCGGGTATTAGAATACTGCAGACATTAGGAGACCCACAAGCGCCTGTGAAATTGAAAGGGCCATCCATAAAGGCCCCTCGCTATAACTCGACTCAGCTATTCCTGTAGTTGCGCCACGAAAATGCCCATAAAAAGTATTTAAATCACCCTTATATATCTCCACTAAAAACGGGTAGCGGTTCACACGACAAGCGGTAGCGGGAACCCGAAGAAACGAGGTGTCAACGTTACATCTTGTACTTATATATCAAGAGTCGACTAACTCAAAAGAATACCCCATTCTAATTTAGACTTCATTTACTTTCAGGAGGGTCTAAATTAGAATGGTGAATTATTTTGAGTTAGTTCACTCTTGATCTAGGGGTGCGATGTGTTAACAGAACTTAAATATGTAGCTGTTGAGCATGTGTTTGAGACAATGACACTTTATATAAAAAGCTCAATGTGGGCAAGTCTAAGACTTGTTAACGATTTTTGTGGTACTCACGCAGATGGCGATCAAAGTTGATTTTGAGCTACAAAATTAGCTAAACAGTCAAATAGCTAACGGTACCTCATTAAATGTACCTCTCATCCACTCAAAGTTTGACTGGTAGAGATCACATAAAGAGATAAATTCGCCTTTGTACATAATCTCATCGGTTGTCGATAGTGTTATTTTTCTCTACTTTTTACAGTCGGCCAAGTGCCATTTTTACAACAGTTCCTACATTAAAATAAAAACAATAAGGCCGACTGTCAAATGACTTGAAAGTAAAAAAAACCTTTAATGTTTTAAGCCATACAACTGATAATGAACCTTAGGCGGAAGCTAGACTGAAGAGATGTAGAACGGGAGCGCGTCGCAGTCGCAGCGCCCATTAGATCAGTTTTCATACTATGTATAGAAGCGTCGCGAGAGGCTGACACGCGGCCTCGTCTCTTCTGTCTGCTTTGGATCGCAGCATGAAAGCTTCAAGGGGCCCGAGACTGCACCGCGCCCCCATCCTACGTCTTTTCTGTGTTCGCCTCGCCTTAGGGTGGTAAAGGACGAGATCTTGGTCTACACAAGCAGGGTCTATCGCTCCTGGCTTGTCCCACAGCAACTGCAGCTTAAACCCTTCGCCATATTCGTTATCTCCGCTCTATTTATTTCCATCATGTATTTATGAAGACACCTCCCTTCCGGGAGCTATCATTGTTACAAACGAGGCGCAAACAAATAAATACACTAAAGTTTAGAAACTTTAACGTAAATCTGTATGTACGTTGTTTGCAGACGATATGACAGTAATTGCTGGTTACTGGCTCGGTCAAAACTTTCCACTCCCGCTAAACCACATACAGTACTTCGCCATAGGAAACGTGCACATCGACGGTGCTGCCAACTGGTGCCATCAATTTGACTGTTTTACTCTGAATGAACTAAAACAATTACTTTGCTCACTCCGCAAAGTAACGCCTGATTCAATAAATTATTTAAAATCGGCATGCGTAGCCGTACAGGCACGTTTATATCATAAATTAACTAAACAGCATCGTTTAGCTGTTCAAAACATTTGGTTCAATCAACAATGTAAACATTTAAATGTTGTACCTAATTATATTAAATTCCGTTGTAGGTCGCGGGTGAGCAAAGTAATTGTTTTAGTTCATTAATATGGACCTCCGCAAAGTAACGCCTGATTCAATAAATTGTTTTACTCTGATAAGTTTCTTTTACTGTCCGCATATTGTCTCTTGTGTCGCATTAGTGCTGCCGCCTATAGTTACTGCACGTTCCCTATAGCTAACGTTGACACGTAACGAAATGATCCTAATTTCTTCAGCAGCTGTCGTACCATCGACAAAAAGGTCGCCTTGGCTCTTAAATGTCCATTTTGCTTGCATTGGCTAGACATCTGTCCATACCAATCCATACCAATGAACTTCAACGGCTGCAAGCAAATTTGTTTTGAAACTGGCCAGGCCTCGGTTTTGTTTGAGTGTGTACATACACCGACGGCGGTGGGCCGGTTGGTAGGTGAAGGACGTTATATTTTAGACGACCAGATGGCCTAGTGGTTGGAGAACCTGACTACGAAGCTTGAGGTCCCGGGTTCGATTCCCGGTCGGGGCAAATATTTGAATGAAAAATACGAATGTTAGTGCTCCAGTCTTGGACGTTTAATATGTATTTAAGTATGTATTTATCTATTTAAGTAATTTATTGAATCAGGCGTTACTTTGCGGAGGTCCATATTAATGAACTAAAACAATTACTTTGCTCACCCGCCACCTTTCGAAAGGTCGCGGGTGAGCAAAGTAATTGTTTTAGTTCTATTTAAGTAAGTTTATCCGTTGTCTAGTACCCATACTTTAAACAGCGGTATGACTGAACCTTTATGTTCAACTAAACAGTTGTAGTAGTTGCAGTTAAGTGGTACTGCAAGCAGGCCCCTGCATACGAGACTCTGAGTACCCTAAATATTCTTCCATTCGCTAAAACGTTTCCTAAGCTCCATCCCACATACAATTTTCCAAATGACGAATCCCGTAAAATGTTTCAAAATACAAGTCCCGCTTTATTTCCCGGCCTTAGCGCGCAAAGCCCTCTCTTTCAGCCACGCCGCACTGTTCACAATATCGACAATGGCCGCGTTTGTATTCAAAATGTGTTTTTGTAATAAGTATTGCGGCGAACCAAAAGGATATTTTCTAATGACATGGTGACGAATGATTGATTTTATTTAGAACTGAACTTATATACAAACTACGATAACTGTATTTTACCAATGAATAAATTGAGAATAGATAATAAATTAAGCTGCAAACAGGCTGTAGAGATTCAAACGCCGTCCAAGAGATGCATGCCTATTTAAATATTTTCACTTATGATATTTTGTCCCATTCGGTATCAAGACTCTTGGTCTGTGGGGTCCTAACGCTTTATGGCTTTTTAAGGAAATAGCAAAAAGGTTAGTCGACATCACAGTAGACCGAAGAGCTGGCAGCTACCTCGGACAAAGAATTAGTTTAGCTATTCAAAGGGGAACGCTGCCAGTATCTTCGGAACCTTGCCTAAAAGGCCTCCCTTTCATGATATATTTTAGTTATTATTATTATATTTTTTAAAGTGTAACTTCATATCCACGAATATCTTAAGGATATTATAGGTATCCTGAATTTTATGATAATTTGCGTAAAAAAGCTTCACTTTATGTCTTCTTGAGTATTTCGAGAACCTGCCTTGCCTTAAATACATATTAAACAAAACATCCAAGACTCGAGCACAGATATTCGGATTTTTCACACAAATACCTGCCCCGAACGGGAATCGAACCCGAGACCTCAAGCTTCATAGTCAGGTTCTCCAACCACTGGGCTATACTGTCGTCTAAATCGTCGTCTAATGCAATAATAATAAGCGAATAATGCAATAATAGCAATAATGTATGTAAATAAACATAATATCTCACGTTCAAAAACAACCAGACGACTAATATCAAGCCTATCCATTCACATGCCAAATTATCCTGTCTAATCCATATTCCACCTTCCTCCTAACATATGAAGTTCAGTTTTGTTGGGAATAATTTGAAACATACTCAGGGGCGCGTCAACCTGAGAATGGCTCCGCAAATGTTTGCCTGCCCGCTGGAGGGTGCTCGTTCGAGTCCCGGTGTTGATTGTGTTTCTATCTACTTAAGAGTGTTTGGCGGCAATTAATTAAGGTAAGATATTAGAATCTACATGGCCTAAGACGTATCCGGATTATTATTTAGTTTGAGTGAACATAGCAAGGTTTTTCATCGAAATTCATGCTTTTTATTTATGTTTATTTATTTATTAGCTGCTCTGGCGAACTTCGTACCGCCTGAAGAGTCACCAACATTTTGAAATTTACAACAACCAAAATTATGAAAAATAGTTTCTAGATTTATTATATGATAGATAACAATCGACTGGCAACTGCACAACAAAAAAAACAATAAACTTCAGGTTAGCCTAACCTAACCTCGGCAACCAAATTTTCCAAGTAAGTTCTTCAATCCCGGATTTATCCGATATTTTAATAGTTTCACTGGTCTATCCAGTCGACAAGAAATACTGTAATAGGTACTGCTTTAATATTTCACAGTTCACTAAACCGTAGCGATGAAAACATGATTTTGCCCACAAAAATCACCGTGGAAATGCACGGTTTGTGTACAGTGACATAACATAATAATCACCTAAGCTGTCTTTGTCTAGCCGTGACCATAAGATCTTTAAAGAACACAAACATGAAGATAAAAAATTTAGCACACATATCACGAACACAAAACAGTTGGTGAAGTAGAGGGGAAAATGTAGTCCACATTAAAAAATACACACAGACTATTGAAACACAGAATCTAAAGTTGCAAGCCACACAGACGAGACGTGGGACGGAGGCGCGCCGCGGTCGCGGCGCCCCTTAAGGGCCTACGCTAGCTGACGCGGTTTACCCGGAACGGACGCCCGTCGTGCGCGCGTCTAATAAGAAATTGTATGAACAGCGCTAAGTGGCGCTGGCGCGTGCGACGGATTTTCGGTACATTTTAGACCCGCGAGCGGGCGCACGCGGCGGGCGTCCGCGTCAGCTAGCGTAGGCCCTAAATCAGCTTTCATACTACATGTATAGAAGCCTGTCTGCTTTGGATCACGACGCTATCCAAAGCAGACAGAAAGCGCCTCTCGCGACGCTTCTATACATTTAGTATTTTTTTTTTTTTTTTTTTTTTTTTTTTATGATATAGGGGGCAAACGAGCAGACGGATCGCCTGATGGTAAACGATTACCGTCGCCCATGGACACACCATTAAAACTGATTCAAGGGGCGCCGCGGCTGCGACGCGCCTATCTTCTGTGTGGCTTGCGCCTAATGCGAAAATAAAGAAATGTACTAAAATATTCGATGATCCAAGAAAAGAGCACAATGCTAAAAACATATACAACAAGAGTTACATTGATAAAAACAGATAGGTATAATAGAAAAGTACATCTCTAACCACTTAGAAACTATAAATGGGTCATTATATTAGCGTTTGTTCCAAAACACAGACACATTTTTGTACAAAAGACTGAAGATTCTGATACAATTTCCAGTTATTAAGTAAGTATACTAATAAATAACCGAAAACGCCATAAAAACCTACAGTCAATTCGTAGAAAATGTGACTAAGTGAGGTTGAAACGCTTGAGTATGACCCACATCCCAAAGTACTTAAACTTACCTTGCAAAAAAACAAAAGGACAAAGGTAAAAGACCCAAAAGTAACACACGACAGACGAAAGAACTACACATTGCTAGTAGCGCCCTCTACGACGTACCTTTGAAGCGTATTTTTTTTAAAAACGGTTTTGGTAGTCGGCTCTTCACTCTGCTCACTCGTCCTGAAAATAACCGTTGTTTCAGTATTTTTGAATAGGTATCATGCCGATCTGCAGTACATACAGAGTGGCTGAGGCGGGGGTCCTTCCCGAAAACAGGTGACAGTGTTGCTTAAACTGAACAACTTTCTCCAAGGAACATAGGTCGAAAAACGATTTTTTTTTCACCTTTCCATAGTAAGTCGGTCAGCTAACCAATATTTTGTATTATATATACACCGTGAAATTTTAGTGGTTGTTTTCCCGAAACGAGGTGATTTAGTATTGATTGTACAATCTATTTATAATTACTATTTTGACTAGAGTCAAAAATCCAATTGTGAAAAACGAAAGTCGAAAATGACCGCAAACCAATAGTAACGCTTCGTTGTTACCTAACCTATCGTACGATCGTACCTAACCTATCGTACGATCGTACGCTACTTGTACCAACGAAGCGTTACTATTGGTTTGCGGTCATTTTCGACTTTCGTTTTTCACAATTGGATTTTTGACTCTAGTCAAAATAGTAATTATAAATCGATTGTACAATCGAAACTAAATCACCTCGTTTCGGGAAAACAACCACTAAAATTTCACGGTGTATATTATTTTGTATGGGAGTATGAATTTTTTTTTTCGTTTTCGACCTATGTTCTTTGGAGAAAGTTGTTCAGTTTAAGCAGCACTATCACCTGTTTAAGTAAAGGATCATCGTTTGGTTCCACCCAGTATTCTAGTCATGTTCGACCACAGTGACTGTTTTCTACCGCCGAGCCACAGAAGCCACAGAAGAGCCGTGGGACGGGGGCGCGTCGCAGTCGCTCCGACCCTCGAATCAGTTTTCATACTGAACGTATGAAGCGTCGCGTCACCGCCCCGTCTCTTCTGTCTGCTTTGGATCGCTATGCTTCTAAACATTAAGGGGGTGTTTCACCACCTTATTGTCAAACTGCTGGTTACGTAACCAATTAATAAACTAAGTACTGGACAAATCTGTCAGCTAGTGTTTTTTCAGTTTCACCACTCCGGTCCTGTACAAACTAAGTACCACTTAACTAATCGTGGGTTTAACAAAAAGTCGGAATGGCAACGTCGCATTTCACGACCACGCGTTCCTGTTCGCACACTTTCGTTCAAAGAGTCACTCATTATTAAAGCAAAAGAAATGGTTAACTATATAATTTTTGAATACATCTATTTTTTTGCATAAACAAATATGTAACATTATAATTGATCCAAAAACGGTATTTATTTACGATACTTTGTTAACAATAACAAAGAAAAATAAAATCACGTATAACGAATCGAAAAGTGGCGCCAAACCATTTGACAGATAAACTTTTTTTTTAATGGCGATATACAATACAAGTTCAGGTAGAACAAACGATTGAGCCACTGAAAGAAAGTCTGTACTTAATTAAAAAATATTACGAAATTTTGGATTTATTTTTGCATACTAAAAGTGTACCTACATTTTTTTATTAAAATCTTGATATTTAAATTATTTTATGCAATTTAGCATGACCTCTTTCTTTAAAAAATAAAAAATACTTTGATTTATTTTTCTGAAACCGGCTGAAGGGCTTTCCAACCATGGCCACAAAAACATAAACTAACTTTATGTGACGGATAAAAATGCTAAATGCCTCCTGAGCTGATGGTCAAATTAAGAAACAGTTTGTCCGTCACTTAGAGCTAATCGAGACTGGTGAAACAGAAATTTTAATTCCATCTGTCAAATAAGGTTATGATTAAGCTAGTCCGAACTTTAAGAAAAGTGGTGAAACAGCCCCTTAGTATGAAAACTGATTCAAGGGGCGCCGCGACTGCGACGCGCCCCCGTCCCACGTCTCTTCTGTGTGGCTTGCGCCTCAAGTGGCTGTCATAGCCGATTGTTACAGCAAATGTTCTATATCGTAGGGGATAGTGCATATTCGCTTAACTAATAATTCATTGTAACACCTTCCCTGTCTGGATCATGTAGCTTTTCCCAGGAGTCCGTGCTTCCACTATGGGTTCACAACTTCAAAGTGGAAGCACACTTGAACTTGATGACTATATCAAATTATTTGTATGACTTTATCAAATTATTTTGTATGGGAACAGTTAAGTAAACGTGTTAATTCGATGCCCCTACGCGTTCTTACAAAAAAAGTCTCGCCAGACAGACGTGATCCTATACGGATTTCTTATTAGCTTTTAAGGTATGTAACTCTAAAAAACTCTCATTAAACTTTAGCAAAAAATCGTAACCCGCGCCCATAATTAATTAAAAACACGTAAATTACCAAAAGCTTCCATAAAAACGGGTTGACTGTACTCCAGGGGGATGCCTTTAACGATAAGTAAATAATCCTAAGCGTCGCCTTATAAATATTAAACAGGAACGAATCCATGGCTTATAGTAGACGTAACGTTGCGTCAACTCGCTAATTAGTTAACAAAAGCTGATAACTTTTGCTATTTTATCTTTAATTTTACCCCACATTTTGTTGCTGTTTCCTACTTGCATAAATGTTGGGCGAGGCGAGTGAAATTCTACCCCTTTTATCCACCGCAACATCAAAACACAAAGTCTTTTTTTGTGTGGGCCACAAATGTATTATATATAAAGTAAAGTGCCAATTTTAAAACACAAATTTAATAGCAAATTTTGAAATGGTATGAGTACCTCATATCGGAACTCCGTATTTCCCTGAGGTATTTCCTGCGAAATTTCAACGGGAATTCCGGAAAAATATATAACTTATGACACTCTCTCGCAACTGAGGCAAATCTAATGACACCTCACACTTTAAAATCCATCGAGCCATGGCTGCAGGGCGTGCCAAAGAATGATACATACGCTTGATACGCTCGAAACACATACTCAAGTCTCCTTCGGCAGTCGGGTAAAAAAGGCTGAGCATGTTCTAAACAGTCAAAATTGCTTGCTGTGTACGTAAAATTATTTCAAGCAATTTTAACATCTAGGGGACTGCAGACGCATAGAGGGGAACCTAGGACTCTTCAAGGCTAGAGAGAATAGGGAACAGGCATATCACACTGCGATTTGCGAATGTATTTGTAGCGGAAGCTCTGAAGTCTAAAATTGGGGTTTTCCAGCGAGCCACGGAGCGCAGCATACTAGGTGTTAAATTAATGGATCACTGATGCAGGCCGAACGGCGTCTAAGCTGAAGTGGGACTGGGCTGGCCATGTTTGCCGCATGCCAGACGAGGTGTGGGCCAAGATAACCACCGAGTGGAAACCCAACAACTCGAAAAGACGACCTGGCAGACCCAGACGGCCATGGCGGGATGAACTGGACTTCTTCTCGGAGGACTGGCCCTCGTATGCAGCGGACAGAGAGCAGTGGAAATGTTGAGGGGAGGCCTTTGCTCAGCAGTGGGACAGAATCGGCTTATAATAATAATAATTAGTACTGGAGCGTACGCGCAACGTTTCTTTATTTATTTATTATTATTAATCACGGGTCAGCTTCATGTAAAAAAAATATAGCAGCAGCCAATGTCACTATGACTTTAAAAATAGAGCACCAGCTTTCAATGGAGAGAGCCCGAAGGGTATCCAGAAACTTCCACCTGCATTAATATTGCGAATTTGAAATTCAATTCTGTCACTAGGCCGAATCCGTAGATGTAGAGCGTCTACGTTTGGATGGCGAAATGGATAAGCTTTAAATGAAATATTTAGGGTAAATAAATAGATGCTGACGGCACACTTAGTCTTGTCTGACGTGTGGTGTCGCGGCTATGGCGTCGCGGTCCAACTTATGCCTTTCATTGTTCTCCAGCAACCACATTTCTCTGACATAGCCAAACGGATTAGCTCGTTGAAATGGCAATGGGCAGGCCGCCTATCACGCAGAACAGATGGCCGTTGGGGCCCAAAAGTTCTCGAATGGAGACCACGGACTGGCAAGGTTCAGGGTGTATGCAAGTCGCTTTCAACCGTAACGGTTGGGCGTCAATGAGGGAGGCCTATGTCCAGCAATGGACGTCCCACGGCTGAAATGATGATGATGAATGATGACCACATTTCAAAAGCTTCCAATCTTGCTCTATCTGTTTTTGTGTCCAAGCGACTACCGTAATACAAATTTACAGCGGTTCCTACACAAGCACGCGTGTCGAGTATCGAGGATTTGCGTAGCCTTGTGTGTGAGGGGCATTAAGGCCGGCGCAGACCAGTTGTAATAAATGAAACTGTAAGAAAGATGGCGCACTAGATGCGTGCACATGGTGTGCTATCTTTCTTACAGTTTCATTCATTGCAACTGGTGCGTGAGACACACGCACCTGGTCTGCGCCGGCTTTTACACACCAAGATTGCCCCAAAGTTGCAACAGCCATTTCCCTTACACATTATTTCAGGCAAGGTTTCGAAGATACTGGCAGCGTTTCCTCTTTGAATAGCTAAGCTAATTCTTTGTCCGAGGAAACTGCCAGCTCTTCGGTCACTGATCTGTTGCCCTTTATAAAAGGAGAGGGAATAGGGGAGGGGAGGGGAGAGGTATTGGGCCCCCGGCGCTCTCACTGACCGTACGAAACGCTGCAAGAGTACTGCTGCTTCACGACGGTGACGGAAGCATAAAATAGACAAGACTTTTTTAAAATTTCGAGTAATATTTATGTACAAGTATATGCAGTTTTTTTTATGCATATATCAGTAAGTAAATAATATAATAACTCTATGTATCCTCCAATAAAATGGAGTCAGTTTTAAACGGAATTCCAGATTATGATTTCATAAAAGATTTCAGTGATGGCGATAACGGGTACTTTATAATGGTGAAGTATCACTTTACGAATAGGTACCGTAAAACTACATAACTCTATTCCTAGCCTGCAACAATAGTCCAATTTTCATCCTTACATTATCCTTAAAATATGATGGCAAAATGGCTAGACGAAAGCAAATTATTTTAGGCTTAACAACATAATTATATACCCAGAAATAATAGCAGTCAGCTATAATATTTTAAGGATAATATAAGGACGAAAATTGGACTATTGTTGCAGGCTAGGACTATAGTTATGTGGTTTTACGGTACGCACCTCTACATCTGTAGAGTGGTAATTTTCCATGTATAAGTGGATAGTGAACCATAAAAGGAATGGACTGAAAATATGTAAATATAGAAATAATATGCTTATTTACTACACAATAAAATTATTTAACAATTTTGCAATTATTCTCTTTTTTAAACCAATTGTAGTCATATCCATATTACGTATATCGTTTGACATGATTTTGATTTATTTTACATCCGTCTGCCGCCCATTAATTATGAATAAATAATGATAATAATAATAAGTATTTTTTTATATTAATTGTAAGAAATATGATACCTCATCAACCCTTCACCTGATCTCCGGACCTCAAATACATGAATAAAATGAATATTGGGGCGTCCTGAATCAGATTAGCATATTCCAGCCGAGCCGCCGGGCCTCATTAGGGAGCCTCTTACCTGCAACAATAAACAGTACAAACTAAGGCAATGATATTTGGTTATTTTACTTTAATTTGAAGGCCTTGGAACCGTTGGAACTTTATAAAGTGTTACAAAATGTATCCATAGTCTTTCCCCATCCCAGCCTATTATACGTCCCACTGCAGGGGGCGTCCTCTCAGAATAAAAGGGCTTGGGCTGCAGTTCCCACGTGGGTCTATTCGGATTAGGAACTTCACACACATCATTGAATTTCTTCACATGTGTATGCAGGTTTCCTCACGACGTTTTCCTTCACCGTAACCTCATGGTAAATTTTAAATATAACTTCGCACATCCATAGTCTTTTAGCAGAAGGTTTCTAGTTCGATTAAATACCCCTTTTAGGGTTCCGAAGCCAAAATGGTAAAAACGGGACCCTTACGTCATATTAAGCGGTTGGTCAATAAGCGGATTCCACTGTATTTCAAACGAAACACAATATCGCATTAACGTTTCCTATTTATTAAAAGATACTAAGGGCGATTGTGCACTACAAGATTTCCATATCGCACCATAAAAAATCGGACACTTTTGTAGACTTTTCCCCATTCCGGCCCGTTTTTTTCCGGTCCGGTCTTGTAGTGCACAATCCCTGTGCAGAAAAATTTTACTGTCCGGCATCCGATTTTTTACGGTCCGATATGGCACGCCATAAATTTATATGCTAGCTTGTGCACCACACGTAATTTTACCGTCCGAAATTTACTTTCCGCACTCCGGACCGTTTTTTTCCGGTTTGAGATGACATCAATGAAAAACTTTCACGCTTGTGCACTACATCCACGACCAGTATTATTCATGATCATGAGATCATGACCTTAATATTACCAGCAATCATTTCATTTGGTGGTACACACATCCCGAATTTTGCATCTTACCTCTTGATCCATGCGCTTAAATAAGCGGTATCGCAAAAAATCACAAGTAGCTGTTGTAGAAATCCGATAGTAGTTAAAAATTAACTTTCATCCTGCCTAAATTTATTTTGGTTTATTTACATAACATTACATACATTTTACGATAAGCCTGTCGGGTACCTTTCACTTACAAGGGGATGAACCCAATATTCTTTTTGTCTTCTACGTCTTCGCACGTAAAAGAACAAGACGGACAACGGACGGAGGAACGTAAAAAGACGGACAACTGAACAAGCGAATCATCCGTTATTTTCATGCCACATCGGTCCGTAATAAACCGGACTGCCGGACCGTAAAATTCCTCGTAGTGCACAAGCGCCCTGACTGTACATTTGTATTTGAAATGAATCTCTATCGGATAGCGCGAGCTGCATCTTCCTGTCTGGGCAACAAGAAAACGCCAATTTAAATCTGCGAACTCGTTTGTAGACTAATATTAAAAATTCCTCAACTGTGTAAGTTGCACTGCAGTTCCAAGACTTTAAACAGTAAGCAAAGTGTCATTCTCAAGATTCGGTTATTTATTTTAACAAATTTAGACTTCGTTACAGTAAAATACGAAATTTTATTTTTTCATAAGCATATTTATCGACTATATGCATCACTTTTGTTTGGTCAATGTGAAACAAAATATACCACTTTATATTTTAGTTGCCATGGGAGTGAGGAAAGATACAAGTGAACGATAAAAAATACTAGAGAATGATAAAATCGACAAGGTAATGAAAATGTTAGTATTTAGTATCGAGGTCAGACGATGTGTAATATTTCAGCCTTGCTAATGTAATAAATATGAGCTAAATGAATTAGTAAAAATGATTTTTCTTTGTAAGAAAACCGTCATTACTCAGCGCATCAAGCCAAAGGAATGAGAACCAGGGAATGAGAGAAATTATGTTTCTTATCGATTATGCCCAAACTGTTGTTAACATAGGGATATAACATAGGGGTTCCTTTTTTTCTTTCACTAACTGTGTGTGTGCGTGTAAGAGTGTATGGTTGTTCTCTTTGTTCGTTAATAATCAAAAATAATCCAAGCATACCGTCGTGTAAGATGTCTACTGTGCCTTGTATTATTTCTAGTAGTGTCTTAGACACTCAGGTAAACCATTCGAAGAACAGCATACAGAAAACGCTATGAAAACGCTTAAAGTGAAAATGAAATAATAAGCACTGCAATATTACGTACGTGAAGCGTTTTCAAAATGAGCGAGAGATTTTCATTCACAGTCTAATATATAAAGAGCATTTTAAAATGAATACGGAATATTTATGCAGTTAATTTAGCTAGCTTAACTGAATACCCCTGTGAAGTTTTAATTGGAATTTCTAATTCTTAAATTAATGTAGTCACATCTAATCGCGACCGAGTCGCAAACGAGTGTCGCGATCCTGCATCGACCGAAGGCATAGTCATCCTGCATTTGTTCCGTCAAGTGTCATCGCTTTGGCGCGAAATTTGTCAGGTCACCACACGTCAAAGTTTGTTTAAGAAACTAAATAAAAATAAATAAATAAATATTAGGGGACAATCTTACACAAATCGACCTAGTCCCAAACCCATAGCTCATAGAGTAAACCATTCATTCCCAAAGTGGTCCAGGTGGACCCCCAGGGGTCCACAGGAGACTCGAGGGGGGTCTACGTTGGCGAGACAAAAATGGGGGATTTGGGAATATGGTAGAAATCAAGTAGGCAGCAGGGCTGCAGGGGGTCCACCGGAACCAGCTAAATTTTGAAAGTGGTCTATGTGAAAAAAATGTTTGGGAACCTCTGGACTAAACCATGTGGAGGGGTGAAAATTACTTTAATTAAAAAGTAATTTTCCAAATAATAATTGTTTAAAAAAAAAAAGTTTTGTTTCCTGTGACTTCAACGTAGTCGCCACCGAATATTGATCTATAAAAATTGGTTCCTTGATCACCGATTAAATTTCATCGTGTATAATATTAAGTGGTGGATTCACCGGCATCCGAATGATACATTAAGTACGCCTCCTCAACTAGAGCTGCAGAACGTCAGCTTGAGATATGGTTGAGCACCTCACCACTTCGCTGTGTTCTGTACGTGCTTTCAGTGATTTAAATATATTTTGCAGCCCACGAAAGGCGTCAGAATATATCGGAATATATTGTGTAAAATCTCAAAGTTAGACCGACACGAGATTTGTGAATTTTCCCTGCTGTTGCTGTTAATTTGACTTCTCTGCTTCTTTGTGCCAGTTCTGACGTTTTTGTGAAGAAGGATGGAAGGTTATCATGGATCATTCAGATTTTATTCGCAAATTTCCTCTGGACAATGGACACAAAAGTTGAGGGTTTAAGAAAAATGAGAAATTATTTTTTTGCAATTTATTTACTAAGTATGTCCAACTTCTAGCCGAATCAAAGAAAACAAAGGCAACATCGTATGTATGTAGTTAATACAAAGGTCGATGCACTACCAGACTAGGGACCCGCATGTGGTAGCTGTGGCTGAAAACTCGTAGTTTAAACATGTACTGATTGCGAAGTTCTGCAAGCGTTTCAACCACCATCACTAACTATCCTGCCGCATTTACTGGAGAAACGAACGACGTCTAGCGGAACCTTTTTATAAAATCAATCATCATTTCAGCCGTAGGACGTCCACTGCTGGACATAGGCCTCCCTCATTGACGCCCATTCATTACGGTTGGAAGCGACTTGCATCCATCCTGAACCTATGCGGCATTCACCAAATCGTCCGTCCATCTCGTTGGTGGTCGTCCCACGCTGCGCTTGCCAGTCTGTGGTCTCCATTTCAGAACTTTTGGGCCCCAACGGCCATCTGTTCTGCGTGCTATATGGCCTGCCCTTTGCCATTTCAACGAGCTAATCTGTTTGGCTATGGAGAGGGCTGTGCTCGGAGTTGCCCTACGGGATCGAATCAGAAACGAGGAGATCCGTATAGAAGAACCGGGGTCGCCGACATGAAATCAATATTATCACGTGATACACACTTATCACGATCCGTATCACAAATATCACAACATCATTAACGTGTATCGCAGTACTGTAAAAATTCTAAAGAGAATCTCCGGATGTTTTGAAATCTGCGATGATATTGTCAGTAACGGTATCGGAATAATATTGACAGTCTAATTCGTACCATCATACAGTGCGTGTGCGATACAATTTCAATTTAGTAGTTCATTTAAATAAAAATCAACTATAGATTTAGTGCTTAAGACCTAGATAAGTTCAAATCAAATCAAGGTTCTTTATTCGTTGAATAATTTGTAGTTTGTACTTATACACCGTGAAATTTTAGTGGTTGTTTTCCCGAAACGAGGTAATTTAGTATCGATTGTACAATCGATTTATAATTACTATTTTGACTAGAGTCAAAAATCCAATTGTGAAAAACGAAAGTCGAAAATGACCGCAAACCAACAGTAACGCTTCATTGGTACCTAACCTATCGTACGATCGTACGCTACTTGTACCAACGAAGCGTTACTATTGGTTTGCGGTCATTTTCAACTTTCGTTTTTCACAATTGGATTTTTGACTCTAGTCAAAATAGTAATTATAAATCGATTGTACAATCGAAACTAAATCACCTCGTTTCGCGAAAACAACCACTAAAATTTCACGGTGTATATATGTAGTACATTCAAGTCAAGTCAAAATTCTTTATTCAATTTAGGCATCAATTGATGCTCCTATGAACGTCGAAATTCGGCTGTAACTGTTACAATTGATTTGTTCTTTTATGCAGATGGATAGGGGTGAAAAAAAAGTTGTGTTAGCCTCTCAAACAAGGCCCGGTCACAACTCCGAGTTTTTCGTAATGTGTTTGAGAGAGAGAGAGAGGAGAGATGTTTATTTGCACATATTCGATACACAGGAAATACAGTTGACAGGAAAAGATACAAAAAAATCATCGAATAGTATAAATTGGGCTCCACTCAGCATAATGTTGCGGCAAGCCGCACGCTACGCTGTTTTTCAGTGGGACCCATTTAAAAACTAAACACAAAAAAAAACAAACAACACATTGTGATGACACGAACGCCAGCGCCAAGTGTAGTTCGCAACAAAACCTAAATAGGTACAAACCGGAAGTATGTATGGCAACACTCGATCAGTTTAATCGTATCTGAACCATTAAACCGCAACAAATTACGACATCAAGTTTGAAATTTACCATGAGTTTTACGGTGATGGAAAACACGTGTAAAGAACAATGGTGTGTGTGAAGTGAATCTGCACTGGCTCCGCGTGGGAACTACGGCCCAAGCCCTCTAATTGTGAGAGGAGACCTGCGCCCTGCAGAGATGAATATAGGCTTGAGGCTGGTATGAAAAAGAGATGAAATGTTGGTGCAGTTATTTCAGAGAGCGGAAGGTTCATCTTCATTTGTTTCAATGCGGAGAAAGTCACGGGCAAAAGCTAGTAGGATAATAATTGAAGTTCCCTACCGTCGAGCTTCTTGTGATCAGCTCGTTACGTCGATACAACGTTGTTGCACACTGTATAATTAACGACCCGCCAGGCGCTCACAACCTTTACTAAAATCTTAATATTAATAACGCACAAAAGGTTTTCAAAGCAGAAATTAATGGATGCACCACATAAGGGGGCTACAATACAGCGCCATCTAGTTTGAGTCACACAAAGCGCCGGCAAATGTTTGCGGACTTTATGAAAAACGGCTGATACTCTTGAATAAAAATGACTATGCAAAAGACAAGTAGTGCTTTGTGAATAATATAGCGGATAAAAAGAAATAATTAGTTGGCTTTTAAAGCCTAGACAGTAATTTAAAATTGTTACCATTATGTTTTAAGTTCGTATAGGTATACAAAATTTTGGGTATTTCATAAAGTGAATGAAGTAAGTTTTAATATTGCACTATACCCTGTCTATTTAACAGAGTTAGCAAGGCGTTCTCTCTGTTGCACTTTTGTATGCAAATGAAAGGGACAAGAAACTGTCAGTGGGCGTCAACAATCGCACGTCGATGGCGGGCTCGGCTTACAATGCCGTTTGTTGGAATATTCGTAATATTTCTCGTGATTTTTTGATTTTTCTCGTGGCACGTCAAGTAATGTCATGTTTATTCATCTATTAATCATACTTATGTAATTTAAAGTAGTAGATAATAATATTTAAATATGTGTCTTGCAGTGGGACGTATGTGCCGGTCTGCCGGTGCATCGTCCTTATCGCTGACCAATTACGTGCATTCTCTGTTTTTCTAGTACTAACTCTGTTAAATAGACAGAGTATAGCATTTTATACATTTTATGTGTGTTTGTTATTTTTTCACGCTGAAATGATATCTGGAATAACACAAAAGCTAATTTGTTTTCCGATATTCTCACGGGATACATTATGTACTCATGTAAAATTTAAAAATCTCAACTGCTGCCTATGGTGCCCTTTCAAGGTGGCCAAGGTGTCCTTCATAAAATTTGTAAATTTTGAGATGTACTATGTGGAAGCCGCATGCAACGCTGTACTTCATAAATACAGTGAAATTAAAACAGAACCTCCTACCATGAGTTTACACTAGTTTACGTGACCGTACTCGCTAGCGACGGCGTAAATTATTTGTATGGAGAATTGTACAGCGCCTCTAGCGGTCACTTACGGAAGTACAATTCTCCATACAAATCATTTACGCCGTCGCTAGCGAGTACGGTCACTGTAAACTAGTGTAAACTCATGGTAGAGGTACAGGTTTAATTTCAATCTGATGTTACTCTATACTTCATTTAATTTAGAATTGAAAACCACAACATCATTATAATATTGCGGCTCGCCAACTATTTCTTACCTAGCAAATAGTACAGTACAATAGTCTGGGAGCCGCAAAATAAAATTGTTTTAATGTCACTTTATTTGCGTGTTGTCAATTGGGGGTGTCTATTTTTTTGCAATGTATAGTAAATCGAAAACCATTTCGAGATAAATGCTTTTTAACTCGTTTTCTATAGTTATTTAATTTTAATATTATGTAATGAATTTATAACATAACAAATAAGCAATGACCTTCATTTGACATTGGTGTAAATTGCGTGACCGGTTCAAGTCGTACTTTATTCTGTGTGGTTAGAATTCGTCACAATTTACGCGTGGATTATACTACGGAGTTTGATTTGGACCCGCTGTGTGACATCTAGCACTTTGACAGTGCCAGTAAAGTGACACAGTGTATAGTGTACCACTACGCAAAAAATAATTAAAGGGGTTGCCTTATCGTACGCATTTAGACAGATTTAGAAATCTGGCATTGTGGGAGCCCTCAATTATAATCTGACGTCATCAACTAAAATAGTTCCAATAATTAATTTTGAAAAAAGTAGTGAACTAACTGACAAAATATTGAAATTAGTTTCTTATAATTTGACTTTTCTATAAAAAAAAAAATATAAAAACCGTGGGTATTTTTTTTTAGATATCCCCAATTGTTACTCTAGTACAAATTGTAAAGAGATTACAGTTCACGAGCCGCAATTTAATGTTGTTGTGGTTTATAATTCTAAATTAAATAAAAAAGAAAAAGAAAGAAAAAGATTTATTCGTGACATAAACTTAAATTAACAAAACATAATCACGAAATGGTCCCAACTCAGCATGATGATGGAGTATAACTGTGTTTTCTCAAACATGCTATGTAATATTGACGTTATGTTCCTTAAAATACGCCACGAACTGTCACGTTGCAGGTGCGGCTAGACGAGAGGTCAATAATGGAATTTCATACAACATTGCTGGCCAAGGCCAGCAAAGTGATCGTCTATTGTTTTATGTGACACAGCACCATGACGTTTAATAGGTCGATGTGGTCGACGTGGATGGATGGATGGACGGACGGATGGATTGGTTGATGGATGTTGATGGATGTTGGTTGATGGATGTTGATGGATGTTGGTTGATGGATGTTGGTTAATGGATGTTGATGGATGTTGATGGATGTTGATGGATGTTGATGGATGTTGATGGATGTTGATGGATGTTGGTTGATGGATGTTGATGTATGTTGATGGATGTTGATGGATGTTGATGGATGTTGTTGGATGTTGATGGATGTTGATGGATGTTGATGGTTGTTGATGGATGTTGATGGATGGATGGATGGATGGATGTTGATGGATGTTCTTGTTCATGGATGTTGACGGATGTTGATGGATGTTGATGGATGTTGATGGATGTTGATGATGTTGTTGGTGATGGTGATGGTGATGGTGATGGTGACGATGATGGCGGTGATGATGGTGGTGATGATGATGATGCATGTTTGAGAAAAACTCTATACAAGCCTCGGCCACGAACAGGGATTGCCGGCCTCGTATCTCTAGATGGCCTCGTTAACACTCGGCCATCTATAACTACTCGGCCGGCAATCCCCTATTTCGCGGCCGCTGCAGTAATGTACTATTACCATAGCGAAAGTGCTTCTATAACATAACTTCAACTGTCTCTCATTAGCTTTAAATTTCACGTCCTCCCAAATAACCCATAAGTCATTACCGGTTACAACCAGTTTGCTCCAACAAGGCAACTTCAACAATTAGGCATAAAGCAGGAGCGCCGTTCCGCGACAGAACGTAACGCGTTCCGCTCGCTACACGCCGCCACACGGTTACGAGTACGTTCTACGGGCGAGGGGTGCTCCACATTTGGCTTGAGTTATTATAATATTTTTACCCTGATTGACCGGGTGTGTATCATAATACCGAAGTACGAAAGACCGAATGTATTAAAATATCAAATGGTTCAAAAAATCGATTTTTTTTTTCTGAAATCGTAATTTTTTAAGATTGTTACTTATAAAATTAACCTAACCTAATGAGTTTTATACGATGTCGTTTTAATAAATTCTTAGTATTCAGCATTCAGCATTTATTCATAGAACAAAACGAAACATCTCTGTAAGTTTAAAATTGGGCAAAGCTCTTGTATAACAGAGATAAAGTTGAGGTACTGAAATTACCAAATTCCAAGATTAAGGTACATTTTGTTGCTGAAAATGTCTTCCAAAAAAGAGATCTAGATAGATTTATTACAATAAATGATAAAAAAAACTAAAAACCAAATATTACATTTGAAATTTACCATGAGCTTTACGGTGAAGGAAAACATCGTGAGGAAACCTGCATACACCTGCAAATAAATTCATGGTGTGTGTGTGAAGTGAAGTTCCTAATCCGCACTGGACCCGCGTGGGAACTACGGCCCAAGCCCTCTCATTCTCAGAGGAGGCCTGTGCCCTGCATTGAGACGTAAGTATAGGCTGGAATGATGAGAAAAAAAAAGAAACGAGTAACAATAATGTAGTGATCCCAGCGCCATCTAGTCATGAAATAGAGGAGCTAATACGACGCGCGATTACCCGTTTCATGTTCCACATAGCGCTGCCAGTCAAGGACACATTGGTCTCTACAGCCAGTCAGTTATTCGAGCAATGTGCCCCTCCCATTACCACAATATATTTAGAAGAAAGTCCGTGATCAAAGTTACGATGGCTGGAGTAGCATGCGCAGTCCTAAAGCAGAGACATTGGTAATGGCGGCTTTAAGTGCCGGCTTCAGTGTACTGGATATTAAACTTTTATTTTGAAGGAAGTAATGAGAAACGGTTTTTATTACTTCTTTTAGATACTAAATGATGTTTTACAATGTACTGAAGACGGTCTGGCACGTAGAAAATGTATTTTAAAGATTGAAAGTCAGTCGAGTATTTGGTGCGAACGGTTCATTTACAAACAGTAATGCCCTGAATTATGTAAACAAAAATAAAACACTTCATTTTATGCGCATCTCTTAATGACAAGGAAAAAAATCACTCGCACGCGGCGAAAATCCCGGAGGAAACGTTTTAGAGGGAATAAATAAGAACTCGTTGAAACACACACGAAGTGGGAAAAAATAATCGCGTAGTCGCATTAGTTAGCATAATAACCCCCCCTTCTCCCGGCGCATTTGCATTTTTATGAGAGTGCACCGAACGCAAATTAAACCCTACCGCCTAAATGGGCCCTAAACCCAAGCGACTATAATGAAGTCGGATAATGTCTGCTTATAAAGACCAAAGGTTTAGCGCACCTGTATTTTGTTATTAGAGGCAGAAAGGTTTGCCAGCCCTGACATTTTATTTTATTTAAGAATTATTTAAAAAGTTTATTTAAAAAAGAAACCCGACTTATTTATGATTATGACGTATACTTATTCGTATCATATTATCTAATCTATCTATCTACCTACCTATCTATATACCTTTAAACGAGCAATTCTTGTATATATATATATATAATCAGGATCTCGGAAACGGCTCCAACGATTTCGATGAAATTTGGTAAGTGGGGGTTTTCGGGGATGAAAAACTGATCTAGCTATGTTTCATTTTCAGAAAACCGCTTTTACTCGTGTTTTCCGGCTATTTTTTTTGCATTAGAATACAAAGCTAAATTTCGCCGGCTTCGAGCAGATCATAATAGCACAGTAGAAATCGGGTGGTCGCGGATCCAGCCGACCTCGGTTCGATTCCACGTTTTTTTTAAGGATTTTAGTTTTTTTTTTAAGTTTATTTTTCATGAGAAAACGAAGTTTCTTCTTTTGTGAGAAAAAGTTACTTTTTTGTGAGAAAAAGTATTATAGGGAACGTGCAGTAACTATAGGCGGCAGCACTAATGCGACAAAAGAGACACTATGCGGACAGTAAAACAAACTTATCAAGGTAAAGCATTCAAATTGATGGCACCCTTATGACACCAGTTGGCAGCACCGTCTATGTGCACGTTCCCTATTGGGAGCAAAGAACAAGAAAAACCGGTTGTCTGTAAAGTCGGATTACGGACGATAGTTTAACGTGGCTCACCCCCCCACCCCCTCCGGTTTTTTTGTCAAATATCTTGAAAACGGTGCATCCTACGGCAAAATCAATGAAATTTTCATCCCCCCTTTGATACCCCCACGCTCCCTCCCCCGCAAATATATAATCAGGATCTCGGAAACGGCTCCAACGATTTCGATGAAATTTGGTATGTGGGGGTTTTCGGGGATGAAAAGTTGATCTAGCTTGGTCTTATCTCTGGGAAAACGCTTGGTACCGAGTTTCTGCCCGAGCAGAGCTCGGTCGCCCAGGTACTTATACTTATACATACGATTCATGGCACTACAAGCGTATTGGCGTATGCAAGTGATCAATCATTGTTTTCGGATGGATTGTTTGAGGTCGACGTAGTGCAGTTGGTAGCAAACTGGGTGCGTATTGGCAAGAGATGCGTCCGTTATTTTTCATTTAAAAAAAAAGTAGTATAAAACAAGTCATCATCAGCCTATGTTCGTCCACTGCTGGACATAGGCCTCTCCCATGGCACGCCACTGAGCACGATCCTCGGCCACTCTCATCCAGCTCTTGCCAGCCGCCTTGCGAAGATCATCGCTCCACCGAGTCCGAGGACGTCCTACGCTACGTTTGCCGATCCGTGGTCTCCACACAAGAACTCGTCTACCCCAACGGTTATCGGTTCTTCGGGTTATATGGCCTGCCCATTGCCACTTCAGCGTGCTAATGCAGTGGGCTATGTCGATAACTTGGGTTCTCTGTTCGTTACGAATTCGATCTTTTAGAGAAACTCCGAGCATAGCCCTTTCCATAGCACGTTGAGCAACTTTAAATACTACCGTGAGTGTCCATGTTTCGGCACCGTATAAACAAGTAATATTGTGATATTTCTGGTCATTAATTTAGCTAAATGCATACATCTTCCCTTGCCTGAGGTAAGTGCAAGTCGGAGTTGTAAGAGTTTATACCTCCGTACAATTGCAGGTAATTAAGATTGGGCAAATAAAGTAACAATGCTAGCTACACATTAATTTATTCTCTGGCTCTACGGTCCCTACGGAAAAGACACGTTTCTTGTGTATACATGGAAAACTTAATGAAATGTTCTTCTTGTATTTGGTATTGTTCAGAGCTAAGTATCTATATCATTTTTTGGGTTCCGTACCTCAAAAGGAAAAAACGGAACCCTTATAGGATCACTTTGTTGTCCGTCCGTCAGTCTGTCAAGACCCTTTTTCTCAGGAACGCGTGGAGGTATCTAGCTGAAATTTATATCAAATACTCAAGTCTACTGTCCCTTGGAGCTGTGAAAAAATCAAACTTCTAAGCCAACGCAATCAAAAGATACAGCCGTTTATGCTGCAAATTTGCGCAAATTTTCGAAACTCGCAAGGGAATCAAAACCTACAGGGTACTTCCCGTGAACTCAGAATCTTGAAATTTGGTACGAAGCAAGGTCTTATAGCACAGATAAAGGAAAAATTGCGAAAAGCATAATTTTTTTTGTCTGTCTGTCTATATCAGTAACCAATCTACAATGATCCCACACTGCGCACATTTTGCTTGTGAGCAGGGGTCTGATAAGACTGGATGTTCAATATATACATATAAATTTGTACGGAACCCTCGGTGCGCGAGTCCGACTCGCCCTTGGCCGGTTTTTTCTAATTTGGAACGTGAAGTTGTCTATAGACACGATACTAGACAGCTCTAAGAAGTGTTGAATTAAGTAATTTTTTATACAATATAAGTTGATGATGGTATTTCCTTGGTATTTCCTAAAGCGCTGGTAGTATAATAAAATAAATAAATAATTATAATTGCATAAGTTGATAATAACTATAAATTGGAAATTTTAAAAACCCCCAACGCAATTATGTCATACGCATATTTGAACATAAAGTAAACGCCCATTATGCGTCTAAGATCCCTTCCACAGCTAACAAAAGAGTTGATAACTTTGGAACGCCTGAACCAATTTTGATGAAACATATCTAAGAACCGTCGCCAATAAACCTGCTTTCTAATAAAAAAAACCGCATCCAAATCGGTTCACCCGTTGAAGAGCTATGATGCCACAGACAGACAGACAGACAGACACACACACACACATAGCGGTCAAACTTATAACACCCCTCTTTTTGTGTCGGGGGTTAAAAAGACAGCAATAAAAGATTTCTTTGCGGCCTAAGTACCTACATACAGAGCAATCAACCTTGATTTTGATTTTGCTATAGCTCTTAATTTTTTTCCCATTTAACACCATTTTATTCACCTTTTTAGGGTTCCGTAGTCAACTAGGAACCCTTATAGTTTCGCCATGTCTGTCCGTCTGTCTGTCTGTCCGTCCGCGGCTAAGCTCAGAGACTGTATAGTACTAGAAAGCTGTAATTTGGCATGAACATATATATCAGTCACGCCGACAAAGTGATTACATAAAAAAAACTAAAACAATTTTTTTTAGGGTACCTCCCATAGACGTAAAGTGGGGGTGATTTTTTTTTCTCGACTAACCCTATAGTGTGGGGTATCGTTGGATAGGTCTTTTAAAACCATTGCGGGGTTGCTAACATGATTTTTCTATTCAGTGATCTGTTTGCGAAATATTCAACTTTAAAGTGAAAATTTTCATTAAAATCGAGCGTCCCCCCCCTCTAAAATCTAAACTGTTAGGTGGAAAAATTTGAAAAAATTCAGAATGGTAGTAGTAATGGTAGTAGTAAATATATCAAATTTACTAGGAAAATTATACCGGCTAAGATTGCTTGGAAATTATTTGTAGTTTTAGAGTAAATAGTAGCCTAAGGTATAAAACATACCTAAACTTGGATGATTCCGTACACATACGAAATCCTTAGAAAAATATTACTTGATTTTTTTGTAATGGGTACGGAACCCTACTTTGTGCGTGTCCGACACGCTCTTGGCCGGTTTTTTGGTACAATTCATTGTTATGAATTAATTCATATGACAGACGAACGGACAGACAACAGACCCGTAGAAATAAGATACGGATGGCACCTTAGAAGAACGGAACTCTGAAAATCAATCATTTAACATAACCCCTGGCCTATCTATTGTTAGTTTCTTTTCCCGATTTCCCGAGAGGAAACTGGAGTTAGTTGGCGATCCGACCAACCCGTGTCTAATAGGGACTGTAACTGAGAGGTGCCAGGAACCAAGGGCCCCGAACGAGGCCTCAAGGGTCCATGGCATTGTGAGGCGAATAGGGAACACAATGGATGGAATAAACGATTTAGTTTTGATGCTCCCCGGGAGGTGAATGAAGGATTCAGAACATGTCATCGCGCTTGAGATATTTCGAGCTACGAACTTGTAATTACTACGGATAAAGAAAGAGGGGATCTGATACCACAGATCACGAATGTAAAGGTACTTTCAAGCAAATTGAAATACCTTTTTATAAGGAAATAAAAATAAATATTTAGTGAATGATTTAATGAAACGCCGGGTTAAAGAAAAAACTGGCAGTCACTTCCAACCTTTTACAATTTGGCTTTTGTACATCATTTGACTCGGCATTTTATTTTTTACCATACTTTTTACTCATTTTTTTTTGGCCGAAATAGTCTGTTTTGTCTGTTACCGGGAATGTTATACGGTTAAATGAGCGATTATTTGTATATTTATTTATTTTTCTTTAATTCTTTGTAAATCTTCAAGAGAAAAATGGTTAATGTACTTGCTAAAAAAAAAGTTCTATGTGGGGATTAACGGGGGCGAATAATCAATCTAGCTTAATCTCCCTCCGAGTCTTACGTCAAAGTCGTAAAATGTCCAGATGCCCAGGTCGTAGAATAACCAGGTAGAAAAATATAAAGATCGTAAAATAACCAGGTAGTAGAATGTCAAGATCGTAATACCTGGTTTACACTCGCGTACGAGTGGCGAGACGAATTGCGGGACGAGCCACGAGACGAGAGTGTGAACAGGCGCGCCTCGCGCCTCGTCTCGTGATTTCCCTTGATTTTGAGGCTCGCGTCCGGAGCGAGACGACGAGGCGAGGTGCGAGGCGAGGTGACGAGGCGAAAGTGTAAATCAGGTATAGCATAACCGGGTGGTAGCATGTCAAGATCCTAAAATAACTAGGTAAGGTAGTAGAATGCCAAGGTCGTAAAATAACCAGCTAGTTAAATTAATTGTCAGGCGGCATATTGATATTGATACTACACGTAATAAAAATTAATAGTAGAATATAAAACAGACTACTTTTGATAACAATTTGATGTTGATAAATTGATAATTGTCTGACACGCACTTGGCCGGTTTTTACCACTTAGACTTTCCACGTTTAGGACCGTCCGAGACTTACGGCCCGTTGCTTGATCAATAGTTAAACAAAGTAATAGTTAAAATATATGGCAAACTTAACACTTAACAATAGTTAACGCATTTCAAAGGAAATTTGACTTTTATTATCTTTAACTTTTGATCAAACAACGAGCCCTTAGACATTAGTAAAGATTGGACATTTTACAACTTAGACATTCCGCGATATGGACCATCCAAGACTTTAGACGTGGCACGATTTAGACGCTGTAATATATGGACCTCTTACGATGTGATTGTAATTCCGACACTGGACATTTTACAACTTAGACATTCCGCGATATGGACCATCCAAGACTTTAGACGTGGCACGATTTAGACGCTGTAATATATGGACCTCTTACGATGTGATTGTAATTCCGACACTGGACATTTTACGACTTAGACATTCCGCGATATGGACCATCCAAGACTTTAGACGTGGCACGATTTAGACGCTGTAATATATGGACCTCTTACGATGTGATTGTAATTCCGACACTGGACATTTTACAACTTAGACATTCCGCGATATGGACCATCCAAGACTTTAGACGTGGCACGATTTAGACGCTGTAATATATGGACCTCTTACGATGTGATTGTAATTCCGACACTGGACATTTTACAACTTAGACATTCCGCGATATGGACCATCCAAGACTTTAGACGTGGCACGATTTAGACGCTGTAATATATGGACCTCTTACGATGTGATTGTAATTCCGACACTGGACATTTTACAACTTAGACATTCCGCGATATGGACCATCCAAGACTTTAGACGTGGCACGATTTAGACGCTGTAATATATGGACCTCTTACGATGTGATTGTAATTCCGACACTGGACATTTTACAACTTAGACATTCCGCGATATGGACCATCCAAGACTTTAGACGTGGCACGATTTAGACGCTGTAATATATGGACCTCTTACGATGTGATTGTAATTCCGACACTGGACATTTTACAACTTAGACATTCCGCGATATGGACCATCCAAGACTTTAGACGTGGCACGATTTAGACGCTGTAATATATGGACCTCTTACGATGTGATTGTAATTCCGACACTGGACATTTTACAACTTAGACATTCCGCGATATGGACCATCCAAGACTTTAGACGTGGCACGATTTAGACGCTGTAATATATGGACCTCTTACGATGTGATTGTAATTCCGACACTGGACATTTTACGACTTAGACATTCCGCGATATGGACCATCCAAGACTTTAGACGTGGCACGATTTAG
Organism: Archips crataeganus; assembly: GCA_947859365.1. Lineage (NCBI taxonomy): Eukaryota > Metazoa > Arthropoda > Insecta > Lepidoptera > Tortricidae > Archips > Archips crataeganus. The sequence continues at coordinate 677,108 of OX402058.1, forward strand.
ACGCTGTAATATATGGACCTCTTACGATGTGATTGTAATTCCGACACTGGACATTTTACAACTTAGACATTCCGCGATATGGACCATCCAAGACTTTAGACGTGGCACGATTTAGACGCTGTAATATATGGACCTCTTACGATGTGATTGTAATTCCGACACTGGACATTTTACAACTTAGACATTCCGCGATATGGACCATCCAAGACTTTAGACGTGGCACGATTTAGACGCTGTAATATATGGACCTCTTACGATGTGATTGTAATTCCGACACTGGACATTTTACAACTTAGACATTCCGCGATATGGACCATCCAAGACTTTAGACGTGGCACGATTTAGACGCTGTAATATATGGACCTCTTACGATGTGATTGTAATTCCGACACTGGACATTTTACAACTTAGACATTCCGCGATATGGACCATCCAAGACTTTAGACGTGGCACGATTTAGACGCTGTAATATATGGACCTCTTACGATGTGATTGTAATTCCGACACTGGACATTTTACGACTTAGACATTCCGCGATATGGACCATCCAAGACTTTAGACGTGGCACGATTTAGACGCTGTAATATATGGACCTCTTACGATGTGATTGTAATTCCGACACTGGACATTTTACAACTTAGACATTCCGCGATATGGACCATCCAAGACTTTAGACGTGGCACGATTTAGACGCTGTAATATATGGACCTCTTACGATGTGATTGTAATTCCGACACTGGACATTTTACAACTTAGACATTCCGCGATATGGACCATCCAAGACTTTAGACGTGGCACGATTTAGACGCTGTAATATATGGACCTCTTACGATGTGATTGTAATTCCGACACTGGACATTTTACAACTTAGACATTCCGCGATATGGACCATCCAAGACTTTAGACGTGGCACGATTTAGACGCTGTAATATATGGACCTCTTACGATGTGATTGTAATTCCGACACTGGACATTTTACAACTTAGACATTCCGCGATATGGACCATCCAAGACTTTAGACGTGGCACGATTTAGACGCTGTAATATATGGACCTCTTACGATGTGATTGTAATTCCGACACTGGACATTTTACGACTTAGACATTCCGCGATATGGACCATCCAAGACTTTAGACGTGGCACGATTTAGACGCTGTAATATATGGACCTCTTACGATGTGATTGTAATTCCGACACTGGACATTTTACAACTTAGACATTCCGCGATATGGACCATCCAAGACTTTAGACGTGGCACGATTTAGACGCTGTAATATATGGACCTCTTACGATGTGATTGTAATTCCGACACTGGACATTTTACAACTTAGACATTCCGCGATATGGACCATCCAAGACTTTAGACGTGGCACGATTTAGACGCTGTAATATATGGACCTCTTACGATGTGATTGTAATTCCGACACTGGACATTTTACGACTTAGACATTCCGCGATATGGACCATCCAAGACTTTAGACGTGGCACGATTTAGACGCTGTAATATATGGACCTCTTACGATGTGATTGTAATTCCGACACTGGACATTTTACAACTTAGACATTCCGCGATATGGACCATCCAAGACTTTAGACGTGGCACGATTTAGACGCTGTAATATATGGACCTCTTATGATGTGATTGTAATTCCGACACTGGACATTTTACAACTTAGACATTCCGCGATATGGACCATCCAAGACTTTAGACGTGGCACGATTTAGACGCTGTAATATATGGACCTCTTACGATGTGATTGTAATTCCGACACTGGACATTTTACAACTTAGACATTCCGCGATATGGACCATCCAAGACTTTAGACGTGGCACGATTTAGACGCTGTAATATATGGACCTCTTACGATGTGATTGTAATTCCGACACTGGACATTTTACAACTTAGACATTCCGCGATATGGACCATCCAAGACTTTAGACGTGGCACGATTTAGACGCTGTAATATATGGACCTCTTACGATGTGATTGTAATTCCGACACTGGACATTTTACAACTTAGACATTCCGCGATATGGACCATCCAAGACTTTAGACGTGGCACGATTTAGACGCTGTAATATATGGACCTCTTACGATGTGATTGTAATTCCGACACTGGACATTTTACAACTTAGACATTCCGCGATATGGACCATCCAAGACTTTAGACGTGGCACGATTTAGACGCTGTAATATATGGACCTCTTACGATGTGATTGTAATTCCGACACTGGACATTTTACAACTTAGACATTCCGCGATATGGACCATCCAAGACTTTAGACGTGGCACGATTTAGACGCTGTAATATATGGACCTCTTACGATGTGATTGTAATTCCGACACTGGACATTTTACAACTTAGACATTCCGCGATATGGACCATCCAAGACTTTAGACGTGGCACGATTTAGACGCTGTAATATATGGACCTCTTACGATGTGATTGTAATTCCGACACTGGACATTTTACAACTTAGACATTCCGCGATATGGACCATCCAAGACTTTAGACGTGGCACGATTTAGACGCTGTAATATATGGACCTCTTACGATGTGATTGTAATTCCGACACTGGACATTTTACAACTTAGACATTCCGCGATATGGACCATCCAAGACTTTAGACGTGGCACGATTTAGACGCTGTAATATATGGACCTCTTACGATGTGATTGTAATTCCGACACTGGACATTTTACAACTTAGACATTCCGCGATATGGACCATCCAAGACTTTAGACGTGGCACGATTTAGACGCTGTAATATATGGACCTCTTACGATGTGATTGTAATTCCGACACTGGACATTTTACAACTTAGACATTCCGCGATATGGACCATCCAAGACTTTAGACGTGGCACGATTTAGACGCTGTAATATATGGACCTCTTACGATGTGATTGTAATTCCGACACTGGACATTTTACAACTTAGACATTCCGCGATATGGACCATCCAAGACTTTAGACGTGGCACGATTTAGACGCTGTAATATATGGACCTCTTACGATGTGATTGTAATTCCGACACTGGACATTTTACAACTTAGACATTCCGCGATATGGACCATCCAAGACTTTAGACGTGGCACGATTTAGACGCTGTAATATATGGACCTCTTACGATGTGATTGTAATTCCGACACTGGACATTTTACAACTTAGACATTCCGCGATATGGACCATCCAAGACTTTAGACGTGGCACGATTTAGACGCTGTAATATATGGACCTCTTACGATGTGATTGTAATTCCGACACTGGACATTTTACAACTTAGACATTCCGCGATATGGACCATCCAAGACTTTAGACGTGGCACGATTTAGACGCTGTAATATATGGACCTCTTACGATGTGATTGTAATTCCGACACTGGACATTTTACAACTTAGACATTCCGCGATATGGACCATCCAAGACTTTAGACGTGGCACGATTTAGACGCTGTAATATATGGACCTCTTACGATGTGATTGTAATTCCGACACTGGACATTTTACAACTTAGACATTCCGCGATATGGACCATCCAAGACTTTAGACGTGGCACGATTTAGACGCTGTAATATATGGACCTCTTACGATGTGATTGTAATTCCGACACTGGACATTTTACAACTTAGACATTCCGCGATATGGACCATCCAAGACTTTAGACGTGGCACGATTTAGACGCTGTAATATATGGACCTCTTACGATGTGATTGTAATTCCGACACTGGACATTTTACAACTTAGACATTCCGCGATATGGACCATCCAAGACTTTAGACGTGGCACGATTTAGACGCTGTAATATATGGACCTCTTACGATGTGATTGTAATTCCGACACTGGACATTTTACGACTTTGATGTAAGACTCTAGAGGGTTTTATCTTACCTCTGGAAAAACGTGTTTTCCAGTTTTAACCCGAGCGAATATCAATTGTCCAGATAATTGAGATAAAAGTAAGTTCTAACTCAGCATAACTTGGACACAGGGCAAACACTTATTTTTAAGCAATCAGAATTACAAAGTTTTACGAGTGCTTAGTCTGCGTCTAGAGAAAATTAAATTACCTTAAGCTTAAATATAAATATAAATATGATATTATTTGTGCTGTAAATTCTCTTAATTATAAGACTGGTTCGCCGATAAGACTTCGTGGGAGCTAGAATGCCGCCGAAATCTTATGGAAAACTTATCTTTAGAAGCAGTTTCGTTTGCGTGAATTCCAGGATCTTACGGAATTTCAATGCGCCTTTGAATGGTGGCCTAGGAAGCCTCTCTTCAAGCAGAGGGTCGTGGGTTCAAATTCAGGAACGCACCTCTAAGTTTTTCTGAATTTATGTGCGAATTACATTTGGAATTAACCATTACCTTTACGATGAAGGAAAACATCGTGAGGAAACCTGTATACACCTGCGAAGAAATTCAATGGTGTGTGTGGAGTTCCCAATCCGCACTGGGCCCGCGTGGGAACTGCGTGCCATGCCCTCTCATTCTGAGAGGAAGCCTGTGCCCTGCAGTGAGACGTATACAGGCTAGGATGATAAAATAATCCCCCTGTACGCCAAATATGTTTTGGTCCAAACCGTGCTTCTTTTTCAACTTTCACGCTTCACTGTTAGCTTTCCGTTCGAACCAATCTTCACGCACTCTAAGAGAACTGTCTCACATCGAAACAAAACGATAGCAGAGTTTTTATCCCAAAAACTAATCGCGCGGGAAAACCAGAGGCCACGTCCAATAAACCTTAAGTACCTCCCATTCGGCTATCAGACATCGACCCTGTAGCAATAACGACGAGGTCCAATTTCCTTAGGCACCCTGTTTAATAGAACTTAGATAGTTTAATTTCATTCTAGGAGTTCATAAGTCCGCACAAGTGGGTACTCGAGGTTAATAGAGGTGGTACGTGATTATACTAGGAGCGCCGCCGGCAGAATTAACCTGTATTTCCTGAAGGAATTTCATTTCAGACAAGGTCATTGAGGATGGGCTTCAAGAGCAATATTTGCCTACATAACACTTCTAAATGATTCACGTTTAATAGGGTAGGAAAACCATATCTACCCACGTAGCGAGTGGTAGAATGCTACCATACGTACTGACCAACATGACGTAAATGACCGAGCATGTTTCACAAATTTCTTTCAAATACTTTATCTGTTTTTTGTGATACATAAACTTGACGTGAGTCCTCGAAGCCCAGTAGCAGAGGGTCGTGGGTTCGAGCGCACACTCACACCTCTGAGTTTTTTTGGAGTTCATGTGCAAAAATAGATTTGAAATTCATCATGAGCTTTACGAGGAAGGATAACATCGTGAGAAATAATGCATGCACCTGCCAAGAAATAAAATTGTGTGTGTGTAGGGTTTTCGGAAGGGATTTCGCCATCGTCATGTAACTTATGAGTTTTATCAAACTTGAATCAGTTTAAAAACGCAAACTAAGTAGGTATTTTATTATTGTGTGAAAGCTGTTATTAAAGAGACAAATACAAACGAACACAAACCCACAGAGAGGCTTCTAATGAAATCCCTTTTTCAATTGGATTCAATCAGGTCCACACTTCGCTGCGTTCGAGTTAACTAGTTTCGAGGGCATCCCTGAATTAATACTCACAAATATAATAAGGAATATTTATTCCATTGAGCTATCTTCTGATGCACATCGTTAGCGGCCACATATCAGTGCCATAAGTCATCAGTGATGGATCTTTGTTTGATTACAAGAGAATATAATTATATGATCGGACGCTATGCTCGGAGTTTCTCTGCGGGATCAAATGATGAAATCCGCGTAAGAACTAAAGTCACCGACATAGCTCGAAGAATCGTTAGACTCAAGTGGAAGTGGGCAGGGCACATCGTTCGTAGAACTGATGACCGATGGGGCAAAAAGGTTCTCGAGTGGCGTCCACGGACCGGAAGACGCGGTGTAGGTACGCCTCCAACAAGATGAGCGACGGCCTGGTATTGCGTTAGATGTGGATGGCGCGGGACCGATCTGTTTGGCGAGCTTTGGGGGACGCCTATGTTCAGAAGTGGACGTCTTTCGGCGGAAATGATGGTGAATGATGATAATTATTTTATTTACTTACAAGTGCGTGTGTTTGATTATTTATTTAAAGTTAATATTTTAGTTCTTCTAGTCCGAAAACCAGGATTTCCTAGTTCGGGCTCATGAGTTAGTTACTTAGATTTATAAGGAAACTTTGCACCTATTTAAGTTATTTCTGTAAAAATCAAACTTTTAATAAATTTATCTTATCTTATCTTATCCTAATAGTCGATGGGAATTCCAGATCAAATAATTATCTTCAATTTTAAATAGTGACTGGATGAAACACGCTGCTGGATTCAAAAGAAACAACCCCAGGATATTAACTTTTGGCGATATCTGATATTAACTGGCGTCGGAATATCGGATGTCTTTGTCAGGAGCCTTGGAAAAATTTTAATAAGACGTTATTTGGATTATCTAGATGGAAAAATGTAAGATTTATCAAGAAAGTCTAGAATGTCTGGTTATATTCTTTGTTCATTTTTAGGGTTCCGTAACCGGTGTGACTAACGGGACCCTATGAGTATCACTAGAGTGTCCGTTCGTCTATCTGTCACAGGGTTGTATCTCAAAAACCAGAATAGATAGCTGTATGCGCAATGTGTCTTTTTATTTTCCCTACGACAACAAATAATAAAGTTTTACTTAGAAGCAGAGATCTAAAATTCGAAAGCCAATAACTATTTTTTTTTATTCAATAAAGGCTTAAATTGAAGCTCTTATGAATGTCGAAGAATCTACCACTGGTTCGGCTAAACCCTGTTGAAAAGATTTTTTTTATACATTATAGGCTTACGTTTGACCACAAATTACGCCTGATGGAAAGCGAAAATGAGGCCTACGATGGAGCACGCTTGCCTAGTAAATGCTCATTCACCCTGGACTTGAAAGCGGAAAAAAGGTAGTGTTCAGGAAACAGTCGCAGGCAGGGAATTCCACTTCTTAGCTGTGCGGTTGATGAAGGAAGAGCAAAAAGCTTTGTGCGGATTATAGGAATATTTACAACGTAAGGGTGGCGGCCCCGCTTACTTCTGGTCGACCTGTGGAAAAATTCAGCTAGAGACTCAGCAAAGTATACTTTTATATACCTAAAAATTTATATGAACCCTCGATATATAATTAAATTAGTATATTTACCATCCTTATTAATACGAGTAGGTACTATATTTATATTTTATTATATTATATTTAATTTGTCTGACGTAAGTCGCGCAGTATGCTGTCCCGCACACCTCGCTGGCTCTGCAGAAAACCAGCGCCGTTGACAACGCTAGTCGTGCCAACGGCATTGCTGAGTGGAGACCATTCCGGCTTCACATCCTTATTTGTTTGTTTTTGTATTCTTTAACATTTTGTAAATTATTTTTTGTTGTGATGTGTTGTCTGAATAAACGTTTTTCTATTCTATTCTATTCTATATGTGAGTCCGACTCGAAAGTGGCCGGTTTATATGTTGGAGAGTTGTTAAACTTGTCGCTGTCGTTTTGCTGAGAATAGAGTATGTAGGTATGTACAGTACTTAGGTGTTCGGATTCTGTCGTATAAATAATAAAAAAAAAATCGTTTATTCATTCATTTATGGATACATAGTAACAAAGGTTGGTGCCTCTTTTTAAGTATACGTGATACCTGTGCTAAGAGACACCGCTCTTCCAATGTGGGTAACAGTTTTTAAGTAAGAGTAAGAAAAGTAAGTATATAAAATTAAGAAACTAACTCATACTAGGTAATAACAGGCTGTTCTTCATTTAACTTATAAGTACTAATTTTAACACATTTAGATAAATAAGCAAATAGATTTGTCCTTGTTGCTCTTAAACCTTAAGAGTATAATCAACAAATTCACGTGAATTATCTTTCTTAAAACTCCTTACATTATATGTGTAGTATATCTCATGTATGTTTGTCTCAAAAAGCGTTTATTCAGACATCGAGTAAGTCTAAAAGTCCTAATTCTGCGAGCGTCTCTGCAAAGTTGCCGGCGCATAAATCAAGACGAGTGTACTTGAAACCGGGACAAGCGGTACAGTCGTGCTCGCGTTAAAAATGGGACGGCATGTACTTGCTTCAAAACCTCTATTGTTATGACACTTTTAAGCGGCTTAAAAAAAAAGTGGTCTTCAGTTTGTCTGTATTCTACTTGACTTGTTCAGTTGTTTGCTTATAAGGAGTTTATAGGCCGCGGGGGCCTAGTGGTTCGACTTATTGCCTCCCAAGAAGAGGGTCGTGACTCGTGAGTCCGAATGCGCAGGGTAATTGTGTACTTATCTTCTTTGACACTCGGCATCGGATTGAAATGACAGTTTTTGTATGGCTGGCTGTTTCCGATACCAATTGCCAGCCCATACAAGAACTGTCAAAATGAACGCGATGGCGATTGCGAGGGAGTTAGACAATTTGCCTGCCGGGCTCGCACCTCTAATTTTTTAATCATAATCATAATCATTTATTTGCATAAAAACATGGTGTGTTATGATGACATGGAGGGACAAGAGAGTTTCACACGTTTTTGTCACAAAATGACGTGCAAATTTCAAAATTGCTCACTAAATAAAAAATAATTTTATAAACTTATTTGTAATGACTTGTGCTTCAATTCAATACCAAATTTAAAAATAAAATATTAATAAATAAAAATTAATATTATATATATATATATATATATTATTATTAATAATATAATATATGTACTTGTTTTTCTGTATTGTATTATTTGTGGTGTACAATAAAGAGTCATAGTATTGTATTGTAATATATTTTTTTATTTAATTTAAATTTATTTATTTGGAATTTATGTGCAAAATTATATTTGAAATTCACCATGATCTTTACGGTGAAGGAAAACATCGACTATCGTACCACGATTTTTATTTGAACCAATTTGAAACATATTAATAAATATACGCAATAGGGCAAAAAGCTCGTGAAACTAAGCTTTGACAGTCCAGTCGTGACGTCCTCACGTTTAAATTCAACAAAATAAATATCAGTTAAAAACGGCAACGTCACATAAATCGTCACGACTTTGAAAACGTCACGAAACGTTATTTAGACCGCTTTGCGTGGGACAGTTCGTCACGGATTGCAAGCCGCGTGTGGACTGTGGACACACCTTTACGTAAATATATTTTATTAAATAGAGCTTATAAACAATAATGCACAAAGCAACCCTATTTTCAGACCTTTGACAAGCTGATTTTAATAACAGGAAAAGTATGAGCTTTATTATTTACAAAGAAACTCACAACAAAGATTCAGATCTTAGTTCAGCATCGGTGAGAAAGAGTAAAAAAAACTTACGACGACATTAAAATATCTTCGGCTACGAAGTAACGAAACCAATCTCAATATTTGTTTCGGAAAGTGCTCTCTAAAACTGAGAGCACTGAATTAAAAAAAATCGGCAAAGTTCGCTCACGCTGGAAACAAAAGGGGTCCGTGTTGAAAAAAGTAAAGGGCGGTAAATCACAAGTTAACGCCATCTCGTGATTTAAGTGTGAAATTAAGCCTACAAAATGTGCTGGATGAAATATTTAGTCTTTTGATTTATAACGGCCGCAGTTTTGAAATTTATGTGAATAAATAACTATTAATAGACTCAATCACTTCGGTTCCTATACCTAATTTAATTCGTCATAATTAACATAATTGACGGTCGGATAGCCTAATTTTGTTAGAGAACCTGACTACGAAGCTTGATTCCCGGCCGGGGCAAACATTTTATGTGCTCTATGAGAAAACACGATTAAAACTGACGACTCAGTGTCAAAGAGGAAATAATCTTACTTGCACCTTGTACTTAGGGCGTTTGTGCACTACAATGAATTTTTCTCAAACATGCTATGAAATATTGACGTTATGTTCCTTATAATACGCCACGAAGTGCCACGTTGCAGGTGCGGCTAGACGAGAGGTCAATAATGGAATTTCATACAACATTGCTGGCCTTGGCCAGCAAAGTGATCGTCTATTGTTTCATGTGACACAGCACCATGACGTTTATAGGCATTAAGCCATTAAAAAAAACTATAAGCAATATTTGCGTTTTGGCTCATTATGACATTCTGCCACTACGCTTATTTAAGGTAAGGTAAGATGATGATGATGATGGTGATGGTGATGATGATGTGATGATAATGACGATGATTTTATGATGATGATGATGATGATGATGATGATGATGATGATGATGATGATGATGGTGGTGGTGAAGATGATGATGATGATGGTGGTGGTGAAGATGATGATGATGATGATGATGATGGTGATGATGATGATGATGATGATGATGATGATGATGATGATGATGATGATGATGATGATGATGATGGTGGTGATGATGATGATGCATGTTTGAGAAAAACTCTATACAAGCCTTGGCCACGAACAGGGATTGCCGAACTCGTATCTCTAGATGGCCTCGTTAACACTCGGCCATCTATAACTACTCGGCCGGCAATCCCCTATTTCGCGGCCGCTGCAGTAATGTACTATTACTGCCCGGCTGTCCGGGTTTTTACCGGTCCGATATGGCACGCCATTAAATGTATAGGGCGCTTGTGCACTAGAATGAATTTTACTGTCCGGCAGTCCTATACATTTAAGGCATGAAAAAAACGGACCATGAAAACTCAAGACTTCCGGACAGTAAAATTCATTGTAGTGCACAAACGCCTATAGATCCAAAATGGAAAATATGGTTCGTAATCAGCACTACACTAGTTAACAACATATTTATTCGAAATCAGCATTAGACAACTAATAATATTTCGAGCAGCTGTCTCCAAAATCAGAATATAAGAGGAAATGTTGCAAGGAGAATGGTTTCATGACGTATTGCACCGGGGACCCCGAAAATAAACAGAAGCCGCTACAAGGGCCGTCTCCGCGCTCATAAAAAATAACATTTTACTCTGCACAATAAAAAGCTAGGCAAGAATAATTTTATTAGAGCGTCACGTCTACCCCGAATGTTATCTTATCTTATGTTTCGAGAATCGTGCTCATTATTTCTGATGTTGCTTTTAATAAAAACCCGGGTGAGTGCGAGTGGAACAAGCACGCGAAGGGTTCCGCACCACCTCAGGTATAATTAAGCTATTGCACAGCAATCAATTGACATGCTTTTTATAAGCTGCTAAATCGCGATTCTCTCATAGATTTTGTATGATGATAGCAACCTGTGATGTCATTTATTAATCAAACCAGTAGCTGTTATCCGCGACTCCACTCCGATAGCTGGTGAAATTACTGGAACATGAGGTAATTTATTTAACCCATCTAGGCGTGCTACGCATCTGTTTCACCCTGGTGTTGTGAGTGTCCATGGGAGGAGGTCACTTATCATCAGATGGCTCATTCGCTTGTTAACCACCCTATAGGGTGGTGGTGGGTGGTATACCATACCCGCCCGCGACCCGCGACCTTTCAGACCATTTCCAAGCAGGGTTGGCATGATTAAATCATTTTGATTTAAATCATGATTTAAATCAAATGATTTTTTCAATAAAAATCAATGATTTAATCAATTTTCTTTATTGTCATAAATGTTGGTTAAAAATCAATCATTATCACAACCAGACCATGAATTTGTAGTTTACATTTGTTGCATATCGCGCGGCGGCCGGTTTTGGTAGTACTTTTTTCCGTAAAATGTTCCCAAATAGCATCTCTTTGGCGAGGCATTTTTTATTTATAATCAATATTATATTACAATCTTAGTATTATGTCGTTTAATACACGCAACAGCAATAACAAGAACAAGTTAAAAGAAAACTGAAACTGAACTGAACGAATGAAAGCTTGAAAGCAACAAGTTTTAATGGACCGGGATGTTTCTCAATAATTCCGATCCGCATTGGCGATCCTATAGTTTCATTAAAATAGCGTACTGTTAAATATTTTAAATGTATGTAATTAAATAGGTATACTTCTGTTTCGCAAATTATTTTTCCCAAACTGATTCATTTGGCAAATGTTTCATTTCCCAAATGTTTATTTTTTCTGAAACCTTAAAATAATTTGCGAAACATTAGTAAACCAATTAAATAACATTGTAGATGCATTTTGGAAAAAATATACCTTGTTAAGTTTCATGCCGTATTCTTCTTAAAAGACTTAACTTCGATTTTTTGACATTCATGAGTGCTTGGTACAGCCTTAACTTTGATTTGAATAAGAATTTGTTAATTTGTTTGTTGGTATAACGGCGATAATAATAAAATTAACACTGAAATTTTAAAGAAGAGAGATTGCCAGTCTGCAAAGCCCTAACAATAGGGCCCTTGGTGACGCTCTTGTGTACGGAACCCTAAAAACGACCGCTTTAGCCTAGTTGGTAGTGACCCTGCCTACGAAGCAAGAGGTCCTGGGTTCGAATCCCGGTAAGGGCATTTATTTGTGTGATGAGCACGAATATTTGTTCCTGAGTTATGGATGTTTTCTATGTATTTAAGTATTTATTTATCTATATAAGTATGTTTATCGTCGTCTAGTACCCATAGTACAAGCTTTGCTTAGTTTGGGACTAGGTCGATTTGTGTAAGATTGTCCCCTAATATTTATTTACTTTTATTTATAAAAAGCCCATTGCTTGCTACTTAATGTAAATAAACGTGAGAATATTATTCCGTTTATGACTTATTGCCGTAGTCGGAGTAAGATTTTCCAACCAACATTGCCAACATTGTTTCAAACGGAACAAGTTTAATACCTTTCCATTAACATTTAGTATCAATAAGCGTTGAATAGTACTTGCTAGAATAGTGACTAATGGGGACTTCATAGAAATCTTAACTAACATTTCTCGGGAATTAGTAACGAACTATTAAGTGCTGAAATTACTTCGATGTTTACGTTGATGTTGCCACGAGTCGTCTCCATGGCTGCTGCAATGTTGTCGAAACGCCGAAGTGATTTGAACCTATGACATCTACACATTAATTCTGGCGTCGCTTCAGTCCATCATTTTGGTGTCATTCACAAAAGATTGACGAATGTTATTTCATCATCATCATTATCCCAGCCTTTATACGTTCCAGCCTGCATGGCAGAGGCCTCTTTCCAGAATGAAAAGGCTTGGGCCGTAGTTCCCACGCGGTCCCAGTGCCGATCGGGTACTTCACACACACCATTGAATTTCTTCTTAGGCGTGTGCAGGTTTCTCACGATATTTTCCTTCACCGTAAAGCTCATGGTGAATTTCAAATATAATTTCGAACATAACTTCCGAAAAACTCACGAGGTGCGAGCCCGGATTCGAGCCCACGACCCTCTGCTTGAGAGGCAAATTTGACCTAATCATAATCATAATCATAATAATTTATTTGCATAAAAACATGGTATTAGATTGGTGATATAAAAGTAATACAGTCCCAAACTAAGCAAAGCTTGTACTATTGGTACATACTACCAACGGCTAAACATACTTATATAAGATTATTTAAAAGCGAAAAAGTTTTTCGGGTGCGCCGGTGGGATTCGAACCCACGTCGCCCGGGTATGCGCCCCAACGGGTGTTCTACCAATTGAACCACGTCGCATCCAACCGACTCCCCCGAAATTCTTAATCGCTTACATACGCCAACAGTGGCGTGTGGTATCATCCATCGCAACTATTAGAAGCTACGACTCCTACGTTCCAAATTACATTGGAAATGCGTAAGAAATGATGTACCACATCTATTTATTCAAATATTACAGGAAAGAAATATTAGTCAGGAGACGTGGGTTCGAATCCCACCGGCGCACCCGAAAAACTTTTTCGCTTTTGAATAATCTTAGATTCGGTGAGCAGCCGTACTGCTAATAAAATAAAGCATACTTATATAGATAAGTACATACTTAAATACATATTAAACATCCAAGACTCGAGCACAAACATTCGTATTTTTCACATAAATATCTGCCCCGACCGGGAATCGAACCCGGGACCTCAAGCTTCGTAGTCAGGTTCTCTAACAACTAGGCTATTACGGTCGTCGTTTTGTTTTTATTTAACTTTCACCAGTCCGGGCCATCAGTCCGTTAGTCCGAGAATTCGTCAGTCTGACCAGAATGATATGAACGCCAGAATTAACGTGTAATCGATGTCAGTAAGAGCCATTTTAATCTCCTCTCATTCCGCGAGGCAGTGCACGCCAAATATTTATTTCTCAAATCATGAAATGTAGATGGCAGTATAAAGTTCCTTGTTGAAGCTTCCAATATTAAAGCAATACTTCTCGTGAACGTTTTTATGTGGCCATTACTTGTTTCGGGACTTCTTGCCGTAACCAAGTGTGGCTGACAGGTGTGTTTTTTAATATAAAAATGAACAACTTTTATGACTTAAGTACCTCGTTATTCAAGCAGTTACATTTCACTTAGGATTTTTCTTTGCAGGATTTTGAATCGGACCTATTGCTAATGCTCTTCTGATTGCCAGTGCGTCTGTCACAGACAGACACTTCAAATGACCGTAGTAAGCAAGACACTTTAAATGGAGTACGGCCGTTGTGGGTGACCGAAGATTCGGCCGATTTCTGAACGAAACCAAAGCTCTGGCCGAAATTCAATTTTCCAAAAGAACCTTCAGTTGGACATCGCAAAATTCGCAAATTTATAAATTAAATTAGACATTCTTCTACGTGATGATGACTAAATCGACGGGTTAAGGCACAAGCCACGCAGACGTGGGACGGGGGCGCGTCTCAGTCCGCGTCGTTTGTTCGCAGGCCGCGTCTCCGCCCTGTCTTTCAGTATGCTTTGGATCGCAACGCTTCTATACATTTAGCACGAAAACTGATTCACGAGGCGCTGCGACTGCCGCGACATCCCACTTCTCTTCTGTGTGGCTTGCGTAAGGCGTTTACCAAACAGTTATATTTTGGAACATTTAATGTTTCGCCCAGCTGCCTCCAAGATAGGTAAATAACAAAGGAGCTGTTTACAACCTGCATCGACGTAAGAGCCGAGTCTAAGGCTGGGCTGGCCCGATAATGCACATAAATCTCGCTGGCTGACTCGCGAGCGATTTGAGCCCTGTTCACTCGGGGCGCAGTACTTGAGCGAGTCGCTACGGTGTACAGTACTCGAGCGAGTCGCTACGAGGCGTGGTACTCGAGCGAGTCCAGAGGTTTTGTTTGAACTGGCAGAGATGATCAAATGACATGTGTAATTGGAGTGTTTGCTTTGAGCATGCTTATTCAGGAGCATACTTAAAACTATAGATAAACCTTAAAGGCCGGCAACGGACTAGTGACCCTTCTGGGGTTTCTGGTTCTGATGGGTGGTGGTGATCGCTTACCAACAGGTGACCCACTTGCTCGTTTACCTCCCTATATCAATAAAAAAAAAATAAAAAAAAATCCATTTAAATGAGTACTCGCCCGCGCGGTACAGGGGCTGGGGGGTATATGGACAAAGGGGGCTGGAGGTGCGGGGTATGTATTACAATACCGAAGTACGAAAGACCGAATGTATTAAAACATCGAATGGGTCAAAAGACCGACACGATTTTTTCCTGAAACCGTTAACTTTTTAAGATTGCTATAAAACAAACCTAACCTAACCTAATGGGTTCTGTATGATGCCGTTTTAATAAATTCTGAAAAGTTTACGGTTTCAGAAAAAAATCGTGTCGGTCTTTTGACCCATTCGATGTTTTAATACATTCGGTCTTTCGTACTTCGGTATTGTAACACATACCCGCCCGCACCTCTCTCGGCCCCTTTGTCATCATACCCCCAGCCCCTGGACTTGGCCTAGCTATTGTTTGTAGTTCATAAGCATGCTCATATTAATCATACACATAGAGCGCTTTTTAGCATGCTAATCTAGAGCACGTGTACAGTTAGCGCTCATCATCAAGTCAGTAAGATACGGCGTATGCAGCTACTGGATATGACTTGGCAAGTCCGCTAGAACAGGCGTAAGGTATCAGTGGTAGTAGCAACCCAAGGTGCTACTTGTATCTTAGCATCAAGTGAATGGAACTCGACAGTTTGAATGAGGAACCCCTTGGTGCGTGCGGGACCATTCGCGCTGACTGCGGAATCCAAATGAAGCCGCCTTTGTTGCTAGCTGTACGGCGATAACAGGTGACGTTCAAGGATTTATTTGTTGACGGTTAAAAAGTGGTACACGTCTTAGACGTACATGAACAAACATGTTCAGTAACTTTTGATTAGTTTTAATAACAGCGAATTATGTGGTCAGGTGTGGTCAGCAAATTTTGACATTTTACAAGTTCAGTTTCTTTTGAAAAGAATCTGTACATCGACATTTGTTATCTGTAAATGTTTATGGAGATTTGTAGGTATGACATCCTGTTAAGTAAAATATGAAACCTTATAGTGTGCTGGTATTTGGATGTGTTCATGGACTTTCGTTGATTGATGACTGTTTTCTCATTTAAAAAAAATACAATTTTTAAAGTTTAATTTGCAAAGGAATAGGAAGAAGGCTTTTCGCTTGTCTCTTGAGTTTACCACGATTTCAGAAATACTCATTGCCAAAAAGGTACGGCAAGAAACTTGGAATGTACCAAGTTATGCTGCTATGTAGCAGGAATTTTTTTCTAAAAACAAGTTACATTAATATACTAGTTTAGGTTATTCTGATGACTTACATACGAACATATCAAGGGGCCGTTTAAGTAATTGAGTAAGCAATAATCTTAGGATTTTATAGACTTTGTGTGGTAAGCCGTAAGCCCTAAATCAGTTTAATTTTAAAGTCAGTACTTAATGCAAAAGTGGTTTTAGACCAAACAATGATTATTTAGGCACATTCGGTCTATTGATTGCGCGAACGAATTCGAGGGCAAAAACTACAAACTTGCAATGCAAGAAAGATCTTCTCAAATTATTATAAATATCAAATATCACAAAAGTTATAAGTATTTTTGTCTGACGTAAAAGTTCGGATGAAGCCTTAACACATTAAGCTATAACCTGCTCCAAACGATTCGCTAAAACGATCTGATTTACTGATAAACTTAGAGAAATCCTATATTTTCCCCGCGAATTGATATTCAATATTTACCCTCACGTATTTCCTTACTTTTAGATTCAATTCCCTCTTCAGCTAGGTTTTGCCGGATACATTGTCAGCCATAATTTATTCGGCCCACACATTTTAGGCCGATGTATAAAGATCCCTAAAGGGTTGGAATGCCTAGACCGTAACAATACTCGTACGTCTAATTGAGATTCTGAACGCGTTTGTATGTGGTGTGATATGGGCAATAGAGTATTTGACACCACCTTTTTACCGCCACTTTTTTTTTAAGAGTTTTCAACGTAATTCTCGATAGATATTCTTCTTCTTCTTCTTTTTTTTAAAATATGGCTTCTGTCCCACTTTACTGGTAGGACAATTTCGCCAGTGTCGAAGTAAGCTCTCTTGGGAGCGACGTTGTACGGTGATTGTAGTTTCTGCAACTTGATAGAAAAATTCCAGAAACCACGTGGAAACAACTTGCGCATTAAAAAATGTCAGACACGAGAGCAATATAGAATTTTGTGATCACTGTTAATTAAGGTTAATCGCCGCATAAAACACTATCAAAATTATACTTCAACTAGCCAAAGAAACAGAAATACCAAAATTAGATACTGTCTACATCCGCCATGTTCGAATGCTACAAATCGAATCTCGATAGATATTGCAGGGCAATATGAACTGTGTATGTG
This sequence comes from Archips crataeganus, assembly GCA_947859365.1. NCBI lineage: Eukaryota > Metazoa > Arthropoda > Insecta > Lepidoptera > Tortricidae > Archips > Archips crataeganus. Next base: position 694,843 of record OX402058.1, read on the forward strand.
GTTTGACATATGGCCTCTCAAACAGAGGGTCGTAGGGTCAAATCCATATAATAAATAAAATTATAAATAAAGTAAAACTATCACAGCTTAGTAACCTTAGTAGTCGATGAAAAGTTATTGATGAACTGAAACAATTACTTTACTCACCCGCGACCTTCTAGTAATTGTTTCAGTTCATTGACATGGACCTCCTCAAAGTAACGCCTGATTCGATAAGTTATTATTGACTTCTGTCGCATTTTAAATAGTAAGTACTGGTCCGGTACGCCCCTGGTCGGGTTTTTACTATAGTTGTATCTTGGAATTATAGTGTGCAGTATAGATAAATAATAAAGCGTCGTACGGACAAGTTTCACATTTTAGCGAAAAAAAAAACAAAAAACACAGTTTAATTCGACCTAATCTAACAATTACCGCCTTTGTGAATATTTAACTCTCATTCCTTTTACTTATTTCCAAAAACCTTTTCCCTGTAATTCGTATTTTTAATTATTCTACTCTTCAAGCGCTTTTATGAATTTCGAAATATTCCGGGTACTTCATTACAAAGAAAGGTGCAGCCGTAATATAACGCATAAAGTGTGAAGTTAGGCCAAATTATGGCGAAACGATGCGGGCAAATTTATTTATTGTCTTGACCCCTGTTTGCTGTGTTAGGATTTGGGCGCCAAGAAAGGCGAACTTAATAAGAATTTTATACAGGGATTTCATATTTTGCTGTGATTTTTTTATCAGAAAGATATTATACTTAATAAGCACGTAAAGGGAGCAAAGCAATTATATCCCACTAATATTATAAATGAAGAAAGTTTGTGAAGAGTTAGGATGTTTGTTAGTCAATCACATACACACAAAAATGTGGATTGATCTAAATATTTTATTGAATCAGGTGTTACTTTGCGAAGGTCCATATCAACGAACTGAAACAAGTACTTTGCTCACCCGCGACCTTATGAGAGAGAGAGAGAGAGAGAGAGAGAGAGATGTTTATTTACACACTTACACTTATGACCTTATGATAGCTATCATAATGTCGCGGGTGAGCAAAGTAATTGTTTCAGTTTATTGATCTAATTATACAAGAATTGCTCGTTTAAAGTTCTTGAAGATGTAGCGACACATAGCGCCATCTAGAGAAACAGCTACATTCTGCATCGTATAATCAAATTTCTTCAACTCTGATGCATAAATACAACTTTCAGTTATCTTCCTTTGGACTTCGATCCCCAGGCATAACATCTGTCTGGAGAGAGATCTCTTTATTTCTTCCTTCTTCTCTTATATTTATTCTTCTTATTATAGGACCACTTCAGAAGGCTGGCAGTCAGCTTCAAATCTCGTCCTTTAAATAGCCAATTTAAATAGCTGTTCTACTACTGTCTTAATGGTGGTCCACTCTTTTATGTTACAGAGCTATGATATTTTGCGTCTTCCAACCTTACGTTTTCCGGTTATTCTGCTCATCACGATGGTTTGTGATCATGAAGGTATTATGATATGGTTTACGGTTTGTTATGTTTTTTTTTTATCAAATGCAGGTTTTTTATTTTTTTTATTATGAGAGGGAAACAAACGAGTAAGCGGTTCATCTGATGGAAAATGATCACCACCGCCCATAAATATCAACAACTCAAAGAGAGTCACTAATCTGTTGCCAGCCTTTAAAGGAACTATAAATGCTTTACTTGAAAGCCCCGATGTCATAGTTATCTGGAAACACTGCTGCCGGAAGCTGGTTCCACAGTTTCACCGTACGTGGCAGGAAGTGCCGAAGAAAACGTACAGTGGTAGACTGCCATTCATCGAGATGGTGACGATGTAACTTAGACCTTTGGTACTCTTAGGGGGTGTTTCACCACCTTATTGTCAAACTACTGGTTACGTAACCAATGAATAAACTAAGTACTGGACAAATCTGTCAGCTAGTGTTTTTTCAGTTTCACCACTCCGGTCCTGTGCAAACTAAGTACCACTTAACTAATCGTGGGTTTAACAAAAAGTCGGAATGGCAACGTCGCATTTCACGACCACGCGTTCCTGTTCGCACACTTTCGTTCAAAAAGTCACTCATTATTAAAGCAAAAGAAATGGTTAACTATATAATTTTTGAATACATCTATTTATTTTGCATAAACAATATGTAACATTATAATTGATCCAAAAACGGTATTTATTTACGATACTTTGTTAACAATAACAAAGAAAAATAAAATCACGTAAAACGAATCGAAAAGTGGCGCCAAACCATTTGACAGATAAACTTTTTTTTAATGGCGACATACAAGTTCAGGTAGAACAAACGATTGAGCCACTGAAAAAAAAGTTTGTTATTAAAAAATATTACGAAATTTTGGATTTATTTTTACATACTAAAAGTGTACCTACATTTTTTCATTAAAATCTTGATATTTAAATTATTTTATGCAGTTTAGCATGACCTCTTTCTTTAAAAAATAAAAAATACTTTTGATCTATTTTTCTGAAACCGGCTGAAGGGCTCTCCAACCATGGCCACAAAAAAATAAAGTAACTTTATGTGACGGATAAAAATGCTAAATGCCACCTGATCTGATGGTCAAATTAAAAAACAGTTTGTCCGTCACTTAGCGCTAATCGAGACTGGTGAAACAGAAATTTTAATTCCATCTGTCAAATAAGGTTATGATTAAGCTAATCCGAACTTTAAGAAAAGTGGTGAAACAGCCCCTTAGAATCGCAATAAACTATTTTCTTTCTTTCAGGGGTTCGGAGGCCCCACACAGGGTGTACTGCAAACTTAATCAAGCTTTAAAACGAACAAAGTTCCACCAACTTCCGCAAAAACTCTCAAGTCCGCAGACTGCGCGCTCGCGCGTCCAAGCCCTTTTTTAATTACTAAATACGTCCAGGTTTAAGGCTTTGTTAAATGAAGAGTTTCATGTTTGTTACTGGTTGTGGAATTCCTGTTTGACGATATTACGGAATTTTAATGGGTCTGGGATTACTCGCGTACATACATCTGTATGAACGTACGATGGGCTGCAAAAGTGCATGGACATCTCGGGGCGATAATCGCGTGAGCAGTGTTTGATCGTTTGATGTTATTAACATACCCGCGCGCGCGCGCGCGCGCGCTCACGCGATTATCGCCCCGAGGTGTCCATGCACTTTTGCAGCCCACCGTACAAGCACATAAATATATAATTTATTGAATCAATTATTTTGCTCACCCGCCCCACGACTTTTTTTGTCGCGGGTTTTCAACGTACTTAATTGTTTCAGTTCATACATAAATATATGTACGATACCAAGGCGTCAAAAATATCTATATAACTCTATGACACTAAGAGGTTGGTGTTTGCATATTATATTTGATGCGATGGCTATATGGATATTTTTGGCGACCGGATAGCCTAGTGATTAGAGAACCTGACTACGATCTGTGCTACGATGCTTGAGGTAACAAGCACATGAATGTCGAAGAATCTAATCACCGGGTCGAAAAAACCTGTTGAGAAGAATCCAGCAAGAAACTCAACAAGGTAAGGTAAAAGTAAAGTAAGGTGAGTTAGCTCTACAACGTTATTCAATTACATACGTCTAAAGTATTCAACACAACTAAATTTTATTACAGCAGATACGCTATTTGAAAGAAAAGAAAGTAAGAAACATTTATTCGTGACAGCAAAAATAAAATAAAAAAATAGAAAATGCACGTATCACGAAATGGTCCCAAATCAGCGAAGTTTATTAATTTATTATTTGAAGCTAAGGGATAGCCAATGTGGATCGTAATTATTTTTAAACATCCCTACTTAAGATGTAGTCCTTAATTTACAATACGCCTTAGATATAAGTGTCTTCGTGACTATATATAAGTAAAATTTTTAGAGGGATATAGGCCGAGTGGTATCATGGAGTGAAGCTAATAAGTTGCAGTTTAACTCTTCAAAATGTCTCACTATTACTTTCACTCGAGCACGCAACCCAATCCTCCATGACTATGAAATTAACGCTATGAAATTAAAGAGAGTGTCAGACGTTAAGGATCTAGGGGTAAAATTTACATCTGATTTAAGGTTTCGAGAACATATCACCAGTGCTTGTAAAAAAGCTTATAGAATTTTGGGATTCATACTTCGAACTTCCCGCGGTTTCACAAGTACGAGGGGCGTTCAATATAAAGTGAGAATGAGATGCAAACTCTTTTAATATTACGAAATTAAATACTGGCCGGTAAAGCTAATCTATCTAGCTGATTGCTATGAAAAAAAAAACTAACTGTCTTTTGTTTAAAAAAATATACGGTATTTTCTTTGCAATGCTATTGAGTACGTTAGCGAAAATGGAGAAAATTGAACTGCGCGCCGTTATCAAATACTTGTGTTTGAAAAATTTTTCTACGGACCAAGTCAATTTGGATTTGCGGGACACTTAAGGGTCTAATGCTCCTCCGTATTCGACAGTCGCACGTTGGTGCGCCGAATTTAGACGTAGAAGAACATCGACAATGGACGACCCCCGCTCCGGACGCCCTACTACAGCAGTAACTGAAGAAATTGTGAAAAATGTCGAAAACTCAGTTTTGGCGGATCGTCGTGTCACGGTTCGTTTTATTGCTGAAAATGTAAAGATTTCAACGGGGAGCGTGCATAATATTTTACATGAACGCTTGGGTATGAAAAAGGTATCTGCGCGTTGGGTACCAAGAATGCTTACTGACACGCAAAAACAAACTAGACTAGAGATTTGTCAAGAAGCTTTGAACCTGATGCAGCAAGACCGGGAACTTATTTGGCGCGATTTATAACAATGGACGAAACATGGCTCCATCATTACGACCCAGAAACGAAACTGCAGTCTGTGACATGGAAAAGGCCATCATCTCCAACTCCGAAGAAATTCAAGGTGAGCCCATCTGCCGGTAAGGTCATGGGCTCTGTTTTTTGAGATGGTAAAGGGGTATTAATGATTGAGTATCTCGAGCATGGAGCCACTATTACGGGCACATTATACGCCAAACAAATAGCAACATTGCGCAATGAGATCCGCGAAAAACGGCGAGGTAAACTCTCGAAAGTTGTGCTGTTCCACCAGGACAATGCCCCGGCACACAAGTCCGCCGTTGCAATGGCTGCAATTCGTGATGCTGGGTTCGATATCCTTAAGCATCCTCCGTATTCACCAGATCTCGCTCCCAGTGATTTCTACCTATTTCCGAGATTGAAACAATACCTGAGAGGCCAGAAATTTGAAGACGACGATGCGGTAGTCGCTGCAGTACAAGATTTTTTAAGTACTCAAGATGAGACCTTTTTTAAAAATGGAATTTTAAGTTTAGAAAAAAGATATACTAAGTGTAATATGCTAAAAGGTGACTATGTCGAAAAATAAAATGACACTTAGTAAAAGTTGTTTATAACATACTCATTCTCACTTTTTATTGAACGCCCCTAGTATTACAGCTATTGCCGCCTTGTACAATGCGTTGGTTAGAAGTAACCTTGAATGCAATGCGGTAATATGGGCTCCCTATGAGACAAAATATAATCTTATGGTGGAGCGCATACAGTATAAATTTGTAAGATTTTTGTATCTTAAGAAGTATGGAGTCTATCCTTTTTACCCTTTAATGTACCCCACTCTATTTGTTTTGGGTATGGTGGGATATAACGAGCTGCGAGTGCGTAGAGAGTTTTCTTTGGTGAGCTACATGTTTAAAGTAATTAGGGGACAGGTGCACAACAGCCAAGTGTTAAGCTGCGTGGGCCTGCGTGTCCCCGACGGGTACGCGCTGCGCCGGCGCCGGCCGCCGCTGCTGGCCGTGCCGCGCGCGCGCACAAACCTACTCGCCAAGGCGCCGCTAACGCGCGCGCTGCGCACACTTAACATACTAGCGGAGAATATAGATTTGTTTACGTGTTCTCTGAGTGAATTCACTAGGTCTGCAATGTTTTCTATATGCTACGCTAGCAATGATTAATTATTATTGTTAATTTTAAGTGGTATAATTTATTTTTACTTAAATTGTACCTATAGATTCAGTTACACTATTGTTTTAGGCTAAGATCCTGTAAAGATAGTTGTAAGTGTGGTTAAATAAATAAATAAATAAATATTATAATGACAATCAAACTTGGCAACGCAGAGTGCCCAAACTCCCCATTTGTATGCAAAACCGTCTCCGCTGGGCGCCAGTGGGAGATCGAGCGTGAATAAGCGAAAAAGCGTGAACCATTGATCAATCGGCTCGTCCATTACGATACATAATAAAACGTTTACAATATATTATGTTAACGGCGCTGATGCGGAAGGAAATGTATTGTATAATGACGTGTTGTATTTATGTGCCTCGATTGTACTCTGAGGGAGTTGTGTCATTTACTTGAACCTTTTTACCTTAATTCTCCGCTATACGACCAGTGTACGACACTTCGTTTGTGCGACATACATATAAATATGTTATTTATCATGCAGACCACAACAACAACAACAACATCAACATCACAGCCTATAACCGTCCCACTGCAGGGCACAGGCCTCCTCTCAAAATTAGAGGGCTTGGGACGTAATTCCCCCGCGGGCCCAGTGCAGATTGGGAACTTCACACACACCATTTTGAATTTCTTCGCAGGTGTATGCAGTTATCCTCACGATGTTTTCCTTTACCGTAAAAGCTCATGGTAAATTTCAAATGTAATTTCGCACATAAATTTTGAAAAACTCAGAGGTGCGAGCCGGGATTTCAACCCACGACCCTCTGCTTGAGAGGCCATTGGTCAAATCGCTAGGCCACCACGGCTATGCAGAACACGCTCTAGCCCAACCCATGCGTAGTTATAGAGCGTGGATAAACAAGGTAAAAAGGTTAAAATTCATTGATATGGATCCACCACCGTGTCTAAGTCGTGGTTAATAAATAAATAGGGCTCATCCCAAGCTCAGCCCAAACCTCTCGCAAACCAGTGATTTTTGGCGTTCCTGAATAGCCCTATCCCTATCCTCTCGCAAACGATTGAATTACCGCTCGCAAACCATTTTGGGCCGTTCTTGAATTTAGCCCTGTGTACAAAATGACGTCATTTTGACGTCATCCCTACTAAAAGTTCGAGCTCTGCTCATCAGTCTGCGGTTGATTGGTGCGCCCGCGCGGCTGATTGGCAGGGAGACCTCGGAGTCTAGCAGGTAAATCAGGCTTTAGAAAAACGACGGGGATTGTGTAACCATTTTGACAAACATGCCATCTGTACGAATGCAAGGGCTTGCGCCGTAGTTTCCTCACGATGTTTACTTTTTTAAGCTCATGGTAAATTTCAAATGTAATTTTGCACATGAATTCCGAAAACTAAGAGGTATAGAGATAAACTACGATAACATGGCCCGCCCCTCCAAAATTCAAGAAGTCTTTAATGTATTTGTGAAAGCACCATCAAAACTTTCAACGCATGTGTGCGTGCTGAGACAGCAATCAAACAAAAGCAGACTACTACATACACAATATTTCGTAAGGATGTGACATAAGTTATGTCACATAACACATGAAATAGTAATTTGGAGGGGCGAGCCATGTTATCGTAGTTTATCTCTACAAGCCCGGGCTCGAACGCATATTCCTCTGCTTGGCTATAGGGTAAAACCACTAGACTACCACTGCTTTGTTAAGGTATTTGACAGGTAAATTCCTATTTACTTGCGAATTCTATAAGTCCTGTCGGTAACAGTTACAAATGCACTGTAGCCGACAGTGATGTATTCCCGAACACAATAAGACCTGCACAAAGGTCTTTGCCATTTTTCTCCGCAGGGACCCGTCCCTACATCAATCAATTACATTTGCGTAAACTAGTGATAAATACGATATAAATACCGTTTTAACGTTAGATGAACGCGGCCATTTTTGAAAAAGCTGTGAAATAAGACCTCGGACAATTCATCGCAAAACAAATGCGTAAATAGAATCAGATGCAATAGAGTCGTCATGTTGTGTAAATAATATGATTAAGATATTTGATGAAGATATTTGACTTATTTTAATTGCTTTTTTGCTATAATATTGATTAAATGACTTTTCTGCGAAACTTTAAAAATAAATTTGTCGTAGTTTCTAAATATTTTTAGTATCGTGAAATTAAAAACGGTCAAGTAGTGAACCGAGAACTATTCTGAGCTCTGTTATGAATTATGATGAATGCCTGTCATAAATATAATTGAAAAATGAGTCATACAAAGCGTAAGAAACAAAAGTTGTCTGATAATTATTGCAGCGGCCGAAACGTCGAGGTAAATATTGTTTGCGTGATAAGTCTCGTTTAGGTATAATATGAGTGAAAATCACGAAAGTTTAAAACAGTAAAAGTTATCTGTCCCTTGGACAAAATTAGCGACTCCGAGTCAACAAACTTAAGATTTATTTAAATGGGCCGAAAGTTGGCCAGGCGTCCCACACGCTGATGTAGACTTGACCAAAAAATATTGATTACAGACACTTAACTTTTGCCATGTCCACAGGAAAAATAGGAACAAAATGTGTACAATCCAAATAATTATAAATAACGTAACGTCGTGGTTGACGACCAGGGCCCAGTTGCATAACAAAGTACAACTTATATTGCAAGCGGAACTCCCTTTCTATTTAATATAACTGAAGCGAGAGCTCCGCTTGTAATATTAGTTGTACTTTGTTATGCAATTGGGCCCTGACGGCCTAGTAGGTAGAGATCCTGACTCCTACGAAGCTTGAGATTCCGGGTTCGATTCCCGCGTCGGGGCAGATACTTGTATGAATAATACGAATATTTGTTCTAGGGTCTTGGGTGTTTGATATGTATTTAAGTATGTTTATCCGTTGCCTTGTACCCGCAACACAAGCTATGCTTAGCTTACTTTGGGACTAGGTCAATTGGTGTGAATTGTCCCGTGATATATTTATTTATTTATTCAAATAATAATTACTGTACATAATGGATTCTATTACGTTCTTTTCCATTTACGAGATGTAATTGTTTTGCGATAATTAGTCCGAGCTAGCTGTGAAGCTGGTCAACACGAGTTTTGGATCTTATTCGTAATAAGTAACTATTTTGTATTGTGAGAAATTGTGTTAACAAACTATTAAATTAAAATTGAAAAACGTGCAAGAAACCTATGTATTTAAGGCGAAACATTGAAGTCCTTTTAACATTTGCCGCCATTTTGAAAACTCACTCGATTTTATCAAGTCTTAGAACCACCGTTGTCGATGAGAGACCGATTACGAAGTCTACAGCACCTTATAAAGAGCATTCAAAGTGCTCGTTCTTTGCCAGTGCTTCCCCCTCTCGGCGTAAATTGCTCAAAGTACGGGACAATCAGTGATCGGATGGCCTAATGCATAGTCCAGAGTTAGGAGGGTGGGGCATTGCTTTAGGAATAGCCTTGGTATAGCTTAGTTACTGCGAAGAGTGGTGTAAATATACCATCTGAAGCCCGTGGGAAGTTCTTTGGGAGGAAATCTCCCAGTAAAAATCGTCACGTTGTAATTTTTTTAATTTGATTTTAAATCCGCCTCTCGGGGCCCTCTAGGGTCAGGGGCCTTTGGCATTTTGCCAGCCCTGCCGCCCTATAGTTAAGACACCGATTGTGAGACTTGACCTGATTTATCCATAAATATTAAGAAAACCGGCCAGCTGGACTCGCGCATGAGGGTTCCGTAGAAATTTCTAGTTGACTATGAGTATGAAACCTAACCTAATCTAACCTAAATGTTTATGAAATAGATAGACAGACATGAAGATTTCAGATTTCAGCCTTTTCTAATTTGTTGTGATATAAGAAGAACGTTCATACCAAATTTACTTAAAACTGACCCAAGATTGATCGCTATATACACCGTGAAATTTTAGTGGTTGTTTTCCCGAAACGAGGTGATTTAGTATCGATTGTACAATCGATTTATAATTACTATTTTCACTAGATTCAAAAATCCAATTGTGAAAAACGAAAGTCGGAAATGACCGCAAACCAATAGTAACGCTTCGTTGGTACAAGTAGCGTACGATCGTACGATAGGCTAGATTCCCAAGCTAGTTCATTTCACTCACTAATTCGTTCAACTTTTGCGGGGCCACACATGCAGAATTGTGTATTTGTTTAGTATTTTTATGTTTTCTTTTATCGGTGTGAAATTGTGTGTATTTTCTTGTATAAGGGCCTAACCACACGGCGTTTTTTTAACGCGCCGACGACGCGCGTCTACAGCGCGTTTTTCATTCCATAGAACAGCCATATTACATGGACATAGTACATAGAAAAGCCAACCCGCGTGCGTATCGCGTTTGTATCGATACCAACGCGGTGTGGCTGCTTGGGCCACGTTCATAGCCTGAACCAGAAATAAAGAAAGAAGATTATTTATTGGCTTTCACAAGTAGACTGTCTACTTGTGAAAGTCAATAAATAATCTTCTTTCTTTATTTCTGGTTCAGGCTATGAACGTGGCCCAAGCAGCCTGCCATTAAAACATTTACATAAAGGCGATCAGCGCCAATCACGAGGATTACCTACAAAGAGCACATCAAAGAAGTGCCTCTGTGACCCCTCGGGCGTTGCCATCGGCCGATCACCTCCCCTACAATAGTAGTTTTAAGGTTCAGCATCCGAAGGGTGACAAACAGAACCCTGCTGATGTCGCTACACTATCTCTCTGTTTGTTTTTCAGGGTTCCGCACCCAGAGGGTAAAACGGGACCCTATTACTAAGCTCCGCTGTCCGTCTGTCTGTTTATCCGTCTGTCACCAGGCTGTTACTCGTGAACCGTGATAGTTAGACAGTTGATATTTTCACAGATGATGTATTTCTGTTGCCGCTATAACAACAAATACTAAATAACAGAATAAAATAAATATTTAAGGGGGCTCTCATCCAACAAACGTGATTTTTTTTGCTTGTTTTTGCTTGATATTGATAACGGAAACCGGTAGACGCTTGAAATATTCACAGTTGACTATTGCTTACCTTGTAACTTTCTCTCTGTGTACCTGTTTTCTGTATCGCTTACTATTTCTGGTGTACAATAAAGAGTCATTGTATTGTATTGTATTGTATAATGGTACGGAACCCTTCGTGCGCGAGTCCGACTCGCACTTGGCCGGTTTTTTAATTCTATCACTGTCGCCGTTGGGACTATGCTCCGAGATGAGTTAAAAGCTCCAAAAAAATAAAAATACATTTGAATTTAAAAATTTAAATTTTGGCATCAAAAGCCAAATTATTTATTTCGCAGGATCATAACAAAATCTAACAAAAAGCTTAATTTAATTCTTCGCAAAATATGAAATTTCAGAGTTAACTATAAGTTTTTACCAGATAAATTTTAGTGCGACAGATCTATTTTCAAAGCACGTAGGACATTGCACTCTAAACTTTAGATAGGTTATATATTATGATTCGTGTTTATACATTTACCAGCTTTTGCCTGCGACTTCGTTAGAGCAGAATTCTTTAGTAAAGCTTCTTCATCTCTTTCTTTGAATAAAAAAACCGTCAAAGCAACATCTATAAATCCATCGTCATTATCGGTATTAGTTAATGTAAATCCAGTTCATTCCCTATCCTATGGGAATTTCAACAAAACCATCCTTATTCTTTGCCATAAAAGCAATCTATATGCAAAATTTCAGCTTTTTAGAAAGCTTAAGGCAAGCTTGGGCTGGATCATGCTGGGCGTTGATGACTCAGTCAGTCAGTGAAGGTGTGAATCTGTCGATTTTTTTATATGTACCTATATAGACGAAATATTCCTGAATATCGACTGTTCAGATTCAGATATTAATGTCACATACATACTTGAGTAGACACTCACTTATGTAAAAATCTGTACACAAATGTAGCAAGTCGTTTCATAAAAAAAAGTAAAAAAGCCATAAACAACTTTCAACTGAAGACATCAGTTTAAAAAAAAACACTTTATTCAAAGCTAATTGTTAACCATACCACAGCTCCATCTCTCGTGCGCGGCGTCAATCAAGTTGAAGCATTACCTGCACCAGAGGGCGTTGTTAGATGGGCATAAACATCGAGCATCGCGGCCCGGGGAATCGTTACAGAGACGGATGATCACCGAATATCGGGGATTAAAACGTGAAACAACAAGGTACACGATAAAAGTGACTTAGAGCCAAACATTTTTAAACAAGAAATTTAAAATTTTGCACATAAATGTAGTAACTCAATGTGCGAGCCAGGTCTTGAAATGTCCTCTGTTTGAAAGGATAGATAAACTACTAGGCTAACACTACTTTAGTAGCCGTGTGTACGTACAGTCAAGGGCATAAATATATGTATGTACGTTACCAAAACGTAAAAAATACATATATATCATACTAAATACAAACTGAAACATGGATGCACAGAAAAACCCAGAAAAAAGACCAGCTCTGGGAATCGAACCCAGGTCCTCAGCATTCCGTGCTGCGTGCTTACCCCTACAACACAACTGGTCGGGACACAGGCACTATACACCGTGAAATTTTAGTGGTTGTTTTCCCGAAACGAGGTGATTTAGTTTCGATTGTACAATCGATTTATAATTACTATTTTGACTAGAGTCAAAAATCCAATTGTGAAAAACGAAAGTCGAAAATGCCCGCAAACCAATAGTAACGCTTCGCTGGTACCTAACCTATCGTACGATCGTACGCTACTTGTACCGACGAAGCGTTACTATTGGTTTGCGGTCATTTTCGACTTTCGTTTTTCACAATTGGATTTTTGACTCTAGTCAAAATAGTAATTATAAATCGATTGTACAATCGAAACTAAATCACCTCGTTTCGGGAAAACAACCACTAAAATTTCACGCTGTATAATTTTCAAAAATACCTTTACACCTCTACTACACACATACAATATAATAATGAATGAATGATGCTGTGAAGTGTTACGCTCCCGTGTGAATTTCCAAAATACCTGAAATCGGTTTTTTACGGAGATAGTGTCGCTCTGAATCGAACATACAAATCCCGTTTACGCCTTATCCCGTGGGAATTTCAAGCAATCCGTCCTTATTCCTTGCCTACATCATATCAGAGTTCTAGGGCTAAGGGCTTGGGCGGGGCGTGGGTAGGGTTACCATATGACAGGCGTTTGCCGCATTTGACAGGCATTTTAAGGTTTAGACAGGCGTGCGGCCGGCATTGGTCTGAGACAGGCATTTTTAAAAATCACATCCGTCTTCATTATTATCTGTTGGCTTTTACTTATTACTCACAGCGTTTTGCTTTAGACAGGCATTTTTCTGAAAAAATCAGGCATTTTAGGTACCATAGACAGGCATCCCTCTATTTACATATGGTAACCCTAGGCGTGGGTGAGTCAATCAGTCAGGACTTTCCTTTTTACCCACGACGGTACGGTATATACCGTATACCGCATATGCGCTTGAGGTGAAAGGACGTTTGTGCAACCAATGTTGCCATTTATCTGCAATACTACTAGCAGGGGGGGCACACTTACATATATCACACTTTTCATGCGACTACAGCGATCTCTGGTTGTTTGGTAAAGAACTAAATTAGCGGCCATCTTGGTTGACTTGTCAAACTTGTCAGTTGTCATTCATCGGCCATGGCCATGGCGTACCAAATTGTACGGTCAAGGACTTTAATTGATAGGCCACTTGCCAATGTTCGTATTTTAGCCGTACAGTGCAAATCGGGTTTAGCCGCTTATACTTCGTATATGCTGATTTGAATTAGACGGCTAAAATACGAATAGTGGCAATTAGCCTACAAATAAACGCTTGGAAGAACAAACATATACACACACACACACACACACACACACACACAAACACACACACACACGCGTTCACACACACACACGCACTCACACACACAAGCGCTCTCTCACACACACACACACATAACATTAAGTAAGTTGTTGAGTCTTTATTTCTTTATTCTACCTTATTTTTTTTTTTGTGATTTAGAATCTCACTTGGCACTCGCGATACAGACCCAGAGTCTAGTGCGAAGGCCGCTGTAATGTCACATATAAGTACCTATGTTATCACTTAAGTAACAATGTGTTATAAGTTATTCCGTGTACTGTGTAACTTCATTGGTTAATAAACTATTCTTATTCTTATTCTATTCTATTCTTAATTAAAATTACGCGTAATTATAGCTGTACATCACTACCAACATATACATATAGATAGGTATACATCTATAGATACGTCACATTAGTTCTTCCCCAGGGCGCAGGGCAGCAGCACCTTCCATACATGCATATTTGACCATACCTAGAGTTGCCACTCTTGTTCATATAATATTACAATACTCTTTGACTACTAGTCAGATTTTGATGCGTTCGGATTTTAGTGACGGGTTCGGTTTTGATTAGTGCATGTTCTTAGATGTTACGATGACAACTCACCAGGGGGCACTGCATTAAATTTTTGTTTATCAATTACGTTTAAACCATCGTGGGATTTCCAAAATTTTTAATTTTGCTTTATAAAGATGTGTAAACCTGGAAATAAATGAGACCAATTACGCTCATGATTTGTATCCAAATTAATTATACTTATTAATACTTAGATGTGGCTGCGTGCTGTCTTACACTCTGTATAAATGAAGTCGGTTAAAAATAGGAGAGTATTCTCCCAATGAACTATAATCTATTTTTCAAATATTAGCCGCAAACATCGCCAGTTCGCGCACGTCCGCGGCCGCCATTGTGACGCGGCACAGCGCTGGAATCATGTTATAGTTGGCGGAACTAATAATTATTTTTGTCAAGTTTAATGAGACCGCGCCCGCTCCGTGACTCAGGTTGCTACTGTCGCTTATTGAAACAACTCGGTTTAAGTATAATTAATATTATTACTGATCAAACCTCTTATAAACGATGTAAATTAAAAAGTTGGATTTGCTATATTGTAGTCATCCATAGTTGTTATTTAGTAAACAACATTTTAATCGAACCTCAAAATGCATTTTTTAGCTAAAACAGCTACTTTCTCGTAAATAAACCTACCAGAGTGAACATTTTGGATACAATTTTAACTTCCTTTTTTTATCTACACTAATATTATAAAGAGGAAAGATTTGTACCTATGTTTGTATGTTTGTAATGAATAGGCTCAAAAAGTACTGGGCCGATTTAAAAAATTCTTTCACCAGTAGAATGCTACATTCTTCCAATTTGACATAGGCTACATTTCATTTTGAAAAAAATTAGGGATCCTTGGTAAAATTTGAACAATGTAACCGAAGGTGTAGAAAAATGAGTCTTAAAATGTCTTTCGTCGAATGCGCTGCCGAAACTATTAGCGATAGAACAAAATAATGTACAACAATATTGAAGAACATCATAATGTCTACAAAAAACTCCGCGGTAGCATATGTCCAACTATTGTAGTTATGTCACTACAACAACTTTTTTCATTTTAAACATTAATGAAAATGCTAACCAAATTCAAACCATGCTATTTATGTGTTTATATTAATTCTTATCCAAATAAATTATTTTATGGTAAAGACCATTTAACTACCTATAAAATAGTTTTTAAATTATTTAAATTGGACTTTCCATTCAAAAGATATTACGAATTAAAAAATTCAAACAGTAAACAAAACCGCCATAGCGCCGTGGCCGTTGTTTGCGATGCAGTCTGAAAAGCGCGCCGGGCATCGCGGCGGGCGGGGTGGAGGGGGCACTGAAATACAGGAGTGGGGCGTGCACGTCTGTAATAATTAATAAATAATAAATAATAATTTTTTAATAAACAAAAATATTTGTGAAAAAAAGTGTTTCATATCCAAATTTCCAAAAATAAATAATTGTCTACCCCGTGCGAAGCCGGGACGGGCTGCTAGTACAATATAATGTAGGCTCGACGGTTACCGACGGCGAGGCAGGCCCAGGCGCAGATGGCGAGACGACTTCAACGACTTGGACGCGGGAACGATTGGCCAGATTTGGCTCGAAACAGGGAATTATTTTATTTATATTATGGTATTTTTTTACGATTTTTAAATGGATTTCAAATTATTCAACATAGACTCCAAACTATGTCTTCTAATAATATGTAAACAAAACAACTGTCCAATATCACAGGGGACCGATGAGCTGGCGGCTTCCTCGCACAACGTATCAGCATGGCTATACAGCGAGGGTAACGACCGCTTTAGCCTAGTTGGTAGTGACCCTGCCTACGAAGCAAGAGGTCCTGGGTTCGAATCCCGGTAAGGGCATTTATTTGTGTGATGAGCACGAATATTTGTTCCTGAGTTACGGATGTTTTCTATGTATTTAAGTATTTATTTATCTATATAAGTATGTTTATCGTCGTCTAGTACCCATAGTACAAGCTTTGCTTAGTTTGGGACTAGGTCGATTTGTGTAAGATTGTCCCCTAATATTTATTTTATTTTATTTTTTATTTAGGGTATGCCAGTATCTTTGGGGCCATGCCGCGGGGCGGAGCCATCTTTAATCCTTTCTAGTTTTAGATTAGTTCTTAGTTAGTTTTATTTTTAACTAGCTGCTGCCCGCGACTCATCTGCAAAAAATTCGTTTACCACCATCCTGTGGGAACTGTGCAATTTTCCGGGATAAAAAGTATCCTATATGTTAACCCGACCCGACTGGTCGCCGCCCGGTTGGGCGACCCAGTACCTCTACCATGAGTTTACACTAGTTCACAGCGACCGTACTCTCTAGCGACGGCGTAAATGATTTGTATGGAGAATTGTACTTCCGTAAGTGACCGCTAGAGGCGCTGCACAATTCTCCATACAAATAATTTACGCCGTCGCTAGCGAGTACGGTCACGTAAACTAGTGTAAACTCATGGTAGTGGTACAGGTACCGCTGGGGGGACAGTGTCCAGGCGGATCTACGACGTCTTCAAGTCGACGACTGGCAAGAGGCTGCGCACGATCGGGACAGATGGCGTGCTCTCGTTTCGGAGGCCAAGACCCTCTTTGGGTCCCTGAGCCAAATTAGATAGTTTAGTTATATGTTAATCCAGGTTATAAACTATCTGTGTGCCAAATTTCATCAGAATCCGTCAAACGGTTTTAGCGTGAAAGAGTAACAAACATCCAGGTTTATAATATTAAGTATTAAGTAGGTAAGATTTATAGGTTTTAATTTCGTTTAAGTTTTTATTACTTTATTAATTTCCTTCAATAAACCTGTACAATTATAAAAAAAAATAAAAGCAAAATAAAGGGTGCGCCTCGATAGATATAACAACATTTGGTATAATGCTACATTTGATATAATGCGATTTACTCAAAAAGTAAACTTCGGAGGATTGATATTAATTCTATTTGATATGCATTAGGTTAGGTTAGGTTAGTTTATTTTATAAAAGAATCGTAGAATGTTTACTTCTCGAGTAAATCGAATTATGTCAAATGTAGCATTATACCAAATGTTACAGTTATATCAAATGTAACAACATTACAATACACACCCCAAAATAAACAATTCGTGTTTACAATAATATTTCAAAAGTTTCAAAATCGTCCGTCCAGCCCAAACAAAACCCGGTTTCAAACTACCGCTCCAGAACATTTTGTTATCAAATTAGTGCAAACACCTGGAACAGAAGCTACAATCAAATTCAAATAGTAATTGCAAATTCAACGGGCGAGTTAGTGGTCGAGTAGCGGGCAAGGAACTCGCGCGAACAAGTTCCCACTAACTTGGTGGACGAGTTGGTTGTGGTGATAAGATAACTAATAAGGTATTGTAGCTAGTTGGAGTTTCTAAAAGTTTAGTAGTTCGAGTGCGAGTTGTATGAAGTAATAAGAGTGTTAACGCCATCTATTGAGACTTTTCTGAGACGCAGCTCAGAAAATACGATCGTTTAAAACCTGCTGAAAGGTTTTTGGAAAGGTTAATCTATCTACGAGTATATCTCTTCTAATATACACCGTGAAATTTTAGTGGTTGTTTTCCCGAAACGAGGTGATTAAGTATCGATTGTACAATCGATTTATAATTACTATTTTGACTAGAGTCAAAAATCCAATTGTGAAAAACGAAAGTCGAAAATGACCGCAAACCAATAGTACGCTTCGTTGGTACAAGTAGCGTACGATCGTACGATAGGTTAGGTACCAACGAAGCGTTACTATTGCTTTGCGGTCATTTTCGGCTTTAGTTTTTCACAATTGGATTTTTGACTCTAGTCAAAATAGTAATTATAAATCGATTGTACAATCGATACTAAATCACCTCGTTTCGGGAAAACAACCACTAAAATTTCACGGTGTATAAAAATCTCGTGTCATGGTGTTTGTTGTCGAACTACTCTGAAACGGCTTGACCGATTTTTATGAAACTTTTTTTCCTGTATTCGGTAGGTCTGAGAATAGGTTGTAGGCTATTTTTTGTACCTACCCCTATTCTTCGCAGACGGAGTCGCGAGCAACAGCTAGTATTATTGTACAAGCTGTACAGCTTTGTAACTGTAAAAGCTGTTGTCAGCTTTTATAGTTACAGTTTCACTACAAAGAAGTCTTTGTACCATTCATTTGCCTTATGGCATTTTGAACTCTGCTTAATACGACAGCACCATCTATGAAGTCAATGAAGAATCTAAATGGGTTTGGTAGATATTAGTCCATCCACCGCCCACCAGTTAGCGCTTCTTACCATATGCAAATTTTACCGTAGAGTTTTCACTCTATAGCAAGAAATACTCTTTGGATGCAGAGGAGGCGAAAAAACAACACAAATACCTCGCATCAAAAAAAAACCCGCACGCCATCTCTCGGAGCATCATAACTCCATTTCGTACAATATCAAAGTGCGTTTACAACATAATCTGCAGAAAGTCGGCCATCCATTTCCCATGGCAATAACACACAATTTTCCACCTTTTCCCTCGGTGATAGGACCCAAAGAGCTGTTCACGCGTGTATCGCGTGAGTGTATGAGACAATGGATGTCATTAGGCGAATTATGGGGGGGTAATGAATGGCAGGAATACGGGGAAATGTTAGGGCCCGACCCACATAGAGATTTGCAGCATGTCTTTGTAATAACCATCTTTTCTTTGAAAGCGAAGATAATGGCTGTAACTAATGGTATTTTCTTTGGCACGTTGTGCACGGTACGGAAGTTCATGTATGAACAGGGTTCTATGAGATTTTAGCTAACGCAGCTGACTAAATGCGAGAGTTCCAAACTACAAAATAATAAAAAATAATAAAAAAAGTGGAAATGTGTGCCCTTTTTGGCGTTTTATAATTCCATGTCAAAGAGATTTACGAATGCGCAAACCACATTTTTAAAATAATTTTATCTTTTGATTGCGGAATTTAGAAACTTTGCTTTTACAGTTTCAAGAGTCATCATCTAGGCGTAAGGTAAACTCCCAGTTATAGCTCATGTACCAGTGATTGACCACTTTACGAAAAACATTCATCATCATCATCATCATCATTTCAGTCGTTAGATGTCCACTACTGAACACGTCCGAATGCTGGACACAGGCCTCTCAAAATCAGCTAGTTGTTACTACTACAATAATGAACATCGATGCAAATCTTAAAGAAAATTCAGTACCTATTTTAAGTAAAAACCGGCCAAGTGCAAGTCGGACTCGCGCACGAAGGAATCCGTACCATTATCTATAAAAACGGCAAAAAAAAAAACACGTTTTTTGTATGGGAGCCCCCCTCAAATATTTGTTTTATTTTAATTTAATTATTTATTTTTAAACTGAATATATAACCAAATATTCTGTGAATATTTCAAGCGTCTACCTGTTGCCGTTATCAATATCGAGCAAAACGAGCAAAAAAATCACGTTTGTTGTATGGGAGCCCCCTAAATATTTATTTATTCTGTTTTTTAGTATTTTTTATTATGGCGGCAACCGAAATACATCATCTGTGAAAATTTCAACTGTCTAGCTATCACGGTGCATGAGATACAGCCTGGTGACAGACGGACGGACAGACGGACAGCGAAGTCTCAGTAATAGGGTCCCGTTTTTACCCTTTGGGTACGGAACCCTAAAAATCGTTACACAGCCACAAGAACTCACTACGGGCCTCGCCTCCTTTCAGGCCGTCTTATTCAATATTTTCGCAAAATACAATCGCATTTTCAGCACGCATTCAACCCAATTGACACGCTATCAGGAATTCCTTAAGGCCAGGCCACAAAGAACTGCATATTGTAGGGTCCACAATGCGAGTATTTGCCTGCAGCTGCGGTGACGCTGAAATGAAATGCAAATGCGGCGCCGGAGTTGGTTCCATTGTACCACGGCACGGGGAGACTCGGTTGCCACGTTTTTCGTCATAGCGAAGTATCCGTACTGTCGACCAAGTAATGTTCAATGTCAATAGTTCGGCTTAAAACTTAGGTCAATTTTGTGTCCAATATTGGGCCATAGGTATCACAGGTATCATGGGCATTTTCTGTCCAAAAAAGTGGCTACAAATACAGTACAGTACCTATCAGTGGCCTCCAGACATAGTGTCAATGTCAATTTTGTGTCCACAAAAGAGGTCTTTAGGTAAAGTTCAGCGGCCATTTTGTGGTGTTCAAAAAGAGGCATTTCTAAATCGGTGGTTCACATCGCTACAAAAAGAACCCGAAACATTTCTGACTACTTATACATTTTCCATTGCAGTTCCATTGCAATTGGCAAAATTGACGTAAACTGCACGCTAGGTGCGATTGAAATGTATGGGCATCGGCAGTTGCAGGGAATGCAGTCTGTCTGTAACGGTTGTACTCAAGAACGTGTGATAGACAGCTAAATTTTCACTTTAACTCTTTTTTGCTTTTAAACAAACGTGACTTTAGGTTCTTACGCGGATTTCATCATTTCTAATGCGAACCCGCAGAAAAACTCCAAGCATAGCCCTCTCCAACGCCCTCTGAGTGACTTTGACCTTTGAGCTATTCCTGATAACGCAGTGTAGGTAGACCTCCAACAAGATGGAGCAACGACCTGGTTAGGTTGCCGGAATTCGTTGGATGCGGATGGTGCAGGACCGATTTGTTTGGCGAGCCTTGGGGGAGGTCTATGTTCAGCAGTGGACGTCTTTCGGCTGAAATTATGAAAAACGACAAAGAAAATATCGCACGAGCCGTCGCAATGCGCACGCGCAGCGTCGCCTCGCTAATGCTAAGTGCGCACCGGCGGCGCGCATACATTTTCACGTTGGTCATACATAATTTATGCACGATTCGTCGCTTTCTCGCTTGTTTGTCTGTTGAGTCGGTCATTGCAGTTTTAAAGCAAGAAGGCAATATTTGAAGATATTTCAACTCTACTGAAGAAGATGCTTTAAACTAAATCCCTGTCGGATTTCTCAAGAACGATAGATATAACAAGTACTGTCGAAAAATCTACCAACGGTTCTATAAACTGTCAATGCACATGTCAAGCAGAGGGTCGTGGGGCACATTTATGTGCGAAATTACATTTGAAATTTACCTTGAGCTTTACGGTGAAGGAAAACATCTTGAGGAAACCTGCTTACACTTGCGAAGAAATTCAATGGTGTGTGTGCAGTTTCCAATCCGCACTGGGCCCGCGTGTGAACTACGGTCCATGCCCTCTCATTCTGAGAGGAGGCCTGTGCCCACCAGCGGGACGTATAATATACGCTGAGATGAAGATGATGATGAACATCCTAAATTTTGTCTGACTAATTTTAACAATTGAGTTAATACGTTGTCCAGCATTAACCGAGTAGGTTCTTTTTCAACCGACGAAAACAAAAGGAGGAGGTTCTCAATTCGAATTTTTTTTCGGCGGTTTAATTTTTTGTTAAAAAGTTTTTTTTCAAGTCAAGATTCTTGTCAATGATTGCATCTCTCAGCGTGGTGAAATAGGGGCTAAATAAAAACTTGTAAAATGGTTTGCCACTAGCTTTTCCTCGCGATTTCATCCGCGTACAATGACAATTTATGGTCTAGGTACTCCCGATCTCAATCGAGCGTTTTTTTTACTGCATTTTACAAATTACTTTTTTAGTGTTATATTATAATCACCTACTTGTATGCCTAAAGTTTCTAACAATTACAATTACGGAGATAGGGCCACTTTGAAGCAAAAATATATCATTTATTCCCTATCCCGTTGGATTTTCAAAAAATTCCTTCTTAGCGGATGCCTACGTCACAATAGCTATTCGTGTGCCAAATTTCAGCACAATCGGTTCAGTGAATTGAGCTGTGCGTTTATAGATTAGTTAGTAACGGTTGCTTTATATATTCTGATATTATTTATTTTTATTAGTAGTTACGTCTGCTCACCGAAACTAAGATTTAAAAGCGAAAAAGTTTTCCGGGTGCGCCGGTGGGATTCGAACCCACGTCTCCTGGGTATGCGCCCCAACACGGGTGTTCTACCAATTGAACCACGTCGCTCCCAACCGACTCCCCCGAAATTCTTAATCGCTTACATACGCCAACAGTGGCGTGCGGTAACATCCATCACAACTATTAGAAGCTACGACTACGCTACGCTACGAGCTAGATTATATATTCTGATTGAACCTCTATCATGCCTGTTGTACTTGAGAAGTCCAAGTCTAGATTAGGTCACCGTGGCACTATAATAACTATATCACCGATGATGGATGCGGTACAAGACGAATGCGGCCGCCGGTATATCCATCATGGTGGACTAATGGGCAAAGCCACATCCACGCTAGAAATAAAACATAGCTCCATAACTTTGTACTTCATGAGAATATACTGGATAGCCCATTTAGATCGGTCTTTATGGGAAAGTCTGAAACACAGATGTCATATAAACAAGCAGATATAACATTATTTGACGCCTACATAGACTAGTGTAAAAAATGCCACTACCCCTTTCCCTCTAATACTAAATCGTATAAACCTATTTCTTTTTTAGGGTTCCGTAGTCAACTAGGAACCCTTATAGTTTCGCCATGTCTGTCCGTCTGTCTGTCTGTCCGCGGCTAAGCTCAGAGATCGTTAGTACTAGAAAGCTGTAATTTGGCATGAATATACATATCAGTCACGCCAACAAAGTGGTAAAATAAAAAATAAAAAAATAATTTTTTTTTAGGGTACCTCCCATAGACGTAAAGGGGGGTGATTTTTTTTTCTCGATTAATCCTATAGTGTGGGGTATCGTTGGATAGGTCTTTTAAAACCATTGCGGGGTTGCTAACATGATTTTTCTATTCAGTGATCTGTTTGCGAAATATTCAACTTTAAAGTGAAAATTTTCAATAAAATCGAGCGTCCCCCCCCCTCTAAAATTAAACTGTTAGGTGGAAAAATTTTAAAAAATTCAGAATTGTAGTAAATATATCAAATTTACTAGGAAAATTATAGCGGCTAAGATTGCTTGGAAATTATGTGTAGTTTAAGAGTAAATAGTAGCCTAAGGTATAAAACATACCTAAACTTGGATGATTCCGTACACATACGAAATCCTTAGAAAAATATTACTTGATTTTTTTGTAATGGCTACGGAACCCTAACTTGTGCGTGTCCGACACGCTCTTGGCCGGTTTTTGAGTTTATTGCAACACGAAGGCACACATAGACAATTTTGAACCCGTGGCAGTCGCCATCATTGCTAAGCTACATTTAAGCGACATATGGCGTCAAATTTTTGTTGTGGTGAACGAGCGTCGGATATCTTGTGCGAAATAATATTATTTTGAAATCATTGTGTGAATCATTGTTTTTAGACGACCAGATGGCCTAGTAGGTAGAGAACCTGACTACGAAGCTTGAGGTCCCGGGTTCGATTCCCGCGTCGGGGCAGATATTTGTATGAATAATACGAATATTTGTTCTCGGGTCTTGGGTGTTTAATATGTATTTAAGTATGTATCTATCTATATAAGTATGTTTATCCGTTGCCTAGTACCCATAACACAAGCTATGCTTAGCTTACTTTGGGACTAGGCCAAGTGGTGTGAATTGTCCCATGATATTTATTTATTTATTTATTTATTTAAAGATATAAAATCATGGTGAAATGCTGTGTTCCCTATGCTGTGTTGTGTTACAACGCATCATACAGGAAAACCCCTGAAATTGCGTTCCATCGGTAAGTTAATCTTTTGCGATCATTTGTCATAGATTTATTCTTGTTTACCGCGTCCTAACTAACATTGGTCTTCAAATATTTAGAAATGATTACAAAGGAAATATTCATGATGCTGATAATACTTTCAATTTAAGGTTTTCTGAAGAAATACGAGAAATATTTTAGTTTTACTAAATAAAATAACCTCATTTGACACTTAATGTACTGTTCAATTTATACAGGGCCGAACTAGGCCTAGGCCTGACATTTGTTTGATAAATTTGATAATGCTTCTAACTAAGCAGTACTGGGGCTAAATTCAGGAACGGCCCACTGTTGCGAGCGGTAATTCAGTCGTTTGGGAGAAGATAGGAATGGGTTGAGCTTGCGATAGGCCTTATTTTCCTGTTGATTCTTTTTTTTTTTATAGTTAGGTATATTTGTGTAGATTTTATTTTTTTTTTTGCCTTTTTTTTATTTTCAGTCATGTATGAAAAATGTATTACACCCTGTATTTGTTTAATAAAAGTTTTGTAAATAAATAAACAAATAAATAAGCCTCATCCCAAACTCAGCCCATACCAGTGATTTTTGGCGTTCCTGAATAGCAGTTCATTGTCATCCTCTCCCAAACGATTCAATTACCGCTCGCAAACCGTGTTGGACCGTTCCTGAATTTAGCCCCTGGATTTAACAAAATTGTGATCGCTACTCGCCTCGCCATTTATCGAAATATTCTCTAGACTAGTGCTACACAAACGTAATACCGACCGACCGAGCGACTGAAAACAGAGAAAGAAAGAAAAACATTTATTTGTAACAACAATAACACGCACACAGGCAAAAATACAAACATAGACAAAGACATAGGTGCCAGAGTTGGGCGTTATTTAGATAACTTCTTATCTAGATAATTATTTCAAATAAATTTATTCGAAGATAAATTCAATCACAAATAGTGCGTTGACAACTTTTTTATTTAGATAAATTATCTAGATGAAGATAACCGACCTCGTTTGTTATTGAAGTAAGCTTATAATAATAAATGTATATACAGAATGTCACGTCGGGTCAAACCGTCACACTGACACCACTTCTAGTTCTACATTCATTTTTTATTTAAAATTCAACTAATTTATCTAGATAAAAATTAAACTGATCTAGATAAATTCAAAATAACAAATGACGGATTATTTATTTACTTCAAATAAAAGATGATTAAGTTATCTTCCCGGTTTTTCGTAAATAGATAATGTTTGCCCAACTCTGATAGGTGCACATATTAAAGCTGTCACAAGAAGGGTCCCGATTCAGTTCACAAACTAAAACTGCATTCATATATTAAAAAAAAACTTGTACTCAGCTCAGGAATCGAACCTGGACGTTTTGAAAAATAAAACTAACACCATTTCTATTCAGATATCGATTGTGTAATAAGACACAAAAAGCAAATATTATTATGAAACACGTTGTGTAAAATTAATAACATGGATTGTTTTCATATCCTTTCATTTAGGTAGGGTAGGTGTTCGAAATGACTATTACGTTGCTTGTATACGCGTGGACTTGAGTACCTGCCTCCTCCGTTTTTTTCATCGGTTGAAATCCCTCCGGACGACTTCGACATTTTCCTAAACTTGTCTCTTTCCTAACTCGTCTCTTTTTTAACTTGCCATTTTCTTATTTGGACTCTTTCTAAAACTTGTCTCTTTCCTAACTCGTCTCTTTTTTAACTTGCCATTTTCTTATTTGGACTCTTTCTAAAACTTGTCTCTTTCCTAACTCGTCTCTTTTTTAACTTGCCATTTTCGTATTTGGACTCTTTCTAAAACTTGTCTCTTTCCTAACTCGTCTCTTTTTTAACTTGCCATTTTCGTATTTGGACTCTTTCTAAAACTTGTCTCTTTCCTAACTCGTCTCTTTTTTAACTTGCCATTTTCGTATTTGGACTCTTTCTAAAACTTGTCTCTTTCCTAACTCGTCTCTTTTTTAACTTGCCATTTTCGTATTTGGACTCTTTCTAAAACTTGTCTCTTTCCTAACTCGTCTCTTTTTTAACTTGCCATTTTCGTATTTGGACTCTTTCTAAAACTTGTCTCTTTCCTAACTCGTCTCTTTTTTAACTTGCCATTTTCGTATTTGGACTCTTTCTAAAACTTGTCTCTTTCCTAACTCGTCTCTTTTTTAACTTGCCATTTTCGTATTTGGACTCTTTCTAAATCTTGTCTCTTTCCTAACTCGTCTCTTTTTTAACTTGCCATTTTCGTATTTGGACTCTTTCTAAAACTTGTCTCTTTCCTAACTCGTCTCTTTTTTAACTTGCCATTTTCGTATTTGGACTCTTTCTAAAACTTGTCTCTTTCCTAACTCGTCTCTTTTTTAACTTGCCATTTTCGTATTTGGACTCTTTCTAAAACTTGTCTCTTTCCTAACTCGTCTCTTTTTTAACTTGCCATTTTCGTATTTGGACTCTTTCTAAAACTTGTCTCTTTCCTAACTCGTCCACTCTCGAGAGTGGATCTGGACAACTCGCCATTTTCTTAAACATGCTTCACCACCCGTTCCAATTCACCATACTTATTAAGATGAGCATTGACACTTAGCAATTGACAGCCAAATATTTCACTCTCATAATAAAGTTGTAGCCGTGGTGGCCTAGCGGTTTGAGCTATGGCCTCTCAAGCAGAAAGTCGTGAGTTCAAATCCCGGCTCACACCTCTGAGTTTTTCGGAGTTTATGTGCGAAATTACACTTAAAATTTACCATTAGCTTTACGGTGAAGAAAAACATCTTGATGAAACCTGCATACCTAATACACCTGTGAAGAAATTCAATTGTGTGTGTGAAGTTCCCTATCCGAACTGGGCCCGCGTGGGAACTACGGCCCAAGCCCTTTCATTCTGTTAGGAGGCCTGTGGCCTGCAGCGGGAGGTATATAGTCTGGGATGATGATAAATAAAGTTGTGGGTACACTAACGCCTTTAGAAAGCGAACAGGGCAAGGGCGTGGGCACACTGGGCCGCCGAAGCCCCGGCGATCCATCATCTCTCGTAGCACTCATATTACAAAATAACCAAAATATACTCAAGAAAATTAGCGAAAGCACTCTGAAACTTCGCAAGGACTCGGAAAAAAATAAAATTGAGGAGTGTAATAACATTAAAAGTATGTAATAATGACTTAATTGAGAAAAAAAAGAGTCATATGAATTTAAGTGTTCACAAAAACATCTCCGTTCTCGCCTTCTTTTTATTAATTGTATTATTAAATGCTCTTACACCTATTCTTTTAAGTACACTGAACGACGTCCAAAACCACACCGTCTCAAAAAATGAGATTTGTATACACCGTGAAATTTTAGTGGTTGTTTTCCCGAAACGAGGTGATTTAGTATCGATTGTACAATCGATTTATAATTACTATTTTGACTACAGTCAAAAATCCAATTGTGAAAAACGAAAGTCGAAAATGACCGCAAACCAATAGTAACGCTTCGTTGGTACCTAACCTATCGTACGATCGTACGCTACTTGTACCAACGAAGCGTTACTATTGGTTTGCGGTCATTTTCGACTTTCGTTTTTCACAATTGGATTTTTGACTGTAGTCAAAATAGTAATTATAAATCGATTGTACAATCGAAACTAAATCACCTCGTTTCGGGAAAACAACCACTAAAATTTCACGGTGTATTCATTTCAATGAGACCTTATGTCCGTAACAGTAAATAAATATTTTAGGATTTTTCGTAACTAGGTGATTCATCCCAGCCTATATATACGTCCCACTGCAAGGCACAGGCCTCCTCTCACAATGAGAGGGCTTGGGCCGTAGTTTCCACGCGGGCCCAGTGCGGATTGGGAACTTCACATACAAATTGAATTTCTCCCAGGTGTATGCAGGTTTCCTCACGATGTTTTCCTTCAGTGTAAAGCTCATGGTAAATTTCAAATGTAATTTCGCAATCAAATTCCGAAAAAGTCAGAGGTACGAGCCCGGACTCGAACCCACGACCCTCTGCTTGAGAGACCATAGGTCAATCCACTAGGCCACCACGGCTATACTAGGTGATTATAACAGTAAAAAAAAAAAAATCACGGGAATATAATGAATTGAAACAGTTGCTTTGCTCACCCGCGACCTTACGATAGTTACGTTTATGTAAGAAATGCGTGTTCATGCAGTTCCTCCACCTCCACACTGTATGGACACACACAAATCACACAAACTCAAACCATCACCACCACCAAACTACACTGACGCGTTTCGAACTCAACCAGAGCTCATATTCAGAGTTGGTACCACAATGTTTTAACTTGTCACTGTAACTTCTCAAGTACCCACTTTATTTTTCTCAAATAAACTACCCCACTAAAATTAACTTTTACTGTCATTTAAAACTACCTTGAATTATTGTTTATTTATTGATAAGGCATATTTTATTAATACTAACTATTATTGCTCAAATTAGACCCAAGCCGCAATAAAGGAGAGTGCGGCGGCGAGAGATGACATCTCGATCGAAGACCCGCGTTCGCGCGACTCAGTTGCGCCTCCGAGTCGACAACGCAGCGCGTTCGCTCAGTACGCTTAGTATAAGTTTTACTTCACCAAAATACTTCTCGATCGAGTTAACGTAAAAATTTCAATTCTATGGAAACATGGACGCGCGGCCGCGGAGGCGCTGTCCATGTTTCCCTAGTAATTGATTTTTTTACGTAAACGCGATCGAGAAGTATTTTGGTGATGTAAAACTTATACTAAGCGTACCGCTTCCAATAGGTTCGCAAATCGCCAGTGCGATATGGCTCTAACCTAACCTAAATAACTCAACCATCTGCTGAAATATTTCGGATTCCAAACACCTCATAGAAATTGAAACTTCAATGATCCCTTGCAATACAGGGTGTTGCTAGACGCTCAAAAGCCATCACCTCCGGCGCAATGTAAACCGTGTGCCGGCGGAATCCCCGGCCCGGCGCGCCGGTCACGTCCACGGCAAAACCGTCTTACCTTATAATGGGCGGTAAGTCTGCTAACTAAGTTAAGTGATTTTCAAGTTAAACAATTTCCTTTAGACGGAGTTTGAAAAAAGGTTCCGTGAAAGGTGCTGGTGGAAAGGGTACCTATTGGAAAGATGAAAATGAAAATGTTGACCTAATATTTGACTGATATAGTCATCATCGTCATCATCATTTCAGCCGAAAGACGTTCACTGCTGAACATAGGCCTTCCCCAAGGCTCGCCGAACAGATCGGTCCCGTGACCTTAATCTTGTTGGAGGCCTACCTACACTGCATCTTCCGGTCCGTGGACGCCACTCGAGAACCTATTTGCCCCATCGGCTATCAGTTCTACGAGCGATGTGCCCTGCCCACTGCCACTTGAGTCTGGCGATTCTTCGAACTATACCGGTGACTTTAGTTCTTGCGCGGATTTCATTATTTCTATTGCGATCCCGTAGAGAAACTCCGAGCATAGCCCTCTCCATTGTTGTCCTCTGATCTGACTGACTTTGAGCTTCCTTATGAGGCCCATCGACTGATTTAGTAATTCAATTATATTTACTAGCTGTTTCCCGCGACTCTGCGAAAAAATCGTCTATCGCTCTCCTGGATTACTATATCATGGACACGTTTGAAAATAATTCCGATTTGAATTTGACGATCCCTAGTTTCGAATAGCGTATCTAATATGTTAAATTTTGCCGTACTTTAGATTTAGTTAGAAAAAATAAATGTTTTGTTGAGTTTGTTGCCGGATTCTTCTCTACAGTGTTTGACATTCATTAAGTGCTTGTTACAGCCTAAATTGATTAAAGATATTTTGACTTTTCTTCATTCCAGAAAATTGCATGGTTCCAGATGGGTTCTTCACAGATGAAGTCGAGCTCAACAGTCAATAGATTTTAATCATGTAAAACGTGTAGGTTTTAGTCATCTAACGTTTGGGTTTGCGTGATTTGTGTGTGTTTGTACAGTACAGTGTGGCGGTGGAGGGACTGCATGAACACGCATTTCTTACATAAACGTAACTATCGTAAGGTCGCGAGTGAGCGAAGTAATTGTTTCAATTCGTTCGTGTAGGTTTCGTTACATTGCGGAGCTACTTGGCTACGAATTTAAGAGCCATATCACACTGGTGATTTGCAAACATATTAGAAGCGTACAAAATATATTGATGTACAAAAACGACGTCCTATTAGACGAGATGAACTTGCTGCGTGGTCGCGGCGAATCCGTTGCGCGATCGCGGCGAACACGCTGCGCATTTGCTCCGGTTCTAATACGTTCGCAAATCGCCAGTGTGATATGGCTCTAAAGGCCACCACAAGTCGGGTGCGCGGGGCGCCGACGGAGCGTGCCCAGCGCGCTCTATAACACTGAATCAAATATACGGTGACACACACCGGCAGCGCGGCACACCGTATTTGAATCAGTGTTATTGACCGCGCTGGGTACGCTCCGTCGGCGCCCCGCGCTCCCAGTTTGTGGTGGCCTTAAAAGTGATCGGTCATCGACAGTAACGTACCGCAACCGCGCGATATTCCCGCACCGTCTAACTAGCCCCTCATACCTCCAACTATTAATTCAACACGTTTGAATAATCCCAAACTTCATCGAACTACCCATTCAAATACAAACCAGCAAACATTCTAACGAATAGACACCGAATAAATAAACCTGACCTCTACCCTTTTGCCATATTATGCTAAACGCCATACGTTGATCCAGGATAGCGGGGGTGTTCCACTATCCCAAACATCTTGTATAAATCGGAGTCGGAATAATCTAGCGAATTATAATATTTGTCTGGAGCATCCTCGAGAACGACTCGTAAGGGATCTCGAAACCTCATGTGCTAATATTTCTATGTAAATAACCTAGGAATCTGACTGGGGAACACTCGATCAAAAATTTCCGTGGAACAGCATTTATTCGTCATAAACGGATACCCACTTAATAGAAAAAGATAGTAAGGCCTGTACGCATTCTGTCAAACGGTATAAGACGAGCAGACGGATCGCCTGATGGTAAACGATTACCGTCGCCCATAGACACCTGCGACACCAGAAAAGTTACAAGTGTGTTACCGGCGTTTTAGGTAGGAGTACGCGCTTTTTCTCCGTGCAACAATTCGGCCTCCGGTTTGTACCCAAAGCAGTGTCACTGGCAATGCTCACATCGCATTCATAGACACTAAAGTCTTGCCGATTAACGGTCGTAGCTTCTATTCGGAAAAGTAATAACTTCTGAATCGGTAGCGTAATTAGAATTTTACGACAACGGTAGGTATATTGCTTAGAATCTATTGCAAGATATGTAAACGAAAATTTCAAACAAAATACTGCCACCTAGCGTGGAATAGCAGAAAGATAATTGACAACTGTTTATTTGACAGTTTAGTTGAATCCCAAATTGTAACTCGACTACCATATCTAATATAACACAATATTACCTTCAACAAAAATCCAAATCAAAAGTTGGATGCTGTTTTGCAATAGGTAGTGATTAATTCTGCAATACAATGTCAACCCTTAGAAAATATTTTTTACAGTTGACATTGTATTGCAAAATGATAGTGAGTTGACTCAGTATTGCAAAACAGCATCCAGTTTATTTCTGTAAGAAGACCGTTAGGGGCTCTTTTACAATATTTTTTTAAATCTACTAGTACTTTCGGAAATACCATGATTGCCAAGAAGAATGCGCCGAGAGAAACTTGGGAAGGAAACAACAACAATCCAGTTCTTATACCTGGTTTACACTCGCGTACGAGTGACGAGACGAA
Organism: Archips crataeganus; assembly: GCA_947859365.1. Classification (NCBI taxonomy): domain Eukaryota; kingdom Metazoa; phylum Arthropoda; class Insecta; order Lepidoptera; family Tortricidae; genus Archips; species Archips crataeganus. Next base: position 726,659 of record OX402058.1, read on the forward strand.
CTGCGAGCTGCGGGACGAGCCACGAGACGAGAGTGTGAACAGGCGCGCCTCGCGCCTCGTCTCCTGATTTGCCTTGATTTTGAGGCTCGCGTCCGGAGCGAGACGACGAGGCGAGGCGCGAGGCGAGGTGACGAGGCGAGAGTGTAAATCAGGTATCAAAGTAAGAGTCCAAATTTTAAATATAATCCTAGAATGCTCTTGATATTTTTACCGCTATTTATAACGAAGAATAAACTTACCTATTCCTAACAATTTAAAGGTGTAAGAAAACCCTCCATGACCCCAAAGCGATTCCCAGCACAGATACGCGGGCACTTGCCCGCAGCCTAATCCACCGCTCCTAATTAAATAATTTACATTTATATTGCGTAGGGTAAACACGGCGAGGACAAATTAATTAAACGATAAATAAATAACGAACGTTATTTTAATTTAACATCAAAAATAACCCGTCGCTTTGATCGTTTGCGCGTTGGTTGGCGAGAGAAAAGAATTCGAGTTAATCCATTTTGAATTTACGTAAACAAAACAAAACATCCTTGTTTTAAAGTCGCTAAGTAACAGCTAATTTATATGTTTATCCCTGAAACAAATTGCAGAGAGAAGCATACTAGTTAAGAAATATCATGCACATATTATTTACCTACCGATGTTTTTAAGTCCCTGTACGGTCGCGAGCTTTAATTTGGGACCCATTTCGAAAAAATATCCTTTGAATTCCTATACAATATGACAGGACTGTCAACCTTAAGTGGGTCCCAAATTAAAGCTCGTGACTGTACCTATGCGTGACAGATAAGATGTTTAAGAAGGTGCCTAACACCTACCTACCCTGTTTCGATTTGTTAATATACTATGTATTCGTTTATTTTCTATGGAACTAAAGGTCTGTTTGTTACTTAAGCTGATTTATGTTGAAATGTGACTGTTTTTACCCTAAATAAATTTAAAAAAAATCGCGTTTATCTCTAGATCCAAACTTAGCAAAACTATGTACTACGCATCAAATAAACATACATATTTATGTACATAATGAATACTACAAAAAACATTCAAAAAAAAGAACTCGAAATAATTGACCAATTGAGTACCTCCTGCTTTAGAAGCCTATTGCCTATTAATAATCCAAGTATTCATTGAATATTAATTCAATTCATTTAACAACAGATACCTTCACAAAATTAATTCAGGCTAGACAGTTTTAAGCAACATTAGCCATTATTTTGAACCCTAGTCCATATATCACTTGATCTAGGATTAGAGCTTTGGATTAGACCGAACGCTCATTTGCACTGGAGCCTATTAATTCCAGACCTCACGATTGATAGAAAGCTAAATACCTAGAATACGCGGTTAGATAAATCTATGGATATAATTAAGCTGGGGATCGGAGCAAGTGTCACTGCCGCTGCGACGTTGACGTTGCGTCCTGCGATGTTAAAACTGCGTTAGAGCAGTAGATAATGAACGGCTCTGCTGCAGCGACTATGACGTTGCGTGAGAGCGGCAGATAATGCACGACGCTGACGCGGCGTCATCGTCGCTCAGCGCGAAAGGCGTTTCATTCGTTTATGAACTGCATTGATCTGCCGCTGTCGGAGCGTCAATGTCGCGGCGTTTCTGACGTCACTGACGCTTGCTTGGGAAGTCAATTTGATTATGGCAAGCTGGAATGTATGATGCATAGGAAAAATTTGCGTGTAAACTCCTGACCAGTGGTGGTGTAGGTTTAAGCATGCGGCACGAAATGCCGAGGACCTGGGTTCGATTCCCAGCATTGGTCTTTTTTCTGGGGTTTTTTCTGTGCATTTCTGTTTCAGTTTGTATTTAGTATGAAATATAAGTCAATCTTAACAACATAGTATTTTGATACCTAAGGATTTCGAATTAAAATATATGTATGCTTCATGAACCCTTTACCCATCGTAAGTATGCTGCGAACTCTTTTATAAAAAAAGAATTTTTGTTGTAAAATGTACAACAGCAAATTCTCTGAAATTGATATTTTTAGCATGTCTCTAAGCAAATATAAGTCTTTCATTAGTAATAAGTAAGTAATTTGTTTGCCATTTTTGTATTTGTTTGCTGAGAATGGGTTAGGTGCACATTCTCGTTTTTCTTTTTCTTAGTCGTAGTTTTTTGCATGCATGTATGTTGCTTTGACACCCGTTAGATACCTATATTATCATTAATAAGAGTTAATAACCTGTGGCAACTTTGTTGGTTATTTTTTTAATGTAACTGTTTGTAGTATAAGTTTTATTGGACCGTTTGTGCCCGAAAACATAAATAAATAAATAAATAAATTATTATGTTCCCAGCACTTGGCTAATCAGTAATCACGCCTTTTAGATTGTTAAAATCAACATTTACGTAAATTACAGCAATCGACGGCACGTGGAAATGTTTAAATTTTCACTGTTTCAAGAATAAATGGCTCTAAATCATCATCATTTCGAAAGAAGTCCACTGCTGAACATAGGCCTCCCACATTGTTTCGCCAAACATGCCGGTCCTGTGCCATCCGCACCCAACGCGTTCCCACCTTCAACCAGGTCATCCCTCCATGCTGTTGGAGGTCTACCCGCTCCGCGAACCTTGGCTCCATCGGCCACCAGTTCTACGAGCGATGTGCCCTGCCCACTGCCACTTGAGCCTGGCGATTCTTCGAGCTATGTCGGTGACTTTAGTTCTTCTAACATTCTCATGTGATCCCGCAGAAAAAACTCCAAGCAAAGTAAAGAAAGATTGTCCTGGATGTCCTCAATTGTCCAGAGCCGCGGTCACCCGCGCCGAATTAGGGGCTTACACAGACGTTTCGTTACACTCATTTAGATACACGTACGTTGCATGAATATGTATGATGAGGCTGATTGATTGCAAGTATTGCCCGTCGCGATGTAAACGTGATTAATTACATTGATTTAGATTCTACAAGCGTTCGCCTGCGGCTTTGCCTAAGCCTTATGTGATAAAAATAGGGAGTCTGAGTCATTCATAGATATCATCATCATCCCAGTTTATATACGTCCCAGTGCAGGGCACAAGCCTCCGAATGAGAGGGTTTGAGCCGTAGTTCCCACGCGGGCCTAATGCCGATAAGGAACTTTACATAACATTGTATTTTTCGCAGGTGTGTGTAGGTTTCTTCACGATGTTTTCCTTCCCGTTATCAAACCTTCAATACAGACGATATTTGCTTGTTTAATGACAAGTATCGTGCGTAATACTCAGTAGAACCCTTGGCCTAAATTCAGGAACGGCCCAACACGGTTTGCGAGCGGTAATTCAATCGTTTGGGAGAGGATAGGAATGGGTTGAGCTTGGGATGAGCCTTATTTTCCTGTTAATTCGCTTTGTAAATAAATAAATAAACAAATAAATAAGGCTCATCCCAAACTCAGCCGAAACCTCTCGCAAACCAGTGATTTTTGGCGCTCCTGAATAGCAGTTCAAACCGAACCCAAACCAAACGATTGAATTACCGCTACCAAACCCGTGAAGGCCCGTTCCCGAATTTAGCCCCTGATCAGCATTTACCGCACTTGTCAAAAAAAAACTTGATAAGGACGGACAGTAGGAGGCTCCCTGCGACGAGGTTCTACCGATCATCACAAATGAACTAGTCAAGGTATAAGCTAGCTTTACCTATATGTAATGCTGTAATTTTCTTTCTTTACTTCGCCGAACGCGCAATTCATATTTCCCAGCATAAAACTTAACCGCTATACGCACAATGCGAACACTTAAAGCGCGCGTAAACTTTTTTACGCGGGAATCGAACTTGGTACCGGCAACCTCGACGAGTCGTAAAAATTTAAGGGCTCACCTCAAGAGGCCCGTGCCTCGTTCCCGAATCTTATTTATGACGAATAAACCGGCCAAGTGCGAGTCGGACTCGTGCGTAAAGGGTCCCGCGCAGTAGGGATCGATGAAAATCCAGTGTTACCAGAGAGGTAATTTTTATGTTATCGTAACAAATTTATGTTGGCAGTTTATTCCAAAGTAGCTGTTGCTTGCGACTCCGACTGCGAAGAATTAGTTTCTTGCTATATAAATTTAATCCAGGTTATAAACTATCTGTGTGCCAAATTTCAACAGAATCCGTCTAACCGTTTTAGCGCGAAAGAGTAACATTCACACATTCACCCATACAAACTTTCGCGTTTACAATATTAGTAAGATTATTTAATTCACCGGATTCACGTTCAATTATTATTAAATTCAATTCATTTATTAGTATGCAGATTATTTTCACAGGAATTAATTCCAATGCTGTGGGCATTAGTTATGCATAATTTCATCTACTATAGCTAGTTTTTTTTTGATGTAACGACTTTAGCAGTAGGGAACCCTAAAAATATTCCTATAAGAATTTGTAGAGAAGTACACCCGATACACCGGGTAAAGAAACACCCTTTATTTCCAACTTGATAAAGGTCAGGTCGGAAGGATTCTGTTGCCGCCCCTATTTAATGTTTGCAAACGATTTTCTGTTTGGAATGCGTAATAACTCGCGAAACAATTTTTCCGTGAATTTATACAGGTAAAAATAAAACCCAACATGTGATAGGATAGCGTTCGCAAATAAGCTCAAACGTTACGGTAAGTATATTTTGGTTTAATTTCCTTGATCTGTACCTGTGCCTAAACGTTTGCTGTCACATCTTAAAGTAAATACTAATTAGTAAAAACCCGCCTGCAAAATTACCAATAGATTGAAACCAGATAAAATACTCAATAACTATAAAAATCTAACTAAACCCAAAAAAAAATCGACAAAAAGACTACATTTAAAGCGAACTTAAAACAATCGGAATCGTTTGCTTCAAAATTTAATGCAACGTTTAAATGCAGTCGGAGGCATGTATAATAGTATTTTATACAATCGTTGCATAATAACGACCGCTTTAGCCCAGTTGGTAGTGACCCTGCCTACGAAGCAAGAGGTCCTGGGTTCAAATCCCGGTAAGGGCATTTATTTGTGTGATGAGCACGAATATTTGTTCCTGAGTTATGGATGTTTTCTATGTATTTAAGTATTTATTTATCTATATAAGTATGTTTATCCGTTGCTTAGTACCCATAACACAAGCTTTGCTAAGCTTACTTTGGGACTAGGTCAATTGGTGTGAATTGTCCCATGATATTTATTTTATTTATTTTTATTTTTTTATAATGAAGGCTCTTAAAGTCGTGTACCGTGTTTAGGCCACGAGGCTTGCCGAGTGGCCTAAGTAAGGTACGAGATTTTAAGATCTAATTATGTAACTATTGTATACAATACTTTTTCTACGAGTCATCATCATCATCATCGTCTATCGAGGTACATACATAACCTTTTTCGTCCGCCATTCCATGAAGTTAGCTGCTAACTGTTAGCATAACTCCTGTTGTATAGCTTTTTAGATTTTTCTGGCAACAAGGTAAGCCTTGCTTCCTCTGCAATAGTAGTTTTATCTCCTCTGGAGTAGCGGCGAAACTTATCTCGTCACTGTCACTCATGTTTAATTCGAATTAGGGATTATTTATTTAACACCATCGATTTCGCGTCAAATAACAAACAAAACTTTTAAATTTTCGTTGCACAAAAAAGAACTAATGAGACGTCGTTATAAGACTGTTTCTGATTGGCTAATTACTTCAATTACTAACCAATCACGTAACAGAAGAAAAAAGTTAGTGTGTTCAAATGGAAGCAAATTTGCCAGATATTTCCAACTTTACATTGGGTGCGTTCCACTAAGCGCTCACGACGCTCAATCGAAGTACTAAGTTCTAATTTTGAAATTATTATAGTCGTCTAGAGCGTTGTACAATAATCATTATAGTTGAGTCCGAAGTGCCATAGGCTATCCAAGATTAAAAAGTATGTGATTGCAATTTTGTCTATAAACACATAATTGACAGATTAAAATCAATTAAATCAAATCCCATCCCATGACCTTGATGAGAACGGTAGCGGTTCGGGAGCGAGTGAGGTCGGGAGTATAATAACCGCTGGCCTATAATTTATGTGGCTGCAGCATTACGGACAACGTCATACTGACGATTGGCGCGGGGCGGTGTGATGTCGTTCATGTATAGCTACGTAAATAGGCAAGTCGCAGTCGCAACCCGCTGCCGTCTTAACATAGAAGAGACGTGGGACGTGGGCGTGTTGTAGACGCGGCGCCCCTTGATTCAACTTCTATACATATAGTAAATCTGTAACAAGTCGGTGTCTGTACATTGAAGATATTTGAGAAAAACTGACACTAGGGCTATTTATTAGCGCAATAGAACCCAAAACAATGATTTTTAGAATTATTGTCTGTTTGTCTGTTTGTCTGTGCGTTTGTGCGCGCTAATCTCAGAAACGGCTTAACCTAGAGGGATGCGGTTTTCACTGATATGTTGGTATTTTCTTGGATTAACATTTAGTGTTTGTTTCATTTGAATCGGTTTACAAATAAGAAAGATACGTCTATTTTAAGAATTTATCGAACAGGTTTTTTTGTTTGAACGCGCTAATCTCAGGAACTACTGGTCCAATTAGAAAAATCCTTTCAGTGTTAGATAGCACATTTATCGAGGAAGGCTATAGGCTATATATCATCACGCTAACACCAATAGGAGCGGAGCGGAGCGGAAGAATGTTTCAAAATCGGGGGTTTTTGAAGTAAAACTTCTATAGGCACGCTTGACTTGGGAGAGTACGGTGTTGAATGTGAACGCGGGTGTGCGGCGGCGGGTAATTTTTTTATATCGAGGAACTAAGGAGAGCCATAATTGATGAAAAAGCAAAAAAAAAATAAGCTGTCCAAATTACTAATTCCACGCGGACGGAGTCGCGGGCAAAAGCTATTCATACTAAATGTATAGAAGCGTCGCGATCCAATACATTACGCTTCTATACATTAAGGGCCTACGCTAGCTGACGCGGATTACCCGGAACGGACGCCCGTCGTGCGCGCGTCTAATAAGAAATTGTATGAACAGCGCTAAGTGGCGCGGGCGCGTGCGACGGATTTTCGGTACATTTTAGACCCGCGAGCGGGCGCACGCGGCGGGCGTCCGCGTCAGCTGGCGTAGGCCTTTAGTTTGAAAACTGATTAAGGTGCGCCGCGACCGCGACGCGCCGTCGTCCCACGTCTCTTCTGTGTGGCTTGCGCCCTACATGTGGGTCCCGTTTTACCTTACAAAAGGTATATTCATTTATTTATAGAGCAGAGTTCATCCGTCGAGGCACAAAGCCAGGCTTAGCGGCTCATCCCAACGCCTCCCATATTAAAAATTCGCGGTAAACAAAGGAGTTATGGAAACCATAATTTCTCACTAAGCCGCCTCCAGTGATAGCGACTTGCATTTAAGCTTTATAACTGTCTGGATTACAGTCGTATTTAGATAGAGCGGTTCCGAAATATAAACTGGGAAACTCTTAAAAAATTAAAAGGTATTTTTTACTCTTCACGCATTGAAGCTACCACCGTCTCATGTATTTATAAACCAATTTTTTCCCTTTCAAAGTCCCTCGCCGAGTATATTTCCAGAGAAAGTTCGTTATTATTTTCACTGTCGGTATCTAATAACGCAATTTAATTGTTCAAATTGTTGTAATAAGTATTAGTAAGAATTTAAATTTAATCCAAGCTTTTTGCATACTGTACAGTCGACTACAAAAAGATCGATGCAGCCAAAGTTACAAAAATATGTATACGCGACTTTATTAACTTACCATTAAGGTCGTGTATACATATTTTTGTAACTTTGGCTGCATCGATCTTTTTGTAGTCGACTGTACATTTTTAAAATCGTTTCTAGAAATTGCATACGTTTTATAATAAAACTAGCTGATGCCCGCGGCTTCGCCCCCGCTGAAGTAGATTAAAACGTGTTTTCCCGTGGGAATGAGATATTTTCCCGTAGTGAAAAGTAGCCTATGTCACTCTCCAGCTAACAGCAACAATCACGGCAATCCGTCGCTCAGTTTCGACGTGAAAAAAAAAACTTTCACACTTAATTGAGTATGGATTCCAAAAATTATAACCGATCAAACGGATATAATAATTGAAATCCATTTTCATGTCTACAACATACCAAAATGTTGTCACATAAATAAACGTCTCCCGTGACCATTTTGCCAGATGCGTCATTCCTAGGCAAAGGTATCCCTATCTCTTTCCACCTCTCTCTATCTTTTGGTAATGATGTAAGTATATTGGGTCATTACCAGCCATAATTTTGCTGGGAAAGCGTGCAACAGTCTACTAACATAAATGTTTTGTAGGCAATTCAGACCAAGGTAAAGCTATTAACTACACAGTGAGATAAGTAAACGGTACATATTGTTCAGTATTTAAAATGATTGGATAAAACATTATTCCAAATAATTTTCACTTTTTTGTATCAAACTTATGATTTACTTATGTAGAATTGAAGCGCTTGTAACTGTTGCGGGACGAGAGGCAGATACTGTTGATAGGAAACTCTACTCACATCATTTAATTGAACTGCTGGTAATGATGCGTAGAGACTGGGATTGAGAACTTCACACACTCCATTGAACAACTGGGAATGATTCGTAGAGATTATAAATTCGAAATTGGGAGTCCTCGCGATGTTTTCCTTTACCGAAAAGCTCATAGTAAATTTAAATGTTATTTGGTTTCTACGCATACGAATACAAATTTGGTATGGAGTAAGTGTATATTTCTTGAAGTTGTGAGTCCAACAAATGGAAGAAGCGGGTTATTTTTCAAACTGTTTCTCCGAACACTTCTTGTTCGCTTTCAGGGAACTGCGGATGTCACGACGTTCAAATTAATTACTCTACTCTATAAGAGTTTTAAGAACCGTGATATTTTTAACCTACATTTTACACTTGGTAACGTCACTTAAAACATGAAAGTGCCGTGAGACACACTCATTCATAGTGAAACACTACGGATTACTCACTTCTCAAATCGAGTTTAACTCGACTTGTTTCGGGCTAATCCGTAGCCTTTCCTCTCGGAGCAACACGCTACGGCTGCTGCCAAGCGGCAGGTTTCCTCACGATTTTTTCCTTCACCATAAAGCTCGTGGTTAATTTAAAATACATATAATCTCGCACATAATTTCCGAAAAACTCGGAGGTGCGAGCCCAGATTCAAACCCACGACCCTCTGTTTGAGAGACAATAGGTCAAACCACTAAGCCACCACGGCTTAAAAAAATAATATTTAACGGTTATTTCATAATCTCAAAAAAAAATATCTTTGATCTTTTTTTTCAACCTTCGGTAACGTCAATTAATTAAGTAAAGGTAATAAATAATGCTTAACTCGTTCAGTTTAGGTATTTTCGTGAAATTTTTTCAGTAATAGATAGCTAAATATTAATTGATGCTACTAGGAATTATAGGAGTAGGTACAGTATTAGGAAATCATAATAGATGTAGTTAAGTATCTTTTTGTATTTATTTTTTCAACTTCATTCAGCATTGGTGTTTTTTCTGGGGTTTTTTCTGTGCATCTATATTTCAGTTTGTATTTAGTATGAAATATCTCAATTAAAAATGTATGTAAAGACACCATTCTCATTTTAAAATGATTTTATATTTTTTTTACATGTGTGAAAACCTCGGCCGCCCATGGATACTTACAGTAACATTGAGACAGCTGGTGTGTTGCCAGCCTTGCAAGAAGTGGTACATTTGCTAAAGGCCCATGTTGTAGCAAGCCGGGAAAACCTTAGTCGCCACTCCATTCCAAATTTAGCACGTACGGGGCAAGAAATACCGTGTTAACTGCATATATAGAAAAGCACCCTCTGTCGAGATGGTGTTGATGATAACTATTTTTCTGTCGGGTTATTGTTTGAACGTTTCTTTCTTGCCTAAATATTGTAAGTAACCTACAGATTTCAACAGAAAACATGGTGTGTTTGCGAGAAACCTTGTAGCATTCCTTTTACACCATAATCGGGTGAAGAATCCGACCCGAACCAGAATCAACAAGTGCGTCATTACCCGCGGACGCTGACGTACACCCGGCCGCGCAGATTACGCCCGCCATTCATAAAAGACGCAATATACTGCTGTAATAACATTTCCCGCGACCGTACGTGGTGTTGAGCGTGTTTTAAATTGTTTCGTGTCGGGAAATTGTGATGTTTCTTCTAAATTAAATATTTTTTTTGATAAGCTTAGAAGACGGAAATGCTGTTTGTTATTTTATGGGACAATTGGACGTAGAAACACAGTTATTTAACTGTCTTTCGCAACTCCGTCTGAGAAGAATACGTTTATTATTATCACGAAGGAACTAAGTAATTTTCCAGAATAAAAAGTATCCAATATGTTAATGCAGGATATAAACTATCTGTGTGCCAAATTTCATCACAATCCGTCAAACCGTTTTAGCGTGAAAGAGTAGGTAACAAACATCCGTTCCTGTTATGTATCGGTCGTTTGTTCTGTTCGCCGCCAGACAGCGCTGCCCGTTGCAATCGCAACGGCTGCGTTCAGCATACCGCGTAAGGCCGTGTTGCACGGCAGGGGTTCTGTGATCGATAAAAATGGTCTCGCCGGAAGACCAGCGCTGGCTCCACCCCAGGAGTCCGCATTTATGCTGAGGCGGGACCTTTTTCGTACACTTTTTCATATATTATTTTATTTTTATTGATATATTTTAAAATTGTATTGTCTTAATAGTTGTTTTTTATTTATTTATTTTTTATTTTTGTGTGTGCGAAATAATTTTTTTCATTTCATTTAATTTTTTTTCATTTCATTATAAACCAGCCTATAGTACGAGATGAACAGTAGAAAACGGATTAAAAATTAACTAAAATATTACATACGGAATCGATGTGATTTTTTATATATAGGAAGCTCTAAACAGCTAAAACAATTACGAAAACGACATTTCAAAAATAATAGATAATAGATATAGATTGTAATAACAGGCTCATGTTCTTTACGTAAAATGAAAGACAAATGAGTCTGGGAATGACGCTCGGCGGAAATGAGCGAGATAGAAGATGCCAACTAACTATACAACGCGTTGCAAAAGCAACAAAAATAAAATCTTCACTATAGCCAAGTTGATAAATTTGAATTTATATAGAGTATTTTAAGGACCACACCTCTAAGGTTTTCGGAATTTACATGCGTTTCGAAATTTACCAGAGCTTTATGCTAAAATATCTTTTTTATTGGAGTGGAGATAGATTTAAATCCTGGAAAGGGTATAGGATAGCTTTTCTCCCGGAAAATCGCACAATTCGCGCGGGATAAACAAATTCTTCGCAGACGCAGTCGCGGGCAATAGACAGTAAATAAAAATTACTTATCGTGATGACTCGATAACTAGCGTGATGTTGGCGGCCTTGGTTCGGTAATGACATCAAAATGCGGGTAATGACAACTCCGTGTCCGGTCGTGTATAATGTGACAATACCCATTTCCGGCACACGTAATTATGTTTTATGTCCAGATATTTACAGGAAAAATGGTAGGTATTAAATGTAAGTGCTGCAAATATTTTTGAACAAGCAAATGTAGTTTTAGACATAACTAAGTAAAATTATGTACATAGTTCACTGTGTTTCAATTTAATAATGTAGTGGGGCATGAGCAATTGAGCTTGTTTCAAATTACATCTTCAAATAAAGATATACGAGAATTACTCTGTATAAGGTATCAGTACCTATGAATTTTTCAGCCCAGAGTTTGTGTAAGTACAGAGTTTAAAAAATAGCCGCGTAGGTACCATGAAAAGCACGTTCAATTAAAAAAAAATAATAGACTACAAAATTTTAAACATTTCAACTAAAAAATATAAAATTTTATCCACAGTGATAAACGTTTTTGAATACACTGCGTAAAATGATAGCAATTTTTCAATAATATTTCATACGCTTTTTTTCTTCTAATTCCTACAATAGACGCCATATACTTACTTCAAATCGTGCCTCTCTGTTCACGTCAATAGACAATAGTATTAAACAATGGGAGCCTTTTCACTCTTCCTTCGTCATCAGTAAAAGACGCAGTTAGGGAACTTGCGTACAGCTAAGCAGTGGAATTCCCTACATGTGCCTGTGTTCCCTGAACACCACAATCTAGCCCTTCTCAAGTGTAGGTTGAATAAGCATATCCTAGTCAAGCGTGCTCCATCGCAGACCTCATCTTCGATTTCCATCAGGCGTTATTGTCCTCAAATGCAAGCCTATATTCTATAAAAAAACTATACTTAAGCAAGCAGTAAAGGAAGAATGTTAACCTCTCACGTCCGAACTCATCTGTTTTTCCTGTCACACGGATCTGAAATCCAATTCTCCCGATAAGTAGCTTGTCAGCCGGGCAACCTATCACAGCCGTCCGCCGCTAGGCTCACCTAGTGGGGGGACGAGCGCGCGTCATTTCCGTTGCAACCAATCGCGTGAGGCTTCAGAGCGAGCTGTTTGAGTTACGGAGCGAATTTGAGCTGGAAGAGTTCTTAATGCTGCTTTGGATCCTACTAATCGTATGTAAAAATATGCGTGCAAGTATTTAATATGCCATTTTTAATTTAGTTTGTCTTGCTTGTATTAATAGATAAGTGAACTGTAAATAAAGTAAGTTAAAAAAAAAATGTTTCTGTCAACTTAAGCTAACTTAAGAATAAACTCTTTTTTAATGTAACTAGTAAATCTGTGAATGTCAGTTCACCTGTAAAAACTGGCATTGGATAAATGCGCTAATCTGAATTATTTAGCCAATTTCTAATTCATACTCCAAATTCGTTAAATAAAACACATGCGAAGTTAAAACCTTCAGGGGATGTTTTCTTTAGGATTAAAAGCACATGTAGTGCAGATACGTGGTATTTATGTGAGGTAGATAAGCATAAGATGATAATTATAATGAGATAAGCGGTTTTGCACAATCCTCGACGTAACATTAACGACACAAAAAATCAATGGAAATGTAAAACGGTAACATAAAACTAAGTAAAGTCTGGTTAATCGCTTAAAATCTATGCCGCACAAATTTAACCGTTAACAAAACTAACAGGTTATTGTCACAGTTCGATGGACGCGTTTATTTTGAGTTCAATACAGACTAAACTGGATATAATTAAATGTTGTCAACATGCAATCGGTGAATGCAACTTGTTTGCTGCAAATATTTACCCCGCGGCACGGCAATTAAAAAATAAATAAAATCTGTATTTTGTGGTGTTCAATCCTTATCCACACTAATATTACAAACTAGCTTTTGCCCGCGACTCCGTCCGCGTGGAATTAGTAATTTGGGCAGCTTATTTTTTTATCCAATTTGCTTTTTCATCAATTATGGCTCTCCTTAGTTCCTCGATATAAAAAAAAATTACCCATCATTAGTCATCATCATCATCATCATCATCATCATCATCATTCCAGCCTATAACGTCCCACTGCAGGGCACAGACCTCTCAGAATGAGAGGGGTTGGGCCGTAGTTCCCACGCGGGCCTAGTGCGGATTGGGACCATCACGCACTACTAAATTTCTTCGCAAGTGTATGATCCTCACGATGTTTCCTTCACTGTAAAACTCATGCTAGTTTTCAAATGTAAATACACATAAATTCCGAAATAGTCAGAGGTGCGAGCCGGGATTTGAACCCACGACCACAGATTACTTAATAGTTACTTCGTAACAGATACTGCATCCCGTACAAAATCTTGGTACTTACCGCGATTGTAGCCACAGATTATACTACTCCGTCTCCTTAAGAATGTGTGCGTGCCGACAGTGACAAGGGCTGGCAGTTTGGATTAAATTTTTTTTCTCTACATGTTGTTTTACCATTTTGTCGGGATAATTGCTATATATTATATCCATGCAAACTTTCTAGCACTAATATTCCCTAAGCTAAGCCACGGACGGACAAAGGGACAGACGGTCATGGCGAAACTATAAAGGTTCCGTTTTTGCCATTTTAGCTCTGGAATCCTAACAAAAAAGGATATATATTGTAATGCGCAGAACACATTGCCATGCTCACAGTACCCTAACGTTATACTAGATACGACGGTCAACTTTTGAACTTCGCATCGTGCCATCCCGCTCACGCTTATAGCTTTTTATTGAAGAGTAAGAGGGACAGCACAATACTTCCAAATTGTTATATGAGCTATTAATTCTAGCATAGTCATATTAAAGTTTGCCCCCTGTTTCACCATTTTCACTTATAAAAGTCCAGGCGGCATATTTTTTCCGTGGAACACGAATGAACGTGCGTCGGCGCGCGCTTGTGACAACCTACTGAAATTTCGATCGTAGCAGATCGTCCCCGCGGTAGGTAAATATCGCGCGTAAGTACATGGCATGCATGAGGCCTGCCACGACCTTCTGCTTGAGAGGCCACTAGGCCACCACAACTATCTTTTGTAATTCTAGCTTAGTACCACTTTGCATAACTTTCTCGACAAAGCGTCTGTTCCCTTCATTCGGGCTCATAACTTGTATCAGCTGCACATGACATTGCATGCACTATATCTATGCACCAGCATTCGATGCACGTCCGTCTGTGGCACACGAGCGACGTAAATCTGAAGCAGCTGCGCTTAACTGTGGCCATACGCCACTGGATGAGGTCGAGTTAGAAAACACATGTATTAACTTCCAAAACAAAATAATAAACATACGTATCTCAAAATCAAAGTCAAAAAGAAAAATGGGGATGTTGACACCACCAATCAACTGACGTACTTTTTATGAGATGTCAAAACACAATTCTCCCATAGAGTTTGAATGGCAATAGCAACTTATGACGTCACTTGTTTGCAAACTCAATCAACTAACTATTTATTTGTTTTAAAGCAACAAAAAATGTAATTTTGCAGTTAATCGAAAATTAATCTGGTTTTTAGGGCTAAAATAAAGCGTTTTTTACTGGAGTCGCGTTTTCGAATTATTCTTAAATGGCGTCAACAGCCCTATTCTTTATTCAATTTAGGTTTCTATTGATGCTCGTATGAACGTCGAAGAACCTACCACCGGTTTGGAAAAACCCCGTTGAGAAGAAACCGGCAAGAAACTCAATAAGGTATGTTTTATTCAAGCAGATCTACAATGTTATTAAATTTAATCTAAAAGTCATAGGCAACGCATTCTAAATTGTTACAACGGTTTGTTCTAAAAATAGGTACTTTTTAGAGGCAACATTGCCTATCATTCGAGTGTTTTGCATTGCAGAATCTTTAAATATACCTATATATATTTTTAAAACTCCATAATTAGGCTAAATCGACGTGATCATAAACTACAATTTTGCCTTGAAATAACTTTAAGATTCTATGTTTTAAATCTATCTATACTTGCGGATCACGGTGTATAGATAAAAACAAGTATCATCAGGAAGAGGATGCAGATAGTAAGGGTATTATATCAATAAAACATATACCTATAAACCTTGAGAATTAATAGATTTCCTGTCCAACACAGGAAGTGCCGGTTAATAATTAAATTACCTCTTCATGCGGTTTATCTTATTGTTAAGATTATCGGAAACCAAGGCTTTGAAAGCATTAAGCTCCAAACGTACAGACAGCGGAGGCGTGGCGGTGCGGTGGTGGTGACGGTTGTAACATTCTAACTTGTATGAACGGCTGTGCGGTACCGTACCGCGAACACGTTCGTACAATTTAGAATATTACAACCGTAGCCGCACTGCCACGCCTCAGCTGTCAGTGCGTTTGGAGCTTTAATAATTACTTATTGAACAACACTCAGTCAAATGCAACAGCGCTCACTTATACGCCATGATATCGGAATGTCAAACCCGAAGTTGAACCCTACAGAAATGCATATCGCTATACACGCTAAGACTAATAATTCGTTGGCGTAGAACCTGCGGTACAAACATCTACGTCGTTGGGGTAGCGTAGTTAAAGCTTGTAAGAAGGAGCGACTACCAGGTTAAGGTTGCGGGATCGCGTTGGATGCGGATGGGACGGGACCTATTTCAGCCGAAATACGTCGATTGCTGAACATAGGCCTCACCCAGAGTTCGTCAAACAGATCGGTCCTGCGCCATCCGCATCCAATGCGTTCCCGCAACCTTAACCAGACCGTCACTCCATCTTGTTGGAGGCCTACCTACACTGGGTCTTCCGACCCGTTGACGCGATTCGAGATCCTTGTACTCCGTCGGCCATCAGTTCTACGAGCGCTGCCCTGCCCACTGCCATGTCCGCGGCTTTCACTTATTCCATTCATTCTTTCTTATAAGTGCGCGCGCAGACAGAGAGCGGTCTGGAGTTCCGCGTTCCGAGTTCCGAGTTCTGCGTTCTTTCGAATGTAGTGTTCTTTAGTAGTGGTAGAGCCATGTTGTAGCTAGCCGCTGCATCTCAAATGGGCCGGCTCGTCCAGGGCAGTACCACCCTCTCACAGAACACCGGCGTGAAGCAGCAGTACTCCTGCTGCGTTTCGTACGGTCAGTGAGAGCGCCGGGGCCCAATACCTCTCCCCCTCCTCTATTCCCTTTCCTTTTTCCTCTCCCTTTTAGGGCCGACAACGCACTGGCATCGTATAAAGCGCTGCGGGTGTCTATGGACAGTGGTGATCACTTAACATCAGGTGACCCACTAGTTCGTTTGTCTGGCCTCTCTAACATAAAAAAAAATGTACTGAGTCCCTTACGATAACGCACACAGAAGGCGACTCGGAACTCTCGAGCGGTCAAAACACAGAACTCTGAACGCAGAACGCGGAACGCCAGACCGCTCTCTGTCTGCGCGCGCTCTAAACGTCCCGGCGTCCGATCATTCAAAGAATGACATTATCATTACATCCTTCCCTAAGCCTGCTATGGAGGTCCTTATAGCTGTACGGCATATGTTATTAGTACTAGCTTAATCCCAGTGCGTCCCTTTCTAACCAGCGCAGAAGGAAAGAGAGCCAACAATGAGTGAATGGCAAGCATGCCAGCCGTCCCGTCCGCAATTTTTATAGCTTGTCGCTGCCAACATTTTCTTCTCTGATAGCTTTTAATATTCGATGCACCTATGGCCCAAGGCACAAGCTTTTAATCAAGTAATAGACTATTTAGTTTATCTTAACTATCTATTGAAATTACGCATGAAAAAAAAACCGTTGTAGCTTAGTGGTTTGACCTATGGCCTCTCAGCTAGTCTAGAGTTTGTGTCCGGGATCGAACTTATTAAGTTTTTTGGAATTGATGTGCGAAATAAAATTTGATATTTATCATGACTTTACGATGACTAAATCGTGAGGAAACACACATTTGAGAAGAAATTCGATGGTGTATGTGAAGTTCCCAATCCGCACCAGGCTCGCGTGGCAACTGTGGCCCAAGCCATCTCATTCTGAGAGGACGCCTGTGCCCTGCAGTGGGACGTATAAAGGCTGGGATGATGATGATGATGACACTATTCAAATAATAATAAATAATAAATAAATAAATATCACGGGACAATTCACACCAATTGACCTAGTCCCAAAGTAAGCTAAGTAAAGCTTGTGTTATGGGTACTAGGCAACGGATAAACATACTTATATAGATAGATACATACTTATATACATATTAAACACCCAAGACCCGAGAACAAACATTCGTATTTCTCATAGAAATATCTGCCCCGACACGGGACCCAACCAACCCAAATCGCCTCCGCCTGTGCCTTACATAGCGCAGCGTTGCACTCGTTAAGGCATATTTGGCGTAACGCCTTGCACCGCGCGCGACACTGCGCTGCTATGCCGAGGGATCCCGAACATTCACGAACATTCCCGAGCCACAGAACACGATGATTAAACTACAGATATTATTTGAATTCTTCAAAGAGCATGAGTATTTTTGAATTTATGCATTGTCGAACTAATTCAATCGTGAATTGTACAGTCAACCAATTTGATTCCTATATAGGCCACCATAGAACCATGACATAATGAATCAATTTGTTTATCTTCTGTAACATGTCGTAGAAGATAAACAAATGCGTGAATTAATGTCATGTCGACATCTCGATCTTTACGAGCATGTGTCAACGATAATGAATAGGAAATG
Organism: Archips crataeganus; assembly: GCA_947859365.1. Lineage (NCBI taxonomy): Eukaryota > Metazoa > Arthropoda > Insecta > Lepidoptera > Tortricidae > Archips > Archips crataeganus. The sequence goes on from OX402058.1 coordinate 744,680, forward strand.
AGTTTGTTGGTCTATTAATAACTTGAATTGTCACTGTCCGTTGTGTCCGTCTTTCAAAACTTCTTTTTCTTCTCATGTCATAGAGCAAAAACGTTCATAAACTCTTTACTTTTATTGCATGTTGTGATCGGAAAGTTGATAATCCTTTGACCGACAATGCGACAAAGTTCTATAGTGGCCTAGGAATCAAATTGGTTGACTGTACTAACTTGTACTTCTGACATTTAATCTCGCTTTGTCGGTTGATGACTGACTGAAATGCTCCTCACGTCCACTCAAAAATTGACTACTTAATAGAAATCCCTTATAAAGGACTATCGCTTATTTATAATCGACCAAGAAATTTCTTTACCAATTCAATGTAATTAGTACGAGTAATTTATAACACAGCATCTGCGTCACTTGATTGTTTCAAGGCTCAAGAAAAAGGTAAATAAACCGATTCCCAAGGTAAATTGTAATTTAAAACTGAAAAGATTCAAAAGCTCTTCACAATAAAAGTTATTAAAAACTAAACAGAAAAAAAAAACCGGAAGAAAATAATCAAATTGTTTCAATTCCCGCGGGACAAAGAAAAATAAAGCATGAAAAGGGTGGAATCTATTAGAAGTTTCTTTTTAGAATAAATTGTGTTCAAATCTTTACTCAAAATTAAAGTAAATCTTTTCTGGGCTAATATTTTAAACGACTTTTAATTGGAGAACTGCTTATTTAAATTACCTCGGGGACATAGAAGAATGAAGAATAAATTAAAGCTTCTGTTAAGCTTGAGTTGTACCAAGTTAATACAACGATATCCAATTGGGGATGTCTATTTTTTTGCAATGTATAGTAAATCGAAAACCATTTCGAGATAAATGCTTTTTAACTCGTTTTCTGTAGTTATTTAATTTTAATATTATGTAATGAATTTATTATATAACAAATAAGCAATGACCTTCATTTGACATTGGTGTAAATTGCGTGACCGGTTCAAGTCGTACTTTATTCTATGTGGTTAGAATTCTTCTCAATTTACGCGTGGATTATACTAGGGAGTTTGATTTGGACCCGCTGTGTGACATCCAGCACTTTGACAGTGCCAGTAAAGTGACACAGTGTATAGTGTACCACTACGCAAAAAATAATTAAAGGGGTTGCCTTATCGTACGCATTTAGATAGATTTAGAAATTTGGCATTGTAGGAGCCCACAATTATAATCTGACGTCATCAACTAAAATAGTTTCAATAATTAATTTTGAAAAAAGTAGAGAATTAAATGACAAAATATTGAAATTAGTTTCTTATAATTGATTTTTCTATATAAAAAAAATATAAAACCACTGGTAATTTTTTTATACATTCCCAATTCTTACGAAGTATATCATTATTAAGGCCGCACCGAGTTTTTGGCGCATTTATTGCATTCATTTAATCCTTTGGAGTATAAAATCATTACTTACTAGTGAAGCTTTAGTTCTGAAATTCATGTGCAAGATATTTGAGGATTCACACTAATGAAATGAACAGTGATTTTCGAAACACGATTACTTGTAGTTTGCTCGTTAGAAAAAAAATCCAAAGTGGTCTCTAAAAATGACCAACCTATCTTGAGCCGTCGTGCTTCCCCCTTGTCCGTATAGTTAGTTGCGTTAGTTCTCTTTCACCCATCGGACGGGGAACTTCTGTCGCTTGCGCTTAAGCAGGCTTTGATCCTCAGCACTCACACGCAGCCGCTCTCACTCACATATATACGAGTGCATAGAATACCTAAAATCAATTAGCGCAAGAAGTTCGGTGCCTGTTAACAACTCTTAACTCTCTCAATTCTGTTCTGATTAAGAAAACAGCAGCATTTCCTAATCATAATCATTTCATTTATTGTCATAACTGTGTACATTAAAGATCATGTTATAAATAAATGAGTAACAACAGTCTACCCATTTCGGACGTACAATATAACATCCTAATAAAAAAAATGGTTTCTACGCCATTCAAAGTGAAAATTCCCAGTTTTGAAGGTAATTTTAGGGTTGGCTAGAGAAAATATATACTCCACGCTACTGTAATAAAATAGCTATGCGTGGTTGTTAACCGAATAGCTCCAACGCATCTCTTCATCTCGTCCCGCGATTTTTCAAAAAATCCAATAAAATCCGTGATTTTTCGCTTGAGGCCCCTCATTACCCTGCGGCCCACAAATTGGAAGCCCTGCAAATGGGGGTCGTAACCCGCGCGCTGCGATATCATAGAGGTCGATAGGCCGTATGAGATACATTACTGTTTATGTAAGTGATAGCTTTCGTAGCAGATTAGGGTTAAAGACGTGAACTGTGGCCGTATTGTCTAACGCGCGGACGCTTGCTTCCACATTCACTATTTCTTTCTGTCAAATGGTATAAGATGGTGACTGAAAGAGATGGTGAAAGCGACGATAAGCGCCCGCGGGTTAGGCAATACGACCTCTGGTCTTTGACAGTTACATGGTATAGTCCGAGAAGAAATTATTATAAACTTTCCAGCCTATACACGTCCTATTGCTGGGCATAGGTCTCCTCACAGAATAAAAGAGCTGTAGTTCCCAAGCGAGGTCCGTACATATATTAAAATTCACTAAGCTACTATGGCTTCTTGTTTAACTCTATCAAACTCGCAAAAATAAAACAAAAATTAGATAAGACAAAATATGGTATGACGTTAAAGAGAATCATCATTATCGTCCCAGGCTATAGACGTCCTATTACAGGGCCCAGGTCTCCTCTCAAAACGAGAAGGCTTGGGCCGTAGTTCCCACCCGGGCCCAGTGCGGGCATTGAAAACTTCAAACACACATTTCATCTGGTGTTTAATATGTATTTAAGTATGTATTTAACTATCTATTTAAGTATGTTTATCTGTTGCCTAGTACCCATAACATAAGCTTGCTTAGCTTACTTTGGGACTAGGTCAATTGGTGTGAATTTTCCCGTGATATTTATTTATTTATTTATTTATCTCAGGTGTGTGCAGGTTTCTTCATTGTAAAGTGCGAAATTACATTTGAAATTTACAGGAAAACATCATGAGGAAACCTTCATACACCTGCGAATAAATTCAATGGTGTGTGTGAAGTTCCCAATCCGCGCCGTCTGATTCTGAGAGGAGGCCTGTGCCCTGCAGTGGGACGCATACACCGTGAAATTTTAGTGGTTGTTTTCCCGAAACGAGGTGATTTAGTATCGATTGTACAATCGATTTATAATTACTATTTTGACTAGAGTCAAAAATCCAATTGTGAAAAACGAATATCGAAAATGACCGCAAACCAATAGTAACGCTTCGTTGGTACCTCGATCGTACGCTACTTGTACCAACGAAGCGTTACTATTGGTTTGCGGTCATTTTCGACTTTCGTTTTTCACAATTGGATTTTTGACTCTAGTCAAAATAGTAATTATAAATCGATTGTACAATCGATACTAAATCACCTCGTTTCGGGGAAACAACCACTAAAATTTCACGGTGTACAGGGTTATTTGTAATCTTTGAGTATTTAGACTGAAGGGAGGCGCCTTGAAGCGCATTTCCCCTCTGCCAAAGGTATGAACCCGCCGGGTATAACCGTTATACAAAACTGTTTCGCTCGCCTCTCGTGACATTTCAAAACGGCACGTGTCAGTGAATGAGCTCCCACAAAAATGACCAAAATGCAAAGAATTCGGGCGTGAAAAAATGTCTGACACGTCGAGTCTGCAAAAAGACAACGTAACTTTTCATCTGGAAGTATTTCGTAAAGTAATTATTGTTGATTAATAGTAAAAATACGTGAAGTTTATAATAATATTATCGTCAGTTAGTGTGGCCAGCTTTTTGTAAAAATAGCCACATTGGCTATTTTTAATTTTCATAAATCAATTAATTATTAACGAGGTAAAATATAAATTAATTAATATTTTGATTGATCTTATTCATTCATTACATTGTTTGATTGACTTCATCCATGTAGATTTTAAGGCCAGGCGCCGACTTCAACTTTTTATCACCTCGTTTGATTGCTATTGATTTTTGTGCTGGAATTATATGAAAGCGCGCTCACCATTCAAAATGCCACCGCTGCTACCATCAACACAAAAAACAAGTTTTCATCTCTCAATTAAAAATTCCTAATAATTCTATAGCACTCGACTCGAACGAAGCGACAAAAAAGTGCAGTCAGCGCCTGGTCTAATAATCTAAGATCCGTACTAGAACTAGCTCAGTTTTGTTTTGTATGCGGTTATACCTATAAGATATAAGTGATTGTGACACTCAGCTCAACATGTTTATACAAGCAACAATTTCTGATGTACCTAGTGTTAACAATTGTTGGTAAATCTTAAATAAATAAATAATAATAATAAAGAAGAAACTACCATCCACCCATCTGTTTAACGGATTCAAATAATTTTATATCAAATTTAATACAGTAAAAAATATATATCAAGTGGTTTGGCAAAAAACTACTGGCCAGACAATTATTAAATAAAAACCGGTTGTCTGTAAAGCCGGCTTACGGATGATAGTTTAACGTGACTACGTCATAACAAAACATTCAAAAAACAAAAATGAAACCAGGCGGTCACCCATCCCCGCGCCCGACGTTAATATCTTGAAAACGGTGCATCCTACGGCAAAATCAATGAAATTTTCCACTCCCCCTCCCCCCCCCCCACTCCCCTTCACTCGTAAATTAAATATTGGACCAATGAGATTAACAAATAAGTGAAATCTACATCCTTATAGCTTAAGCCGCTTCGCAGATTACCACGAACAAACGCACAAATAAACAGACAGTAATTCTAAGAATCGTTACTATTTTAATTGCTATTTTTATTTAACTATGGACGAAGCTTAGTTCCCTTTTTTATTTTTCTAAATAGATTTAGCTATTTTTTTTATTTAAGTGGTATTTCACCGACCACTAGTAATATTGGCTATTTTTACTTACTAAATAATTGGCCACACCGATAACCGGTCTAGTATCGACTAGAGAGGGGACACACATATTTCCACAATCGATAAACTATTGAGTGAATGAATCAGTGAATGATTTGTCATATCATGGTTTCATATTCTGAAGGTTACTAATAAAATGGAAATGTATGGTTAGTAATAAATGTATGTTTAAAGTATCGAACTCGTTAAAAAAATTGACGTGAAAGTATTAACAAATAATTTTTAATGATTCAATACAAGTAACAGGCAGTGATTCGACTTCATACTAGAGCACCCGAATCGACGCACGCACACAGCCAAGCGTCTTACACGGCCGCTAACCAATCTTCGCCAGACAAAACTACGCAGTGAGTGAGTGCTGTGACGCGCCGCCCGCTCTATTCGCCCCCGTTTCGATTCCGTAACGTGGCTATAAGCGCTCGGTACAAAGTAACTAGGTACGTACATATTATAATATTTTATTTAATAATGGCGGCGTCACGAGAACGTGTGTATTGCAGTGTTTACGGGTGCCTAAATTCAACGGTGATAAAACCAACATTGTAATTTTTTCAACTTCCTGCTGATTCTGAAAGGTAAAATTAGTACCTATTAGGTACTTTATTATTAGTCTATTAAAATTTGTCTAGGTACCTTCTTAACTAAATGTTAACGATAGTGATGTGTCTATTCTATTTATAGAAAATTACAAAGTAAAAGAGACATTTGGCACATCTGACATTAATATTACTTGCTATATGTACATATTTTAATAAATCCTCCACTTTTAAACCTTATAGAGCAATCACATTTATTTAGAAAACGAATTTTCTATTAACAACTTAGGGATTAATTGAACGACTGAATGTATGAACGAGTGAATGCTTATCGACATTCTTATCGACATGGCCCTAACTCTAGCTGTTTCATAGTTGTCTATGTGTGATGTACGTGTGACATGTATAGACGAGATGTTTTTCAATGTGTCTATGGCGATCACTGTTGTGTTGACGAATTCGGTTTGTTTGCGTGTGTACAAACATTGCTCTGGTTTCATTTGTAGTTAAATTGCTTGTGTGTGAGTGCATTGCCCCCCCCGCGAGTTTTGGCAGAAAAATTGTTTAGCAACCTACGGGCGATAACATCTACTTTCAGTCTAAATACTCAAAGTTTGTAATTCACTGACATCCTCTTAACCCTGAATTCCTATCACTCAAACAAATGCTTTTTGTTTTACGACTTTTTAAAATGAAGCACTTTTTTTCCCATACAAATACACAGAGTATCGAAAAAATAAGAGGTAATCTCAAATTTTCAAAACGTTATTACACCAAAAATATTAAGTAATGACAAAAGCCGTAAAACAAAAAACATTTGTTTAAGTGGTAGGAGTTTAGGGTTAAAAGGATGCTAGTGAATTACAAATAACCCTGTATAGGCTGGGATGATGATGATGATGATGATGATGATAGTGAAAAAAATTAACTTCAATCTATTTTTTTTGCAAAATTTCTGTAATTATATATTAAGTACTTATCTTCAGAATCTAGTGTTAACCTCTAAATTTTTATAACACATTCATTCCAAACTCTATCCTTTTATATCTCATATTAACCATGACAGCATTTCTAGAACGGCGACAACTGAAGCAGTTGGGAACGAACTATGGACCGTTCCGCTTTTTAAGCCATCAGTTCCGCTATTCATTGTCAAGAGCAAGGTCAGGAGTGTTTTTCAGCTTGTTACTGTAATTCAGTCGAAATAACAATGTCGTATACGCCATCTTTTTTTTTTATTTTCATTATCTTCCACAGATGGTTTACATCAATAGAAACGAGTTCCTGATAGTAAACTTTTTTACTTTTCATTGTACAAGGTCTTCAATAGTTACAAAAAGTTAGTGACGTATTCGGCAAATTATAATTAGAACAATTAGAATACTATAATTACAATCATACAGAGAACACAAAAAAAAACAGAAAAGTTATGTCCGCATTAAAATTAAGCTCCATCATTCAAAATCATTGGCAAAAAAAAAACAACAAATATCAGGTGTCATCTCATCACAGTCTATTATATAGTCCCACTGCAAGATACAGCACAGGCCTCATGATGAGAGGACTGATCGTAGTTCTCACGTGGGCCCAGTGCGGATAGTGAACTTCACAATAAATACAGGGTTATTTGTAATTCACTGACATCCTCTTAACCCTGAATTCCTATCACTCAAACAAATGTTTTTTTTTTACGACTTTTTAAAATGAAGCACTTTTTTTCCCATACAAATACACAGAGTATCGTAAAAATAAGAGGTAATCTCAAATTTTCAAAACGTTATTACACCAAAAATATTAAGTTATGTCAAAGGCCGTAAAACAAAAAAACATTTGTTTAAGTGGTAGGAGTTTAGGGTTAAAAGGATGCTAGGGAATTACAAAATAACCCTGTATATGTCGTCACTGGTATGTGCAGTTTTCCTTAGGGAACATTCGAATTAAGTACATTTGAAATTTACCCTGAGCTTACGAGTAACAGTGAAGTAAATCAGAAAAATATCTGGCCATTCAAAATACTTGCACGTTGTTTGACTTTATTGATTTAGAATAATATGACGAATGGTGAAAGGGTAATACGTTTCAGGACACAAAGGAGCTGCTGAATGTAAGGCTCGCGTGACCTCGGTGTAACGTCAAGGTTGTATCTAGTCTTGTAGAGACTTGTAAAAAAAGTTATTATCTACGAATATTTACAAAATAAAACTTCTGACATGGTGGGGATATCCCATGAATTCCATAGGGAACTACTGGTACATATTCATATTTAACGTCTACCTCTGTAACTAAGTGCGACTTTTAACCGACTTTAAAAAAGTAGAAGGTTCTATGTTCGGGTGTATGTATGTTTTACATGTAAATACTACAATACGAGACTCGTTTTTTGCACAAGTTCCTTTGAAGGAACTGCCAAAGGAACTACCACGAGTAAACCAACGTCTTATTTGATATTTCCAACCCAATATTCATTAACATTAAATTTTATAAAACTCGCTTTTTTTGCCAAATAGTGTCAAGCCAAAGTCAGGTGTAAAACTTAGTAGTTATGTAGTTCCATATGGAACTATTGGGACCATTTCTTTGACATTTACATATGTACCGATTGTTCCATATGGAACTGGAACTATGGAACTCCTGGGATTACCCGACATGGTGATGGCGTCGCTGTTAGTGGACTTTCACTATCGCAGAAATAAACCCTCTCTAGGCACCCGCATTTTAATTTAACACATAACTGACCGGTGATGGACCTCTATGTTAATTAAATAACATTGTGGACTTTCTTCACACGGCGTCATAGCGTAAATATCTGCCTCGGATGAGGCCTATGCCCATCAGTGGGATGGACATAGACCCAAGTAATGTTGATGATAGTATAACGCATAAAATGTTATGCCAATTTTGTTTTCGATCTGCCATCAAAGACTGGTTCAAAAAACAAAGTTTTAAGTATACTTTGGAACCAATTAAAAAATACGTAAACCCTGTTTATTTCACCCTACTTTCAGCCTATAAAATCTGTTGTTCAAAAACATATTTCACGTAAAAATAAAACACTCCAGAAAATCTTAACTAAAAATTCCGCGAAATGTTGTCCACGGCGCTCGAGGGTCAGCTACTGTATAGTTTAATTAAAATAGGGATATTTGGAACCTTAGCCGAGTTAATGACTTACAAACTGTCAACACGCTATTGGCTAGACGTTGACAAAGCGGGCGGTCTCGGCTCGTGGGTTCGAATGGGTTCGAATCACGGCCATTGGATTTCTATTGACATTATTTAGGCTCGCAAAGCCCAACTAAATTTAATACATCATCATTATCATCCTAGCCTATATACGTCCCACTGCAGGGCACAGGCCTCCTCTCAGAATGAGAGGGGTTGGTCCGTAGTTCCCACGCGGGCCCAGTGCGGATTGGGAACTCAGACACCATTGAATTTCTTCGCAGGTGTATGCAAGTTTATTCGCGATGTTTTCCTTCACCGTAAAGGTTATGGTAAATTTCAAATGTGATTACGCACATAAATTCCGAAAAACTTAGAGGTGCGAGCCGGGATTTGAACCCACGACCATCTGCTTGAGAGGCCATAGGTCAAACCACTAGGCCATCGCGGCTATATTTAATACATACGTCAAAACAAATGTCCCCTTTTCTTTATTGGTTATAATTTTTAAATTATTATTACAGCTAGACCGTTTAAATGAGTTCTCGCCTGCGCGGTACAGGGGCTGGGGAGTAGGGGGTATGACGACAAAGGGGACCGGGAGAGGTGCGGGCGGATTTAGGGCCTACGCTAGCTGATGCGGACGTCCGCCGCGTGCGCCCGCACGCGGGTCTAAAATGTACCGAAAATCCGTCGCACGCGCCCGCGCCACTTAGCGCTGTTCATACAATTTCTTATTAGACGCGCGCACGACGGGCGTCCGTTCCGGGCAATCCACATCAGCTAGCGTAGGCCCTTAAACGGTCAGCTATACCGTGATGTAGAGGTCATAAAAACTATGTAAATCACCTAATTGGCCGACTAAAGAAATACCTTAGTACTCGCCCAGACCTTGAAACTAACCCCTCCAACGCCCACCCCTGACAGTACCTGTAACAAAATAAGGAAATTAACAAAAGAACACCAGGTAATTGCATTCCACTGACGAGCAGGCACTTCACATAATACGGGCACAAGCAAATTTGATTAAAAAGCACCTGTATTTTTTGCCGGGTATAGGCAACGGAATTTGCGTAAACACAAACATTAATTAAGGACGAGGGGTTTTAAATACAGTGAAATTTGAATATAACGAGTATTTCCCGTGGCAGAGGCAGGCGAGCAAAACATTAGGTACTAGAAATGTTTAGGTTTAGGTATAGTATAACAAACATGAACAACCAACAGTCATGGCGTCGCGGGTTAGCAAGCCAAATACATTATTTTGTAATTGACTTTCACGCATTACATTATCGACGTACTTTTTAGTTTAGTCGCATGATAAATTCGTCATCATCATCATATATTTTTAGACGACCAGATGGCCTAGTAGGTAGAGAACCTGACTACGAAGCTTGAGGTCCCGGGTGCGATTCCCGCGTCGGGGCAGATATTTGTGTGAATAATACGAATATTTGTTCTCGGGTCTTGGGTGTTTAATATGTATTTAAGTATGTATCTATCTATATAAGTATGTTTATCCGTTGCCTTGTACCCATAACACAAGCTATGCTTAGCTTACTTTGGGACTAGGTCAATTGGTGTGAATTGTCCCGTGATATTTATTTTATTTATTATTTTATTTTTATATTTAAGAGCTAGGCTCTTACAAGTTAAGTATGAAGTATCTTTTTCTATTTTTTTTTTTATTTTTTTTCTTCTTCTTCGACTTCATTTTTTTATTACTTTTACGGTCATCCCGTGAAACCATATATTTCAAAGTAAACCCCAGAAAAAAGACCAATGCTGGGAATCGAACCCAGGTTCATTTGTTCTAGACCAGTGATGGTGTAGGGGTAAGCACGCAGCACGGAACGCTGAGGACCTGGGTTCGATTCCCAGCATTGGTCTTTTTTCTGGGGTTTTTTCTGTGCATCTATATTTCAGTTTGTATTTAGTTTGAAAGCTAGGCTCTTGTCGGTGGAGTAATTTCCAGCTTATTCTACATTCCGCTCTTTCCTTCACTTCTTTATATGATGAAACATTTATTTTTTCTTTTATTTGCTCCTTCTCGGTCTTCCCCTTTTCCTTTTCCCTTTTATCTTTCCTTCTATTATAGTCTTAATGTAATTATCGTGCCGTAAGAGATGACCTGACGTGGTATATTATTATTATATATTTATTTATTATTATATCTATACAAACATTAATTAAATTACACTGTATCACTTCACACTCATAAACTTTACACAAGTTTGTGCGCAAAGCCATAAACATCTATACAGCCATAGAGTCAAATATGTAATCACCAACCTTATGGTCAGCGGCATAGCGTTGTATAGATATTTTAGACGAAAGATATAATTTTAAAATTTCTAATTTTGTAAGGTATAATATAATTAGGTATATATTTAGTTGTTACATCTCGTGAGACGTACCCGTTTGTTTTGTGTTGCGGTTGCAGTTCTAACCTATTAAACTAACCTAACCTAACCTACTCTCCTGTACCTCTACCATGAGTTTACACTAGTTTACAGTAACCGTACTCGCTAGCGACGGTATAAATGATTTGTATGGAGAATTGTACTTCCGTAAGTGACCGCTAGAGGCGCTGTACAATTCTCCATACAAATAATTTACGCCGTCGCTAGCGAGTACGGTCACGTAAACTAGTGTAAACTCATGGTAGAGGTACTGGCATTATCTAAAACCATTATTACATTGAAAGTTATGTCAATTAATCGTTATTCCTTATAAAATAAATCCTTCCTTGATTTTGTTGTTGTATACAAATACAATATCGTTATTTTCGTAAATTTAGAACGTACATTTATTATGGTAAGGGATGGAGCCACCCGGTAAGAAAAAATGCCTGTATTGGGAAGCCCCGCTCTTCCATATATTATGACTATAATATCTAAAACTAGCCTTCCGTCCGCAGCTTCGCCCGCGCTAAATTAATTTTCCCGTAGGAAAAGGTATTTTCCCGAGGTAAAAAGTAGCCTATGTCACTCAGTGATAATGTAGCTTTCTAAACGGGAAAAGAATTTTTGAAATCGGTCCAGTAGTTTTTAAGTTTATTCGTTACATACAAAAATACAAATCTTTCATCTTTATAATACAATATTAGTGTAGATAACATAAAAAAGTAAGGAAATATAAACGTTCGTTATATCTCATTATGAACGTTATTAACATGAAATTATATATTTCGTTGCTATATCTCGTGAGACGCTCCCAAAACTATTATTGGTGGTAATTATACAGCGACTTGGAAACCCAGGTTAGTTAGCAGTGTGTAAACGCGGTTAGATTAAGGAGCGTTAGACGGCGTAGAGACTTGTCAATACCAATAAGGATTAGCTCGTGGATCCAATCACTTACGAGGGGGACCGTGATCAGTCCGGAGCTGAGCTGAACTACAATTACAATTATCTATTTCAAACTAAATACAAACTGAAACATAGATGCACAGAAAAAACCCCAGAAAAAAGACCAATGCTGGGAATCGAACCCAGGTCCTCAGCGTTTCGTGCTGCGTGCTTACCCCTACACCATCACTGGTCTAGAAGTTAGCGACGAATCTTTCCCATACATCGTACACTTCAGTCTGTTATAATCACATTTAGGCAGTGATAAAGCGCATCTATGTTATGCCCTCTACCACAATTATCATCATCATTTCAAAATTCATGATTCGTAATTCATTTATTGCATTATAATCATGTCGTACATTTAGGTCTTACAAATAAACACTAGTTCCAGACATGAACCCTGATAGGGCACAGCAATTTTCAATGTCTAACTAAATTTCAAAGGATATAACAGAACACTCCTACAACTATTAAATACACAAATTAAAAAGTGCAAATACAAATACATTTTCAATTCCGTAGTGACATGCCGTAGGACGTCCACTGCTGGACATAGGCCTCCCTCATTGACGCCCAATCATTACCGTAGGAAGCGACTTGCATCCACCCTGAACCTGCGGCCTTCACCAAATCGTCCATCCATCTCGTTGGTGGACGTCCCACGCTGCGCTTGCCAGTCCGTGGTCTCCATTCGAGAACTCCCGGCTCGCACCCCTGAGTTTTTTGGAATTTATGTGTGAAATTATATTAAAAATTTACCATGAGCTTTACGGTGAAGGAAAACATCGTGAGGAAAGCTGCATACACCTGCGAAGATATTCAATGGTGTGTGTAAAGTTCCCAATCCGCACTGGGCGTGCGCGGGAACTACGGCCCAACCCCTCTCATTCCAAGAGGAGGCGTGTGCCCTGCAGTGGGACGTATACATATAATAAGCTGAGATGACGATGATGATGATGATGATGAATATAAACGAGAGAGAAAGAGATGGTGAAAAGATGATACGCTACAAATTATTGTTTTCATGAACATCAAATTATATGTTTTTCTACTAACAACAATTTCTACAGTGAACTTAATAAAGCCAAGTCTGTAGTGTACGAAGTTGTCTCGATGACAGTAAACAATCAAATGGTCTCACGGATAATATCGCGGATTATTTGTACACAACTGCCTGTAACTGTCCTCGAGATTGCCAAATATTATTGAGATGTAATAGTAATAGTATATTAGACAGCTATACGAGTATTGAAGGCGTGGAAGTTTTCCTTTAGTACACCGTGGCTACAGTAACAGTACCTATACAGTGAGAGTACGGCAGAGTCAAAAGACAGATTTCTGAGCTAATAAGAAGTAAAACAACGTCCCACTGCAGGGCACAGGCCTCCTCTCAGAACGAGAGGGCGTCGGCTGTAGTTCCCACGCGGGCTCAGTGCGGGTACTTCTTATTTATCAACATCATCATCATTTCAGCCGAAAGACGTCCACTGCTGAACCAAGGTTCGCCAACCAGTTCGGCCCCTCGCCATCCCGCAACCTTAACCAGGTCGTTCCATCTTGTTGGAGGCCTACCTACACTGGGTCTTCCGGTCCGTGGACGCCACTCGAGAACCTTTCTGCCCCATCGGCCATCAGTTCTACGAGCGTGTGCCCTGGCCACTGCCACTTGAGTCTGGCGATTAGTCGAGCTGTCTCGGTGGCTTTAGTTCTTGCGCGGATTTCATCATTTCTAACGCCATCCCGCAGAGAAACTCCGAGCAAAGCCTTCTCTATCGCTCTCTGAGTGACTTTGAGCTTTCTTATGAGGCCCAGCGTTAGCAGCCACGTCTCAGTGCCATAAGTCACCACCGGCAACAAACACTGGTTCTACTTTTGACTTGAAACATTGCGGTATATTGGATGACAAGATATTGCGGAGCTTCCCGAACGCTGCCCAGCCGAGTCTAATTCTGCCAAGCCGAGTTTAAACTTTATATTACGACAGCTTAAAACAATATCTGTACCTGACCTGCCTCGTATATCACGGTGCGCGATCTTGCGCAGTGCAATGGAGTCATGTCAAGTCTGTAATTGAGGAGCGTGTAATTGTTACCCCACAACAGAACGTGTTCGAATTAATTACGCATCCATTACCGGCTGGGACGGCGTCAGCGATCGTTGGCGCGCTTGCCAAGCACCCTTGTACTGTTATTGCGCGGGATTAAATTTTGGATGTTCATAGACGTTTATGACGATGTACGGGGATAATGTAGGCTTAGTAATTTAGATCCAGCAATAGAGAGTCTAGTAAAAGAACACTTTATTTTCATCCTGAAAACCGGGTTAACTTTCAATTAACTGCAAAATAACTAATACACAGACTCAGGTACAGTCAAGGATTTTAATCGGGTGAAGCCGCTTATACTCGTATATGCTGATTTGCAGTACACGGCTAAAATACGAACAGTGGCAAGTGGCCTAACAATTAAAATCCTTGACTGTACACACAAAATACAATAAAATATTAATAAAAATTCAGTCAAATAATCCGCCCCGGATCCTACCAGGCGCAAAGGTGCCCAGCACACTAGCCGCATTGCCCCGCTGAACCGCGATGGACAACCTTTGCACCAGAAACGACCCAGAGCGATGGTCAAGACCTCTCTCACAAAGACGGCGCCCCACTTCTTTAAAAAAAAGTGTTGCCTCGGAACCCCAAGAACCAGTCGAGTGATTTGGCAAACAAGTAAGAAAATAACATTCATTTTATTTATAACAACAATAACACCATCAACAGTCTAGAAGTACAAAAATAAACATACATATGCTGTTATAAAAGGGTCCCGGCTGAGCGTGTCGTCGGTTAAAAACCAGCAATGGTCTTTCGCCGGGCCACAGTACAGCAAAATCACGGAAGGGGACACAAAACAGACACAAAAATAGTCAGAAAAAAGATCATGTTTTCTGTCGCGGGCGAAGCCATGTGTTCAAGCTAGTTTCAACTAAGTAACATACTTAAAAATCGATTAGATAGAACCAGTATCACAGTTTCCTCAAATTAGGCACTTAAAACTCTGAGAAATCATTAGTCATTGGTTTGACGTCATTTATGCTTTATACAAACTCGAGGAAGGCTATTTAAATACACAGAAGACCTCAGTTTTTGTAATTTAAAGCGAAAACCTTCAAAGTTTTATTGCATCTTCAAGGTCGAACGATAAAAACAAACATTTTGGGATACCGTAAAGTAGGGATCACCAATTAGTTTATTCAGGGGTCCGCTTTTTAAACTAATATAACTACCGCGGTCCGTTACTACACGAGTTTATAAAATAAAATGTAATTTCGCACATAAATTCCGAAAAACTCAGAGGTGCGAGCCGGGATTTGAACCTACGACCCTCTGCTTGCGAGGCCATAGGTTAAACCACTAGGCCACCACGGCTACATTTAAATTACATTTGTAATTTACCATGAGCTTTACGGTGAAGGAAAATATCGTGAGGAAACCTGCATTCACTCGCGAAGATATTCAATGCTGTGTGTGAAGTTCCCAATCCGCACTGAGCCCGCGACGGAACTGCGGTTCAAGCCCTTTCATACTGAGAGGTAGCCGGCTGCGATCGGACTGATATCCATAACGAATATTCGTTTCGTATAATGTTGGTCATGATACGTACAGGTTTTGCTACTTCTTTTTACAACTTTAATGAACAACAAGTTAGTTAACTCTTCAAGTAATTTGACTACGTAATCCGACGATCTTTAAAAGCCATCTTAAAAGTGAGACAGTACCGACATTTACTGCCATTTAAATAACAGATCTACAGAACTTCGAAAATCGCAAACAAACCACGTCGTAGATCCATCCAACAATCGATAGTAACAGTACTCTGCTCTGGCGCATTCCATCCACGCCTGGCACAGACTGGTACGGCTCGAGACACCACTACACGCAAAACACCACCTTACACTTGTACACATAAAACCCAGTTCACCTAACCACCTATCTCTAATGTAACAAAGCGACAGCGCTGACATCTACACGAAGGTAATTTCAACTTTAAATTTCGAACTCCACGGTTCCATTTCAATGGCGGCCATTGCACACATAGAAACAAAACAAAGCGAGCGCGACGGAATTTGAATTTAAAGGGCTGTATTTAAAGTTGGTTTTTGAATGGTTAGTATGAAAGGTAAAATGTAAACAATATAATGCGTGTGTTAGGCTTTGAATGTGTTCGGGTTGTGCGCGAGAGTCGTTCTGTGAGCGATCGGCACGGTGAATGGTTGATTGATAGCATAAGCCCTTTACCTACGATTTGATCACCGGGTCAAGCCTTCCATCAATCAAATTTAGCATCAAAAGAAATTACGAAAGCTACGAATCAAAGCGGCCAATTGGGAGATTGACATCGTTTTTATGGGAATCGGTACGCGTGTTAATGTCATGTTGTCATGTTCCCATAAGTACTCGTTCCAGAAATCGTATCAGAATTGCAAAATACTTACCAGATTGCCGAATTACCCTATTTCTAAAAAACCAAATTCCCAGAATACCAGACTTTCCTGTCACCGTGTTTTTCTTTATATCGGATTGCCAAAAAAGTTTGTTTTCAATAAATACACCATGTTCCATTCAAAACCGAATTCCCATAATACCAGATAGTGAAATCACCAGGCTCGTCAGGCAGGTCGTGGTCGTCGTGGGGAGGCCAGGGGGTCGAGTTTTACGAGCCTGATGATTTCACTATCTGGTATTATTTATGAGAATTCGGTTTTGAATGGAAAAACCCGGTGACAGGAAAGTCTGGTATTCTGGGAATTTAGTATTTTAGAAATAGGGTAAGTCGGCAATCTAGTATTTTGCAATTCTGATATTTAGGAAACAAGCGAGTAATACGCCCTGTTCGTCAACTGTGATACCTTGTTCAATAGGCTACTTTCGTAACTGGTCAGTCTTTTAGATTATCAAAAAATATTGGACACGTATTTTTTATTTTGTCAATTAAACAAAAAATTACGAAGATATGGCGCGTTGAAGTTTCGCGTGACGTCACTTGTTCCTACACTTTGTATGAGCGTTTCAGGAACAAGTGACGTCACGCCTCGTCACGCGGAACTTCAACGCGCCATATCTTCGTCATTTTTTGTTTAATTGTCAAAAGAAAAATTACGTGTCTAATATTTTTTGATAATGTAAAATACGGACTAATAAGAATTATTATTTTTTACCTAGGAAACATCCCTATTTCTTGCCCGACAGAGGTTTTTCCGAATGGGTGGTAGATTTTGCGAAGTCATAAAGTGGTTGATAACAAGCAAGTAAGCTTAAGCTTAGATTTTACGTTACAATACAAAGACTATAGACTAGAGCACCAAAAACGGGTCGGTTAGGAAATCGACCGTCTTTTTTATCATATCCATTAGGATATGGATAAAAAACATTAAAAAAAAAATTGGTCACAATCACCAGCAAGAGCCTTGTTCAAAGTAAAGCAGTATTGTTTAAAATACATTGTAAATTTCCACGTAAGAAAAACACTCGTAATATTTCAAAGTATTCACATAGAACTTGATTAATGAACTAATTAATATCGGAAACGGCGTCGTAAAGAGTTATAAATGTCCTCATTTATCATTTACGTACCTAGACCGAGGAGAGGAACAGGAAAAATGTAAGCTATGTCGCTATTTCACCTACTTGATAGGTAATTAAAGTGTATTTTACAATTACATGTTCTGAGTGTCTGACATAACAAAACCTACTGGTCCTACTGATATTATAGATGCGAAAGCTTGTGCAAAATCCATAGTTTATGTTAGTAGATACATTAATTTTAATATGGTACTAAGTTTAGTCACTCAGAGGGCAATGGAGAGGCGATGTTCGGAGTTTCTCTGCGTGATCGCATTAGAAATGATGTAATCCGCGCAAGAACTAAAGTCACCGACATAGCTCGAAGAGTCGCCAAACTCAAGTGGCAGTGGGCAGGGCACATCGCTCGTAGAACTGATGGCCGATGGGGCAAAAAGGTTACGCAGTGTAGGTAAGCCTCCAACAAGATGGAGCGACGACCTGGTTAAGGTTGCGGGATCGCGTTGGATGCGGATGGCACGGGACCGATCTGTTTGGCGAGCCTTGGGGGAGGCCTATGTTCAGCAGTAGATGTCTTTCGGCTGAATGATGATGATGATGATGATGATGATGATGATGTATCTATCTTGGTATTGTTTATCTGTTGTCTAGCCCATAAAACAAGCTTCGCATACTTTGGGACTAGGTCAATTGGTGTCAATTATCCCGTATATTTATTTATTGAATGAGATGAAACTTCTTTCCTTGCTTTTCGGCTACGCTACGAACCAAGGGGAAACGTAGAATACTTTACTAGCAATCATCATCATCATCGTCATTTCAGCCGTAGGACGTCCACTGCTGGACACGGCTTCCCTCATTAACGCCCAATCATTACGGTTGGAAGCGTGCATCCACCCTGAACCTGCGGCCTTGACCAAATCGTCCGTCCATCTCGTTGGTGGACGTCCCACGCTGCGCTTGCCAGTCCGTGGTCTTTTTGAGCCCCAACGGCTATCTGTTCTGTTCTGTTATGTGTCACTAGCAATGCCCCTAAAATAGCTTTAAAAGTACTAGAGAAAAAACAAACATAGTTACTCTATTCACATAATAACGATCTATTATTGTCTGATAGAATCTATAGGTACATTAAATAAATACAAATAGAGTGGTTGCTACTTCACGAACGGCACGACATAGTGGACCTTGAGTGAACAAGCCACGAATCACTATAAAATTATAGACACCACCAACGCGTTGATAGGGTTTTTCTGAAGTAGAAATAGACAACTAAGCCAAACGGGTTAGCTCGATTAGCTCGTTGAAATGGCAATGGGCAGGCCATATAGCACGCAGAACAGATGGCCTTTGGGGCCCAAAGGTTCTCGAATGGAGACCACGGACTGGCAAGCGCAGCGTGGATCCACCAACGAGATGGACGGACGATTTGGTGAAGGCCGCAGGTTCAGGGTGAATACAAGTCGCTTCCAAACGTAATGATTGGGCGTCAATGAGGGAGGATTATGTCCAGCAGTGGACGCCCTACGGCTGAAATGATGATGATGATGATGATGATGAGAAATAGACAAGCTTTTAGTTACGGCTTCACTTCAAAATCAACTGAGACTCCGCTGTCTGTCTGTCACAGAGGTCTATCTCTTTAAGTGTCCGTAATCTACCTATTTAGATACTTACTGAAAATTTTCAACGATTATGTACTTATTACTGTAACCTACTATTAAGGCTCAAGAGATGGAGGCCTGTGACAGACAGATGGACGGACAGACAACGGAGTCTCAGTAATAGGGTTGGCACCCTTTGGGTACGAAACTCTATGGCGTACGGACATGGCGTTCCAGGACACGCAAGCCCAGGTACGCGTACAGTGCGCGCAGTCCGTACGCAGCTTTAAAATGACGGAAACGTCTTTTTTCCATATGACGGCAGTATGTAGTTGATAAGTTAAATTTTATACGAACAAAATCATTTATTGCATCAGGCGTTACTTTGCGGAGGTCCATATTAATGAACTGAAACAATTACTTTGCTCACCCGCGACCTTAAGAGCGCGCGCAGACAGAGAGCGGTCTGGAGTTCCGCGTTCCGCGTTCAGAGTTCTGTGTTTTGACCGCTCGAGAGTTCCGACCGCCTGCTGTGTGCCTTATCGTAAGGGGCCTAGTACATTCGAAAGAACGCAGAACTCGGAACTCGGAACGCGGAACGCCAGACCGCTTTCTGTCTGCGCGCGCTCTTAAAGGACCAAGGACCTTGAAGGTCGCGGGTGGACAAAATAATTGTTCCAGTTCACGAACAAAAATCATTAAGCATAACGAACTTTTCATAAAAAAATAAAGCAAGAACGAAGTCGTATAATTATTACCTTCCATGTAACAAAAAACCAATGACTGTGCTATTTTTATTTGTTTCAAATATTGCTTTAAATAAAGAGATGTTTCCGAGAACTAAATAAATTAGTACTTGAAATGTATTTGCATTGTTTTTCAAAAGAAAAGGAGGTTCAATGAAACCGTTCCAAGAATTTTGTCTTAACTTCTACGTTAATTAGTCTTGGATGTTTAATATGTATTTATCTATATAAGTAAATTTATTCGTTGTCTAGTACCCATAGTACAAGCTTTGCTTAGTTTGGGACTATGTTAATTTGTGTGAATTGTCCCATTATATATATTTTTTTTTAATAGCCTATACAGTGTCCCACTGCTGGGCAAAGGCCTCCCCTTTCTCCTTCCACCTTCCACTCGTCCTTATAATTATTATTATTATTAATTTATTTAAGTACCTAGTACCTACACATCTTCAATTTATACCCATTACAATTATTCATATGACACTAGCTGTTGCCCCCGACTCGACCCGGGTATCGCAATCCCGCGGGAACTATGCAATTTTACGGGGTAAAAACTATCCTACCTCCTTCCCAGGGTCTCAAACTATCTCCATACCAAATTTCATTAAAATCAGAAAGACACACTTTCACATTTATATTATATTAACATGGATATGAATAGCGTGGTAATTTGTAAATTTGTACAGTCAAGGAATTTATTTTCCAACCCACCTAAGTTTGAACATCGAACAGCAATCTGTCCCCGTTGCTTTGACGTGTTGCATTTGATATTTCGACC
Organism: Archips crataeganus; assembly: GCA_947859365.1. Taxonomy (NCBI): domain Eukaryota; kingdom Metazoa; phylum Arthropoda; class Insecta; order Lepidoptera; family Tortricidae; genus Archips; species Archips crataeganus. The sequence continues at coordinate 765,388 of OX402058.1, forward strand.
TTAATGCATTGCGAATGTCCAATGACATTTTTACGAAATGGGTAAGGAATTAAATTGCCATCAAATCTTGAAACTCACTATTATTCTGTCTCTATCATCATAATTACTATACTATAGTCCGACAAGCTCGTGCGCGGCTCTCCGCGGAACCCTGTCGCAGTCAGCATTTGCCGCACTTATTAAAAACAATCTCGTTAAGGACAGCAGAGGCTCCCTGCGACAGGGTTCCGCCGAGCGCCGCGCACGAGCTTGTCAAGGTTTAAACGGGACTTATCACGCACATAATATTTACCTCGACGTTTCGGCCACATTGCAGCAGCCGTGGTCACGTGTTTAAAACAGTCTATCATCATATTCATCATCTTCAACCTATGTGCGCCCCAATACTGGGCCCAGGCCTCCTCTCACAATGAGACACGGATATACTTGGGCTGTAGTTCTCACAGGGACCAGAGGCCGTATTTAATTGTTTAAAGCGCGAGCGCTCGCCTTCGCTTTCACCATCTCTTTCTGTCAGCATCTTATATTACCGTTTGACAGAAAGATAGTGATTGCGAAAGCAAGCTTCAGCGCGTTAGACAATAACTCTATTTTATCAAGATAACTGGTTTCATTTTCATTTTCATTTTCAATCATTTATTGCAACCATGGTGTTTGTACTGTACAGGTCTTAAATATAATTATGTCAGATGGACCCTGGTATGGTATAGCAAGAAACATTTAATACTTTATGTACCTATACTTATGTATGTGTTTAATATCTGTAGTTCCTAGCGCTATGAGGCTTTTTAAAGAAATAGCGAAAAGGTTAGTCGACGTCACAGTAGACCGAAGAGCTGGCAGCTACCTCGGACAAAGAATTAGTTTAGCTATTCAAAAGGGGAGTATCGGAACCATGCCTAAGGGACTCCTTTTCATAATATATTTTAGTTATTATTATATTTCTTAAGGTTTTTAGTTTTAGATTAATTGTTCTTGTATATAAACTGGTTCACTATCAATTTGACAAGTAATATTTCATGATGATAATTTTAAGATCTTTGCTTTAGTGCGTTGGTTTGCTTCAGGGTAAAGCTTCTAAACCAATACGTTACTTAGACATGTAGTTTATAAACTGTATTCACTGGCGTTGTTCAAAGCATTCGCATCAATCAGTGTAACGAGCTGTGTCGCGGCTTTAGTTTCAGTGTTGCCATTTTAGCGATTTTGTCGCCAGAAATAACGATTTTAAGTTTAGCGACTTTACTTTCAACTTTAGGTAAAAGTTTCAGTTATTATCCAGGGTCGGAAAAACGACCGTCATTTTCCTTTTGAGTGTACAACGACGACCATTTAGGATCCATTTATGAGTCGAAGAAGTTCGTTCACTGTCTACGGATGTCATTGGAGCGTATTGTAAGGAAGTCTTTACTGCATGTGACTGGGTAAAGGTTTGAAAATGACGGGCGTTTATCCGACCCTATGTTATTATTACTTCGTTGTCCGTCTGATGAAGATATCCAGTTGAATTTAATAACAAATATGTCTGCAATTAAGGCTGATTCGCAGTGCTTTTAGTCAGAAATACCAGTTGTGTCAGTTGCGTGAGAAAATCTCGAGACGAATTCAATAAAAATAAAAATTCGACTGTCAAGTGACAAACAAACATGGGAGTTCTAAGACTCGCTTTCAGTACGTTAGAAGCTAGCGCTAATAGCTCCGTGTGTACGCATTATTAGCACATATTAGAGGAATGTCACAGTAAGAAGAATAAGAATACAGTAACGTAACTTGTATCTGTGACTTGTGTTGTAACGTGTGAGAAAGGATAGTGACGGTCCGGTAAAGCGTAAGCACTAAGCTTAGCGTAGGATACCAGCGGGTCGGACGGCGGGCTTGTTTAGGCGCAAGCCACACAGAAGAGACGTGGGACGGGGGCGCGTCGCAGCCGCGGCGCCCCTTGAACCAGTTTTCATACTAAAATGTACAGAAGCGTCGTGATCCAAAGCAGACAGAAGAGACGGGGCGGAGACGCGGCCTGCGGACAAACGACGTGAATTGCGACCCGCTCCCACCCCACGCCTCTTTTGTGTGGCTTGCGTCTTGTGGTATAAGAACAACATCACACCGACGGTGGGCGCGGTTTGCGCACGGGGTGCTGCACGCTCGGTGTGTGTGATTTTGGCCATATACCGCCACGTAAATAGACCCGCCGCACTCCCGACCCGCCCATTTCCGACCCGCTGCCATCAATCGACGGTGGCAAAGCCTCGGGCATAAGCTAGAAATTGGTACTCCTATTGGTATTGGTCGTGTCCTTCATTTGTGAAGGTCGTGCCCGTCTTAAAAAGCTTTTACAGAGACGTTGACGAACTGCTTTCACACCACTCTGTCCTCGGCCTGTTTCAGACCTTCAGAAATGAAGAACACGGCGAAGAAGAAGAAAATTGGTATTGGTAATCATCATTATCATCGTAATCGTCAGCAACATTGGTAATCGTAGTTGGGCTACTGCCATCCTGTGTATTTCGTCTGTGGTGTCATCGCAACTTGACAAATTAATGGTACTAAGAGCCTAACACTCGATTTATGTGTTCGTTCTGTATACCTACATTATACACAACATACGTAAGTACTAATTAACGCCAATAGCAATGTATACGTTTACATGATAAGTTAAAAGGTTTATTGTTTACTAAAAAAATATACAGGGTAGATGAGAGAATATTACGTAATGTTATGAGAAATATTAGAGCATTTCTCTAAAACTTTGTACATTTGATTTTGGACTCCGACTTCCATAGTATTTACAGGTCTTGAGGGTAAATGTGATTGACCCTGTGTTAGTCATAAGTAAATAAAGTCCCACTATGTCCTGATTCATTTGTATGGGGAAAATCTTTTTTTGTTACCCACCACGAACGTTGGTGGAACAAATGTTTTTAGGGTTCCGTAGTCAACTAGGAACCCTTATAGTTTCGCCATGTCTGTCCGTCTGTCTGTCTGTCCGCGGCTAAGCTCAGAGACTGTTAGTACTAGAAAGCTGTAATTTGGCATGAATATATATATCAGTCACGCCGACAAAGTGGTAAAATAAAAAATAAAAAATAATTTTTTTTTAGTGTACCTCCCATAGACGTAAAGGGGGGGTGATTTTTTTTTTTCTCGACTAACCCTATAGTGTGGGGTATATTTGGATAGGTCTTTTAAAACCATTGCGAGGTTGCTAACATGATTTTTCTATTCAGGGATCTGTTTGCGAAATATCCAACTTTAAAGTGACAATTTTCATTAAAATCGACCGTCCTCCCCCCCCCTCTAAAATCTAAACTGATGGGTGGAAAAATTTGAAAAAATTCAGAATAGTAGTAAATATATCAAATTTACTAGGAAAATTATAGCGGCTAAGATTGCTTGGAAATTATTTGTAGTTTAAGAGTAAATAGTAGCCTAAGGTATAAAACATACCTAAACTTGGATGATTCCGTACACATACGAAATCCTTCGAAAAATATTACTTGATTTTTTCGTAATGGCTACGGAACCCTACCTTGGGCGTGTCCGACACGCTCTTGGCCGGTTTTTTTACTAGTTAGCTTTGGGAATGAACTCTTACAGAATCTCAGGAACTGTCACTTTCCAGTAGGTTTACTACTCTAAGATAAGTGATATGACATTCCCATGACACATCAAAGACAAAGAGATTAATGTTAAGCAAACTCACGTCTATTTAAAAAGAAAATACTGGGTCATTACATTAAATTAGGAAATAATACACTGGTTGGTTAACCCGACTAGTCATTAAATTTAATAGTTGCTTATCTTTTAAATGCTACGAGTTAAGATACTAGTGCGTCTTAGACTTCGATCAACAATATTGTTGATCGAAGGTCTTAGAGTAATTAGTTTTATATGATCAGAAGATAGAAGCCTTATTTTTAAAGCAAACGGACATAAAAACACGGTGAGAATGTCAACGTGATTTGAAGCGAAACGGTTCCATCCCGGTACTCGATTCAATTTCTTCTAATATACATAGATAAAATAAAACAACGCTGTTCTTTAACACGCAAGCAAGCAACTAACTTTATTAGAAAAAGAGTTCATACAGTACAACATAGATGGCGCTGGTGGTATGATATTTTGCACCTTATAACACTCCCACTCAAAATATCTTATCTAAATTTTAAAATTACATCTAACATACCTTGACTATGCCCAGAGCATTCATGAATTTATAATGTTTTATAATGCCTAAACTTTTTGTTAGTAAATCTGCCGGCATATCTGATGTACATAAATAATTAACACAAACTATATCTTTACTTATCATGTCTCTACAAAAGTGATATTTAACATCAATATGCTTAGTTCTGTTATGAAATACTGGATTTGCCAACAGTTTTTGGGCACTCTGGCTGTCATTATGTAGAGCAATTTCATACATTTTCCTTGTGATCTCATATTGCAAATTTCTTAAATATACTGCTTCTTTGCAAGCTTCAGAGATTGAAACATACTCAGCCTCTGTGCTTGAAAGTGATATACATTTCTGTTTACTACAACACCATGATATGGCTGCTCCTGACAAGGTAAAACAATAACCCGTATATGATCTACGATCATTTACATTGCTACCCCAATCAGCATCTACATAACCCTTTATGCTAACATTTCCATTTTTACTATATTTCAAACCCACATCTTTAGTTTTCTTTAGATATCTTAGTATTCTTTTAGCATAAGACCATTGTTCTTCATTACTGCAGTTATTAAACTGACTAAGGTATGACACTGAATAAGCTATATCGGGTCTAGTGAGGACGGCTAGATACATTAAACTCCCGATAAGCTGTTGATAAGGATATTGACAGTTGGAAACATTTTCTTTCTTACTTTTTAAATTTGCCTCCATAGGAGTATCAATTGTGTTACAGTCTGTCATATTGAATCTACTTAATAAACTTTCAATATACCTTTTCTGACTCAATGTTACTGTACAATTCTGTTTATCAAAATTTACTGACATTCCAAGACAGTCTTTAACACATCCCAAGTCTTTGATTACAAAATTAGTACTCAACATGTTTTTCAAATGTTTCAGTTCATTTTCATCATTCGAAAACACAAAAAAGTCATCGACATACAGTGTTACTATTGTCTGATTTGTACCAGTTATTTTAGAGTACAAACATGGTTCCAATTTTGACTTAGTATAGCCATCTGCCAACATACAGTTGTCCACCTTTTTGTGCCATGCTCTGGATGCCTGTTTAAGCCCATATATAGCTTTTTTAAGTTTTAGAACTTTGTGATCACTTGAACAGTCAAAACCCATAGGTTTTTGCATATATATGGTCTCATCCAGGTCTCCGTTCAAAAAAGCTGTCTTCACATCAAGATGTACAACATCAAAATTTAACTGAACTGACAAAGCAAATAATAACCTTAAAGTAGTATGTCTAACCACTGGAGAGAATGTCTGTTCGTAATCCACACCATATTTTTGCGAACATCCTTTAGCCACTAACCTAGCCCTATAGCATACATTATTAGCACTGTCACACTTTTTCTTCAGAACCCACTTGCACTTTACAACAGATCCACCAATTGGAGTATCAACAACTTCCCATGCATTGTTGTTTTCAAAGCTTTGTAATTCTTCTTTTACAGCCTGTTTCCAACACTCCTTTTCTGGACCTTGTAATGCCTCTTCTAATGTCAGCTCTTCATTATCAGGTTCATATTGTTCTGTGCACATAAATCCATATCTGTCAGGTTTTTTCCTTTGTCTTTTTGGCAAAATTTTTTCAATTGTTTCTGTGCAATGATCTTCATCAGATGTTACATCACTTGGTACATAAGTTTCATCATTTTTATTGGTGCTCTCTACAGAAACAAATGAGTCGTCAAAATCGTTATTGCCTGACAGGTCTCCCACTTGATCTTCACACTCTGGGCTTGGCTCTGACTCGTTCTGCTCAATTTCAATCACACTGTCTGGATGGGAACCTTTTTCTTCCATAATAATAACATCACGACTGGTTGTGATTGACCGTGTTACTGGATTATACACTCTGTAGCCTTTCACATCCTCTGGATAGCCTATCAAAATGCATTTTTCTGATTTCTTGTCAAACTTACGCCTTTTTTCTTTTGGTATATGCATCATGACAGTGCTACCAAAAATTCTAATGTGACCGAGGTTTGGCTTACTTTTTGTCCATAGCTCATATGGTGTACGATGGTTCAATCCAGTTTTTACAATTCGATTCTGTAAATAAACAGCAGTATTAATGGCTTCTGCCCAAAATTCCTTACCCAGTTTAGCTTCAAACAAAAGACATCTGGCTTTCTCGACTACTGTTCTATTCATGCGTTCACATAGCCCGTTTTGTTCTGGGGTATAGGAATTTGTCCTTTGATGAGTTATTCCCATTTGTTTCAAATAATTATTAAAATCATTATTGCAAAACTCTGTGCCGTTATCACTCCTAAGAATCTTTATTTTCTTTGAAGTTAAGTTCTCCACCTTTAATTTATACTCTTTAAAGCAATTAAGAGCATCACTCTTGTTTTTCAAGAAATAGACATAGGTCATGCGGCTGTGATCGTCAACAAAAAGTAAAAAATACCTTGATCCTCCAAGAGATACATTTTCCATCGGCCCGCAGATGTCACAGTGCACTACTTCCAAAACTTCAGCACTCCTGTTGCCTTCATGAGCAAAAGGCAAACGGCTTTGTTTTCCCTCACAGCACACTACACAATTCATCTTGCTAATATCTGCCTTTTCATCAAACACGACTCCCTCCACAGCATTCTGCATTTTATTCATGTTATAACTATTAACATGTCCTAGTCGACGATGCCAAACTTCTGGAGACTCAATCACTGAAGCCAATAAACATGTAGGTATTTTCAGTTTATACACTCCATTTATGAGTGAAGCTGTTGCTACCAAAACATCTTGTTTATTAAATATTTCACATGCATTTTCCGTGAAATTCACTTTATTGCCTTGTCTTATCAACTGACTTACTGATAAGAGATTGGTAGTCAGGCTGGGTACACACAATACGTTTTCAACAGTTATGTCAAAATCGCACTCGGCAGTAGACGTAGTGATTTTTACATTTCCGCAACATTCCACCGGCACTTTATTCTGATTGGCGACGACAATTTCTTTTGTGAAACCAGAATAACGCGCATCGATTACCCAATGTCGATTTGTTGTAAGATGTGAGGATGCGCCGCTATCAATATACCAATCGCTCTTGTTAAAACACCCATTGACGAACACAGCACTAAAGGCATTCGTAGTTTTCTTTTCAATTTCATGGGTATTATTTGAAGAATCATCTGTTTTTTCACACTGATTGCGATAGTGGCCATGTTGTTTACACTTGTAGCATTTGACGCGTTTTCCTTTGACATTGACAGGTAGCGACTTCTGCGCACTCGCGCCATCTTTCCGAACCATAGACTTTGCATTCTTTGCATGTTGGTATTGTTGGTGGCGGAAACATGCCAACGCGTTGTTGACATCTCCGGTTTCCGGTTCCATATCTATCAATTTTGATTTAATGGCGTCCGTCGTGATCACCATTCCGGAATGTTCGATGGCCATTATCATGGGCATGTATTTTTCACTTAATCCAGCCAACATGATAGAACCAATCCACTCGTCACTTATTCCAAAACCCGTTCCAGCCAATTTTTGACCCGCTTCGACGATTTGTGTAACATAGGACGTCATCGATGTGCAGTTATCAAGTCTGACTGAAATTAAATTTCTCAACAGAGTAATCTTTCTGGTAAAGCCTGAGTCATCAAAGAGCATCTTGAGCTTTTCCCACAACTCCTTCGATGTACTGACGTTTTTTATGTGTACATAAATTGACGGATCGATTGTTAAAATTAATTTGGCTTTTGTTCTCGCGTCATCTGCAGCTTCTGGCGTCACGTCGGGCTCTGGTTTAATGCATTTAACCATGCCTTCAAGCACCAAAAAATTCTCTGCCGCGAAACACCACTCACTGTAATTCTCGCGCCCCTTTAACCTGGGTACGCTCACTAAATAGTTCGAGCTGGAAGCCATGACCGGTTACTTGCAAGTCCAAACAGCAAAAGTACAGAGATTGACGCGGTTTTCACACTTCACTTTTTAGTCTGATAGTAAAAACACTCTGTCTATTGTCCATCACACTGATAATACTGACAATAAACGCGAAAAAAGATTAATTTGCGATGCTAGGCACATAACCTAAAATAAAACAACGCTGTTCTTTAACACGCAAGCAAGCAACTAACTTTATTAGAAAAAGAGTTCATACAGTACAACATAGATGGCGCTGGTGGTATGATATTTTGCACCTTATAACAATAGAACTCTATGAATTTAGTATGAAAACTTTTTTATTCAAGAGCGCCGCGACTGCGACGCGCCCCCGTCCCACGTCTCTTCTGTGTGGCTTGCGCCTATGATATAATATAACACGACTAAATCGAAACACTCGCGCAAATTAAGTAAAATTTAACAAAAAAACACAGTAGAAACTCGCCTCAGCTCCCTAAAAATACAGTCCAAATGCACTACAAACTTTCATGGCTAATTGTATGTTCAAACTACAACGCTAAAACAAACTAATTTGAATCCTACGCCGTTCAAGTATGGACCCCGCAATCTATTGACATGCAAGGAGGTGAAGGCTCAAGTACCGTTGGGGTCGATGACCATGCGTGGGAAACTGATCTTTGTTGGAGAACAAACCGATGTGTGTAGAAAATATTACCAATTAGCATTTACCTTTGGATTCGTCCATGTCAATCAGTCTCCCAGGCCTATTATTGACGTGACAACGTCTAATAAATCGATGAACGCCGGCTGCACGCACGAAAAAAGATGACGCAATGTCCCGTACATGTCCCGTACAAGCTCTCTACAAGTAGTGAACGCCGTTGGATGCACCGTTTACAAGATATTTGACAAAACACCGGTTCTCGTTCGATCACCGAGGTTAAGCAACGTCGGGCGCGGTCAGTACTTGGATGGGTGACCGCCTGGTTTCATTTTTGTTGTTTGAATGTTTTTTTTTTATTTATTTATTTATTTGTTTTGTTATGACGTTGTCACGTTAAACTATCGTCCGTAAACCGACTTTACAGATAACCTGTTTTATCATCACCATTTCAGCCGAAAGACGTCCACTGCTGAACATAAGGCCTCCCCCGAGGCTCGCCGAACAGACCGGTCCTGCGCCATTCGCATCCAATGCGTACCCGCAACCTTAACCAGGTCGTCGCTATGTTCTTGGAGGCCTATCTACACTGTGTCTTCCGGTCCGTGGACGCCATTCGCGAACCTTTTGACCCAATCTGCCATCGGGTATTGTATCAACGCAAGGCACCTCCAGAAATGGAGTGGCACTTTAAGAAGAAGCTCAAAGGTGTTCTCAGTATGAAGTGACAGACCGGGGTTCAGTACCTGTCCGGTGGGGTTCCCGGGGTTGATGACGACGAGCATGAGGGAGACCGCAACATTCTCTACATTTCTATTAAGCATTGTGACGCCGTAAGCAGCCGATGGCGTTTATAGGAGACCATAGCCTTACTACATACAAAATAAGTCGGATCTCCACTGAGCGCGCCGCCTCGCGAGGCAGCTATTTTCGGTGCGATTTTGAGCTTTCTGTAGAACAAAATCATGCCTCTTGCGCTTGCCTCGCGAGGCAGCTCGCTTACTGGAGACCCGGTTATTGCACAAGCACGCACAAATAAATGGACGCACGCACATACCTACTCACAAATCTATACCTAACTTTTTATATGTTAAAACTTTCAAACTTAAGTGATCCAGTTTTATGACGTGAAGATCCTGTAGGTTAAAACCCACCCGATTCTTAATAACGACGATACATTGTTAAATTGTTAATGAGTTCTTGTACCTCTAAATGCGAGTAGGTAAATGCCGTCTAAATATAAACACCGTAATAGGCAATTTATTTATACATATAGCGAAAGTACGCGTAAATCATATTTCCTGGAACCATTTCTCATTTGGGCGGGATTACAGGCATACATTCGAGCACTAACCAACACTAGTAGTTGCTCCGGGATTTTGCCTGCAAACTTGAACAAATTATTGCCTATAGTGAAAATAAACGGATCACTCACGTCTTAAAACGAGTTTAACTCGACATGTTTCGGGCTAATCCGTAGCCCTTCCTCTCGGAGTCGCACGTCACGGCGGCTGCCAAACGTGCACTGCGTGCTAACGCCCTGGTCGCGCGGCTACTCGACGCAACTGACAGCGACACACAACTACCCCCGTTTTCATCATCACTTTTATTGTCATTGTCAAATGTAGGGTAGCACACAACACTAACCACATCACTTTGTAAAGGTTCGCCCACACTCACCGTTGACGCAGTACGAACATTCAACACTGTTTTCCAACTCGGGGATACTGACCAACCACTATCCCGGTTAAAATTTGGATGACGACCAATCTCGAAACATGTCGAGTTAAACTCGTTTTAAGACGTGAGTGATCCGTTTATTTTCACTATGAGTGAGTCTCACGGTAGTTTCATGTTTAAATTATTGCCTGTTTTTTTTTCACTTTTTTTGAAGTTCCCAATCCGCACTGGGGCCGCGTGGGAACTGCGGCCCAACCCCTCTCATTCTGAGAGGAGGCCTGTGCCCTGCAGTAAGACGTATATAGGCTGGGATGATAATAAATAATAAATATCACGGGACAATTCACACCAATAATTGACCCAGTCCCAAAGTAAGCTAGGAAAGCTTGTGTTATGGGTACTAGGCAACGGATAAACATACTTATATAGATAGATACATACTTAAATACATATTAAACACCCAAGACCCGAGAACAAACATTCGTATTTTTCATACAAATATCTGCCCCGACACGGGAATCGAACCCGGGACCTCAAGCTTCATAGTCAGGTTCTCTAACCACTAGGCCATCTGGTCGTCAATGATGATGATGATGATGGTTATGATGATCATTGAGGTGAAGAACGAGGAAAGGGAGTCGGGGGAGTTGGAACGTGCGCGGTCATTCAGATAGGGCGTCGGCCTTGAATTTCCCTCCATGTGTTACAAACTCTTCAACCCAACGTGTCTCCATGTAACACAAACACATCAAACAGACAAGACACTCCGTCCAAACATATACGCGGCAAATTAAGTTGTACCGGCAAAGATCTCGGGCTCTCAGAGTTATAATAGGTATAAATAACGGTTCGCATCGTAGTATCTTAGTGTACAAGTTAAGTATGAAGTATCTTTTTCTATTTATTTTTTATTTTCTTCAACCTCATTTTTTTTTTTTTTTTTTTTATTACTTTTACGGTCATCCCGTGAAACCATATATTTCAAACTAAATACAAACTGAAACATAGATGCACAGAAAAAACCCCAGAAAAAAGACCAATGCTGGGAATCGAACCCAGGTCCTCAGCGTTCCATGCTGCGTGCTTACCCCTACACCATCACTGGTCTAGAAGTTAGCGACGAATCTTTCCCATACATCGTACACTTCAGTCTGTTATAATCACATTTAGGCAGTGATAAAGCGCATCTATGTTATGCCCTCTACCGAGAGACTTCAACACTCCTTCGGAGCTACCCGCTCACCTGGACCAAGAGATGGCGCTACTAGGCCAACTTTTACAAGTTAAGTATGAAGTATCTTTTTCTATTTATTTTTTTATTTTCTTCAACTTCATTTTTTTTTTATTACTTTTACGGTCATCCCGTGAAACGTTCCAGGAACGCTGAGGACCTGGGTTCGATTCCCAGCATTGGTCTTTTTTCTGGGGTTTTTTCTGTGCATCTATGTTTCAGTTTGTATTTAGTTTGAAATATATCTTAGTGTAGACAAATATAGACGATTCGAGATGACGAGGGTCTAGTAGTCATGCTACATAAGTCCTACAGCCACGGAATTGGTCTCCAAGTACTAATCTTTGCAAGCAAGACACAGACGCTGCTGCGTAGCATGTGTGCTGGAGTAGCAAGAAAATTGGTAGTGTCCGATAGCAACATCATTTTTAACTAAAACGCATGGAACAAAAAGAAATAAAATACTATCTTTTGTCCGCGGCATCCCCCCGCTGAAGTAGATCAAAAAGTTTTTTCCCGTGGTAAATAGATATGTCACTCTCCAGCCCTTCGACTATGCCCATACACAAAATCACGGCAATCCGTCGCTCAGTTTCGACGTGAAATATAATATTATTATGGATATGGATTTTACTCATTTGTTTAAAATCGGCACACAGTAGCAAACCCAATCCATAACATTGGATTATTAACAATATTAAATGGTTAATGTAGAAAAGTATCGAAAACCGCGAATATGAGAACACTCAGCATATTACTGCGGCCAGCTGCAGCGGTGGTTTTAAGTGCGATTGATTGTACAGATCGAATGAAACAAACTAATTAGAAATAATAAGCATAAAAAATATATTTATTTATAAAATATATCATACATTTTGGAAATTTAACTTTAGTAACCGGCGCGCAACAATTCATGAACAGTGTTTCAGTACAGGCCGATTCCTGCCCAAAACTTGCCGAAACCGGTCAAACTCTAGCTAGCCATAGTTTTAATTAATACATAAATACAACCCCGTAAAACAAAACCACGCCATCAAAAATGCCAAAATACAATGGAATAGGCCGTACCTTATTGTGGTTTAATCCAAATGTTTCACTACTTTTCTAGAGCTGCTATATCTAACAGCTCACACAATTCGTGTAAGAGTACGATTTGCACGGTTCCAAAAATCTACAGACATAATTAACGTCAGTACAATGAATAGAATACTAGTCTACACAGGTTGTTTGGCAGTCGGGTGTAGGGGTTTTAAGGGGTGATTAAAGGATTTAAGTTAGGGTCATTCTGAACATTTTTGAATTTTTTGACTACATTACTATCATGAAACGTTGCAAGGTTTTTGTGGTTCAGTCATTTTTATCTTTTTTTTGAAAAAATCACTCTTTTTGCCAGTTGTTATTATTGTATTGAATTAATTATTATTGTTTTGCCTTCGCAATACCCTGGTTCTTCAAAATTAATTCAAATGATTGCCTATTACTACTAGATTGATTCTTTAGACATGACGAGAAAAAAAATCTCAAATACATTTGTAACTTCGCGTGTCTACAAAAATAAATTAACAGTGATTTACGTGTACAAATTACTTAACTTTTTGATTTACGGGCTTTCTAAATATGTGCCATTTAAGAAAAGAAAAGTAAAAAATAACAAAAACTAAGGCATTTATCATGCGCTTTAACTAAAGAGTAGAGTGCGACGCGTGAAAGTCAATTACAAATATTGCATTTGGCTGGTTAACCCGACGCCATAACTGTTGGTTGTTCATCTTTGTTTACATTTAGTTAAGTACCTATGGCCTATGGCCTAAGTCCTGTCCCTGCGGCCTAATCCAGCTGAGGCCGTATTGTCTAACGCTTCTGACGCTTGCCTTCGCTTTCACCGTCTCTTTCTGTCATCATTTTATACCGTTTGACAGAAAGAAATAGTGATTGCGAAGGCAAGCGTCAACAACTTAGACTTAGACAATAAGCCTGCCGGATTGTGATGCCAATACGTTGCCAATGCAACAGCCCTACACGACGCTACACTAGACCCGATAAATTATTTATATCGTACACTACCGGCAAGATAGCACCTTTGCAACAGCTATTTCGCTGTACCGTTGACTCGACATCGTAGATTTTGACGACACGTTGTAGTTTTATACGACATTGCATCGTGTATTCAAAGCAAATACATAAAATTTCTGATGTAATAAACATAACCGTATAGACATAGACATAGACATAGACATAACTTTATTCGACATCAAAAAAGAAAATACACTGACTAATACACTGAGAAAAATAAAAAGAACAATAATAACAATAAAAACAAAAAACATAATTGTAGATGTCGAAAAGGAATTTGACTCAGCATAAGCTGTAGTATGTGCCTGCTACAGCGCTGATTTTCAGTCAAACCCTTCATATCCGTGCATCAAACTTGTTAGACAAGGGCAGTTTGTTTAGATATTTTTGCAACAACTGAGTTACTAAACGTTTTTATCTACATGCATTTTTGTTAAGAGGCAAACTCTGAATTGATATAAAAATAAATAGAAAACTTCAGTAGTTATGGTTTTTTGCACCTGATAACACCACCATTCAAGAAATGCAAACAATAATTAATTCCGAATATCACGACTCAAAATCTTAGTGCGGGTATACATTTTTCAAAAAATCAGAATAATCCAAATTTCTCGAAAACGGTGAGACTTGTACTAAGGTAACTTTTTGATATTTGGTAGATGACCTGCTCACCTATCTCCCATTTAAGTTTGTCGTGCTATTTACTGGACACCCTGTATATAGAAGGCAATGTCGTCAATATACTTCCTTTATAGGCTGTCCAAAACACGCAGAATCACTTCAGTTTCGTTCCAGATATAGTTATAAGCATACAAAACAAACAGCAACAATAAAGCGCAGGGTGTTACCACGGGGGCAGCGTGCTCGATAGAACTATCGAAAGGGCGAACGCTCTTAAGAATAACAAGGTTCCATGGCGCAAGAAGAAGCGGAGACTAACATTTAAACTATTCCATATTTTTCATACTAAATACAAACTGAAATATAGATGCACAGAAAAAACCCCCAGAAAAAAGACCAATGCTGGGAATCGAACCCAGGTCCTCAGCATTCCGTGCCGTGTGCTATACCCCTACACCACCATTGGTCTAGAGGTTCAGACACGAATTTTTCCCATACATCGTACATTTCAATCTGTTAAATAATCACCTTATGCAGTGATACAGCGCGCACCTATGTTATGCCCTCTATCGAGAGACTTCAACACTCCTTCGTAACTAACCGCTCACCCGGACCAAGAGATGGCGTTACTGAGCAACTTTTAACAAGTTTTGTATTTAGTATGAAATACATGGTTTCACGGGATGACCGTAAAAGTAATAAAAAATGAAGTTGAAAAATAAATACAAAAAGATACTTCATATTTAATAATAATAATAATAATAGTAAATATTTATTTAGGCATTTTTTTTAGAACCATTTCATATTACAATCATTCAATAACACATTATCATTTCATTTCATTTAAAAGCATTACATTACATTACATTTAAAACTATTCCATATTATCTAGAATGATACTTGGTACTGCACGACCTTATTCCGCCTGCTCCTTTCTTCCACAGATCGACCAGGAGTAGGCGGGGTCTCCACCCTCACGTTGTCAGTATTCCCAAATTCCGCACAAAGCGTTTTCGCTCTTCCTTCATCAACCGCACAGCTAAGGAGTGGAATTCCCTGCCTGCGACTGTATTCCCTGAACACTACAATTTGGCCGCTTTCAAGTCTAGGGTGAATGAGTATTTGCTAGGCAAGCGTGCTCCATCGTAGGCCTCATCTTCGCTTTCCATCAGGCGTGATTGTGGCCAAACGCAAGCCTATATAGTATAAAAAAAAAAAGAATGGAACCTATATAGTTCCTCATCATCCCAGCCATTCCCAGCCTATACAGGGTGTATCCTAAGTATCGTTTAGTGTGGCCAGACGATTATTCCGCAAATACAACTGGGCCCTATTTGACGAATCTACAAGTTACACTGATATCGAAAGTAACATGACACCAATAATTTGTTATAAATAAAACGATAAATATCCAATTTTTTCACATTAAACACTCCCATAGGTACGTTTAGTGCCAGCTTAGTAGAAGGGGTTTAGTTTCCTTATTGTAAAAGGTTATTTTTAAGAAGCTTATTGACATTTACAACAACAACAACAACAAGGCCTCTTACATCTTGACAGGTGTTTGAAGCGGCGTCCGTTTGAGAGAGGCAACGCCGTTCGTAACTGTAAAGTCCGATCCGAGAATGGCACGTTCGCCCGTATTTTTGGCACACGAACTGAGAGCCCGCCAACGAAGCAGAAGATGCATCGTAGTCGTGCCGTCTCGCCCGTTACTGTGCTAGGCTCGAAACCAGGTTGTCGTGGGTGTTACAACCCTCCGCGAAACTTTCTCCACTCATTGCGGTCGGAAGCAAAGTCTTCCTCCCACGCGCCGTGATCGATGTTGATGGCGACTGGGAGAGAAGACTGAAGCGGAGACTGGGTCGTCCTACCTTAAGTTTCGCAATTGCCACTTCGCTCAACAAAACCTGCCTTTTGTTTTTTATTCCCCCTCTATGCAGGTTAATTATTTTGCATCCCTTGAAAAGCTCCTTGAAGATGTTATGCCAGCGTTTCAGCACCATATTATAATGGGTGATTTTAATACGTGCCTACTTAAAAACGATTCCCGCTCTAGATCCCTTAGGTCTGATGTTGAGGCTTGCAACCTAAGTATTCTCCCATCCAATGCTACTCATCATTTCCCGAACTGTTCCCCGTCTCTTCTAGACCTATCTATCACTTCTTCTCCTGGTCATGTTGCTAAAGCTGGCCAGTGTTCTGCAGACGCTTTCTCTTATCATGATTTGATTTACCTCTCATATAAAATTCGACCTCCTAGGATTAAACGTAAAGTTATTTTGCAGCGCAACTTTGGTAGAATGAATATTGACTTGCTTCGTGAGGACGCAATGAAGATCGATTGGGCATCCGTCTCCGGAGCTGGCGCGGTTGATGATCAAATCGCTCTTTTCAACTCACTTCTCACTAAACTTTATGACGTGCACGCTCCGGTCAAACCAATCAAGGTGAAGCATCTTCCTGCTCCCTGGCTTACTGATGATATCAAGTCCCTGATTCGAAGGAAGAATCAAGCTATAGTAAGGTACAAGGTTGACTCTTCGGACAGAAACAGGGACAAATATCGTGTCTTGCGGAATCGCTGTAGCACTATCTGTAGAGACGCTCAAAGACGCCATATCCACGAGGCAGTTGAAAACGGAGACCCTGCTAAAGTTTGGAAATTTCTTAAATCAATAGGAGTTGGTAAATCTCAGCAAAAATCTATTTCGGCTGGTATTAATATTGATCAGCTCAACCAGCATTTCTCTTCTTCGGCTATTTTCAGTGGATCTGAAAAAGACAAAACACTAACTTATCTTTCAACATTACCAACTTCTGATACTACTCCTTTTTATTTCAATCAATTTACCGACAGTGATGTTAAGAAGAGCATATTATCCATCGCTTCAAACGTTGTTGGTGTTGATAGTGTAAGTCGTGCTATGATCCTTCCTCTCCTTGATATAGTTGTTCCCGTCATCACTTCTATACTTAATAATTCTATTACATCGAATATATTTCCTGTAGAATGGAAGGATGCTGCAATTATTCCCCTACCTAAAAAGTCCAGTCCGTCATCCTTTTCTGACTACAGACCAATTTCTATTCTCCCTTTCCTATCCAAAGTTTTGGAGCGTCTAGTGCATCAACAGTTATCATCATATCTAAACAGAAACGACCTCCTCAATCTTTTTCAGTCTGGTTTCCGTCCTGGTCATAGTACGGCAACCGCACTTGCGAAGATCACCGATGACATCCGAATGGGTATGGATAATAGAAAACTCACTGTTTTAACTCTATTAGATTTCAGCAATGCTTTCAACACTGTTGATTTCGACATTATGCTTGGAATTTTACGCTCTCTTAACATATCTCCTGCGGTTATTGAATGGTTTCGTAGTTACTTAGTGGGTCGTCGGCAAAGAATAAAGGCGGAAGATTCTCGATCTTCCTGGTGCAACACTCTTGCTGGTGTACCACAAGGAGGAGTGCTGTCTCCATTATTATTCTCTATTTTTATAGATTCTATTTCTCGTAATCTTCTTTCTTCGTATCACCTTTATGCTGATGACCTACAAATCTACTCTCAGGGTGTGATTGGCGATCTTCCGTTGGTTATCGAGTCTGTTAACTTGGATCTAAAGAAGATTTTGAAATGGAGCCAACGATTTGGCCTGATTGTTAACCCGACAAAGACCCAGGTCATTGTTATTGGTAGCTCGAAACTTGTCCCAAGAGTCGACTTTGCATCTCTGCCACCGGTGCGTTTCGACGGAGTACTAATACCGTTTGCGCATCAGGTCAAGAGCCTGGGTGTTATTTTAGACCGCACTCTCTCATGGTCTCCTCATGTGTGCGAGGTGAGCAGGAAGGTGTTTGCTGCGGTGGGATCTTTAAGACGGCTTCAGAATTTCCTACCTTTTGCTACCAAGGTTGCGCTTGCTCAAACTTTGCTGCACCCTATATTCGACTATGCTGACATTTGCTATCCCGATCTCCTAGAAGAGCAGCTTAATAAACTTGAGCGAATTCAAAATCTATGCATTCGGTTTATCTTTGGTCTGCGTAAGTTCGATCATGTCTCTAATTTTCGATCACAGCTCAAGTGGCTCCCAATCCGCCTTCGCCGTAACTCTCACGTTCTCCACCTTCTTTACGGCATTCTCTTTAACCCTGCAACTCCTCGCTACCTCAAAGAGCGGTTTAGCTACGTAACTTATATTCGATGCTCTCAGAACTTTCTCCTTACCGTGCCTCTCTCTAACTCCAAATTCTATGTCTATTCTTATACTGTCCAGGCTATTCGGTTGTGGAATGCCTTGCCGATTGACTTACGACGGGCAAAATCTCTGTCAATCTTTAAATCAATGCTTAAGGTGTACTATCTGTCTTCTTGTAATTATTAGCTTTGTTATAGTGTATTTATTTATATGTGGCTGTTTATCCCAATGCTTATATTTGTTTTAGACGTGTACTTATTATATGTACGATATATGTATGAGTAGATGTACTATTTTTTGTTGCGTTTTAATTTTCTGATCCACTGTTGATGCACCACCTGCTGTAAACTAGTCCTTCCTTCTTTGTGGTAAAGGGTTGCCTGGAAGAGATCGCTCTTAAGCGATAAGGCCGCCTATTGCTTACCTTGTAACTTACTCTCTGTGTACCTGTTTTCTGTATTGCTTACTATTCCTGGTGTACAATAAAGAGTCATTGTATTGTATTGTATTGTTAACATTTAGTGTTTGTTTCATTTAAATCGGTTCACAAATAAGAAAGATACGTTTATTTTAAGAATTTATCGAACTGTTTTTATAAGAGTTGTTATTATGAACGCGCTAATCTCAGGAACTACTGCTCCGATTTGAAAAATTCTTTCAGTGTTAGATAGCCCATTTATCGAGGAAGGCTATAGGCTATATATCATCACGCTAACACCAATAGGAGCGGAGCGGAGCGGAATAATGTTTCCAAATTGGGGGTTTTTGAAGTGAAACTTATATATCTCGGGAACTACTGATACGATTTCAAAAATTCTTTCAGTGTCAGATAGCCCTAGATAGGGCGGGTTGGGAGCGGGTGGGGGAGCGAGTTGGGAGCGGGTTGGGGGCGGGTTGGGAGCGGGTTGGGGCGGGTTGGGGGCTGTTTGGGGTCGGATTGGGAGCGGGTTGGTTTATTATGAAGTTTCACTTCTTCGGGAAGGATCTAAGGAGAGCCATAATTGATGAAAAAGCAAATTGGATAAAAAATAAGCTGCCCAAATTACTAATTCCACGCGGACGGAGTCGCGGGCAAAAGCTAGTTGATAATTAATTTATAATGTTTAGTTAATTTTTGACAGCTAATTGGGCGTGGTTTGGCTTGTCTTCTATTTTTGCTTGTTTTTACGTAAACAGATCTACAATGTTATTTAATTAACGACCAAATCAAACAGACACGCACGCACTCGCACACAAAAGTTGTTAGTATGCAAAGCCCCTAGTAGTGTCCACGACATAGAGCAAATAAAGTGAGCCTCGCCTTGGACATCGCAACACGTTTAGAGGATAAAGGAAAATGCATGTTTACCATGTCGAAATTATTCGTAGTGTAGAATACTAGCATACTTAGCATAGCTTGATTCGATATTGACAAAGGTGCAAGGATCAGTTCGAAACATGTCATGTCTTTGTTTTTTAAAAGCTTTTTATTAAGTTGCAATGTATCTACTCATGTATGTACGGGTCAAATCTTGGGAGTCGAATTTGACCCACTTCCAGTGGTCGGATTCACTCGAAATTTGGTATACTTGTGTAAGTTGGATGACAAAGCAAGTACAGTCAACAAAAAGTACAGTCAGCTAAAAAGCTTGCTCTTAAAATGATTTTTTTAACAAAACTTATCTCTACGTATCTGACACATTCGTAGTCTGCTCATTGGTACGCACTACGCTCTTAAACTACTGTTACACATGCTCTAGAACAGCATGCTAGAAAGCGTGCTATGACTATGCTTAATATAAGCATGCTTATGAACTGTTTACATTTGCTAGCAATAAGCATGCTAGTTTTAAGTATGCTCAAAGCAAACACTCCAATACACATGCCATTTAATAAATAATAATAAATGTCAGGGGACAATTAACACCAATTGACCTAGTCCCAAAGTAAGCTAAGTAAAGCTTGTGTTATGGGTACTAGGCAACGGATAAACATACTTATATAGATAAATACATACTTAAATACATATTAAACACCCAAGACCCGAGAACAAACATTCGTATTTTTCATACAAATATCTGCCCCGACACGGGAATCGAACCCGGGACCTCAAGCTTCGTAGTCAGGTTCTCTAACCACTAGGCCATCTGGTCGTCTCTAGGCCATTTGATAGCGTGCTCTTTGCCAGTTAGAACAAAACCGTGAAAAATCAAACAGCCATCCGCATGGAGCTAAATAAAATTATCCTTTTGCTGGCGATGCAATGCATTCAAAAACTTCTCTCAGCTAGAGAGCTTAAATTTCTTTTGTGTGAGATATTTTTTTCCAAGTTTAAATGTTTAACCCCAGACATATAAGGAGTACAATTTTAATGATTCGCCTTGTTACACCGCAGCACTTTTTTTTCTTAATGTAACGAAATAGTGTACCAAATGTCACCCGCACAATCAAATGCTACAGCGAAAATACTATAGCATGTTCATTAAAAATACTGAATCCATTCGGCTGAGTAATAAAAAATATATCATTAAGCCCTGGATTACCCCGGGAGGCATAGAGACAAATTACATAAAAAAGCAAAATCGGACCCTGATAACATGATTTTACAAATATCGTACAAAAGACATCGGAATTTTTGCAATAATCTACTTGTTAAGGCCATTAACATAATAATGGTAACAGCGCCATCTATACCGTACGTAAAGTTCTATTTATTCTGTTCGATAACTTCGATACAAGTGTTTCTTCCTTACTTAATTAGCAAATGTAGTAGTTACATAAAGATTCCTTCAGATGGCGCTATTATAGGTTATAAAAACGAAAGCACGTTAGTTTTAAGACCTCTTGGACCTCTCGCTGTACTCATAGCAACATTATAGCTATACAGTTATTTTATTCTTTTATTTGGCCGCCATTTTCACCCTCACTTCAACACTACTCAAGAAAATTAAATGCGGTTACGATAAAAATGAATTTGAAAAAGCTGGTATAAATACCAAAGAAGTCTGGCAATTTATAAAAAATGTTACTCATACGACAAAACAGCATGAATCATCTTCAAGGTTATTACAACTGCACCCGTCGCAACTAACGTCAGCAAACAGCGTAAATGATTATTTCGTTAATGTAGGAGTAAATCTAGCACGTAATTTACAAATGTCTATGCCTACTTCGCCTTTGAGGAACATGTCAACAAATGGTAATAAACTAAAATCATTTGCCCTGTTAGAAACTGATGAAGCAGAGGTCAATAGGATCATTATGAGCCTAAAAGATGTTTCCGCTGTTGGTTGGGATAACATCTCTAATATAATTCTAAAACGGTTTGTTCACATATTTGTCCCAATATTAACTAATATTTTTAATAAATGTTTAGCTGAAGGATGCTTTCCAAAATGTTTAAAAAAAGCCGTCGTTGTCCCCGTATACAAATCTGGTAGTAAAGAACAAATTGAAAATTACAGGCCAATTTCTATACTACCAGCAATATCGAAAGTATTAGAAAAAATAATAAATAACAGGCTTATTAATTTTTTAGAGAAAAAATTTGCATTGTCAAGTTCCCAGTTTGGTTTTAGATCTAAATTATCAACAGCTGATGCTGTTCACGAACTTACAGATTATCTGGTGCGGGAACTTGATAAGGGTAACCAGACACTCGGCATATTTTTGGACCTTTCAAAAGCATTCGATTCGGTTTCTATTCCTATACTAATACAAAAGCTTGAATGTTTAGGCATAAGGGGCACTCAACTTAAGTTATTCACAGATTATTTAAATGGGCGCACTCAATGCGTAAAAATAGGCCATTTTTTTTAGTTCTGATCTGAGAAATACATCTTTTGGGGTCCCACAGGGAAGTATTTTGAGTCCCACTTTATTTTTAATTTACGTAAATAACCTATGTAACCTAAAACTGGATGGTGGTAAAATTATTTCATATGCCGATGATACTGTACTTCTTTTCTCTGCGAGCTCGGAAAAAGAGGTCTATGAACTTGCTCAACAGGGGTTTAATGTGGTAAATAATTGGCTTCGGCAACATATACTAACACTAAATGCATCTAAAACGAAGTATATACAATTCACAATGCGTAAAACGAGGTTATTATTTTTATTTTTATTTACCAAATACATGTTTATTTAAAAATTGCTGAAGAGTGTAATAGGACTTTTCCAGCAGGTGTTTAAGAGTGTCGCACAGACATAGCTGTCCTGCATGTTTGATAACGGAGTAGACGGTTAGTATCGTTTCGTCTAAAACGCAGTTACAACTAACTACGCGCCATGTGATGATTTTAGTAATTTATTTTCCTCGTGGTCACACTACTATAGAGACAATTGTCCTTTCGCTTTCGCCAGAAATCATTTTTTATTCCGCAAAAGTAGTTTAGGTTAGGATCGTTCATCTAAAGAAATAATTTCTTTAATTGGTGTGACTACGAGTCTGCCTTCCTGAAATCTGACCAAGGATACAAAAGAGTGGACGTGGACAGATCGATCTAACAATGCAATCTGACCACGGATACAAAAGGAAAAAATCCAATACACTGTGTGAAAACTATACGTGACTGGAGACAGCGACCATGATATTTATACGTAACTTCAGCAAATTAGGTCTAGGTCTCACGTCATTGTCTAGAAAAAACTAGCAAACAGATTCTAAACGTAATTAAATTAAGTAAACGTTCTAAGCATGGGCTTTTACCCTTGTACCAGACTACAATGGAGAGTCGACAAAAAAGCGATCAAGGCCGGTCGTCGGCAAAAACGTCAATTAAACACGCCATTAACTTTTTGCGGACCGTACCTTCGGACGTTTTTGTTTAATTTTGTTGGCGTTACTTGGATTATTCTGTTACAATTTTTTGAGGGGTGAAAGGGGCAAGTTTGGTATTCTTTCTAATGTTATAAATGCGAAAGATTCTGAGTACGTGTGTGTGTGTGTGTGTGTGTTTGTGTGTGTGTGTTGTGTGTGTGTGTTGAACAAAATACGGTATGATGATAGCTGAAAATGCAGTGATCAGAATTAGGTGAACTAAAATACCTATTCTTCGCAAGATGACATAATACAGGTGGTACCGGGTAGAAAAATATACAGGTTGATATTTTGAACGTGATACAAAGTCAATGTTTTCGATACATCTCTCGATGACTAAAAGGCTCTGATAAGTCTCGAGTTACCAGAGTGAGTAATTAATTAGAACTTTATTAACATTTTTAGTTATCCCACTAAATGTTAATTACAGCGATAAAACCTGTCAAGTGTCAAATGTAGGGTAGCTATACTTTCAGTTTGTGAATTATTTTCTTGTTAGGAAGTTATCAATATTTAATTAAGAGGAATTTTAACAAACGAGTTAATCCATCTTATTATACAGCATCTTCTGAGCAGGAAATACGTAATTTGTGTTACGTTCAAAATTTCACCCTGTATTTTTTCTTGGTTACTGGGCAGCTGAGGCTGAGTAGGTATTCGATATTTACCAGAGTAATAATCGTAATGTTAAACTTACATATTTACTTGCAGTACAGGATGTTTTATACCTATTAGTTTGTAGTAAAAAAGGCTAAACAAGGTTTAAAAAAGTATGACGAAAATTTTATCAAATGTAAGTGTTGTAACTTTTAGATTAACATAAAACATCCTGTAAGTACTGTAAGTAAAAACACCGGACCGCAAGACGCAGTTAGGTAGGCCTCCAACAAGATGGAGCGACGACCTGGTTAAGGTTGCGGGATCGCGTTGGATGCGGATGGCACGGTGCAAATTTCAAATTAAGTGCCAGATGTAATGAATGATACCTACACACGTACGAAATCACAAGTAAAAGCTAGTTTTAATACCTTGAATAATTTTATTACTTACAATTTTAGCTAGGTATCCTACATATTGCTGAATGGTGCAAAACTACAAGTACCTGAAACAAAGAATATTTCATTAATTTACTGTGTTTAAAATCAAGTCGTGGGAGTGTAGTGGGTTGGTCTCTCAAGCAGAGGGTCCAGGGTTTGAGCCTGGGTTCGCAACTTTGAATTTTTTTATACAATATAGGCTTGCGTTTGACCACAATCACTCCTGATGGAAAGCGAAGATGAACTTCGAATATTCGGAATTTATGTGTAAAAATGCTGATTATAAATTGTAATATCTGTACCTACCATATTCTAAAAAATAAATCATTTCTATTTCTAAATTACAATTGAAATTATAGTGAGGACACCTGCACTCGTACAGCTGTGAAGAAATCCAATGATCTATGTGTACTTGCCAAAACGTACTGGACTCAAAATCTTCTCTTTCTGAGAGGAGGCCTGTGCTCTGGAGTGGGACGTATATAGCTGGGCTAGAAACACTGATTTTTTTTTATGGTATAGGGGCAAACGAGCTATTTGTATCACGAACAATATTTTAACCTGTAGGTAGGTATGTACAGGCAATCAATTGTCCACAAATTTCAATCTACAGCGTGTTGCAGTAACTCAGCTTTTTCCATCTAACTTGGTAATTGTTCGGGAATGGTATAAGTTTACGTCTGAACATTCGGTTCATTCATATTCACAAAGTTTCTCAGATTATAAAAGTTATAACTAAAGTCTCGCAGAACTCACTAACTAGTCATGTTCAACCTCACTCCTGAATTCAAAATAGTAATTTGAGAAGTTAGCAACATGTGCAAATTTCCAAGTCAATAGTCAATGAATGAATTAAACTTTGTAGATGGTTATCGTCGTTTAGCGATTCAATAAATTTATGGTTAACTGATCAGTGATCACGGTGCAATTTTGCCCACGAACCGTCAAGTACGTTGAGTTATTCAGTATATAATTTTGTCAATGTTAATAAATGTCGAATTATGGATTCATGGTAGCCTAGGGGCTCGGCCTATGGAAGAAGATTTTGTATTTTTTTTATCTGTATCATTGGATTTATATGAAACAGTTGAGACTCGAATTCACATTTTTTTTTCACTTCACGCATACCAGAAGTTATAGTTTCTGTCTACTATCTATAATATAAAAGTGAACAGCCAGAACGGGATAAAAAAAATTAGACAGAGCAGGATGGCGCTCTACAACACCATTTTGACACGTTTCTCCCAAACAACGCATTATTTCTCTGGAATTTTAAAGCAATTCGATTCTTTGACCTTGGGAATCGCAATAAACTTGAGAAAATATGATATTGGGTGTGTACATTTCGTATATTAAGCAAAATAAAATCACAAGTTCGAATTTCGAGCCAAAAGCGAGCGATCTATTATCTATGCCAGTGTTGCCATTGAGGGCAAAAGAAATCCATTCATAATCCTGCATTGCAGTCTGTAAAGCTCATTAAGCACTGACCTGCATATTAAAGTATGACAAGTTCCTATTTAGCCCTCGCTATGTTGCGGATTTTCAGTGCAACTAATTTATTTTAATGGCAATGATTTTTTTTGACAATAAACGTTGGAAGTCATTGAATGTCACCGATGTAAACAAAACGAAAATAATTCTACATATTTCAGAATAATAATCGATTTTGCAATCAAAATGCCCAAAAAAGTTCACCCCGATGCAAAAAAAATTAAATACATTCAAATGGTTGCGGCAGTCACGGTGTTTGTTATCGAACTCCTCCGAAACGGCTTGACCGATTTTTATCAAATTTTTTCTCTATATTTGGTAGGTTTGACAACAGGTTGTAGGCTATTTTTTATACCCTTATTCTTCGCGGACGGAGTCGCGGGCAACAGCTAGTAATATTTTAACTTTAAACAAGAATAGAATAAAGATCGATTCATATTAGACATTGACCAGACACGTGCTGTATCAGACAGACAAAATATTCTTTGCGCAAAATGGCCAGGCACGGCCCGCGTCTGCGCGTTAGTCATACGAAAGAAATTAATTCGTTAATAAAAACTGTATAGAAGAATATTATTTTGTCTGCCGCGGCACGTGTCTTACACGCTCCTCGGGGTCTGTAGAAATGAATAGACCTGAAACTGTAAACTGATCAAAAGGCTGAACCAGGTATTAAACATATTTGAAATGTTGGGGTAAAAACAACTAAGTTAGCAAAGTAACCACTTTGCGTACTCGAATCATCTCTTGATTAGCAACACGCTTAGTTAATGTGGTTACAAACCAGAGCCAGCCTTTCCTTGACCGCCTGTTAGCGCCTAATTAAACAGTGGCTGGCTAACCACTGTGCTACCGGCTTTCAAAGGGAGCTTAACTGCAAAGTATTTAATTTAGCTGTTTTTTTTGTCTTTACGTCCGTAATACCTTAGTGCCCGAAGACCAAAGTCAATAACCAGTGTGTTGCGATGACATAATGGGTCCGAGATGTGGTGCAACTTTTGGCCTAATAAACAGGCTCAGAGTCGCTCAACGAACTATGGAGAGGAGTATACTCAGGGTTTCTCTACGGGATCGAATAAGGAATGAGATTTGTAGAAGAACAAGGGTCACCGACATAGCCAAACAAATAAGCTCGTTGAAATAACAATGAGGAGGTCATATAGCATGCATAACAGATGGCTGTTGGGGTCGAGAAGTTCTAGAATGGAGACCACGGGTTGGCAAGCGCAGCGTAGGACGTCCACCAAGGAGATGGACAGATGGTCTGTAAAGGCCACAGGTTCACGGTGGATGCTAGCCGCTTCCAATCGTAAAGATTGGATATCAATGAGAGAGGCCTATATCCAGCAGTAGCAGTGGACGTCCTACGGCTGAAATGACGATGAACTGATCATTGATTGTAAGATGAAGATGGTAAGGAGTAATTTTTTCAAAGGATGGTTTTCAATTCGCACAAACTAAATAAAGTTTCTCAAAGGTTAAACGTTGATTCTAAAAGTAACATAAGACGACGTCTTTTACGTTGCAAGGCAGCATTCACAGCAAACGGAGTTAAGGCGCTTTGCTGCAACAGCACTGGTACACATTGTCTGTACACACAGTATTAAAGCTAGTTAATTGTGGATTCAGCTGGTATTGTTTCATGCAGAGGTACACATGTAGTGCGAAATGTTCCTTTGTATTTTATCGGAAAAGTTCGTATTTATCGTACTCTCTCAATTAGCGTCAGTACCCATCTTACATTTTTGCGATCCCGCTTGCTTTGCTCTCCATCGCCCGCTGAGTGACTTTGAGCTTTCTTTTAAGGCTATCGCCCGTATGCTTTAAGTATACTTAAATTTCTTGTACACCAGTGATACAGAATAACCTAGGTTAGGTATACTTATTCACAAGACACATAAATCAGTTTCCTAGACACATTATAGCTCTAACATATTCGTATGCCGCCCTAGAACTGGAATACTCCATTGTACACGTAAGTGCTCAAGTCATCAGGAACTATTTATCAAACTACGTTAGTGGTAATGTGCGCGACATTACCACTGCTGCGGTAAATGGGTTAAGAACAGTACGTGTTTGAAAAGATGACTTTCTGCAAAGTTTCTTGCGGCGCATTCTTCTTGGCAATGATCAGGGAGCGGAAACTTTGGTGCCGATGACACTCGTATTATGTCAAGCTACATTAGACTGCTTTTATCTAGTGAGCTTGGGAAAATTATCTAACATTAGGTTACATGTAAAGGGGAGAAATATAGAAAGAAAAAAAAACAAAATACTAGTATTACACTAAAATAAGGAACTAAAAGCTATGTAATAATAATAATAATACATCATGGGACGATTGATACCAATTGACCTAGTCCCAAATTAAGCAAAGCTTGTACTATGGGTACTAGACAACGGATAAACATACTTATATAGATAAATACATATTAAACATCAAAGACTCGAGCACAAACATTCGTACTTTTCACACAAATATCTGCCCCCACCTGGAATTGAACCCGGGACCTCAAGCTTCGTATATCAGGGTCTCTTACCACTAGGTCATCCGGGAGTCGTCAGGTCGTATGTCCGAAAAATAGTGACGCTTAACTTGCTGTCTTCGTCTTCTGTGAACTGCGGCAGCTAGTACAGTCGTTACCGTAATTAGCGCAGCAGATGACATGGTACCTGCTGCCTGGTCTGCGTCGCAGCGGGGAAATTGATGCCTGCGCAAGATCATTTGATAGATGAATAGCCATAGATTGACAAAGACGTTTGTCGTCGTCGTCTACCTATATACGTCCCACTTCTGTGCACAGGCTTCCTCAGAATAAGAGGGTGTGAGCCATCGTTCCCACGCGAGCCCAGTGCGGAGCGGATCCACACACACCATTGAATTTTTTCGCGGATTCCTCATGTTTTCCTTCACCGTAAAGCTCGTGGTAAATTCCAAATTCGCACATGAATTGTGAAAAAGTCAGAGGAGCGAGCCCGGGATTTGAACATTCATTCATTCATTTGCCATAATTTCATTTGGCATAACAACGTTTGCCATAAAATATACGAGCGTAAATTTTTCAGGATTTTTTGAAATTTCATAGGATACTTATGTTAGGTTAGTATTGTTTTATTACAATTGTGAAGAAAATACTGTTTCAAAAATAAATTAAATTATTTTTTATTTAGCCTATATTTGTGTCCCACTGCTGGGCAAAGGCCCCTCCACTCTTGCTCCACTCCTGCCTATCAGAGGCGAGATCCCGCCATCCCACATTATAGGTATCTAGGTCGTCCCCCCATCTCCTCTTCGGTCTGCCTCTATTTCGGTATCCGTCACTAGGGACACATTCCGTGGCAATTTTGGCCCAACGTTTTGGGTTCATTTGACAGACATGTCCAGCCCAAAAAAAAATTATATCAAATGAAAATTATCGAAACCGATACATTATGGAAAACGATAGAGAACCGTGTCAAAGACGTTCCTACTGTCAAATTGCGATGGAAAGATACCTAGTTAATAGTTTTTTAAAAGTAATTTCGGGCATTCGAATGACTGATTTAATTATAAACGCGGGAAAAACCGCGGGAGAAGCTAGTAAGTTGTTTAAGTCTTCCACCCTCAACTTTTTAGCTTTCTTGCAGTGGTAGAAAAGAGCCGGTAATATCGTATTCGGTCGATACACCAGCACAAAACATTCCAAACTTATGCAGCGAAGACTACTTAGTTGCGAACTATTCCGACGTTCATCTGTATTCATTGTTAAGAAGTTTGTTTTAATCGGTTCAGTGGTCTAGGAGTCCGACTCAAACTCAACTTTCTTACCCAAGAAATATTTCATCATCATCATCTTCATCATTTCAGCCGAAAGACGTCCACTGCTGGACATAGGCCTCCCCCAAGGCTCGCCAAACAGATCGGCACTGCGCCATCCGCATCCAACGCGTTCCCGCCACCTTAATCATCGTCGCTCCATCTTGTTGGAGGCCTATTTACACTGCGTCTTCCGGTCCGCAGACGCCACTCGAGAACCTTTCGGCCCCATCGGCCGTCAATTCTACGAGCGATGTGCCCTGCCCACTGCCACTTAAGTCTGGCGATTCTTCGAGCTATGTCCGTGACTTTAGTTCTTGCGCGGATTTCATTGTTTCTAATGCGATCCCGCAGAGAAACTCCGAGCATAGCCCTCTCCATCGCCCTCTGAGTGACTGAGCTTTCTTATGAGGCCCATCGTTAACGGCCACGTCTCAGTGCCATAAGTCATCACTGGCAACACACTATCTAAAAGAAATAAAGGACAGACCAACTCTCCCGCCCCTCTCTCTGCATATTACATTACCGCAGCCCAAGAAACTGAAAATAGTACATTACTGCAGCGGCCGCGAAATAGGGGATTGCCGGCCGAGTAGTCTAGAGATACGAGGCCGGCAATCCCTGTTCGTGGCCAAGGCTTGTATAGAGTTTTTCTCAAACATGCATCATCATCATCACCACCATCATCACCGCCATCATCATCACCATCACCATCACCAACAACATCATCAACATCCATCAACATCCATCAACATCCATCAACATAAATCAACAACCATCAACATCCATCAACCAACATCCATAAACATCCATCAACATCCATCAACATCCATCAACATCCAACAACATCCATCAACATCCATCAACCAACATCCATCAACATCCATCAACCAACATCCATCAACATCCATCAACATCCATCAACCAACATCCATCAACATCCATCCATCCATCCATCCATCCATCCATCCATCCATCCATCCATCCATCCATCCATCCACGTCGACCACGTCGACCTATTAAACGTCATGGTGCTGTGTCACATAAAACAATAGACGATCACTTTGCTGGCCTTGGCCAGCAATGTTGTATGAAATTCCATTATTGACCTCTCGTCTAGCCGCACCTGCAACGTGACAGTTCGTGGCGTATTTTAAGGAACATAACGTCAATATTTCATAGCATGTTTGAGAAAAATATATTAGGTACTTTTGCATGCGACGTCATAAAAAACCTCATACATCAAAATCCAGATCCTCTAATAATGATTTTAATATACGACAGCGTGAACGCAAATGTCACTCGGAGTAATAACGGCTGATTGCCGACTTTATAGCTCTTAACTCAACGGCATAAAGTTCACAGTGTTAGGCAAATAAGGGCTGCGAATGAAAGGCTTGTGGGTGATTTATATGGGGTTTTATTTTAATTTCCATACGCGGTTTGTACAGGCTCAGCGCTGGGGTCTACTTTGGTGTTAAACGTTGCCTAGTACTGGGTACAGGCATAACATATCGCCCAGTATTAAAATTTGATTGATGCCCAGATGCAGAATGGTGTCACGGTGTTCGTTATCGAACTCCTCCGAAACGGCTCGACCGATTTTTACGATTTTTTTTCTCTATATTCGTCTGAGAATAGGTCGTAGGCTATTTTACTTTTCTTCGCGGACGGAGTCGCGGGCAACAGCTATACTTCCTTTTTTTTTAGCATTAGAAATAAGGTAAACAATCGTGATGGGTCTTTTTATTGAAAAACGCTTTTAAAAAAAAATAATAACTGTTACCTTATGTAACCAAAAAATTGTAAATGTCCTTGTTAATTGTTACATATTTGCTGTGATTTATTTTTCAATAAAAATACATTAAATTCGCTTACCTTCTTTCTAATGTTAAAAAATCCTAAAAAACAAAGTACAGTGTCCGTATAAATATGTTCTTTATTTACCTCTTGTAGTTTATTCTGGGGCTTTAGAAATTGACTTTACTATTCGGAATTAATTTGAAGCTAATGAATAAACATGGGGTAGGCCACACTGTAGCCGTCCTGTAGCGGGTGGTCGACATGGGTCGGGAATTGGAGCTCGCGCCCTACAACCGTGTTAGGTTAAATTGAACTAAGGATGTCGGAGCCTTAAGAACCGATGTCTTTTGTTTGATTGGTTCATCATCAACCCAGCCCACATACGTCCCACTGCAGGGCACAGGCCTCCTCTCAGAACCCACTCTGGGGCCCAGCGTGTACTGGGAACTTCACATACACCATTGAATTTCTTCTCAGGTGTATGCAGGTTGTCTCACGATGTTTTCCTTCACCGTAAGGCTCATTTGCTCACATTTGTTTGATTGGTTATAGGACGAAAATCTTGATTGTTGAGTGAAAAACTAATATTGGCTAATGAATAAATATGAAAAAATCCTTGGGTTTCATACTTAGTAGTCCGTTTCGCGGAATTAAATAGGAAACAAACCCATCCGATTTCTTTATTCCCGTTATTATTATACTTA
Organism: Archips crataeganus; assembly: GCA_947859365.1. Classification (NCBI taxonomy): domain Eukaryota; kingdom Metazoa; phylum Arthropoda; class Insecta; order Lepidoptera; family Tortricidae; genus Archips; species Archips crataeganus. Next base: position 797,550 of record OX402058.1, read on the forward strand.
AGTTGACTGTACGTCGTCCCTACCGGACGTCCAATCAATTCAATTGACGGTCATCGGCTGGATTTCCGGCAAGCGGGTCAATGACAAATAGCACCAATACCAGAAAACTTATACACCCTTCAAAGTTCTTATGTCTTCCGCATAGAGTCAATACTCCCGTGATTACGGTGAACAGTTATTGTGGTAGTGTGGCCGAGATTGCTAAGACTAGCATAGTTGCTTGTTACTTCGGGAACGTGTCAGTTACGTAGAACCGAGGTTTGGTTGGATCGGATTGAGGTATTATGCTAGGCTTGTTTAGAAGCTAAGATTGAACTAAAATCTTTTGACTTTACTACGCTACACGGCAACACGTGTAAAACAACTAAGTCTATGCGACATTTTTATAAGAAATAAAGTGGCAAACGAGTAAGTGGGTAACCTGATTATAAGTAAGCATCACTATTATACAAACGCATAAACGTAGACATTTCAGCATCAGATTGCAGATGAATTGCACGCCTTGTAGGTGAAGGTGTTTTTTTAGGGTTTCATACCCAAAGGTTAAAAACAGGACCCTATTACTAAGACTCCACTGTCCGTCTGTCTTTCTGTCTGTCTGTCTGTCTATCTATCACGCAGAACAGAGAATGGAGACCACGGACTGGCAAGCGCAGCGTGGGACGTCCACCAACGAGATGGACAGACGATTTGGTCAAGGCCGCAGGTTCAGGGTGGATGCAAGTCGCTTCCAACCGTAAGGCCCGGAATACACATGCCTATAGCTTGCACATTTTTGTACCAGTAGCTGGCCCATGTACGTCAAACTTCATACAAATATGACACAACCATGCGAGCAACTTGCACAAAAATGTGCAAGCTACAGGCATGTGTATTGCGAGCCTAATGATTGGGCATCAATGAGGGAGGCCTATGTCCAGCAGTACACGTCCTACGGCTGAAATGATGATGGTGATCTGTCTGTCACCAGACTGTATCTCATGAATCGTGATAGCTAGACAGTTGAAATTTTCACAGATGATGTATTTCTGTTGCCGCTATAATATCAGATACTAAAAATTCAATAAAGTTAAAAATTAAAGGGGCTCGTCATACAAGAAACGCCTTTATTCAGAGTTTTTAACTCTGATCTTTATAATGGCGTTAACTAAACACCTGAATATAAATGTATTACTATGGCTAGTCATATAAAAAATATAAGTCGTATATTCACATATTAAATATTAAGGGGGCCTGAATAACCAATATAAAATGATCTAACACTGCTTACCTTTTACTTAGAAGGAGACTTCTGCTAACACTGGATTATTATAGTATACCTAAAAATTTGTACGGAACCCTCGGTGGGCGAGTCCGACTCATACTTGGCCGGTTTTTCACCATAACTGTCATAAACTGCATTATGATAAAGGTTGTTGTTTCAAACTACCGTTTGATTACGTCTGCGATACAAACTTGGGCAGCTCTCGGCGTGAAGGAATATTTATAGGAAGTAATTGAAGGGGATCGTGGGGTGATACGACTGGTCTGCGCTATTATTTGGCAGCGAGTTTAACTGTTAAGCCGGCCACACACGCTAGGTTTTGCGTGTCGGTTTTGCATGCCCAAGCAATGCCAACAGGCACGACCGAGTAAATATCAATTTTCATATTTAAAATTTTGCCTGCGCAGGCAAGGAGTCATGTCATACACACGTTCAGTTATGCCTGCACAAATGAACTGTGCAGGCATAACCGTCGGTTATAACCTAACATGTGTGGCCGGCATTAGCGTTAGTAGCTACGTTGACTACTTGATTATGTCAGCCATTATCACCATTGCAACCGTAGGACGTCCACTGCTGTAGCGTTGTGTAACTCATGCTTTTAAAATGAGGATGAGGTAGTAACTCGTTTTGCCTCGCGAGGTACATTTGAGGTGAGGTGAGGTGTGAGGAATTAAAACGATCGCAACTCGCAATGAGTTGAATGAGTAAATGCGTAGCGAGGCACGCGCATCGTTGCCGCTTCGTATAGTGAGTTATCTGTGCTCGCGCCTCGCGCCTCGTTACCTGTGCTCGCGCCTCGCGCCTCGTAATCTGTGCTCGCACCTCGCGCCTCGTACTCTGTGCTCGCGTCTTGTGATAGAAAATGAGGAGCTAAATGAGGTGGTTCAAAGTTGCAATTCGAGTACTCCCTCATTTTGTCGCGATGAGGAACTCAAACGAGGTACCTCACGAGTGAGGGACTCATCACTACACTGCTGGACATAGGCCTCCCTCATTACCCAATCATTACGGACAGAAGCGGCTTGCATCCACCGTGAACCTGCGGTTTTTACCAGATCATCCGTCAAATGAAACAAAAATTAGTAAGAATGCAAGTTTTTTGTAAGTAGTTTAAAAAATATTACAATACAATACAATGACTCTTTATTGTACACCAGGAATAGTAAGCAATACAGAAAACAGGTACACAGAGAGTAAGTTACAAGGTAAGCAATAGGCGGCCTTATCGCTTAAGAGCGATCTCTTCCAGGCAACCCTTTACCAGAAAGAAGGAAGGACTAGTTTACAGCAGGTGGTGCATCAACAGTGGATCAGAAAATTAAAACGCAACAAAAAATAGTACATCTACTCATACATATATCGTACATATAATAAGTACACGTCTAAAACAAATATAAGCATTGGGATAAACAGCCACATATAAATAAATAAACTATAACAAAGCTAATAATTACAAGAAGACAGATAGTACACCTTAAGCATTGATTTAAAGATTGACAGAGATTTTGCCCGTCGTAAGTCAATCGGCAAGGCATTCCACAACCGAATAGCCTGGACAGTATAAGAATAGACATAGAATTTGGAGTTAGAGAGAGGCACGGTAAGGAGAAAGTTCTGAGAGCATCGAATAGAAGTTACGTAGCTAAACCGCTCTTTGAGGTAGCGAGGAGTTGCAGGGTTAAAGAGAATGCCGTAAAGAAGGTGGAGAACGTGAGAGTTACGGCGAAGGCGGATTGGGAGCCACTTGAGCTGTGATCGAAAATTAGAGACATGATCGAACTTACGCAGACCAAAGATAAACCGAATGCATAGATTTTGAATTCGCTCAAGTTTATTAAGCTGCTCTTCTAGGAGATCGGGATAGCAAATGTCAGCATAGTCGAATATAGGGTGCAGCAAAGTTTGAGCAAGCGCAACCTTGGTAGCAAAAGGTAGGAAATTCTGAAGCCGTCTTAAAGATCCCACCGCAGCAAACACCTTCCTGCTCACCTCGCACACATGAGGAGACCATGAGAGAGTGCGGTCTAAAATAACACCCAGGCTCTTGACCTGATGCGCAAACGGTATTAGTACTCCGTCGAAAAGCACCGGTGGCAGAGATGCAAAGTCGACTCTTGGCACAAGTTTCGAGCTACCAATAACAATACAATATTTTTTATTTTCTTTTTCTAGCATACAGCTAAGTAGGTACATCATGGAACTAATTTATCAGCTTGAAAAAGAAAATGCACGCTAAATACTTATTATGGTTGCTTCTAAATATAGGTTTCGAAAGTTCAACGTGCCAACAATAGCAAAATTAAATTTGTTAAAAAAGAATCTTGATGCAAGCTGCTTAGACAGCTGTATTTTTTGTTGAATGAATATGCTTGAATTATCATCAAAACTACATATCTGTACCAAACAAGCCAATCTGATCACGAGAACACACACACACACATAAGCAAACTTTGCAAGTTAAACAAAAGCGGATAAGAATGCACAATTGCACACGCCAGTCTCCTTCAGCCACAAAAGGAATCCTCGCTATATTTTTAATATGAATTGCAAATTTAAAGCCGGATTTTATTTATTGGGAACTCCCAGTCGCCTTGGATGTAGCCGGAAATCTTAGCGTTAAAATCTTCGCATTATTAATGGGATTGTTTTATTCTCTTAATCGATTTCAGATAAACACAAAGAAGGAAATATAAATATTTTAGACTAGCAAATATAATAATAAAATAATAACAATATAAGTCGTCTATATAGAAAACATCTCGTTTTATTAACATTCAAAAATTCATGACCTGCCTGCTGTGCTGTCAGTATATACGCTTTACTAAGGATTTTTTTTAATTTTTTAGAGACGAATTTGGATTTTTTTCCATCAAGCAAACTACAAGTAATCGTCTTTCGAAAATCACTGGTCACTCGGAATCCTCAAATATCTTACACATGAATTTCAGAACTAAAGCTTTGCTAGTAATGGTACAGCAAGGGATTAAATCAAAAAAAAAAAATCAAAACGTTTATTCTGCAAATAGGCCGCAAAGGGCTCTTTTACATGTCACTTTTTTAAACTACCAGCGCTTTCGTAAGGACCATCATTGCCAAGAAGAATGCGCCGCAAGAAACTTGGCAGGAAGTCATCTTTTCAAATTAAAATGAACAAGAGGAGACTGCATCGACAAGTTTTACCTGACCCATATACTTGAAGGTTTTTGATCCCATGGTGTATTTAGGACCCTTATTTGGTACCCTTTCAGCGTAGTCGGTAAAATATAATATTCTCCGTCGTTAGAAGGGCGCATAATGTAATTTGTGTACGAATTCAAAGCAGCCTGTTCAATGGGGACTCGGGGCTTTCACGGGCCCGCGAATTATTTTTAGAGACCCGCACCAAATGGGTAAATCCGCCAATTTATTACACGTTTTTATTTCTTTTTTTTTAGGAAATGCGTTAGTAAACAAGCCATGATAGCCTAGCGGTTTGACCTGTGGTCTCTCAAGCAGAGGGTCGTGGGTTCAAACCCGGACTCGTACTTCTGAGTTTTTCGAAAATCATGAACACAATTTTATTATTATAGAAGAAAACATCGTTCCCAAGGTTCCCAATCCGTACTGGCCCCACGTGGGAACTACGGCCCATTCGCTCTCAATTTAAGAGGCCTGTGCCCTGCAGTGGGGCGTATATAGGCTGGGATGATTATATTTAGGTTCCACACTACAAGGACAAGGATGTAAGGGGTCCCTAACGAGAAAGAGTAACAAACGCTCACAGCAACTTTCACATTTGTGTCATACAAATTTTTTTGTTCGGGTCTCTCCTGTGGACATGGCACGCAACACACCATGACATGGCAAAAGTTAACAGTATATAGCCAATATTTATTAGTCAAGTCTATAAAGGCCACAACAAACCGGGAGCGCGGGGCGCCGACGGAGCGTGCCCAGCGCGATCAATAACACTGAATCAGTACGGCGTGCCGCGCTGCCGGTGTGTCACCGTATATTTGATTCAGTGTAGAGCGCTCTGGGCACGCTCCGTTGGCGCCCCGCGCTCCCGGTTTGTTGTGGCCTTTAGTCAAGACTATTAGGCCTGGTCAACTTTCGGCCCATTGAAATACATCTTAAGTTTGCTGATTTTAGTCGCTAATTTTATGTCCACAGGGGAGACAATTTTTGTTCCTTACGCTGTGTGTAACCTATTTGCTTAGATTATTTATGCACTAGATAGAGCTTTGGTGGCATGGAAACGTCCCGTAAAAATATAAGCCAACTTGGCTTATATGTCATTTGCGTCATTTGCAGGGTTGCCAATAGTAATATGCTAAAATCCCCAAACGCATTGTCGAAATTCCCCACGTGTGGGGAATGAAAAATTATGTGGGCCGAGTGACTTAGTTTAGAGCTGCTGCGAATAATGTATTGTAGGAATTGTGTGTAATGAATGTCGCGTATTTGTGTTCATACTTAAAATCCCCTCATTTTCCCGGAATTGAAGCTCTCCCCACACATTCCCCAATCAACTTCACTTTCCCCACATTTTGGGGAATGTGAAATTAACTGGTATCATTAAGCACGCACACAGTGACAACCGGAATGACGTAACGCGATCGTAATATGAAGCTGTCAAATGGATTTGTGGACGTTTTGTATCGCAATGTTTGCTAGTGACGCTCCATCTAGTGCATAAATAATCTAAGCCTATTTGTAACAATTATATTATTGTACATTGTATTTGTATTATTTAACAACCGCTTTAGCCTAGTTGGTAGTGACCCTGCCTACGAAGCAAGAGGTCCTGGGTTCAAATCCCGGTAAGGGCATTTATTTGTGTGATGAGCACGAATATTTGTTCCTGAGTTATGGATGTTTTCTATGTATTTAAGTATTTATTTTATTTATCTATATAAGTATGTTTATCGTCGTCTAGTACCCATAGTACAAGCTTTGCTTAGTTTTGGACTAGGTCGATTTGTGTAAGATTGTCCCCTAATATTTATTTATTTAATTAGAGATGTGCCGACTAGTCGGTAAAGCCGACTATCCGGCCACTACCATAGTCGGCGACAGTCGGCGACTATTCGGCAAAGAGCGCCGACTATCCGGCTTCTTACTTTGTATGTATTTCTTAGTAATATGTATGTAGGGGGAATTACATTAAATAAAAAAACCTTGATTTTATTAATATTTTTCCGGTTCCGACATGCTCGCAGGCGGCGCCGCGTCGGCTTTTGCGACTTTCTTGCGAATCAACTGTAAACAAAGCGTTACGGAAATCCCGGAAACCGTGATCGGCTTGGCCGAATAGTCGGCTTCTGTACAACCGACTAATCGGCTAGTCGACCATAAAGTCATAATCGGCACATCTCTAGTAATAATAGAATTTTGTACGGAACACCAAACGAAAATCTTTAGTACCGTAAAAACCAAGTTTATTTTATCAATAAAGGGAATTTTTATGTTCTCATTCAATATTAACATGTTTATTCCCATGCTGGGACGATAAAACAATAAGTGGCCTGTTTTACCCTTTTACAATAAGCCTGCGTCGGCGAATGTAAATGCTCCTTATTGCTGTTTTATTGCGGACTAGCTTTTGCCCGTGGCTTCGTCCAAAATAGGGATGTTGACACCACCAATCAACTGACGTACTTTTTATGAGCTGTCAAAACACATTTCTCCCATAGAGTTTCAATGGCAATAGCAACATATGACGTCACTTGATCGCATACTCAATTAACTAACTATTTAATCTAATTTTACGGTTAATCGAAAATTAATCTGGTTTTCAGGGCTAAAATAAAGCGTTTTTTACTGGAGTCGTGTCTTTGAATCATTTTTTAATGGTGTCAACATCCCTGTTCAAGGTATGGTAAATCTGCTTTATTTGCTGCTTTCATTGAATGGCTAAAATCATCAAAATTATGTGAGATCAGTTTCTGCACGAATTCAATTCGGCTTAAACAAATTGGGTATGGGTGGGTATTGCACAATATTGAAATATGATATGACTAAAAAAATTATGCGTAAACAGGGGGGAACCCTCAAAACCTCTCACTCTGAGAGAAAGCCTGTGCCCTGCTGTGGGACGTGTGTAGACAGTGATGAAAATGACAACATGAATTCAGAATCTTTTTGTAGTGGTAGAGCCATGTTGTAGCTAGCAGCTGCATCACGAATGGGCCGGCTCGTCCGGGGCAGTACCACCCTCTCGCAGAACACCGGCGTGACGCAGCAGTACTCCTGCTGCATTTCGTGCGGTCAGTGAGAGCGCCGGGGGCCCAATACCTCTCCCCCTCCTCCTCCTCCCCTATTCCCTCTCCTTTTTAAAGGCCGGCAACAGGTCAATGACTCTCTTTGAGTTGTTGATATTTATGGGCGGTGGTGATCATTTTCCATCGGACGACCAGCTTTCTCGTTTGCCTCCCTCTCATAATAAAAAATAAATAAATAAAAAAACTCAGAGGTACATTCGCCATCATAAACATTGGGACATTCAAGGTGGTAAAAAGTCTGAACACGACCGTGTCCACCGTATTGCTCGGCGTGCATAAGAGGGTTTATACCTGCTGAGCTGGCAACGTTGCATTTTTGTTAGTTTTTCTCGATTATTCCATAAAAATTTAATGAAAATTAAAAATGTTTTGTATACAAATTGTTCTAATATATAAGTTAATGTGTCTACTGCAATAATAATTCGCGATAAAACTTTTATTTTCTTTAAAAACCGTTAGGTAATAATTTGTTCGTTTTTAAAGAAAATAAAAGTCTATCACGAATTATTATTGCAGTAGACACATTCACTTATATATTAGAACAATTTGTATACAAAACATTTTTAATTTTCATTAAATTTTTATGGAATAATCGAGAAAAACTAACAAAAATGCAACGTTGCCAGCTCAGCAGGTATAAACCCTCATAAGTGTTCAAATATTTTTGAGCACATTGACTGCAAATGTTTACGATGGCGACTGTATGAGCCCGAATTTGAAACCACGATTCTTGAGAGGCGATAGAGCAAGCCACTCCACTAGACTTCTACGGCTAAAAACGGTTTTAAATGAATGCGTAGACGCAATAAAATGCGGGCCTTATATAAACGGCGGCACGTCGAAGGCTGAGTTACGGCTTCCCGTGAATTTGGGGATCTGGATTTATTTATGGGACTTGTATTAGACCAGCTTCAATTATTTTAAATTATTAGTTTTCCCCTTGAATCCCCCACGGTATTTTAACAACCAATATCTTGCTACAAAAGTATACAAATATTATTGCATATCATAATGATTTCATGTTAAATAAGTATGTTTTCACTTCTCATGCTCTAAAAGTAGGTCAATATAGCCTTACGAGGCGGGAGTAAAGTGAGTGCTTTAGTCCCCAGGGAGTAAAAGTAATTAATTTTTTAATTCATTTCGAGTGACTTAGATAAACTCAAACAGCCAGTACTTGCTTAGTGGCAAAACAAAATATATGTAAAAAAATAAGATTGTGTGAACCATTTTCATGACGAAAATGTTACGTTCTTAGTCTACGTGGTCTTAGTTCTATGCTTTTTCCGCAAAGAAGGTGGCGCCATTCTGTTTTCTCCAGTTTGTGTATGGACCATTTCGCCGATGCGATTTTGTTATATCTGTGTAAATGTGTAAATACTTACCGCGAAAACTTTGAAATTGTTGTAGAGCGTAAATCGTAAACAATTAAAATAAATCGATTATTCTCACAATGTCGTCAAGTGATTGTGAAAATTATGATGTCGAGCAAAAGCAAAAGACATAATTGATAATCTTTTGCCGCCGAAATCTAGAAAGATTTGTTTAAAAACCTATGAAAGTTTTATGGACTGGTTTTTTTTCTCGCAATATCGAAGTGAAAAATAGAGTTTTCACCTGGAGTTTTCACCTTTCACTGGAGAGATAAAAGTCAATATAAACCCTCGGATAAATAGACACCCTCGCTAAAGCTCGGGTGGCTAACCACCTCGGGTATATATGTATACTAGGTCAATTGGTGTGAATTGTCCCATGATATTTATTTATTTATTTATTTATAAATTCAATAGATACGTGTTATTTCAACATCTTCTAGTAACTGAAAATCATCATCATCATCATCAGCCTATGTTCGTCCACTGCTGGACATAGGCCTCTCCTATAGCACGCCACTGAGCACGGTCCTCGGCCACTCTCAGCCAGCTCTTGCCAGCCGCCTTGCGAAGATCATCGCTCCACCGAGTCTGAGGACGTCCCACGCTACGTTTGCCGATCCGTAGTCTCCACTCAAGAACTCGTCTACCCCAACGGTTATCGGTTCTTCGGGTTATATGGCCGGCCCATTGCCACTTCAGCATGCTAATGCGGTGGGTTATGTCGATAACTTTGGTTCTCTGTCGGATCACTGACTTGATTTGAACTGAAAATGAATTAAGGTAATTCATACTAATATTATAAATTTCAAAGTGTTTTTGTTTGTTTGTCCTTTTTTCACGTAGAAACTGAGTGACGGATTGAAGTGATTTTTTGTATGGACATAGTTGATGGGTTGGAGAGTGACATAGCCTACTTATTACCACGGGAAAATATCTCATTCCTACGGGAAAATACGTTATAATCTACTTAATATACATATACCTACATTTTATACGGATATAACTAACATGATTTTTATGGGTATGTATTACAATACCGAAGTACGAAAGACCGAATGTATTAAAACATCGAATGGGTCAAAAGACCGACACTATTTTTTTCTGAAACCACAATTTTTCAGAATTTATTAAAACGGCATCATACAGAACCCATTAGGTTAGGTTAGGTTTGTTTTATAACAATCTTAAAAAGTTAACGGTTTCAGAAAAAAATCGTGTCGGTCTTTTGACCCATTCGATGTTTTAATACATTCGGTCTTTCGTACTTCGGTATTGTAATACATACCCATTTTTATAACAACTAAGTAAATGGAAAAATACAAGATTACAATTTCAATAACATGCTTTACCTACTTGGCTTACAATATTAAAAGGAAAATTGGCAAAAATAATGACTCGTCAGAAAATTACACAGTGAAATCACACAGCAGTAGCGTTCGAAACGCTCGACATTGTCCCTAACCCCTCAAGCATAATTAAATCAGGTAGGCAACGAGATTTACGAGATTTGTCACAATAAACCGACTCAATTGGGCGACGATTCTGAGTCCTTCGCCAAGTCGGCTAATTACTCGTCTGGAATAGCATAAAACCAGTAACCAATCCTCATACAGCGCGCTGAAGTGTAACATCGCGCTATTCGACACCGTCTTATCTTATAAACTTTTTCTTTGTTTCTTTCTTTCTTTTAAAGTTTGTTTTATGGATGTAAAAGTTCATCCAGGGTTAGGGTCGTAAACATAAAAAAATGGGTGTAGAATGACTATGTATTAATAACTATAAATTAAATTTTTAAAAACTCCCAACGCAATTATGTCACTGTCAATGCCCGTTATGCGTCTAAGATCTCTTCCGCAGCTAACAAAAGAGCTGATAACTTTGGAACGGCTGCACCGATTTTGATAAAACCAAGAAACCCGCTTTCTATTAAAAAAACCGCATCCAAATCGGTGCACCCGCTTAAGAGCTATGATGCCACAGACAGACAGACAGACACACACACATAGCGGTCAAACTTATAACACCCCTCTTTTTGTGTCGGGGGTTAAAAAGGTCTAATTTGCATGGTTATAGTGGTAAAATGTCCAAGCATGTAAAGTGTCATAATATTAAAATGATTGTGTTTACATTTAAACTTAGTTGTACAACGTCTTTGTTTGCAAAACGGCTGAAGGAGCCAAATGTCGCAATAGCAAATCGACTTGGTAGGAAAACGTGAAGAGAACAAAATGTCAGAATAAGTATATAGACAGATATATACGAAGTCCATCTTTTACGCTCAAACTACGTTACGCTACGTAGCGTGGTTACGTTTTAATTTAAATAAAAATGTATGACAGATTTTGATGAAATTTGGCACAGATAGTGTATAATGTATGGTTTAACATATAGGATACTGTTTACCCCGAAAGATTGCATTGTTCCCGCGGGATAACGGTCAACGAATTCTTCGCAGACGGAGCCGCGGGCAACAGCTAGTTAACCAATAATTCCGGGATACAGCTACCAATAACTTTAATTTTAATACTAGGTAGATGAAAAAAAACCGCCAGTATAATTCCAGTTTTCATGGGAATTTCGGGAAAATATATACCCTATGTCACTCGCGCAACTGAGACGAATCTGACACCTCACACTTTAAAAACCATTGAGCTGTTTAAGCTGTAGGGCTTGCCAAAGAATGATACACACATACATACATAAATACGTACGTATGCTCGAAAAACACAACCCTCCTTCGACAGTCGGGTGAAAATTAGCTAATTTCAAACCGGAGAACCGGATCAATTTTCAAATAACGGTATAATTTTATATTAGTATCTTTGAAATAAATAGTCAATTCAGTTGACCAATAAGTGATGTCACCATTCAGTATTACCGTACGAAGTCTTTCTTTTTTTCATTTCAGAATATACAATAATTTTATTGAGTAATAAAGTTACACACCTGCACAAAATTACTGAAGGTGATAGCATCTATGTGACATTTCGGCGGCCTTCGCACTAGGCTTGTCTGTATTGCGAGTGGCCAGTGAATGCCTAAACTTACGAAGTTAAAGAATGTACTTAATGTGTGTGTTTTTACAAGTGTCTCATAATAGGTTTTAAGGAGATCTTCAGTATCTAGATCAGTGAATCAGTTCAGCAAGACGCGGTAGCACTTCTTAACTTAGTAACAGACAAGTCTTTGGCATTTCCAACCGTGTTTTCAAGAAAATCTACGGGAGCGTTGCGTTGTGATAGCTCATGACAAGTATGTCCATTGATTTTCGTCTCTCATACTCGGAAAGTGAGGCAAATCATATCTGACATACGGGAGGATAACTATTATTTTCTTCCCAAGGGTAGAAATGAATTTAAAAAAATAAAGGCATTGGCTGTCAATGGAACACATACGCATTCAGCCAAGCATTACGGCATATACATGGAATAATTAAGTATTGAGTTTTTTTTTCTTAATTAGTCATATTACAAATTTTATAATGCCAGTGAAATATTATTAAATTCAATTATTAATTTCTTATTTAGAGAATTAAACCAAAAAAGTTAGAAAATGTTAAGAAAAAAACACGGTAAACGACAATGTTATTGTCCATACAGCCTATCTCTATACAGCTTAACTCCTTGGTTCAAATTGGTTACTATATACAAAACATTTATTGAAACTAAGAATACAAATATGAAGAAAAAATAACAATGAATAAAACTTAATTATAAACTAAATATCTAACTTAGAACCTACCTAAGTAAAATTAACTAAATATGTACATGTCACTATAAAAATAAAAATTATAAAAAGAATACCCCGTCCAAAAGATCTGACTGTGGCAGGGTTACTTACATATTTAATAATAAATTTACTAAAATACCTACTTTATCTACTGTTTTCATTGATTATTATATTGAACATTCTAAATTTTGTTAAATTAATTATTCCTTAACAATAAACTCCATTGAAATATTTTACAACGATCATATTGACCAGTTTAGACATTTTTATTTATTTATACTTATATTTTCTTACTTTCCTTGTAGTCGAAATGAAAAGCAGAGTGTTTAACTCGGGAAAAACACCAATATCACCCTCGGAATATTGGCACCCTCGCTGTGCTCGGGTGCCAAGTAACCTCATGTGATATTGGTTATTTTCCTCCCTTGTTGAACAATCTACTATTTCTAGACAGATCTCACTTGGATGAGTGGGAAGAGCGAGACGGCCAGCGGGCGAAAGGTCAGGGACATTAGAGCCGGATATATTTAGTTGAAAAGGTTCTCGAATAGCGTCCACGGATCGGAAGACGCAGTGAAGGTAGTCGTCCAACAAGATGGAGTGACATCCTGGTTAATGATGCAGGACCGGTCTTGCTTGGTGAAACTTGGGGGAGACTTAATTTCTGTTAAAATTTGTTTCCATTCTAAATCCATGAAGATCGACATGGTACCAAAAATATTGTTAAATTTAGTAACAAACTGATTTGAAAAAAAAAAGTTATTTTTTTAATGAGAGAGAGAGAGAGAGAGAGAGAGAGAGAGAGAGAGAGAGAGAGAGAGAGAGAAACAAATTGATGTACCTACTCTTGTAAGTATTTTTAGACCCGTCAACATTTTCTCGTTTGGCTATCCGCGAGAGCCTCGAGCGCATCTTGACAAAGAACCATAGATTGGTTCGAAACATTACATGGCTACCTATACTTCTTGTGTTTGTTTTTAGATGGGTAATCTCTGCAACTCGTTTTTTAGGGTTCCATACCCAAAGGGTAAAACGGACCCTTACTAAGACTTCGCTGTCCATCTGTCTGTCTGTCTGTCTGTCCCTCTGTCACCACGCTGTATCTCATGAACCGTGATTGTAAGACAGTTGAAATTTTCACAGATGATGTGTTTCTGTTGCCGCTATAACAACAAATACTAAAAACAATAAAATAAATATTTAAGGGGCTCCCATACAACAAACGTGATTTTATTGCCGTTTTTATAGATAATGGTACGGAACCCTTCGTGCGCGAATAGGGCTCGCACTTGGCTGGTTTTTTTTCATGAATACTAAACTACACTACTCTAGCTTATCACAGGCTACTTTTTATCCCGGAAAAGCGCAAAGTTCCCGCGGGAATTACACAAAGTTACACGCAACAGCTAGTTGCATAATAATGCAATGTATAATTATATCATCTCAGTATCAACGTCACACGTCCTAATCACGTTAAAACTTCAACTCGGCGTGACGGGAACTTCGCCAAAGCTGCAACGGAACTTCTCAGCTATATCAGACGCCGGCTGATTCAATTTCCGCCAGATAGAAGGATAAGGGAGTTATCAAGTGATAAGAAAAAAGTTGAAAAGTGCTTTATCAGTTTTGACGGCAATCCCTATGGGGAAAAGTCTTGATGACATTCGATTTAGTGGCAAATCAATTTGTATAGCAGATAAAAGACCTACCATTTAATTTACTTATAAAAAAATATCATAATCATCATCATTTCAAAGAGGTTCATTGCTGAACATAGGCCTCACCCAAGGCTCGCTAAACAGATCGGTCCCGTGCCATCCGCATCCAACGCGATCCCGCAATCTTAACCAGGTCGTCGCTCCATCTTGTTGGAGGCCTACCTGCACAGTCACTAAATAATAGTGTTAGTAATTAAGTTATAATATAAATATGTATGTTAGTCTTTAAGGTATTTTTTATATGGGCCTATGCAGCCCGAAATAAAAATTATTCTATTCTATTCTATTCTAATAATCTGAGATAAAGACAAATCTGAGACAAATTCGATGTTCAAACTTGGTATCGTGCCGCCCCGTTCACGCTAATAGTGTGTGAAAGGGAAAACTATATGAACTTCGAAATTAAAAGTTCGTAGTAGCCCCCGACGTTGTTGCAACGCACTAACGCTTTTCCCATTGCTGTCAATTAGGAAATTAGCGCCTTTTGCTGTGTGTGACAACAGGTGGCCATCAAAGGCTCCCCGGGCTAATTAACGTGTGGTCTCCGAGATTGGAGGGTTACGACCATAGAACTAAAACGGACTCGCGCACGAAGGGTTCCGTACCATTATCTGTAAAAACGGCAAAAAAACACGTTTGTTGTATAGGAGCCCTCCTTAAATATTGGTTCTATTTTAATTTAATTATTATTTTTAAAGCGAATATTATAAATAAATATTCTGTGAATATTTCAAGCGTCTACCTGTTGCCGTTATCAATGTCGAGCAAAAACAAGCACAAAAATCACGTTTGTTGTATGGGAGCCCCCTTAAATACTTATTTTATTCTGTTTTTTAGTTTTTGTTGTTATAGCGTTAACTGAAATACATCATCTGTGAAAATTTCAACTGTCTAGCTATCGCGGTTCATGAGACATGACAGACCTGGTGACAGACGGACAGACGGACGGACGGACAGCGAAGTCTCAGTAATAGGGTCCCGTTTTTACACACAACACAGCACAGACACGTGACTGGGTCATCACCATCATCATTTCAGCTGAAAGGCGTCCACTGCTGAACATAGGTCTCCCCCAAGGCTCACCGAACAGATCCTCCATCTAGTTTGAGGCCTACCTACACCTGCGTCTTCCGGTTCGTGGACGCCACTCGACAACTTTTCGGCCCCATCGGCCATCAATTCTACGAGCGATGTGCTCTGCCCACAGTCATTTGAGTCTGGCGATTCTTCGAGCTATCATATTAATTAAGTTTTTGCGCGGATTTCATCATTTCTAAATAATGCGATTCCGCAGAGAAACTCTGAACATAGCCCTCTCCATCGCCCACTTGGGTGTTGACAAATTATTTTGCAAACAAACTTGGGCTCGGACTTCCCAGTGACTAGTCAAAGGCGCTGCAAATGCGGAAGTCCCCGTCAGCCCCATGACATTTCCCTCTGACAGGCCTGGCATAGCTTCAAAGGAGGCAAGATAATATTCATCGGGAGAAGTTAATGAACTGCAGATTTTAAAGGTCATAACAGCGTCCACATTGCAAGAAATTTCTTAATTTAGATTTTTTATTTAAAAAAAAAAGGTTTTGTATTAAAATTATCGGAGCACTATACTTTCACCGAATTCCAAGTCAATTCGACTACTGGACATGGGCTAATTTTACAAAAAAATCACTACCACGAAGACTGTATTAAGTAAGGGTCGCCTAACACTCCCAGTACTACCGCCTTTAAATCGACTCCCTTTAATTTTTAACTTTTTTAGGGTTCCGTAGTCAACTAGGAACCCTTATAGTTTCGCCATGTCTGTCCGTCTGTCTGTCTGTCTGTCCGCGGCTAAGCTCAGAGACTGTTAGTACTAGAAAGCTGTAATTTGGCATCAATATATATATCAGTCACGCCGACAAAGTGATTGAATAAAAAAAAGTAAAAAAAAATTTTTTAGGGTACCTCCCATAGACGTAAAGTGGGGGTGATTTTTTTTTCTCGGCTAACCCTATAGTGTGGGGTATCGTTGGATAGGTCTTTTAAAATCATTGTGGGGTTGCTAACATGATTTTTCTATTCAGTGATCTGTTTGCGAAATATTCAACTTTAAAGTGAAAATTTTCATTAAAATCGGCCGTCCCCCCCTCTAAAATCTAAACTGTTGGGTGGAAAAATTTGAAAAAATTCAGAAGGGTAGTAAATATATCAAATTTACTAGGAAAATTATAGCGGCTAAAATTGCTTGGAAATTATTTGTAGTTTAAGAGTAAATAGTAGCCTAAGGTATAAAACATACCTAAACTTGGATGATTCCGTACACATACGATATCCTTCGAAAAATATTACTTGATTTTTTCGTAATGGCTACGGAACCCTACCTTGGGCGTGTCCGACACGCTCTTGGCCGGTTTTTTCTTTTTTCTCAGTATTTGTGGCTACAGTCGTCACCATCATCATTTCAGCCGAAAGACGTCCACTGCTGAACATAGGCCTCCCCCAAGGCTCGCCAAACAGATCGGTCCTGCGCCATCCGCATCTAACGCGATCCCGCAAACTTAACCAGGATGTCGCACCATCTTTTTGGAGGCCTACCTACCTACCTACTGCGTCTTCCGGTCCGCGGACGCCACTCGAGAACCCTTCGGCAGGGTACGTATCAAAATATATAAAGTTTAAAATTAATAATGGACGAAATACATAATGGTCATTTGATATAATGCAATTTTCTTGGAAATTCTAAACTTTACAGGATTTTCATAAAATAAACCTAACCTAACCTAAACCAATCTGTAGATTACACGATTAAAAAAGTTCGTTTTATCAATAGTTTCATAGAAAATTTTAGTATATATTATGACCATTATGTATTTCGTCCATTATTCGTTTTAAACTTTATATATTTTGATACATTCCCTTCTAGCTATGTCCGTGAGCGTGACCTTAGTTCTTGCGCGGCCACAGTAATAAATAAATAAATAAATATTAGGGGACAATCTTACACAAATCGACCTAGTCCCAAACTAAGCAAAGCTTGTACTATGGGTACTAGACGACGATAAACATACTTATATAGATAAATAAATACTTAAATACATAGAAAACATCCATAACTCAGGAACAAATATTCGTGCTCATCACACAAATAAATGCCCTTACCGGGATTCGAACCCAGGACCTCTTGCTTCGTAGGCAGGGTCACTACCAACTAGGCTAAAGCGGTCGTGGTATAATTAATAATGTATAAGCCTGATACTTTGTATTGAAATAAAATATCACGGTTTAAGAGTAGAGCTCTGTGACAGACGGTCGGGCAGACAGCGGAGTCTCATTAATACGAGGGTCCCGTTGGCGCTCTTTGGGTACGGAACCCTAAAAAAGTCCTGCCTACTCATTTCTTCGGGGAAAACCTCGTCTGCAACCTTAGCAAAAACTATGCCGTAACCCCTTTCCCGGCTGACCGGGCCCTATGACCGGGCCTTGTTTGAGTAGCAACCGGGACAAAGCTAATATTGACATGCCCGGAACTAAAATGCGTGTTCGGTGTCCAGCAATGTCCGGTTACCAAGGGACTGGGCTGGGTGGACTTGTTCATGTGTAAACGGCACGTAAATAAAAATAAATACACAACATTAGTGTCTCAGTTGAAACGAGGTTGCTTTTGCCAATTTTTCTTTACATGTCGAGAAAATCATCATCTTTTATTAAAAACAAACGGCAAATGTAAAGGGTTTGCCACACTGGATGCGTTCTGCGGTCGCGGTCAGGTCAAATTGATCGCAGCCCGCATTATGTATGAACAACATTTATTTATTTATTTATTATGGTTTGCCAACAAGTAAAATACTATAAAACTTGCACTACAACATATTAATAAGAAATGGAAGAGTATTCACCCAATTACAGGCAAACACAGCATGCATTAAACATAAACATACGCATATCGCCAAAGACAAATTACTACAAAACAACACTTACGACATGAGCTATTAACCATAAAAATATGAAAAAACAATATAATATACACCGCGAAATTTTAGTGGTTGTTTTCCCGAAACGAGGTGATTTAGTATCGATTGTACAATCGATTTATAATTACTATTTTGACTAGAGTCAAAAAT
The DNA here is from genome assembly GCA_947859365.1 of Archips crataeganus. NCBI lineage: Eukaryota > Metazoa > Arthropoda > Insecta > Lepidoptera > Tortricidae > Archips > Archips crataeganus. Next base: position 816,003 of record OX402058.1, read on the forward strand.
CCAATTGTGAAAAACGAAAGCCGAAAATGACCGCAAACCAATAGTAACGCTTCGTTGGTACAAGTAGCGTACGATCGTACGATAGGTTAGGTACCAACGAAGCGTTACTATTGGTTTGCGGTCATTTTCGACTTTCGTTTTTCACAATTGGATTTTTGACTCTAGTCAAAATAGTAATTATAAATCGATTGTACAATCGAAACTAAATCACCTCGTTTCGGGAAAACAACCACTAAAATTTCACGGTGTATAAAGAAACTTAAGTGAGAACAAAAAGTGGTCCTACAACAGAACTATAACTACCATTGCAACATTGTCGGTTTCCATATTATTTTGTATAGGTAGATATGCGATTCGACCGTGCGGTGCGGTCCGCGCGGTCAGATTGCACGCACGTGCAATATATAGAGACCGACAATGTTGTTCATACATAATGCGGGCTGCGATCAATTTGACCTAACCGCGACCGCAGAACGCATCCAGCGTGGCAAATCCATCACGTTTTGAATATAAAATATAATGATATGAATACAAGGAACTTAACATATACATACATAAGCCAAAGCAGTTTCCACTTATATAGCATGCAAGGCTCTAAATCCCCTTTCTGGTCAACCCATTGATAGGCAGTTGGCACAGGCCTTAGCTTATACTGTTGCTCTCACTTCACACATGTGCCATTGAATTCCTTTGTACGAGAATCTACTGGTAAATTTTAAACTCTCCCACAAAACTTTCGAAAACTCAGAATGGCGAACCAGGACTCGAACCCGCGACCCTCTGCTTAAGAGGTCATAGGTCAAACTAATAGGCACGACTTCTCTTGTACAGTCAAGGAAACTGAAACGCGTACCAGGATGGAAACTTTTCACAACCGAGTTCACGATTATTCATTTCGTACTAAATACAAACTGAAATATAGATGCACAGAAAAAACCCCAGAAAAAAGACCAATGCTGGGAATCGAACCCAGGTCCTCAGCATTCCGTGCCGCGTGCCATACCCCTACACCACCACTGGTCTAGAGATTAGACACGAATCTTTCCTATACATCATACATTTCAATCTGCTAAATCATCACCTTATGCAGTGACAAACGCACATCTATGTTACACCCTCATCGAGAGATTTTAACACTCCTTCGGAACTAACCGCTCACCTGGACAAGAGATGGCGCTACTGTGCAACTTTAAACAAGTTAGCTATGAAGTATCTTTTTTTTTGTACTTATTTTTTCAACTTCATTTTTTTTATTACTTTTACGGTCATCCCGTGAAATCATACATTTCGTACTAAATACAAACTGAAATATAGATGCACAGAAAAAACCCCAGAAAAAAGACCAATGCTGGGAATCGAACCCAGGTTTTTTCTGTGCATCTATATTTCAGTTTGTATTTAGTACGAAATGTATGATTTCACGGGATGACCGTAAAAGTAATAAAAAAAATGAAGTTGAAAAAATAAGTACAAAAAAAAAGATACTTCATAGCTAACTTGTTTAAAGTTGCACAGTAGCGCCATCTCTTGTCCAGGTGAGCGGTTAGTTCCGAAGGAGTGTTAAAATCTCTCGATGAGGGTGTAACATAGATGTGCGTTTGTCACTGCATAAGGTGATGATGTATGGTTTCACGGGATGACCGTAAAAGTAATAAAAAAAATGAAGTTGAAAAAATAAGTACAAAAAAAAAAGATACTTCATAGCTAACTTGTTCACGATTATTTCTATGGCAGATATATGGAATGTTAACATGACATTTGCTACGAAAAGGGTTCACCCCGGTACCATCGGCCAAAAATATGGTCTACCACCCTACGGTTGAAGTTCATTTACACGTCATAATACAACGAGGTCGATTTTCCCTTGCAATAATGATGACAGAGACTAATGACTTCACTCAGTTAGAAAAGTCAATCTTAGCGATATTTAGATCTCACAGAAACTTTTGTCTAAACTGGTAGGCCACTTTCATGGCTGACCGAACGTGATTCAGTTTCTTCGACTGTACCTAAAAGCTATAACACTAGTGAAATAAAACATCTTGAGGAAACTTGCACACACTTGCGATGCGAACTTGCTTTTCAGTTCAATTTTTCTTTAGCGTCTGAACCTAGATTCGATTCTAAATCGGGGCAGAACATGTAAAGCTAAGCCAGTGACCTGGATTGCAACTTCAGACGAAGAATAACGAGTCCCGCTGTGACATGACAATGATGGTTACATACAAACGTACCTACAGTAGGAGAAAAGTAGATAAAAACTTTTGTTACTTCTATTTATGTACTCACGTGCGTTATTGTAACAAAGGGTGGCACCGAACTACTCAAAGGGATTGTACGTCCAGCAGTGGACGTCTTTTTTTTACATTAAACTGACCCTTGATTGACCACTATCTCACCTGATGAAAAGTGTAGATGAGGCCAAAGGTGTACCTCACTGGTTCAGTAACAGCCTATTCACTCTAGCCTTGAAGAGACCTAGGTTGTATTTATCAGGAAATACAGACGACGGGAGCGAATTCCATTCTTTAGCGGTTCGCATTAGGAAGGATGACGCGAAGCGCTTCGTACGGGCCACTGGAATACTAACCACATAAGGATGAAGACGCTCCCCCCGCCTGGATGTCCGTTGGTGAAAATTAAATGGAGATGGAGGAATTAAATCATGTAATTCCTGCGCACACTCTTACGGCTAACAATAATGATGACTGTTGTAGATATTTTATATCACTATACGAATGACACCAATTGGTCCAGCTTAAAAAAAGTAAGCAAAGCTTAACGTATTCACTGCCGGGAACGCATGTATGCGTTTTCGTGACTTTCGCCTAGTGCCGCTGTCATAGTTTCGCAGTCATTTCAACGCACATGTGCGGTTGTGGCACTTGAAGAAGCCTCGGATTTGACAACCGGCAGCGAATGCGTTCAATACGTATCAAACATACGAGACTCGAAAACAAACATTCGTATTTTGCACATAATATATCTACCCTGAACGGGAATTGAACCCGGGGCCTCGAGCGTTTGTAGTCAGGTTCGTCTAAAGTCACATCATCATCATCATCTTCATCAGCCTATGGACATAGGCCTCTCCCATGGCACGCCACTGAGCACGATCCTCGGCCACTCTCATCCAGCTCTCAAGTCACAGTCACAGTTGACACTTAAAAATAATTAAAAGGAGTAGATAAATCAGAAAAAAATTGTTCAACAAAAAACTTCGGCAAATTTACAGGCAAGTCTTTGACAAAAAGTGCCAGTAAGAAAGGCTAAATAATAGCCCGTTAATGTATGCAAATTGTGCCGAATGCCGCTAATCCGGAGAGAGGGTGACGGCGAATAACCGGGAATTGTTATTCAAGAACGACGCCGCGAAATTATATGGAAAAGAATCACTTATACTGTTTAGACGATACGGAACGAGTGCGATACGGGATAGGCTATAGACTATTTATTACCTACTACACCGAGTATTTTTTTTATAAAAGTGCAGCTCATAAATGATTTTTAGACGTCGTGGAATGGACCGCAAGATGCAGAATGCTCGCGTGACAATGCTTTTATCTCCGGCCTGGGAATGTTTGTGCTAGAGTCTTGGGTGTTTAATAATATATATTTAAGGATTTATCTATATTTGCAAGTATGTTTATCGGTTGGCTAGTACCTATAACACAAGCTTTGCTTACTTTGGGTTCTGTGATATTTATGTTATTTATTTTATAATTTAATGTAAAATATGTTTTTGTAAAAAAACCTTTTAAATATAAGCTTTTTTTTACTGACTGTACTTTGCATTGTCAATAAACTATACATAACCGTACCAAATTTAAGGTCGATCCTATTAACCGTCGAAGAGTTTTGTCCTCCGGTGACTTGCAGAGAATTTCTTGCCAGATTATTTTACTGTCACCGGACTTACGTAAGTATGCCGAATTTCAGCTCAATCAGATACCAGGAAGTAGTCAAAAAACAATTGGGGATGTCTATTTTTTTGCAATGTATAGTAATTCGAAAACCATTTCGAGATAAACGCTTTTAAACTCGTTTTCTGTAGTTATTTAATTTTAATATTATGTAATGAATTTATTACATAATAAATAAGCAATGACCTTCATTTGACATTGGTGTAAATTGCGTGACCGGTCCAAGTCGTACTTTATTATGTGTGGTTAGAATTACTCACAATTTACGCGTGGATTATACTACGGAGTTTGATTTGGACCCGCTGTCTGACATCTAACACATTGACAGCGCCAGTAAAGTGACACTAGTTACAGTGTACCACTACGCAAAAAATAATTAAAAGGGGTCGCCTTATCGTACGCATTTAGATAGATTTAGAAATTTGGCAGTGTGGGAGCCCTCAATTATAATCTGACGTCATCAACCAAAATAGTTTCAATAATTAATTTTGAAAAAAGTAGTGAACTTAATGACAAAATATTGAAATTAGTTTCTTATAATTGACTTTTCTATACAAAAAAAATATAAAAACCACTGTTATTTTTTTTTAGACATTCCCAATTCACATACAAACAAACTTCCATAGGTACACACTTTGCAAGTCAAACAAAAACTTTTCGAGATTTTTCAACGCATTGACATCGTAGACTGCAAACATGTTTTGGGGACGTACACCGGATAAAACGATAATTGGCAATGTGGTGAGTACTTAGCGAACAATCTAACCGACGCGGCTGCCAGCTGAATTTACCTGAATAGAGAAGTACAAATTAGTAATGTAAAGTGTTACAACAATTAAAGGTAAAGAAATTAAAGACCGTGCGTGAAATTACTGGCGCATGAGGTCCATCTTAGTTAGACTAGCAACATCATCCCAGCCTATAGGGGAGAGTGACCTATATTGAACCGGCGCTTAAATTGGACCACTTCCGTATTTCTACCAAATTACACTATTTATTTACACTGGCAACAAAAAATGAAGCGATGATGGAAAATGGCGGACTGTTTGGCCGCTGTCATCGCTTCATTTTTTGTTGCCAGTGTAAATAAATTGTGTAATTTGGTAGTAATACGGAAGTGGTTCAATTTAAGCGCCGTTTCAATATAGGTAACTCTCCCTTATACGTCCCACTGCAGGGCACAGGCCACCTCTCAAAATAAGAGGGCTTGGACCCTAGTTCCAACGCGGGCCCAGTGCGGATTTGAGTATTGCCAGTGATTATCTTTAGACTAGCAAGCAACGCAACAGCAATTCTCTGGTGTGGCAGATGTCCATGGTTGGTGGTGCTCATTTGCCAATAGGTGACACATTTGCTCGTTTGCCACCACAACAAGTATGATAAAAAAAATCCACGAAAATTAGGTCAACTTCTACATTTTAATTGGGAGTGTGTCTGGTTGCATAAAACGTTTAGTCATAATGTACCTAATGTTTGTCATTATTATTTTTTATCGTCGAAACCGTAATTTTTTCAGGATTTTTTCAGGTTGGGATTATTTTACAACAATTCTGAATAATTAATGGTTTCTGAGAAAAAAAGAGTTACGACAAATGATGAATTTATGCGAAATGATGAATGATTAATAATTTTATACCACCCAATACAAAATAAAAAATAAAAACATATCATGAAAGGAAGTTCTCTAAATTTCAAGTCAATCAGATCACTAAAATGGGAATGGGAAGCCGAATGGCTTGCGAAAAAACCAAACATAGCAAGATAATAAAGCTTGTAAAAATAAAATTTCAATGTATCAAAACACGACATTACTACACCAAAAAACTATAAAAAACAACAAAGCTGACAAAAAAAGGTGTGGTCAATATTTTCCTTATCATGTCATACGGGCATGACGGCCAAGGTCGCGAGTGAGAGGAGAGACGAGGGAGGGAGACGCACGATGCGCGCGCGCAAGGCACCGACTGGCACCGCTTGGTTAATTAATTAAACATTAACATATTATAACCACGAGCACCTGTTTTTATTGAATATTTGTGCACAAATGCATGTTTGCGCATTTAGTAAAAAGCAGCAAGAATCTTTAGTGGTCCGTATAAATATACATATACTTGCAAATATGCTTCTATTTTATCTCAGAGGTGCGAGCCGGGATTTGAACCCACGACCCTCTGCTTGAGAGGCCATAGGTCAAACCAGTAGGCTTTTGTTTAAAATTACATTTGAAATTTACCTTGAGCTTTACGGTGAAGGAAAACATGGTGAGGAAACCTGGATACGCCTGCGAAGAAATTCAATGGTGTGTGTGAAGTTCCCAATCCGCACTGGACCCGCGTGGGAATTACGGCCCAAGCCCTCTCATTCTGGGATGATAGATAAATAGAAAGTTGAATATTACGCAAACAAATCGCAGCGTCAAAAAATCGTCTCCATAACCTGGATTCTGGTAAATGGGTCTAAAATACCAGGTCGTGTTTTAACCGCATCCCTCGGGATACTCTTTATCCCGGGAAAGCACAAAGTTCCAAAACGCAAACGAGGTCGGGGGAACAGCTAGTCACAAAGTAAACTCACGACAGTCCCCGATCCGCATTAAATCCTCCAGTCACTTTGCATTGTTAGCATTAAGTACAATGGTAATAAACATAGTATACGAAACATAGTATTGTATATGTTAATGCCTTTTGGGCTTGCTATGCGCACGGCGCACCCATTTATTATAATTAGTGCGAAGAGTAAACTACACACATCTCACGAAACTTAAATTACAAATCACATACGAACCAAAACAAAATTAATGCTATATATTAGGGTAAGCCGTGGTTGTCTCTCAAGCAGAGGGTCGTGGGTTCAAATCACGGCTCGCACCTCTGAGTTTTCGAAATTTATGTGCGAAATTACGTTTGAATTTCACCATGAGCTTTACGGTGAAGGAAAACAACGTGAGGATACCTGCACACACCTAAGAAGAAATTCAATGGTGTGTTTGAAGTTCCCAATCCGCACTGGGCCCGCGTGGGGACTATGGCCCAAGCCCTATTAATCTGAGAGGAGGCCTGTGCCCAGCAGTGGGACGTATATAGGCTGGGATGATGATGATGATGATGATGATGATGATGATGATTATGATGATGATGAGGGTCATACAAATTTTTGTTTGCGTCTCTCCTGTGGACATGGCTAAAGTTAAGTGTCTATAGCCAATATTTTTTAGTCAAGTCTACATCAGCGTGTGGGACGCCTAGCAAACTTTCGACATTTTAATTAAAGGCGTATTCAAGAAAAAGTGTACCCTTTCTTTTTTCTTGAAATGTTGGAAAAAATATGGTTTTTCCTACTCAGAATCAAGAGCACAATCGATTCCGATAGTTTAAAAAAATGTCCCAAAAAAAAATTACAGTTTTGCGACGTTTTTTTCATACATTCAGTATGGGCGTGACAAAACTGACTCAAAATTTTGTATAAAAAATGGGGGCATTTTTTAAAATGATCTGAATGGATTGTGCTCTTGATTCTGAGTAGGAAAAACCATATTTTTTCCAACATTTCAAGAAAAAAGAAAGTTAACACAGTTTTTTGAAAACGCCCATATATCTTAAGTTGTGCCGACTAGTCGGTAAAGCCAGCTAGCTGGCCACTATCGTAGTCGGCGACCAGTCGCCGTGAGCATGAGTTTTACTCCAAATCCTTATTCTCATGCAGTTCAGGAGGTCTGTGTGACCATGGATCTTGCTTACCGATCAATTTCCTATGGATCTTCGTCATCAGGGGTATTTTGGCTGTCCCGTACTAAAGTGGCAAACTTGTAAGCAAAATATTTCGAACTAAATACAAACTGAAACATGGATGCATAGAAAAACCCCGGAAAAAAGACCAGCGCTGGGAATCGAACCCAGGTCCTCAGCGTTCCGTGCCGCGTGCCATTCCCCTACACCACCACTGGTCAGGAGTTTAGACACAATTTTTTCCCATACATCTCACATCTCAATCTTAAAATTATGCAGTGGAAAAAAAAAGTTGAAGAAAAATGAAAAATACAAAAAGATACCTACTTCAATAGCACATTTGTAAGAAAAAACCTCAACAAATAAAAAACATCGAATAATGGCAGTCTTCCTTTGCAAAAAAATAAAAATAATACATCTTCAACACAACATAGGTACCTACACGCAGCGTTTTCACTTTCATTTACAAAACCAAAATTCATAGAAATGGCCTGTTCTTCGGCCCTTCACTTTCCCTTAAGCATCATTTGACTCGCGCGTCGTTTTGAAGAACGACCATCTTCACAAGAAAGCCTTTGTTATTAATTATATGACTCGCGCGTCGTTTTGAAGAACGACCATCTTCACAAGAAAGCCTTTGTTATTAATTATATGACTCGCGCGTCGTTTTGAAGAACGACCATCTTCACAAGAAAGCCTTTGTTATTAATTATATGACTCGCGCGTCGTTTTGAAGAACGACCATCTTCACAAGAAAGCCTTTGTTATTAATTATATGACTCGCGCGTCGTTTTGAAGAACGACCATCTTCACAAGAAAGCCTTTGTTATTAATTATATGACTCGCGCGTCGTTTTGAAGAACGACCATCTTCACAAGAAAGCCTTTGTTATTAATTATATGACTCGCGCGTCGTTTTGAAGAACGACCATCTTCACAAGAAAGCCTTTGTTATTAATTATATGACTCGCGCGTCGTTTTGAAGAACGACCATCTTCACAAGAAAGCCTTTGTTATTAATTATATGACTCGCGCGTCGTTTTGAAGAACGACCATCTTCACAAGAAAGCCTTTGTTATTAATTATATGACTCGCGCGTCGTTTTGAAGAACGACCATCTTCACAAGAAAGCCTTTGTTATTAATTATATGACTCGCGCGTCGTTTTGAAGAACGACCATCTTCACAAGAAAGCCTTTGTTATTAATTATATGACTCGCGCGTCGTTTTGAAGAACGACCATCTTCACAAGAAAGCCTTTGTTATTAATTATATGACTCGCGCGTCGTTTTGAAGAACGACCATCTTCACAAGAAAGCCTTTGTTATTAATTATATTTGACGACCAGATGGCCTAGTGGTTAGAGAACCTGACTACGAAGCTTGAGGTCCCGGGTTCGATTCCCGTGTCGGGGCAGATATTTGTATGAAAAATACGAATGTTTGTTCTCGGGTCTTGGGTGTTTAATATGTATTTAAGTATGTATCTATCTATATAAGTATGTTTATCCGTTGCCTAGTACCCATAACACAAGCTTTACTTAGCTTACTTTGGGACTAGGTCAATTGGTGTGAATTGTCCCGTGATATTTATTTATTTATTTATATATTTCACTGATACTGGTTACATCTAATATATAAAAATCTCGTGTCGCGGTGTTATCAAACTCCTCCGTAACGGCTTGACCGATTTTTATGAAACTTTTTTCTCCATATTCGGTAGGTCGGAGAATAGGTCGTAGGCTTTTTTTTTATAAATACCTGTCCCTATTCTCCGCGGACGGAGTCGCGGGCAACAGCTAGTAATAAATATTATTGCATAGTTATTACTATACGTCACAGAATCGACAATCGCGTAAGTAATCCTATACTTATCCTAAATGAATAAATAGGAATTTATATTTTTTTTGTTTGTAGCGTTTTCGCTTTTAAAGTAACCGATCGTGATGAAAATCACATTAACTTTCATATGCCTGATGGCCGAACATATCTGGATAATAATATAATTAATTTTGTTAACACCCTATTTGTACCATATGTATGTTCTGTGAATAAACTGTTCATTCATTCATTCATTCAAAATTGGTGTGGCGATGGTTTGAAACCCTGAACCTGAAGTCAAGGTCAAAGTCAAAATTCTTTATTCAATTTAGGCATCAATTGATGCTCCTATGAACGTCGAAGAATCTACCACCGGTTCGGAAAAACCCTGTTGAGAATAAACCGGCAAGAAACTCAACAAGGTATATTTTTTCAAACAGATCTGTGAACGTACCAATGCTCGACACCTCAACGCCCAGTACGCTAGTACGTGACTATAGTATTTAATTTTCCTAATTCGAACTGCTAAGGAATGGATCGTGTATATTTCCAGATAAATAAAACCTAGGGCTCTTCAAGGCTAGAGTGAATAAGTAACCTATTTACTGAACCACTGAGATACACTATTAGCCTCACCTACACTTTTCATCAGGTGTGTGGAGTGGTGGTCAATCATGGGTCAGTTATATGTAAAAAAAAAACCGGCCAAGTGCGAGTCAGACTCGTGCACGGAGGGTTCCGTACCATTATCTATAAAAACGGCAAAAAAAATCACGTTTGTTGTATTGTTTTTTAGTATTTGTTGTTATAGCGGCAACCGAAATATATTATCATCTATGAAAATTTCAACTGACTAGCTATCACAGTTCTTGAGATACAGCCTGGTGAAATACGGACGGACGGACAGCGGAGTCTCAGTAAAAGGGTCCCGTTTTTACCCTTTGGGTACGGAACCCTAAAAATACATAAATCTATACGAGCCCGCTGATGTAATCGACATGGGGGACGGTGACAAAGGTCGCTCAGCTCAAGAGCTAATATCTGAATTTTTAATCGATTATACTCACTAACCTATTCAAATCTTATTATTGTGCTCCCACAAAGGACAGTAATGAGAAGAGTATTGAATCCAGCGCCATCTATGGCCACAAAGCGACAGGATAATGCAGTGACGCTCTGGCGAAATTTAATGGAAACGTCACTAACACTCGTTCTAGGGTTGTGCGTGGGCTGGCCGTGTACCGAAATTTTGGTACTTTTATTTCAAAGTCATAGTCATATCTTTATTTAATTTAGGCTATAACAAGGACTTAAGTATGTCGCAGAATCTAGCACCGGATGGCCAACGGAACTCCTCAATGGGTCAAATCTTGCAAGTTGAATTTGATTCACTTCCCGGTTTCTAATTGAGTTGAAATTTTGCATGCATGTTTAATCAGGTGACAATGCAATATTATTGTAACATGGAGCTGATCTGATGACCAGCTCCATGATTGAATTGTCACCTGATCATCATCATCATCATCAGATGGAGCTGGAAGGTGGCCATAGGAACTCTGTAGTAAAACGACACAACCCCGTCGAGTATTAAAAATTGAGTTTTCAACATAAACTTATTTCGAAGTCAAACTGATGATTTATTATCTTACCCATCTATTTTATACAGAAACAACTAAAAAGCAAAAAAAAAAAATTAAATAAATAATAAAACCGCCTTCAAAAACGCACAAAAAATCTATAAAATAAAAATTTAACCGACCACAATGAGCATGAAAATATCTGTCTACTAATCTGTTTGAAGTCGGTGCTTCAGCGCGAGCCAGCAGGAGTGTAGAAGCCCTATAGATAGTAGGTATGTAGGTAAGTTAGATTACTAGGTCCACTCCTGATGGCTCGAGCTGAGGCACTGACTTCAAACAGATTAGTAGAAAGATATTTTCATGCTCATTGTGGTCAGTTCAATTTTTATTTTATAGTTTTTTGGGCGTTTCTGAAGGCAGTTTTTTTTTTTTATTTTTTTTTTCTGGAATTTGTTATAAAAACGTATGCAATTTCCTAGAAACGACTTTTTGGTTTCAGCCAGTCAGTAAGATGGAACTTTAGCTTTATATGATAGAATACCTCAGTGCGATTAATTTTACTGAGTACCTACTCTTTGCGCCTTCTGGGCTATACGGTGAAGGAAAACATTCTGAGGAAACCTTCACACACCTGAGAAGAAATTCAATGGTGTGTGTGAAGTTCCCAATCCGCATTGGGCCCTACGGCCCAAGCCTATATAAGTATGTAAGCCGAGGGACGTATATAGACTGAGATTATGATAATAGCATGATTGGCATGTTTATGAGAAATATGTACCGGTACCTATTACAAAAACCGGTACACCGATACAGCTTCTCACTACCACTTGATGGTTTCTCTAGGGGGCTCATTATTAGGTCCTCTTTCGGAGCCAGACATACCTCAAGACCTAAATTAATACGGTATTGTCTGACATTTAGATGTATGATTAGACAAAGAGGTAATTGATGTCGTTAAATTATTTGGGATAAATGGGGCAAGCAGACAAGGGACGTATTGTACTTCATGGTACTGTGAGTCGTGTATTTTTAACTTGGATGTGTGCTCGGGTCTTCGTAGCTTTGAGGATGAACCCGTAGACAACGGTTACACGTAAATTCTGGCGTCCGTTCAGTCTATCATTCTAGTCAGAATGACGAGAGAATGATTGGTAACCCTCTAAAACTGACGATTGATGGCCGAACTCATCATCATCATCATTTCAGCCGAAAGACGTCCACTGTTGAACATAGGCCTCCCCCAAGGCTCGCAAACAGATTGGTCCCGTGCCATCCGCATCCAACGCGATCCCGCAACCTTAACCAGGTCGTGCTCCATCTTGTTGGAGGCCTACCTACGTACACTGCGTCGTACATTCGTACCCGGGACCGCAAGCTTCGTATTCAAGTTATCTAATCACTGGGCTATCCGGACTTTAACCGTCGATCCCACTTCGACGTGGTATTCCTTACTTAACTTTAGGTAGTGACCCCACGAAACATGTCACAACATGTATTAATAATTCCCCAACTTACCGCAAGCCCCTTGTCAATAACTTTTGAGCACAACGTCAACAACTACAAGCGAATGCTCGCAAACCTAAAACAAAGATACGCATTCTGAACTTAGTTCTACAATTGAAAGCAGACCAGAGGCCGTTTCGTTTAACACGTCGACGCTGTCTCATTCACTATTTCTTTCTGTCAAACGGTACAAGATGGTGAGAGAAAGAGATAATTAAAAACGTATTCCGTAAAACCACATAACTATACTCCTAGCCTGCAACAATAGACCAATTTTCGTCCTTATATTATCCTTAAAATATTATAGCTTACTGCTATTATTTCTGGGTATATAATTATGTTGTTAGGCCTGAAATAATTTGCTTTAGTCTAGCCATGTAGCTATCATATTTTAAGGATAATGTAAGGACGAAAATTGGACTATTGTTGCAGGCTAGGACTATAGTTATGTGGTTTTACGGTTCATAATTTAAAGTTTGAAAAGATGACTTTCTGACTTTCTGCCAAGTTTCATGCGGTGCATTCTTCTTAGCATTGATAGTCCTTATGGAAGCGCTGGTAGTTTTAAAAAGTGACGTGTAAAAGAGCCATTTACGGCCTACCTGCAGAATAAATGTTTAGATTTTTTTAAATTTTTGATTTTAACAAACTATAACCTTTTATCTTGCTACTTTTGGGTATCCTGGAGCGTCCTGTGTAGTTTGTAAAAAATGTGCCGGGTTTTCCCTGATAAGGCCCCATGTATATTAAAATTAATATTACTTAAATTTTATTTAGCCCATTTTTTATATTAATAGTATTTGCCAGATGCTGTGTACTACGTTCTGTTTCAAAACGAATCCTTTTCCAACATAAAATACTAGTTTTTTTAAACAGTGATTTGCAACTTGATTTGTGCTTTTTTAACGACCGCTTTAGCCTAGTTGGTAGTGACCCTGCCTACGAAGCAAGAGGTCCTGGGTTCGAATCCCGGTAAGGGCATTTATTTGTGTGATGAGCACGAATATTTGTTCCTGAGTTATGGATGTTTTCTATGTATTTAAGTATTTATTTATCTATATAAGTATGTTTATCGTCGTCTAGTACCCATAGTACAAGCTTTGCTTAGTTTGGGACTAGGTCGATTTGTGTAAGATTGTCCCCTAATATTTATTTATTTATTTATTTCCATACTTTGTTCGATGTTGAAAATATACCGTATCAAAGGTGTCAAGTCTGTACCTATATTGTATTCTTTCGATTTTCAGACTAACCCAGACATCTGCTGTAAGTATTCCAGGTTCATTTCAAACCATCTTTTAAGTCAACGCATTGAAAATGTCTAAACATTTTAAAGTAACTTGATACAAACTTGCAGTTATAGTTTAACCGGGCCCCATGTTGGGCGCCAATCCGCGCACACCGTTTGCCAAGAGATTACCGGCGCGCACGTCTGTTACTGTTAGGTTAGGGGATTTATTCCACACGGTTATTGTTAGATCGGGATTAAATTTGATTTAGATTTATATACGAAAATTTGATGTATTATGTAGAAGTAATCCAGAGTGAAATACTTTCTGAATTGTTGTTAAATGTCCGTTAATTGAGTGGCGTTTTTGGCGGTTTTCAACCCTGTGAGACGCTGTGAGATTCAAGGTTCCCTTATCTCGCGTGAGATTTTCCAAGATGCGTAGTATCAGTTTGATTATTTGTATAGTTGACCAAGAAATTCCTTTACCACCCTGAGGTTGAATGTAAGTACGGCTTAAACATTAAAGACTGTTGTCACTAACAAGTCAAAGTGGCAATCAGTCTTATTGTTGTTATAGCTGATGCAGGAACTGTCACAAATTATGATAAAGCACTTACTTGGTCGACTATCCATTAATCTGTACCTATTTGGTTATATCGACAGTGGAAAGCCAAATCGCTAAAGTGCATTATATGATACTAGCTTTTTGCCCGCGACTTCGTCCGTGCAGTTAAGCTTCATCTATCTGCGAAACCGCATGAAAATCTGTTCAGTAGTGTCGGTGATTAGCGTGCACATACAGACAGACGGACAGACAAATATGTCAAAAAAGGCTTTTACGTGATCTGTTACTCTTTTTTATCGCCCACACTATATTTTTACAAATTAATTCGATGTACAGACAGACACGCGATTTCTACTACTTTATTATATGTATAGATATGTCGATATGTAGGATTATTATGAAGGAGAAAAAATTAAGTTTTCTCCAAATTTTATACTGGTTCTTGCGGAGAAAAACGTAATAGGTATTTGATGAGACCCCACTTTTCACGTGAGATTGGATGAATTTGACTAGCCCTAAGCTAACTCTAAATTCATTAGTTCATCACGTAATTAATGGACCTCTTTGTGTGTTCTAGGAAGAATCAATTAAACTCTGTCACGTGACTTTTTTAACGATGAATAAATGAACTAAACTTTACTTGAACTGCACTTTACTTTGTGAACTGGACTTTAGAAAGTTGAATTTAGAAAAAAACTGACTAAAGCTCATATTATCGTAAAGCTCCTAACTTTTTGCCATACACGCCGTTACAGGGTGTGCTCGAAAAAACTCCCGGCGTTTGCGTTCATTCTAAAACTCTTTGCTGTCAGGAAGTTTAAAAAAGAAGTGGAACGCGTTATAAACTCTGTTAGAGGGATCGATACTGAGTATTAATACTTTATACTGGTTCTTTGGATAGGTTTTGAATAAAAAGTTTTAAAAGTAGATTTTTTAATAATGAGAGTGACTAAGTAATTTGTTTTGTAAGGTATTGTTTTCAAGGATTCTAAATTGCATCTCTTGGCTATACGCGCCGAGTATGCTACCAACTGCACCACGTCGCCGCCAGCTAACCCATTGTAAACAATTACACTTGTGTACGGCAATAGCGGCGTGTAGTGTCATCTATCACAATTATCACAGGCCGCTACTCCTACGATCCAAACATCTAAAAGAAATGGCTTTTAAAACTTAAGATCGCCTATTCTCTATACTGCTTTTTATTTTTATTAACTCACTATTCTTCTTCTTAGTCGTGCACTCTTGACAGAGTGGTCGTGGTCATGCTTCGGTCGATCGACTCCTGCGCCACCGCTGCTCTCGCGACGCGTCGCCAAGTAGCCCGATGTCTGGCAGAGTGGGAGCAATCGTTTATGTTGGAGTGCGTCACAGTTTTGATGAGGTCTGTCCATCGAGTTGGGGAGCGCCCGCGAGATCCCGTGAGAACTCACTATACTTCATACGAAATTACATCAAAATTTTAACATGAGCTTTACGGTGAAGAATAACATTGAAACCTGTAGGAACACACCTACGAAGAAATTCAACGGTGTGGTGAAATTCCCAATCATCCAGGACTCGCGTGGAAACTACCTCCTTTCATTCTGCCTCCGCCTGTGCCCGTACGACGTATATCCACTCGTATATGCTTTGTGCACCCATGGTTGCCCATTTATTTATTTTTTTCAATCAAAATTAAACCTTAAGACAATAATAACATTGTTTGAAATCACTTGTCAATAATTGACAGTAAATGCAATGCGCATGAGCACGCGTGTTCTTCTTTCCCCACTTCTCAATTCAGCGCTATTTTCCATACCAAGTAATTTTACTCCCAAGTATTTCGTCGCCAGTATCGGCCCCCTCTCGCTGCAACTCTCCTTTTACTACCAACATAAAAAAGACAAACACGGCCAATTTACAAAGTTGGCTAAACGTTCCCCGGCGCATAATTCATTCTCTCGTAAATCAAGTTTAGTAAAGTCTTAATTTTAGTACTTTTTCAACTTGAACCGTCGAGATGAAACTTCAGTTACATCTCGAAGGATAAGATACGGATAAAGTGATATAAGACCCATTTATAACTCATCATCATCATCATCGTTTCAACCGAAAGATGTCCACTGCTAGACATAGGCCTCCCCCAAGGCTCGCCAAACAGATATCGATCCCGTGCTATCCGCATCCAACGCGATCCCGCAACTTACTGGAGGCCTGCCTAGTGCCTACACTGCGTCTTCCGGTCCGTAGACGCCACTCGAGAACCTTTTTGCCCCATCGGCCATCAGTTCTACGAGCGATGTGCCCTGCCCACTGCCCGCCACTTTATAGCACAACGGGAATATATTTAGTGAGAAGATCGCAGTTTGAAAGCCAACTGAACAAGGTCTCCGGTTCAGAAAAGTCCTTAGTTGGTAGTGACCCTGCCTACGAAGCAAGAGGTCCTGGGTTCGAATCCCGGTAAGGGCATTTATTTGTGTGATGGATGAGCACGAATATTTGTTCCTGAGTTATGGATGTTTTCTATGTATTTAAGTATTTATTTATCTATATAAGTATGTTTATCGTCTTCTAGTACCCATAGTACAAGCTTTGCTTAGTTTGGGACTAGGTCAATTTGTGTAAGATTGTCCCCTAATATTTATTTATTTATTTATTTATTTATTTATTACATAGGAGTGGAAAGTGACACCGTAGGGTTTGTTTTTTGGTCTGGAGCTATTAGTGCACCTCATAAATGCATAAGAACAACACGCAAGAACTAAAGTCACCGATACAGCTCGAAGAATCGCTAGAGTCAAGTGAAAGTGGCCAGGGTGCAACGCTTGTAGAACTGATGGTCACTGTGGCCAAAAGGTTCTTGGATGGCGTCCACGGACCGGAAGACTCAGTGCAGGTAGGCCTCCAACAAAATGGAGCAGCGACTTGGTTAAGGTTGCGGAAACGCGTTGGATGTGGATGGCAGAGGACCGATCTGTTTAGAGAACATTGCATTTGCATTGTTTAGCAGTGGATTACTTTCGGCTAAAACGAAAATGATGAATAAATATCAACCATTAACAACGATTTTCTTAAAAGTTTTCCATACATCTGGTGGCATTCGGAGCCATCTTCCTACAAACTGACGACTTCTAAAGAAAACAGGTAGCAACACTGCTTACAGTTTTCAAGTACACCGATATCTCAAAAACAACAAAGCTGTGTTTCAAATTTGCTTCAATAACCTTATCGAATCCATAATGTTACGATTCACACATCACTGCACCGACATTAAGACTAAGACCCTGTTACTACCGACCCGGCTACAATGCGCGACAGCGGGAATATTCTCTCTTCACTGCATAGTTGAGACGTTCACTACCCATTAGTCATTAACAATACACGCAATGTATTCAGAATCCGGGTAGACGGTCGCCCGTAGAACCAGTAACGGCGGCAGAAGTTGACCAAACAGCTTGTAAAGTTTAGAATTAGAACCTTTGAGTGCGATCGCGACATTTGAGGGGCAACGACCGCGGTTGGGAAATAAGTTTTATTCAGCTGCGAATGCGAGTTTGCTTAGCGGGTTCTGTATAGTTTTAGGTACTTGGAAATTGGATGAATTAGTTGTACGAAATTAATAGTTTTACGTAATCATTCTAATGAAATGAAATGAAATGAAATGATTTTATTTGCGGAATATGGGTTACATAGGGTGTTATATTATTAGTAATAAACGCAGCCATATTCTACTTAATTAAGCATGCAAACTTTAGTGTTTAGGTAGGTACATTTTCTTGATGTTTCTTAAAATTAGGACATTATTATTACTAAGACTGTCAATTTAGTCTAACAATAGGTAAAAAATAGTAGTCGTGAATAAACATTTACTTATTAGCAAATTTCATATTCAGAAACTCTTTTGTTGAATAAAGGTTTAGTTCACTTAGCAATGAGTATAATTTTTTTTTGAACTGGTTCAAGGTAAGGTCCTTTATGTCTCTTGGAAGTTTGTTATATATTTTAATGCACATAACATAAGGACTGCCAGCTGTTCGCTTTAGACGCGTTTTAGGTACAGTAAGCAGGTTTCTTTGCCTGGACATACGGTTATTGTATGTTATGACATCACAGTTTTTTTTTAAATAGTGTAAGTTACTATGAACAAAGACCGCTGTTTCGTACACATACAATGCCGGTAGACTCAGAAGCTGTTTGCTTTTGAAGACTGGTTTACATGAGTCTAAGGGTTTAAGAGAGAATATGGCACTAATACATTTTTTTTTGTTTAATGAATGCTTTGGGCATCTCTGTAGAATTTCCCCATATGATAAGGCCATAGCGAAGAACTGACATAATATAGCCATGATACGCAACGAGGGCAGCTTCTTGTGATACAGTTTGACGTAGCTTTCGCAACGGGAAGATAAATTTATTTAATTTGCTACAAATATTTGCGACATGGAGTTTAAAGTTACAGTGTTCATCTAAAGTTATACCTAGGAACTTAGCTTGACTGTCTTTGTCAACGGGGTCGCCTTTATATTTTATATCTAGATCTATGTCATGAATTGAATATGTTTAGTCTTACTAATATTAATTGATAAATTATTATTTTCTAGCCACTGAATTGTTTGATGTAAAGTTTGATTGATTTCATGTTCGTATGTCTCTTTATTTGTACAAGGAATCACGATTGATGTATCATCTGCAAACAGAACTGTTGGATAAGGTATTACCTCAGGAAGGTCGTTAATGTAAAATGAAAACAGCAATGGTGAGAGAACACTTCCTTGAGGCACCCCGAATTCGTTCATTCTATATGATGATTTGTAGTTTACCAAGTTTTTTTTTCTTCTCTTACTATTTCTGTACACTGGAATCTCTCATATAAGTATGATTTTATCCAGCATAGTATGTTTCCTCTTACACCATATAGTTCCAATTTATTTAGAAGTTTTTCGTGGCATACTAAATCGAAGGCTTTAGACATATCTAAGAAAAGTACACTTACAGGCATCCCTTTGTCTACATAATGTAAGACATCTTTGAGTAACGAAAAAGCTGCAGTGGCAGTCGATTTGTTCTTTCTGAAGCCATGTTGACCTACGTGCAGGAGAGAGTGTTTATTGGCAAAATTGGTAAGTCTATCTAGCATAACTTTTTCGAAGATTTTCGACAGAACAGGAATCAGTGCTATGGTTCTGTAATTGTTCATATCATTTCTCTTACCTTTTTGTACAATGGTCTGACGATTGTTTTTTAAAGACGATCTGGAAATGTTCCTTCTTCAATCGATAGGTTTACAATATAAGCCAGGGGTTCAGATATTGATTTAGCACATAGTTTTAAAATCTTTGAATTGATTTCATCGTAACCGGATGAATTAGTGTTTTTGAGATTCATGATAATTTTTTGTATTTCTAGTGGAGTTGTAGGGTTACAGAACATTGTTGATGTATGGCGAATACAGTTTGGAGCTGAGGATTTGTAGTTGGGTTGAAATTTGTTAGAAACGCTTATGAAATAGTCGTTGAGTAAACTTACAATGAAAGCTGAACATGAAAACCTCGGACAGACGACGGTAGTTTTTCAAGCTAAGATACCAAACTAGGAACTCTGACTTCATCTCAAAAACTCAAACAAAACTCAACTCAACTGTACTGGGTGAGAAGTAAAATTATCTATCATAGTTCTGGGAAAAATTAGGGGAGAAATTCCCTTAGTTAAAGTGTTAAAGCGGAGCTTAGACCTGAAAGAAAAAACGTGCAAGTTGCATTAGATTGCGATGTAGTAAGGCGAACGAAATTGAAGTGGTCAATAGAGCGCCGCAATGTATCTAGTGCTAAAAAGTGATAGGTTATGACTGTGACTCTTCAACGCCTTGCTAAGTCGCATGGATTTTTCTTATTTTTTCCAGAACTTTTTTTTTATACAATTTAGGCTTGAGGTTGATCACAATCACGCCTGATGGAAAGCGAAGATGAGGCCTACGATGGAGCACGCTTGCCTAGTAAATGCAAAGCAGTGTATGCCAGTCGTTAGGTCTAATGTGTATCAGGATTATATTTTACAACACCATGCTGTGAGATCACTGTTAAGCACCTTCGCAAAATAACGTGAGAATCAATCACTCAATCAGTTAAGTAACTACGCTTTTTAATAAAAAACAGTACCCTAATACTTATTACGAAAAATAGCATACGATCCATCGCGCGTGTCGTAAGCGCCACCGGCCGTGTCGATATGGCATTATATTTCGCGGTCCGTAATACTTATTCCATTGTGCATGAATAGTCGCATTTTCGAGCAATTTTCGTAACAACCGACGATCACCGCCGCGTGAACCAATGATTAAATGTGTGTATTACAAAATACAGTAAATGTTCAGTAGTGGTAGAGCCATGTTGTAGCTAGCCGCTGCATCACGAATGGGCCAGCTCGTCCGGGGCAGTACCACCCTCTCGCAGAATACCGGTGTGAAGCAGCTGTACTCCTGCTGCGTTTCGTACGGTCAGTGAGAGCGCCGGGGGCCCAATACCTCTACCAATCCCCAGTGGCGAGGCGTGATTTTTTTTCCAGGTAAAGCCGGACGAAAAAATGCAAACAAAAATCATACCCCATTTCTTAGTAGTTATACTAGGTTATATTCTTGAAAACTAGTACTTACGTGCAGTAATTCGGTCCATAAGACTGCAGCATATTTATCCTTTCACTGATATCAGTATCAAAACAATATGTTACTTATACATGAATTAGACACTGAATTATAATCAGATTTACAACCTGACAGACGATAATATGTACGATTAAATTTCACCTATATTGCGTATCAACACTGATCTAATATTGTGTTTTTATTAAAATTATTTCACATAATTTTATTATAATATAAATAAACAAACTACAAAACACTGAGCGATTGACATGACATTACCTAATGTTGTCATTTCAATAAATACCACACCACAAACAAATCGACCGCGCTAGCGGATCACGTCCGGCACGTTCTATGGCTCCGAATCGTACATACAGTGACACATTCCGGCAGCGCGGCACAGCGTATACGATTTGGTGTTGTGCAGCGCGCTGAGCACAGCCCGTGGCGGTTTAATTTTGTCTGTTTATAAATCTTATTATAAAAATAGATAAAATATCGTACTTTCTGTTTTACACTAAAACTCGATATTTTAAAATTAAATTTCGCTCCAGTAATTTTAAATAAGTCTACGAATGGCTGCATGAATGTCAATTCCGTCGGCTATTCCAAGTGGGATAAATTAATTAAAAAAAAAGCTTCTGTCAAAGTGAAATTAAACCTTATGCACAATGTAGAAAGTCTTTTTTTAAATGTGATAAGCCGATAGAGACCGGGTTATCTTCAGCCTATTCCATGCCTATTCTTACGGTAGACGCTTGTAGTGAATCTATGGTTTTATGAATGAATATTTACATGTGTGAGTGTACAATTCCTGCCGGAATACTGAATTTATGAATGACTGATTGGTCTTGTGGATATTTTGATGCGTTTTGTTACTGCACCATTTTGAAAAATACTTAAAAGTTTATTATGGAAGAGTAAGTCTCTATACAAACAATCGGTTACTAAGAGAAGCGTTTGGTTACTTCAAAATTTTAGGCAACCCGCTGGGAATCGAGTTGTTAGCACCCTTCGCCACTGCCAATCCCTCTCCTTTTTAAAGGCCGGCAACAGATTAAGTAGTGACACTCTTTGTGTTGTTGATATTTATGGGCGGTGGTGATCATTTTCCATCAGATGACCCGCTTGTTCGTTTGCCTCCCTCTCATTATAAAAAAAATGTTTTCTAATATAAACAGGTAAGTATAAAGTGAAGCATTATTACAGGCTAGCTTTGCTAGCGAATTCGTCCGCGCTGACAAACAGACAGACGCGAAAACATTTTGTCCCAGCTGAAACCGAATATGAGGCATTTGTTTTTTTTCTCCAGTAACAAACTTGTTTACTTTGGAACTATTATGGTCCCATAAAAACGTTTAAAATGAGTAGAGCGGCAGTGAAAGTGTTCCCACGGTGCGACGCGCCGGCGCGGCTCGCGTTACGAAACCCAGTTAAGGCTAATGCCGGTGGGCTCTCGCGCATCGCCAGATGTTACTGTTGTGGTGAACGGGACGCATGCACTATTGTTTAAGAAGCTCCGGTGGCAGACTAAGAGCCAGTCCAGATGAAGCGTTCTGCGCGCGCGTTCCCTAGATACTGGAGCTACATATATATCCCGACCAGATGCTGACGCGCACTTCCTCACTCGCGCGTAAAACGCGTGCAATGAACGGGATTCTCGACTAAAGCCTCTCAAGAATTGACCTGGAGTCTACGGGTATGAATAGTGCATATCCGGGCTATGGGTTTAACATTTATATGTCCGGGTGGTGAGAAAAAGTCAAACTTTCATTGAACAAGTATCCTCAGTTCATACAAAGCAACGACTTTTCAACCACGTCACTTGATTAACAATGGGTTGAGGTGTTTAAAGTCGAAACTTTTACGGAATTACCGAAATTAATAGGCGAAATGTTATCAACTTCAATAAGTAACGCATTCCTTGAGCATGTTTTGTCATTGATGGGGAACTTATTGACCAACGAGCGAATCTGCTTATCAGTCAACATAGTAAAGGCGGAAAATTTTAGAAGTTGCGACATTCTCCGGGTCTGCTTTTTTTTAAATGTGTCATCAGCGAGCGCCGCGCGAATTGAGGTAGGTACTCGGGCGCCATTGCTGCGCGCGTCCAGAACTACGCGCGAGGAAGTTTCTACCTCGGGACGAACTTTTGGCTCCAGTCAGTACAAATCTTTACTTTTATTTCTAGTTATTTTTATTATGGTAATCCTGAATAATGATTCTGTGAATCGTTTAAAATCAAGAGCCAACTGCTTCAGGTTGGAAGAAAATGTTATTTTTTTGCCCAACCAAGTAATGCATTTGCTCTAAATTTTAAACAATGATGTCCACTGCTGAACATAGGGCACTCAAAGATTCGCCAAAAAGACCGGTCCAGTTCCATCCGCATCCAATGCGTTTCCGCAACGTTAACCAGGTCGTTGTTCCTTATTGGAGGTCTACCTACATTGCGTTTTCCGGTCCGTGAACGCCATTCGAGAACATTTTGGCCCCATCGGCCATCAGCTCTACTAGCGATATGCAGGCAGTGCTAATTACTTGAGTCTGGCGATTCTTCGAGCTGTGTCGGTGACTTTAATTCTTGCGCCATTTCATCATTTCTAGTGTGATCCCGCAGAGAAACTCCGAACGTAGCCCTCTACATCGCCCTCTGAGATTATGATTTGAAATATATTTTATTTTAATTTTAAATAAACATTCACTTATTTCTTAAAGCATACAATCGTTCCAACTTTTGCTTTTAGCAATTTCACTTACAGATAGCTGAATATTACATGTCAACTTTACAATTCCAATAAAAATTATCTTAAAATCAGACGGTTATTTCACCGCAATCACTTTACGTTCCCATCGCTGTTTCCACGTAGATTCTGTATGCCATTTACTAAATGGAATGCCAAGGCTTGATGGACCAATTATCGGCTCATCGGCTCCATCGGCGGCAACGGCCCCATCGGCCGATCACGCCGCGAAATGGGCGAGATAAATGCACTGTTGCCGCTACAGATTTCTTTTTAATTATGCCACAGATGATTTAAAAGGGATTGTGTAAATTTGATGTCTAAGGGTATATTTTAAGTTATTTCAAATCATGGAGGATTAACCGGTAAGCAATCTGCCTTACGAGGAGGGCTTGGATTGGAACCGGTACTCGGTACTGCAAATACCTGTAGATAACATACAAGTATTTATAGGATTTCTTCGTTTCGGTAAAGGAAATCTGATATATAAATATCTCGTGTCACGGTGTTTGTTACCGAACTCCTCCGAGACGGCTTGACCGATTTTTATGAAACTTTTTCCACTGTATTCGGTAGGTCTGAGAATAGGTCGTAGGCTATCTTATCTTTATATATATAATTCTACTGTACGTGTGTATGTCACTGAACTCCTCCTAAGCGGCTGGACCGATTTGAATGATTTTTTTGTATGCGTTTGTGTGGTGCCCTGGATGGTTTAGATTCACAAATCAGCCCGGCAGATGGCGCTGCAGTCAGTATCTAGGTTCATGCAGGACAACGTCTGTCGGGTCCGCTAGTGTGTATATATCCCTATTCTTTGCGGACGGAGTCGCGGGCAACAGCTAGTTAGTTTGTAAAATAAAAGAGATTTGTAATAAAACGCCGATGAAATGAACTTCGATATTTAGTTTCTGTCTTTTGAATGGTTTATGAAATTACGTTTTAAAAAATAATAATCCTTGTACAGTTGGTCTAGGAATCAAGAAAATTTGTAATGCTTAATCGATAAAACCAGATGTTTTAGGCTTAAAACAACTAAATTTCATAATACCTTATTCACTAATACCCCTAATTTTCAAATTACCATGGGCTCATAATACCTAAAAATACCTAAAATTTCAAATTTTAAGAGGAGACAATTTGAAATTTTAGGTATTTTTAGGTATTATGAGCCCATGGTAATTTGAAAATTAGGGGTATTAGTGAATAAGGTATTATGAAATTTAGTTGTTTTAAGCCTAAAACAACCAGATTAGTGCTAAAGAAATTAAAGGAACTGAATATTCTATGAATCGTTTTCGATGAAACGTTTGTCTACGATTTGGGATACCGTCTAGTCTAGTTGGATATACAATATAAGCCGAAGGTGGTCACATTCACTAATGCGATTGTTCGAATCCGTTTCGTTTCGATGGAAACGTATTTTCAACGTCTTAATGCGCTCTAATACTTTTGCAACGCACCATCAAACATCTTAACTCAATAAAATAAATATAAAATGCTTTTAAAGTGAATTTCTTAGGGTCCATTAAGCTAATGCATCCCAGCTGGTGCAGTGTCCGGTGTCCCGGACGGCTGCTATACCTAAACGACGACTGAATAGCCCAGTGGTTAGAGGTTCGACTACGAACCTTGACGACCCGGGTTCGATTCCCAGTCGGGGCAGATATTATGTTAGAAAAAAAATCGTGCGTACAGCTCCTCCGCGCGGAAGAAGTGAAACTTCGTAATGTGGAAATGAAAAAGGCACGTATACATCAATACCTTATTGCAATTACTTAAAGAAATAAATTTACTTATGCATCTATGTGTTTAAATTACTCACTAGATGGCGCTTTTATCAACTCTCATACAAATTAGCGAAACAAGTTACATAACTCGTCGCTAGATGGCGTTGCTCCTCGTGCGCACGTTATTTTCAATAATTTTTCTTGATTTTTCGTAATTCTCAAAGATATTCAATACTTTTTTTTTACTAAATACGTTTAAAATACTTTATTCTACGATCTACCATTAAAATAGTTTTGATTTTTACAAGTTTTCATAATAAACCACGCAATTGTTCTGGCTCGCACTGACGAAGTTTTTAACATCCGTTAGTATACACCGTGAAATTTTAGTGGTTGTTTTCCCGAAACGAGGTGATTTAGTTTCGATTGTACAATCGATTTATAATTACTATTTTGACTAGAGTCAAAAATCCAATTGTGAAAAACGAAAATCGAAAAAGACCGCAAACCAATAGTAACGCTTCGTTGGTACAAGTAGCGTACGATCGTACGATAGGTTAACGAAGCGTTACTATTGGTTTGCGGTCATTTTCGACTTTCGTTTTTCACAATTGGATTTTTGACTCTAGTCAAAATAGTAATTATAAATCGATTGTACAATCGATACTAAATCACCTCGTTTCGGGAAAACAACCACTAAAATTTCACGGTGTATACAATGCGAACGTCTCGTAAATGTCAACTTGCGTTGCGTTGCGTTGCGTTGCGTATTTAACGCAACGCATTTAACGCAACGCTTGTTGGAAGTCGCATTAGAAGTTTCACTTCAATAAAAAGTTTTGCTCTCGAGTCTTGAGTGTTCAGTGCCATCGTCACCATTTCAGGTAAAAGAGTCCACTGCTGAACATAAGTCTTCCCAAGGCTCGCCAAACAGACAGGTCCTACGCCATCCGCATCCAACGCGTTCCCGCAACCTTGACCAGGCCGTCGCTCCATATAGTTTCTAGCCCACCTACATAACGTCTTCCGGTCCATGGACGCCATTCGAGAACCTTTTGGCCAAATCGGCCTTCAGTTGTACGAGCGATGTGCACTGCCCACTGCCACTTTGAGTCAGCCAATTATTTGAGCAACCTAAGAAAAAACAGTAAATACTTAACATCACACGCATGGGCAAAGTTAAAACAGCTTTTTAAACTTGAACCAACTTTGAAACTGGCTAATTTCCAATTCTCGTTGATGTACTTTAAAAAGAACGGGCTAGTTTGTGCCCCATTTGCTATTTATAAACTCAACCACAAAATCCCGTCTACTGTAAAATGTATGCCTTAAAACTAACCACAAACTTGGACTTTACACATTACCTTAAACTCTTACCCGTTTAAAGTTCAATTTCGAATAACTTTCGAAAACTCGCATGGACTTTTGTATTCGATTCTAAATGTAAACTTTGGTTACGGGTAATAGGAATGCTTTTGCTTTAAAAGCGTTGTGAGATGCGAGCTTGCCGAGTTAATATTTAAACTATTCTAGCGAAGTGGATGCTCTTGCGGGCGCTCGTACTATGTTAACATTAACGCCTTGGTGAGATGTTTAGTTTGAACTTCGACATCCGCACTAGTAAAGTTCATCATCGTCGTCAATTCCTTTACTGCTGAACATAGGCAACATAGAACATAGGCCCAAGGTTCACTAAAATATCTAAATTGTGCGCGAGCCGGGATTTGAACCCACGAACCTCTGCTTGAGATATAGGTCAAACCGATAGGCCACCACGGCTTTACCCGTTTGAAATTTACCATGAGCTTTACGGTGAAGGAAAACATCGTGAAGAAACCTGCATACATCTGCGAAGGAATTCAATGGTGTGTGTGAAGTTCCCAATCCCGCTGGGCCCGAGTGGGAACTACGGCCCAAGCCCTCTCATTCTGAAGGGAGGCCTGTGCCCTGCAGCGGGACGTATATAGGCTGGAATGATGTAGACGAAAAGTAACAAATCAATAGTACCTAATGAAGAACTTTTTTATTAGTAGAGCCATGCTACATCACTAATGGGCCGGCTCGTCCGGAGCAGTACCACCCTCTCACAGAACATCGGCGTGAAGCAGCAGTAATCCAATCCCAATACCCAAAGGCCCAATACCCCTCCCCTCACCCTTCCCTATTCCCTCTCCTTTTTTAAAGCCCGGCAACAGATCAGTGACTCTCTTTGAGTTGTTGATATTTATGGGCGGCGGTGATCATTTTCCATCGATGACCCGCTTGCTCGTTTGCCTCCCACTCATAAAAAAAGTAAAAAAAAACAAATTGTTATATGAATAAAAAAGCTTTGCGTACAGTGAACTAATGTCCATAATGTGTAATATATATACATCTAGATCTCAAAAAATCAATGCTTGGAACTAAAAACAAAACCATGTTCATGTAAAACGCTCGATATAACAAATGTACGATGAAACAGGGAAAAAAGCTGATATCAATAATACTTAAGCAGCCGAAATAATATCTCCGCGGTGTTACATAAATCAGGACATCTCTACCCCTACTAGGGGTTTCTTTTTCCCACCTTATACTAAAGGCCACACCGAGCTTCTTGCGCTAATTGATATGTATTCTATGCACTCGTGTATGTGTGGGTGAGAGCGGCTAGAATCATAGCCGTGAGTAAGCGCTAGCGACACGAGTTCCCCGTCCGATGGCCGAAGGAGAACTAAAGCAGCACTCACGCGGACATGGGGAATCACGATGGCTCAAGATAGGTTGGTCAGACCGCATGTGTATTTAGGTATTTTCATCTTATTACTTAAAACAAATAAATACATATTTTAAAAATGTATAATCACTACGCCCTAGAAAACATCTTGTTTTATTAACATTCAAAAAGTCATGACCTGCCGTCCAGTATTTACACCGTACTAAGGATTTATTTTATTTTTAAGAGACGACTTTGGATTTTTTTTCTATAGAGCAAACTAAAAGTAATTGCACTGACCAATAAATAGCTGATGAGCTGAGGGTGTAAGTGTCAGGACCTCAGCGTGCCTCAGCGTGTCTCTGAGCTGAGGTTTTTCACTTATGCAGATGCTATGTTTCAGTTCGCGAATTCATAGTACCTCCGGAAAAAAGTATCTTACCGCGTAAGCATCGTCGCAAAACAGATTGCGGGTTAACCGATCGTGTAATAAGAAAGGCACGAGTCGCCCTCCCTCTCGATCATGATCATACCTGAAACAATTACGGAATGTCATTGCGATATGCTTTATCGTCCTACTATAGTAGTTTATGCAACTGTTACGTAATAAGGGTCCTTAAAACCCGAGTGTGGTTTTAGCTGTTGGCGCACCCGAGTATTATAAACAGATCACACGAGTGTTTTAAGGCCTAATTATGCACAGTTGCATACATTATTTCGTCTACACACATATAAGTACCTACTCTAAGATGGGTTCAGAAACAGATGGCAAATGACATACATTGCATTACTGACTAGTTCTACCAGTAACATCCACGGGTGTTAAACTAATGAAATAAATGAATTAAAACTATAAAGAAATTCGCTAACACTTCTACTACTTACTCATTTCAACAAACTTTTAAACAACAACACAGCAAAAAAAGAACAAATAAAATGACAACAATAATGGCGGCAAGACAAATCTCTGTCACGAATGTTTTTTTAAGACATAGACAAACCAGTAAAGTCCTTATTCTTGGGTCACTCGAGATCAAAATTGTCGTCCGTTTTACGTTTAAAACATACCAAAAGTGACATTTTTAACCGACTTCAAAAAAAGGAGGAGGTTCTCAATTCGATTGTATGTTCTTTTTTTTTTTTAACGTGTGTTACCTCAGAACTCCGTCATTTATGATCCGATTTGGAAGATTTTTTCGTTGTGTGAAAGCACAGGCTTCAAGGTTGGTCCCGTTATTACCAGAATCCAGTTCTGATGATGGGATCCATGAGGAATTGAAGAAACTCCTCAAAAATTCAAGAAAAAAGTATAGCGACTTTAGTATTTTCGGTGACAAGTCGAGCATTTGCATTCAGAAAGTATCATGGAACTCTGTAATAAAACGACGCAACCCCGTCGAGCATTAAAAATAGAATTTTCAACATAAACTTATTTCGAAGTCAAACTGATGATTTTATCCTACGCATCTATTTTAACAGAAATAACTAAAAAGCAAAAAATAAAAATTTTAAATAAAAAATATAACCTCCTTCAAAAAACATCCAAAAAACTATGAAATAATAATTGAACCAAACCGACCACAATAAGCATGAAAATATCTTTCTTCTAATCTGTTCGAAGTCGGTGCCTCAGCACGAGCCAGCAGGAGTGTAGAAGCCCTATAGATAGTAGGTATGTAGGTAAGTTAGATTACTAGGTCCACTCCTGCTGGCTCGAGCTGAGGCACCGACTTCGAACAGATTAGAAGAAAGATATTTTCATGCTTATTGTGGTCGGTTTGGTTCAATTATTATTTCATAGTTTTTTGGATGTTTTTTGAAGGAGGTTATATTTTTTATTTAAAATTTTTTAATCGAGAAAATGCTCTTGTCGATGCATGCTAGAACATAACCCCATTTAAATTGTATAATGTAAATTTGAAACTCATTACGTTACTATATGATACTTTCATGAAATTACCATTACATTACTGTTGTTGTTACCTACTACCACAGACAAGAAAGTAATTTTTGTCATAGTAAAATCGGTTGTTTAATTGCTGGTCATTGCCATCGATTTTTGAACGCATTATAGAGGAGTTTGCTATGTGTGTGTGTGTATTATAAACGCGAAAGAGTGTGAAGGAAACTAAAGCTAAGTTTTACTCGATGGCTCTTTACAACCCCCACACTAAATCAAGCAGACAAAGAATTGTGGCACTAAGTCCTAGTTATATAATAGCGGGCAAATCCGCGGGGCGGAGTGCAGCGTGCAGCCGCATTGCCTGCGGCAGACATAGAACTCGCATTAGAGATAAATGTGGCACACATATATTTTTCTACGTCGTATAGGCTAAGAGCTAGGGCTGCTTAATCGGAGTTTTTCATTTGAGGGTGCCGTCACATGGCCAGCTGTTTTTCGAGTGCATGTATAGTAGCGGAATGAAAAGGTTCGTCACTTATCGACTTTAACTCGTTGACATAGACTCGAAAAGTGACGAAACTTTTCATTCCGCGACTGTACACACAGTTGTACTATTTCGAATTCACGGCCGGATAAATATAATTTAGGGCTATTCAAGACTGTTAATGAAGCAGTGTGCTACATATGCGGCATCACCTGCATTTATCATCGGGTGAAATAGAGCCTAATCGCTGAACAGTTTCAATTAAAAATAAAAAACCTTGTCATAGCGAACATTATAATAATAGTTCTCGTTGTCAACTTCGTTTGCATATTATAACCACACTTACAACTATCTTTACAGGATCTTCGCCTAAAACAATAGTGTAGTAGTGTAGTGTAGTAGTCTATTATAGTAGTGTGTGTGTATTGTGAGTATTTAGAATTAAATAAGTAGGCACTGGTTTAAAGTTATAAAACAAAATTATAATCAAAATCATCAATCAAAAAACTATATATAGACAATAAATAAGCTTTTAAAACTAAAATACACCAAAAAGTTATGCTAACTTGCATAGTGAGAATTCTGCTTTTTTGGGATAACCTAGCCTAATGTAGCTTCCTACTGGAAAAACTAATTTTCGAATCGATTATGTGGTTTCCAGAGATTTACACTCTTCATACAATCAAACACAAACACAAAGAAAAAAAATATCAGAAGTATACATTATGTATTATGTTACATTAATGCTCTGTTATGTTATGTAAATAGTTGTCTGGAAGACATCACTTTTGAGCGATTGAACCTCTTATTGTCAACCCTTTTTTTAATTGTATTCTGTTTTATTAAATATTTATCATAAAAATGTCATTAGCTCTTAGTGTATCTCTTCCGCTGTACGCGAGATGTTGCGGGGGCAGGCCAATTATTTTTATATTATAGAGTAAAGCTTGGATGTATAACTAGTATTGTTTTAAGTAAATTGTATTTTGTAAGCAGACCGCAAAGGATTCTTGTACATGTCTATATTTTTATATTTCCAGCGCTTTCAGAAAGAATTTGCCAAGAAGAACGCGCTGCAAGAAACTTGGTAGAAACACATTTATCTAGACAAAAGCTATAATAATACTTACAATTCACTATTAAAAGCAAGACATAGTCAATAGAAATATGTCAAAGGAAAAAATACGGGTATCTAAACATATTACATAATTCATCTAGTTTTTACAAGACTGTATGGGTTCCCTTGGTTAAGTACTTAATTCAAAAGATCTTAGAGCTGTTTACCTACTCTCTTGTTATTCTCTTGTTAACTGTTATTAAATTTCATGTTTCTATGTACAATAAAGAGTTTTACATACATACGCGTATCAGCCTTTCAAAACACCTAAATACAGGGTTATTTGTAATTCACTGACATCCTCTTAACCCTGAATTCCTATAACTCAAACAAATGTTTTTTGTTTTACGGCTTTTTAAAATGAAGCACTTTTTTCCATACAAATACACAGAGTATCGTAAAAATAAGAGGTAATCTCAAATTTTCAAAACGTTATTACACCAAAAATATTAAGTTATGACAAAGAGTTTAGGGTTTAGAAAGAGGAGTTTAGGGTTAAAAGGATGCTAGTGAATTACAAATAACCCTGTATAATCCAAAACCATTTGTACAGATTTAGGTATTTATAACCAATAAATAGGATTCTATTGATTTAAGTTGGTGCTATCCTAATCTGTTCGTAGGGATCTTAATTCCGATACCCGGTGACCGGTCCGGCAGTAATCCGGACCGCAGCCGGCAGTCGATTTGTCAAGTATTGCGGTCAACATCGTAAGCCGGTCCGAGTGGACCCTGGCCCAGCTAGTCTTCGCACTTATCAATTCCACACTACTGGGGCACCGACTCAACTCAAACTTTAGTTTAAGTAGGCAGTCAACTAGGTGATCTACCTAATGGTCACTTGTTGTTACAATAAGCGATAGTTTATCGATAGAATGGTGATACTGTCGTGGCCTCGAAAATCAGTCATACTATCGATAGTCCTATCGAAACTAGCGACCCTTTACGGTACTGTCGATAGCATCGATAGTGAAAATTAGGCGATACTATTACCATTATTGGTACTTTTAGTATCGATACTATCGATAGTATTGCAGCATGTCGATATTTTCGATAGACTATCGACGCTATCGACTGTTTTCTCAAGGTCAACTATCGATAGCGTAACTACCGCTATCGTAACAACACTGGTCACTTGTCCACAACGTGGTGTCAACGACTGGGCAATGCGTAGAGAATTAGAGATTGATGGAGATATCGTCTCGCCGCCAAAGCAAAGCATGCCAAAGTGTGCTCCTATTGAGCTGACCTCGGACTTTGGACGCTAAGTAGAGATTTGCAAGCAATCGGATTTCTTATTCTACATCGTTTCGGAAAAATTACGTTAGTCCCGACTGAGAAGAAACGACAAGAAACTCAGTCGGGTTGTGGTCTGATTGGGGAAAACCTACCCGGTATATGCCCCTTTCAGCAGCGTCATACGCCGGCCACAACTATAGCCGGGTCACTGGGGGGGTGGGGGGGGTGGCCGTGTGGCCACGCTGTAGACGTTTCCTTGAGTCGCCTGTGAGATCGAACCCGCTAGATGAGACCCCGTTCGGGGAGGTCCGGCGAGCGAATGCGTAGTGAACTGAACGAATGGCAAATGGGTTCAAGTTGACCTAAAGTGTACGACGCGTATTCGACGCGTGGACTACGCGTTGTACATTACATTTCCATAAATCTAGAAGTTTTTTCTTTTCTTCTAGCGACATGGCCTGCCCATTGCCACTTTAACTCACGACTAATTTGACAGTAGGTAGATTTAAATCCAATTTTCAAAGGAAATGGCATAAAACAATCGTTGAAAATCAAACTCCAGGGAATTCTATGGTCTTTAGTAGACAATGAATTCAGTTAAACAAAAGTCCATTGTGATCAATTAATTCACCAATCATTGGTTGCACTTGACCTAGAGGCTTCATAATTTGTGAATAGTTAATTGAGTAGACACTACTAATTATGAAGACAATAAAAATGGCAGGTCATTTTAGGTGCAGTCAGGGTAAGAAAAGGTTCGTCACCTTAAAGTTTATATTTGCTTGGCATCAACCTTTTATTTCAAACGAAACAGGTTTTTTTGATATATGTTAAGAAGGAATATCGTATTGATATTTCTCACTTTTCAACAGGTACTAAGAGTCTA
Source organism: Archips crataeganus (assembly GCA_947859365.1). Taxonomy (NCBI): domain Eukaryota; kingdom Metazoa; phylum Arthropoda; class Insecta; order Lepidoptera; family Tortricidae; genus Archips; species Archips crataeganus. The sequence continues at coordinate 849,762 of OX402058.1, forward strand.
GGATTTGCTTGATAAAGGAGTCAATCTAATAACTGAAGAACGTTTTCAAACCCTGTGTGTATGAAATTATTACGGCTCTAAACAAATTTACTTCTAATTACTGCAATAAAATATATGTAGGGCAGACAGGTCGTAGTTTTAATGTTAAATTTAAAGAGCTCGTTTCGGCTTATAGAAATGAGCATCCAGACAGATTATATATACATACATTATGTAAGTTGGATGACAATGCAAGTACAGGCAACAAAAATAAAAACAGCGAAAAAGCTTGCATTAAAATGATTTTTTTAACAACGATTATGTGAAACACAGTCTAGTACTTACCACTCATTCCATTATTAAGTAAACAGATTTAAAAACTAATTAACCCGACTGCAGTTGCGAATAAGATTCCACTACATTGAAATAATTCTACAAACAAGCGTAATCAAACTAGGTAACAAAATTCTAATCCAACGAAAATAAAGCGAGTTAAACTGGCAATGTTTGTCCAGCGAACGTTCCAAAAACAAAAACTTGGTCGGGCGGACCTAAATATAGTTCAGAAACTAAATTAAGGTCAAGTGGAGTTAAGGTTTAGTAGTTAGTTAGTAGCGAGTAACTCGCACCTGTGTCACTTGATGCGGTTTTAATCTTAACCCCCTTTTAGTTCTAAATAGGATCGTATGAAGTTGGGTTGGCACTCAAAATTCAAAGTTTTGGGATAAAATAACTTAATTAATGCGCTGACTTGGTCAATAAAGATGACGTAAGTTACAAAAAAAAATACGGGTGTGTAATGATAGATATAACAACATTTGATATACCTAACTGTAACATTTGGTATAATGCTACATTTGACATAATTCGATTTACTCGAGAAGTAAACATTCTACGATTCTTTTATAAAATAAACTTATCTAACCTAACCTAATGCATATCAAATAGAATTAATATCAATCCTCCGAAGTTTACTTTTTGAGTAAATCGCATTATATCAAATGTAGCATTATACCAAATGTTACAGTTATATCAAATGTTGTTATATCTATCGAGGCGCACCCAAAAAATACTGGTCTCATGTTTAAATATTTACTAGTCAACTAGCTGCTGCCCGCGACTCCGTCTGCAAAGAATTAATTTATCGCTATCCTGAGGGAACTATGACTTTTCCGGGATAAAAAGTATCCTCCTGGGATCCTAGTGAAAAAGGGAGTAAGTCTGCAGAAATTAAACAGCTATTTTCTATTTTATGTGTAAAGGGGGTTAAGTCGAAATCAGCTGTTCAACTTCTGCAGAATTAACCCCTTTTTCACTAGAACCCCAATTTATCCAGGTTATAAACTAATTCTGTGCCAAATTTCATTAGAATCCGTCAAACCGTTTTAGTGTGAAAGAGTAACAAATATCTATACAAATTTTCGTCCTATTTAAATAAATCTGTAGTTTTCTGAATCGGAGAACTTTTGTTTTTTTTCGCTGTGTGTGTTTCCCTATCCAACTAATTCTAAGATTAATTCGTAAAAAGGTTTTAATTTATTTACAGACACAAATACATCTAAAACACAAGAAATACAAAGCTTTTCAATATCATTTCCTCAGACGGATGCTCCCAGGAGATCCATTAAATTCAACTGCACCACTAGTCTCCACGATATTAAACCATTTGCAACTCAATCCCTCAGGGATAAAACTGCTATTGCAACGTTGGTGTTGGGAGGCAGTTCCTATTTTTCACACGTGATTAGATGCTAAGATTATTCGCGCATTTTCGCAGAACGAGCGCGGGTTGTATGTTTAAGCCGTAATGGGAGTATATTTAGACGGGTTTATGTTGATTTTAACGGAATTTATTTAGTAATGATTCTGGCCTCTGGTGACCCCAGGGCTGGTGCTTGCCTCTCTCAAAGATTGGACATTTTAGCAGAACAGAGGCACTTTTTAGTTTCATTAATATTTCAGCCGAAAGACGTCCACTTCTGAACATAGGCCTCCGCCGAGGTTCGCCAAACGTATCGGTCCTTCGCCATCCGCATCCAGCGCGTTCCCGCAATCTTAACCAGGTCATCGCCCATCTTCTTGGAGGCCTACCTACACTGCGTTTTTCGGTCCGTAGCCGCCATTCGAGGTTTTGGTCCCATCGGCCATCAGATCAGTTCTACGAGCGATGTGCCCTGCCTACTACCACTTCAATCTGGCGATTCTTCGAACTATGTCGGTGACTTCAGTAGGTAACATTTAGCTATTTAAGTATTATAAATATATCGCACTAATCGCTTTTCCCTGAAAAATAATCACTTAAAGGGGTGAAAAAACCAAATCAGGACATCAGTCACAGAATAAGTAATAGTACTAACGTACAGAAGGATCACTCTCGAACAAAAGTCAACTTTAGGTATAAAAACTTGTCTATTCTTACTGCTTGCATGCGAAATTGAAACTTATCGTGTGATCCGAGCGTTCATATTCCGTTGGGTACCGCTGATCCGAAACCAAGGGCACAGGGTTCCGACTCGCCGATGTTTGGTAGGTATAAAAATCAAGAAAGATAACAGTGTGTATTAATTCAGTAAACCACCTTTAGTAAGTAAGTAAGTTATTTATAAGATCGTTTAGAAGTCATTGTTTGTTGCAAAAATCACAAAAAAACAAGAGCGTGTCGGACACGCACAAGGTAGGGTTCCGTAGCCATTACAAAAAAATCAAGTAATATTTTTCTAAGGATTTCGTATGTGTACGGAATCATCCAAGTTTAGGTATGTTTTATACCTTAGGCTACTATTTACTCTTAAACTACTAATAATTTCCAAGCAATCTTAGCCGCTATAATTTTCCTAGTAAATTTGATATATTTACTACCATTCTGAATTTTTTCAATTTTTTCCGCCTAACAGTTTAGATTTTAGAGGGGGGGGGGGGACGCTCGATTTTAATGAAATTTTTCACTTTAAAGTTGAATATTTCGCAAACATATCACTGAATAGAAAAATCATGTTAGCAACCCCGCAATGGTTTTAAAAGACCTATCCAACGATACCCCACACTATAGGATTAGTCGAGAAAAAAAAAATCAGCCCCCTTTACGTCTATGGGAGGTACCCTAAAAAAAATTATTTTTTTATTTTTTATTTTACCACTTTGTTGGCGTGACTGATATGTATATTCATGCCAAATTACAGCTTTCTAGTACTAACGATCACTGAGCTTAGCCGCGGACAGACAGACAGACAGACAGACAGACGGACAGACATGGCGAAACTATAAGGGTTCCTAGTTGACTACGGAACCCTAAAAAGATTCTTAATTACGCGCGACGCGGCTAGCGTGCGAACTGAAGGCCAATTGACAACCTACTGCCATACTCCGCCCGGGCGGAGCGCCGGCCGAACATACCTAAACTGCGGAGTGAACCCCCCCTGCATCAGTATTAATATTAATAACTCAGAGTAATACCCCGGCGGCCCCGGTGGCGTAACTATAAGGTAGCAGGTGTAAAATTCCACGAGCCCCCGACCCCTGAGGGCCCCGGCCCAAGAGGCCCTTGAGCTCACAACATCATCATCATCATCATTTCAGCCGAAAGACGTCCACTGCTGAACATAGGCCTTCCCCAAGGCTCGCCAAACAAATCGGTCCCGTGCCATTCCGCATCCAACGTGATCCCGCAACCTGAACCAGGTCGTCGTTCCACCTTATTGGAGGCCTACCTACAATGCGTCTTTCGGTCCTGTGAGCTCACAAAAAACATTAAAATTAAATTACAACGTGACGATTTTTAGTGGGAGGGCCCCATCCAAAGAATTTGCAACAGATGGTATAGTTGCGCCACTGGGCGATCCGGTGACAAATCTTTACAATTTTTCAGTATCACTATATGAAGGAATTAAATACGAGTACGTTCTTACATTTTCTCTAAACCAATGTTTACCTAAGACAGTTAATTGCGGCGGTAAGTCTGCAATACAAACATTTGCAGTTTGAGTTGAAGTCTTCGCATTGCGCACTGTATGCTAATCGACGAACCTCGTCGACTTCAGTGGCTCCGAAGCTGAGGTAAGTTCCATTTATTTACATTTATACGGATATGTAGATACCTACATAACAAACACCGTGACACGATATTTTTATATACAGGGTGTTACAAAATTACCCGTAATAACTGAAGGGTATGGAAGTACTCCAGTAAAGAATTAAATTAGTAGGTATATATTTATAAGATATGTTATTGAGGATTTTCAAAATAAACCATAGATTGTTTCTCTGAAAATACAAAGTGGAGGTTTTATTTATTACGTTTAACACAACATTACAACGATTATACCTAAACTAACACTAATAACACTTTATCTCACCTGAAAATACAAAGAAACGACATTTAAAGTTTACTAATATCGCCTCCTCAATAATATCCTTTATTTCTTCTATCTAATACTTTTTTATTACACAGGAATGCACAAAACAATATAAACAGCAAGCCGCCATTTGTCGCTCTGCCGCGGCCCCTACCCACTTTCAATGACCGCTTTAGAAACGCGCGAAACGCGGCAAAATTTAAATCAATAAAAAAACCTTTTTTATTACATCTCCCCCGCCAAAGGTGAAAATTCTCAATAATGCATTAAAATAATAGATACTTATAAGTTGTCTTCATCATTGTTGCCTTCTACTTCGTCTTCTGTTTCAGCTCTTGTAGTGACAGGTTGTAATTTTGTTATGTGAAATAAAGTTGATTCCATTTTTCTACTGCCAGTGTCAATTTTATAAATAGAGTTCGATAATTTTTCTACTATCTTGAAAGGGCCTATTTTTAATTCGTCTAATTTCTTTCTATTCATTCTATTTCCGTTTTCTACATAAACACTATCTCCTATATTAAATTCTTGCATTTTTCTGTTTCTATCAAATATTTTCTTATTATATTGGTGCGACTTTATTGTATTCTCCAATGCCAATCTTTTATCAGCCATCCATTTCTCTTCCTTTTCTATTGTTTTAAGTTCATTTGGTAAAATACTGACATTAGTACCGTCTAGTAAATACTTTGGTGCGAAGCCTGTAACAGAGTGTTCAGTCTGATTATATTTATGTATACATTCTCGTGCTATTGTTGTCCATGTTCTTTTATTATTTTTCTCATTTATCTTGCACCTTATTTTATTTACTATTGTTTGGTTTAACCGTTCGTTTAATCCGTTTGAAAATGGTGTATTCACTGCTGTAAAAATTAATTTAACATTGTTCTCCTGCAAATATTGTTTAAATTCTCTCGAGTTTATTCCTGGATATTGATCTGTAAGAATTATTTCAATCTCATCTGTTTCTAGGACTTTCTTTGTTAGCTTTATAAAATCACTCGCGTTCTGCGTTTTTGAGGTTTCAATAAATGCATACCGTGTGAAATGGTCTACTAAGAGATGTAGATACTTTTTTGTTGATCTAGATCCTCCGAATCCACCGATAGTGTCTATCGACATTATTTCGAATGGTCTTGTTGCTGGTCCCAGTTGTGACATTAATCCAAATTTTCCTTGACATCTTGATTTATTTTTTATGCATATTTCCCACGTTTTACAAATATTTATAATATTTTTTGTTAGGTTCTTAGCCGTGTATGTTGGACTTATTTTTTTCTGTAATTGTCTGATCCCAATATGGCATAAATCTTCGTGCACTTGTTTTATAATTTTCTTACTAAATTCTTCTGAGAGTATAATCTTTTCATGTTTTTTTATTTTCTTATAATAAATTCTATCTTTTTGTATTAGGTTTTGTTTCCTTTCTTTTATTGTTTCATTTCTTTCTTGGTCTTCAACTATTTCTTCCATTCGTATTAAATTAACTATTTTCAATAATTCCTCCTTGTTATCATCTGATTCTAAGACAGGATTTCGACTCAAACAGTCGGCTTCTATATTTTCTTTACCTGGTATATATTTTACTACGAAGTCATATTGAGATAGGTAGTATGTGAGGTCACCCAATTCTTCATCTGTCCTAGATCTAATATTCATGTTCTCCAGGGGTTTGTGGTCTGAGTATATAGTGAATTGTTTTCCAATAAGCCAGTGTTGCCAGTATTGAACAGCTTCTTTCATGGCATAACATTCCAGGTAAATGGCCTTTTTCCTTTTTTGCGATTCATTCAGTTTTTTTGAAAAAAATGCCACTGGTTTATCTTTGCCATCTGGTTGTGTCTGTTTTAATATTGCCCCGATACCCTCTATCGATGCATCAGTGAAGATTTTTACTGGCAAGTCTTTGTCAAATATTTCCAATACCGGTTGAGAACATAAATATTTTTTTATTTGATTAAAAGATTTTTCACATTCCTCTGACCATACAAACTTTTCGTTTTTTCTTAACAGTTTATGTAATGGATCTAAGATAATTGCACTTCTCGGTATATATTCATGGTAAAAATTTATTTTTCCCAAAAATTGTCTAATATTCTTTTGATTTATAGGTGTTGGAAAATTCTTTATTGAGATTAAATTGTCTTTTAATGGTCTTACTGAATTGTTCTGAATTACATGGCCAAGATACTTCACAGAGTCTGAAGCAAAGGTGCATTTCTTGAACTTTAATCTAAAGCCTTCTTTTATTATTGCATCTAATACATTTCTTATGTGTTTCATGTGTTCCTGAAAGGATGATGAGTATATTAAAATATCATCAATATAGTTTACAGAGTATCCTGTGAGATTATGTTTTCTTAAAATATTGCTTAATATTCTTTGGAATATTGCTGGTGATGTTTTTAACCCAAACGGTAGGCAGGTCCACTGGAAGTGACCATCTTGCGTGACAAATCCAGTTTTACTTCTATCTTCCACTCGTAGTGGTATTGACCAAAAGGCTGAGTTTATGTCCAATGTGGTGAAATACTTACAGTTTCTAGTTTTTATAATTAAATCATCTATCAGTGGGAAAGGTTGAGCTTGTGGTACTACAATTTTGTTCAGTTCTCTGAAGTCAACACATAAGCGGGATCTTTTATTTTCACCTTTTTTGAATGCTAGTGTCACCGGAGCAGAAAAAGGACTGTAGGACTCTTCAATTAAATTGTTCTTTAGTAACATGGATATTTGCTCTTCAATTTCTAATTTGTCTTCTATTGTGCATCTGTACGGTCTTTTACTGCAGTATCTATTTACTAGCAAATCTATGTGAGCCTCATATCCTCTTACTGATCCAATGTCATATTTGTCCTTAGCAAACACTGTTTTATACTCTTCTATGATCTTCTCTATTTGAATTTTCTTTTCATTATCTAAGTGGTCTATCGTAGCTTTGAATTCTTCTGTTTCTATGTGTTCGTTGAAATTTATTGAATATGTTTTTGCTTTTCTATCTTCATCTTCATTATTTGTGGTGTTCTTCTGTTCTATCTGCAAGTCTTCATTTTGGATTAATTTGAATTTTTTTATCATATCCAGTCCGATTATGAAATCATCAAAATCATTGTTTTCGACTACATATACATCCACATTTTCTTCCAAATCAAATATTTTAATTTTAATTGTTACCAATCCATCTGTATTCCTTACACCATTAACCGTTTTCATATATGCTATATTTATGTTATCTTTTTTTTCTTTCACTTTAATCAGTCTTGAATTGATTAATGAGATCTGTGAGCCTGAATCATAAATGCCTTTCACTTCTAATTTACCTTCTAATAAAATCTTGACCTTGATTAATGGTGTACTTACTCGTTTTTTGTATCGGTGTTCATATCTACTTCAATAATGGAGTTATTACTTACATTTTTAGTTTTACCCACTTTTTCAAAATTATTTTTATTTTTTTTGAACCAACACAATTCCTCCGGATGATATCTAATTCCTTTTTCTAAAGATTCAAAAGTCTTGCATGGCTTCTTCTCATTGACTTTGTTTTTATATTGAAATGTACTGTTCTTTATAATGGTTGAGTTTTTCTTGTACATCATACCTTCACATTTTCTTACTTCGTTGAACAAATCAGTGGTATCCTTGAGTTCATCTCTGTTTAGCTTATTTAAGATAAACCCAGGTAAACCTGTCGCAATGAGATCTATCATGGTTTTTGAGTCTACCGATTTGTTTATATCTAGTATTAATCGTTCTTTCTTTATAGCATAATCAATCAACAATCCCTCTTTATATCTGAAGGCAAGGGCATATGTCACCATATCCCATCCTCTGTTTTTAAAGGTTTCTAAGAATTTTCCTTTCCACTCACTCCATTCAGAATTTACTGTTAGTTTTATAACCATCGAGCTATACCAATCCAAACAAGATTTTTCTAAAAATAACCTCAAAATATCTATTTTTGATTCATCATTTATGATATTGAAGCGCTCACATTCTTTTTCAAAATTTTCTATCCACTGCATAGCATTTGGATTCTTGCTTGTGAATTTTTCAATGATGAATTTCTCTGAAACATTTTTTAGGTTGTGTTGATTATCTCTCTTTGTTGTAGTTTCTATTAATTTTTCCAAGATGTGTTGCAAGTTGTCATCTTTGCTGGTTAGTTGTGTGTGTGGTATGCTGATTTCTTCTAAATACTGTTCTAAAAATTGCATGTTACCCTCTTCATCTATATATGTTTTCTTTTGATCTTCATCCAATTTTATCCATATCTTTCTAGTTTGATGTCTCTTCTTTATACTGTTTTTTATTTTTGGGAAAGTATTCATTTTAACAATATGTGTATGACATGTTACCAGTTTCAATTCATCGGGTAGAACATAACATTTTCCTTCTTCTGTAGATATCGAGGTTATGGCTAATACATTAGTTTTGCCATCATTTGCAGCTATCATCGTAAATTCGAATTCCAGCCGTGCCATCTTCTTTTAGTTAACAAAATGTCGTTTTATAAGATATGTTATTGAGGATTTTCAAAATAAACCATAGATTGTTTCTCTGAAAATACAAAGTGGAGGTTTTATTTATTACGTTTAACACAACATTACAACGATTATACCTAAACTAACACTAATAACACTTTATCTCACCTGAAAATACAAAGAAACGACATTTAAAGTTTACTAATATCGCCTCCTCAATAATATCCTTTATTTCTTCTATCTAATACTTTTTTATTACACAGGAATGCACAAAACAATATAAACAGCAAGCCGCCATTTGTCGCTCTGCCGCGGCCCCTACCCACTTTCAATGACCGCTTTAGAAACGCGCGAAACGCGGCAAAATTTAAATCAATAAAAAAACCTTTTTTATTACATTTTTTTTTTCGAAAAAAAAAACAGCGCGCAAAATTACAGTTTTATTTACTGTTCATGGGGTTTCAGGCTTTATGGGTTATTTTGTAACACCCTGTATTAGATTTCAGATATCCATATTTAATCGAATGGTAAGTCTGTGCTTTGAGAGCTCTACATTTAGAGATTAAAATCTCGTTTTTTTTTTAAATAGGTGACTATTTAGTCATGTTCTTTCTGGTCTAAGAGCCGTTGAAGATCGACCTTCACCGATCTGATATAAATATAACTCGATGAGATATATTTTTTATCAAATATAATTTATTATTTATTTATTTATAACTTGCCTATCGAAAAGTGTTCATAGCTTTTTTTTTTGTTTTATTGTGGAGTGCCTTTAGCCATCTTCCAACTCCATCAATAGACACTGGTTACCATCTGGGATCAAAGTACACGTCAAGACGAATCAAACGAGTCCAAATTCAATGGGATTGTGTCGTTTTATTGTGGAGTGCCTTTGGCCATACCGAATTAATGAAATTACGAATTACCCCATCGAGTTTGGACTCGTTTGATTCGTTTTGACGAGTACTTTGATCCCAGATGGTGGAAAACAAAAAAAAATCTATGAACACTTTTCGATAGGCAAGTTATCATAGGCATATTTGTTTATAAATTATATTTAATAAAAAATATGTCTCATCGAGTTATCAGATCGGTGAAGGTCGATCTTCCACGTCTCCTCTACTATTCGCACCCCCAACCGTTTAAAGCGGTAATATGAAATGCCAGTTTGTAAACTAAGCTTTATCTGGTCGCTTTATGGCTTAGTTTGTAAACTAAGGCATTTTATATTACCGCTTTATTCGGCTGGGGGTGCGTATTCCGTGTACCTTTCATTCGAGAGTGGAGCAATTTTTATTTGATATATGGCGCTTTAGCCATTTTACTTTTCCAACGTCGAATGGTGTTTAGTAAAATCGCGGAGTTTTTAATGTATTGAATTGAACCCAGCTGTAATGCGTTCGAGGCGAGGCGTAGTTTTACCAGCCTCGCTCTGCCGTTAACAGTATTCCGTCTTTATTTTTTATTTAGTCTCATGTAGAATTAAACGTCACACTCGGTCGCTTCATAACGTTCGTTCACACATTACATTTGCGCAATCGTTTGAAAATGTTTTCTTAAAAGCGCTTATATTTTTCAGTCGAGTGAAGATGCTTTTCCATTAATATTCTGCGTGAAATTTAATATAAATCATTGAATAAGGTTTCTTGGTACATTATTTCTGAATGTTGGTAGAATTTCAATTTAATAGAGCAGTAGAGACGTAGCAGAAGAAAAACTAATTTAAAAAAATGGCAAGTCGCTCCATCTTCTTGGAGGCCTACCTACACTGCCTCCTGCGGTCTCTGGACGTTTTGGCCCCATCGGCCATCAGTTCTACGAGCGATGTGCCCTGCCCACTGCCCCTTGAGTCTGGCGATTCTTCGAGCTATGTCGGTGACTTTAGTTTTTGCGCGGATTTCATAACTTCTAATTTGATCCCGCAGAGAAACTCCGAGTATAGTCCTCCATCGCCCTCTGACCCTTGAGCTTTCTTGTGAGCCCATATGTGAGCCATAAGTCATCACTGGCAACACACACTGGTCAAAGACTTTTAACGCAAAGGCCTAAAAGCTCGAAGTTATCAATAAAATCCGGTTTTAACTGTGGTGCTCTCATTGGCCGGTGATTAATAAATGACAAGTTGATTACTTGTCTCCATGTGATGTGCCACAGCGAATACAAAGGGATGGGCAGTAAAAATATGTTTTATTATGTTTGAAATTTACCTGTTTTGACTTGTATCTCACCTAATGGTGAGTGCAGATGAAGCCGAAAACGTAGTTCATTGGTTCAGTAACACCCTATCCATTTTGGCCTTGAATACTCCTAAATTGTACCTGTCTTAAAATTACCTACCTAAGTCTCGACGAAAAAATGTTTACTCAGGCATAGTTTTACGAAGTATCTAATCGTATGTTTGTGCGCACCCCAGCTAATGCTAGACAGTATAATACATTAATTCGATTGTTCTAATTAGTCTTATTTCATTTCGATTGAGTTTGAGTTAGTAATTTAATTTGAACAAAACACAAACAGCCTAAATTAATTTAGACAGACTTATTTAAGGAATTGATAACTCAATGCAATTAACATGCATTATGTTGTCCAACAATAACTGTCTCTAACACCTATTTTGTTTCACTTAAAAATTGCATTTTTACGCAATCAAATCTTGCAGAGTAATTGGGATGTTCCAATTTTTGACAACGTATAATAAATCGAAAACCGTTTGGAGAAATAGGCTTTGTGAAGCGTTTTCAGAAATCAGATTCCAAAAATATGATAAACTGAATTAAATAAAGAAAATTTAAGTAATGACCTTCATTTGACCCCTGCAGTGAATCGTCACAAAGGCAGATGTAAAGCAGGTCTACACTCTGAAGCAAATTGACAGACAGGCCGAGGTTTTAATACTAGATTTAAAGAGCATGTTTCGGCATATAGGAATGAGCATCCAGATAGATCGAATTTTGCAAAACATTTGTTGGAATCAAATCATTCATTGTTAGATTCAGATTCTTATGAAGTGTTACATTATTGCGGCAAGGGGTTGCGTCTGGATGCTCTGGAATGCATGGAAATAATTAGGTACAACACTATGGGGTCTATTATTAATGAACAGGTAAATTTAGTATCTTCTCCTTTACTGCGGCTTGGGTCGAATTTGAACAGTTAGTATTAATTAAATATGCCTTATAAATAAATAAACAAAAAAATTCAAGGTAGTTTTAAATATGTCAATAAAAGTTAATTTTTGTGGGGTAGTTTGAGAATAAGAAAAATAAAGTGGGTACTTGAGAAGTTACAGTGACAAGTTAAAACATTTGTTTTGGTTTGTTAGTTTAACGTTTGGTAGCATAGCATACGGTTGTGGTAACTCTGAAGATGAGCTCTGGTTGAGTTCGAAACGCGTCAGTGTAGCTTGGTGGTGGTGATGGTTGGGTTTATGTGATTTGTGTGTGTTCGTACAGTGTGGAGGTGGAGGAACTGCATGAACGCACATTTCTTGCATAAACGTAACTATTGTAAGGTCGCGGGTGAGCAAAGTAATTGTTTTAGTTCATCAAATTGACAGTTTGAAATGTTGCTGTCCTGCTTATAATAGCAAAGAGTGACAAAGACAGAACTTTAATCACATGATGCGCACCTGGCTTTAAACAGTTGTCATTTATCGTAAAGTCTGAAATGTATACGAGTATTTCCAATGTAATTTTACAAATTTAATTATTAAATTACTACGTTACAAGTAAATATAAAAGAATTTAAATATCAGATTTTAATAAAAAAATATCTATTTACTATCACAACATTAAACAAACACGAATAATCGAAGCTAAAAAAGAGAAATAAATAAAACTATTTTGTCATGGTTCATTTAGGACCCTAAGCCGTGCTTGTATTATTGACAGTGACAAGACAAATCAGTAGTGCTACAGATTATGTTATGTAAGACTTGAATTTTTCTAGGCAATGGAACGTGGCTCTCTCACTGTGACGTAATCCAACGTATTTCTTAAAAAAAAATATAAAAAATTAAATACTCAACCAAATTCAAAATCAATGAAAATGGTTTCTTAAAATATTCTATTCTTTCCAAAAAAAAATATAAAAACTATAGGTTATTTTTTTTGGTGCATCCCAATTGCATTTAATCCCCCTTTCGATGAGTAGTGCGATTGATTTCAAATTTGGTATATGTATCGAGCTCCGCAGAGTCAGGTACCATCAACAAAAAGGGCGCGCAAAAACGAAAAATCTCAGAAAAAGTGTACTTTTATCAGACAGTGGACTGTCTGACCCTTTTTGTCCTATGGCATAATCCGAACAACTGGCAGCGACGGCGAGCCGCCGTAATTCCCACCGGTTTATTCCGGATTTTAAAATTTGGACCAATTCGCTTTGAGTGGCAGTAAGTAATCAAACTTACGCTTTTTTCAACCCCCAATGAGTGACACGTTAACATTAATATGAAATTACTACATACGCTAAGAGTGAAAAAGCTGTTATAAAACGATCTTTTCTTATCTTATCTTTGGCCTCATTTGCACTTACAATCATTAATGCGGTCAACCAAGACGACAATCGCTGGTCAGTTTTTTTCTGGCCTGCATTAGTGTCCCTCTGCTCGGCAAAGGCCTCTCCCCTGATCTTCCAACTCAAGTGGCTCAACGTCAACTCAATGGCTGCCCCAAGAACGGTTGATATGTCTTCTTGACAGTAATGTATTTGAATTTTGTATTTGTTCGATAGATGATATTTTTGGAGCTTTGTTATAAAAAACGTACGCTATGTCTCAGTAACGACTTTTTGGTTTCAATCAGTCTGTAACGGCCCGGCCATGATTTCGCGCGAGCGGTGGTGCGGCGAGCTATTTCGCTGTTCATTGCGCGGCCGAGACACTCGCCGCAGAGTGGTTACCTGGCGGCACACGCAATGAACTGATAAAACGCTTGCCGCGCCGCCTGTCGCGCGAAGTGGTAAGATGGAACTTAAAATTTTCATGTGTTTTTTGTAGCCTTCGGGTAATCGAAGTTAGACGAAAAATCTCGAAAATATTAATATTCTAAGTACGACCACACTTTTATTCATTAGTTATGCAGTATGTTGCCGCCGACCGCAGAAGATATTTGAAGGAACTATAGGTGTATTTCAAATACTGGCAGTAATTGAAATGTCGTGAGTATTAATTTAGTTGAAGTTTAGACGCTTGAGCTAGGTAACGTAAATGTAAATATCATTTAATTTAATGACTTCTATCGGTTGAATATTTGTTTGTTTGTTTGAAGCCACCAGGCCTAGTGGTTCGACCTAGGGTCTCTTAAGCAGAGGGTCATGAGTTCAAACCCGAGCTCGCTCGCACCTCTTCTTTTTAACGGAAGTTGTGCGCGAAATTACATTTGAAATTTACCATGAGCATTAACGGTGAAGGAGAAACTCAAAGGTCTGTGCGAAGTTCCCAATCCGCACTGGGCCAGCGTGGGAACCACGGCTTAAGCCCTCTCATTCTGAGAGGGCATGTGCCCTACAGTGGGACGTTTATAGGCTGGGATTATAATGACGATGCACGTTTAGAAGCGGAGAAAATAGATGCCGTATAGTCTAACGCGTGGACGCTTCTGTCTTCTATCAATCTGTACAAGATGGTGACAGAAAGAGATGGTGGAAGCGACGGCAAACGCCCGCGCGTTACACAATACGGCTTCAGGTAATAAGTAGTATTGTATTTCATTGATCTAGAGCTCCGCGAAGTATCACCTGGGGCTAAATTCAGGAAGGGGCCTTCACGGGTTTGGTAGCGGTAATTCAATCGTTTGGGTTGGGTTTGGTTTGAACTGCTATTCAGGAACGCCAAAAATCACTGGTTTGCGAGAGGTTTGGGATGAGCCTTATTTATTTGTTTATTTATTTATTTACAAAGCGAATTAACAGGAAAATAAGGCTCATCCCAAGCTCAACATGGGTTGAATCTGAGTTGGGCACGGTTTGCGAGCGGTAATTCAATCGTTTGGGAGAGGATAGGAAAGGTACTTTCCTCTCCCAAACGACTGAATTACCGCTCGCAAACCGTGTTGGGCCGTTCCTGAATTTAGCCCCTGAGTCAATCAATTATCGGCTAAACTAAAAGCTGCAGCATTCTAGGTTCCCAGGATAACCGAGATTAACTGCAAACTTTTCAGTGTTTCACGAAACCTTTATCCAATTGGGATGGAGCGCCCTCGGAAGCTCCATTGTTCATTGTTCGTCAAAGCGATGGCCATCGAGCGCCGTAAACGCGAGACAAAGGGTGGATTACTTTGTTGAGGCGGTACTTGAGGTGGCAGTGCTGTCACTTCATACAATAGGGTACTTTTTCTAATATTTGTTTTTATCAGCACTACGTTTGCTCAGGCAGAGAGCTAGTGGTTTACCCTACGGCATTTCAAAGGTCGTGGGTTCGAGAAAAGGCTCGCAACTCGAGTTTTTTGGAATAGACGATAGTAAACGATAAACACATTACTGCTGACCCAATACCTGGCACCTTCAATCTTATATCATAGTAAGAGAAGTGACAGATGGGTGTTACTACTGGGCGTTGAGGTGTCGAGAATTGGTACGTTTACTTTATAAGAAGGATAGGAAGTAGGATAGGCTAGGATAGCATAGGATATATGACTTCCACTGGCAACTAGGCTGCTGTCTATTTAACTAAACTTTTCTGTACATATCAAAGCCCGTGTTCGCATTACTTTATTCAGCTCGCGGATTGTAGCTCGAAATAAAAGTGAACAATACAGCCGGCGCAGCCTTTTGACAGGAGTCTGATTAAGCCACGCGTCCGACGGATTCCAGAATATCGACAGCACGTCCGTGTCTCTTTGCTTACACATTTCTGGATGGCGTGATGGGATTTGATACTATCCTACACACAACGTTTGCTTCGACAACCCCATCTATTGATTGCAGTCGATATTAACGCGTCCTTTACAGTGAAAATAAAATTAAGGACATTTTTTTCTAATCATCAAAATGGGAATAATATTAGGCGGAGTCTCCACCCTTATGTTGTCAGTATTCCCAAAATTCGCACAAAGCGTATTCGCTCGTCCTTCAACAGCTAAAGAGTGGAATTCCCAACTGCGTCTATGCTCCCTGAACAATCTGGCTGTTTTCAAGTCTAGGGTGAGTGGGCATTTACTAGGCATACGTCCTCTATCGTAATAGCTGCCATAACTAGGAATAAGAATAATATGAGATTTGGTTAAATAAATCATAGAAATGCGACCAAGCGGCAGAACGGATAACTTAAAATTAAAACAAAAAGCCCATTTGAAAAATGCAGCTCAACTACAAATTAAGACTCCTCCATTACATTCGCGGACAGCGAACACGAAAGCACTCCAAAAAAGTTCAGTTTTAATGGCCCAAGCAATTAAATTAAAATTTCCTTTAAAATAAAACTTGCAGAGAAATGCATTTAGTTCGGAGCGCAGCGCAGAAGAAAGGGCGAAAGGTTGGAATAAAATGTTTTAATACTCTTAGGGCCACTTGCAGTCCAGGGTTCAAAACAAATCGTTAAACGTGTATTAGGGTTGCCAGTTCCGTGCATTTTGACACTACTTTAACCCTGGGTCAGCAGTAACTAGAAGTTAAAAGTTAAATTTGGTCCGCTGCTTAGTGTTGCTTCCGTTTTTGTGACTATAGCTCCGCCAAAGAACTCAATGACTAGTACTGTGCCACCTGAAAAGAACGAAGTCTCTCGGCGAGTCCAGCTCGCTTGGGCAACGTTCGCGAAGTTATTCAATATCTTCACGGCCAAAATACCACAGTGCCTCAAGACAGAAGTCTTTGACCAGTGTGTGTTAGCTTACAATGGGCTTCATTAAGAGTCATAAGAAAGCTCAAAGTCCCTCGAAGAGCATTGGAGCGAGCTGTGCTCGAGTTTCCCAAACTGAACGAATCAGAAATGAGGGGATTCGCAGGACAACTAAAGTACCATAGCTCGGAGAGTGCCCAGACTTAAGTGGCAGTGGGCAGATATTGCTCGTAAAACTGACGACCAATGAGGCAGTGAGGTTCTGGAGTGGTGACCGCGAACCGGAAGATGTGGCGTGGGAAGCCCCTCAACAAAATTTGAGTGCGCAAAATATTCTTCTTTCTTTAGAAGTGTCTAGGCTCCACAAAGCAATGCTTCTTCTTCGGGAGATAAACTTTCTAGCGAAATATGGCACTTACAAAAACATGGACGAAGATGGAACGCAAGAATTTGAACGCCTCGTGTGCGTCGGAACTCTCGAGCGGTCAAAACGCAGAGCTCAGAACGCAGAACTCGGAACTCCAGACCCTAAAAGGAGAATTTAAACTATGTGCGGGAGGAACTGCCTTTGCACAGGTACGCTACGAACCGCGATAATGTGCAAGACGGAAAGGAAGCGGGATTAGTTTTAAAAGCATTTCGCTTTAGATCGTCTCGTTTCTTTTGAAGGGATGCAGCCGCTGCACATTGCAGGCTTAAAGGAATTCGATGAAGAGGAAACGTATAAATAAGTATTATTGAAATTGTTGATGATTCACTGCAATAGCCATAACAAATCTTGGCTTAATTTGTTACGGTTTAAAAGTTCAAATGCGATTAAGCCGATCAAGTGCTGCCATACATATTTACTTCCGGCTTCTAATTTGGTTTCTGTTGCGAACTATTCGCTGGCGTTCGTGTCGTCACAGTGTGTATGTTTTTGTGTTTAGTTTTTAAATGGGTCCCACTGAAAAACAGCGTTGTGGCTTGCCACAACATTATGCTGAGTGGGGCCCAATTTATACTATTCGATATATTTTTTTTTATTTGTAAATTTCCTGTCAAATGTATTTTTTTTCTGTGTTTGTATCGAATATGTGTAAATAAACATCTCTCTCTCTCTCTCTCTCTCTCATAAATAAAACCAGCCCAGTGCGAGTCGGTTTCGAGAGTTTCGAACAGTCAAGAGCAAAAATATTTATCGCTAAAAAGTGTTATCTCATTATGTTAATCCTGGTCATAAACTATTATGTGTGCCAAATTTCATCAGAGTAAGTCAAACCGTTTTAGCGTCCTTTAGTCCAGTTTTATAACCAAAATTTCGTATCTGCCTACAGCCACAGCTCGCGTACTGAGTGGTTACGAAATTTTGGCTAATTTTGGTTTTGGTTTGGTTTGGTTGAGTTTTGATTTGGCTAAACGGGACTAAAGGTTTAGCGTGAAAGAGTCACAAATATTTTCATTATTATCTATTAATACATACTGTCGCGTTTAGGTATAATATTGGTAGGTAAAATAAGAAATAAGATGTAAAATTGTTTATTGTTAATTAGGTAAGCGGTGAGATTCTGTTTTTAGCAAATAAAATGTTTCATTCTTTGCTGAGCGAGGAAAATTAAGTATTTGGGATACACGATACACAGCGTGAGAAACAAAAATTTGTCTTTCCAGTGGACATAAAATTAACGATTCCGTCAGCAGACAAAATTTATTTAAATTGGGTGAAAGTTGGCCAGGCGTCCGACACGCCGCGCCGATGTAAACTTGACTAAAAAATATTGGGTACAGACCCTTAAGTTTCGGCATGTCCACAGGAGAGACGCGAACAAAAATGTGTATGACCTTCTTACTTAATTCGATTTTCATAGATTTTTATTTACAAGCTTTTATTTAACTTGCAATGTACCTATGTATGTATGTTACGGGGTCAAATCTTGGAAGTCAAATTTGACCCGTAACACGTCCGTTTTGGTCGGATTAACTTGAAATTTGGTATACTTATGTAAGTTGGATGACAGCAAGTACAGTCAACAACAAGTATAGTCAGCTAAAAAGCTTGCTCTTAAAGTTAAATTTTTAACAAAACTTATTTTCTCGGAAGTCGCTTAGCTACATCACACAGTGTTGGTGGTTACGCAGCCTTAGCATTTTAGCGGCTACTCGCGTAAATGCATTTCATGCCAAAAAAAAGAGTTTCGCTCATTTTTCAGTTTCGAAGCGGGTATTGTTTCCAAACTATCAATACCTATCAGTTAAATGTAAACCCTACGGCTCAGAGAACAGACTTCATTTTAGCGCCGATTCCGGGGGCGTTATCAAAAAATCAACATCCCTCTTGGCGACAACATAACGTACAACTGTGTAACTCGTTCCGTAAAACGGCAAGGTTTCAACACTACTACTACATCTGCAACTGAAGATGGGTCCTCGAAATCACATCTTTCGAAAGTAAATACCTAAAATAAATATCACGGTACGATAGGTACATTTCACACCATAAAATAACAAGAAACTGCACCTTAAATAAGTGTTTAGCGAGCATTGACGTACAATAAAACAACTAGACTCCCAATCGCTTAACAAAAGTTCCTCAAAAAACGCCCGAGCGGCGTTGTGTGTACGTATACATCAATTTATACAGATAACATTAACAGCATTCATTCAAATTAACACCTTATTTCGTAGCAGTAATGTTTAATGGCAATTGAATACGATCGTTCGAAGTAATGACATGACGTCACGCGCTGGAAGCCGCCTAAAGAGTAAAGAATGCAGTGGAGTGGTCATGCGAAGCGGAAGCTAGACTGTCTGTCTCTATTTTTCTCGTAAGTTTGATCACGGTGCGAAAGAGACATATACGAATACGGGGCGAGAAGTGACGTTGTAATCAACGCGCGGGCGAAACACAACTGAACCAAAACTCTGCACAATAGACGCGTGTGCAGACTTTTGCTTCGGACACTTTTTGAGCGTGATTGGGAGTCTAGTTGTTTTATTGTACGTCAATGTTAGCGAGTAACCATACGTAAGACTGGCTAGAAAGGGCACGGACGTCAAATCTGTCTATACATATAATAAATCTGTAATAAGTCGGTGTCTGTACATTGAAGATATTTGAGAAAAACTGTCACTAGGGCTATTTATTAGCGCAATAGAACCCAAAACAATGATTTTTAGAATTATTGTCTGTTTGTCTGTGCGTTTGTGCGCGCTAATCTCAGAAACGGCTTAACCTAGAAGGATGCGGTTTTCACTGATATGTTGGTATTTTCGTGGATTAACATTTAGTGTTTGTTTCATTTGAATCGGTTCACAAATAAGAATGATACGTCTATTTTAAGAATTTATCGAACAGGTTTTTTTGTTTGAACACGCTAATCTCAGGAACTACTGCTCCGATCTGAATAATTCTTTCAGTGTTAGATAGCACATTTATCGAGGAAGGCTATAGGCTATATAATCATAACGCTAACACGAATAGCAGCGGAGCGGAGCGGAAGAATGTTTCAAAATCGGGGGTTTTTGAAGTAAAACTTCTATAGGCACGCTTGACTTGGGAGTACGGTGGCGAATTTGAACGCGGGTGTGCGGGGGGTTTGGTGGGGGGTTAGGTTGGGAGGGGGGTGCGCGGGACGGGGTAATTTTTTTTATATCGAGGAACTAAGGAGAGCCGTAATTGATGAAAAAGCAAATTGGATAAATAAATAAGCTGCCCAAATTACTAATTCTACGCGGACGGAGTCGCGGGCAAAAGCTAGTATAAAATAAATAAATAAATATTAGGGGACAATCTTACACAAATCGACCTAGTCCCAAACTAAGCAAAGCTTGTACTATGGGTACTAGACGACGATAAACATACTTATATAGATAAATAAATACTTAAATACATAGAAAACATCTAAACTCAGGAACAAATATTCGTGCTCATCACACAAATAAATGCCCTTACCGGGATTCGAACCCAGGACCTCTTGCTTCGTAGGCAGGGTCACTACCAACTAGGCTAAAGCGGTCGTTAAATATATATATAATATTATATAATTATTATATTATATAATAGCAGACTTGACATAACTACGTGTGTGTGCGTACATATTTCCTATTCCCTCACGCTACAATGATCAGGAATATTGTCATCCCGTTTTCTAATGTGTCGCAACACTGTCCAAGAAACCTTCACATGCTATGTTTTGAACGTCAGTCATATAGAATAAGCTGCCGAAGCTGCAAGCGAATTTTTTGGTAAACTGAGATTTTTTAATGTTTTTCTCATCAAAATTAGAACTGATTTAGATTTAAAGATGGTGCAATGTAGTGCCTACCTTTGTGAAAGTGTTACATATGGAAATATACCAGGATTAACCTTTCACCGGTAAGTGTTTGTGTGATAGAGATGTGTGCGTTTTTGCCATTATTTGGACTCGTTTTGTCAAGTCTGCTCCTAGTATTTCAAGTCTGTGAGAAAGGGTTCCGTTGGTCAACATCGCTACATGGCATTTAATATCGTGAGGTCCTAAGGATAGTCTTGCTGACGATTGGCTCATTAAAATTATTTGATAAAGACACTAGCGAAAACTAACCTACCGGCGGCGTTAAGGGATCGATGACATCAATCGATGACCGGTCGATTGGAGTGGTAGGTTTGGCTGATCGACGAATACCGGGGTAAACGATTGATCGACAGCCGACCGATGCTACTGTTCGACGTCGATTGATTAATGTGGTAGGTTTTGTTGTAGTAGAAACTGTCAACCAATCCATTCTACCATCGATTGAAGGCAATGGCGTCACTATACCATCTGTGGCTTGTAGTAAACTCTTAGGGGCCCTAAGTACAAATCGCCCCGTTGTAATTTTATTTTATTTTTGAGCTCTTGGGCCAGGGCCCTCTAGGGTCGGGGGCCCGTGGCATTTTGCCAGCCCTGTTACCCTATAATTACTCTACTGATTAAAAGCATCCTAAGAAGTCCAACTATTTGAACTTTACCGATTTTGGTTACAGAAACTATTGTTAACAGTAAACATTTGTATAATACGGGAATGGAGTACCACAGGGTACTCGACGCTCCAAACAAGGTCTGTAATTAGACATACAACCGCTGAGATGCACTAGTGTCTAGAGCTCTCTCCCAAATTAGACGAATAATGAACATGTATTCAAAGCACCAGACAGCCTCGCGGGATGACACGTGTCTCTGATAATCGTGATGAGAGAAAGGTTTATTTGGGAACGGGGCACATTACATAAAGTCGAAATATAATTATTTGCAATCTAGGCTATAAGCGCTTGAATGTCGAAGAATGTACCACCGTTTCGGAAAAACCCTGAGAAGAATTCGGCAAAAAAACTCAAAACAGATCTGCGATGTTATTTAATTAGTTACATCTAGGTAATTTTAACACGAGTTTTTAAACACAGTAGGTAGAGATCACCAATGCGGATCGGAATTATTACTATCTACTACTAGGCTGCCATGACTTGGACATATCCACGTCCATGTTATTAACAGTATAAACGCGAAAATTACTAGGGGCGTTCAATAAAAAGTGAGAATGAGTATGTTATAAACAACTTTTACTAAATGTCATTTTATTTTTTGACATAGTCACCTTTTAGCATAATACACTTAGTATATCTTTTTTCTAAACTTAAAATTCCATTTTTAAAAAAGGTCTCATCTTGAGTACTTAAAAAATCTTGTACTGCAGCGACTACCGCGTCGTCGTCTTCAAATTTCTGACCTCTCAGGTATTGTTTCAATCTCGGAAATAGGTAGAAATCACTGGGAGCGAGATCTGGTGAATACGGAGGATGCTTAAGGATATCGAACCCAGCATCACGAATTGCAGCCATTGCAACGGCGGACTTGTGTGCCGGGGCATTGTCCTGGTGGAACAGCACACCCCTTAATTAATAATTAATTAATACCCCTTTACCATCCCAAAAAAACAGAGCCCATGACCTTACCGGCAGATGGGCTCACCTTGAATTTCTTCGGAGTTGGAGATGATGGCCTTTTCCATGTCATAGACTGCAGTTTCGTTTCAGGGACGTAATGATGGAGCCATGTTTCGTCCATTGTTATAAATCGCGCCAAAAAAAGTTCCCGGTCTTGCTGCATCAGGTTCAAAGCTTCTTGACAAATCTCTAGTCTAGTTTGTTTTTGCGTGTCAGTAAGCATTCTTGGTACCCAACGCGCAGATACCTTTTTCATACCCAAGCGTTCATGTAAAATATTATGCACGCTCCCCGTTGAAATCTTTACATTTTCAGCAATAAAACGAACTGTGACACGACGATCCGCCAAAACTGAGTTTTCGACTTTTTTCACAATTTCTTCAGTTACTGCTGTAGTAGGGCGTCCGGACCGGGGGTCGTCCATTGTCGATGTTCTTCCACGTCTAAATTCGGCGCACCAACGTGCGACTGTCGAATACGGAGGAGCATTAGACCCTAAAGTGTCCCGCAAATCCAAATTGACTTGGTCCGTAGAAAAATTTTTCAAATACAAGTTTTTGATAACGGCGCGCAGTTAAATTTTCTCCATTTTCGCTAACGTACTCAATAGCATTGCAAAGAAATTACCGTATATTTTTTTAAACAAAAGACAGTTATTTTTTTTTCATAGCAATCAGCTAGATAGATTATCTTTACCGGCCAGTATTTAATTTCGTAATATTAAAAGAGTTTGCATCTCATTCTCACTTTATATTGAACGCCCCTCGTACTACAAATGATCTGCTTGACAAAAATATACCTCGTTTAGTTTCTTGCCGGTTTCTTCTCAACAGGGTTTTTCCGAACCGGTGGTAGATTCTTCGGCGTTCATAGGAGCATCAATTGATGCCTAAATTGAATACAGAATTTTGACTTTGTCTTTTTTTTTTATTGATAGAGGGAGGCTAACGAGCAAGTGGGTCACCTGTTGGTAAGCGATCACCACCACCCATGAGAACCAGAAACCCCAGAAGGGTCACTAGTCCGTTGCCGGCCTTTCAGGGAACAATACACTCTTTTCTTGAAGGACCCGATGTCATAGTTAGTTGGAAACACCGTAGACGGGAGACGGGAGTCTTTGAATGTTTGTTACCCTTTCACGCTAATACGGTTAAACGGATTCCAATGAAAATTGACACACAAATAGTTCGTAACCTCAATTAACATATAGCAAATAGTTCCCGCGTGATAACGTTAAATGAATTCTTAACAAACGAAATCGCAACAGCTATTGTTGTAAATGAAGATGAGCCGTTCAAAGATACTCTAAAAGTCACGTTTCCAATCAATTAGGGACCCAAAGACAAACCAGGGTAAATTACAAAGCACTTGAGCATGCGATGCAAAATTTAACCTCCTTTATCCGGTAATTATCTGTAATTAATTTTAAATTGATATTATAAGGGTAAACAATAGCCGGGTGCGGTCTGGGCACCGCGGCCGATATTAATTGCTGCCGATGATCGTGTAACGGTTTATCCGGGTCAAAGATTCGGCGTGTAGAGTGGGCAAAGTTGCAGTGCTCGTACACAAGATGCCTATGAGCATTATTGCAGGGATTTAGGGTATCTTCCCACTACACCGTATCATACCATGACTGTAATAGGAGCGTGTCAGGCAAAAAAATATTCTTTGTATTGAAATACATGAGACTATACTATGCCGACTAGACCGTTCCGTCAGCGACCAACATCGTCGCGTCGCATGTATCGTGTTGTTTGTCGTGTCTGATACGTTCATAGCACGGTCATGGTATCATACGGTCTAATGGGTAAGAGACCTTTAAGCATTAAGATTGCCTGGAAGAGATCGATTTAAAGCGACAAGGCAAATTTTATAGTGAAAAAATATGGATAACTCATGTCTATGATCGAGTAGCTCGCCATGTTTCGACTTTTTTTTCTGTATTGTTTTCTTTGTAGTGTACTTAAGTTCAAATTTAATTGCCATTAAACGTCACGATCGTATTAACCGGGTTCGAAAGGGTTATGCGTAACAGAAGTCAACATTTTAAATACCGTCAAATTCCTCGTAAAATAGTTAATATCCGGCAAGAAAAGCAACAAGGTTTTTTTTTTAAACACATCTATCTACATTGTCATTTTTTTTAACGCAAATATTTTTTAAATACGGTAGATACGCTATTTGATGCCAGGGGCTCGCCAATGCGAATCGGAATTATTACTAAACATCCCTGTCCATGTCATAATCATTAATTTCATAAATTATAATACGCCTAAGTTATTAAGTAGTATCCTCTTGACAAGGGATTTGAATTTTTTATCTATTTGATCGGTGATTTTTTTTATAAAAACAATTTCCCTAAAACGTCTCTTTGGTTTTAGGGCCTACGCTAGCTGACGCGGATTACCCGGAACGGACGCCCGTCGTGCGCGCGTCTAATAAGAAATTGTATGAACAGCGCTAAGTGGCGCGGGCGCGTGCGACGGATTTTCGGTACATTTTAGACCCGCGAGCGGGCGCACGCGGCGGGCGCCCGCGTCAGCTAGCGTAGGCCCTTAGCCAGTCTGTAAAATTGTGATCCCGATTGCGTCGGATAAAAAGGTTGAAAAAACAGGTTTAACCAGTCTGGTGTTACTGCTCTAGAGGCCGAAGATGGCTCGTTCGTGCCCGCCGCACGGCTCGGCCGGTCTCGCTCCTTGATCGGCGATTTAGAACGGATCCCATTCTGTGCTAAATTGCTTTCGTATAGCATGTAGCCGTTTGTAACCCACATGGATACTGGATCTGTTTACGTGATTATTATTTAATTAGTCTTCGGTCGTCCGTCCGTCTGTCAGTCAAAGGTTTTATCTCAAGAGCCGTAATAGGCAGACTGCTGAAATTTTACTATCATTATTCCAGCCTACATAGCTATACAATATAGGGGTATACACAGCATAAGGAACGAAAGTTATCTCTCCCACATCGTAGGGTGTAGTTCTCACGCTAGCCCGGTGCGGATTAGAAACTTCACACATACTATTAAATTTCGTCACAGGTGAAGCAAAATCAAAAGCAAAGTAGCGAAAACTCAGAGGTACAAGCTCGGACTCAAAGCCTCGATCCCTGCTAGATTGCTTGATCCAAACAACTACGCTACCACGGCGTATTTAGGTACTTAAATAAAGACCCCATAGTCCTCTATTATCGCCCATAACCGTATGTCCCGTTCCACATGGCCGGTCTACATGGGTTCTGCATAACAATACATCGGGCAGCGACGCGGGAACCCTAACCTAACTTTGGCTAGTTATGTTACTAAACAGCGCATCGATGTTTATCTTTACTATTTTGAATCGGAACTTAATTTACTTGCTGGCAAAAATCGATTTGCATGCCAAGTATGAAGTGTCCAGTAATTATAGTTACGGAGATAAGGCCTCTGAAGCGAAAATATAATTATCCCATATTCCCTATCTCGCGGGAATTTAGTGAAATCCCTTCTTAGTGTGCCT
Source organism: Archips crataeganus (assembly GCA_947859365.1). Taxonomy (NCBI): domain Eukaryota; kingdom Metazoa; phylum Arthropoda; class Insecta; order Lepidoptera; family Tortricidae; genus Archips; species Archips crataeganus. The sequence goes on from OX402058.1 coordinate 875,789, forward strand.
CTATGACACTCCAGGTATATGAGTGCCAAATTTCAAGTTTTTAACAGACTTCAAAAAAAGGAGGAGGTTCTCAATTCAACAAAAATTTTTTTCATTGTTTTAAAGTATATGCTTCAAGGTTGGTCCCGTTGTTACCAGAATCCAGTTCTGATGATGAGGAATTGAGGGAACTCCTCAAAAGTTCAAGGAAAATGCATAGCGATTTTAGTATTTTCGGCGACAAGTCGAGGTTTTTTAGCTTCAGCTGTTTGGGCTGTGCGTTGAGTCAGTCAGGACTTTGAATTTTATAATCTTGTTCTATCTAAGTATCTAATAAATAAAAATCTCGTGTCACGGTGTTTGTTATCGAACTCCTCCGAAACGGCTAGACCGATTTTTATGATTTTTCTCAAAAATATCCGTAAAAGTTGACATTATTCTTTACATATCAGAACGTGAAGTGCATAGTTTAAGTCAGTTAAAAAATTAAAAAGTTAAAAACATTGCAGGCTCGATAACTCGACAACAATGTCGTATACAAATTCCATTATTGTCGAGTCTCAAACTTTTAAAAAGTTTTAACGGCCATGGTAATAAGTTGGCACTATTCGTATACAGCCAATTCAAATGACCGGTATCAGTTGTTTTGTTGGAACTCCAGACTTTTTTTATTGTGTTTGAAACAGCTTGTGGTGTTTTCGGTAGAAAAATACACCTGCAGTTTTTTTTTAATGGAAAAAGGTGGGAAAGGTAATAATGACATTAAATTTTAAGTGTTTTGCAATTCTTTATACCTATTTAAGTTAATAAAAGTTTATTCTATTTTTTTCCCTTCACCATTTTTGAGAAAAGCTTTATATTAGTCTCGGCTGGAATAGCAATTGCTGGCTTCGTATTGGTTAAACGGACTCGCAAGATCGTCCGTTTAATGCTCATACTCAGCCAGCAATTGCCTACTTCCAGGCCACGACAATAATGTACTATTTCTGTCTATATTTGGTAGGTCTGTGAATAGGTAAGCTATTTTTATACCTCTATTATTCGCACAAGCTATTATCAAACTTTATATATTTCGCCACGTTCCCCAGGAATATGTAAATACAAGTAGTGATGTTCAACCGGGAAGCGGGCTCCTCAATAATTAGTTCGCTCCGCAGGGACACCGCAATTCGCGGCGTGCAATTTTTACACACGCTGCAGTGCTGCGTTAATTACGCAAATTACCTTCCACCAGGGTTGCCGCTAACCAGTTTTTATAGCCAGACCGTTTAAATGAGTCCACGCCCTCGCGGTACAGGGGCGGGGGGGGGTATGACGACAAAGGCCGGGAGAGGTGGTAATCAGAGTGAAGTTATTAAGCCGTGGCGTCCTAGTGTTTTGACCTATGGCCACAGAATAAGTAATAGTACTAACGTACAGAAGGATCACTCTCGAACAAAAGTCAACTTTAGGTATAACAACTTGTCTATTCTTACTGCTTGCATGCGAAATTGAAACTTATCGTGTGATCCGAGCGTTCATATTCCGTTGGGCACCGCTGATCCGAAACCAAGGGCACAGGGTTCCGACTCGCCGATGTTTGGTAGGTAGAAATATCAAGAAAGATAACAGTGTGTATTAATTCAGTAAACCACCTTTAGTAAGTAAGTAAGTTATTTATAAGATCGTTTAGAAGTCATTGTTTGTTGCAAAAATCACAAAAAAAAGATTCTTAATTACGCGCGACGCGGCTAGCGTGCGAACTGAAGGCCAATTGACAACCTACTGCCATACTCCGCCCGGGCGGAGCGCTGGCCGAACATACCTAAACTGCGGAGTGAACCCCCCCTGCTATGGCCTCTCAAGCAGTGGGTCGTGGGTTCAAATCCCGGCTCGGACCTCTGATGTTTTGAATGTTGAATGTTGTCATATCTCCTTGAATGTTGTCGTTGCCGGATAAAATAACTTCTGAAACTGCGAAGAAAATCAATGGCGTGTGTGAAGTTCCCAATCCGCACTGGGTCCGCTTGGGAACTACAGTCCAAGCCCTGTCATTCTGCGAAGAGGCCTGCCGTACGACGTATATAATTGAGATAATTAAAAAGCTCTGTTTGCCAACCCTATCTCCAAGTTTTCCTGGAATTAAGACTTACTGCTTTATAAATTCTAGTTTTTTCCCTCACTCCAATAACCGTGCGCGGCGGACCGTGCCCTGAAAGCCTTCGTCCGGTGCCGGTTCAAAAATCCGCGAAAGTTAAATTTACTTTCAGCAATCATATAATTTTAATGAGTGATAAAAAGGAAAGTATGAAGTAAAGTGGTTTTAGCGAAATATCAACGGAGCTGAAAGAATGAAACCGGAGGATCGCTAAATCGCTGAGCAGATTAAAGTGGAACCAAGTGTATAGGGTTCTGTAGGCAACGGACAGACATACTGTAATGGCAGAGTTAATATCGAAAAACAGCACAAGCACAAGCCTGCTCTTTATTTATTATTTATTTTACTAAAAGAGCTTGGACCGTGTTTCCCATGCGGATCCAGTGCGAATGGGGTACTTCACACACCTTTGATTTGCTTTGCATGCTATACAGATTTGCTCCCGAAGATTTCCTTCACCGGAAATTTCATAAATAATTTAGCAAGTGCTAAGTTTTTGACAATTAAGTAATTGTCAAAAACTCAAGAGTACAATTCCCAGTTTGAACCCATGACTCTCTGCTTGCGAGACTATAGATCTACCTCGCTACAACGCTACCTCTGTTACCTTAAGGCGTGTCCACAATTGTGACAATTTACCGAACATTATCCCGTGACCGTATCAGATACACGTGTCAGTACCGATAATGTGGAAGTATTTTTGTTACGCGAATAATTGTCACAAGCTGCAGTACGATTCAATCCATTCCGAACACAGACACCACCGACCGACTCTTGTAGCGATGCCATGCCACGCAGTCTAGTTCGACACCATGCGTCTACACTTGTAACCTTTCATCGTAGATGGTATGTGACCGTGTCAGCACAACCTAGACCGTCCACATTTAGCGTAACATGTCCTGTAGCGATGCCACGTAGTCCGGTCCATCATCATGTCACAAGTGTGGACCCACTTTTAGGCGCAAGCCACTCAGAAGAGACGTAGGACGGGGGCGCGTCGCAGTCCGCCTCGTTTGTTCGCAGGCCGCGTCTTCGCCCCGTCTCTTCTGTCTGCTTTGGATCGCGACGCTTCTATACATTTAGTATTAAAACTGATTCAAGGGGCGCCGCGACGCAACTGCGACGCGCCCAAGTTTCACGTCTCTTCTGTGTTGCTTAAGCCTTAACCTTTTTTCATCGATTTCTAAGATGGTCGAAGAAGAAGACAGGATAAACTCTCATAAAGTAAGTACTCATACTTTTCACTATGTTCAAATTTGTGCCCATTACCGTCACCCAAACTTTTCATCCGTTTCCTTCTCAGGTAATACCAAACAAACTGCACAACACAAACTTAGCACGTGACAAACACAAAGGAAAACAACCCCTATTATACTAGAAATCCAGTCTTTCCAACACGCATACACTAAGTACTGCCGCACTGTCGCACGTGCGAGCAGTCGCTTCAAAGTAAACTAATTTCTATTGTTATGTGGACAGAGTGCATGTGAACTGCATACGTAAGTGTGCAGGGAATCCTTATATGCATTAGTGTCGGGAATGTTCAGAACGTGGCTCGCGCTTGACTATTTGGACAAAAGTTTTCTTTGAATACTTCCTCGAAGAGGAATACATTGTAGATTCTAGTACTGAGACATTTTATTTACGCGTTTGTAGGAAAATATACTAGTCGTCATCATCATCAGCTCAGAAAATTATGAAACTCACTAAAATAATGTATGGAAATTCGAAAAGTAACTTCCTCAAAAATACCTACCTAATTGAACAAACGGCGAATTTCGTGTTATCCCTATTTAATGGTTTTAAGGTTCACTTAATTTAAGTATTTTTATTTTTTTTATTTAGCCTGACATAGTGTCCCACTGTTGGGCAAAGGCCTCTCCTCTTGGCCTCATTTAAACAATCAATACTTAATTGGATCTTAAAATCTCATACCTTTTTTAGTCTACTCGACAAAGCCTCGTGGCCAACTTCAACTTTAAGTAAGTAAGTAAGTAAGTAAGTAAGTAAGTTTAAGTACCTACCTAGCCCTATATTAAATCTCGACCTAAATACGTCCCATTCTGGAAACAGACCTGCTGTCAGAACGAGAGGACTTGAGACTGTAATTCCCACGCAGACCCAATTATGATCGGGAATTCCACACCCAACATTAAATTGTTTCGCAGGTACAGAGATCTCTTTGGGATGTTTTCCTTTACCAAAAAGCCTATACTTTACCTTATAATTACACATACGAAAAGATCAAAAAAAACCGGCCAAGAGCGTGTCGGACACGCACAAGGTAGGGTTCCGTAGCCATTACAAATAAATCAAGTAATATTTTTCTAAGGATTTCGTATGTGTACGGAATCATCCAAGTTTAGGTATGTTTTAAACCTTAGGCTACTATTTACTCTTAAACTACAAATAATTTCCAAGCAATCTTATCCGCTATATTTTTCCTAGTAAATTTGATATATTTACTGCCATTCTGAATTTTTTCAAATTTTTCCACCTAACAGTTTAGATTTTAGAGGGGGGGGGACGCTCGATTTTAATGAAAATTTTCACTTTAAAGTTGAATATTTCGCAAACAGATCACTGAATAGAAAAATCATGTTAGCAACCCCGCAATGGTTTTAAAAGACCTATCCAACAATACCCCACACTATAGGATTAGTCGAGAAAAAAAAAATCACCCCCCCTTTACGTCTATGGGAGGTACCCTAAAAAAAATTATTTTTTTATTTTTTATTTTACCACTTTGTTAGCGTGACTGATATGTATATTCATGCCAAATTACAGCTTACTAGTACTAACGATCTCTGAGCTTAGCCGCGGACAGACAGACAGACAGACAGACAGACAGACGGACAGACATGGCGAAACTATAAGGGTTCCTAGTTGACTACGGAACCCTAAAAACGAACGTAAGTAACAGCATTTTTACTAAAGTTGCAATTCGTTAATTCCACAATGGAAATTCAGACGCATTAACAGACTCTAAAACCAAGCGAAATAAAAATCCACCTTTGTATTTTTCACAATACATATTTGTTTCGCGCGTTATGTCAGCCATTTTGTATTCGCCCGCGCCGCCATTTTGAAAATGCACGACAAAGTTTCGAGGTACATTTTTTATGAGCGTTTTATACTGCTCAGGAAACAATTTGATGCTTATGGTACTTAATAACTCGAAAATTACCGTAACAAGTAACAAGAAAGCTGGGTATAATGATATAACCTCTGGGAAAAACATCTACAATGAAGTTAATATTCAGAATGACTTGCCCGCTTTTTATTTCTTTTGTGGCGGTGTTACGAACGTACCTGAAAAAATAAAGAAATGTAAAACATTATACTTTTGTTTTGATGAAGCGTCTAATATGTAAAGAGGACTATACCTACCTACTTACAGTATATGTATAGGTACAGGATGAATCCTAAGTCGAAAACAGAAATTATGGTTTCTAACTCAGTTGATGTTGGATTGTAATGAAAAATGAAAAAAAAAATGTTTATTTCACTAAAAAATAACATTGTTGCACTAACTCATTTGTTTTAATTGAGTCCTTAACTCATTGGTGTCCATACAATGAGTTTGTGATTTCATTTCAACAAAGTACGAAAACAATTAATTGAGTTAATGCATTATGTTAAGAGGGTACGATGCGCACCATTTCTCCATACAAACGTAATCCCCAGTTTCCTCCCTGGATAATGGCTTTAGAGCCAATTTTTTTTTACTGTGTAATCTGTATCTACTACAGCTATGCCCCTATGTTTCGTTTTTTTCCATATTTCAATTAACATAAGAAATATGAGCTTTCAAAAACTGCAAAAATTGCCCAATTTCAACGTCATTTTTAGACAGTCATCAGAAAAGAATCACTTATAAAAACAAAAAAAGGAAAACATAGGGGCATAGCTAAATCTGTCCTCTAATTATTTTTGAAAAAAATAATTTTATTGGTCCAGTTTTCGAGAAGAAAACAGGGGATTACGGAATGCTGTTTTGATCAATTTTACGCGCCTATTAACGGTCTGAGCTGCAGTTGTCCCGCTCTCGCTGTACTGACACGGAGGGGTTCGGGCGAGACAGCGACATTTCATTAAAATACCTATTTCTCAAAAGTCTCTCAGCCATCGTACCCTCTTAACGATGAGCCTTACGACAGACAGCACGGCTTATGGTCTTGGTACTCAAAATCAAAACGTTTGTTCTGTAAGTAGGGCGCAAAGGGCTTTACAAGTTTATTTTTTATACTACTAAGACTTTCGTTGTATCTCAACGCTTGTCAATAGTGTTATTTTTTCATCATCATCATTTCAGCCGAAAGACGTCCACTGCTGAACATAGGGCTCCCCCAAGGCTCGCCAAACAGAGCGGTCCTGTGCCATCCGCATCCTACGCGATCCCGCAACCTTAACCAGGTCGTCGCTCCATCTTGTTGGAGGCCTACCTACACTGCGTCTTCCGGTCCGTGGACGCCACTCGAGAACCTTTTTGCCCCATCGGCCATCTTATTTTTTTACAGTAGAGAGTTTACATACATATTTTCGGAAAGAGCATCACTGCCAGGAAGAATGAACTGCAAGAAACTTAACAAAAAGTAATTTTTCCAAGAATTTTTTTATTACAATTCACTTAACTACTGATAAAAACAAGACAAAGGAAATTAAAAATATGTATAAGACGAATACTGCATGGGTATCGAAATATCATTTTATCAACCGAATTAAGTAAATGAATTTTAATTTGGCAAACTGCGATTTCACTTGGTAAAATATATTTCCTGTGAAAAAGTAGGTAAGTACCTACCAGAATGGATCAAATTCAGTTTTTCGACAGTATTTAGCGATAACGCAGAATAAAAGTTAAAATCCAGCACAGATAGTCCACTTAGCCGAGTGAACGCCCCATATCTCGCCGTGATCGCGCATTACCGGAATCCGGTAAATCTCCCGGAATCCGATTAACCGGTAAAGTGGGCGTCAATAGCCCGCGATTACCGGACCCGGGGCCGCGCACAAAGTATTGAAATTACAGCGAATTCAATGTTCAGGATAAACACCGGCCTGTGTTGGCAATTATACACAAATATCTTGTTCAAATTTAGACAATTTTCGTGTTGTATTTTTTTTGTTACATTACATTTTTACATGTTTATTTGTTGCTGCTCCTGAGATTTCGTCGCAATTGTAGTTGAGTCTACCAGTAAGCACGATGCATGCAATTGCGTGAAATCATGGTCTACATCTCATGGCAAATATGTCTAACTATGTTTTATTGTAAGCGACAATGAGAAACCAAGAATAAAACACTAGACTTTTTTCCGAAATTACGCAAGTTTAATCAACCGAGTAATTGACTTACTATTTTTTTATGAGAGAGAGAGCGAGAGAGAGAGAGACATTTACACAAGTAATAAATTTGATAAAGAATCTGACTTGTCAAAGAGGTTTTAAGCTCATAGACTAAATCATGTGTAGGGTGACAACGATTTTAATTAAAAAGTGTGTTCCGTATTTCTAGAATTTATCGTGCAGCTAGCACAAGGCGATCATTTGTTTTCTAACTAATTTTAATCCATACAAGTCGATAGCAAGATGGAACGCAGATGCGAACCAAACGCTTTCCAAAAAAGGAACAACGAAACGCAGCACCTCTAAGACAGTGCTGCCAACGTAAAGAATTACTTCTTCAAAAAAACCTCTTACCGCCGTAAAATTAGAAAAAAAACTCAAAAACTAGCACCAAACAGATATAAGCGTCCATCAAGTCCAGATATACGCCTGTGGACGACAACTCACCAGGGGGCCCCAGGAGCTGCGTTCCTGAAGCCTAGGTAAGTGTCTGCATTTCTCTCTTTTGCTATCGAAAATTTTTTACCCAACAAAGTGAATTATAAAATAATCATTATTTAAAAAAATGGACGTTTTGTTTCATTTAACAGCGACTTAAAAGTACTGATCTAAAAAAATTGGTTCCTGATCACAGTGATCACAGATTCAAAATCATCGTGTTTTATGAAAATTCCTACTATAACAACAATAAGGCTGATTCACATTACACTTGCAAGTGAAAGTAGCCTTTAACGTTTTAAGCCCTACAACTCATATTAAGGAGCTGTTTCACCAACCATTGATTAATTTTAACTGACGGATAAATGTGATGCCGTCTCCGTCTATTCGAACAAAACAAACAGAGACTGTTTATAACAACATTTAAATTAATTATTTCTATAAATAAAACGAGGATTCCTTTCTCATGACAGAAGAAGAATGTTTTTATTTCTTCTAAAATATATTATATGGCATTATAGTTGGCCAGTAACATTTTCAACTTAAATGAGTTTTTATGTCACAGACAGAGACGGCATCACATTTTTCCGTCAAATAAATTTGATCAATGGATGGTGAAACAATGGGTTAATCTTAGGGTAAGGGAATTTCTTGGCCGACTGCACCATAAATATTTCCACTAGCTACATTTTAAAGGTAAGTATTCGCATGGGTTTCACCAATCATCGTTTATTTCGTCCAACCGAACTATCTGTTGGCATTGGCAACAACGTTTCAGTGGCGAAGGGTGCTAACAACTCGATTCCCAGCGGGTTGCCTAAAATTTTGAAGTAACCAAACGCTTCTCTTAGTAGACTTACTCTTCCATAATAAACTTTTAAGTATTTATCAAAATGGTGCAGTAACAAAACGCATCAAAATATCCACAAGACCAATCAGTCATTCATAAATTCAATATTCCGGCAGGAATTGTACACTCACACATATAAATATTCATTCATAAAACCATAGATTCACTACAAGCGTCTACCGTAAGAATAGGCATGGAATAGGCTGAAGATAACCCGGTCTCTATCGGCTTATCACATTTAAAAAAAGACTTTCTATATTGTGCATAAGGCTTAATTTCACTTTGACAGAAGCTTTTTTTTTAAATAATTTATCCCACTTGGAATAGCCGACGGAATTGACATTCACGCAGCCATTCGTAGACTTATTTAAAATTACTGGAGCGAAATTTAATTTTAAAATATCGAGTTTTAGTGTAAAACAGAAAGTACGATATTTTATCTATTTTTATAATAAGATTTATAAACAGACAAAATTAAACCGCCACGGGCTGTGCTCAGCGCGCTGCACAACACCAAATCGTATACGCTGTGCCGCGCTGCCGGAATGTGTCACTGTATGTACGATTCGGAGCCATAGAACGTGCCGGACGTGATCCGCTAGCGCGGTCGATTTGTTTGTGGTGTGGTATTTATTGAAATGACAACATTAGGTAATGTCATGTCAATCGCTCAGTGTTTTGTATTGTAGTTTGTTTATTTATATTATAATAAAATTATGTGAAATAATTTTAATAAAAACACGATATTGGATCAGTGTTGATACGCAATATCGGTGAAATTTAATCGTACGTATTATCGTCTGTCAGGTTGTAAATCTGATTATAATTCAGTGTCTAATTCATGTATAAGTAACATATTGTTTTGATACTGATATCAGTGAAAGGATAAATATGTTGCAGTCTTATGGACCGAATTACTGCACGTAGGTAAGTACTAGTTTTCTAGAATATAACCTAGTATAACTACTAAGAAATGGGGTATGATTTTTGTTTGCTTTTTTTCGTCTGGCTTTACCTGGAAAAAAATTCACGCCTCGCCACTGCAACGTTTGTGCCTGTTTTGCACGGATTGTTACCCGCTGACTAATTTGCCAGAAAACGAGGCTTCGTGCAGAGTGAACTATTTGGAACAATTTAATTCTGAAGATAAGTGTCCTACATACTGCTAGAACAAGCGAGTGAGAACATTCCGTTAAAAGGTTGAAAGTTACGAAATTACAATACAAGCTTTTGTTGGGGCACGGATCTAAACATGGAATGTATTAAAATATCATCATCATCCCCGCCTATATAGGTACGTCCCACTGCAGATCATAGGAATCCTCTTATTATGAGAGCGTTAAGGCCGTAGTTCCCACGCGGGCCCGGTGCAGATTGGGAACTTCACACACACCATTTAGACGACCAGATGGCCTAGTGGTTAGAGAACCTGACTATGAAGCTTGAGGTCCCGGGTTCGATTCCCGTGTCGGGGCAGGTATTTGTATGAAAAATACGAATGTTTGTTCTCGGGTCTTGGGTGTTTAATATGTATTTAAGTATGTATATATCTATATAAGTATGTTTATCCGTTGCCTAGTACCCATAACACAAGCTTTGCCTAGCTTACTTTGGGACTAGGTCAATTGTGTGTATTGTACCGTGATATTTATTTTTATTTATATCGTGATATTTATATGTATATTGTAAAATAAACCTTACTTTTTGAAGTGGGTTATAAACAATCGAGAAAGGTAAGAATAATTACTTTTTCGCTTGTTTGTTAACTTCACGTTGGAACAAAAAGGCATCGAATCGCTGTGTAAAAACTTTTTTACATGAACAAGTAAGTAAGTTTGTAAACATAAATATTTCATATCTTATTCATTGGAATTGAGACAAATTTCAATGTTGAATAATGAAATCGTTCAGTTCCGAATTCGATGCATTATTTATATGGAATTGCGAGAAGTTGGATGTTAAAAAGTTACTGAAGTCTGAATATTTACTAGAAACGTTTCACTTTTTTCCATACCAAATTTAACCTTTAATTTTCTGTACCTAAGGTAAATGTACCAATGCTCGACACCTCAACGCCCAGTAGATGACACCCATCTGTCACCTCTCTTACTAAATATGACATAAGATTGAAGGTGCCGTGTATTGGGTCAGTGTCGAGCACAGTTACATTTACCTTATCTATCGTTTGTGCGCGCTAATCTCAGAAACGGTTTTACTTAGAAGGATGCGGTTTTCACTGATATGTTGGTATTTTCTTGGATTAACATTTAGTCTTTGTTTCATTTCAATCGGTTCACAAATAAGAAAGATACGTCTATTTAAAAAAAATATCGAACAGTTTTTAGAAGAATTAATAAGCTGAAGAGTTTGTTTGTTAGTTGTTTGAACGCGCTAATCTCAGGAACTACTGCTCCGATTAGAAAAATTCTTTCAGTGTTAGATAGCCCATTTATCGAGGAAGGCTATAGGCTATATATCATCACGCTAACCTAACACCAATAGGAGCGGAGCGGAAGAATGTTTCAAAATCAGGGGTTTTTGAAGTAAAACTTCCATAGGCACGCTTGACTTGGGAGTACGGTGGTGAATGTGAACGCGGGTGTGCGGGGGGTTTGGTGAGGGGTGGGGTTGGGAGGGTGTGAGGGGGGTTTGCGGGGGCGGGTAATTTTTTTTATATCGAGGAACTAAGGAGAGCCATAATTGATGAAAAAGCAAATTTGATAAAAAAATAAGCTGCCCAAATTACTAATTCCACGCACACGGGGTCGCGGGCAAAAGCTAGTATTAAATAAAAAAATAAATACTCTACTCACAAAACACTTAAAATATAATTATTTAAGACTATAATAGTGTGTATTTACTAAAACCTAAGGCTTATGTTGAGAAGTTATATTTCAGCCGAAAGACGTCCACTACCGAACATAGGCCTCCCCCAAGGCTCGCCAAACAGATCGGTCCCGTGCCATCCGCATCCAAGTCAAGCCCGCAACCTTAACCAGGTCGTCGCTCCATCTTGTTGGAGGCCTACCTACACTGCGTCTTCCGGTCCGTGGACGCCACAGAACCTTTTTGCCCCATCCGCCATCAGTTCTACGAGCGATGTGCCCTGCCCACTGCCACTTGAGTCCGGCGATTCTTCGAGCTATGTCGGTGACTTTAGTTCTTGCGCGGATTTCATCATTTCTAATGCGATCCCGCAGAGAAACTCCGAGCATAGTCCTCTCTATCGCCCTCTGAGTGACATTGAGCTTTCTTATGACGCCCATCGTTAGCGGCCACGTCACAGTGCCCTTATGGCACTGAGACCATTGACCTATAATAACAACAAGACACCCAATCGCTTAACAAAAGTTCCTCAAAAAACGTCCGAGCGGTGTTGTGTGTACGTATACATCAATTTATACAGATAACATTAACAGCATTCATTCAAATTAACACCTTATTTCGTAGCAGTAATGTTTAATGTCAATTGAATACGATCGTTCGAAGTAGTGACCTGACGTCACGCGCTGGAAACCGCCTAAAGAGTAAAGAATGCAGTGGAGTGGTCATGCGAAGCGGAAGCTAGACTGTTTGTCTCTTTTTTTCTCGTGAGTTTGATTACGGTGCGAAAGAGACATATACGAATACGGGGCGAGAAGTGACGTTGTAATCAACGCGCGGTCGAAACACAACTGAACCAAAAGCCTGCACAATAGACGCGTGTGCAGGCTTTTGCTTCCGACAATTTTTGAGCGTGATTGGGAGTCTAGTTGTTATAATAGGTCAATGACTGAGACGTGAAGACTTATATCATCACTGGCAACACACATTGGTCAAAAACTTTTGATTTGAGACATTGCGGTATATGCGGCAGTGGACGGTGTTGCGGCTGAAATGATGATAATGCACTATGACTACAATAAAAAAAAAAGCTTATTAACAGTATATAATTCGCGAAGCGCAAGAGTATGTACGTACTCGTATATGTATAAGATGCGTGACAAAGAACTTAATATTCATCAGGTGAGTTATTAACAAACAAATTGTAATAAATGCCTGTGGGTGCATATCTCATGCGAGATGAGATGTAGAAATGCGACGACGACAACCCACCGCCGTATTAATCTTCATTTCTTTATATGAAATAAAGTAACGCTAGAGTTACACAAGCGGATTCATATTTCTAAAATTTCTAGGTATCACAGAATAAGAAGCTTGTGCTATGGGTACTAGGCAACGGATAAACATACTTATACAGATAGATAATACTTAAATACATATTAAACACCCAAGACCCGAGAGCAAACATTCGTATTTTCCATACAAATAATCTGCCCTACCGGGAATCGAACCCGGGACCTCAAGCTTCGTAGTCAGGTTCTCTAAACACTAGGCCATCTGGTCGTCCAAATATAAACTCTTTATTCAGAAAACTACAATCGATGTGTTAATAATGCATGTCTTATACAACCTAGGGCTCTTCCAAGCTATAGGCTGTTACTGAACCAGTGAGGTATTGGCTCGGACTTATCCATTTTCACACCAGATAAAATATTCCGAATTTATTTTGTTTTTATGCTTTGTTTGTTTTTTCGCGTTGGATGCGGATGGCACGGGACCGATCTGTTCCGATCTGTTTGGCGAGCCTTGGGGGAGGCCTATGTTCAGTAGTTGACGTCTCTCGGCAGAAATGATGATGGCTTGGTATGCTAGACGTAGAGTGCTTATCTTATTGCCATTTATTTCAAAGTCAACTAGAGGAAAGGTGTACAAGGTGGTGTTTATTTTTATTTAAGCCCTAAAAAGAATTCAAATATAGCTAGACCGTTTAAATAAGTCCTCGCTCGCCCGGTACAGAGGCTGGGGGGTATGACGACTACAGATGTGCAAGTTGCGGAGAGTTTCAAAGAAGTTGGAAAAGTTCTCGGAAATTTCTGGATATTTTCACAAGAAATATAGGAAATTTAAATTTAAGAAACGGAAACTTTCAATCCCCATACAAAATTATGAGAAGTTTCCGAAATTTTCCTATATGAAAAATTCCGCAATTTTGGAAAGTTTCTGTTGGCACATCAGTAATGACGACACAGGGGCCCAGATAGGTGGGGGCGGCGAGCTCGCCACGTGTGCCTGTCGCCCGCACCTCTCCCGGGCCCCTTTGTCGTCCTACCCCCAGCCCCTGTACCGCGCGCGCGAGTACTTACTTAAACAGTTTAGCTATAGATGATGTTACATGATGAATCAGGAAGGATCATCTACCTCTTGGCATCATCTCGTACACCTTTCCTCTAATGACTGACTGACTACAAACTCTTAGGCCTACTGTCCACGTAGCTGCACGTCAGACGCACGCTTTCGTCATTTTACGCTTGCGTGCCGACTGCATGCATCTTGCGTAGAAAGGAACGATACTGTGTCCACGGAGCGGCAGCGTCGCATTCGCGCATCGTCAGACGTTCGTCATGTAGCTCGTGCAGCGGCATGTCAGCACTCAAGCGTATTGTAAGACGCAAACACGTGCTTATTTTGCAAAATGGTGGCCTCAGCAACCAATTTTGTTCACATAATTGAACAGTATCCTTGTCTGTATAATACAGAATTGAAATACAAAATCATCCTCTGATAACTCTTTTGCAGCAGCAAACAATCATACAATTCATATTTTTTTCAATGTATGGATGAAGGCAATACAATCTACGCCGTCGTCGTCTTCTAATAAAGTTGTATGTTATAATCGCATCTTCATCATCACTTGACATTTTCACAATGAAAACACTACTCTCGCGCTGCTAAACTTGAAAGAGCTAACCGTTTTGCAGCTTGGATGACTATTACGTGGACACCTAGGACGCAAAATACGCCTGTCGTCTTTTGTAGGTTGCATGCAAGCGTCAAATGACGCCGCCGTGGACAGTAAGCCTTAGATATTTGAGGAAACCGTGAGGACCCAGCCTAATATTTTAACTTTCTCGTTAGATCGCGAAACAGCAGCGGTATTGAGACAAACTGCTACAGATATTATGATATGTAGAGACACAACTTGCTTTCATCGCATCTTTTGTCTTACCGTCGGTATGATATTAAATTATTCATGAAAGGGTTTGATTACGAGCGTGGCTTTTTACGAAATATGTAAGCCAGATCGTCGGTTCATCTTATTGGGGTCTTTCTCACGCCAAGTCTTCCAATTCGTGGTAGCCGCTTTTTAACCTTACTGCCCCATCGGCCGTCAACTACTACCTACTACATACAGGAAGATACATTTAGATCGCTCAGTATGGGCAAGTCTGTAACTATAAGACATACAAAGATCTGTTCTAAGAACCATGTCATCGATTTTAGTGTTAAGAAAAACAGCAGGCAGTGTACCTATTATTTATTTTTTTGACGTGACAACGTCTAATAAATCGATGAACGTCGGCTACACGTACGAAAAAGGATGACTCAGTGTAACGTACATAACGCATTGTCCCGTTACGCTCGAGCCGATGAACGATCGGAGCGAGAGCGCGGCACGAGCGAGCGAAAGGCACTATCGGCAAAAGTAAATAATTTCATCAATGTTTTGTCATGACGTTGTCACGTTAAACTATCGTCCGTAAACCGACTTTACAGACAACCGGTTTTTTACTTTTGTTTTTCGTTTTTTTTATGAACGCACTTTTTCTAGCCACCAAAATCGATTATATGGTTCCTAAGGACAGATCTTTGTATGTCTTATAACCTCTTATAGTTACAGACTTGCATAGACTGACCGATCTAAATGTACTATCCTATATATATTAATGTGTCCAACTTTTAAATTCCATCCCTATGACAGGATTTACTTTAGTTATTAACGATGAACAGGTTAAAATGATCAAAGAGCACATTAACGCTTTCCAATAATCGTTCAAACATTAACCTGTATTTGCTGTAACTGCCAGTTAATTAAACTCGCGAAAATGAACAGCTTCCATCGCCGCCAACAACCACACGGACAATTCAATCAACCGTTCACATAATTAAAACTAGTAAGTACTTATCAGTATCGATAGCAATTGGCCTCGGTGCTCGGAACCTAATTAAAATACCTACCAGATTTTCAAAACCATCTCGCTAAACTTCAATCCAATGCTGGCTGATAACGACAAAAAATAACAAAAGCTTCAATAAAAGAGCAATGTATACCGTGACTCTGATAAGCGCATTGAAAATGTGCATAGATGAAGGCTTGTAAGAATATTGTTTGTAGTCGATGTTTATATTACGGGGCATTGGCCGCGTGGGTAGTTCACGATGTTTGTAATACGCCTAGTTTTAAAGTTGCTACAAAGCAATGATGTGTGAAATTTGGCTATTCAAATAGTGAGACAATGGTGGTTGGGTTTGAACGTGTTTAAAAAGTATGAAAGAGTCTGTGGGAATATTAAATAATAAACTATTAGTAGTGATTGAACAACAACCTAGTCCCTAAAGGACAATTTAGCGGAGATTTCTATCACCAGAATTTTGACATTACCAATGAATTTTGCAAAAAGTGTTTCGTAAGTAAAACAAAAATGTAGTTGCAAGGCATTTGGCCTTTACCTTTGACTTTGAGAAAAATTTTGGCAGTACAAAAGCAGAGTTTCTTTCTTCAAATCAATACTATTTCGTCAAAGCATAATTCGCAATGCCTTTACCGCAATAAAACAAGTAATTAACAAAATAAATACAATTTGCCACAATGCGGAGTAAATCCAATAAGATAGTTATCTAGCCATAAACAATAGATTTGCGTGCACTGACCACAGACACAACAAAATAGCGCAGATAGTGGTTTATTACGCCGTTACTGGCCTAATATTGGCACCACTACAACAAAAAAGTGTTAGAGTCTGTGGTCCAAACAAGCTAATTAGGACTTTGGTTTGTGTAGATTGCAGACTTTTGTATTATTTTGTAAGTAATAAGAATACTAATTATTTATTTCCTAAAAAAAAATTTGTCAAAAATTATATTATATTATTTTAAAAAGTTTTGTAAAAAAATTATTTATTATCAGGTTTTTTACTGACTGTTCTTTTTTTGACTGTACGTACTTTGTCATCCAAACATATTCGTAGCACATTTCATGTCAAATTTAATCACTAGAAGTGCTTAAATTTTGAGTTAATGTAACCAAAACCAACGAACATTATAAGTTAAACAATAGTTTTATAAATAAGCAAAACTGTACAATAAATTTTTCACACCACCTGTTCGACAATGCCTTATTATATATCATGCAAACCTCTCTCAAAGTAAATCATTATAGCCCTTGGCTTTCGCCGGGGCGTAATGTTGTACTGAATTTCATTATAACCCGCCGGGCAGTAATGTGATTCTCACTTCTCGTAGTTCTTATTGGTATGCACTTAAAAGTCTAATTTCAAAATTGCTCGGCGTGCAGGCCGGCGCGCAGCCCGTGCACGTGCTGGTGCTCAACGTGCTCAGCCCCGCGGTGGCCGCGCCGCACCTCATTTATTTGCAGTTCCGCGGCCGAACGAAAACATAGCCAAATACTTAAACAAAAGCCGCGAGTGTTTCAATACGCTGCAATTTTAAGTATCAAAACTGCAAAAGCAGATATAACATTAAGAAAATATCGAGTGACGAAAGTGATTTGACTCCTGATTCTATTAAATTAGACGCCTTAGGACCACTTGCACAGTTCAGGGTAAAAAAATTAAATCGGTAACCCTGGGTTAAGAATGACAGTTCCATACATTTTGACACTTGTTAACCCTGGGTTAGCAGTTAACTCGCTCGGAGTTAAGTAGCTAACCCAGGTATGCGCAAGCCGGCCTTAGAAATTGTTAATAATGTACTCCCAGAGAAGTCGAAGGAAAAATACTTAAAAGCTTACAAAGATTTCGACAAATGGAAAACTGCGAAAGGCGCAAAGTCAGTGTCAGAATCAGTGCTTTTGGGTCTATTTCGAGTATTTTTCTAGTAGCCTTGGTTTTTATTGTCTCGCAAAAGGTGAGAAAACTGATTTTGCCTTGGGCGCGCTTAAATCCTTCACTGCTCTCAGGACTCCATCTTAATTCCCTCGCTTCGCTCGGGAATCAACTAAAAACCCCCTCGCTACGCTCGGGAGTTAAATCTGGAGTCCCTCAATACGCTCAGGATTCAATATCGCGCCCGTGACGTAATGCAGTGCTTTATCCCCTTGGTGTACAATCTACTATTAAGTCATAAACGTCGGAGACAATGAGTCACATGCTACCAAAAGAAACTTAGCTTTAATATGCTAAAACATTCGCAGACGAAAAACATGTTATTTGCAGATTATTTAGACAACGTTGTGGTACATTTCCAATATAAATGGAAAGGTTATTGCTGACGCATTTATCGTAACTATTTTTTTTGCTCGTATTAACATTCGAGATTAATTCATTTAAAAAGGTATCAGCAGACTTATTATTTGTTCCTATTCTGCAAAATTAAATTATTTGCAATCCCATCCAAGCTTTAGCAGGACTTGATTTAATTTGGAAAAAAAATTGGGAAATTTCTGTACAAAACTGGATTGCACGGGATAACTTTCACGATAATTAACTTGATAATTATCAATGATAATTATCGCGGTAATTATCACAATTATCAATTAGGTATAAGAACGATTATACCTGCATATAATTTAATGTGTAAAGTCTATCGAATATATCCGAATACAGCGATTATTTTAGGTACGTCACTTTTTAGTATGTTCGCAAATGAGCAATGCAGTTCAAAATTTAAACTTCGTATCGAGTCCTTCCGCTCACACAAATATAGTTAGTATTCAATATGAAAGTGAGTGAGACGGCACGATACGATTCTATTTTCGAATTTCGGAATATATTGTCGGTATTATGATAATCAGATAAATGAGGGTATGCTTTGATACAGTTTTTCTCCAATAAAAAAAAAGTCTAACAAACTGTGGCGTGTTTTCTCTTAAGCCAATATTTAACAGTAACAATGAAATTACTTTTTAGGGTTCCGTAGTGAACTAGGAACCCTTATAGTTTCGCCATGTCTGTCCGTCTGTCTGTCTGTCTGTCCGCGGCTAAGCTCAGAGACTGTTAGTACTAGAAAGCTGTAATTTTGCATCAATATATATATCAGTCACGCCGACAAAGTGATTGAATAAAAAAAAGTAAAAAAAATTTTTTTAGGGTACCTCCCATAGACGTAAAGTGGGAGTGATTTTTTTTTCTCGGCTAACCCTATATTGTGGGGTATCGTTGGATAGGTCTTTTAAAATCATTGCGGGGTTGCTAATATGATTTTTCTATTCAGTGATCTGTTTGCGAAATATTCAACTTAAAAGTGAAAATTTTCATTAAAATCGGCCGTCCCCCCCCTCTAAAATCTAAACTGTTGGGTGGAAAAATTTGAAAAAATTCAGAAGGGTAGTAAATATATCAAATTTACTAGGAAAATTATAGCGGCTAAGATTGCTTGGAAATTATTTGTAGTTTAAGAGTAAATAGTAGCCTAAGGTATAAAACATACCTAAACTTGGATGATTCCGTACACATACGAAATCCTTAGAAAAATATTACTTGATTTTTTCGTAATGGCTACGGAACCCTACCTTGGGCGTGTCCGACACGCTCTTGGTCGGTTTTTATTTTTTTACTGTTAAATTGTTGGCTAATATCCAATATACATACATAATACCAACCTAGTAATTATCAGATAATAATCAAAGAAAATTAATATCTTGATAATTTCCAACCCTGTACAAAACAAAATCATTTTTAAATGTATGCCACAGTCTTTTTAAGAATACAAACTACACTGATCTATAAAATTGAGCACAAAAAATAGGCACCCTAGGTATTTTCTCGGTGGGTTGAATATTTTCGTAATTATTTCGTTTTTATATTTTCCACCGTGCTAAGCAACAAGCAGCGTGTTTTTTCAATGTGTTTGCCCAAAGTTTAGTCCCTTTTACCGAATGCTTTCATCACACGGCTTACAGCGAGCTTTATAATTAAGCCAATGAAAGCTTTTACACTAATTCACTCAACTCCTAGTACCAACACAACAGCGCAAGGTCATTGAGATCAATTCAATCAGTAAAATTATGTATGTTGTACTGAAAGGTTTCAAATGATTGGTCTGTATTTGAAAATACGAGTTGATTAGAAACATTTTTGTTTAAACTATAAGATCGGACTCTATTTCGTCATTTTTTTTTCATATTTGAACTAACTAAATTTACAAAAGGCTCTCCCCGCGGCATAGACCCAAAGATGCTGGCAGCCCTTCATCGCTATATAGCAATGCTGATACGTTGTGCGAGGAAGCTACCAGCCCTTCGGTCCCTTGTGGTATGCGACAGTCGTCCTTGCCGAATCGATGGCATCACTTTTTCGCCTCTCCTATTGATGCGCACGGCTAATTCAGGGTTTTTATAAGTTTTAATAAATTACGGCATTCACAGGATAATCTTTAACAGGTAATTTTGTAAGATCATGTCTACTTTGGCACTCGGCAATTCTTGACGTACATCGAGAAAGATCTGTACCTGTACCATGAGTTTACACTAGTTTACGTGACCGTACTCGCTAGCGACGGCGTAAATTATTTGTATGGAGAATTGTACAGCGCCTCTAGCGGTTACTTACGGAAGTACAATTCTCCATACAAATTATTTACACCGTCGCTAGCGAGTACGGTCACTGTAAACTAGTGTAAACTCATGGTAGAGGTACGGAAGTGCAATACTTAGGCTGAGGTTTTTTATTAATTACATTTGGTTTGGATATTTCATGTAATTAAATTCTAGGATTTTATATAAATAAAATACCCTATGAGAAAACACGAACCTTTACGGTTAAACTGAGACGTCCCGAGTGTCAAAGTGAAAGTAATCTTAGTGTAGTAGAAGAAGTGTAAGTTTACTGCAATAACAATTTTTTAGCAATGAACTCGTTTAAAAAGACTGAGCTGGAAAAATAAATATTACTTTTTAGCCTTAGAAACACTACTTTCCTACCAATTTACCTTTTGACCGCCACGCATCGTTTTTGTTTGGAACAAAATTGATTCTTATGCGGATGCGGGTAGGTTTAATTTTGTATTACCGCACTGTCGTCTATAGCCGACGCTGGCGGTCAAAATGTTAACAAAAACAAAACTGTCTCACAATACAAAACGCGCACACTACCAAACATCGACGTCCGTTGGTCACATAATTTTAAACAGCGAAAAAAGCGTGCCTATATAAACTGTCATTAGTTTTGTGGAAGAAATGGTCAACATTTTCTAGAAAAATATCCAATACATGAATGAGCAAGACATAAAAAAATTGTCATGATCTTTCCATCGCTGTCGCCATTCGCACCTGGCCCGCTACTTGGGGTCGACGACCCGTCACATGATCGCATGCGCGCGCGCAGACGACACTTTACGCGGCTCTAGCGTTCACAGGATGGGTAAAGATGGCGGGAATGTTGACTTTTAATTTCCAGTAGAAAATGACAAGAGTAAGTAAATCATTATAGAATATTAGCTGTTGCCCGCGACTCCGTCCGCGAAGAATAGGGGTATCAAAAATAGCCTACGACCTACAGAATATAGAGAAAAAAGTTTCATAAAAGTCGGTGAAACCGTTTCGGAGGAGTTCGATAACAAACATCGTGACACGAGATTTTTATTCATTAGATTTTCTAATGATTAATAAATACATTAGATATATTTTCTTTGTAGATTATCGTTTAACATAACGTATTGATGCAAATTTTACGTTGTTATATCGCACCTTCGGTACAACAGTGTATCATCTCGAAACAATACACCATTTTAATTTAGACTTTACTTAATTTCCGGAAAGTCTAAATTAAAATGGTGTATTATTTAGAGATGATACACTTTTGTACCGAAGGTGCGAATTAGAACACAATTAAAAGACAACATTGAAAGTCAAATATTCAAAATGTTCCTACTCAAAGACCCATGCTTTTGGCTACATTTTGAATCAAAATTGAAAGAAACATCATTTCAGAGGCGTTCAACCAAACCAAAGTATCCGCCCTTCTTTATCTTGGCTTTCTTAACCTATATCACTAAACTTGTACTTTATATTCAAACTTGCTTGCAATCGAACCATAACCTTTCTCTCCTCCGGCGGGTCACTCCAATCTATATTATCATAACGGCGACACAATCCGGTTCAAACCAGTTCAAATAACAAATTCTGAGACGGTAATGGGATGCCATAAATCACAATAACATGCTTTGAATAGATTTGTGTTTGCGAAGTTGTAGCGACAGATTTGCTTGACTTTAAAATATACCTATGAAAAATGATTTTTCCCTCGTATAATTAAATTGAGATTAATCATATCAAAGGTGTTTTAAAATTAATTCGGAATATTCCGGCTTAAGCTTGGTTTATTTTAAATGAACTCGCCTGAAAGTCACTGACTTCATGTAAAAAATATAGTCAACCCGTTGGGATTTGAGTTGCTATGGAGACACGCTATTGGTAAATTAAGATTAGAAAAAAGGTCGAAGTTCGAATCTGACTCAAACGCCGTAGGTGTACTTAATAAGGTAGGTGTACTTAGTTATACAAAGAGAAATTTAAGCGTGACTCAAAATTAGGGTTCCCTATCAAAATTTAGAAATATTTTTTTCCGAATATTTAAAATCCCGAATGCTTCATTTATCCGAATGCATTTTTTTCTGAAACTGTAAATATTTCAGGATTTTTATAAAACAACCCTAACCTAACCTAAAGGGTTCTACACGATGGTCCTGAACTAAATCCTGAAATATTTACAGTTTCAGAAAAAAATGCTTTCGGACAAATTAAGTTTTCGGGATTCTAAACCTTCGGAAATATAATTTTCTAAACATCGATAGGTTCCCCAAAATTAGAGTTTCCAACTCAGTTATGCTAAACAGTATAATATAATTCGTTAACTTACTCAATTGTTAAAATTTAATTTTGGATATTTATACTTCATAGTTTGTTGAAATTAAATCACAAACTCAACTCAATTAAAATAATTGAGTTAATGCATTATAATCTCCAGCATTAACTGAGTTAAAAACACTAGTTTTGTATAACGTTTAAAATTTTCACGTCTTTGTGTTGTAAAAAAATTTGCATGTACAGCACTTTAGTACTTGATCCTTACCAGGGTTAGACGGGATAAATATCTTCAGATGTGACGGGATAATTATCTTGATAATTATTTTTGATAATTAATTGATAATTATTTATATTAAGTTTGTACCTGCGTATGATATTATGCGTAAAGTCTAGCGTGTATCCGAACACGATTAACATTGTGCGTCACTTTTTTGGCGTCTCATCCATTGTATGTATTCGAACACAAGCAATGTATTTACATTGTTGGATAATAACGGGATAATTGTCAGATAACTACCGAACATAATTATCTTGATAATTTCGACCTTCATCCTTACTCTTCATCTGCTTGCATGAACTATCAAGAACTAGGCTATCAGTCATCCAATAAAGCGGTGGCCAGTGAATCGGCGACAGCGTTTTGGTCAGTGGTCCGCCGCGTGACCCGCTTACCTGACAAATAAACCAGTTGAACTGCGCCGAGTAACGGTGCACCAGGGGCGGTGCAAGCCAAAAGCAGACGGCGGGACTAATAATGCATGATTGCACTGATAAAGCACTAGTATTTTCGACAATTTCTATTGGCGATGCAGAAGGATACGCTCGAGTTTCTTTGCGGGATCACATTAGAAATTATAAAATCCGCGCAAAAACTAACCGAGATAGCTCGAAGAATCGCTAGGTAGGACCAAGTGGCAGTGGGCAGGGCACGTCACTCGTAGAACTGATGCCCGGTGGGGCACAAGGTTCTCGAATGGCGTCCACGGACCGGATGAGGCAGTTTAGGTTGCCCTCCAAGAAGATAGAGCGACGACTTGGTTAAGATTGTGGGAACGTGTTGGGTGTGAATGTATGTTTATGTATGTTCAGAAATAGGCGTCTTTCGGCTGAAATAATGATGGTGATGACTCAAAGTCAGAGTTAAAGTTAAAATACCTTTATTCAATCTATGCTATAACAAACACTTATGAATGTTAAAGAATCCACCGCTTCAGAAAAAACATGTGAAGAATACACCAAGAGACTCATCACTCAGACGACCTCTTCCTATTGTAGATACTGTTAGACATTTTTGCTGGCAACAATCTGAGGTTCCTGCCTCTCACGTCAAATTTTATTACAATGAACTTTAAACTTTACGTCACTTATTGAGTGAGTTCGATGTCACATTACAATGAGTCCTATATTATATATATAGGACAGGGGGCAGGAGGGTAGTGATGATATTTCATCGACAAGACATAAGGAAGATTAAGAGTTGTTGCCAAGAAATCGTTCTAGAAAGTACCAGGGCCAAATACAGTACATTTCTAAGAGAACAATTGGCTAAGTAAAGTTTTTTTTAGAGGAGCTAAAAATATTTTTTTTGACAGTTGGCGTTCTGAAGATCGAGAAACTGCAGCTGTTTTATTTTTATCTCCTATTTTTTACTGGAAATATTTTTTTTAAGTGTTTGAGATGACATTTGTGAGTTTTAATGGCTGACAAGCCGTTCGTGCTCAGTACTTAGTAGAAACAGAAAAAAAACGAAGTCATCTGTCACTTTTGTCCATGTCAAACCGTTTGCGTTTCGTTTGTTTTGCGTTTTGGTGTTTTGCAGTGTGATTTTTGGACTATTTTTAACGACCTGCGCACAAAATCTGGATTTTCAATTTTACCGCATTTTTCCACGACCTATGCACGATAATTGAATCACGATTGAATATTTTCGATCACTATTTTGGAAGTGCTTCTTGGACAAGGACAGTGCAAAGTAAACGAAACGCAAACGGTTAGATTTCATTTGACATTGACAATTGACTTCGTTTTTTTTCTATTTCTACTAGTACTGAGCACGAACCGCTTGTCAGCCATTAAATCTCACAAATGTCATCTCGAACACTTAAAAAAATATTTCCAATAAATAGTAGGAGATAAAAAAAACAGCTGAAGTTTCTCGATCTTGAAAAAGACTACTGTCGAAAAAAAATATAATTAGCACCTCTTCAAAAAACTTTACTTAGCCAATTGTTAACGAAATTAAAAGAATGATTTTGCAGGCCCTCATCGCCCTTATAAAACGGATTGGTAATCATACGCTTGTGTAAAGAAGGTAAGACGTTTTCTCAGCACTCTTTAATCTTTCAGATCTCGCAACAGTTAACGACCCGCATCAATTTTAAATTTCCTTTAGCCGTTTTTTGATAGATTGTCCTGATATTTACTCATATTATGGTTAGGTGTAGCGTAACATTTAATTAAGATTTCTATTTGCCCCGATATAGCTATATCGGTGTATGTATAGAGTCCAGAGCTATAATTGGCCACTCGCGCAGTTCCGGGTAAACTTCGCCTCGCCATCTCCTCCTCGGCCTGCCATGCCTTCGGTGCCCGTCGCGTGGCACCCATCACGTGGCTGAGTGCGCCCATCTTTGTATGAGTCCCAATTAAGCTTGGCGGTCATTTCCAACATCAGCGATTTGCATTTTGGAGCGCAATGTGGTGTTCCGGATTCAATCAATCCTTTGAACCCCAAGCATGCTGCACTCGTTCTCGTTTTCATTTTAAAGTAGATACTAAGTATTTCTTAAATATTCCGAAA
This sequence comes from Archips crataeganus, assembly GCA_947859365.1. Taxonomy (NCBI): domain Eukaryota; kingdom Metazoa; phylum Arthropoda; class Insecta; order Lepidoptera; family Tortricidae; genus Archips; species Archips crataeganus. Next base: position 901,206 of record OX402058.1, read on the forward strand.
TCGCCAAAGGATCGGAGAAAGGAGAGAAGACCTTCGTTTTCGTTCAAAGCAAATAAAGATTACGGTGTATATTTTGAAAATTGCCAAGGATTGTAAAATCACAGGATTCTTTACAATTGCCAAGCCTAATTAGTTCACTCACACTAACGAAGCCACTGGTTGTGGTTCCATGATAAATTTAAATGAATCTCCACATTCTTATTCAACTAACTCAACGCCGCTTTTCTCTCCTAACTTCAACCAATTCAAATTTAACAGTTCGCGGCGCACGCGCACTAGTGCACTTTCTCTTTCACTCTTCAGCGGGCCCCGTAAGAACGAGCGGGAGGGAAGAACAATCGCCATTCAAAGAACTGACTGTAATGACCGACGAGATAATATGTTAATTATGTATTTGTAGTATGATTAATGGAATATCTACAAGTATTGTTAGTACTACTTTTTGTGTTGAGGTTTGTTGATGTTAAAAAAAGATGTTGAACTCTACCACGTGTCTGTAATAGAGCATAAAAAACACACATACAAACATACAGGTGAAGCTAATATAAAGCGTGTAAAAAGGTTATAGGTAAGCGCGATGTCCACAGATTTTATTTTGCATTTAGAAGCTGCGATTATTTTGTTTGACTTGGCATAGTAACTTAAGATGGAGCGACGACCTGGTTAAAGAGGATGATGAGGATGGCGCAGGACCGATCTGTTTGGCGAGCCTCGGAGGAGGCCTATGTTCAGCAGTGAACGTCTTTCGGCTGAAATGATGATGATGATGGTGCGTATCTTTATCGTTAGCAAAGAGTAAACAGTTATCTACAAAATTGTATTTTACTGTACAGCTGTATTAATTAACTAAGTAAGAAATGAAATATCTCCCAAACTAAGACTTTACACTAAATTTTTGGCTTTAAATAACCGGAGAAATCTACCTTTCAACGAGGAATCTGTCTTTCGGTGATTGGTGGTCTACCACTGTACGTTTTCTTCGGCACCACGCCACGTATAGTGAAACTGTGGAATCATCGTCCGCCAGCAGTGTTTCCAGACAATTATGACGATCCTTTCAAGAAAAGGGTTTATACTTCTTTTAAAGGCTGGAAACAGATAAGTGACTCTCCTTGGTTGGCGGTTGGGATCATTTTATTTTGTTTTTACATGTTTAGAAATGGTTTAAAGTATGTAAGTAAGTACTTACTTACTTTAAACTAAAACTGTGTGGTAAAATAATGGCACGTTCCTCTTCCACTGGCGTATTTTAAAATTCTAAAAATTATCACAAAATTAATCTGGAAAATGACCAAAGCTTTATTTAATTTCTCAAACAGTACGGTATTTGTTGCATCTATCGAAATATTTTCAAGCATATTCTTTATTTGACAGATTATCGATTTCCCACGCATAAAATTTTAGTTTTTTAACATCATATTATGTGCGTGTCCGTGTCACGGGCACGGCCCATGCATGCAGCCGTTAACGCGTGTTTTACCACAATAAAAAATACTAAACTTTTAGATAAAAATTATTAGGCCTCCTTTTTCAGAAATCTGATCTACGGTCACATTAAATATGTTAATGAAACTTTTTATTAGTGACCAGCGGTGCGAGCTGGCTCGGCTCCAAGGCGCAGGCATATCGCAAACAGCCAAGAGCTTGGTAGCGGCGATAACCCCGTGCGGTTGGTAGCACTGGAACGTGTTGCATTTTAGTTCAACACGGAATGAAACGTTTGAAAATACGCTTTTAGATGCAAAGCCAACACAATTGGAATTACCAAACCAGGACAGACAGACCAGACCAGTGGTGGTGTAGGGGAATGGCACGCGGCACGGAATGCTGAGGACCTGGGTTCGATTCCCAGCGCTGGTCTTTTTTCTGGGGTATTTTCTGTGCATCCATGTTTCAGTTTGTATTTAATATGAAATATATGGTTTTCACGGGATGACCGTAAATTAATAAAAAATGAAGTTGAAAAAATAAAAAATACAAAAGATACTTCATATAAAACTTGGTAATGCAACATGTACGATTTTACTTGCAGGCCTAAACTCGGCATAAGGAACATAATGGTCTAATCGCTTTTTTGCTCTTACTGCGTTTTATAGGGTCTGCAGGGCAGCATTGGGAAAGACGTTGCCACCTGTGTAGGTCATAAAATGTCCACCGATACATCTAGGCGTTATCAATTAGCCGACGAGGGTCCTACACTGTCCTTTCTTTTACGGCCCCAGTAACAGTCGGGGTTTACGAGATACTCGCAGTAAGAATAAGTAAATACGGTTTGGTTTATAAGAGGGGATGGGTAGGACAGGTATGGAAAACCACCTTTTAAATATACCGTGGGTATGACAAATATAGTAAATATAGTAATATATAAAGTTGAACTTATAAATCAGCGCAATACCATAGATTAGATAACAGTAACTACGTAACAGACAGGACACTTCCGTTTAGTAGCCGCTATATTCATCTACCAGCTGGCTCGCCGCCTGTCACCAACAGTCATGGAGAACATTTTCAAGTAACAAATTCGATAAAGAATGGGATCACTATCTGTCAACGATAGGTATATACATTTTTTTTTTAATTTTTAAAGTACGTTCATCGTTATCTCGGGCTACATACGTATTTGTATACGTATTTCTTTCACTGCACGGTTTTACGCCTAATCAAGTGAAGTGGGTTATGAGTCCCGATCTGTTGGCCGACCCGCGTCAGCCCGACAGTGGGATTAGGTGTCTTTGGGCTGATTAATGGTTTTTACGCGTCGGTACCGTCCGTCCTATTTTGAGAGCTGTCACTGCGACAGAATTATATTGTGCGATTGTACATAATATATGTTAATCATTGTACAGACTGGGGCATCCAACGCCTGCGTTAAATTTTTTATAAAGTAGGTCGACGACGCGTCTGTTTACGATTTTTTGACCCGCAATACAACTTTGTATCAATAAACTATCATGTACTATCGCCCATTTGTTGATTCCTGATCAGCATCACTTATTTTTTCGAGCAAAGCGAGAGTTTCAAAGCTTTCGAGCAAAAAAAGCAAGATTTTTACTTACAGTTTACAGTATAAAAAAAATTGTTCGTCCTCATGAAACAGTTAGAAAATGAGTCATTTGGGAAAAAATCCTTCGGCGAAAAATTAGAGAACCACTTTACCGTTTCTTATGACAGTTCCTGCATCAGAATAAAAACAATAAGGCCGATTTTCACATTTTTCTGAAGTGAAAATAGCCTTTGATGCTTTAAGCCCTCCGAACTGATTTTGAACTTTGGGGTGGTAAAAGAATTTCTTAGTCGACTAGACCATAGTATGTCATGACTAATAAAGCCCTCCTTTTGAGTCTGTAGCCCGGTAATGACCCATTTAGCTAGCGCTGGGGATCCCCCTGTATATCTCCGGTTTACTAACCATCCATTTGTATCACAAAGACATCTGTTTGTACGTCGCGTTATCACGTATCTAAGAGATTCAGAGTATATTTGCCGACGCAAAGCGAGTTCAATGAACTCAATACTTTGAAGTTTATTTTAGCAATGTAAGGCACAGGCCACTGTTTTGACTTCTACAACTGCTTGTCTTTAAACAATACAAAAATAGAGTTTCGAAATGCGAACCGAATCGGAGGCGAGGGCTGAAAGCTCAGTCGAGGGTAAAAAGAACACTCTACTTTTCAGTTCAATTGCGAGGAAATTAAATGTGATATAAATAAAAAGCTACACATGGAGTCATATCTACAGTGTCACAGGGTTACCTTGTACATATAATTTTGCCATAACTTCTTTTATTTAACTTGCCACTCTAGAACCTTTCTAACCCATCGGCGGGGGGTTCTACGAGCTGTGCCCTGCCCACTGCCACTGTCTCTCTCTCCGAGCTATGTCAGTATCTTTGGTTGTATGTTTGCTTGGTTGGTTGGACCGTGAACCGGAAGACGTGGGAAGGCCCCCAACAAGATGGACGAAAGGTGGCAGGAATCATTTGCTGTGGAACTCTTTAGGAGGACTTTGACCAGCAATGGACGACTTTTAGCTGACATGATGGTTTAAATTGCAACGTTCGTACGTATAGTAACGGAATGAAAAGTTTCGTCACTTTTCGACCTTAACTCGTTGATGTAGAGTCGAAAACTGACGAACCTTTTCATTCCGCGACTGTACATATAATAGCCGTAGTAGCCTGTGTACCCACTTTCCTAATAAGTATTTAAGTTTCGGCTCGATTATCATCAGCATCACATATACTGCAATGTATTCCCTCTCGTATTATTACAGCGTGCGTGTGTAAATCCAGCGTGCTGTACCTTGAGACACGATTAGCATGACGGCGAGTGAGTGACCCAAAACAATGCTAGCCTTGCCGGCTGCCATCGACCCCGCGGATTGCATGGCGTGTATGGACTTGAATGTCAGGCTGGATGGTCTTGACAGTTTTTAGATTTTAGCATGGCTTTTCGATGGTAAAATTGCAAATTTCCTGACGTGCTTTTTTTATATTTATGCCGTTGAAGATTTGTGTCTGAAAAAATTTCATTACGCTAAAGTCGGGGTACTTTGACCCAATGGACGGTAACTCTGGTCCATTTTCAACCGACGAAAACAAAAGGAGGAGGTTCTCAAATCGACGTGTATATATATATATATATTTTTTTTTTATGTATGATCACGCATAACTTTTTACAGAGTAGTCCGATTTTGATGATTCTTTTTTTATTGGAAAGCGTATACCCCCAGGGTAGTCCCATTTAAATTTGGAAACAATATTCTTACCCTAAGGGTAGAAAAACAGGGGATGATTGATTGTTCAGTTACTGATTGTACTATATGACCACGCATAACTTATTACAGAGTAGTCGGATTTTGATGATTCTTTTTTTATTGGAAAGCGTATACCCCAAGGGTGGTCCCATTTAAATTTGGAAATAATATTCCTACCCTAAGGGTAGGAAAACAGGGGATGATTGACTAACTTTTTACAGAGTAGTCTGATTTTCATAATTCTTTTTTATTGGATAGATAGGGTATACCTTGAAGTTGGTATTATAAATTTGGAAAAAAAATTACCCCAAGGATGGAAAAAAAGTATAAAATAAAACTTTTTAACAAAAAATAAAACCGCCGAAAAAACTGAAAAGCAAAAAATAATACCTTTTTTGTTTGACCTTAATCTAGGTACCAGTTTGAAGTCGGTGCCTCAGCACGACCCAGGAGGAGTGATAGAAGCCAATCAGGTAGACGATTATAGGTCCACTCCTCCTGGCTAAGTGCTGAGGCACCGACTTCAAACTGGTACCTAGATTAAGGTCAAACAAAAAAGGTATTATTTTTTGCTTTTCAGTTTTTTCGGCGGTTTAATTTTTTGTTTAAAAGTTTTATGATAACTAAATATATAGAAAAGTCTAATAAAACAAAGAAAACGTGTGCGGGCAGCTAATGCCAACAACATGGCAATGTGCCGTAAATTCAATACAAATTTTCTTCGCTGACGAAATCGCGAGTAACAGCTAGATCTCCTAAGGCCCAACGTCCTATTTTTAGGACTGTAAAAATGTAAAATATAGTCCTTTCAGCCTAAGTAAATGTTAAAATTCATCAAATAGCGTCCCAATGTCCCAAAATAAGGGCACCCACTAATTTGCAATTACAATCTTGTCTAAAATATATTAAAGTACATAATGACTTTCTAATAATTGAAGCCCTACCAGTACAAGTGCCTATAAATGACACTGGGTAGTTATTACAAACGTCCTAAACTTTTGGGCCTCAGGTGGATAAGATTAGATAACACTTTATAATTTAAAATCAACGGTATTAATGGTTAACACAAAGTGCATTTTCAAGTGGCAACTGCAAAAGAGAATGCGGTGTGGAAGTACTTGATAGTATTTAGTGACGGAGCAATCAAAACATCAATTATCCGGGTAAGCAATCGTTTATACACTTAACCTACTATTGGGTTTTTTAATACACCCATCAAACCATCGATTAAACATCTTCAAACTTAACGATCCCTCTCGAATCTCGCCCGTCCAAAGCGTTTAAAAACCAATAAAGAAATTGACCTTCCAAATTCCCTGTCACGTCTTTTAATTTAAACCTAAAGCCATTCAAAATAAAGTCTTTTAAAGTATGTCAAATACGTATACGTCGGTGTTAGGGTTCCGTAAACAAAGGGCGTCAGCGGGATACTAAATATAACTAGAACTTTACTGTCTGTCTGTCTGGGCTTTATTTTTGAAACGTGTAGTAGTTAGATACTTGAAGTTTACGATAGATACGAGTAGTTATAGATACGAACCTATGGTAGTAGTTAGACATGAAACAGAGGATCGTGGGTTTGAGCCCAGGCTCACACCTCTTAAGTTTTTCGGAATTTATGCGCGAAATTTCATGTGAAATTTACCATGAGCTTTACGGTGAAGGAAAAACATCGTGAGGAAACCTTTATCTGCGAAGAAATTCAGTGGTGTGTGTGAAGTTCCCGATCCGCACCGTTCTCAACAGTTCTACGAGCGATGCGCCTAGCCCACTGCCAGTTGAGTCTGGCGATTCTTCGAGCTATGTCGGTCGGTGACTTTAGTTCTTTCGCGGATTCCATCATTTCTAAGGCGCAAGCCATACAGAAGAGACGTGGAACGGGGGCGCGTCGCAGTCCGGGTCGGATGTTCGCAGGCCGCGTCTCTTCAGTCTGCTTTGGATCGCGACGCTTCTATACATTTAGGGGCTGTTTCACCACTTTTTTTAAAGTTCGGATTAGCTTAATCATAACTAGGGAATGCAATCCCGATCTCGCGGGATCCCGATCTCGCGAGATCTCGTGTAATTTTTCGGGATCAATCCCGAAGCATAATATGACGAGATCCCGTTCGAGATTGCCGGGATTGGGCGGCAGCAACGCTACACACATCTACTCGGGGCGCGAGCGGTGCGCGATAAACGAGCTTAGATAAATTAGAGTCAGTCATAAAAAAAGAAATGAATTTATTTGAGTGTGGAGGAACAAGGGGGAGATTTTTGCAGTTTGCATATAATTGTTTAGTCACGCTGTTGCCAACCAGTGTTGAGTCGGAGAGGGCGCTCTCAGCAGCTGGGTACATTGCAACGGACATTAGATGCCGTTTAGCAGTTAGCACTCTTAATACACTTTGATTTTTAAGAAGCTACTTTCAAAATCACCCGTAACTACTTTCTAATCTCCTTGAGTTACTACTTTTTGTTTTGATTATGCTAATTTCCAAAAAAAAACTTCAATTATTTCGTTAGTAATATTGAAGAATAAAGGTTTTTGTTTTCTTTCAAATAATATTTTATTTTAAATAACCTCACTATCACAAACAAGCAGTTTTCATCGTTTTCAGTCATTTACATTTTTTTTAAACTAGACGAGATCCCGAAAATTCCGGGATCTCGCAGGATTGATATTTCTAATCCCGCGGGATCTCGAATTTGCGATCTCGAGTCGGGATTGCATTCCCTAATCATAACCTTATTTGACAGATGAACTTCAAATTTCTGTTTCACCAGTCTTGATTAGCGCTAAGTGACCGACAAACTGTTTTTTAATTTGACCATCAGATCAGGTGGCATTTAGCATTTTTATCCGTCACATAACTTTTTAATTAGTCAGTTATTTTTTTTGTGGTCATGGTTGGAGAGCCCTTCAGCCGGTTTCAGAAAAATAAATCAACGTATTTTTTATTTTTTAAAGAAAGAAGTCATGCTAAATTGCAAACGAGGATTCAATCATCAAGATTTTAATAAAAAAATATAGGTACGCTTTTAGTATGTAAAATTAAATCCAAAATTTCGTAATATTTTTTAATTACAGACTTTTTTTCAGTGGCACAATCGGTTGTTCTACGTGAACTTGTACATCGCCATTACAAAAAAAAATTAATCTGTCAAATGGTTTGGCGCCACTTTTCCATTCGTTTTACGTGATTTTATTTTTCTTTGTTATTGTTAACAAAGTATCGTAAATAAATACCGTTTTTGGATTAATTATAATTTTACACATTTGTGTATGCAAAAAAAATAGATGTATTTAAAAATTACATAGTTTACGATTTCTTTTGCTTTAACAATGAGCGACTCTTTGAACGAAAGTGTGCGAACAGGAACGCGTGTTCGTGAAATGTGACGTTGCCATTCCCCCTCTATGTTAAACCGACGATTAGTTAAGTGGTACTTAGTTTGCACAGGACCGGAGTGGTGAAACTGAAAAAAAACTAGCCGACAGATTTGTCCAGTACTTAGTTTATTCATTGGTTACGTGACCAGTAGTTTGACAATAAGGTGGTGAAACACCCCCTTAGTATGTAAACTAATTTAAGGGGTGCCCCGATTGCGACGCGCTCCCGTCCCACGTATCTTCTGTGTAGCTTGCGCCTAATGTAAGAAGATGGAGCGACGGCCTGGTCAAAAGGTTACGGGAACGCGTTGGTCACGGATGGCGCAGGACCGAACTGTTTGGCGAACCTTTTAGCAGTTTATGCAGTTGACGTATTTATCTGTTTAAGTAAGTTTAGCCTCTAGTGCCGATAACACAAACTTTGCTTACTTTCGGACTAGTTCAAAAGGTGCTGTGCCTTGGTGATAATATATTGCTACGGATCCCTTCTAGTGCGAGTTCAACTCGCATTTTTCCGTTTATCTTCCGATTAAATAAGTGCGGAAGGGCCGTGTGGCAAAGTATCACACCGCGAATCCCACAAAACAGGTCCGGCGACAGCCAACTTTCTACGTCTACGAACCGCGCGGTTAGCGTAAAATCACTCAAATGTCTGACAATTCCGAGTGTGGAACCAATTGTGTTTACGGTGAATTTGGGATTGGTTAGTTAGATGCTTTTACCTATTTCACCTGGTTTGGATGTGCGCTTGGTTTTTATTGTTTTGTTTGTAAGTTTTTAACGTTCGAATCATTTGTCTTGTGTCTGTCCATTTGTTCAAATTGAAATTTGATGTGCACCATAATAATATGATAAAATAAATTAATTATGAGGGTCACTTTTAAAGGACAAATTATACAGTAAAAAAGGTATTCTTCTTAAAGTGAGAGTACGAAAAGCGTGTGAACTATCAAATAAAACGATTCGTTGTATTGTGTGAGTTTTAAATATATCAAACTAGATATTGCCCGCGACTCCGTCTAAAGAATAGGGGTATAAAAAATAGCCTACGACCAAGCTACGACCTATTTTCAGGCCTACCGAATATAGGTAAAAAAGTTTTATAATAATCGGTCAAGCCGTTTCGGAGGAGTTCGATAACAAACACCGTGACACGAGATTTTTATATACTAGACTAGGTGACCCCGCAAACGTTGTTTTGCCATATAAACCTAGCGAGCGGTATAAAAATAGCCTACGACCTATTCTCAGACCTACTAAAAATAGACAAAAAAGTTTCATAAAAATCTGTCAAGCCGTTTCGGAGGAGTTCGATAACAAACACCGTGACACGAGATTTTTATATATTAGAAGAATATATATTACCCTACTTTAAATAACATTAACAGGGATCTTAGACAGGGATCGTAAAATGCGAACAAAACCGATTGACAACGTATGACAACCAATTAGCAATTCAATGAATTATGCTCGCATTTTACGAACGCTGAACATTACCAGTGGTAGATTCTTCAACATTCATACTTGCATTCATGCTTGGCACAGCCTAAATAATTTATTGAAACTAAGAATACAAATATGAAGAAAAAATAACAATGAATAAAACTTAACTGTAAACTAAAAAATAGCCTAAAAATTGAAATAATATTTTGACCTTGATTATAAATGTTATTCACGTGTTTTAAACAAGATTCCGCTATTTTGGCTTACTTCATTAGACGACTATTTTTTAAGTTAACTGTAAGTACATTTTTTTACGGCAGTATATGCCCTTTAGCGTGGAATCTCACAAAGCTGAAGTAAATTCAAAACGGCCAACCATATCAAAACTCACTTATCATACCAAATTACACTATAAATAAACATAAAGCAATTTAAACTCTACCAACAAATAATAAAATATCTTAATATTCGTATTAATCCAGCAAACTTCCGTCCATAAATTCATACAAGTTGAATTATGACACCTAAAAGCTTCCTTATCGCACTTAAGGTATCGCCATCTTTGTCTCATTTTTTGAGCGCAAAAAGGACGGTATGAGTTGTCATGTTCGTGGCAAGATAAAGAGAGCCGGGGAGGGGAAGTTGGGCTATTAAAGACAAATGCTGCGGCCACAAGGGGAGAGATGGCTATATAGACATATCTTTTGTAACTGCAATCATTGCCCAATGGTGGGTAAGAAGATACGTTTGCTTGTAATTTACTTAAGTATTGCCAGTTAGCCGAACATATTTATAGCACGTTTGAACAAATCGTTATCTTGTAATTACAAGCTTTTTATTAACTTGCAATGTTGGAATGGTCGGATTGATTTGAGATTTGGTAAGTGAGTATACTTATGTAAGGTGAATGACAATGCAAGTACAGTCAACCAAAAGTACAGTCAGCGAAACGGCTTGCAATTAAAATTAAATTTTTAACGAAACTTATTTTTCATTAACGAATAAGGGCTGGAGGCTTATCACTAGACCTAAATAAAGAACAATTATCAAGCTATTATTAGCTAGACAATTTTTTAATTTATACTACATTTAAGCTTACAAAGAGTACCTAACAAAACAGCCCCTCAAATTATACGCCGTGGCCATAGTGACGTGCTGATCAACCTCAGTGTGATGTCAGATCTCGAAATATTACCTGAAACAGAAAGAAAGATATAATTAAAAACTAAAATTTATAATATAACTGATATAATTTGAAACCTAGGGAAGGACATAGTATGGATTTAATCCCAGAAAATTGCATAGCTCCCGTAGGGTAGCAATACACGAAGCTTTCGCAGACAGAGTCGCCAGCAACATGACTGTAGTAAAATATAAAATAACCCCTCAATTCTTCGACCTTGTACTGTGGGGACAATGCGTACATTTTGCTGACTTAGAAGCAGGGTTCTGCTAACATCGTATATTTTATAGACACAAGATATTGTATGGAACCCTCGGTACGCAAGCCCGACTCACACTTGACCGGCTTTTTAATTGTTCACGCCGGGGTCACACCTGAGAAGTATTTTGGTGAAGTAAAACTTATACTAAGCGTAGATACATGTTTACCACAAGCAAAATCCGCTCACCTTCGTGACTTGCAAAATCCGTAGCAACTATTTTCCATGCATTTTCAATTGATCGTTGTCTTAAAGTGCGTGACAACTGTATGACAAAGCCTTCTTTGGTTTCATGTACGTGACCGTGACGGAGGATAATTATTTGATTGTATAAAAGACAATATGATGTTTTTCCTACGTGTTTAATGGGTGGGAACTTGAGAAATCAAACAATGCTACTGCCCTAAACTTGTTAAAGCACTACTGGAATAAATGCACATCTACATATACTTAATATTATAAAGAGGAAAGATTTGATTGTTGCCGTTAGAGAGCTACATTATCACTGAGTGACATAGGCTACTTTTTACCTCGGGAAAATACCTTTTCCTACGGGAAAATTAATTTATCGCGGGCGAAGCTGCGGACGGAAGGCTAGTCATTAATAAAATAATAATATTTTCTCAAACATGCTATGAAATATTGACGTTATGTTCCTTATAATACGCCACGAAGTGTCACAATGCAGGTGCGGCTAGACGAGAGGTCAATAATGGAATTTCATACAACATTGCTGGCCAAGGCCAGCAAAGTGATCGTCTGTCGTTTCATACCATGACGTTTATAGGTCTATGGCATCATAGCATTTAGCCTTTAAAAAAAAATATAAGCAATATTTGCGTTTTGGTTCATTATGACATTCTGCCACTACGCTTATTTAAGGTAAGATGATGATGATGATGGTGATGGTGGTTATGGTGATGGTGTGATGATGATGATGATGATGGTGATGATGTGATGATGATGATGATAATGATGATGACGATGATGGTGATGATGATGATGATGATGGTGATGATGATGATGATGATGATGGTGATGATGATGGTGATGATGATGATGATGATGATGATGGTGATGATGATGATGATGATGATGGTGGTGATGATGATGATGATGGTGATGATGATGATGATGATGGTGATGATGATGATGATGGTGATGGTGATGGTGATGATGATGATGGTGATGGTGATGATGATGATGATGATGGTGATGATGATGGTGATGGTGGGTGATGATGATGATGATGGTGGGTAATGGTGATGATGGTGGTGGTGGTGATGATGATGATGATGCATGTTTGAGAAAAACTCTATACAAGCCTTGGCCACGAACAGGGATTGCCGGCCTCGTATCTCTAGATGGCCTCGTTAACACTCGGCCATCTATAACTACTCGACCGGCAATCCCCTATTTCGCGGCCGCTGCAGTAATGTACTATTTTATTTTTTTATCATGACAAGCGGGTCATCTGGTGAGAAATGTTCACCACCGCCGCAACAACAACTCGAGGAGGGTCACTGATCTGTTGCCGGCCTTTAAAGGAAAAGTATAAATCCTTTTTTTTTAAAGCCCGGATGTCATAATTGGTGTGTTGTTATGTCATGTAATAAAATAAACATTATCATACATCATCATCATCATTTCAGCCGAAAGACGTCCACTGCTGAACATAGGCCTCCCCCAAGGCTCGCCAAACAGATCGGTCCCGTGTATCCAAAGTATCGAGCGAGAAAGACTTCAAACTTCAGATAGTCCGCATCAAAAAATGACATTTTTCTTTTATTGAACTGAAACTTCTAATGCGACTTCCAACAAGCGTTGCGTTAAATGCACTTGAGAGCGGGTTGGGGGCGGGTTGGGAGCGGATTGGGGGCGGGTTGAGAGCGGGTTGAGAGCGAGTTGGGGGCGGGTTGGGAGCGGGTTGGGGGCGGATTGGGAGCGGGTTGGTTTATTATAAAGTTTCACTTCTTCCGCGCGGAGGGACTCCACGCACTGTTTCTTTTTTCTACAGTGAATTGTTATCAATATCGATTATGATTAATTCTATGAAAAAAAAATCCCATTGATATGTAAAAAAATACCTTTGTTATTTCCTTAATTACAATAATTACATTTGTTTAGTAAATATTTTTTTCTATAAAATGACCTAAACTATACTTAAATTATTACTTAACTATAAACTATTACTTAAATTATTAAATTATTATTATTAATTAAATTATTATTTTTCTATTAAATTAATTTTTTCTATTAATTAATTAGACGACCAGATGGCCTAGAGGTTAGAGAACCTGACTATGAAGCTTGAGGTCCCGGGTTCGATTCCCGTGTCGGGGCAGATATTTGTATGAAAAATACGAATGTTTGTTCTCGGGTCTTGGGCGTTTAAATACATATAAATATCTATATAAGTATGTTTATCCGTTGCCTAGTACCCATAACACAAGCTTTCCTAGCTTACTTTGGGACTGGGTCAATTGGTGTGAATTGTCCCGTGATATTTATTTATTTATTTATAAAATGATGCGCGGACCGCGATGGTCATTTCATTTCTTAAAACGGACCCCGAGCGAAACTATTTGGTGTACCCCTGTCCTACAATATTATTCCTACTATTAAAACTAGGTTAAACTCTTCTCAAGCCCAAATCCTTACCTAAAAAATTCATCTCCGCAAAAGAGTTCATAAAAATAAATATTAACAACAGGAAAACCGTTAAGAAAACCTAAAGTTTAATTGTAAAAGGACTCCATTAGCGGACAAAAATATAATAAAGTAGGGGGAGAGGGGTGGGAACGGCGAGCAAAGGGAACAGTTGGTTATTTTGATTAGGAACAAATAAAACTTGCCGCCAAAAAATATTTGAAAGAGAGAAACATTTTTTTACACATATTCGATAAACGGGAGAAATAATGAGTATATAGAAAGTTACCGAATGAAGAAAATATCGAAAGTTTTTATATGATACCGTTAACTTCTTTAGATTGTTAAAACTTACCTGTGTTAATAAGTTCTATACGATGTCATTTTGATAAATCCTGAGAGGTTTACGTTTTCAGAATAAAAACTTTTCGATACTTTAACCATTCAATATTTTAATACATTTGATATTTTAACTTTTGATAATCCCCGTGCCCGAAAAAATACATTCGGAAGGAACTAACCAATTTTCCGGGATAAAAAGTATCCTAATGTTAATCCAGATTATGAACCAAATTATGTGCCAAATTTCATCAGAATTCGTCAAACCGTTTTAGCGTGGAAAAGTAACAAACATGTATGGATCCATACATCCATACAAAGTTTCGCGTTTCTAATATTATAATAGATATTAATATTAGTAAGATTTGGTATAGAGATTTAGTATCGGGAAAGAACCTAGGATAGTATTTATCCTAGAAATCTACCTTTAAGGGGGTGAAAAGTTAGTTTGAGACCCAAGAAAGGACATAGTATTTTTTTCCCGCGGTATAACGATAAAATAATTTTTCGCAGACGGATTCGCGGGCAAAAGCTAGTCATAAAATAAAATTTAGCTAACTGGCATTCTTGCAATGAAATCCGAGAAATTCTACTCAAAAAAGTTTCAACATTCCAGTCTTTTATCGTCGTCGTTATCTCATTTAGCCGCTCTTCGCAATTTAATACGAAAATGTGCTTTTTATTTGGACAGTACTCTCATCAGCATCACAGCAATGCTGCAAGCTCCATACATTTGCTAAATGAGATTTCGTATCATATAAAGTATTTTTATCTCGAAATTTTCTGAGCAAAATGCAGTCGTTTTGAGGTTAACAACAACACAAATATTTGTTTTAAACTCTTTAAAATTGTCCTACTACCTAAAGTGTAAGATTAAACTATGGAGGGTACAAATTAAAGGAGAATACTTCATGTACGGTCCGACTCGCACTTGACCGTTTTTTATAACAATAGGATTAGACGGCAGTGCCGTCAATAAGTCGACGCTAGACGCTTATTAAATTCCCCTTAAAACATCATCAACGTATCAAGATTGTTTTTTTGGAGTATTTTTGTATTTTTATTTTTAACTCCAAATTCTTAACATTTACGGTCATCCCGTGAAATCTTAATATTTTTATACTAAATACAAACTGAAACAGTCATGGATACACAGAAAAAAAAAACAGAAAAAAGAGACCAGCGCTGGGAATCGAACACAGGTCCTCAGCATTCCGTGCTGCGTGCTTATACCCCTACACCACCACTGATCAAAACCTGGCTGGCTGGCTGGTGGCTGGTTTGACCAGTGGTGGTGCACGGGTATAAGCACGCAGCACGGAATGCTGAGGACCTAGGTTCGATTCCCAGCGCTGGTCACTTTTTCTGGTTTTTTTCTGTGTATCCATGTTTCAGTTTGTATTTAGTATAAAAATATTATCATCAACGTAACCATATCGTTAACCATCCCCAATAAACGCATCGCAAAGAGCTAATAATCTTTTTTTCACTCCATTATCAAAATTTTAAGGTCCAAATTAAGGACAAAGGGATTCGTTTCCGCATCGATTGCGGTCCGAATTGTGCGATATTAAAAAGCGATCGGCTCCTAAATTAATACTATGTACCTGCGCGGGATCATGCCTCGCTGGTCAAAGGTTAGGGGTTGGGCGCTGTGACAGCGGTTTTTTTAAAGAAATAGTGTTGCCATGCCACCTTAGTTGTATGTACGGTTGTGGTCTACCAGTTTCTGTGAGATCTAAATATCGCTAAGGTTGACTTTTCTAACTGAGTGAAGTCTTTAGTCAAAAGTCATCATACATAACTATTATTGCAAGGGAAAATCGACCTCGTTGTATTATGACGTGCAAATGAACTCCAACCATGATAGACCATATTTTTGGGTGACTGTACGAGCAAGTGGGTTATCGATATTAGGACTACCATCAGTTAGAGAATTACAGAGGCGTTGCCGCTTAGGTCTAACAATAAGATAAAATGCTACATGTGCCGATAATTTTACCAGCTCTCTCACTCTCCACACTGGAACACAACAGCGCACCGCAGTTGGCTGTGGGATTAGCGAGTAAGGTGGAACGATCTGTATAGCCGAATAGTTAAAGAACTAGAGGTATAGAGCTCGAGGATTCAATACCCAGTCATCATCCATATCATCCCAGCCTATATACGTCCCACTGCAGGGCACAGGCCTCCTTTCAGAATGAAAGGGCAATACCCAGTTGGTGCAGATATTTGTATGAAAAATACAAATGTGTTTTCGAGACTGGGTTTCTACATATAAGTTAAGGCTACCACGACACACCACACCACAGCTATACCGGCTTCAAATATGAATCAAATTATAATAACATCTATACTTATTGAATCTGGAGCCGTTGCAACACGGCCCAGTACGTCGCCAAATGCTCAAGAATATGGCTGGCAACTTGCACTGTACGCATCAAATCGCTCGCTGCCGCTCATGGGCCCGCTCATGTCCCCCGCTCGCACAGCGCCCCGCCCAAATTCCCCGGAGCACCGGACTGAATAACGTTTACTTTCGTCCCAGCCAACCTTCGAGATTACTTTTTACATCATTTTCTGTACTTTAATACATTATTGATAACTATGAATCTCTGGTATTTGCTATTTCGGCCTGGATTATGTTTCCGCCCTACTGAGCGGACGTGATCAGACTTGGAGAAGAAGGATATAGGAGTTATCCTATTCGCGGTTTTGAAGTTTTCTAAAATTAGAAACAGGTACTATAGTTTAAATGAGTCCGAGTCTGAGTTTTAAGGATTTGTCACACTGAATGCGTACTGCGGTCGCGGTCAGGTCAAATTGACCGCAGCCCGCATTATGTATGAACAACATTGTACTTACTTATTCATGCTGATTTTATCACAGGATACCCCTCTTATTTCCCTCCACAATCTACCTGGATACTAAGTATTCAATGTGTAATAAGCCAGTCCAAATAAGTCAACGGATAAGGAAACATAACTACCTCTAAAACATCGTCTACGACTACGAGCAAAAGGCATTTCCCCTGTTCATTGCGTGTTCTGCCAAGTTAACTACTATACGACAAGCGTCTCGGCCGCGCAATGAATTAAACACATGCTCGCTGCGTCGCCGGAACGTACGTAACACTTCCCTGAGCCTACGCAGTTACGCAGTTAGATTTGTACACGTGTCATGTGCGGAGATTTTAATATTTAATGATACTATACTATATGTGCTATGTATTAATAGTGACTATAGACGCACGAGCAAATCCAAGGCATTTAAGATGCTCGAGTGTTGGTCACTGGCCTAGTGGGTAGGTATCCTATTATCTCGCCTCATTCGTTTTTAGGGTTCCGTAGTCAACTAGGAACCCTTATAGTTTCGCCATGTCTGTCCGTCTGTCTGTCTGTCCGTGGCTAAGCTCAGAGACTGTTAGTACTAGAAAGCTGTAATTTAGCATCAATATATATATCAGTCACGCCGACAAAGTGATTGAATAAAAAAAGTAAAAAAATTTTTTTAGGGTACCTCCCATAGACGTAAAGTGGGGGTGATTTTTTTTTCTCGGCTGACCCTATAGTGTGGGGTATCGTTGGATAGGTATTTTAAAATCATTGCGGGGTTGCTAACATGATTTTTCTATTCAGTGATCTGTTTGCGAAATATTCAACTTAAAAGTGAAAATTTTCATTAAAATCAGCCGTCCCCCCCGCTCTAAAATCTAAACTGTTGGGTGGAAAAATTTGAAAAAATTCAGAAGGGTAGTAAATATATCAAATTTACTAGGAAAATTATAGCGGCTAAGATTGCTTGGAAATTATTTGTAGTTTAAGAGTAAATAGTAGCCTAAGGTATAAAACATACCTAAACTTGGATGATTCCGTACACATACGAAATCCTTAGAAAAATATTACTTGATTTTTTCGTAATGGCTACGGAACCCTACCTTGGGCGTGTCCGACACGCTCTTGGCCGGTTTTCTTATTTCGTCTCGTTCTGTATTCGTCTTCGTCTTCATTATATATATCTTTTTTGGTCAAATTCTGCAACTTGTCTATCTCTTGATACGACTTATTCGTTTTTCGTCACGGTCTTCCTTGGACTCATTCGTCGTTCTTCCCTTTCGTTTTTGTCTCATTCAAGAAAAAAGGGAAACGGAGAACCGCTATGGATGGAAAATTGGAGAGGCGTATGCCCTACGGTAGGCCAAAACGCGCAGAAGAGGTAGAAAAAAGAAAAAATGTGATTCACAAACTGCTTTATACCGATGATGATGCATTAATGAACGTTGCTTTGCCGGAATTTTCCTTTATTCAGTGAAATAAATAAAAAAGCTTTACCGCTTTGACTTCGCGCCCAAAAGCTAGTTAAGTTATAATTTACAAAGCATCACACGGCATCAGTTCAATATAAAATCCTGTTAAAGCCCTAAACCGTCGCTATTGACCCGGACGCCGCTTTGAAGACGTCCGACACCGGACGGCGACCGGATAATTTACTCGCTCCTGCCCGGGGCTCTTTATGATATCACATTTTCCATTTTATTTTGTTACAAAATACTTTGACAACAGTAGAAGATAGATGAGTCATTTTAACGCAAAAAGACGCAACTGCTTTGAGTTTCTAGAGAACATACGCTCTTTTGTGTAACAGGTGGCAGTTAAGCTTTCCCATGTGTATCATACACCCCCTACACGTGACCCCTGGGTGGGTAGGTCTAAACGAGCGATACAACTCCGGTGGTAGGCTTCGGCCTTGGCTGGTCACCACCCTATAGATTGAGCCAGGCTGCCAAGCGACTCTCGTTGTGTTCCGGCCTGTTGCCTATAGAAGCCATTCTGCACCCTGAAGGATGGGTCTGAGCAGTTGTGCAGCGCGCGCGTACCGGTTACAGTGCACCGTATTTGTTGTGCGGTTTGCACTGCTAGGGGACTCGCGCAACACTGCACTCAACTGCCTTCTTCCTGCTTATTCCCCTAAATTCAAGTCTAGGGTGAATGAGCATTTATAGGCAAGCGTGCTCCATCGCAGGCTTCATATTCGCTTTCCATCAGGTGGGATTGTGGTCAAACGCAAGCCGATATTGTATAAAAAAAGGTTTAGAGTACTTACTTATTCGTAAAAGACATATTTTAGTTATGTTAACTTTTGTAAAAATAGGGAGTATTTAAGATACAAATAAATAAAATGTACTTATTCTTTTTGAATTTCGATGTCGCCGATTGCCGCCGCCCTACTTCGAGCGCCCTAGGCCATCTCTATGGACGGGCGGCCCGCCCTGTGTATGCATGAAATTACGTCATCGTCTTAATCAGCCAGAATACCTCCACTGTCAAACAAAGACCTCCCAGTTAGGACGCCACAAAGAATGCACTGGTTGCCCGCAACTCTCGTGATATCGTCAGTTCACATAGTGGGAGTCCTGTCAACCGTGTCGGATGCCATTCGTTAAGAGGGTAGGTACGATGGCTCAGAGAATTTTGAGAAATAGGTATTTTAATGAAATGTCGCTGTCTCGCCCGAACCCCTCCGTGTCAGTACAGCGAGAGCGGGACAACTGCACCTCAGACCGTTAATAGGAGCGTAAAATTGATCAAAACAGCATTTCGTAATCCCCTGTTTTCTTCTCGAAAACTGGACCAATAAATTTATTTTTTTCATAAATAATTAGAGGACAGATTTAGCTATGCCCCTATGTTTTCCCTTTTTTATTTATAGGAGGGATTATTTTCTGATGAGTGCCTGAAAATGACGTTGGAATTGGGCAATTTTTTCAGTTTTTGAAAGCTCATATTTCTTATGTTAATTGAAATATTGAAAAAAAAACGAAACATAGGTGCATAGCGCTGTGGTAAATACAGATTACACAGTAAAAAAAATTTGTTTCTAAAGCCATTATCCAGAGAGGAAACAGGGGATTACGTTTGTATGGAGAAATGGTGCGCACCCTCTTAAACCATTATACTGTTATATTTCATACTAAATACCCGATTTTTTTCCGGTATGTCACAGTCATACTTCGGTTTTATTTTGTCAGTTAACACTCTACAATGGACGATTAAACTACCATTTCGGTATAGCCGCCTTTACCGTTGCGTCTAGTAAATCTCACAGGGCTGTCGGTCGCAGCCGCGCCATCCGCTTTGTTCGTTCGGAATCAATCTCGATCAAGTAATGAGTTTTTTTAACTGAATCCTTAGTGTTGTTAGTTGTTTGCTGATAGGATATTGATATATTTTTTTTTATTGATAGAGGGAGGCAAACGAGCAAGTGGGTCACCAGTTGGTAAGCGATCACCACCACCCATGAGAACCAGAAACCCCAGAAGGGTCACTAGTCCGTTGCCGGCCTTTAAGGGAACAATACACTCTTTTCTTGAAGGACCCGATGTAATAGTTAGTTGGGAACACCGTAGACGGGAGTTGATTCCACAATTTAACTGTGCGTGGCAGAAAATGCCGACGGAAACGCACAGTTGTAGATGTATATTCATCAAGGTGGTGACGGTGGAACGCAGACTTACGGCGCGACGTGCGATAGTGGAAGCCCGTAGCTGGTAATAAATATATAATAATAAATATATGATATTATCTCAACAACAAGATATAAGAACGACTAGTACACAATATGAAAATTAAATGCTGTTACCAAAAATCTTTATACCTGGTTTACACTCGCGTACGAGTGGCGAGATGAACTGCGGGACGAGCCACGAGACGAGAGTGTGAACAGGCGCGCCTCGCGCCTCGTCTCGTGATTTGCCTTGATTTTGAGGCTCGCGTCCGGAGCGAGACGACGAGGCGAGGCGCGAGGCGAGGTGACGAGGCGAGAGTGTAAATCAGGTATTAGCAATATGTATATTGTATTAAACTTTCGTGATTTTCACTCATAAGTAACTACTACTAAACGGGACTTAACACGCAATTAATATTTCCCTCGACGTTTCGGCCACATTGCAGCAGCCGTGGTCACGAGTTAACTGAAGTGTAGGGTGTCAAGTTCGTTTAGCCGCACGAGTCTTTCGAACTACCCGCACTTGATCAGTTAACTCGTGACCACGGCTGCTGCAATGTGGCCGAAACGTCGAGGTAAATATTAATTGTGTGATAAGTCCCGTTTAGTATAGTAATTATCTTTAGCAATGTTCAAAAATGCTCCCCGATATAAAGAGGCAAATAAATAATTTAATTGAATCAGGCGTTACTTTGCGGAGGTCACCCGCTTTTTTGATTTGGTCGCGGGTGAGCAAAGTATTTTTTTCAGTTCATTAGCAAATAAAATTACAGAATCGATTTACTTTAAACATGAAACTACAGTGAGCACAGAAATAATAATAAAGAGGATAGAAATGCCTTAGTTCCTATTTTCTTCCGGAACTCGTGTCGCTGCTTCATCCCCTCCACTTACTGTGTTAATGCACACATGCAAAAGACCGGAACCGTACTACGCAATCACGCACACAATTACAAATATTTTTGCTTACAAACAATTATGAACCTTACACCTTAGAGATAGCGTTGTATAACACTCAACGTAAGTCATACCCACATTTACACAACGGCGCCATTTATTGGCCGCGTCGGCATTATGTCTGTACTAGTCGTAACCTGTTTTTTTGTCCGTACGACGAACTTTTGTGCAAGACGGAAGGGTTATCAAAAATTACTTTACATTGCTGCGTATAATTCAAAACGATCTGCGTTTTTATGGGCATGAGTAGCAATGGTATATGAAGTTTCGTGTTAATAACGTGTAAACCAATATTTCATAATGAAATATTTTCTCAAGTTGTATTTTGATATAAACCGCATTATTACATTAAATTAATACATACCAATGAAATGTAATCCCCTTATTAGTGCAATTACACAGTGTGGACGAGTTTCCGCAATTGCTAATGCTGCAAAACACCATTTTAAAGCACTTGTTGTCATACCCATGTTTCAAATAGCACTGAGCCACAAGTCGCGCGCTTGTGACCTACGAGTCACAAGCGCGGCGCCAAGGTCACGCGTGTAAGGCACTTCTATCCTCTTTATTATTATTTCTGTGACCGTGAGACTCACTCATAGTGAAAATATACGGATCAATCACGTCTTAAAACGAGTTTAACTTGACATGTGATGTGGTGCGCGTTTGGCAGCCGCCGTGACGTGCGACTCCGGGAAGAAGGGCTACGGATTAGCTACGGATTATTAAACATGTTTCGTTATCGTTTTAAGAAAACATGAAAATATAACTTCGTACAGAAATTGTGGAAAACTCAGAGGTAGGAACTCGAGCCCAAGTCCACGACCCTCTGCTCGAGAGACCATACGTCAAGCCACTGGTACCACGGACTTTTGACATTTTTACTAGCAAGTTAGCAGTTTTACGAGTAAATATTATATTTGTCTTTCCTTCTTTGCCTCTTACAAACACACAGACGAACTTTGCCTCATTAATCTCATTACTATTTATATAGTTTAAATAAGATAAGGGAATTACAAACATTTATGGTGATGTCCTATTAACTGTCAATTAGTCAGCATCAGGATGACAGCGTAACGAAGTGGCAATTAAAATCATAATAAAATAACTGACGAAGGAACTTTGTGCCGAAGTTAACGACTTAATGCGCAGCTTAGCGCAGCAGCGAGACCACTAAGTTAATTAACTGCTGGCTGGGATCGATAGATTATAAAGCGGTATTTTGAGGTGTCTTTTGTCAAAGTCTTCAGAGTAGAATCTACGAGGATATACCGGAAAGAAGGCAATACCGGGTCAGTTTTATGTAAAAACCCCAGTGGAAACTTTAGGGTAAGAGTAATGATGACTTACGAAACTGAGACGTGACCGCTAACGATGGGCCTCATAAGAAAGCTCAAAGTCACTCAGAGGGCGATGAAGAGGGCTATGCTCGGAGTTTCTCTGCGGGATCGCATTAGAAATGATAAAATCCGCGCAAGAACTAAAGTTACTAAAACTCGAAGAATCGCCAGACTCAAGTGGCAGTGGGCAGGGCACATCGCTCGTAGAACTGATGGCCGATGGGGCAAAAAGGTTCTCGAGTGGCGTTCACGGACCGGAAACGCAGTGTAAGCCTCCAACAAGATGGTGAGACGACCTGGTTAAGATTGCGGGATCGCGTTGGATGCGGTTAGCACGGGACCGATCTGTTTGGCGAATCTTGGGGGAGGCCTATGATCAGCAGTGGACGTCTTTCGGCTGAAATGATGATGATGATGAAGAAGAGTAATTAATAGCCAGGAGCATCGTATAATAACCAAAAAAAAAAATTTATAACGCTTATCAAACATATACTAGCTTTGGATTAATAAATAGGTACTTTGCGTAAAGATCTAGGTCTTCAAAAAAAAAAACATGATACACTTTACAACGCTCTACAGTACAAAGCCTTGCAACGGCTAAGGCCCTTTTGCAGACCCACACTCAAAGAAACTGAATCTGCCATGTTGGCATCCCATGGGTATGTATTACAATACCGAAGTACGAAAGACCGAATGTATTAAAACATCGAATGGGTCAAAAGACCGACACGATTTTTTTCTGAGACTGTAAACTTCTCAGAATTTATTAAAACGGCATCATACAGAACCCATTAGGTTAGGTTAGGTTTGTTTAATAACAATCTTAAAAAGATAACGGTTTAAGAAAAAAATCGTGTCGGTCTTTTGACCCATTCGATGTTTTAATACATTCGGTCTTTCGTACTTCGGTATTGTAATACATACCCCATCCCATACATCTGCCAAAGCAATCACGGTGAAATTGATTGCGAAGAGGTTTCATTCTACACACGATTCAGTCCCCTCCACCATATAAGTCTCGCCACGGGAGTTGAGGCGAATGATTACACACACAGCTACATAAAGTACTGATTGCAAAAAAGTAGTGAATGAATGAAATGAGTGGGTGAAAGAAAGTTTTTTCATATAACCTATACTTATTTGAAATAAAACAATCTGAAACTGATAAGAAATATTCGCAAAAAAAGAATCGATATTTTATAAATTGCGAAAAATATGTTGATCTCATTTATATAAAATAGATCAAAATGCTTAACGAAACAGTTTGAAGAAATTTTAAGTCAATTTTGCAATTCACTGATGAGTCTGTTGAACTTGCTATCGGTACGAATAAATGTCAAAATCCCGCTGTCATTAGAATAGAATAGAATAGAATACTTTTATTTCAGGCTGCATAGGCCCATATAAAAATACCTTAAAGACTAACATACATATTTATATTATACTTAATTAACAACTTAATTACTAGCACGTGAAGTCTGTGACGTGGGAACTTTTGCGGTGTCAGTTAACCGGCCACATGCCATGCCATGCCATGTGCACACACCGGCGGATTATGTGACTTGTTGTTGTGTGCGTGACCTCAACTCTCGTAGCACCTATACCTGGCACGACCCTTCTTAACTAAACACGTACTTATGATATCAAATACGTTAGCTAACACGTTAACACCTAACAACTTCGCAGAACATACGTAGTCAGCGATAATTGACAAAGCTGTTAGAGTTAATGAAATCGCGCGTTTATCTGCAATTGGCCGCGCCATCTTACGCTGCGCGGGCGCACTACGTTTACTTATCTCCCCGCCTCAGGCTCTGTTCGACGCTGCACTGTTTATACAATATAATTAACTGTGTGTTTGTGTGAATGTTCCGCTGCAGAGCCTGCTCAGTGCTCACGGGTCAATGGATGTTGTAGTTAATTAATCTTTATTTATAGGTCAGGGGCTAAATTCAGGAACGGCCCAACACGGTTTGCGAGCGGTAGTTCAATCGTTTGGGAGAGGATAGGAATGGGCTGAGCTTGGGATGAGCTTTATTTTCCTGTTTGTTCGCTTTGTAAATCCAACCTACCATGCATCCATTTATTCCATTACATCTATTTATTTTTTATTTATTTATTTATTAAGGAGCACAACAGCGTTACAATCAAACTTATTCTAATTTTAAATTGATACATAAGGCCAATAACAGTTACTCCTTGTATTGTAAAATTAATAGCTTGAGCTGAAAACTTACAATTAACTATCTTGTTAATAAACAAACTTATTCTTATTTTACTTAATCTAATTAAAAACTAATTCCAACAAATTTTCACAATATATTTAGTGAACAAATAAATGTGTGTATGTGTGTGTGTGTGTGTGTGTGTGTGTGTGTGTGTGTGTATGTGTGTGCGTGTGTGTGTGCGTTTATGTGTGTGAATTTGTACGTGTTAACTTTTTATTACTTTAGTACATCTTTTGTAATTAAATGCTTGAATGTGATTCTAGAACAAAAAAAGGGATCAACGGCTTGAAAGTGTTTATTGTAAGTGCGCACAACCCTAGTTAGCGTTGAATTCTGAGCGTAGTTGGTACGATAAAAGGGAACCTGGAAAAGAGGGGTGTGACGGGTCCGACGAGCGGGCGCGCAGAGACCGACCCGCTCGAGCAGAGAGGGGCAGTCCAAGCGGCCGCTCATCACATCGTGGAGCAACGTCATGTCGGAAACAGTGCGCCAGAGATTTAAGGGAGTGAGCTTATGAAAATAGCAACTTTCTTCATATGTATCGAAATATATGTGCGACCCTTGTAATTAAGATATTTGATGAACTTCTTTTGTGTCGTTCAAGTCGCTGTTCATGTGTTACGTACTGGGGGGACCAGACGCAACAGCCATATTCGAGTATGCTGCGGACGTATGCACAGTAGATAGACTTTATACATGAAAGATCCTTAATTGGTTGGCAAACCCTCATTACGAATCCCAGACTTTTGTACGCCTTATTAGCAATGATGTCTATGTGCTCTCCCAATGTGAGTTTTTTTTTAAACCTGTTCATATTTCTACATGTATCCAACATTGGTTGTCTGGATGAGATCGCTTTGAGCGATAAGATCGCCTATTGTCTGCCTGAATTATTAAATTTTTATTATTTTTTCTGTACTGTTTTGGTGTTCTATAAAGAATATTTGTATTGTATTGTATTATTCTGATTATTATTTGTTCTATAATATAGGAGTGGAGGCCTGCTCTGCAATGGGGTACCTATGTATATAGGCTGGCATGATGATAATGATGAAATCTTCTTTTTATATTTATAACAACCCCGATAATATTACAAGTAAAAGCTGTTTCGCAATGAGCTGAAATAATGTTCCAATTCAGTATGTCACCAGTATCCTTGGACAAGGTTGAATATTAATTTCACATCTGTTTAAACACTTAACTGCTGATTAAATAACTTAATGCCGAAGTGTCAAAACACGAGATGTACAAAATAGATGTAAGATTGATTGAGAATTATAATTACCGGGTATTTTAATATAATTTTAACAATAAAATCTTCGAACTGAAACAATAACAATTGTAGTGGTAGAGCCATGTTGTAGCTAGCCGCTGCATCACAAATGGGCCGGCTCGTCCGGGGCAGTACCACCCTCTCACAGAACACCGGCGTGAAGCAGCAGTACTCCTGCTGCGTTTCGTACGGTCAGTGAGAGCGCCGGGGGCCCAATACCTCTCCCCTCCCCTATTCCCTCTCCTTTTCCCAGGGCCGACAATGCACTGGCATCGTGTAAAGCGCTGCGGGTGTCTATGGACAGTGGTGATCATTTAACATCAGGTGACCCACTAGTTCGTTTGTCTGGCCTCTTTAACATAAAATTACTTTGCTCACCCGCGACCTTACGATAGTTACGTTTATGCAAGAAATACAGTTCCTCCAGCTCCACACTGTACGAACACACACAAATCACACAAACCCAACTATCACCACCACCAAACTACACTGACGCGCGTTGGTGGATTTGTGTGTTCGTGTTCGTACAGCGTGGAGGTGGAGGAACTGCATGAACACACATTTCTTACATAAACGTAACTATCATAAGGTCGCGGGTGAACAAAGTAATTGTTTCAGTATTGATATGGACCTCCGCAAAGTAACGCCTGATTCAAGAAATTAATAAAATCTTAGTTTTCATTTATTTAACGCGCGAAGCTTCTCCTACTTATTCTGAATGGGCGAACATGTTTTTGAATGTCTGGCCGTCTGTTCTTGTCTACAAGTTGGATTTTTCTACTGATTTTCGTGAAATTTGGTGGGCAGGTTTCATAATTTATACTAAGTAAAATTCCAAAACCTATTAACCAATCAAACAGATACATAACGTTAAGTCAATTAATAAAAGATCCACAAGTGTAAATAAGAGTAGTAAATGGAGGGACGACTTGGTAAGGTTGCGGGACGTTGGATGCGGATGGCACGGGACCGATCTGTTTGGCGAGCCTTGGGGGAGGCCTATGTTCAGCAGTGGACGTCTTTCGGCTGAAATGATGATGATGATGAAGTGTAAATTACACAACATCCCGTTCGTAGTAACTTCATACTATGTATCTACACTTTCGTTTCTATTAACTCAACAAGAAATATAGAATATCACTATCATAATAATATTAATTTACTAGCTGTTGCCCGCGACTCCGTCCGCGAAGAAAAGTATCCTACGACCTATTCTCAGACCTACCGATTATGGAGAAAACTTTTCATAAAAATCGATCGAGCCGTTTCGGAGGAGTTCGATAACAAACACCGTGACCTGAGATTTATATATATTAGACTAGCTTTTGCCCGCGACTCCGTCCGCGTGGAATTAGTAATTTGGGTAGCTTATTTTTTTATCCAATCAATTTGCTTTTTCATCAATTATGGCTCTCCTTAGTTCCTCGATATAAAAAAATTACCCGCCCCACCCCCCGCCCCGAACCCCCCGCACACCCGCGTTCACATTCACCACCGTACTCCCAAGTCAAGCGTGCCTATAGAAATTTACGTCAAAAACCCCTGATTTTGAAACATTCTTCCGCTCCGCTCCGCTCCTATTGGTGTTAGCGTGATGATATATAGCCTATGTCCTTTCTCAGGCTCTAGACTATCTGTGTACCAAATTTCATTTAAATCGGTTCAGTAGTTTTAGCGTGAAAGCGAGACAGACAGACAGACAGAGTATGTATGTATGTAAACACTTTATTGTACATAAAACACAAAAATAATACAAAACAACAAAACAAAAATAGTACAAAGGCGAACTTATCCCTAAAAGGGATCTTTTCAAGCTAACCTGGCATGAAAGGAAAAACTTAAAAAAAAAGAGATAGGCAAACAATAATTTATGTACAGAGAGAAGAAAGAAAATATAACATATAAACAAATACACAGAGAGTTACTTTCCCATTTATAATATTAGTTAGGATTAGGATTACATAATATTTAAAACATCTTGCAACATCATCAATCATATCAATTAAACGTTAACTCAATCCACATCGTCTAAATTAAATCAGTCATTACTTAATTGAAGTTATAGTTAAACGAGTTAAACTTTGAATCTCAACTAACAGTCTGTATTTGAAGATTTCTCACGAGTCTAAACAATGGTATTCAAGTATAATTCTGTATTTTTTCTCCGCTCACATCACACAACAGTTTCAACATCACTGTGCAGCAAAAAATATGTCTTACTGTTAATGTATGCTGCAAGCGCGAATGCAGTTGAACTATTCGACTTCAAACCCTACGTGGAGGTAATACAATCGATTGAAAATGCATTTTTGTGGGTAACATCTGTAAATCATTGTCATTTTTTTGTGGCGAAGTGAAACGTGCCACAATAGTTTATTAGTTCGCAGTTTTTCCTGTATGCTTAGTATAAGTTTTCCTTCACTTCAATACTTCTCGATCGCGTTTACGTAAAAAAATCAATTACTAGGGAAACATGGACAGCGTCTCTGCGCGCGCGCTTCCATATTTCCATAGAATTGAAATTTTTACGTAAACGCGATCGAGAAGTATTGAAGTGAAGGAAAACTTATACTAAGCATACTGGTTTTTGCTAGAGTGGGTAACGGACCAATTGGTGTTAAAATGTTTACTAGAAAGTTAACTTTTTTATAGACCTAGGTAAACACAATAGAAGCTAGTTCTAGATCACTCTTTTTCAAAGAATTATTTGAAATCACCTAATTCCACAATGACAAAAACTAAAGCGCAAGATTTAGTCACGGACATAGCTCGAAGAATCGCTAGACTTAAGTGGCAGTGGGCAGGGCACATCGCTCGTAGAACTGACGGCCGATGGGGCCGAAAGGTTCTCGAGTGGCGACCGCGGACCGGAAGACGCAGTGTAGGTGCCTCCAACAAGATGGAGCCACGACCTGGTGAAGGTAGCGGGAACGCATTGGATGCAGATGGCGCAGGGCCGATCTGTTTGGCGAGCCTTGGGGGAGGCCTATGTTCAGCAGTGGACGTCTTTCAGCTGAAATGGTGATGATGATGATGATGACCTAATTCCACTTTTAGTATGTCTACTTTATAATAAAAGGAATAAGAGTGCAATTCCACTGAGGCGGAGCTGCGGAAAATCTCTGCGTGCGTGCTTTCGCTTTCCCAGCCGCTTCAGAAGCTGAAAGAGCTCTAATTAAGAGGGTTTATACCTGCTGAGCTGGCAACGTTGCATTTTTGTTAGTTTTTCTCGATTATTCCATAAAAATTTAAGGAAAATTAAAAATGTTTTATATACAAATTGTTCTAATATATAAGTGAATGTGTCTACTGCAATAATAATTCGTGATAAGACTTTTATTTTCTTTAAAAACCGTTAGGTAATAATTTGTTCGTTTTTAAAGAAAATAAAAGTCTATCACGAATTATTATTGCAGTAGACACATTCACTTATATATTAGAACAATTTGTATATAAAACATTTTTAATTTTCATTAAATTTTTATGGAATAATCGAGAAAAACTAACAAAAATGCAACGTTGCCAGCTCAGCAGGTATAAACCCTCTTAAATTAGCTGTTTTTAATTAAACAAGTCACAACATCGTATTAATTAAAACCAGAAAGTTACGAGTATATCTAACATGTCACATTGCGTTGACAATACACGTTGATCTCACAAATATTTGTTAAAGCGCGAAAGTAAAGGATTTAATTAAATGCAAAGTAATTAAAAACATAAACACTTTCATTGTCTGAGTCAGATGCGAGCTGTTTCTGTTTTTAAATTAATTTATTCAAATTCCACTTTCGTTCGCGATTTAGTCACCTAGTTTTGTATGAATGTCATTACGCAGTGAATGGCGGACTGGATTTTATTTGCTTAGTCTTTCTGTTAACTGTGTTAATAACATATTTAGCTAGTTACTATCTAACGCGACGATGAGTTTCGTACAAATATATGGTCTTGTTGTACTGTCATAAGTTTGTAACTGTTTGTAATTTTAGTAGTTTTAGAGAAACGGAACACTTAAAGCGATCACCCATTTATTACGTGATTTGGCGATTTATCAACCTTTCTGGGTTTATAAGAACCCATTAGTCACCTTTTGGGTACGGAACCCTAAAAATCGGCAAAAATAACTTTGGTTTTCACAAAATACTATGAAATACAAACTTATTTTTTGCTGCTTTAAACTTGCACCACATGTTGATACTCATTTAAACGGTCTAACTATACCAGATTTATGTATTGCTGACTATGCGGTGTTCAATAAAGTGTATCGTACTCGAAACCCTCAGCGCGTGCGTAAAACTCGCCTTTTTTTTTCAAGAATGGAGCAAGGGTGCTACTATGAAATTCCAAATTCGAAGATATCGTTCCATTCACTCTTTTTTCAATACTAATAGTAATAGACTAAACAGAATGGCCTGATACGTAGTTCCAAAATTGAATTTTGTAGGCCAGGCATAAGCCAGTAAGCTAAATATTATAAAATTGCGCCGGTCAAAGACCAGTGCGCGCGCGCCGTGCCTGGCACCGCGCATGTTTGTACTCGAGAACGCGGCTGACTCAATAGTGAGTTTATAAACAGTTTATACTAAGCCTACTAACTTGTTAGGTTGCTAGTTGTCGGGTGGCCGATTGGCGACTCCTGATGCTACATTGTCTCAAACAGTCGGAATTACAGCTGTCAAATAGGTATAGACGATGAAAGTCTAGTGGTTAGCCTGACTACAAAAGCTAGAGATCCCGGGTTCGATTCCCGCGTCGGAGCAGATATTTGTATGAAAAATACTAATGTTTGTTCTCGGGTCTTGGGTGTTTAATATGTATTTAAGTATGTTTATAATCCGTTGCTTAGTACCCATAACACAAGCTTCGCTTAGCTTACTTTGCGACTAGGTCAATTGGTGTGAATTGTCCCATGATATTTTTTTATTTTATAGAATAAGAGTGTCAGTGGGCAGGCCATATCGCTCGTGGAATTGATGGCCGATAGGGCCAGTTCTCGAACGCCGTGTAGATAGGTCTCTAGTAAGATGGAGCGACGACCAGAGGCTATATAGTCTAATGCGCGAGCGCTTGCTACCGCATTCACCATCTCTTTCCGTCATATTTGATAGAAAGCGGTGCGTTAGACAATAACCGTACTGATTAAGGTTACGGGAACGCGTTGGATGCGAATTTCGTAGGACCGGTCTGTTTGGCGAGCCTTGGGGAGCCCAATGTTCAGCAGTGACATCTTTCAATTGAAATGATGACGATACTATTTTGTGCGTAATGTACAATTGGCATCAAACATCTGAGCATTCAAGGTGGTCAAAAATATCTGAACGCGACCGTATTGTCGCATACGTGCGTGTTTAGATGTTTTTGAGCATCTGGTGTGTTTACGATGGCGACTGTACCTACTTATGTTTTATTTGAATATATTTTTTGTCAAGAGCCGTGCGCGCTCTCAGCCTTTTCTTGGGCGGGGAAAAAGGCGATTTGGTTAGATTAATACGTTTTTATGAGCAAATTATATTTCCGCCCCAACCCTTTCAGGAGATGAATCATTTATTTCAATTGTATGTGTATTTCTTTTGTTAAGCCGCCTCGTGTGGTTTTGTGTTACGAGTGCCTAGCATAAATGTGTATGGACGTTTTTAACGTCGAGGTAATCATCATCATCATATCTATATAGCGATCAGTGTCAACGACGGTACTGTCTGAAAATCAGCGCTGGGGTGCTATAAAAGCCTCAGCATTATGCTGAGCCAGTGTCCAATTTACAACCGCAATGACACACTATCTTTAGTCCTTGTGTTGTAATTTTTGTAATAATATTGATTGTTTCTTTGTTGTTGTTGTAAAAAACGTGGGTGAACATAGCCTCCCTCATTGATACAATCATTACGGTTGGAAGCGTCTTGCATCCACCGCGAACCTGTCTGATTAACTGTCCATCTTGTTGGTGGACGTCCCACGTTACGCTTGCCAGACTTGCGCTTGTCGAGCTAATATTGTATGATAAATAAGAAATTTTATAGTTCCTTAAACAGATCGTCCCAAAACTCAAAAAAATCCATGTGTGATCGATCATTTTGTTTTAAGATTTATTGTTAACAGCATTTAAAGTAAATAAAAAACGTATTTACTTTCTACAATGCAATGAACGGATGGAATCGCTTCGATAAAGGTTTAGTTTCTATCTACAGCCATTGTCCGTCCACTGCTGGACGTAGGCCTCCCTCATATTGCGCCAACAGTCGCGATCCTGGGATTCCCTCATCCACCCACTGCCAGCTGTCCTAAGGTCACCAGTCCAACGTGACGCAGGGCGTCCCACACTACGTTTTCCCAAACGTGGTCTCCACTCCAGGACACGTCTGCTCCAACGTTTATCGGTTATACAGCAAACGTGACAAGCCCATTGCCACTTCAGCGTGCTAATCCTTCGGGCTATGCCAACGACTTTCGTCTTTTGTCTTATATGCTCGTTGCGGACCCTATCTCTCAACGAGATACCGAGGGAACCCCTCCATAGTACGCTGAGCGACTCTAAACTTATGGACTAGTCCTCCTGTGACTGTCCACGTCTCTGCAGCGTAGGTCACTGGTACGGTTTTGTTTCGAGTATTAAAAACATACTTAGTATAAACAACTATAAAGTATCTAAACTGGTTTCAAAGGCCTTGACAATACGAGCGTTCACACGTTTATAACACAAAGCTGATTCCGGTAATGTCAAATGCTATAAAGTAAAGTTGACCGAAGCGTTAAAAAATTTGAACCATGTCGCTGTATTATGACCCGTTATAAAAGTATTGTGCTCGAAAAATACACGGCGCGAGGTTATACGGTTATTTGTGTTGCCACGACGTCTGTGCCCATGTTTGTTGTATGTAGGGTACACAATCTTACACTACACAGTACACACGACAAAGATAGAAAATTAACATTTTATATACAACTAGCTGACCCGGCAAACATTGTTTTGCCATATAAACCTAGGTGTATAAAAAATAGCCTACGACCTATTCTCAGACCTACCAAACATAGAGAAAAAAATTGATAAAAATCGGCCAAGCCGTTTCGGAGGAGTTCGATAACATACACCGTGATACGAGATTTTTATATATTAGAAGATGATAACAACTACCCTAAAACTAAAAACCTTAAGAAACATAATAATATAATAACTAAAATATATTATGAAAAGGAGTCCCTTTAGGCAAGGATCCGAAGATACTGGAAGCGTTCCCCTTTGAATAGCTAAATTAATTCTTTGCCCGAGGTAGCTGCCAGCTCTTCGGTCTCCTATGACGTCGACTAACCTTTTTGCTATTTCCTTAAAAAGCCTCCTAGCGGTAGGAAGAAACGATCAAGTGAGAGTCGGACTGGCGGACTATGACTATATTACAAAGAGAGAGAGTGCAAAAGGCATTCTTGCGTTATTTGTATAAGAGAATATATGGGTATTATCCTTTTTTATACCCAACCAAATTTTTGCTGGGCGTCTTAGGCTTCAATTCTTTGGAGGTGAGGCGAGATTTCAGACTATTAACTGTAGCTAGCGGTATTTTGCGTGGTGATTCTGATTGTCCCGAATTGGTGGCTCAGTTGATGCGTCTGTATGTTCCCTCGCCGACTAAATTTCTCTTTCGGCCACGCTGTCGCCATTTGTTGGCGGCGCCGGCAGCACGAACGGTGTCCCGCAGAAAGTCTGCGCTAGTTCGAGCTTTGCACCAGATGAACTCACTCCTCGAATCGACCCCAGGCTGTGATTTGTTTGCAAGCAGATGGTTACCAACTGTGTGAGGAATGTATGAGATATTGCGAGAAGATGGATATACGACCTTCTTCTGTTCAATTTTAAACTGTATTGTTCTTATGTGTATATATTCTTTGTAAAAATTGTATCTGAATTTCACAGTGCTTTGGTTGATCTGTTATGCTGTGAAATGTAATGAATTAAATAAAAAAAAATAAAAATAAATAACACTAAACGGGAATTATCACGCAAACAATATTTAATTCGAGTGGAGGTGGTGGTTGAGTTAGTGCGAATTGGGAACTACACACACACAATTGAATTTGATCTCAGGTGTGTTTGTAGGTGTCCTCACGACATTTTCCTTCACCTTTAAGCTCATGTACTTATATTTCAAATATAATTTCGCACATAAATTCCGAAAAACCCAAACTTAGACGAAAAACCCGGTTTGGAAACCCTAGGCCACCACGGACATCTTCCTTGCTTGCAATGTCTTTACTTATACTTAATTCGTGTAGATAAGTGCATTTCTATACTAAGATCTCATCTTATTATGTTGCTAGAAAAGCTCTGAAAGCTACGGCAATTTCCTTTCAAGCCTCCACCATTCCTTAAACAACCCTTTACACGCGTGTCTCTAACTGCTTTAAATTTGAGCCATTTTTCTCTCCAGCATCAACCCAAACAGCGGAGTGTAAAAACGTGTTTATGTAAGTGGGGCGCGACAATCGGCTCGTTCGCGCTCTTTGTATGACGTGACTGTATGGGTCCTACGCGTGTCATACACGCCCTTCTGTTAACGTTTCTTTGGTTGGCAGTTCGATTACGCCTCTTCACTTGAAAAAGAAAATCAATTGGGTCATGTTAAAATTAAGCCCGAATATTTCAGGAAGTAATTTCGCACATAAATTCCGAAAACTCAGAGGTGCGAGCCGGGATTTGAACCCACGATCCTCTGCTTGAGAGGCCATAGGTCAAACCGATAGGCCACCACGGCTTTTTACATCACATTTTGAAGTTTGCCATGAGCTTTACGCTGAAGGAAAACATAGTGAGGAAACCTGCATATACCTGCGAAGAAATTCAATGGTGTGTGTAAAGTTCCCAATCCGCACTGGACCCACGTGGGAAATACGGCCCAATACCTCTCATTCTGAGAGGCCTGTGTCCTGCAGTAGGACGTATATAGGCGCAGATGATGATAATGATAACCTACAGTAAAATTACATAAAGTTTACCACTGACAGATGGTTTACCTTCATTTCATATTCAACTTTAACGACCTACAAATAAAGCCAATTTTAGAATACTGTTACCCACGTTTGCAGATTTTGTAATAGCTACTTTATTTGTATGTTGTTAAAGTTGGTTGGTTATTTGCATGGTGTACTACTTCCTTGTTTAGGGCAGCAGCCTCCAAGATCAGAATCGCCATGATGTTGTCCAGCCTCCGATAGGAGAGCAATGGGAAGAAGAAGAAAGTTGGAAACGAAATGAAGGTAAGCCATCTGTCAGTGGTAAACTAAAAGTAAACGTATTGTACCTGTAGAAGAAGACAAATGACAATTGCTATACAAAGATTTCCTTGTTCACAGACGGTGCATGACATTTACAGATAAACTAATCATTGTTCTAACAAAAGTAATACCATTTTTATGACTCATTAGTAGAGATAAAATGGCATCCAGTTGTTCATATGGCTTGAAGGCAAATACGTTTACATTTAAATTAAACGTACACAAGTGCAATTTAGAGATGTTATTGCTAAGCAGGGACGTTTTGTCTACCATGTTGGTAGTCAGCTGGTGATAGCGATGTGTTAAATACACGAATACTAATAGTTAATTATGTATCTAAGAGATTGTCAGATTCTATTGATATCATCATCATTTCAGCCGAAAGACGTCCACTGCTGATCATAAGCCTTTACCCCATCGGCCATCAGTTCTATGAGCGATGTGCCCTGCCAACTGAGTGCCAACTTGAGTGCGGAGTGCAACTCCGAACAGATAAGATCCGTACTAGCAGACTACCAAGATACAGGCTTAGCCTAGTTTGGAGTCTGATGGACAACTATCCTTATGTAAAAGTGTTTTTGTGAAATAAATCATTATTATTATTATTATTATTAACTGGCACTTGAGTCTCGCAATTCTTCGAGCTATGTCGGTGACTTTATGAAGATCTTAGATTTCAGTTATTAACTTTCATTGCATTTCTACTCTTATCCTCGATGTCCTGTCAGTCGTTAAAAGTGTAACTGGAAGAGATAATTAAGGGGTCACTTTAAGGAATAAGTTCTCCTTTGTTCATCTGTTTCTCTTGTTATCAGTTTCATGTGTTTCAAATACAATAAAGAACTTTACAAAGACATTTCTAAACGGCTTTGTGATACCGCAGGAGACTGAAGAGCTGGTGGCTTCCTCGCACAACGTATCAGCATTGCTATACAGCGAGATTGCTATTGCCAGTGTCTTTCATTCATATATTTCATACTAAATACATACAAACTGAAATATAGATGCACAGAAAAAAACCCAGAAAAAAGACCAATGCTGGGAATCGAACCCAGGTCCTCAGCATTCCGTGCCGTGTGCCATACCCCTACACCAACACTGGTCTAGAGATTAGACACGAATCTTTCCTATACATCGTACATTTCAGTCTGCTAAATCATCACCTTATGCAGTGATAAGCGCGCATCTATGTTACACCCTCTATCGAGAGATTTCAACACTCCTTCGGAACTAACCGCTCACCAGGACAATCTTCATGTGCATCTATATTCCAGTTTGTATTTAGTATGAAATATATGGTTTCATGGGATGACCGTAAAAGTAATAAAAAAAAAATTAGTTGAAAAAATAAATACAAAAAGATACTTCATAGCTAACTTGTTCTTTCATTCATGTCATTTCATCTCTGGGTCCGGGTGAGCGGTTAGTTCCGAAGGAGTATTGACGTTCGGTAACACTAGTTTCTTTACTCATCTCACCGCCCCCTCCGGAGGAGGCGATGACGCCGTCCCACACGTGGGTGGCTCCCACTATTTTAACCGATACCGGCATCTACCGGTTAGGTATTCCAAAACTGACCTCACCCCGACTGAGTTTCTTGTCGTTTCTTCTCAGTCGGGTCTAACGTAATTTTTCTCAAACATGCTGTGTAATGTTTACGTTGTGTTCCTTAAAACAGGCTTCAAAATACATCGTTGCAGGCCTAGGCCTGCAATGCGATCGTCTATTGTTTCATGTCACACAGCACCATGATGTTTAAAATAGGTCTATGGCATCATAGCATTTAGCCATTTAAAAAAAAACTATAAGCAATATTTGCGTTTTGGTTCATTATGACATTCTGCCACTACGCTTATTTAAGGTAAGGTAAGATGGTGATGGTGATGGTAATGGTGATCTGCCTAGAGAAATATTTCACCATCATCATCATCATCACCATCATCATCATCACCATCATCATCATCATCGTTATCGTCATAATCATCATCATCATCATCATCATCATCACCATCATCATCATCACCACCATCACTATCATCATCATCACCACCACCATCATCATCATCATCATCATCACCATCATCACCATCATCATCATCATCACCATCATCATCATCATCACCACCATCATCATCATCATCACCATCACCATCACCACCATCATTATCATCACCACCAATTTCATCGTCATCATCATCATCACCATCACCATCATGATGACGACGACGACGATGATGATGATGATGGTGATGGTGCATGTTTGAGAAAAGCACTATACCAGCCTCGGCCGGAACAGGGGTTGCCGGCCTCGTGTACCACTCGGCCGTCAACTTAGATACTCGGCCGGCAACCCCTTAAGGCTGCGGCTCCACTGAGGCGGAGACGAGCGGAGCTGAGAGGAGACGTGTGGGGATCGACCAATCATATTACATGAAATCCACATCTCGTCTCCGTTCATGTAATATGATTGGTCGATCCCCACACGTCTCCTCTCAGCTCCGCTCGTCTCCGCCTCAGTGGAGCCGCAGCCTCAGTCCCGGCCTCTGCAGTAATGTACTATTCCGAAACGATGTAGCATAAAAAAATCCGATTGCTTGCAAATCTCTACTTAGCGTCCAAAATCCGAGGTCGGCTCAATAGGAGCACCCTTTGGCATGCTAAGAAAACCAGCTAAGGAGGCCTATAAACGTCTAGGTGCTGTATCGCATGAAACAATAGACGATCGCATTGCCGGCCAAGGCCTGCAATTTTGTATGAAAATCCATTACATACCAGTTGTCTAACCGCGCCCGCAACGTGATACGTCCTGGCCTATTATTTGGAATACAACGTAAACATTACATAGCATGTTTGAGAAAAATAATAAAATTACCACTAGCTTTACTTCATTTAATTTAGAATTGAAAACCACAACATCATTATAGCTTTAGCCTAGTTGGTAGCGACTTTGCCTACGAAGCAAGAGGTCCTGGGTTCGAATCCCGGTAAGGGCATTTATTTGTGCGATGAGCACGAATATTTTGTTCCTGAGTTATGGATGTTTTCTATGTATTTAAGTATAATATATAATATATATATAATACATCTTTGTTCCATTCGGGGTTGAGACCTTTGGTCCGTGGGGCTCCAGCGCAAAAAGTCTTTACAAAGATATTTGTAAACGGCTTTGTGACACTACAGGAGACCAAAGAGCTGGCAGCTACCTCGCACAACGTATCAGCATTGCTATACAGCGAGGTAATGCTGCCAGTGTCTTTGTGACACTACAGGAGACCAAAGAGCTGGCAGCTACCTCGCACAACGTATCAGCATTGCTATACAGCGAGGTAATGCTGCCAGTGTCTTTGTGACACTACAGGAGACCAAAGAGCTGGCAGCTACCTCGCACAACGTATCAGCATTGCTATACAGCGAGGTAATGCTGCCAGTGTCTTTGTGACACTACAGGAGACCAAAGAGCTGGCAGCTACCTCGCACAACGTATCAGCATTGCTATACAGCGAGGTAATGCTGCCAGTGTCTTTGTGACACTACAGGAGACCAAAGAGCTGGCAGCTACCTCGCACAACGTATCAGCATTGCTATACAGCGAGGTAATGCTGCCAGTGTCTTTGTGACACTACAGGAGACCAAAGAGCTGGCAGCTACCTCGCACAACGTATCAGCATTGCTATACAGCGAGGTAATGCTGCCAGTGTCTTTGTGACACTACAGGAGACCAAAGAGCTGGCAGCTACCTCGCACAACGTATCAGCATTGCTATACAGCGAGGTAATGCTGCCAGTGTCTTTGTGACACTACAGGAGACCAAAGAGCTGGCAGCTACCTCGCACAACGTATCAGCATTGCTATACAGCGAGGTAATGCTGCCAGTGTCTTTGGGTCTATGCCGCGGGGGGAACCTTTTGTTAATTTTATTTAGTTTTAGTTTAAGTTAGTTTTATTTTATTTTATTTATAGTTATAGTATTAATTTATTATTGGTATTTTTTCTTAATATTTGTATGTGTTTAATAATAATAAATAGTATTTATTTATCTATATAAGTATGTTTATCGTCGTCTAGTAACCATAGTACAAGCTTTGCTTAGTTTGGGACTAGGTCGATTTGTGTGAGATTGTCCGCTAATATTTATTTAATATTTAATGAACTGCGTAAGTAGAGTTCGTGACCGGACAAAGGCAGGGGTCGCCAACCGCGCAATCAACGTAATACATTATTCACGTACTTCGATTACTTTGGGCTAACTTTGAACGTGTCACTAAGGCTAAGGTCACACGGTGAAAGTGACCAATAGGTTGTTCATTGTGTTTGTGTCCTTGTCTAATCTTATTCGATATTTTATAAGTTTTCTAAATGATACGAATGGCTGTGTATTTAATTAACAAAAGTTTGTATTTCCTTTTAACCCTCTGAGTCCCGATTTTCCATCATAACATAATTATTATATTAAACGGGACTTAACACGCAACCCATATTTACCTCGACGTTTCGGCCACATTGCAGTAGCAGTTGTCGTGGTGGTGGTAGAGTTGGCTGCTACAATGTGGCCGAAACGTCGAGGTAAATATTTTTTGCGTGATAAGTCCCGTTTAGTATAATAATTATGACTTAGATGACAGCCATAAGTTTTGTAATTATGGAAATAATTTTTCTATGTTTATAGTACTGTATTCATTGAATAATTTGTACTTTATGTATGTACACTCGTCAGATATTCTTACAAATAACTTATTCTTTGGACGCTAGATTACATGAGGTTAAGGTGGGTTTAAAATGGTATATGTCACTTCGTTAAGCGATGATAGACTTTTTTTTTAAATATCGCCACTGAAAGTGGTATATGTTAGGAGTATTGACTTTATTGTAGGTTAATTATCATGGATTTTTTTCATAACATTGTCAAACCTTTTAATTTAATTGAAACTGTTGTCGACCCATGACCAGTTTTCTCTATTGAAGCCGGAGCCTCGCGTGTCAGGGGTCGCCAACTAATGGCACGTAATTTAATTCTCAAGTAATCATGATTACAATCATCTGCGATCAGCAATCATTGCAATCATGGAAATTAATAATTGATTACGAATAAGGACGTGGCTTGATTTTCTTTCCGAATTTTCATTAATTTTCTGATATTTTTTTAAGGATGACATAGTTACATACTATAACGTGAAGCAGTGGTAGCCTAGTGTTTACCTATCACCTCTCAAGCAGAGGGTCGTGGGTTCATGCCAAGGCTTGCACCTCGGCGTTTTTCCTGAATTCGATGTGCGAAATTTACCATGAGCTTTAGGTGTAGGATGACATCGTGAAACCTGCACACATCTGAGAAGAAGTGTGAAGTTCCCAATCTGCACTTGGCCCGCGCGGGAACTACAGGCCAATTCCTCTAATTCTCTACATTGGGACTTATATGGGCTGGGGTGGGGTGATAATAACACTACAACAAGCGCAGATAGACAACATATTATGTAGTAGGTACAGGTAGGTATATATCTAATATATAAAAATCTCGTGTCACGGTGTTTGTTACCGAACTCCTCCGAAACGGCTTGACCGATCTTTATCAAACTTTTTTCTCCATATTCGGTAGGTCTGAAAATAGTTCGTAGGCTATTTTTTATACCCTTATTCTACGCAGACAGTCGCGGGCAACAGCTAGTTTTAATATATAATAATTTGTGTCGGGGCTTAAAAAGCGTCTGCCTAAATCACTGGCGAAAGAAAAAGATAAATTTTATGTGTCGAAAGGCGTATGTCCTACCTTTTTAATTAAATTAATAAATAATGAATTTTAAAATCCGAATGTATTAAGGTATGAACAGTTCCATGGACAACTGTAACGTTCAATGTAATGCAATGGCGTTCGCCGCATACTGAACTTGTTTCCAATATTGCTGTCGAACAACTATTAGCTAAGTTAGGTGGAGGGCTGTCAAAACTAATCCTTAGGTGTACTTTGAAATTGATTAGACAATGACGTTGCTTATAATTTCATGCATGTAATATTAACTTGCACATGACAGCGTTACACAAAAAACTTAAGGGTTCATCAATGCCGTTCTGCTTTTTTAAAAAAGACTGTATAAAAGTGGTCCATTTCATGGAAGTAAAAAAAAAATAGGATAATCTTGATCGTATTCCTTAATTCGTGTTGTGTTTGCAAACAAAACGTAAAGATTACCTATACCTATTTATATGGTCAAAACACTTGTGCTCTTTTTAATATAAGTTTACATAAAAAACATGAATGCTATCAATTACTTTATCTGCCCATAAAAAGTAGGGTGTTTCATTTTTCAAAATTTTTGATTTTTCTTTGACTTTGCTCGAATTCTTGGTTCCACTCATATGTAAAGTTCATACGCCTAAAATCAGTAAAATCGATTATCATCTAAAGGTTGCACAGTTTGATGACTTTTATGTCAAGTAATTAATATCGGTGTATTAGAGGATAGCAAAATTTTCAAGTTTATTATCTGAAGTGGAGGGTTATAAGTGATTTAAGTGTGTCGTTTAAAAGATTGAAGCATATTTTAACGTAAATAATAATATGAATTGTCAACGACGAATTCGTTACTCGAGAGGTTTCCTTGTGATATTTTGTTAGGAGCTGGACTTCCTTCCAAGGAACATGTGCTGTTGAAACTCTTTCGGACGCCACTAAGTAGACAAGTATTAAACTGCAAGAAGTGTGGAAGAAGGCTAATAATATATATGTCAAGACAGTAACTATTTCAGCTAACATTTAATAACTTTATAAGGAACACTTACCATAATTTGTTAACGTTTTCCTTACAAATTATCCGAAAGCGTAAGAGACAAGACAAATTAAAGAAATCAACATGACAGTGACCTTGGTCCAAGAATGCCCTTCATTAAGTAGTCATCAAGTCATGAAGACGCTGAAAATAATTCTATTCTCTGTACCACCAGCAAAAATGTCACGTCCTATTTATAAGTAAACTAAAATCTCCATTGGACATTCATAGCTGCATAGGACCGCGAACAACTCTCCACTCGGCAAGCTAGTACTTCGTTTATTACAGCTGTTAAAAGCCTTGG
The DNA here is from genome assembly GCA_947859365.1 of Archips crataeganus. Taxonomy (NCBI): domain Eukaryota; kingdom Metazoa; phylum Arthropoda; class Insecta; order Lepidoptera; family Tortricidae; genus Archips; species Archips crataeganus. The sequence goes on from OX402058.1 coordinate 943,832, forward strand.
TCACGATGTCTCAGATGTTTCTATATCGCCGTCTATACTATTCATCGAGCTCGGGTGACCAAAAGAAGCGAAATGGCTCAATAAATTTAAGCATCATCCACCTTTACTCTAACATTGAAACAGTAAATTGTTGCCATCAATCGTATTCTGTAAGATTCTAGAAGACAGAGTAACTATTCTTTATTTAATGATTCGATCAGAGACGAATAGCAGAAACAAGCATGCAACAGAAAATGCGTGGTCAAGCGAACCAAAGATGAGGTTGTAACTTGTGTAGCCTAAGTAGTAAATTATTTATTGAGTACTTAATTATCTATTTTATGATTAACTTAATTTTCTTTCACTTAAAAACGATGTGTGGCTACCATATTGTGCTATTTTTAAATAAAAGTAATTACTTCTTTCTTTTATTCTTAGTTAGAGCTGTTCATTCTGTGCAACCTCTAAACATGGTCCAATCCACTTGAAATTTGGAAAATATTCTATTAACATAAGCTAGAACCGGAAGCTGAGCAAAGTCAGAAAAAATATCACAAAAATTTTTTTCACCTACAAAAGTGAAACACCCTAATAAAAAGCTAAATCATTCTTTACATTTGTAATTCCATGTACAAATTCCATGAAAGATCCAAGGATTATCCAAATGCCACACATTGATGTGATACCAGACGTAGGAATCCGAGCCATTCGCAGACAAAAATGCTAATACAGAGCCCCATACAATCGGTGATGTCAAAAATTCCATTCAATCCGACCAAGCGTGGCTGTCAACGACCTCGAAACTAACCATTCACCGTGCCCCACACACATTGCTGCTTCAATATATGCGATACAACATTTGCATGTTTAGAAACATCGATGGTTGCAGTGCGTTGCGATAAATTGTAACGCGTCAAGTTAGAGTATCAGGGAACTAACTGTACGAGTGTTTGTATTTCTCTTCGAATGATGTCATACCGATTGAAATGGGAATGACAATGTTTCTTTGGAAGCGGATAGAGGCAGGATAAAAAGGATAGGCATATTAGTGTAGTGATATGTTAGCAACCGACAAATATGTACGCTATACGCTTTTTTAATCCGATCTGAAGTGGTTTGACCTATGGCATCTCAAGTAGATAATAGTGGGTCAAACCCGAGCACCTTTGACTATTTCGGTGCTCATGCGCGAAATTACATTCGAAATTTACCATCAGAAAATAATGCGACGAAACATGAACACAAGTGAAATAATCTTCTAATATATAAAAATCACGTGTCACGGTGTTTGTTATCGAACTCCTCCGAGACGGCTGGACCGATTTTTATGAAACTTTTTTTTTATATTCGGTAGGTCTGAGGATAGGTCGTAAGCTATAATTTATATGGCAAAACAACATTTGCAGGGTCAGCTAGTGGTATATAAAATGGTGTGTATTAAGTTCCCAATCAGCATCATTTTTTTATTTAAGGACAAATAGAATATAATTCTTCTTCTGCATATCTACCGGGAAACTTAACCAAGTTGTCAGTTCAAGAACCCAGTCCCACATCTCTTTTGTGTGGTTTGCGCCTAAAGGAACGCGATATTCTATAGACATTGGCTTTTAATTTAATCATCCTTGTTCTTACGCACCTTCGCCAACTATAACCTCATACGCCATTGACGCCATGAGCCACAATGTCTCACTGCCACCACCTGCATTTATTTTGTCGCCTCATGACATCGAAACCACCGCACGCTGATAAACCTCGGCCTCGTCAATAAACTTGAAATTCCTGAAAGCTACGACCCGTATGGCATTGGCACTGCTCGTACTGCAATTGGTAAATAATTGGCGTACTTGTTTAGACCCTATGTAGTACACTGTAGGTATAGGTTTACAGTGTCACTGCAGCGTGAATTACGTCGTTTTGAGTTGCGTGTGCAATTTGTACGCACGCGATGCGTTGGGGCGTCGAATCGTTGCACGTTTAAGTGCAAATGATAACACTGTATGAAAACTTAATTAAAAAGGTTGTCGCGATGTTTCAATAAACAGTTTTGTATTTGTCAATGACAGTGCTCCACAGGGCGCACCTTTAGAAGGAAACTGACCCAATAGGAATTATCACTTATTTCAAAATTAAACCTATTGTTCATTTAGCATTAAGTTTATTTTTAAAATGAGAATAATTCCTATTGGGTCAGTTTCGTTCTAAAGGTGCGAGGGGATTGCGAATGTCATATACTTCAAACATTATACCAGGAGCTAAATTCAGGAACGGCCCAACACGTTTTGCGAGCGGTAATTCAATCGTTTGCGAGAGGATAGGAATGAGCTGGTATTCAGGAACGCCAAAAGTCACTGGTTTGCGAGAGGTTTGGGCCGAGATTGGGATGAGCCTTATTTATTTATTCATTTATTTATTTACAAAGCGAATTAACAGGAAAATAAGGCTCATCCCAAGCTCAGCCCATTCCTATCTTCTCGCAAACGATTGAATTACCGCTCGCAAACCGTGTTGGGCCGTTCCTGAATTTAGCCCCTGTTTCTTACGCTGTGTAAGTAGACCCTTTCGATTAGTTGACTAAATTATTTCGAGCTGCAATCGTTATTCGTGTCTACAAATTTTCGTTGATATTTATTGATTTAACTATAGCAAACGATGAATCTTACCGCTTTCATCATCATCATCATCATTTCAGCCGCAAGACGTCCACTACTGTACATACACCTGCGGCCTTCACCAAATCGTCCGTCCATCTCGTTGGTTTGGTAGACGTCTCACGCTGCGCTTCTTTTTTTTGCTTGCTTGATTGCTTGCCGTCCGTGTCAGATCAAATGCTGCCTTCACCCAAAGCCACCCAACACTATTAAATTAAAGTCACGACTTGACATTTCACTACCGTTACGACTTACAAGTCGGCTTAATGGTGGTAATCCGTAACGAACATGATAAACTGCTTCTGTGCAGCAAAAACGAGATATAACACTATCGGATAGCCGACAAATAACGTGATATTCCGTGTTATAACGCAAGATATGTTCTTGCTGTCATTTGAATAGATCGTACTGGGGCTGAATTCAGGAACGGCCCAACACGCTTCGCGAGCGTTAATTCTTTTAAAAATAGGCTTACGTTTGGCCTCAATCTCGCTTGATGGAAGGCGAAGATGAGGCCAATGATGAGATTCAATCGTTGTCGAGAGGATAGGGATGGGCTGAGCTTGGGATGAGCCTTATTTTCCTGTTAATTCGCTTTGTAAATGAATAAATAAGATTAAAATCTCTCGATGAGGGTGTAACATAGATGTGCGCTTGTCACTGCATAAGGTGATGATTTAGCAGATTGAAATGTATGATGTATAGGAAAGATTCGTGTCTAATCTCTAGACCAGTGGTGGTGTAGGGGTATGGCACGCGGCACGGAATGCTGAGGACCTGGGTTCGATTCCCAGCATTGGTCTTTTTTCTGGGGTTTTTTCTGTGCATCTATATTTCAGTTTGTATTTAGTACGAAATGTAAATAAATAGGGCTCATCCCAATCTCAGCCCATACCTCTCGCAAACCAGTGATTTTTGGCGTTCCTGAATAGCAGTTCATCCCTATCCTCTCGCAAACGTAATTGAATTACCGCTCGCAAACCGTGTTGGGGCGTTCCTGAATTTAGCCCCAGCAGTGCTAAGCGCAGTGGTATCTCAGTGATAGCTAATTTTGAGAAAATCAAAGTTATGTAAAATTGTTTTCTTATTACTTTACATTTTTTTTATATTGCAATGAATATCCGTCGCTGTTCTAAAAATTTTAGCGGTACAAAATACGGTTAATCGACTACGTACTGTTGATATGTAGGATAGGAAGGGATGGGAATTTATTTTAAAGGCTTTTTTCACATTTTTTAAATAAGATTTTTTAAACTATTCTTTGCCATAAAAATTAGTTTATAGTAATTATAAGTAGCTACAGAGCAACCTACCGTTGAATTGAATATTTTAAATCTCAGTTTTCTGCATCCTGTAAAAATATTACATTGGGGGTTTTTAAATTTTTTTTATTATTATATGTTTAGATTAGAAAGCCTTTTGTTAATACTTACGCTAGTGAAAATCTTTTTTTCAACGAGTCGATCGGTTATAAAACGTCGAGCTCCAGTTGGTAGCGTTAGCGTGATGCAGGTAATTGGCCTACCGCGGATATCCCGGGTTGTGTAACCGCTTTTCACTTCGAGAAAAACCGCGCGACGTGATCTTTCGACGCTCGTGGGTATTTATAAGTTACTGTTTTAATTAAAGATGTTCCGGAGGTTCAACTCCAATTCCGAAAAGTAGGCATTGCCTATTGATATTTGACCTCCGATTCCAACTTCGGTGCCGCCACTTTTAGTAAATTAAAAACCGGCGAAGTGCGAGTCGGACTCGCGCACCGAGGGTCCCGTACAAATTTTTAGGTAGGTATGTCAAAACATACGCCTTAACTATAATAATCCAGTGTTAGCAGAACCCAGCTTATAAGTAAAATGTACGCAGTGTGAGATCATTTCATATTGGTTTGTCAGGACCCCCCTTAATATTTAGTATGATTATATTTTTATTATTTGTTGTTGTACCGCCACAGTAATACATAATCGGTGATAATTTCAAGTGTCTAATTAATGCCATTATAAAGATTTAAGATATAGTTAAAAACGTTGAAAAAAACACGTTATAGACACATATTAGGGTGAATTGCAAAAAAAGTGTACATTTCATAAAAATTAAATGTCCTCGAACTTCAAACATCTATAAAGAAATATTTTTCTTAATTTATTTAAATTCTAGTAACTTTTTCTAATAGTGTACTTTATATTCTAATACGATTAGTACAGTTTTACCGTGTAACTTTGTTCCAGTACTTATAAAGTCGCATTAACGAAAAAATCGTATTTCTTCTCCCATACAAATTGCATGTGTCCTCTCTACACCACTCGATAAACAAGAAATCATAACTTTGTTTTTTGATTGGATCGGCTTATAAAACTTTTCAGGGTGTTTAAAATACGTAATGGAAATCCTCGTAAATATGGGTTTTAGGTGAATACGACATAATTTCATTAAGTAAATTTAATTTTAAAGTTCGGGGACAGATTTCGTGTTTTTGTGTAACACCACCTGTGTAACGCCATATCATGCTTTTAAACGTAGTTTTGAACGCATCCGTAATAATAATTAGGTCTGGCAACATTCATTCTATGCCGACGCGAATGAACGCGTCGGTAGCCATATTGGTTTCGTGGCAGCGAAGCAAACAAAGTGCGCTCCAGTTTTTGGGAAAAAATAAATTTAATTTTGGAACCTGTTTAAAACCGATATGTATTTCTTTTTCTGCTGCCGTTTTAACAAAATCTGATAGTAAATTTACTTGGCTAAAGGCTTAATATCTGCGAATTCCAGAATTATTTTACATTTCATTCTTACACGTGCTAAAAGATTTTGCGACTTCATTTTTTGATACCTTTGTGTAACTTTGTGTAACGTTATACAGAAAATTTAAGGCTAAGGTTCGTTCACATTGGCAGTTTAACCGACTTCAAAATTAGAGGGGGTTCTTCAGTTCTCAATTAATAAAATGCCTTTTTTAGAGCTCCAAACATAAATGTTAAAAAACCGGCCGAGTGCGAGTCGGACTCGCGCACCGAGGGTTCCGTACAAATTTATATGTATCTATTAACATCCAGTCTTAGCAGACCCCTGCTCCTAAGCAAAATGTACGCAGTGTGGGATCATTGTAGATAAAAAATGGAAACCCTCAGAAGTACACAACTTTTTTCAACAAAATTTTTCTTCGTTGAATAGTCGCACGACAGTGCACCAAATAATAGAATTAAAATATGCAGATTTAATTTTGTTCTGTTATAGTAATAGGAACATCAATCTTACAATTAATGACAGAGTTATATAGATATTTTTGACACTTTGTTAACTTGTTAATATATATATTTGCACTTGACCGTACCTTCTTAAATACTACCGAATATTCATAATTAATTATGAATAAACGTCAAAAGATTCAAAATTGTGAAAATATATAAATTGGTATTTTTTTTACTCTTCGAAATATAGGTGTGTCGACTTATTACTCATATGAACATCTCCTTATTATTTTTTTTGTGTAACAGCCTTCATTTTTGTGTAACAAATGTGTGAATACTCCTTTGTGTTACGTACAATTTTTTTGCAATTCACCCTTTATAGACTTTTCAAAGTAACCTTTACTCTGTGCAACTGTAGCTGTTACTGTTACTATTTACTGTAGGATACGCGGACAAAGTCGCGAGCAAAAGCTAGTAGTGATTTAGTGAATATTTGTGGCATGTTAATACGGAACTCTAAACAGCGCGCGGCCCGCCACGCACTTGACCGGTTTGACACAAACATGTCAACTAAAAAAGAACATGCATAGCAAAGACATGTCTGCATGGACCAGTTTCCTTTGCCCTTCTGAGAAGGAATAATCCAATTCAAAAAAATTCTCATCACAACACCAACAAAAACCCATTACGCACAGACCTCTTTCCCTCCTTAAAAATACGCAAGATTCCCTCCAACTTAACTAACCTAACTCAAAAGCAACACGTTCCACTTTGAGAACTCCGCAATGACATTAGAGTTCAATTTTCAAACCGCTACGCTTCTAATTGTGCCACTATGGAATTAGAACGGCATTATAAACATGTTTCGTCTCTTTTATGCGCGATCGCAACCAGTTTGCAAACCTTGAACCTGCCTAACCGCTACGTGGCGTCCGCGCATGCGTAGGTTTAGTAGCCTGTCCATGACAGAAACTATTATGTTTGGGGTTGTTAACACTCTCCGTGCCATGGGACCCGCCGGTGGTCCCAAAGTTTTAATTAATTAATACCATACGCCATAAGTTGTGGCATGCTGTGGTAGCCCAGTTGCTTGGCCCATGACCTCTAGAGCAGCGGGTCGAGGGTTCAAACCCGGGTTCGCGCTTATGTTTTTCGGAATTTAAGTGTGAAATTAAACAGGGTAATTTTTCAATCAGCGCACAAATTTTATTATGTAATTCAGTATCGTTAAAATAACAAATTTCATTATTTTTCATTGTAATATTTATTACTTAAATTTTATGTTTTTCATAGAAACTCGACCAATTATTGGATGAATAACTATGAACAACCCAAATTTTAAATGTAAAAAAAAAATCTCAAACAGATAATCTTGCGTGATCTATCAACGATACTGAATCACATAATATCAAAATTTGTGCAATGATTAAAAAATTACCGGGTATTTGCTTATCACTACATATTATGAAACAAAGTCGCTTCCCGCTGTCTGTCTGTCCCTATGTATGCTTAGATCTTTAAAACTACGCAACGGAAATTGATGCGGTTTTTTTAATAGATAGAGTGATTCAAGAGGAAGGTTTATATGTATAATACATGCATAATATAGTTGCACCCGTTGCAAATATCGAAGAAATAATTCAATGGTGTGTGTGAAGTTCCTAATACGCACTGGGGGCCAGCGGCGGCGCCGGCAGCGGCGACTCATGAATTTTGGAAATTTCCACAGGATAAAGAATAAGCGGGATTTATACCTGTGTTCAATTCAATCTACGTAACTATACTAGACTCTTCGGCTCACATGTGGGTAGGTGATCGAAACAACAAAAAACCGGTGACGAATTTTTGACGTGACAACGTCTAATAAATCGATGAACGCCGGCTGCATACACGAAAAAACATGACTCATTATATTTATTTATTTATTTATTTATTTATTTCGGGCAACATTGTAACGTACATGTAACGTTACGTAACGTTGCATTCTACAGAGCAGCGAAGCAGGCCTGTACCTCTACCATGAGTTTACACTAGTTTACGTGACCGTACTCGCTAGCGACGGCGCAATTAAGGCTTGATTTCCTCCTACGCTGACGTCGGTCGCTGACGTCGGTCGAGCGTACCGTCGGTCGCGTATGACAAATGCGCGGCCATCAGCGTCGCTGTGCGGTGGCCCATAGAGTATTGTGTTTATTCGTACGCTCGACCGACGTCAGCGACCGATGTCGGTCAGCTTCGCACTGAGCGCGCGATAGTGGTGTATAGCGCGTCAGCGCACCGACGCGCGCCATCAGCGGCGCGTAGCAATAAATCTGCCGCGGACGTCAGCGTCGCTGTGCGGTGGCCCATAGAGTATTGTGTATATTCGTACGCGCGACCGACGTCAGCGACCGATGTCAGCGTAGGAGGAAATCAAGCCTTATTTGTATGGAGAATTGTACAGCGCCTCTAGCGGTCACTTACGGAAGTACAATTCTCCATATAAATCATTTACGCCGTCGCTAGCGAGTACGGTCACGTAAACTAGTGTAAACTCATGGTAGTGGTACAGTTGCAAGAGAGCAGCGAGGGCCAGTTGCAAGAGAGCGGCGAACGCCAGGATGTACAATGCGGGGTGCGGGGGGGTTTGAATATTTTGTTATGACGTTGTCACGCTAAACAATCGTCCGTAAACCGACTTTACAGACAACCGGTTTTATCATTAGCTTTATTCAATGAAAGAGATCGCGAAGTTTTACCACAAATTTGAAATTCTACGTGGACGAAGTCACGAGAAAAAGCTAGTAGACTCTAAAATGTCTACCAACTCTCGAAACACTAATATTAATGCAACAGCGTTGACCGCCGGAAGTTTCGTCTCGGCGACGCAATAACTCCCTTCCTGTCAAATGGACGTGTTAAGGCATAATGGACTCTATCGCCTTGTGCTAAGACAGTTTTGAGATCCTGGCGTGGCGACGGTGAGGTGTGAAGGGCTATGATGTAGTGTAACCAGTATAAGACTTATGGGAGCGTTCACAGATCCAGGAACGTTCTAAATAGGTCTTAACAATGTGGGGTTTAGCAATACTTTAGTGAAGTTATGTTAACATTGCGTACGGTTGTGGCACTGTAAGGATACTGGCACGCGGAAGATCTATGGTCATATTTTGTAATTTAAATTAAGAAGAGTACCTACTCTGAATATGAGCTCTTGTTGAGTTCGAAACGCGTCAGTGTAGTTTGGTGGTGGTGATAGTTGGGTTTGTGTACATACATTCAAAGTCAAAATCAATACAATGACATGATCTAGTAGTTTTTAAATTTTTTTTTAATAGGTCGGTATGTTGTTTTTTTTTAACTGTAACAATAATAATATAATAATAATAATTTTATTTAATCAGACAACAAGGATCCATAATAATATTAGTATTTCACTTATGACTATGTTAGTATACATATTGAACAAGTGGCATTGTGTTTTTAATTAAATTTTGCTATACCGAGCAGAAGGTTTTTATAAAATCGGTCAAGCGCAAAAACAGATTTTGCTATATGTCATAGTTTCCGAGTTCTCCATACTGGCCCGTTTGGATTGATCATCCTGTATTAAATTAAAACGTCATGCTATTGCAAATAGCGATCGTCATGAACAATTAAATTACTGTTTTTATCCATTTTGCATCACAAATTATCGTTCGATTATAAAGAAAAAATTGTCATGCAAAGTCACGCGCGCGTTGAAATCTTTCCTTTAACCACGTCCGGTAGCTGCGTCATATCAATTTGTACCTTATCAGAAGGAGTTTTAGCTTAATTTTGAAGATTTTAAGGTTTCTAATGGCGTGACAAGGTTCTACGTCACGCACAGAGGTTGTTTACTTCAAGTTGACATTCTGAAGGTGGTTGTGAAGTTCTTTGTATGTTTTATTGGAGTATTCAAGTTTTTGTGATAAATAACATTTTTAGCACATCTTTTTGTTGACGATTCTTGACTATATTGTCATCGGTGTAAACATATAGGTTTTACCAAAACTCGACGATGACCTGGTACCAGGCGAAAGGCCAAATTAGGACAGTTATGAAAAAATAACAATAAAACCCTGTCACTTAGTTAAAAGATAATAGACATTTGAAAATATGTATGTATTTGACTTCTCGTATGGTAGGTACCAGGTGATCGTTGAGTTCTGGGACAGCCTGTATATTATTATATCTGACCGTGTTTCGAGTATTTCTGACCATTGAAAGTGGGTTCACCATTATCATCGTCATTTCAGCCGAAAGGCCTCCCCCAAGGCTCGCCAAACAGATCGGTCCCGCGCCATCCGCGTCCAACGCGACCCCACAACCTTAACCGGGTCATCGCTCCATCTTGTTGGAGGCCTACCTACACTGCGTCTTCCGGTCCGTGGATGCCACTCGAGAATGTTTTTAAAGTGGATTAAAATGTAGTAATACAAATTATCTCCATACAAAATGTCATAAGGATCATATAAAACCGGCCGAGTGCGAGTCGGAAATTTGTAGGTCTGTATGTCAAAATATACGCCGTGGACACCCGTATCTATTATAATCCAGTGTTAGCAGAGCTCTGCTTTCAAGTAAAATATACGCAGCGGGGTGGGCATCATTTTATTGGTAATTCGGGACCCCCCCACAAATTACATGGTATAGTTTTCAGATTTTTCTCAATACTTGTAGTATAAGACGGTATTACTTGCCAAATTTCAATACAATACCCTCTAAAATTTGATTCCTTTGAGAGTGTCGAAATTTGCGGTTTTTGTGGCATAAACGGCCGTATCTTTTTTTTAAGTTAACATAGAAGTTTGATTTTTTCACAGCTTCAAGGGACCGTAGACCTGAATATATGATTCTAATTTCAACTTGATACCTTCACGCGTTCCCGAGATAAAAGGTCTTGACATACGGACGGACGAACGGAGACCGAAGTGATCTTATAAGGGGACCCCGTTTTTTTCCCTTTTGAGGTAGAATCCTAATACCTGATTTACACTCTCGCCTCGTCACGCGTCACGCTCCGGACGCGAGCCTCAAAATCAAGGCAAATCACGAGACGAGGCGCGAGGCGCGCCTGTTCACACGTTCGTCTCGTGGCTCGTCCCGCAGTTCGTCTCGCCACTCGTACGCGAGTGTAAACCAGGTATCAGGCTCGCGTCCGGAGCGACACGACGAGGCGAGGCACGAGGCGAGGTGACGAGGCGAGAGTGTAAATCAGGTATCAATACTATATTCTGCAAGCAAGTGCATCGGGGCATGCTAGGCTAGCTCAACGCAGTAGGTATGTATGTACCTACATAGATATAAGTAGACCTAACAAACTGGGTCAAGAAACGTAAACAGCTAATGGAGGTCTAAGCGAACTTGCTCTGATTCTGCTTTAATATGCATTTATAATGAAAGATACGAATAAGAATACATTTATGAATGCAATTAATTAATTACAATTTATACTAAATACTAGCTGTTGCCCAAGAATAGGGGTATAAAATAAAAAATAGCCTACGACCTATTCGCAGACCTACCAAATATAGACAAAAAATTTCATAAAAATCGGTCATGCCGTTTAACGGGACTTCGATAGTTCCGTGACACGAGATTTTTATATATTAGAAGAAGATAGATAGCACTGCCGAAGATTTATCTATACTAATATTATAAATGCGTAAGTGTATCTGTCTGTTACCTCTTCCCGCTTAATTAAACCGCTGAACTGATCAAGACAAAATTTGGTACAAAGATAGTTTGAGTGAGTGACGGGAAATGACATAAACTACGATTTTTAATTTCGTGGAATTCTGACAAATGCCAGATTTTGACGTTTCAGAGGCAACAAACCTTTTTCATTTTAAATCTATTTATTATTTTAGAAACAATAAAATAGGCACATTACTAATTAGAAATGATTTTTAATCGGTGATCAGGAATAACAAAAAGCGATAAAGTCGGCCATACTGAATAACTTTTCCCATGGGACCAATACGAAAATCGGGAAAAAAAATCCGTGGTTCAATTCATGGAGGCTGGTGAGGCCCTGAAGTTTTCTATGAAATAGCTGATTTTTTCACCCCGACTTTCGTATTGGTTCCATGGGAAAAGTTATTCAGTATGGTCGTCTTCATCGCTTTTTGTTACTCCTGCTCACCGATTAAAAATCATCGTGTAAATATAGTGAAGGAGAGCTTTTACTATAAGAAGTTATCAGTTTTCATTTAATAGTCTATATTTATTTCATAGGTTTTTAAGAGATTCGTGAATTCATGGTACGTGTGAGACAGTTTATAATGATAATAGTCCTCTTTAAAAATCATAACACATAGCTAAAAACAAAAACTTTTCAAGGAAATAATAATACCAATCAACGAAAACGACAAAAATAATACGGAAACAGGAATGCGAGCACATACGAACATTCAAGACAGAAGCCGAATGACTTTAATATTGTTTTGACAAAAGAATGATATTTGATGGTTTTTATTATTTAAGTATGTAACTTGTCTATGAAATATTAAATTACAAACCTCTTGAGACGACGATTGAAACTTAATATATAACTATTAATTATAATTTAAGTCCGAAAGTTTACGATATATGTCAATCATCGCAATGATACCCGAGACAATTTATTTTTTACTCATAAAAGGGTTAAATATTTTATTACGTCTGAACAGTTACATCAAAAAATATTCTAACTGCGTATTAATTAATGATTTATTACATTATGTCCAATTTTAATGTATAATATACTAAGGAATTTGTGCTCTGTATTTTCTAGTTTTTGTTTCATCTCGTTTAAATTTTCAGGAAATATTTTTTGCCTAGTAACACTAAGAAATGTCAGAATTCCACGAAATTAAAAATCGTAGTTTAGATAGAATAGGTAGTAATTCTTTGAGGAGGTTATATCATTTGTAGGTAGATTAACAAAATTTATGTTTGTGTTGTCTATTTTAGGTTCTCATCCGATTTCTGCACACCAAAGTCACCGAACAACGGCCAATCGATAGTGTCTTTCTCAACCTCGACATTGGCAGAATCATCAATAGTATCGATGGAGCTATATTTTCAAAAATTGAATTGAATTGAATTGAGGAGGTTATATTAGATTGAAGATATAGGTACGCCATTTTTCATCCTGGTAAAACGTTTATTATCATTTATTAGATTAGCGTAGTTAATGCCAGCAGAAACAAAGTTTGTATTTTATGATAGTGTTATAAAAAACAATATTATATTTTGCACTTCACTGCACTTCCCACGATTCCCACGGTTTTGCATTGAAATATACTTTTAGAATGTATCTACATATATTTTAGTCGTGTGACCTTTAGATCGCAAACTTGAGTACCTACCTACCTATTTATTTAATACTACATTTCAATTTGATAGGGACAAATTACTAGAAAAAAATATTAATCGAATACATAACCTCTTTTGTGAAGTCGGTTAAAAAGGGTCTTGACAAATAGACTGACAACGAAGTGATCCAAAACGTGCTACTTTTTCTTATTGACGTACGGAAGTAAGCTTAAACGTAATTCCTATTAATGTTTTTTGCAGTCTTACCAACCGTAGTTATTTCCTACCTCCCTACTTCCTACACAAAATGTTAGTGTCACTGTCATTAGTGATAACTAAAAACCAAGCTCAAGTTCAACCCGTTTTAGATAAACAAGCGTTTACTAACTGTTAATAAACGTAACTGTTGTTTTAATGAAGCGAGAAATCGTGAGCTAGACCTAGAAAGGTATCTTATGTTTTAAAGTTGACACGACTGTATCTAATCATTGGATCTCTACCCCTTTGAGATTAATTTAGAAAGTATTCGAAAGGTAAAGTACTCATTTTCAGTCTTTTATACTTAAAAAAGTAGAATAAGTACGTGGCTTAAAAATAAAGAAGCCGCAGCACGTTGAAGCAATAAAAAAAACTTGTTGGCACTAGATGTTGGGAAAACAATCGAACGCAAAAAAAAATCCAAATTCAAAACTAAGAGTTGCCACTCGCAACCCAATAAGACCCGATCGCAAACTTTTTCTAACCGGCCAGTACTTTCGTACGGCAACGGTACCGACCTGCTAAGTGCCTCGTGTCTTGAGCAGCGACGGCTGCCAACACCAGGAGTGCCAGCCAGCACCCACCGGCACAACGCATGTTAACTTCACAAACACATCAACACTGCACAAAAGCACGCACAATTTTGGAACTTCTGGAAAGTTTTGGGAAAGTTTCGTTCTGTTGCCGCGACGCGTAGCGTCTCGAGTGAGCGCGGGTGAGTGACTGAGCCGGCCGGTGCGCGGGTGGCGAGCGCGGCCCGCTAAATGCCGGCAAAGCCTTCCGACGTGTTGGGGGAAATCCCCGATACATTTTCAACAATTATCACATGATCAATGTTTGTAGTATAGATGAGTTTTTGTTTTAAATAGCTAGTATTTTGGGCTTAATTTTCTCTGACAAGTTCACTACTGGCAAAGATTGGAAACAGGAAAAAACAATTAAATTATATTTAAAAAATATTATAAAATACGCCTAGTCTTGATCAAATGTACAACTGTAATTTTAAGCAACTGTTTTAGTGTGATATTTATAGTTATATTTGTCTGATAATTTCTTAAACGTTAAGGTTGCCTATTGCTGCTTATCTTTAGATAGTATTTTTCATGGTAATGGTGCTCAATAAAGTTAATTTGGATTTGTAGCTGAGTTTGCATAAAGTCCATATGACTTCAAACAGCTACTTAGCTGCTATGAAATCGTAACTTCCAAAGGGGCAATCACATTAAATATATTTGTTTCCAGATGTACGTACACTGTATTTAGGTTCACATTTAACGTTTTATAAACCGTGAATCATCAAAGCTGTTAGTAGATAAATTATTCCGTAAAGACAAACTGACATATTACACTTAAGTATTAGATTACCACAGTTGTAATACGAACCTAATTTTGTACCTCATGTAAATTAGCAAGGCGATATGTAGAATTTTTGAATCTAACTCTATGAGTATTAGAAACGGACATTACTGGTGTACTTAGTTTATTATTTATAATTAAGCCAATCACTTTAATATCGAGTCGTGCCCATTTTAAGAGACCGATATTAAAATCATGTGTTGCGACCAATTGTTTAATTAATCGTTAATTATTATTCACTATAAAAAAAACTTTGCGATACGTGGTTTCGATTAAAAACTTCCAACCTTTGAATACCTCTCACAGTTTATCTTCAAAAACAAACAAAATCAATAAAAAAACTCAAATTAAAAAAAAATACATAAAATTAAATTTTAACGGACTCTAGAAAACTACAAAAATAACATGTTACTCACCAGTTTGAAGTCAGTGAATTAGCCCGAACAGGAGTGGACCTAGTCAATATACCTTACCTACGTACCATTTATTGGGTTTCTATCACTCCTGCATTGCGACGAGCATTAATTTCTTAACAACTGTGTTTACCTATGTACTAGAAATGCAAACCGTGAAATATTTGTTATTCAGTAGTTCTGGTTGCCAACTGAAGCTTTGACAGAGTTCTGTAAAAAAAACATACAACCGAATTAATAACCTTACTTTTTGAAGCCGGTTAATAAAATTGTACTCGTTGTTTTACTTTGAGCTAATTAAATTATAAATTAACTATCACGGAACAATTTGCACCAATTGAAGTAAACAACATTGACCTATAATAACAACAAGACACCCAATCGCTTAACAAAAGTTCCTCAAAAAACGTCCGAGCGGCGTTGTGTGTACGTATACATCAATTTATACAGATAAAATTAACAGCATTCATTCAAATTAACACCTTGTTTCGTAGCAGTAATGTTTAATGTCAATTGAATACGATCGTTCGAAGTAGTGACATGACGTCACGCGCTGGAAACCGCCTAAAGAGTAAAGAATGCAGTGGAGTGGTCATGCGAAGCGGAAGCTAGACTGTCTGTCTCTTTTTTTCTCGTGAGTTTGATTACGGTGCGAAAGAGACATATACGAATACGGGGCGAGAAGTGACGTTGCAATCAACGCGCGGTCGAAACACAACTGAACCAAAAGCCTACACAATAGACGCGTGTGTAGGCTTTTGCTTCCGACAGTTTTTGAGCGTGATTGGGAGTCTAGTTGTTATTATAGGTCAATGGTAAACAACAACAACAAACAAAGCTTGTGTTGAAGCTTTGTTTGTTGTTGTTTAGCTTGGGACCGATTCGTTAGGCGAGCCTTGGGGGAAGCCTATGTTCAGCAGTGTAGTCTTTCCGCTGAAATGTATTATGGATACTAGGCAACGAATTTTATTAACATTCTTAAATAGATAGGTATTAAACATCCAAGACTCGAATTTTACTTATATCTTTACCTAAATACCTTGATAATAAATAAGTGACGTCATAAGTTCCTATTTTATTTAAATAATTACTTAATCATACAGAAATAAAAAAATATAATTAACGACCGCCTTAGCTTAGTTGGTAGTGACCCTGCCTACGAAGCAAGAGGTCCTGGGTTCGAATCCCGGTAAGGGCATTTATTTGTGTGATGAGCACGAATATTTGTTCCTGAGTTATGGATGTTTTCTATGTATTTAAGTATTTATTTATCTATATAATTGAGATTATGGGAATTTCTAGTAATTAAAGCAGGATTAGTTCACCAAAACTTTAATCAACTTAACGTACAATAACACAGCAAGAAAAACTAGTTAACAATGGCGAGGGCAGTGTTGCCATCTATACTACACAATACACAACTTAGTTAAATTTTGTTTTTAAGTTTCTAATATATATAAGTATGTTTATCGTCGTCTAGTACCCATAGTACAAGCTTTGCTTAGTTTGGGACTAGGTCGATTTGTGTAAGATTGTCCCCTAATATTTATTTATTTATTTATTTATTATATACTAGAACAATTATTAACCTAAAACAAAGCCTAAAACTAATTCTTCATATCGCCTTGCTAATTTACATGAGGTACAAAATTAGGTTCGTATTACAACTATGTAATCTAATGCTTAAGTGTAATATGACAGTTTATTTTTACGGAATAATTTATCTAATAACAGCTTTTGATGATTCACGGTTTATATATTACTTAAAATACCAATTTCCCCATAAACACCCGTTAAACCCCTAAATCCCCCTAATTCCCGGGTACGCCCAACCAGCGGCAACCCGGCTCCCACAGGTGGTTGCAGGTAGCGAGTAAACAAGCGACCATTTCTTTATCGCTGCAGCCTGTAGGTAGCTTGTAGGTCAGAATTGCGCTGCGTATAATAGTACATTACTTTGAGTGCATTATGCACGTAATACTTACCGAGTACTCGCTCCTATAACAATGTGACAATGTGAATGGATTACAATACAACAACAGAACTAATAAGTAATACCTATCTAGTGGCTCTGTGGACGGACTGCAGGCGCCGTTACCTTGCGCAGAAAATACATAGGCCAGTTTTTAACCCCCGACACAAAAGTGGGGTGTTACACAAGCATGCAAAATTTCGGCTCAATCGGAAACCGGGAAGTGGGTCAAAAACATACAAGATTTGAATTTTGGACACACACCATTGAATTTCTTCGTAGGACGTGCAGGTTTTCTCACATTTCCTGTGCTTTACGTTGTTTGCCTTTTGAATATCGTAAAGCTCGTGGTAAACCTTAGATGTGCGAGTCTAGATTTGAACCCACGATCCTCCGCTTGAGAGGCCATTAGGTCAAACCACTAGGCTACTTCAGTAACATGTATTAATGATGATTGATGACCCAAAACTCAAGTGACCTTTCCAACTAGCACACGAAACTGATGATTGTTTGACAACAATTTAAACTCAGCATTTTAAATGTTACGTTTAAATATAAAACAAAATAAGCAAAGTTAATTAATTACACTGAGTTGCATAATCGATTTGCACTTTCAAAACCTCGTATCACGCTCACATGTGTATTGTAAAGTCAGTCTTATTATTAAAGAATTAAGACTTAACTTCGAAAGACCGAAGGGTCAATGTGTGAGTTTTGGAAAGAGATGTTTTATGTAACAGTGACCTCAAACCCATGTATAGGTAAGTAAAGTACATATATCAAAATACACACTCTTAACAACCGTATCGATTAAAATCCATTGTTAGCATCATTCTTTTTCTAAGCAAAATATTCGTAGGGATGGGGTTGGACTCCTTTTCGTTGAATATTTTAATAGTCTTTTTTCTTTCTTAATGTACATACCTACATACTCTTAGTTCAGGATAGTTGTATACAGGGTTATTTGTAATTCACTAGCATCCTTTTAACCCTAAACTCCTACCACTTAAACAAATGTTTTTTGTTTTACAGCTTTTGTCATAACTTAATATTTTTGGTGTAATAACGTTTTGAAAATTTGAGATTAGCTCTTATTTTTACGATACTCTGTGTATTTGTATGAGAAAAAAAGTGCTTCATTTTAAAAAGTCGTAAAACAAAAAACATTTGTTTGAGTGATAGGAATTCAGGGTTAAGAGGATGTCAGTGAATTACAAATAACCCTGTATTAAATATTGTATACTTAAGTGTCATTGTTATTAACAAATTTATTTAAAAACTTGAAAAAGATCAAGTAACTATCAATAAAACAAATATTTTACTTACATAACGTTATATCAGTTGTTTGAACCTGCCCTAACGAATTCTAACACGCTTTTATTACAATAATACAACAACAGAGGAATAAACACTTTACAATACAAACTAAGTAATGCGATAAAAATGTCCATAAAGAAAATCATATAAATCGATTTTCTAATGGTACCTATGTACAGTCGCGGAATGAAAAGGTTCGTCACTTTTCGACTCTATATCAAAGAGTTAAGGTCGAAAGTGACGAACCTTTATTCCGCTACCATACGAAGGAAATCGCGTCCTTGGAACTTTTTCACAGGAGTTTGCTTGCTTCTGCGCTTAAGCTACTTACACATGCTCGTTACTAGCACGAAAGCATACTACTGACGAGCAAATGCTACCTACTAGTGTGTGTACTGGGCATGCTATTAAGCATGCTTTTTAGTGGCATAGCGCTCTTTTCAGCCTGCTATTCCAGAGCATTATTTGGCATTGCCTAGGGGCCCACGGGCGTAGCCAGGTTTCAGTATCGGGGGGGAGCGGGGAGGGGGTTCAGAAAACAAAACAACAAAAATGTGAATGAAATGACAGGTAATATTATGATATATTTTTTTTTAATTAAGTAACAGTTGTTAACGGATTGAAGAAATATTTTGAATATTTCGTGGGGGTTTGAACCCCCAAACCCCCCCCCCCTCGCTACGCCCTGCCTCCAATACGCCTTTGCGACAATACCTCGTATTTCCGGTAGCTTTTCCCAGTCGGAGTTTTAATTTTAAAAGGAGGATATATGTATCTCGCTTAGCACAGTTCTTAAATCTTAGCAACGGTCTCCCGACGTTTCTCTTAAGCCCTCCATTCCTACGACGGCGATGAAGCGTGCCCAGCGCGTTCCCTAACACAGAATCATATACACGGTGCCGCACTATCGGTGTGTCGCCGTATATATGATTCAGTGTATCAGAGCGCGCTGGGCACGTTCCGTTGGCGCCCCCGCTTTGGTTTGTGGTGGCCTATAGCATTTCCCACTGCGCCGAGCAAGACATGTGGTAATCGAGAGGTCTCCACTCTGTAACATGCCGTAGCCAACGTAACCGCTGTTCTTAAACATTATCAAAGACGCTCATGGAAAAATGACTTCTACAGTTTTATTCAGCATTGCGAATCATAAATTACCTACAATTATCGTCGTCGGAACCAGTTCATGGGGTTCCCAAACAGCGGTCCGAGTACAGGAAAAACCTGTTCAGGTCTGTTATTATCAGCCGCTTCGGTTTTTATTTGCCGATAAGTCGATTAAGAGGAATGATAACATAATAACTATTTTTTATGAAGGCTTTGGAACAAAATACGTAGAAATACTTACTTGTTAAATTCTAATCACAACAACCTTGTATATATCTATAACAACAATAACGTGACCCACAAAAACACGAAAATGGATCTTTGAATACGAAATTTGTCTTCTACATTTTATAAAAACCGGCCAAGAGCGTGTCGGACCCGCCCAAGGTAGGGTTCCGTAGCCATTACGAAAAAATGCAAGTAATATTTTTCTAAGGATTTCGTATGTGTACGGAATCATCCAAGTTTAGGTATGTTTTATACCTTAGGCTACTATTTACTCTTAAACTACAAATAATTTCCAAGCAATCTTAGCCGCTATAATTTTCTTAGTAAATTTGATATATTTACTACCCTTCTGAATTTTTTCAAATTTTTCCACCCAACAGTTTAGATTTTAGAGGGGGGGGGGACGGCCGATTTTAATGAAAATGTTCACTTTAAAGTTGAATATTTCGCAAATAGATCACTGAATAGAAAAATCATGTTAGCAACCCCGCAATGATTTTAAAAGGCCTATCCAACGATACCCCACACTATAGGGTTAGCTGAGAAAAAAAAAATCACCCCCACTTTACGTCTATGGGAGGTACCCTAAAAAAAAATATTTTACTTTTTTTATTCAATCACTTTGTCGGCGTGACTGATATATATATTGATGCCAAATTACAGCTTTCTAGTACTAACAGTCTCTGAGCTTAGCCGCGGACAGACAGACAGACAGACGGACAGACATGGCGAAACTATAAGGGTTCCTAGTTGACTACGGAACCCTAAAAACTAGTTAAGTATGTAACTTAACACCTCCACAAAAGACGGCAACTTATTTAGAAAAACTTAAAAATCCCTAATAAAAATCTTTCGTCATCATCATCCCAGCCTATACAGGGTTATTTGTAATTCACTGACATCCTCTTGACCCTGAATTTTTATCACTCAAACAAATATTTTTTGTTTTACGACTTTTTAAAATGAAGCACTTTTTTCCCATAGTATCGTAAAAATAAGAGAAGAGGTAGAGCGAACTCCCACCTAAAAGGCCGGCAACGCACTTGTGACTCTTCTGGTGTCGCAGGTGTCCATGGGCGACGGTAATCGTTTACCATCAGGCGATCCGTCTGCTCGTTTGCCCCCTATACCATAAAAAAAAAGGTAATCTCAAATTTTCAAAACGTTATTACACCAAAAATGTTAAGTTATGACAAAAGCCGTAAAATAAAACAAAAAAACATTTTTTTAAGTGGTAGGAGTTTAGGGTTAAAAGGATGCTAGTGATTTACAAATAACCCTGTATACACCCCACTGCAGGGCACAGGCTTCCTCTCAAAATGAGAGGGCTGGGTAGTTCCCACGCGGGCCCCGTGCGGATTGGGAACTTCAAACACACATTGAATTTCTTCGCAAGTGTATGCAGGTTTCCTCACGATGTTTTCCTTTACCGTAATTTCGCACATAAATTTCGAAAAACTCAGAGGTGTGAGCCCGGACTCGAACCCACGGCCCTCTGTTCAAACTAGGCCACCACGGCTTTTTTACTAACCTTTACTAGAACCTTACATAGTAAAAATATTGCAATATATCACCTGGGGGTATAAAAATTAGCCTACGACCTATTCTCAGACCTACTGAGTACTTATAGATAAAAAAGTTTCATAAAAATCGGTCAAGCCGTTTCGGAGGAGTTCGATAACAAACACCGTGACACGAGATTTTTATATATTTGATACATACTCTTTCATTATCATCATCATCATTTCAGCCGTAGGACATTCACTGCTGGACATAGGACGGTTGGAAGAGACTTGCATCCACCCTGAACCTGCGACACTGCCCTGTGATAATACTCTTTGCTTACTGCCAAGCCAACTTACTGCTCCGTCAGTTCTACGAGCAATGTTGCCCACTGCCACTTAAATCTGGCAACACTCCAAGCTATCAACAACCTTGGTCCTCCTACAGATTTCCTTTCTGATACGATCACACTGGGAAACTCGGAGCAAACCTCGCTCTTCAACTTCAAAGTCATTCATAGAGAAGCGATAATAAACATACAAATTTTCCTTGCGCCGATATCTCCACACAAAAGACGCAAAACACTGGATTTTCCCCGCCAACTTGAGTAAACAGTCACGCGTGGCGCTGTCGTCGCGATTCAAGACCAAGTTAGTACACCGTCCGTTATTTAGTTCCTGGCTTCGCCACGAATAAGTTAAGTTTGTTAAAGCTGGACATTACTTACCATGACGTCCTTGTTAAATTGCATTTTAAATACCCTTTAAATGCTTTGTTTAATTTGATGAATAAGCTTGAAGATTATCAAAAACATTGTCTGTTTAGGTTTTTTTTTTTTTAATACAGGGTTATATGTAATTCACTGACATCCTCTTAACCCTGAATTCCTATCACTTAAACAAATGTTTTTTGTTTTACGACTTTTTAAAATGAAGCACTTTTTTTCCCATACAAATACCTACACAGAGTATCGTAAAAATAAGAGGTAATCTCAAATTTTCAAAACGTTATTACACCAAAAATATTAAGTTATGACAAAAGCCGTAAAACAAAAAACATTTGTTTAAGTGGTAGGAGTTTAGGGTTAAAAGGATGCTAGTGAATTACAAATACTTAACCCTGTATAATCCTACCCCCGACGGGTCGTCGAGGCCTGTACTAATCTAGGTTACATTCATACCAGTTCTCGCTTGTTCTACTTCTCGTACTTTTATTCTGCATACAATATCTTCCTTTCATCCATCATATCTTTTATATTCTTGTGGGATCCCTCCCACCTACGACTATACTATTTAGTTAATTAATAAATGCATAAAGGACTTCCAATGAGTGTACACAGGGATTATAGATTTATTTATTTGTAGCTAAGGATTGTTGGCTGAGGTTTATTTATTTAATTTCCTAACAATACAATAATATTACATTTATCTTCAGACATTTCTGGTAGGTTAGGTTTCTGTCTGTTTAGGTTGTAAGAGCCGGATGAGATAGAACCACCAAGCTAGCGTGGACACACAATCGCCCGCTACTGTTCTGATGAAAATAATATAATAAATAGTTTTATAATTAATAACAGATATTTTAGGACAAGTAGTACTTACCGATGAAAGGAAATAACTGGATCAACAGCTCCAACTTTATTGGCAGTGTTTGAACAAGTAATTATTGAACAACGAGTCATTTTGTTTTTAAAATGTGACGTCGCACGCAGACCGCGGTTGGGAGCAGACTGAAGTTCGCGGCGAGCATTGGGGCTTATAAACACCATTTGGCCAGTCGACGTACGTTAACTCTTTCCTTCTATCTCGATATATTTCTGTGGTCAAGACAGTACTGTTCTGTCCCGGCGTGTGCGTTCAGATTGTAGCAGTACTGTACTGCCTACTGTCCTGCCCGACTGTTCTGCCCTCGTGTGAAACGGGCATAAGCTAAGGTAGCTGTGCGAGAAAGATGCACTATGAAGATGAGCAGCCGCGAGGCAGCTGTGCGAAGAAGATGCGCAGCTCGAGCTATGAGGCCGGGGGCGCACTGGTAAGGCGACCAGCGACGCGACGCGACGGCGACTAAATCAAACATAGTTCGAAATATGTGAGCAGCCGCAGCGGCCGCAGCAGCGACGGCAACTAAATCAACTATGTTTGATTTAGTCGCCGTCGCGTCGCGTCGCCGGTCGCCTTACCAGTGCGGCCCCGGCCTGACAGGGGCGCGCGGAGCGGCAGCGCGGTGAGGGGGGGACGGCTTAGTTGAACCCGTTTCCACCAGTGCTATGCTATGTGGACCAATAAACATGTTTGGTGGATATCAGCAGGGGCGTAGCTACCGCCGTATATGCCGTATCAATTATACGGGGCCCCCAACGTGCTTAAGCAAAAATTAATACTTAAAAACTTCCCAAATTTTTTTTTATTTCTAAAATGACAAAAGTCAAAAAAAAGCAAAAGTGACAGATAGATAATTATGTTGAATAAATATTTCTTTTAATTTTATGCAAACATTTTTATTTCTTTTGTGAGAAATCTTTACCCTTCATAAGGGGCCCCCAAACAAATTTTTATACGGGGCCCCGCCAAGGCACGCTACGCCACTGGATATCAGACACATCCATAGCAACGTAGCAAAGCACATCTCTGGTAGAAAGGCACCCTAAAAAAGGTAAGGAAAGGATAGGTAAGGAAGAAGGGAATAGGGGAGGGGGAGGTGGAGAGGTATTTAATTGGGCCCCCGGCGCTCTCACTGACCGTACGAAACGCAGCAGTACTGCTGCTTCACGACGGTAATAATTAGTTAATAATAATTAATAAGGTAATAAGAAGTGTGACTGTAAGTAGGTAGATGAAACGATAAATTAAAATCATGTGAGTAAATACTTAAGTAACTCAACTGCATCAGTTCATTTTCCTTACAAACTAATTTGCGGCCTGCACTTTGTATGCATTGTCTCAACCTTTATTGTCTCAAATGCAAGATGCGTCAGAAAAGCCAAATGACTGTCCTTGCCATGGCAAAAAGTCGTATATCTCGTTGAAACGGTCATATTATAGGACCTTTGGTAGCTTTGATCACCCTAATTGAGTCAGTATGGCATCCGGTCTTCGTTGAATTACGTTGAAACTGATACTTGGAATTCATATGAATGCAATGTACATGGCCATTGAGCTATTAAAACTAACAATGAATGTTCTCCAGAGACGGGTTAAGCTCTGTAGGCTGTAGGCCACACCACATCTATACTACTTTTATAGTGTAAATAGACTTGAAAAATAAAATGAAATTAAATGTATTCCAGATATAATTCCATGTGTAGGGCGTATTTGTTTACTTACAACATATCTCACCGTGCTTTATTTTTGTCATGTGCCGCGGCCACGGAGCTTCTAGGTTACGTTACATTTGCCTTGGTCGCCTGATTTGCCTATAGGCTGAACGGATAATCTGAGGCCCTACCACGAAGTGCATAATTCGAACTTCGTTTTGTGCCGTCCCGCTCACGCTAATATGATTTGACACGAGAGTGAGAGGGATAATACGATACGAACTTCGATTTTCGAATTTCGTAGTAGCGCCTCTGGCCCTTATCTTAGCATTAGAGTGAGCAAAAAGGCATCAAACCAAAATTGGCTATGAAACTACTCTTTATTTTAGTGGCAATACTTACTGAATTAATATCACTAGGTACTAAAGTCTGGTGCAATCATCAGGAAAATCGCGTGAGATGGGGTAGTTCTGTCACAGAGGCATACAGGTTGGAGTGTGGAGTGCGACAGGGGGGGCTGACCTCGCCTAATTTGTATGTGAATCAGCTGATTGTCGAGCTTAGCAGCACCAAAATTGGGTGTGATGTTGGCGGCGTGTGTATTAACAATATGAGCTACGCTGATGACATGGTGCTGCTGAGACCGTCCACCAGTGCCCTAAGGAGGCTCTTGGCGATATACATGTGAATCCTATATGGAGGCCCATAGGCTCAAATATAATGCGAATAAGAGTGAGTTGCTAGTATTCAAGGCGGGTAACAAAGTGTACCTATACAGAATATTACCTGTAGTCTCACTTTGTGGTACACCTCTTCGACGGATCTCGCAATTTAAGTATTTGGGCCACTGAAGATCTCCGAGATCCAACGTCGATATGGAGAGAGAACGTAGGTCGTTGGCAGTTCGAGGGAATATGTTGGCTCGTAGATTTGCACATTGTACAGTACCAGTTAAGATTACGCTGTTTAAAGCTTATTGTCAATCGTTATTGTACACGTGCAGTCTATGGATCAGCGGGAAATAGCATACAACGACCTGCGAGTCCATATAACAATGTGTTTAGGATGCTGTTGGGGCTGCCGCGGTATTGCAGTGCGTCGGGCATGTTTGCGGAGGCGCAGGTCTATGGTTTTGCAGCCGTCCTGTGTAAGAGGTGCGCTTCGCTCTATGCCCGTAACCGCGTCAGCCCTAACAGAATCCTTAGTGCACTGACTGACCGGTGGGATTCTCCGCTATTGAAGAAGTGGATGAAACTCCACACTTCTTCTTAGTAGTATAGTTTTTATTATTTTTATTATTTTACTAACTCTAGAAATAAGTTTGTCCACTAATACAATGAGTCATGTTACTTGAATAAATTATTTGAATTTGAATTTGAATTTGAAATAGGTACTGGCCCCAGAGAATTAAGTAGTAGGTAAGTACGTACTTAGCTCAAGCTTTACTTAGCTTACTTTGGGACTGAGTCAATTGGTGTGAATTGTCCCGTGATATTTATTTATTATTTTTATTTAAGGGCGTTTGTGCACTACAATGAATATTACTGTCCGGCAGTCCTATACATTTAAGGCATGAAAAAAACGGACCATGTAAACTCAGACTTCCGGACAGTAAAATTTATTGTAGTGCACAAACGCCCTAAGGGTCACAGAATCCAGGCCAAAAAATCTTTAAAAAAACCGGCCAAGAGCGTGTCGGACACGCCCAAGGTAGGGTTCCGTAGCCATTACGAAAAAATCAAGTAATATTTTTCTAAGGATTTCGTATGTGTACGGAATCATCCAAGTTTAGGTATGTTTTATACCTTAGGCTACTATTTACTCTTAAACTACAAATAATTTCCAAGCAATCTTAGCCGCTATAATTTTCCTAGTAAATTTGATATATTTACTACCCTTCTGAATTTTTTCAAATTTTACCACCTAACAGTTTAGATTTTAGAGGGAGGGGGGGGGACGCTCGATTTTAATGAAAATTTTCACTTTAAAGTTGAATATTTCGCAAGCAGATCACTGAATAGAAAAATCATGTTGGCAACCCCGCAATGGTTTTAAAAGACCTATACAACGATACCCCACACTATAGGGTTAGCCGAGAAAAAAAAATCACCCCCACTTTACGTCTATGGGAGGTACCCTAAAAAATTTTTTTTTACTTTTTTTTATTCAATCACTTTGTCGGCGTGACTGATGTACATATTGATGCCAAATTACAGCTTTCTAGTACTAACAGTCTCTGAGCTTAGCCGCGGACAGATAGACAGACAGACGGACAGACATGGCGAAACAATAAGGGTTCCTAGTTGACTACGGAACCCTAAAAACTAGTCAGAGGGATAGAAACGTCATCTGTTGTATTATGCCCGTTCCACACGAGGGCAGTACAGTCGGGCAGGACAGTAGGACAGAACAGTTTGAAAGGGCAGTGGTGTTCAAATGTAGAGCGAAAGATTAGGACAGTCCAAGTGAAATCGCCACTTTAAAACAAGTCGGAACGTGCGCGCGCTCGCTGTCCAGTATGCTTAGTATAAGTTTTACTTCACCAAATACTTCTCGATCGCGTTTACGTAAAAAAATCAATTACTATGGAAACATGGACAGCGCTTCCACGCGCGTGCGTCCATGTTTCCATAGAATTTAAATTTTTACCTAAACGCGATCGAGAAGTATTTGGTGAAGTAAAACTTATACTAAGCATACTGCCCTTTGCACTGCACTGCCCTCGCGTTCACACAAGTCCAGCCATAAGACAGACGAGCGAGAAAGGTGGTGGGGGAAGCAAACTGCCCCGAAAAAATAGACCGGCGAGCTATTAACTGTTCTGCCTAGGATACCCGTTTCACACAAGGGCAGAACAGTCGGGCAAGACAGTAGACAGTACAGTACTGCTGCAATCTGAACGCACACACCGGGACAGAACAGTACTGTCTTGACAGTATCCTAGGCAGAACAGTTAATAGCTCGCCGGTCTATTTTTTCGGGGCAGTTTGCTTCCCCCACCACCTTTCTCGCTCGTCTGTCTTGTGGCTGGACTTGTGTGAACGCGAAGGCAGTGCAGTGCAAAGGACAGGACACATATGTCAAACTTCGTGATCGCGCATGAATGTGTCTTGTCGCTGTATTACCGGACTGATGAGGTGCAACAAAACTCCATAACTTTCACGCGTCATACGCATAATCAATCTAAACTCTTTGGGATCTGCAATCCTTATTTCCTCTAACTAAAACTTGAACCGAACAACCAAGCTCTGGTCTGACCCAAAGCTTTTCTTTCCTATTTATTTCACTCTCTACAATTTCAATTAGCTCATCCAGAGCTATTTTTGCAGCAATTTTTAGTAAGTGGCGTAAATGTTGCCGTTGTCAGCGTCGACTTTCCATCGCTATTTCACTCGGACTGTCCTACTCTTTCGCTCTACATTTGAACGCCACTGCCCTTCCAAACTGTTCTGTCCTACTGTCCTGCCCGACTGTTCTGCCCTCGTGTGAAAGGGGCATTACCTTCGCCGAGAGATGTCGCTAGACTACTACTTTTTACCACAAATCGCTTTAGGGTATGCGCGCACGAGCAACTTAATCGCAAGGCGATTTATTTGTGTTATGTGTATTTGTATCCCGGGAGTCGCGATGCTACGTGTGCGCACTTCCATACTAACCCATAGACTTGATGTGAGAGACAAAATAGTCGCGGAGACAAAAGTTGCTCGTGCGCGCATACCCTTACAATCAGTGTTCTGTTCTGGCTAAAAGTATTATTGTGCTGATGATAGTTTAATTTGCTCCCTGAAACCACATAAAGATGATAATAAGTAATTTGAACTCTATCGATTTACCTACCTACATCTATGAAATAATAAACAATTAAGTAAGTACCTGCCCTTTGGCAGTTGGCAGCGTTACGTTTTATTCCTTTTTCCAAAATCGGCTGTTGGGTTCATCTCCCACGGCCAGAAATAAATTATAAAAAAGATTTATTCCTATTTTGAATTTCTACGTACTCCCAATGGCGATATCACGCGTTATTCAGCGTTGTAACGTAATCAAATCGAACTGCAACAAGGTTGAGAACAATTGTGCCCGGCACGGGTTTGTACGGCACCTCCGTGACTTGTCATTTTAACTGTTTGCCGCCTAACTATCGCTTATAAGGCTACAGCCTCGCCTAACTATGTTTTAGAAACAATGACTTGTTGAATGATTAGAAGATATACAAAAAATATCATTGATGTTTACTGCATTGTAGCTGGGAAACTACAAACTTGATGACGACCACGACGAATAATATTTACTAACGATAACCAATGTCAAACCAGCTATTATAAATTATAAACCTCCGATTAAGTTTTTTTTTTTAATTTACTACGTACGAATGTCTTAACTATTTTGAGTAAATTTTGGCTCGAGGAAATTAATTTAACCGGAGATTTGATTAACGGCTGATTAAATTGGTTGTTATTATCGTAACTCATGGTTAATACTTAATTGCTTTGGATGTATTGAAGTTAACAACCATTACCGAAGTTAGCTATAGTTAAGTTTCCTCCCTTGTCTTTATATTGAAAAAACCTTAAAGTTTGTTCTACTACTAATACTGTACTAAAGAATGAAAAAAATTCCTTCATTTCTAAATCATAAAATCATAATACCTAGTCAATTAAGTTTTTCAAAATATGTTTGCTTTTATTATGGCAATGATTATCTATAATTATTTATGCTTGCAACTCTGCAAGTAACGTCAAAATGAGACGTTTTCTGCATTTGACAACCACGGTACCACGGAATTGCCTTAATTTATTTTGTCATTTGCAAAAGAGAAGTATTTAGTTCTTCGTGCTTTAAGCAATTGCTTATATTAACTTCTGACTAAAATTAGATCCTTAATAATTGATTTAAGTAATTAAAGACACATTTTGTAGGCATTTAATATTTTAATTTCATCGTGACGTGACAAGCCTGTTCTTGTTTCATGTTTGTTTGTGGTTAAGTGTAAGAAAGAAACGTCTCTTGACCGAGACGCGGCGATAAAAGACGATGCAATGCAACAAAACTGATGTTTTTCTATTACTTCCTTATGTGAACTCTTGAATATAAGTAAATAGTGTATAAGAAATCTTCATGATGTCTGCATTAGACCAACCAGACCTTTTATTCTTCGATACTTTCTCTCACGACACGAGCGAGGTTAGTAGTACACCGGATTGATCATCGATTGTCTTAACTTGAATTTTGGGCAATAATCTGTGATTTCTGTTTTCCAGGAGTTGAATTTAGATCTGGTGCAGTTTCCAAAATCAGTGTTTGTGAGGGAGATACGTATTATTCCACTGGGGGCGCGGGTTGAGGGTGATTTTCCTGGTGGAGTGAGGCTTGGAGCGACGAATCCGACCAAATTCCACATAGATTTTTTCGTGAATGACTTGAGCAAGCCTGGGGCGTCGACTTTCGAGGCGCTCGGCAGCTTGGACTATTGCCAGAATGGACAGATCCATATGGAGTGTGGGGACAACTTGGAACAGCCACGGATACCAACTGATGGACTTGTTTTGAGAGGTATGCTATACCTGAATGTTGACAGATATCAAAGTAAAACCTGTATTGAAACAGTAGCTAGACCTTTTTATAGTCAGAGTTACAGTTGGTTGATGGCATGACACAGAAAGGTGGCTTGCAAATTTGGTACTGAAATAATATTAGATAGTGTTGCAAATTTAACAGAAACAACAATCTATATTGCTTTTATTTGTTTTGTTTGAATACCAGTGATAACTAAGTTTTTTTTTGCCTATTCTGGTGTAAATAAATAAATATCATGGGACAACCAACACCAATTGACATAATCCAAAGTAAGTAAAGCTTGTGTTAGGGTACAAGGCTATGAATAAACATACTTAACCCCTAGTATGCGGGAAGTAAAAAAATTCATGCATTCTAGTCTCAACTATTTCATATAAATCCAATTGGCTAAGTAAAGTTTTTTTAAGAGGTGCTAATTATATTTTTTTTGACAGTTGGCGTGCTGTAGATCGAGAAACTGCAGCTGTTTTATTTTTATCTCCTATTGTTTACTGGAAATATTTTTTTAAGTGTTCGAGTTGACATTTGTGAGATTTAATGGCTGACAAGCCGTTCGTGCTCAGTACTTAGTAGAAACAGAAAAAAAACGAAGTCATCTGTCACTTTTGTCCATGTCAAACCGTTTGCGTTTCGTTTGCTTTGCGTTTTGGTGTGATTTTTGGACTATTTTTAACGACCTCCGCATAAAATCCGGATTTTCAATTTTACCACATTTCTCCACGAATTATGCACGATAATTAAATCACAATTGAATATTTTCGATCATTATTTTGGAACTGCTTTTTGGACAATGCAAAGTAAACGAAACGCAAACGGTTAGATTTCATTTGACATTGACAATTGGCTTCGTTTTTTTTTCTATTTGTACTAAGTACTGAGCATGAACCGCTTGTCAGCCATTAAATCTCACAAATATCATCTCGTACACTTAAAAAAATATTTCCAGTAAACAATAGGAGATAAAAATAAAACAGCTGCAGTTTCCCGGTCTAGAAGACGACTACTGTCGAAAAAAAATATATTTAGCACCTCTTCAAAAAACTTTACTTAGCCAATTACAGGTTAAGAAAAAAATTCAAATAGAATGCCTTAAATTGGACATGGGTCTTTAACAGGGTGTCCACTTAGTCAGGGAAGCTCATGGTGGTCAGAGAAAGTCAGGGAAATTTGCTAGAAATCCAAAAGTCCGGGAAAAATTCGTACTCCTACTGATATTTTATGTATTGTTGAATTTTCTTAGCTTTCAAACTGCAGACACAAACAATCAAACAAATTATATTGTTTTTGTAAAAAAAGCAACTAAGTGATGTGAAAATGATTTATTAGGAGGTAATCTAGTACATTTCATTATTTTTCGTTATTTCAATCCACAAGCAGCAAACATGTTACTTCAGACAACTTATGAATATTAATAAATGACATCTAATCCAAACTTAGCTCGATATTTTGACACTATTTGTTCCAGTTCTAGGTGACGCATTAAAGAGTGGGACCATAAAAACGGTCAACAAAAAAGTGAGCATGTTTGGTGTGCAGTGAGTTCAAATCATCGGGTTTAGCATAGTATCTCGGGCAGTATAAAAAATTATACAACCTGCTTTGAAATGTACATGATTGGTCCGGAAATATTTAGAAATGTGGTCAGGGACAAGTCATGGATTTTTTGTAGGACCTCTCAAGCAGAGGGTCGTGGGTTTGAGTCCGGGCTCATGCTTTGTGAGTTTTTTCGGAATTTTTGTATGTATATAAATACTTTATCTATCTATTCTATACTAATATTATAAAGAGGAAAGATTTGATTGTTTGTTTGTTTGTTTGTTTGCATTGAATAGGCTCCGAAGCTACTGGACCGATTTAAAAAAATCTTTTGCCGTTAGAAAGCTACATTATCACTGAGTGACATAGGCTACTTTTTACTGTGGGAAAATACTTTTTCCTACGGGAAAATTAATTTATCGCGGGCGAAGCTGCGGACGGAAGGCTAGTTGTACACAAACAACAACAAAACAAAAAGAGTACAAAGGCGAACTTATCCTTAAAAGGGATCTTTTCAAGGTAACCTGGTATGAAAGGAAAAACTTAAAAGATAGGCTAACAGTAATTTATGTACAGTCGACTACAAAAAGATCGATGCAGCCAAAGTTACAAAAATATGTATACACAACCTTAATAGTAAGTTAATAAAGTTGCGTATACATATTTTTGTAACTTTGGCTGCATCGATCTTTTTGTAGTCGACTGTACAGAGAGAAGAAAGGAATGTAACATATAAACAGACATCGGGGTTTTTGGAGCGGGAATGATTTGAGAAAGAATAGAAATAAACATATAGGTTAGTCATCATAGTAGCATATTATGCCTAATGAATAACTACTGATCTGCTAATTGTATTTTAATTCATGTAGTACTTTAGCTTTACTACCAAGCCTTATGAGATAATAATAAAAATAACTTTAATTAATTACTTACATGCAGTAAATTTAGTAGTTGACACGATTTTCAAAATAAATTATTAATATTTGTTCTATATTTGGAACAGTTAATCTGCGGCGTCTTGCTGTAAATATCCATTTCAACAAACTGAACGATCTTGCCACGTCGGCAGTTGTAATAGGCATATTTAATATTTTTGAAGGAATCAATTGTTGCACGAAAAGCTTGCGATCGCAGTTCTATTTCTTTGCTTTGTAACAATTCGTTCATAGTTTTTAGCCTTCAGTTCATTAGGTAGAAACCTGCTAGAGTCAATTCTGTTTTATAAGACAATAACTACTCTTTGGCTAATGTCAAACATTCCCGCACCGAAAACAAAATATATGCATATAAATAAATACACAAAATAAACAACAGTACAATACAAACAACAATAGTGACTACAACAAATAATTTATGTGCAAAATTACATTTTAAATTTAAGAGGGTATGATGCGCACCATTTCTCCATACAAACGTAATCCCCTGTTTCCTCCCTGGATAATGGCTTTAGAGCCAATTTTTTTACTGTGTAATCTGTATCTACCATAGCTATGCCCCTATGTTTCGTTTTCTCCATATTTCAATTAACATAAGAAATATGAGCTTTCAAAAACTGAAAAATTTGCCCAATTTCAACGTCATTTTCAGACACTCATCAGAAAAGAATCCCTGATATAAACAAAAAAAGGAAAACATAGGGGCATAGCTAAATCTGTCCTCTAATTATTTTTTTGAAAAATATTTTTTGGTCCAGTTTTCGAGAAGAAAACAGGGGATTACGAAATGCTGTTTTGATCAATTTTACGCGCCTATTAACGGTCTGAGCTGCAGTTGTCCCGCTCTCGCTGTACTGACACGGAGGGGTTCGGGCGAGACAGCGACATTTCATTTAAATACCTATTTCTCAAAAGTCTCTCAGCCATCGTACCCTCTTAACATGAGTTCTATGATGAATAAAAACATCGTCAGGATACCTGCACATACCTGAGGAGAAATTCAATGGTGTGCGTGAAGTTCCCACTCCGCACTGGGCCCGCGTGGGAACTATGGCCCAAACCCTTTCATTCTGAGAGGAGGCCTATACCATGCAGTGGGACGTATATAGGCTGGGATGATGATGATGATGAACCAAAACTAAGATTCTTTTGTGTAAAGTGGTTTCATTAAAAACACTCCTAAAATCCCCACCCCAGTTTTTTTAAGTAAAGCATTTTGCTTACAATCAATCAATAACAAATCAATCTTTTTGTAAATTCCAGGTTGGTACACAACCATCACTCTTGCTGTTTACGGCAACCTCACCCAAGTGATCACGGAAGCTCCTGTAGGAGTGAACCCTCCACCAGTTCAAAGACCCTCCATCCCGCGCGAAGTGGCCTCAGTGCCCAACGTACCACCACCCGAGTGGAACCCGGAACCTTCCAATCCTATACCCACATACACTGGCCCGGTTGCAGCTACCCAAGACGCCTACGGTCCAAACTATGCTCCAGAAAACTACGATAATCCATACCGGACGGATTACTATGACAATGAGCCTCCAAAAGACCCTAGGACGTATCACATTGATGACGACTGGGAAAAAGACCGCAGGGCTTTAAGTCTTGATCGAGAGGGAGACAGATTGCGGCACAGCCCACGTTCCATCGAGTTGGATAGGGACAGGGATAGGAGAGAAGGTCGGAGCCGCAGAAGGTCTCTAGACAGAGGCCGTAGTCGCGATTCGTCTCGACATCGTGATCGCAGTCGAGAGTTGGATAGAATAGACCGCTTGCATTCGAGATCGCGAAGCCGAGATAGAGACTACGTGGTTAAAGGGGAATATCGGCCGCTGAGCAGATCGAGATCGCGTAGCATCGATAGGGAACGGTTGCGAGGACCATCCAACGACCGCGACTGGGACAGGGGGTCATACAAAAAGGATGATTATAGACGTCATTCATCGTACGATAGGTCGCGCGGCGGCTCTTACGACAAACGATCCGGCTCGTACGAGAGACGCTCGCCGTACGACAAGAGAGCTCCATCTTATGAACGCAAACTCTCTTACGAAAAGCGGGGGCCTTCTTATGAAAAAAGGTTGTCACCAAGATCATCGTCTTATGAGCGACGCGCTCCATCTTACGAGAAGCAACCTCCGTACGATAAGAAGAGACACTCCCCTTACAGTCGGATTAGGACTTCCAGTTACGGCAGCAGATCACCAAGTCGTGACGACCCTCGTAAAAGACCTAGAACCCCGCCTGCCGAGACTACCAGGCGACCCTTGTCACCCAGAGAAGGGGACGCTACAAGCCCTATAAACTCCGTCAGACCTGAAGAAGTGGGTGACTACGACCGCAGCGGGAAACAGATCCCACGCGTTGACTTTTACCATAAAAGCTACAGGCATAAGAACCCGATAAGGAGTCCTTCGCAAGAAGTGGAAAATGCTCCTTATGTCGAGCCACAACATTCTAGTTTGGTGACAGTGCAGATTGTTGATACCACAGCGCCAAAGCCCATTGAATCACCCGTTCGCAACACTGAAGAAGAGCCCTCTATGGATGCAGAGCAATTTGAACCGATTCTTTCCGACGAGGATATCTGTGACGACCTTGAGACACCATACATGGAAGTTGATTATGACGTCAATGAATACGATGGAGTTGATGATATTATAAAATACTTCAATCCCTTCAAAAACGACTGGAAGCAGTATGAGCACGTCAATAATATTTACAGACTTACTACTGATAAGAGAGGTGTGAATGATGTGATGACTGCAAGTTTTGACGAGCTGTGCGACGCCAGCCCGGATTTGTTTAAGATGTCTGAACTTTCCAAAGCGGCTAAAAAGAGAGAGCAGAAATTCTCATCAAACACTTTTAGTGAGATTGATAACACGGTGAGAGAAGAGTGGGTGCACCAGTGCGAGCAACTGACTACGGCTCTAACAAACCTTTGCACAACTACTGATATTATATTAAGAGTTTTCGCAATGGATGGCTCTGAAGAATTCACAGAAATCTACAAATTGTTAGCTGTTTTTTGCCGTATCGGGCTGAACTTTGATTTCGCTTTGACACAACAATTAGCTACTTATAAAATAAGGCATATGAAGTGTGGGATCCGTTTAGCCGAAGCGTTGTTTTCCCACAGACATAACGAACAAGTAATGAAAGTATTACTGAACGCTGGAATAGATGTGCAAATGCTGCTATTAGAAATGTATTCCAAAGAATACATGGCTCTGAGTATTCGTCTCATGATCTTAAAAGCGCTGAACGCGTGCCTCTCCTCGAAGGTCGCGATGGAGCATTTTATGCGAGAAACCGTTTATCCAAAATTCGGTAAAAAGGAAAGCGACACAGACAAGAAGCCAAAGAACGGATACCAAGCTCTCATTTCAATCATGCAAACCAATCCTCTTGCTAGGATAAAGTTTTCAATCAGCGCATTAATTAAAAAACTTAATATTTATGAACTGTTGGAGAAATTACACGATTTGGTTTTGGTTTTTAATAAAACGGCAGCCGAAAACAATCAAGCCGAAGATGCCGAACTTTCAGAGTCAGACACAGATTTCATTGTAAACTGTCTAGAAGAACTGCTGTACATGTACCGCTCACAGTGCTTCCATATTTCCCAACCGAAGCGCTTCCTCCCAGTCTCTGCGCAGTTCGAGATCAGCAAAGACTGCTCCAACGAGACCTTACTTGAGTTCTTCAAGATACACCACTTCTTAGAAGTCTGCTTATACCTTCTGACATGTCCGACCACTTGCAACAACTTGGTCGTCATAAGCCCGATACATGATCTCATGTACGAAGTAGTGCATTCACAGAACGGGTTGCACTTCCTGTATAGAAACATGGAGTTGAGTGAACTACTGTTCAAGACCTTAGTCCAACCGTATGGTCAGCAAAACACCGAGGAGTTCCTCTTTCCCCATGATTTAAGCAACTACACAGACCTACAAGTTCTTGGTTTAGAACTAGCGTATAGACTCAAAGCGGTATATTATTTGGAGTCCATCTGCGACCTGCAAGCCGGCAAGGTGGACGAAAACGAGTTGATAGATAGACTCCAAGCTTTGTACTGCCTGAGTTTCGGTAGCATCGGCAGAACCGCCGTACCGGACGTCATCGCCATGGACGATAAAGCGGAATGTCTGATGGAAGTATTCGAAAAAGAATTGCGGTCTAAAACTAAGAGTGAATCGCCGTCGAAACAGAAGTCGCCAGCGAAGGGATACGCTATTGAATTGATAGTATCAGCGGTTCGGTACGCGGCTACCGTACCGTTTTTGAAGAGATACGGGAACCGTCTTATTAACGTCGCAAAAGAACACGACAGATTCGAGCCGAGCGTCTCGAGTGTTCTTCAAGAAGCTATCCCTTACCTGAAACCTGTCGAGAAAACAAGTCTCTTGACCGGAGAGGACATGGGTGAATGTGTGGAGATACTCAAAGCTACACTGGAACAAGTGCCGGACTTGCCTGGAGAACTGATGACCTGCCTGAGGATACTGCGCCATTTCTGCATCTCCGATTACGAATCGAACGTATCCATCGCCAGTGAATCAGCTACCGACGAATACATCGAGTTAAAGTACAAATATAACGTGCTGCAGTTATTCTCTCTGGATGGAGTGGCGCATCTGGCCGGTATTTTGGATCGCTTGTCGGTACACTTCGACCAACCGGCAATGCACACGGCTTTCTTCGCTTCCGTAAAGGGACTACAATTAGCTCAGATCTTGCAACCTTGTCTGAGGCTGTTGGATGAGATGCTGGCGAGGGTGGTAAGATGCCGGGGCTCGCGGTTCCGCGACCTCACCGCAGCCCCTGTACTATTGAAAACATACGGCATTGCTAAAGCGTATCCTGTGGGATCGGTAGGGTACAGGACAGCAACTAAAGCGGCAGAAGCAGCTGTGAAAGCACTGCTAGCGTACGCGCAACCGATCGCCGACCACGCCACAGACGGTGACTCCATCCGCCGCGGCGCGTGGACTTCCCTGTGCTCCGAAGTGATCTCATACATAACAACGGCACCCTACACTTTCGTCCCCGGTCTTCTAGTCTTCTCCGAGCTCCTCCCTTTACCTTTACCGATGCAGACGAAAACTGCTCCAACCGAAAGAGAGTTAGCTGACGCGTCTAACGAGAGAAGATTATGGTCGGCCCATCTCCACGCGCTTTCCAACGATCTGACCGACATGATCCAAATAATCTGCATGTCGACGTATAGACCGGTCGTCCACATGTTGCGAAGGGTATGCGTGCAGATCGCTGATTTAGCGCCCAATACGGCGGCGACCGTAGCGAGAGCGGCCGTTGGAGCGGTGACTAGAGAATTGAAGCCAGGTGAACCGGCGACGGCTAGTTCTGCTCGTGTGATGGGTTTCCTTGCTTGCTTGGTGTCGCATGCACCGGTCAAATGCGCTGTGCTCCACGCAATGAACAGCGGAGGACCAAAATCGGCGGACGTTCAGACAGCCTTATGCGGCGTGTTAAGCTTGGCTAACGCTTCGAACGAACACGCAGCCGCACAAGAGTTCGCGGCGCATGCTCTCGCCGCATTCTGTGACGCAGAGGTAACGTTAACACCCCTCCATGCTCCCACGGACGTTCTACTCGCCAACTCTCTACCCGGGAAAGATACTTTAGCAGCATTTCTGGAGGCTTCAGCGGATTGCCTAGAATCTGCCACTAAGACCTGTGCTGTGGCATCAGCTATTTTACGAGCGTATTTTGTGTTGACTGAACACCAGTACGGGTTTTTACAGTTTAAAAAATTCGTCACGAAGAAGCGAGAAGCTTTGGGGAAGTTTTTCAAGTGGGTGCTGGAGGGACCAGGGGAGGATAAGGCGGAGTGCATGAGTTTGTACCTGGACCTGATCCGGATCCTGAGGGTCGAAGAGGGGGAGGGGCCGGTGGGGCGGAGGGCCGTGCTCGCGGAGGAAGAAGTCGCTGATATGGTGGGGTACACGGCTGGCGAAGAACATCCTGCTTTGACATTGGAGAAGATACTGAAGGTATAGATAACACTGCTATTACACTAAGGGGCTGTTTCACCACTTTTCTTAAAGTTCGGATTAGCTTAATCATAACCTTATTTGACAGATTGAATTAAAATTTCTGTTTCACCAGTCTCGATTAGCGCTAAGTGATGGACAAACTGTTTCTTAATTTGACCATCAGATCAGGAGGCATTTAGCATTTTTATCCGTCACATAAAGTTAGTTTATTTTTTTGTGGCCATGGTTGGAGAGCCCTTCAGCCGGTTTCAGAAAAATAAATCAAAGTATTTTTTATTTTTTAAAGAAAGAGGTCATGCTAAATTGCATAAAATAATTTAAATATCAAGATTTGAATAAAAAAATGTAGGTACACTTTTAGTATGTAAAAATAAATCCAAAATTTCGTAATATTTTTTAATAACAAACTTTTTTTCAGCGGCTCAATCGTTTGTTCTACCTGAACTTGTATGTCGCCACTAAAAAAAGTTTATCTGTCAAATGGTTTGGCGCCACTTTTCGATTCGTTTTACGTGATTTTATTTTTCTTTGTTATTGTAAAGTATCGTAAATAAATACCGTTTTTGGATCAATTATAATGTTACATATTTGTTTATGCAAAAAAAATAGATGTATTCAAAAATTATATAGTTAACCATTTCTTTTGCTTTAATAATGAGTGACTCTTTGAACGAAAGTGTGCGAACAGGAACGCGTGGTCGTGAAATGCGACGTTGCCATTCCGACTTTTTGTTAAACCCACGATTAGTTAAGTGGTACTTAGTTTGCACAGGACCGGAGTGGTGAAACTGAAAAAACACTAGCTGACAGATTTGTCCAGTACTTAGTTTATTCATTGTTTACGTAACCAGCAGTTTGACAATAAGGTGGTGAAACATCCCCTAAGTATGTTTATCCATTTTCTAGTAGGACAATCTTTATTATCATAATCATCATCGTCCCAGCCTATATACGTCCCACTGCAGAGCACAGGCCTCTTCTCAGAATGAGGGGTTGGGTCGTAGTTCCCACGCAGGCCCAGTGCGGATTAGGATACAGGTTTCCTCTCGATGTTTTCCTTCACCGTAATGGTAAGTTTCAAATGTAATTTCGCATATAAATTCCGAAAAACTCAGAGGTGCGAGCCGGGAGTTGAACCCACGACCCTCTGCTTGAGAGACCATAGGTCAAACCACTAGGCTATGATAAGCGATAACCAAAGCAAGATAAATTTGACGGTTACCTATCAAAATTTAGAAATATTTTTTTCCGAATATTTAAAATCCCGAATGCTTCATTTATCCGATTGCATTTGTTCTGAAACTGCAAATATTTCAGGATTTTTATAAAACGACCTTAACCTAACCTAAAGGGTTCTACACGATGGTCCTGAAATAAATCCTGAAATATTTACAGTTTCAGAAAAAAATGCTTTCGGACAAATGAAGTTTTCGGGATTTTAAACCTTCGAAAAAAAAAAATTCTAAACATCGACAGGTTCCCTTTCTGAACGCAGTCTTTCTTGTGTCTAAAATTAGGGACATGGTTCCTAAGAACAGATCTTCGTATGTCTTATAGTTTCTGATTCAGGTTCTACACGATGGTCCTGAAATAAATCC
The DNA here is from genome assembly GCA_947859365.1 of Archips crataeganus. NCBI lineage: Eukaryota > Metazoa > Arthropoda > Insecta > Lepidoptera > Tortricidae > Archips > Archips crataeganus. The sequence continues at coordinate 984,022 of OX402058.1, forward strand.
TGAAATATTTACAGTTTCAGAAAAAAATGCTTTCGGACAAATGAAGTTTTCGGGATTTTAAACCTTCGAAAAAAAAAATTCTAAACATCGACAGGTTCCCTTTCTGAACGCAGTTTTTCTTGTGTCTAAAATTAGGGACATGGTTCCTAAGAACAGATCTTCGTATGTCTTATAGTTTCAGACTCAGGTACCCATACTGACCGACCTAATTGTGCCGCCCGGTTTAGGCTAGGATGAATGTCATTTTCTCAAACATGCTATGTAATGTTTACGTTGTGTTCCAAATAATAGGCCAGGACGTATCACGTTGCGGGCGCGGTTAGACAACTGGTATGTAATGGATTTTCATACAAAATTGCAGGCCTTGGCCGGCAATGCGATCGTCTATTGTTTCATGTTAACGACCGCTTTAGCCTAGTTGGTAGTGACCCTGCCTACGAAGCAAGAGGTCCTGGGTTCAAATCCCGGTAAGGGCATTTATTTGTGTGATGAGCACGAATATTTGTTCCTGAGTTATGAATGTTTTCTATGTATTTAAGTATTTATTTATCTATATAAGTATGTTTATCCGTTGCTTAGTACCCATAACACAAGCTTTGCTAAGCTTACTTTGGGACTAGGTCAATTGGTGTGAATTGTCCCATGATATTTATTTATTTTATTTTTATTTATGTGATACAGCACCATGACGTTTATAGGTCTATGGCATCATAGCAATTAGCCATTTAAAAAAAACTATAAGCAATATTTGCGTTTTAGTTCATTATGATATTCTGCCACTACGCTTATTTAATAATAAGGTAATGGTGATCTGCCTAGAGAAATATTTCACTATCAACATCACCATCACCATCATCATCGTCTCCATCATCATCATCATCGTCACCACCATCGTCATCATCACCATCATCATCATTATCATCATCATTATTGTCATCGTCATCGTCATAATCATCATCATCATCATCATCGTAATCATCATCATCATCATCATCATCATCATCATCATGATGCCGACGATGATGATGATGATGATGATGATGATGATGATGGTGATGGTGATGGTGATGGTGCATGTTTGAGAAAAGCACTATACAAGTCTCGGCCGGAACAGGGGTTGCCGGCCTCGTATCATGCCGGCCTCGTGTACCACTCGGCCGTTAACTTAGATACTTCGTTACGTCCCGGCCTCTGCAGTAATGTACTATTATTATTCAAGTTCCAGGACCGTTCCGCCGACGACGACGCCGTCGCGAACGCCGGCTTCCTAGCCACCTGCCTCCTCAAGCTGAAGCCGTCCTCGGACCAGCCCGAGGCGCTGGAGCCCGCGCTGCCGGCGCCGGAGACGCTGGTGGCGCAGTTCGCAGCCAGGACCATATACGCCATCGGGGAGGCCAGCGACGAGCGGCTGACTTCCAGCTACTGGCTGAACTTGCCAGCCGTTGGCGGGGAGGACGATGTCAATGATACGGAGTTGGTGAGTCGTTTTTGACATACTTTTGTCAGTTTTAGGGTGAGTTCATGTTGACAAAGATGAAAGCAGAAGGTTGGAAGGAAGGAAGAAACTTGTTTTCACTGGGAATTTCAACCTTATTGACTCAATTTTTGATGACATTCTTCATTATGCGATGCAATGTATTGAGTAGACGCCATTAATACTCAGCCGGGGACTTTTGATCTTTTCGTATTGTCTGTTTTTGTGACGATTGAAAAAAATATAGTTTTTGACGACCAGATAGCCCAGTGCAGTGCAGGGTAGAGGCAGTGACTATAAGCTTGAGCTTGAGGTCCCGGGTTCGATTTTGGGGCAGGTATTTGTGATGTATCTGTGCTCTGTATCTGTCTTAGATGTTTAATATGTATTTAAGTAAGTATAGATCTTACTATTTAATATTATGAACGCGAAAGTTTGTAAGTATGGATGGATGGATGGATGGATGTTTGTTACTCTTTCACGCTAAAAAGGTTTGACGGATTCTAATGAAATTCGGCACACATATAGTTTATAACCTGGATTAACATATAGGGTACTGTAGTGTTTATCCCAGAAAATTGTGTAGTTCCCGCGGGATAGCGATAAAGGAATTCTTTGCAGACGGAGTCGCGGGCAACAGCTAGTTTGTATATAAGTATGTTTATCCGTTGTCTACTACACATAGTACGAGCTTTGCTTAGTTTGGGACTAGTTCAATTGGTGTCAATCGTCCCATGATTATTTATTTATTTTTTATATTTGCATAAGTCTGTAAAATGAGCCAGTGGGGCACATTGTAACAATATTGTGGGGCAAGTTGTAACAAAATTAAATTTTAACATGAGCGGTCATAATTATATTGTTTGTAAAATTTACAATGTCGTTAAACAATAAAATTTCAATGTTAAATTCTTATTAAATTGCAGCAATCAGTAAAAAAAATATTTTCTTACAACTTACCCCTAACAAGGAGTAAGTTGTAACAGCTGTCATTTTGTTAAAAAACGGTTTTTCTTAAGAAACCACAAACGCTACTTACTACTTCTCCATAAAGACGTATACTGCCAAAAAACGTGCAGGCCGTTGCCGTGTGAACGAAGCCTTACGTTTGTGTGTCCCCAGGTGTTGTGCGACATAATGGAGGTGGCGCGGATGGTGGGGGCGGGAGCGGACGCGGTCGCGGGCGCGGTGAGACGCCTGGCCGGCGCGCGCGCCGTCCCGCCACCGCCCGAGGACCCGCGCCCAGCCGGTATGCCCGAGATATATTTTCTCAAACATGCTATGAAATATTGACGTTATGTTCCTTATAATACGCCACGAAGTGTCACAATGCAGGTGCGGCTAGACGAGAGGTCAATAATGGAATTTCATACAACATTGCTGGCCAAGGCCAGCAAAGTGATCGTCTGTTGTTTCATACAATGACGTTTATAGGTCTATGGCATCATAGCATTTAGCCTTTAAAAAAAAATATAAGCAATATTTGCGTTTTGGTTCATTATGACATTCTGCCACTACGCTTATTTAAGGTAAGATGATGATGATTATGGTGATGGTGGTGATGGTGATGGTGTGATGATGATGATGATGGTGATGATGTGATGATGATGATGATGATGACGATGATGATGGTGATGATGATGATGGTGATGATGATGGTGATGGTGGGTGATGGTGATGATGATGGTGATGGTGATGATGATGGTGATGGTGATGGTGATGATGATGATGAAGGTGATGGTGATGATGATGGTGGTGGTGGTGATGATGATGATGATGCATGTTTGAGAAAAACTCTATACAAGCCTTGGCCACGAACAGGGATTGCCGGCCTCGTATAACTACTCTGCCGGCAATCCCCTATTTCGCGGCCGCTGCAGTAATGTACTATTCCTACTCAGTCTTTCCTATAAGGACCCGACCCACGGCAAATTACAGTTAAGGCTAGCATTTTAAAAAAAAAACGGCCAAGAGTGGTTCCGTAGCAGGTACGAAAAATCTTTGCATACTTTATTAATGTGGTTGTTTTGGTCCCAACTCCCACCGCGCGCTAGGGCTAACAGCGCGATGTGTAGGTACCTAGAATTTCAACGTCGGCGGTACAGCGCCATCTATCGGCGAATTGGGTAACTAATCTAACTGCAGTCTACTGGAACTAGTATGTATGTTGATGGTTTTACTGTTAGCGTGATCTTATAGTACTCAAAGAAAAGAAAATGCTTGCAGTGGCGGTTAAATTACAATCTTAGTTTAGAAATATTTTTTACAAGCTTTTATTTAGCTCACCCCGTTTGTTTTATAATTTATTAGTTATTATTCTTGGGTCAAATCTTAGATGTCGAATTTGACCCACTTCCAGTGGTCGGATTTGCTTGAAATTTGGTATACTTATGTAGGTTGGAGGTAGGCAAGTACAGTCACCAAAAAGTACAGTCAGCGAAAAAGCTGCAAGGCTGTTCAAGGCAATTTCTGTCGCTCGTCATTCCCACCACTGCACAGGGCCGATAATACGTTGGCCCATACTGCTAGAGAGAAAGCGCAACTCTTGGCCTCTCTCTTTGCGTCGAACTCGACCCTTGACGACCAGGGTAATGCACCGCCTAGCATCACGCGGTGTGTAGGTTCTATGCCTGAAATCAAATTCATCCTGCGTGATGTTCGTAAAGCTCTTTTTTCCCTGGACGTCCACAAGTCGAGCGGGCCTGATGGTATTCCTCCTGTTGTGCTTAAGGTGTGCGCTCCCGAGTTAGCTCCGGTTCTAACACGCCTGTTCAGGCTCTTGTACTCGCTTGGCATGGTCCCGAGCTCGTGGAAGACAGCTTTGGTTCACCCAATCCCAAAGAAAGGTGTTCGCTCAGACCCAAACAACTACAGGCCTATTGCTATTACACCCCTCTTCTCTAAAATTATGGAAGATCTGTTGAACCAGCAACTGCTGAGGTACCTCGAGGATCACCAGTTGATTAGCGATCGTCAATACGGTTTCCGCCGTGGCCGCTCGGCTGGTGATCTTTTAGTTTGCTTGACTCATTGCTGGGCTGAGGCGGTGGAGAGCAAGGGCGAGGCACTTGCCGCCAGTTTGGATATAGCAAAAGCCTTCGATCGGGTGTGGCATAAAGCGCTTCTATCTAAGCTGCCTTCGTACGGGCTCCCCGAGAGTTTTTGCAATTGGACGGCCAGCTTTCTTTCAGGGCGGAGTATCAAGGTCGTTATCGACGGTTCATGCTCTGATCTTATGCCCGTGAACGCTGGTGTACCGCAAGGCTGTGTACTATCCCCTACCCTGTTTCTTCTGCATATCAATGACTTATTACAGATTTATATAATATTTAATATTCATTGCTATGCGGACGACAGTACGGGGGATGTAAGATACTCTGGCCGAGCTGACACCTCTCGGGACTATGTCGCTGAGTGCCGAACTAAACTTGTGTCCGAAATTGAGACGTCTCTCGGAAAGGTTTCGGATTGGGGCAGGGCCAACCTTGTTAAATTCAACCCCACAAAGACCTCTCTCAAAGAAGTTCTCCGCAAAAAAGTCCCCGTTCACGCTATCTCCCCGCTTTGATGGCGCTCCCCTGGATATCCAATCCAGCATAGGGATTCTCGGCGTGGACATAACGAGTGACGTTCAATTTCGCGGTCATTTGGAGGGAAAAGCCAAATTGGCTTCGAGAAAGCTTGGGGTATTGAACAGATCCAGGCTGTACTTTACATCAAAGCACCTTCTTCAACTGTATAAGGCCCAGGTGCGGCCGCACTTAGAGTACTGCTCTCACCTCTGGGCGGGGGCGCCCCAATGCTTTCTCCTTCCATTTGACCGTATCCAACGTCGCGCAGATCGACTTGTCGGCGACCCGCTAGTTTCTGGTCGTTTGGATCCCCTTTCCTTGCGAAGAGGCGTAGGTTCTCTTTGTGTGCTCTACAGGCTCTACTACGGGGAGTGCTCCGAGGAGCTATTCAATTTATTACCAGCTACGGGCTTCCACTATCGCACGTCGCGCCGTAAGTCTGCGTTCCACCGTCACCACCTTGATGAATATACATCTACAACTGTGCGTTTCCGTCGGCATTTTCTGCCACGCACAGTTAAATTGTGGAATCAACTCCCGTCTACGGTGTTTCCAACTAACTATGACATCGGGTCCTTCAAGAAAAGAGTGTATTGTTCCCTTAAAGGCCGGCAACGGACTAGTGACCCTTCTGAGGTTTCTGGTTCTCATGGGTGGTGGTGATCGCTTACCAACAGGTGACCCACTTGCTCGTTTGCCTCCCACTATCAAAAAAAAAAAAAAAAGCTTGTATTGAAAATGAAATTTTTAACAAAAACTTATTTTTACAAGAACTTATTAACTGCTGAACTGATTAAGTTGAAAATAATCTTCCTAGAAAAATTTTATTAAGTTTAACTTGCGTGATTTTTTATCGCGATTTTTTTTTGATGCGGACGCATCTTCATACAATATTGCGTTATTGTATTACAAAATGCGATTCAATGCTGATAGATGTGACTTCACCTTAAACGTTGTTCTGTTCCAGTGACGCTGCGCAGCGTCCGCACGGAGGGCGGCGCGGACGCGTTCCGCTCGCGGCCGCCCAACACGTCGCGCCCGCCCTCGCTGCACGTTGACGACTTCACGGCGCTCCACCCGCCCTACGGCAAGCCGCAAGCACGGTACGTATCATTTCAATATAATCCGTTTTGGTCTACCATTCAGTCCTATTACGGCTCTTTCACACGGCAAAGTTCCGTTTTTTGCGGGTTCGGTTTTTTGCAGAATCTGCAAAAAACCGAACCCGCAAAAAACGGGACGTTGCCGTGTGAAAGAGCCGTTAGTAGGAATAAACGGACAGAAAATTCTGTTTAGTCCTACTAATTAGGACTTAACGGACAAAAATATCCGTTTAGTTCCATCATTAGATTCGAGCTTTTACCGATTAATTGTGGGTGAGCAAGGAAACAATGTAATTGTAATCCAAGACTGATTTTATTGTTACAATTTCTACCTTATATACTAGATGCCTAGTTACTATGTTATAGCGGACGTGAAGATAGATGTACCTTTTATCATCACGCCGCTATCAACTTAATCTCTTAAGATTGTGCCATAAATCTATTGAGTTTATGGCACGTCCCTAGGCATACCTCTTGAGCCATGTGGCCTCTCGCCACAGAGCTAAACGGAATGACTTCATTAGGTCATGTCGACGGAGCCCCGCGCGGGGCTCCTATTTCTGGGCGGCCTGCCCTTCGGGCAACTGAAGATACCTAACCTACCTATTAATGTGTAACAATTATGTAACCAGCCCTTTTTCATGCCAGAAGTTTTTTTTTTTTATTTTTTTTTATTTTATTGATAATGGGAAACAAACAGCGAAAAATAACATTTGTGATTATTTTAAATTTAGATAATACAAAAGCCAATGTAGTTTCCACTAGTGAATTATAACATTATGGTTGCTCAAAAAGACTTAGTTTTTACAATTGACTAATTACATTACTAAAATAATAAGGGAAATATTTATGTGTATATAAATAAAAGCAAAAGCAATAAAGTACCATGCACAAATTCAGCCAACAAAAGGCGAGTTCAAACGACTCAACTTATCACAGTTCATAATAATATGTAATCATGCTCATGACTAAAATTTGTATTGGGACTAAATGTCCGTTTAGTCCTATTAAAATTCTTGCTAGAAGTAGTAGGACTAAATGGATTATTTCGTCCGTTTAGTCCTATTAGTAGGTCTGAATGGTAGGCCAAAACGGACTATACTATAATTTCAGCCGAAAGATGTCCACTGCTGAACATAGGCCTCCCCAAGGTTCGCCAAACTTTCAACGCTCTGTCAAATACAACAGCTCTCACTCATACGCCATGACATCGGAATGTCAAACGCGAGGTTGAGCCCTACAGAATTGCACCTAAGTAGATATCGCTCTGCATGCTGTGACTGATATATCAGTCGTTCGCGTAGAATCTGCGGTGCTGATTTATGTGTCGTTGGCGGTTTACTAATGTTTCGCAAATTATTTTTCCCAGACTGATTCATTTGGCAAATGTTTCATTTCCCAACTGTTTTTTTTTCTGAAACTGTAAACTTTTCAGGATTGTTATAAAACTAACCTAACCTAACCTAACCTAACCTACAGAATAGTCATGAAATATATCCTGAATAGTTTATAGTTTCAGTTTGGGAAATGCAACATTTCGAGCGGTAGGGACGGCGCAATACGAATGTCGTAGTAGCTCCCAGAATAGAATCATTACGTGTTAACGACAGCGGTGGGAAATTTTTTTTTTTTTTTTGAATGAGTCGCCAGAGGGGCCAAAGACGCGAAGTCTTTGCTATTTTTTACTTTAGGGTAGGAAGAGTGACTTGTGCTCGGGAAAAATCCCTTCGGACGAACTGGGAATGGAGGGCCCAGACAGTGTCCGACTTGCACGGACTAAAAAACCCGGTCACAAGTCCCCTTCTCTATTGATTATTAATACAAAAAACGTGTGCTTTATATTTTGAGGAGGGGAGGGGTAGGGAGGGGACTTAGGTGGGAAATTATTCTATGGAGCACATGTTGTAGCACTGATTTAATAGTGGTTTGTTGTTGCAGCGGCATGAGGCGCGGCGCCGGCGCACCGGACCGCGGCCGCTTCGCCTCCGCCGCGCCCGTACACGCGCACTACCGACAACTGTGAGTACACATACATACATACCATTTCTTATAATTGTTTAGTGAGTTTTCTTTGTATAAGAAATTTGTGTGAACACACGCAAATCACACAAACCCAATTATCACCACCACCAAACTACGACAACACAACCGCATAATTGTTCATACATATGCTCTGGTTGAGTTCGAAACGCGTCAGTGTAGTTGGCATAGCTAAACCGTTTAAATGAGTTCTCGCTCGCGCGGTACAGGGGCGGGGGGCGCGCCTCGTGTGCTCGCCGCCCGCACCTCTCCCGCCCCCTTTGTCGTCATACCCCCCCCCCCCAGCCCCTGCACCGCGCGGGCGAGGAGTCATTTAAACAGTCTACATATAGTAGGTTTCAGTTCACAGATATCAAGTTTGGATGACAATGAATGTGCAGTCAGCCAAAAAATTTTAAAAAATAATTTGAGTTTTTGAGTTTTTAAGGAGTGTTGAAGTCTCTCGGTAGAGGGCATAACATAGATGCGCTTTATCACTGCCTAAATGTGATTATAACAGACTGAAGTGTACGATGTATGGGAAAGATTCGTCGCTAACTTCTAGACCAGTGATGGTGTAGGGGTAAGCACGCAGCACGGAACGCTGAGGACCTGGGTTCGATACCCAGCATTGGTCTTTTTTCTGGGTTTTTTTCTGTGCATCTATATTTCAGTTTGTATTTAGTTTGAAATATATGGTTTCACGGGATGACCGTAAAAGTAATAAAAAAAATGAAGTTGAAGAAAATAAAAAAATAAAAAATAGAAAAAGATACTTCATACTTAACTTGTAATAATTTTCACTTAAACTCATTTATACTTCTACTACTACTACTGATACTACTACTTACTTTATCAATATGGTTCGTGACAGGCGCGGCCGCGGTGCGTGGGAGCTAGGCGGCCAACACTTCGGCCACTTCCCGCCCGCCTCGCAGTACATGATGAGTAAGTCACACGTATATTTGTCTAAACATGGCTAACTACGCAGCGTTGTACCTGGTGACCAGATCTGATTTCCCGTTTTACGCCACAACTGTATTGAGAATACGGGATTCGAGATTAAAATACGGGACAGGCCGTTTCTTTTGTTAAAATTCAACGTTCATTTTTTCATTACTAAAATTTGGCATAGGTAATTAATTAAATAACAATTGCTAAATTTCTTAATCTCGCTACCTCTATCATACTCACTCTCACTCACGTCATTCGATAAAATATGCGTTTGAGCGGATCGCGCGGTGTTCACTGATGTGTGCAAGAAAATAAATATTGTACGAATAGGTATTTCGTCACTATTTTGAAAAAACCTCGTATCTCAAATCAATACGTAAACCAAATTGAACCTTGATATACTCTTAGTAAAGTTCACTTGGCAGATTTTCGATTTTAGGATGCGAGATTTTTTCAAAGTAGTGACGTTTTATCATTCGCCGCATTGGCGACCCCTAGTCTCAAATAGCATATCTACTGTGTTAAAAATTGAATTGTATTAAATACTTTAGATGTATGTAATTTAATAACAATGTAGATCTGTTTGAAAAAAATACACCTTGTCGAGTTTCCTGCCGGATTCTTCTCAACAGGGTTTTTCCGGACCGGTGGTAGATTCTTCGACATTCATAGGAGCACCAATTGCTGTTTAAATTGGGAATATCTAAAAAAAAATACCAGTAGTTTTTATATTTTTTTTGCATAGTAAAGTCAATTATAAGAAACTAATTTCAATATTTTGTCATTTAATTCACTACTTTTTTCAAAATTAATTATTGAAATTATTTTGGTTGATGACATCAGATTATGATTGAGGGCTCCCACACTGTCAAATTTCTAAATCTATCTAAATGCGTACGATAAGGCAACCCCTTTAATTATTTTTTGCGTAGTGGTACACTGTAACTAGTGTCACTTTACTGGCGCTGTCAAAGTGCTAATGTCAGACAGCGGGTCCAAATCAAACTCCGTAGTATAATCCACGCGTAAATTGTGAGTAATTCTAACCACACAGAATAAAGTACGACTTGGACCGGTCACGCAATTTACACCAATGTCAAATGAAGGTCATTGCTTATTTGTAGTGTAATAAATTAATTACATAATATTAAAATTAAATAACTACAGAAAACGAGTTAAAAAGCGTTTATCTCGAAATGGTTTTCGATTTACTATACATTGCAAAAAAATAGACATCCCCAATTGAATAAAGAATTTTGACTTGACTTTGACATTGAATCATAAAATTACGGGACAATGTATGTACTGTCCCGTATTGGTTTCGCCAATTTACGGTAGGTACAATGAAAAATTTGTGCCTGAACGGGACAACCCGTAAAATACGGTACATCTAGTCACCCTAGTTGTACCCCACATTTTAAGTTCTAAATAATACCTTCTTTCAGGCGGCATGGGCTGGGGCGGTGCGCGGATGCAGCGCGGTCCGAGGCACCGCTCGTTCATGCGATAAACTCCGTGCTCAAGCGTTTATTACAAAACATACCCTTATGTATGTTGTCGGTATTACCAAAATCCGCACATAGCGTTACCGTTCTTCCTCCAACCGTACAGCTAAAGAATGACATTCCCTACCTGCGTTTGTGTTTACTAGAATCTGGCCGTTTTCAAGTTTAGGGTGAATGAGCATTTAACAAGCGTGCTCCATCGTAGACCTCATCTTCGCTTTCCATCAGGCGTGATTGTGGTCAAACGCAAGCCTATATTGTATATAAAATACATGGTACCACTATACTAGCTTTGCGTGGTCTCCAGAAAATAGCTTGTAAATTCTAATTCAGTATGCCAGAAACGCATATACAGCGCAGGTACGGCAAATACCAGAGTCATAACCACGTAAAATTTTGACTGTTATAAATGTTATAATTTTAAACTAATGTCAATCAAAAAAGTTGGTGTATGTACTAAATGTACACTTGAAGGCAAAAATATCTATACAGCCACCGCATCCAACATATGCAAACACCAACCTTATGGTTAGTGGCATAGAGTTGTATAGATATTTTTGACGCCTTGGTAACGTATTTACATATATTTATGTCCTTGACTATACGCTGGGTACGAAGTTAAGAACGACTTCTGAGTTGCTAAGTAAAAAAAAAGTTCTTAAGTTATTGTTAAAAAGAAAAGATTTAAGTATCGTATAGAAAATAAATATGTAGGTATTTAAACATATTTGAAGTATTATTTATTAGACTATCGTTCCTGTTTGTGTTCCTTTACTATAAGGAAGGAATATACATTCAGATTACAATGAATAGAAATTAATATAACTAGCTGTTGCCTGCGACTCCGTCTGCGTAGAATAGGGGTAGGTATACAAAAAATAGCCTACGACCTAATCTCAGACCTGCCGAATATGGAGAAAAAAGTTTCATAATAAAAATTTTAAATAAAAAATATAACCTCCTTCAAAAAACATCCAAAAAACTATGAAATAATAATTGAACCAAACCGACCACAATAAGCATGAAAATATCTTTCTTCTAATCTGTTCGAAGTCGGTGCCTCAGCTCGAGCCAGCAGGAGTGGACCTAGTAATCTAACTTACCTACATACCTACTATCTATAGGGCTTCTACACTCCTGCTGGCTCGTGCTGAGGCACCGACTTCGAACAGATTAGAAGAAAGATATTTTCATGCTTATTGTGGTCGGTTTGGTTCAATTATTATTTCATAGTTTTTTGGATGTTTTTTGAAGGAGGTTATATTTTTTATTTAAAATTTTTATTTTTTGCTTTTTAGTTATTTCTGTTAAAATAGATGCGTAGGATAAAATCATCAGTTTGACTTCGAAATAAGTTTATGTTGAAAATTCTATTTTTAATGCTCGACGGGGTTGCGTCGTTTTATTACAGAGTTCCATGATACTTTCTGAATGCAAATGCTCGACTTGTCACCGAAAATACTAAAGTCGCTATACTTTTTTCTTGAATTTTTGAGGAGTTTCTTCAATTCCTCATGGATCCCATCATCAGAACTGGATTCTGGTAATAACGGGACCAACCTTGAAGCCTGTGCTTTCACACAACGAAAAAATCTTCCAAATCGGATCATAAATGACGGAGTTCTGAGGTAACACACGTTAAAAAAAAAAAAAGAACATACAATCGAATTGAGAACCTCCTCCTTTTTTTGAAGTCGGTTAAAAATCGGTCAAGCCAAGATTTTTATATATTAGATTAATTATCTTTCATAGGTAAACTATAAGTAAACTATAAGTGTCATAGGAAAATGGCTAAAATAAGGATTATTTATTTATTGCGTTTCACATTTGAATAAATTTCAGATTTTTGTTTCGAAAAAAAAAATGACTTTCTGCCAAGATTCTTGCGGTGCATTCTTGGCAATGTTGGTCTTGCCGAAAGTGCTGTTACTAGAAAATAGACATGTTATAGAGCTTTTTGCCTACTTACAGAATTAATGTTTTGGTTTTGAAACATGATTACTCGTAATTTTGTAGTAGCGTAGACACTGGCCACCGAGACCGTGTCGCCGTTTCGTAATTTCTAGAATTTCAATCAAGAAACGAACAGTTGACAGCAGACGGTCTGGGGACCCAGTCTTCGACAGGCTGTGCTAATGAAATGTTCTTTGTACAGTTGAATGTGTATTAAATCCAGCGCAAATCTTCATTTCAATAGTTAAAGTTAGTGCCTTTCAGCTACTCCTCTCAGATACACCCCCTCACAGTAGCATGTCTAAGTTGGCGGGGCTTGAAAAAAGGTTCAAACTCGGAGGTAGGCAGGAATGAAATAAAATACCAACTTCTTATCAAACTATAATTATTTCCTCATGCACTTCCACGGGAAAGAAAAACGATATAAGAAAATTTAGAAACAAATCAACTTTATTATCAAGATGAAAAAGATCAAATCATATATAAGCTTAATAAACAGATATGTCATAGCGCAACGCGCGGAACTCAACCTGGGACTGCGGGCAGTCTGGCGTCACTAGCGCGCGGCCGCCGCTCGCGATGCACTACGGTCAAATTACTATAACATACATAGTTCGTTCCAATAATTATTTTACAGTTAGAACCGCTTCATAATGGACGAAGAGGTCGCTACTTATAGTCAAGTGATGTTGCATAAGCCACCTAGCAACAATCAATACAGCTGGAGCCCAGAGAAAGCTGTCATTTAAAAAAAATGTACGTAATTGAGGGCTTAAGATCGCGTCCTTTGAATAACGAAAGTTAGTCGTACAAGGGCGTTTATTCGAGCGCGAGCGTTTCACATTTTTTAACAAATAGCAGAAGATTCAGATATAGTTTTCAGTTATATGGTAGACATAATTATAGGACCTCTAATATATAACCGATAAGCCCCATCAAAATCTACAGCCATTTCTCAAAAAATGCGACCAGATGAATGAGGTGGTCAACGCTCGAATTAATCCCCACAAACTATATGGGTAACTTTCGTTACACAAAGAAATCAATGGGTAGGTCCCATTTTTTTTGTTTTGTTAGTTCAAAATCGCACCAAATGTATCAGTTCTATAGAACAAATGAGACCCACCCAAATCAATTAAAATATGTTTCAATTAAATCCCTTAATTGTGTACAATTTTTTTGAAAAAGCTCAGCTGTCATCCGCATTAAAATTTAAAGCAAATAGGATTTTTTATCAGTCGGAATATCGCTAGATGCCGTTAGTTCGTTAGTATCAGTTAGTCTTGCTTGCGATTGGCTCATTAATAATAAGCCCATCCCAAGTGTGATAGTATTGGGTAGGACATACAAGAGGCGGCATTCGTCCCGTACATGACGACAAAATGTAAGAGGGGCTCAACATTTTAAGCTTTACTCATTCTCCGTACGACCGAAAAAAACTTCGAATGTCATACTCGCACTTTTAACTTCAAACGTATCGCCGAGCTTCAGTACGCCTCGCCTCATTTGAAGTAGGACATTGAGCGAGTGCAAAAGAGGCTACTTTTACGAACTCTTTTTCAATGCGTGTCCTGCCCCAACACTAAAAATTGACACAAATGTCAAACGGACCTCGCGATACTAGCGTAGGGTTGCCATACGTCCCGGTACGCCGGGACATGTCCCGGTTTGAAGCATGGTGTCCCGGCGTCCCGGCCGATAAGCAAATTGTCCCGGTTTCAAAATCATAGCAATTTAATAGAGGGCTGGACTTGATAAACAGTAATATACCGCTGCGCTCGTAGCCGATAATGTGCATTTTCACCAATATAGCGAAAAGCGCCAACAAACAGAAAACTCTAAAAAAAAGTAAAAACTCGCTGGCATTGAATGGCTGTGTTAAAAGTTGTTTTGTGTTTAGGTAAGGACTAAACCTTTAAAGTTACCTATTGCTGTAATAAAAGTTTATTTTTTTCTATATACCTTTACTAGTTTTTCTTTAAATGTCCCGGTCTGAGTCCCCACACTTATGGCAACCCTATACTAGCGCCACTTAGCTTGTCACAGAAACCCCCAATTCACGTAATTGTATGTGGATGATCAGCAGTCTCGGGGCTCGAGATATGTTGATCCTAATGGCCTCACAACGAAAGCTGTGACCTGACCGGCACAATTAATTGTAACTTATGACAATGTATTAAGGTTCACTATTCGCCAACCGATCCGTAGTCACATCAATTTGCCACACAGGTGTTACTATGGTTCATTTTATTTATCGCCAGTGACACCATTATAGCCGAATGCACCATTGACGATCAATAACAAAGATAGGTTAAGGTTATGTTAAGTTTGCATCGGCTCGAAGGACCGAAAGCACGCAGAAGTATGAGCTCCGCGTATCCGTCGACACTGTTTCTGAGTGGATTTAAATTGGAAAAAATCGTCAAGGGTGCGTTGGGCTATATAGTGGTGTGACTCATCATCATCGACCCAGCCTATAACTACGGATAAATAAAATGAACCATACTCGGTCCATTTTTTATTTTGGATTAGTACCTTTTTACTTTTTTTTAAAATTCGGAAATTTTTTAGATCTTTTATGCTCAGAATCACGAGCTCTTTCGATACTACTAGGAGAAAAAAAGTGTCCCAATAATATAATTTTCGATTCTCCATTCCGTTACGGTCATATAAAGTCTATGAAAAATGGTAACGCAACGGAAAAAAAAATTGGGACACTTTTTTTCTCCTAGTATGATCGAAAAAGTTCATAATTTTGAGCAGAAATCACGTAAAATTTTCCGAATTAAAAAATAAGTGAAAAAATACAACAATATAAAAAATTGCCCACTCACACCTGTGTGGAAAATTAGTTTGACCACGGATCGGTTGGGAACTGTTCACATGTTACGCGCTGTATACAGACTGTGAACATTAAATGCAGACATGCTGTAGGGAAAGCCGTCGTAGAGCACGCTAGGGCTCTCGAACAACAACGAATATATTCACAACAAGAAGTAATCATTTTCGTGTAGATATTTAACTTTTAGGGCCACCGTGAGGTAGGGTCCCATGTTCCCTTATAGAAAAGATGGTACAGGCTGTGTAGTCTCAAATGTCAAGAAAGAAAACTGTCACGTAACTCTGGTAGCGTTCATACATAGATTACAAACTCTCCTTTACAAATTAGTTAGTCAATATAAAACATCAAGTCGTCTTCCGCCTACATATGCCCCACTGCTGGGCAAAGGCTCTCAGAAAAAAGCTTGGGATCTGATCTGACATTCGTTCTACAAAGCCCAGTCTAAATAAAACTTGATTTAGTGACACGTCATACATAATTACTTAAAATAATATAAAAAAACACAGCGCCACAAATCGACTAAAACACATTTTCAAAGTCATTTATAAATTCATATCGGAACTTTCAATAGGTAATTCAATGGCTATTGCTATTTGCTATTGTTATTTAATAAAACAAGTGAGCTCAGACACGTTTTAAAATCTTCCTCTTTAATCTTCGACTTATTAATCAAAAAAACACATTCAAATCCGCGATGACTATTATACATTTCATGAACATAAGCCATTTGCTGGAAAAACTTAAATTTCGATTTAATGTTAAACTCAGTTTACTGTCAAGCTTACAGGTTTAACGACTAGGCCTATTTCACAACACTATTAAATTCCTGTTGTTTTATGTGACAAAATATACCAAGAAAACATCATATCTGCCACATAAGACAACAGAAACTTAACAGGGAATCGTGAAGAGGATTTAAATCTAGTTTTCTTTTCCAGCGAGTGACCATGATCATTTTATTACAAATATAGTCGACAAAGTAATTGCCAACTATTTTTTATGACACATGGACTTTGTAAGTGTAAATAGTAAATAGCCTTTGACGTTTTAAACCTTACGATGGAATTATCGGTTGGCAAAGCAATTACTTTGTCGATTATACAGACAATGGCAACAGTTGAAAATTGTAAATAAAATCCTCTCGTCATTCGATCGCAGTGCACCGCAAGTCCACCGTCTCGTATTAATCATACATAATACAAAATAAAAACAATTATATCACTCAATCCTTAACGCCGTCAACTAAACGAGTATAACGTTGTAAAATTTACATTTTCTTTACATATAATACTCCACCGAGACTCCCCATTACTATAATCGTCTTTGTTTTTTTTCTTTTTTTTTCTTTTTAATCATTAAATGGTAAATCATCTCACTAGCATATATTTACAAGGCGTCAGCCGCAGTCTGTTCATTGTATAAAAGTATATCACTGGCGACATGGCACGGGGCGGGCCGGGCGCGGCGCCTGGTCGCCTGGTCGCCTGGTCGCCTGGTCGCCTAGTCGCCGGGGTGCTCCGGGCACGATCGGTTCACTTCGAACCATTGGTCTATGCACCTGGAATGAGAGAACAAATAGGTTATCAGCGAATCAATTCCGCAACGAGGATATCCGACACTGGCCTTATACTACGAAGTGCAAAATTCGAACTTCGTATCGTGCCATTCCTCTCATGCTAATAGTATTTAATACAAGAGCGAGCAAGACGATGCGATACGAACTTCGATTTTCGAATTTCGTAGTAGCCCCCCAGAACTAAGGTTATCGACATAGCTCAGAGAATTAGCAAGTTGAAGTGGCAGTGGGCTGGTCATATCTGTCGAAGAATCGACAACCACTGGAGTAAACGAGTTCTTGAGTGGAGACGCCCTCCGGCCAGGTGGAGGGAACGATCTGCGAAAGGCTGGTGGTAGAAGCTGGATGCGTCTAGCCGAGGACAGGGCGCAATGGCGCTCATTGGGGGAGGCCTATGTCCAGCAGTGGACTGCTATAGGCTGATGATGATGATGAATCAATTATACAGACGTAAGAAGTGTTACGACTTAATTAACCATTAAAGTAGGAACATAATATCAATAACATAAGTATATAAGTGTCTAAGTGCAGTAATTATACTTAATCACAAGAATGCTCAAAATTAAATAATTTAGAGATAAGTAAATGTAATTTTATGTATGCGTTAATATCACGAAATGAAGACATGAAGCTTGCTTGTTTATGGCTCGCTACATTACTTCTTGGCCTAGGCCAAAAAAGCAAGTATGTAAACCATTATTGTGAAAACGCCGCACCGCCATCGTCGTCGTACTTCTGGAATTTACCCTTTGGCCTAAACTAACTCCAAGTCCAGGGTGCTTGCTTTAAATGGCATCCCCAAACCCACTTGCGCGTCACACGGAACGCCCTCACAAAAGGCAGCCATTATTTTCGCCCCACAAAGGCCCTAAGCCCCGATAACCTAACTAGGTCGAGGGGTGCTCAGAGCCTCTGTGGCGGCTACCTAGATGCTTATCGAGATGCACTAAGTTTTACGTTTAGTTGCAGTTTTTCTTAACTAGGATAGTCCGTTCTGTGATATAATAGAATATTGAATATTCACCGTAAAGCTCATGGTATAATTCAAACGTGAATTCCAATAATATAATAATAATCCAACTATAAAAATGTCCTGTTATAAAATTGACCAAACTTAAAAATTGCCAGTAATAATGTTTACCAACCCTAGAAGTGTTCAAAAATAATAGTACCTACTGGTAATTTTAAGTAAGGCGTTTCTATAGTTATTAGTTAGACATTTTTATGGCTGGTCAACTTACTGATTGGACATATATGAAGTCTTGGACATTTTTCTTTTTAGACATTAGTCGTGCAAAGAATTCAATGGCGTGTAGATATAAACTACGATAACATGGCCCGCCCCTCCAAATTACTATTTCAATGTGTTATGTCACATCCTTTCGAAAGAGTTTGTATGTATGAATAGTAGAGGAGACGTGGAAGATCGACCTTCACCGATTTGATAACGCGATGAGACATATTTTTTATTAAATATAATTTATAAACAAATATGCCTATGATTACTTGCCTATCGAAAAGTGTTCATAGATTTTTTTTTTCTGTTTTTGTTTTATTGTAGAGTGCCTTTAGCCATCTTCCAGTTCCATCATCAGACCCTGGTTACCATCTGGGATCAAAGTACTCGTCATGACGAAACAAACGAGTCCAAAGTCGATGGGGTAATTCGTAATTTCATTAATTCAGTATGGCCAAAGGCACTCCACAATAAAACGACACAACCCCATCGAGTTTGGACTCGTTAGATTCGTCTTGGCGAGTACTTTGATCCCAATTGGTAACCAGGGTCTGATGATGGAGCTGGAAGATGGCTAAAGGACCTCCACAATAAAACAAAAAAAAACCTATACTTTTCTTTAGGCAAGTTATCATAGGCGGCATATGTATTTGTTTATAAATTATATTTGATAAAAAATATGTCTCATCGAGTTATCAGATCGGTGAAGGTCGATCTTCAACGGCTCTTAGACTGCTTTTGTTTGATTGCTGTCTCAGCACGCACACATGCGTTGAAAGTTTTAGTGGTGCTTTATAAACATTTTCACGAATAGGTACATTGAAGACTTCTTGAATTTTGGAAGGGCGGGCCATGTTATCGTAGTTTATCTCTATAAAGTTCCCAATCCACTCACTCATTCTGAGGGGAGGGGGTCCCTGCATAGGGGGTGTGTAATGATAGATATAACAACATTTGATATAACTGTAACATTTGGTATAATGTTACATTTGACATAATTCGATTTACTCGAGAAGTAAACATTCTACGATTCTTTTATAAAATAAACTAACCTAACCTAACCTAATGCATATCAAATAGAATTAATATCAATCCTCCGAAGTTTACTTTTTGAGTAAATCGCATTATATCAAATGTAGCATTATACCAAATGTTACAGTTATATCAAATGTTGTTATATCTATCGAGGCGCACCCCTTCAGAGGGACGTAAGGCTGGGATGGTGACACTTGTATTGTATGTAAGTGTTATGAGTGTTATGCATGAGAGGAAGATGCTCACCCTTTGTGGTAGATGCAGAGGCAGGGGAGCCGCGCGATGGTGTCGCCGGCGCTCAGCTCCTCCAGGCAGATCACGCATTCGCCCTTTGAGTCGCTCAACACGTCCTCTGGAATCACGTCAAACAAGTTTTTAGTGAAAAATACGAAACTCACGTCTATGATCAAAATTAGCTTGACTGGTTTCGGGCTAATCCGTAGCCCTTCAATCGCGCTCTGCTCGCGCGGCTGCTCGACGAGACTGACAGCGACACACAACTATAGGTAACGCCATCAGAGTTGAGGTCACGCACACAATAACATCTCATGTAATGACAGCGGGATTTTGACGTTTATTCGTACCGATAGCAAGTTCAACAGACTCAATAGGTAGTGAATTACAAGATTGACTAAAAATTTCTTCAACCTATTTCGTTAAGAATTATTTAAGAAAATACATAAACAAAACAGAAAATAAAATATTTTGATGTATTTTATTTAAATCGGATAAGAATATTTTTCGCTTTTTACAAAATACCGATTTCGTTCGTTGCGAATATTTGTTATCAGTTTCAAATTGTTTTATTTGAAAAATAGGTTATATGATAAAAGAAAAATTATAATATGCATAGTATTGCGTAGGTATTACCTTAAGATCATATAATTCACATTTTCATTCACTCACTCATTTCATTAATTCACTACTTTTTTTTGCAATCTGTACTTTATGGAGCTGTGTGTGTGTGTAATCATTCGCCTCAACTCTCGTGGCGTTACCTATACCACCGTTTTTATCGTCATTTTTATTGAGTTACCAGTATTTTTTCACTATGAGTGAGTCTCGCGGTAGTTTTATGTTCAAATAATTTGTTAAAAATTCCATTTTTAAAACAAACTTTTTTTGCTGAACTTTTTGCCGCTGGTTACCAGGTAGGACCGAAGTACCTGTCCAGACGAATCAAACGAGACCAAACTCGACGGGGTTATGCCGTTTTATTACGGAGTTCCCATGGCCACCTTCCAGATCCATCATCGGACCCTGGTTACCATCTATCTAGAACCAAAGTACTCGTCAAGATGAATTAAACAAGCCCGAACTCTATGTATTTACACCATTGAATTTCTTCTCAGGTGTATACAGGTTTCCTCAGGATGTTTTCCTTCACCGTAAAGCTCATGGTAAATTACAAATGTAATTTCACACATAAATTCCGAAAAACTCAGAGGTTCGAGCCCGGATTCGAACCCACGACCCTCTGCTTGAGTGACCTTAGGTCAAACCACTAGGCCACCACGGCTTCATCACGGTTACATTATTGCTGTGATTTATTTTTCAAAAGCGTTCTTCAATAAAAAGACACATCAAGATCGCTAACTTTCTTTCTGATGCTAAAAAAACGAAGTATACTTACTATGTATACTTACTTAGTTGTCGTTCTAGCAGTCAAAGGAACAACAGTGGAAGTCTTCTAAATGATTATTTTGGTGTAATAATAAAAAAAAAACAAAGGTTTATTGATACTAACCGTTATATGAAAGACGAGGCCTGGTGAGGCACATGACGAGGTGACATTCGATGTCATCGGGCAGCACGAATTTGCTGCACACCGGGCACTTGATGCCTGTAACAAATAAACACACCGATTAAGTTTTTGAATGCGTGAATGATAAACATATCTGTACCCTGTCCAAGTTAACGAGCCAGTAGAACACAGCCGCACGCGATTGTTTAAAAATACGTTGCTGAGGCCGCGTAAACCAATCAGCGGCCTTAGCGGTGTATGTCGAACCAATCACGTGCAGCTGTGTTCCCTCAGTACTAGCTCGTTAACTTGAATAGAGTATGGAGAAACAATAAACTTAAAATAGTTGAGGTTTCAAAAAACTATTTTTAAAAACTATGAAAATATGTTTGACGCCGTTGACAATTTCATAAATCAATATCGAACTCAGAAAAAATGTACTTCCACAATTTTGTTTATTTTTACGGATTTTCGCGTTAAA
Source organism: Archips crataeganus (assembly GCA_947859365.1). NCBI lineage: Eukaryota > Metazoa > Arthropoda > Insecta > Lepidoptera > Tortricidae > Archips > Archips crataeganus. The sequence goes on from OX402058.1 coordinate 1,005,517, forward strand.
AATTATTTCACTTAATAATCAAATACAGGTTGTCCCAAAACTCAACAATAACTTGGAATCCGGTAAAATGCCAAGTTATAGCAGTTCTAGAAAAATAAAAATAAAAATCCGTGTCACTTAGTTAAACGGTAATTAATAGACATTTTTCTGAAGATAGGTATCTAATAATAAAAGTGATAGTTATGTGACACTATTATCGCTAAAATAAGTGACATGGTTTTTATTTTTACACGCTTTATATTATTTTATTTGAAAAACAAACAGGTAAACATAGCACACTTTTCCCTAATCAAGTAAACATTTCCAGAACTGGTAAAACTTCACCTCTCGCGCGTTACTACCTATGTTATCATTATCAGTGAGTTTTAGGATACCTATATATTTTAGTTACAGTTATTCTTAAGTAAAACCTGCCTAAATTTAACACAAATAATAAAACATATAAAAAATCATAGTACACGTTCACATGCGATAGTGATTCCAAAATGTCACCAGTTTCGCTACATTTCTCGGCGTTTCACGATATTTGAAGGCCAGGCCAATACCATTTTATACAAATGCAAGCATGCAACGTACGTGAGAAATTGCAGATTCTGTTCAATGACTAACATTTTACATGCGAAATGTGAAACAGATCCAATGTAACGGTAACATTCGTGACGTTTGACAAAACAAACAACCGCATTATAACTGTTTCGCACATAATTAGCATATGTGCCACTTACAATTCTACGGAAAACGTAAGAATATCTTGTTAGTGTGTTGTCATTTCATATTATGAAGCAAAATTAACCAGAACATTTTTACTTGCGCTCTACTTAATCTTCGATAGTACCTACTTATTTTAACAAAGGTAAATTCATTACTTACTCAGGTAAAGTTGTGAGATTGTATGCAAAATATAACGTAGGTATTCAAATCGCCGGTTTAATGGCAAATTGGTTCAAGCGCCATGCTGGGCGATATTGAAGTTACAATTATAACCCTAATTGGAATCAACATAATGTATATAACATCTAATATATAAAAATCTTGTGTCGCGGTGTTTGTTATCGAACTCCTCCGAAACGGCTTGACCGATTTTTAAGTAGATTTGATAGTCCATTTATCGAGGAAGGCTATATAACATCACGCTACGACCAATAGGAGCGGAGCATCAATGATTAACGCGGACGAAGTCGCGGGCACCAGCTAGTGCAATGATACAATGGAACACGGACCGAGTTAGTCCCGACGACGAAAGTTACTTCAGGACCAAATTTACCCGAGTTTACGGTAGCTATTCTATCTTACTTGAGAAATTTTACTTTCTGATTTTTGTATTTAGGTACTTTTTCCGGGCTCAATTGAATAGCCGCAAAATTCTTACCGAAACACTCTTTAATTTTAAATAATTTATTGAATCAGGCGTTACTTTGCGGAGGTCCATATTAATGAACTAAAACAATTACTTTGCTCACCCGCGACCTTCCTCTTCGCTCTTTAATTTTTTTATTTTTTTTTTTACTTATTTATTTCTTATTAATGTAACTAATACCCAGAGTCAGATACACACGAAAAACAATAAAATAAAGATAAAAATAAGAAGTCAGTGAAATCCTACCAGGCGCAAAGGTGCCCAGCACACTAGCCGCATTGCTCCGCTGAACCGCGATGGACAACCTTTGCACCAGAAACAACCCAGAGCGATGGTCAAGACCTCTCTCACGAAGACGGCGCCGCCTTCTTTAAAAAAAGTATTGCCTCGGAACCCCAAGAACCAGTCGTCTCCACAGCAAGTGGAACAAACAAATAATTCGCAGGTGCTGAGTACTTCTCGCGCTTTTTAAGGGCTGTAATTTCAGCAGCCGCCCCCCTCATCCTCGAGTTGCGACCAAGGTGCGAAAAGGCATTTTTGTATTTATTTTTACGTTTTTACTGTTTTTTTTTTTTTAAAATCGTCAATGCAGGACGCTGTGTGCAGGGGTTAGCACAGCGTCCCTGATTGACGAATACTCGGGCTCGATTCCCGGCTCCAGCATTTACTTTTCTGATTTTTTCAATGTGTTCTAGTTAAAGTTATATTAAAACATTAATGGTAGCCATTCTATACTTCATTTAATTTAGTATTGAAAAGCACAACAACATTATATTGCGTCTGGTCAACTATTTCTTGCTTTGCAAATAGTACAGTACAGTACAGTAGTCTGGGAGCCGCAAAATAAAATTGTTTTAATGCCACATTATTTGCGTGTCGTCAATTGTTACTCTAGTACAAATTGTAAAGAGATTACAGTTCACGAGCCGCAATATAATGTTGTTGTGCTTTTCAATGCTAAATTAAATGAAGTATAGTTAGGAGTTGACGGCATTTCAATGCCCTACGCTTGACGCAAGTTTGCCATGTAAGCGATTGAATATCAAATGCAGTACGCGTTTGTCGCATAAGGATTGAATAAGAAAACAAGTTCTAATGTCGATCATATACATATATTCGAGAATATTATACGGACATTTTTTGTCGTATATAAAAAAATCGATTGCTAGTTGAATGCAAATGAGGAAGGTTTGGGAACATGAACAAACGGAGAAAAATCCTAAATACAATAGATACTAGACGCGGGATACTTTATGATCGGACATTTGATACGACATAACCGCTTCTTTAAGAGCGCGCGCAGACAGAGAGCGGTCTGGCGTTCCGCGTTCCGCGTTCAGAGTTCTGCTTTCTTTCGAATGTACTGAGTCCCTTAGGTACTATAACGCATACAGCAGGCGGTCGGAACTCTCGAGCGGTCAATACACAGAACTCTGAACGCGGAACGCGGAACTCCAGACCGCTCTCTGTCTGCGCGCGCTGGAGGGGAAGAGGAAGAGGACGTCAAAGAGATGGCTCATGAGAGGGATGAGTGTAACATGTGTACCGACCAGAGTGTAACTTAAGTTTGGATGATAAGTTTTATTTTAGAAAAGTTAGTCATGATTATGTCGTAGTGATGCACGAGGCATTGTCTGCCAAGGGAAATCATTGCGACACTTGATGTGTGAACGTCCTATCATTACCCCGTCAATGTTTGCAATAGAGTAGGTACTTGCCCACCGCGATCGTTGACACGTGTCAATTCCCTTCGGTAGTTGACGTTTGGAAATGTACTATGTGTCTGCTACTTTTAGCGTCGGCGATGAACCAGCTGGTAAGCTATTATTTTATGCCTGTGCCGCGAAAATGACGTATGTAATTTCAAAGACAGGGAGTTATTTTATAATAACACAACATTTATTTTTAAAAGCTTTTTATTTTAACTTGCAAAATTATCGAGTATCCCCAACGGTGCTGGCTGAAAATCAGCGCTGGGGTGCTAAAAACGCCTCAGCAATATGCTGAGCCAGTGTCCGATTTACAACCGCAACATACCTAACCTACTGTCTTTATTTTTTATGCTGTCTATTTATAATGATATTGGTGTGTCTTGTAGTGTTGTAAATAAATGTATTTTCTTTCTTCTTTCTTTATATTTCAGATATACCTTGACAAGCTCGTGCGCGGCGCTCGGCGGAACCCTGTCGCAGGGAGCCTCTGCTGTCATTAACGAGATTATTTTCAATTAGTGCGGCAAATGCTGACTGCGACAGGGTTCCGCGGAGAGCTGCGCACGAGCTTATCGTACTATAGCAGACATTTTCCTCCTACCCTTCTATAGCCACCGCTTTTTGCGTTCCAGACCAGCCAACCATTTGATAGGCACCGGTTTTACCACTGCCCATTTAGGTACAAAATCGACCGGCGCGGCAGGCGGTCTAGCCGTGGTCTTGGGACGTGACTAGACTACTGAATTGTTTTTGTCGGGCCACCATTAATACTACACTGGACTATAAATTCTACAGATTATTGTTCGTCTAATGACTTGACAAGCTGCGATGGCCGCGGCTGGTGGTTGGATGGTGGATGGTGCAGCTGAGCCTTGGTGTCCTAGTGGTTTGGCCTTTGACCTCTTAAGCAGAGGGTCGTGGGTTCAAATCCCGACTCGCACCTCTGAGTTTTTCGAAAATTTATGTGCGAAATTACATTAGAAATTTACCATGAGCTTTACGGTGAAGGAAAACATCGTGAGGAAACCTGCATACACCTGCGAAGAAAATCAATGGTGTGTGTGAAGTTCCCAATCCGCAATGCGCCCGCGCGGGAACTAAGGCCTAAGCCCTCTCATTCTGAGAGGAGGCATGTGCCCTTTTTTAATTCATGTAGGCATTGACTTACATTCTATAGGTAATCACTGCGATTTCCCAATAAAATCTAAAGTGATTTATTAACTAAGTAGGATTTAGCAGCAGAATTTGCTTGTAAATTTTTGCTGCTCCAAACTCAATATCCATACCTATAAGACAAAACATAAAGGGGGAGATCGATGTGTCAGTAGAATATAAAACACGTATGAGTAAAGAATACATAGCATCCGTAATGATTTCTCGCATCACATACTTAAGAGTCGGTTTACACGACGACTTTTTGTCACAAAATCGCAAAGACGGCTAGCCTACGCTCGGCACATACTTAATTGTTGTCGCTAGGATATGATAGTTGTATCGGTAAGAAGAATTGCCTATGGAACAAGTATTTATTTTATTTACGTTTGATTTTGCTTTGTATCCTCGAAAATCAAAGGAAAATTTCAGAAAATCTGTCCTTGTTTCATGCCTACGTCATAAAAGCAACCTCTATGGAAAATATCAGCCTCGTAAGTCCAAGGGTTTGGGCCGGGCGTTGATAAGTCAGTCAGTCAGTCAGTGAGTCAGTTCAGTTTGCATGCATAGTTATCAAAATCTCTAACAATTATATCATGTTTGTAGAATAGAATGTTTCATGTATCTATCTAGGTAAGTATTTAAACTTGCCTGTTACTTCGTCACTTGTATTGCATCTCTTTCATCTTACAAGCAAAAGACGGAAATATAATGGCTTTCCCGAAACACGTCAAACGACACCATCGCCCTTGAGCCAATGAAATCACGCAACCACCCGCAATATTAGAAACCGTATCGCAAAATCGCTGCGTGCTATGGCTCTTATACAAAAATATACCTCGCAACAATATCACAGAGGCTTTGCCAAGACAGAACATTCAATTCCGCTATTCGCATAAAAATGTACTAATTAGGAGCGAACTTCCACACGAATGGGTTCCTTAATTGACTGGAGTCTTTGTTCCTCGCCGGGAGAGCGGGGGCACGTAAAAGGAGACAAACGGAACATGGTTAATGATTTTGCTGCAGTTTTATTGTATGAACTGCTCACGTAAGCTGTTTTGTATAGCAATTAAGAACTTCGTAATACAACTTCATTTTAATCAAGTTATTAACGAATCATTAGGTTACATTGGTGCATGGTGATCGGATCATCCATCGCCATCCCATCCTCTAACATACATTCAACATCAAATTGATACAGCAATGATTATCATACATATTTCCTTTTTTTAATATGATGAATATCGTGTACATCAAGCAGCTTTCAAGCAGGCATGAATTATTAATACAACCATCGACCGAACACGCGTGAGAGCATTCGTATTAATATGTTAAAAGCGAAATGAAATAGCGCCGCGAACCATCGCAAGGGCTAAAATACCAAAGTTAATTCTCAGTCGAAAGATTTTTTTTATGCAGTAAGTACTGTACTGTTGAATGTACTTAACGCTGGCATTTTTGAGCAACTAAAGCAAACCGAGATTGCATTTCATTACAGCCGAAAGACGTCTACGGCTGAACATAGGGCGCCCCCAAGGCTCGCCAAACAGATCGGTCCCGCGCCATCCGCATCCAACGCGTAAGACATCGTCCTGATAGAACGCGAATGCGCGGTCATCGTAGGTTCGCGCGAATTTTCTATTAGGACACGCGCGTTCTATTAGGACGATGCCTTATACGAGCACACTACCACAGAATCAAAATATATAATATATATATATATATATATATGGAATACATACCTGACGAAGGGTACTTTTAAAGCTAGTAGTATTTTCAATAATGACAATGAATATGGTAACTTATTACTAAAACAATATGGTTGAATTTCCAAGTCAATGCATGTGGTCGCTAAATCGCCTCTACCTTATTTTAAGGGTTAAGTGTCACTGCGAGGACATTATTGTCTAAAACTTTCGTGATTTTCACTCATTGCTAGTTATTATTTTATTATACCAGGGGCTAATAAGGACAATTTATTGCTAAAATTACCGCGACGTTTTGACCGCATTACAGCGGCAGTAGTCACGAGAAGACTACTACATAAATATCTAATAAATTGTCCTGATAAGTTCTGGGTGTAATAACATTTACGAGAACAGTTTGTTTAATACGCATCCGCTAACTAGTCATGCTACCAATTTGCGGAAAAGTCTTTATGTCCACGAAAGAAGAGCGAAAAAGGGTCTCCCCAAATCTATCGACGCGGAAACAGTTACAGCCGATCGGAAAAACCAACCAATCAGTTCGGCTCCATTCCCACAGACAGCCGATCAACGTCCTTTTCGCTCTTATTGCGTTGACATAAAGGTTTTTCCAATCGGCTGAAGCAGATTCCGAGTCGACAGATTTGGGGAGACCCAAAGACGTCGATCGGCTCAACTCAGCCCGCCGAGCCAAGCCGATCAAAGCCCTTGTCTCTCTTATTGCGTGGACATAAAGCCTCTTTTGATTAGCTTAAGACGATTCCGCGTCGTTAGACGCGGCGAGACCCTTAATTGACACGTTAACACTAACATTCACTACATTTATATGGCTGAAACACTAGAGACACTGAATTAAAATCCGATAGTCATTCTTTGAACCCAGACTATAACCAAAATAAATGTTCTCCCAATTCGGCCGCACCTGACCTCCAATTTATACCCATTACGGAACCGGTTCAAAGGCTCTCGTAAATTTCCAACACACAGTTTCATGAAAATTATAATTTGTATCAGAATTAAATTAATTGAACGATTGGAAAGCTATCGGCCGGGAAGCCATTTTGAAATGTAAATTGAACGCCATTGGAAAACAATAAGTATTCCAACCATAAACTCGATAAGGAGTTAAAAGAACAATGAGGTAAGTTACTAAACTGGTAAATTTTAATAATTGTTAACGATGGAGCGGCAGTGTTTTAATGAGCTTCGACTGAAATTATGTAGTACTGCCTCACCATCTCTGCCCCAGTGACGAAGGGAACTAACAACCCGATTCCCCCGGGTTGACTAAACTTTTGAAGTTACCAAAATGCTTTTCTTCCATTACTGCACTTTCACGAAGAGGATAAATGGGGTTTTGAGGTATTTTTTTGCTCCCGCTTTACATGCAAAAGATTTCACGCCCCGCCACTTGTCTGCCCTACAAACGTCCCACTGCTTCGCACAGGCTTTCTCTCCAAATAAGAGGGCTTGAGCTATAGTTCCCACGCGGACCTAGTGAATTGAATGGAATTACTTCGCAGTTGTACAATCCAGGTTGGTCGCAACGTTTTCCTTCGCCATAAAGCTCGTGATAAAACTCAAAAGTGCGGGCCTGGATTTGATCCAACGACCAACTGCTTGAGTGGCCATTGCTCAAAACTCTGCTAACACGGCCCCCCCTACCTACCTATCCCTTTAGAAACGTGCAATCTGTTTGTGATGAAGAGTAGACGTCACTTTTTCGTAATAGCTACTTCTTTCCTGGGGTATTTCCTATTTGTCCTATAGAACTGTGAAATCGTGAAGTAACAGAGTTCAAAATCGTACCAAAGGTAAAGGTATATAGAACAAAATGGCAGCTTCCCCTTCCTTATTTTTCTTCTTAATCACGCACGTAAAAAGAAAACAGAATACCATTCACACTGTGTAAAGAATCATAGTAAGAACAGAATTTCTGCAAATAAGAATCTTGTAATTGTAACAATTACTAAATTGAGCAAAATGCAGGTTTTGAGCGTTACATTTTACGCACCCGTGCCTTTTTCGTACGAACAGCTCCTAAAAAAACTAGCAGCTATTTTCTAGAGAACGATAACTTGCGCGTTTTACTCGCCGGCCCAGACCCAACGGTGTGTTTATATAAAAACATTTTTAGTATCGCGTTTAGATGGTTCGTCGTAATACGTTTCATATAAGCTTGTGTAACATATACGAAGCGAGACGTTACGTAACACTACTAAAATAATACACTTCAACAAAACAGTGGAATTGAGTAGCGACGCGCAGCCAGTCCCTAGCAAACAATGTTTGATAAACACTTGGAAATCTAGACGTAAATTGAGGAATACTGTGAGTACTCGTAATATTTGTACAGACGAACAAATCTTTGCACAGATATATTAGCTTGCAAATGGTGTGTCACAATTTGTATACGTTCGCAAAACTACAAAGAAATACTTCCCTCTCACACCGGTTTATATTCTGATAGCATTTCATCTTGCTGGACTACACCAAACCAGCACTGAACCGGAATGATAATTGTGCTTCAGTCTTTCGCTTCGAGAGAATACAGTGTTCAACTAAATCCCTTCGCGTTCTACTTAAGAGTAGACCATCAGCTTGTTAAATACATGGGATCACTCACTGGATCCTATGCATTACAGTGCCTGTTTCATTTTACTTTTGCGATCCAACGGTAAAATAGGTGAAAGGACTAGAAAGCTACTACTAGATTTTAGTGTACACTTAGCTAGACCTAGTAGCAGTGGATGCCTCCGAGTTTAAAAAAGTACACTTCTAAAGTTCACCCAACCATTTTCCAGCAGCCAAATGCTCCTCTTATTATCCTGTCTGGTGATACTACCGTCGACCAGAGCGTTCATAGACTGCGGCATGGCCTGCAAACGCTGTCGCGACGAACTGCAGGACTACCACATGCGGGAGGTCTACTGCGCCATGTGTCGCGAGTGCCGAGAGCGCAGGCGCGAGAGGAGAGCCATGCAGCAGGAGCTGAGGGACAAAGAGTACGGCTGGGATCCTCAGGAGCAAGAAGGTAAGATGGTTAAAATCTAACGAACGAACTGATCCTGCTTGACCCACTTCTTATACAACTAAGATACATGCCTTTGCCTTGGTAAATAAAAAAAAGGTTTAATTTCGTCTATATTCCTCCAGTGACAAGTTATGATGAGTACTAATAAATTCGACAATTCCTATGTCTCAAGTAAACCCGTTATGTCAGCAGAGCCACCTCCAGGATGCCCGACGCCGCCCGACTGCGATACCAGCGTCGAGATACTGAACGGCGATGTCACCACAACCCAGGCGACCACCTGCATGCCCGTCACAACCGCACGAACTTGCCCCCCGATCATACCGTGCAAGGAACGAAAAAAGTTGACGGAAAGAATTACACCATCAACGACGCCCCTACCTCCTGTGACACCCGCGTATATGCCCTGTGTCCCTTGTATGCCAATGTGTCCGTGTCCAAATCAGCAGGCAGCGCCTTCGGCATTGATGCAGCCGTCCACTTTACAACCGACAACACGTCAGGATTTCTTCTACTTATACATCGGTTTTCCGAAAGGTGCTCTTAATAAAACCGATGATTGAACAACTGATATTTGTGCGAAATCCTGCTGGAGTTCGTTTCCCAATAACATAACCATAGCTTTGAGGATGATGAAAAGACAAATAATATGAAATATATTTATTACTATAGGTACACGGACGAATCCCGTTTTCTACTATAATATTACAGACCTGCTGATATTAAATAAATGAACTCGAAAACGAGCTACAGACAGAATAAAATGTATGGCGTCTCCGTTGTCAAGGACGGTATGTAATGCTAGTAAAAACCCTACAGCAAACTAATAAGAACGTAGTTACCATTACGTAGTGAATACGAGGCAGACTCATAAAAATAGTATACGATGTCGTTCGTAATATGCACTTTCCATAATTAGCGGATATTTCTACAGCAGTAACGTACTCCATAATATGGGGTAGATACCTGCAATTACCTAATGGACAAATTTCCCCGACACAGGCCTAGCTGCCACGGGACTCAAGGCACTCGATAGCTTACATATGATACCATTACTCGTAACTGCCTTTCAAAGTTTATGATCGTCGAATAATACTTTATACCCTCGAATTTATTGACCTTAATGGATATTTTAGTCAGCCAGATGATAGAAAGTCATTTCTTCCGCACAGCGGAACAGAGGAAATACATACCGTTTGGGGTAAGAGGTTGCGTGTGTGTTTTACAACTATTAGACCGATTTCACTGCAGTTTTTTTTATATTACACTTGTATTATTTTACGCAGATTCTTAGTATGTATGATTTATGTTTGTAGGTAATTAATCTGCTTCTATAAATTTTTCAAAAACGAAGAAGCAGCTTATTCAATGCTGTTTTTAGATTGCACTCTTCTGCCTATTCAGTGATAATAACACACTCTTGGATTACGATATTTCGGAACGCAGAAACCTAAGTATTTATATCAGTGACTTTACTTTTTGAACGGATCGGTTTGAGTTGGGTAGGACCGTTGTCAACATGTTTACATTGTAAAACATATGTACTGACTCCTTATTTACAGTAAGAGTTTTACACAACTCAACTAAACTTTTCTTAACTCACTTTACTGATTGTTATGTGGTGATGAATAATTAATTTCACAGTAAATAAATATCATATGGATTTCCTGACTACCGATTATGAACGCGAAATAACATTCGAAGTTGGAAAAAAAATGTGTTGAATTTTAAATGCGAGTGAAATAGGAGAAAATTGCCAACCTAGTTTCACAGCGTCTAGTTTTGATGTTGACCCAACTGTACTAGCATAAAGGTAACATTTTACGTTTTAGCTTTACGTTTGGCTAGGCATGGCGTTAAAAACGAAACGAAAACTAAGACAGCAGTGCGTATTAAGGAGTATCAAAAGGAACTGAATAAAGTTCAAAGATTGGCATGCCTGATGATAACAGGGGCAATGAGAACAACCCCAACGCATGCTATGGAGGTTATGCTAGGACTGAAGGCACTTCATCTGGAAATAGAGAAGAGGGCCATGGAACAATGGTTTAGAATGAGGGCATGTGAGGAGTGGAGGGGGAACTTCACAGACAAGAAACATGCACTTATACAAAAGGAGGCGTTATTAAAGCTAGGAATGCTAGCACAGAATAACGACTTAATTAAGAAACAGAGGGTTTTCGATAAGAAATACAGAATCCATATAGGAGAGAGAGATGATTGGAAGGTAGACCTTGAATATCCGACTACAATTTGTTTTACGGATGGATCAAGGAAGAAAACGTCCCAACTTGCGGGAGCAGGTATAATAATACCCAAGATGAATGTTCGAGAGGCTATACCATTAGGCAGATATGCCAGTGTGTTTCAGGCTGAAGTGTGCGCAGTGTTGAAGTGCGCTCAGATTATACAAGCAGAACTGGGTGACTATCGAGGTGTAGGAACAGTGGTGATTTACTCTGATAGTCAAGCAGCGCTAAAGGCATTAAACAAGCCGACAGTTAACTCCTCTTTCGTAAGAGAGTGTAGAGATGCACTTAATAAACTAGGAGAGAGTACGAAGGTTACGGTGGCCTGGGTCCCAGGACATCAGGGAGTGACAGGTAATGAGAAGGCTGATGAGCTGGCAAGGGAGGGAGCGGATACGGGATTCATAGGTCCTGAAACGGTACTTCCAATGTCTGCAGAAGTCACCAAGGGGGTTATAGATAGAATGAAGGAACAGGAAGCAAACAGTGAGTGGAAACAGGCTGTAGGGTGCAGACAATCGAAGATGATGCTGGATGGCATAAACCACAGAAGAACTAGGTATCTCCTAAATCTAGGTAAGAGTAGCTTAAGAACTATAACTGGCATAATTACTGGCCATAACTTGTTAAATAGGCACTTAAGCGTAATAGGTATAAAAAGTGACCCCTCCTGTCCACATTGTGGGAAGGAGGAAACGAGTGAGCACGTCCTAACCGAGTGTGTCATGTACGCGGCAGCGAGGCGTGATGTATTCGGGAGTGACGAGCTGAGGGAGGAGGAGCTAAAGGATGTCTGTCTCAAAGATGTCCTTTTGTTCAGCAGGAGAACGAGAAGATTCGAGGAGAATTGCTGTGTGGGCGCGCTGCTGGGACAGTAACCTGTCGGCTCCAACCACGGGGAACTGGGCTGAATGACTGTGCAAACGATCGACAGCCCGCCTGACTCAGCAAGGCGTCCCCATACATCATCATCATCATCAAGACAGCAGTGCCTCTACCATGAGTTACACTAGTTTACAGTGATCGTACTCGCTAGCGACGGCGTAAATGATTTGTATGGAGAATTGTGTACAGCGCCTCTAGCGGTCACTTACGGAAGTACAATTCTCCATACAAATCATTTACGCCGTCGCTAGCGAGTACGGTCACTGTGAACTAGTGTAACTCATGGTAGAGGTACTGAGTAGGCTGTACAAGTTACAGTGACAGTCGATTAAAACTTAACAATGAATATTTGACGCATATTAGTGCGGAACCATAGACGACCAGATAGCCTGCTGGTGGTTAGAGAACCTGACTACGAAGCTTGAGCTCCCGGGTTCGATTCCCGTGTCGGGGCAGATATTTGTATGAAAAATACGAATATTTGTTCTCGGGTCTTGGGTGTTTAATATGTATTTAAGTATGTATCTATCTATATAAGTATGTTTATCCGTTGCTTAGTACCCATAACACAAGCTTTGCTTAGCTTACTTTGGGACTGGGTCAATTGGGGATGTCTATTTTTTTGCAATGTATAGTAAATCGAAAACCATTTCGAGATAAACGCTTTTTAACTCGTTTTCTGTAGTTATTTAATTTTAATATTATGTAATGAATTTACTACACTACAAATAAGCAATGACCTTCATTTGACATTGGTGTAAATTGCGTGACCGGTCCAAGTCGTACTTTATTCTGTGTGGTTAGAATTACTCACAATTTACGCGTGGATTAAACTACGGAGTTTGATTTGGACCCGCTGTCTGACATCTAGCACTTTGACAGCGCCAGTAAAGTGACACTAGTTACAGTGTACCACTACGCAAAAAATAATTAAAGGGGTTGCCTTATCGTACGCATTTAGATAGATTTAGAAATTTGACAGTGTGGGAGCCCTCAATCATAATCTGATGTCATCAACCAAAATAATTTCAATAATTAATTTTGAAAAAAGTAGTGAATTAAATGACAAAATATTGAAATTAGTTTCTTATAATTGACTTTACTATGCAAAAAAAATATAAAAACTACTGGTATTTTTTTTTAGATATTCCCAATTGGTGTGAATTGTCCCGTGATATTTATTTATCATTTATTTTATTTATTTATGATCTCCGCGTGGTTGAATCGCACCTGGCCGGTTTTTTCCTTATTTATAACCTTGTGATAAGGGATGACGTAACAGCTCGAGCGGCTACCGCTTATCAACCGCTATTGCTGCCCCTGACCCTTCGCAGTTCGACTGATAGATGCTATAGCACCCCATGTTCACTCTGATAACTTCGATAAACAAAATAAACAAGACTAGCGAGTTATAGTTCATAGTTAGTTCATAGTTATTTATTCAAAAAACAATATACATTGCGTTTGAAAATACATGGGCTTTAAATACCAATTAATTAATATTTTCACACAATAATGAGTAACATAAATATTAAATTAAATCAAAAATCAACCTAATTAAATTAAATTACATAAAATCAAATTAAATTCAATCAAATCAGATCACATAAAATCACATTAAATTAAATAAAAAAACAACCCAAATTAAAACAAAATACAATTAAAATTTCACACCATGTCAATAAAATTGGTTCACATTATAACTACGTAATTACGTATTGCTAACAAATTACATTAAGTCACAAAACTCGTCCCATACTAAATACATCAATAATAGATAGGTAGATTCTTCGACGTTCACAGGAGGGAGCATCAATTGATGCCTAAATTGAATAAAGAATTTTGACTTTGACTTTGACTTTGAATACACACGCAACATTTATTTTATGTCATTAAAAAATTCCTCGAGAGAATAAAAACACCTCTTCAGCAAAAGCGCTTTAAGTTTATTTTTAAGCATCCCACTACTTGAGAGCATCTTCATTTCAACCGGTAATTTATTATAAAGAATAATTTCCTGATAACCAGCTAAATGCTTCACCACTCTTAGCCTTGTAATGATAGATACGATTGGTTCGATTCCCGTGTCGGGGCAGATATTTGTATGAAAAATACGAATGTTTGTTCTCGGGTCTTGGGTGTTTAATATGTATTTAAGTATGTATATATCTATATAAGTATGTTTATCCGTTGCCTAGTACCCATAACACAAGCTTTACTTAGCTTACTTTGGGACTAGGTCAATTGGTGTGAATTGTCATGTGATATTTTTTTTTTTTTTTATACTGGCAGGTGGCCTTCTAGATTCCAAGCGCTTTTTTTTCTCCTCAGGTGTTTCCAAATCCGACATATGTTTAAATAAATCAGTGAGAACAACAAGAATGTACAAACTGGGAACAGTCAGAATGTCAAACTTCAAGGAGAAGTCTCTGCATGACACGTGTTGAGGTATCCTGGCCATAATCCTAATAGCCCTCTTCTGAGCAACTAAAGCCGCTTTAATATTATAATTATATCTATTTCCCCATAATTTTATGCTGTACCGAATCCTGGATTCAACCAGAGAAAAATACACCATTTTTAGCTAGGATAGTTTTACCTCATCCCTAAGGCTTCTAAGTGCATAGCAGGCAGAGCTGACAGACTTAACAATAGCTGACACTTCATCCTTCCAGGTCAAGCATTCGAGTACAATTTTGTTGACATTACTGTGCATGTAGAAGTATTGTCGACCAAGTGATACACAGAAAGATGGCATATCCATCAGATCGAGTGAGGCGAAATCCCAATAGAATTTTAGAAACTATTGCAGACAGGGTGGACTGTCCAATTCTAACATTCTGGCTAGAATAAAATAAGGACACATGACAAATACATTATTAGTTTAGTAATAGATAACTAGTGTACGTGATTGCAGGAAGACACTGCGGGTAAGTACACACAGAACAGAACCTACTGTCGTGGAGATATTACGGTCGCAATGATGACGAGGATGCGTGGCATAAAAAGGATCCAATCACTATTAAGAAAGCGATGCGCCTCGCTGCTAAGTCGGTTGCGCGATAGTTCCCACAGTATCCTGAGCATGCTGGGCAGCCGGTGGGACTCCCCGCTGCTGCGGCGCTGGGTGCGGCTGCACACCGCCGCAACCTCAGCAATGTGACTTATTTTAATTTAATTATTTTATTTTGAACTAAAACAATTACTTTGCTCACCCGCGACCTTACAATAGTTACGTTTATGCAAGAAATGTGCGTTCATGCAGTTCCTCCACCTCCACACTGTACGAACACACACAAATCACATAAACCCAACCATCACCACCACCAAGCTACACTGACGCGTTTCGAACTCAACCAGAGCTCATCTTCAGAGTTACCACAACCGTATGCTATGCTACCAAATGTTAAACTAACAAACCAAAACAAATGTTTTAACTTGTCACTGTAACTTCTCAAGTACCCACTTTATTTTTCTCATTCTCAAACTACCCCACAAAAATTAACTTTTATTGACATATTATAAAACTACCTTGAATTTTTTGTTTATTTATTTATAAGGCATATTTAATTAATACTAACTGTTCAAATTCGACCCAAGCCGCAGTAAAGGAGAAGATACTAAATTTACCTGTTCATTAATAATAGACCCCATAGTGTTGTACCTAATTGTTCAATAAATTATTTTATTTTGTTGTGTAGGTAATGAATGTTATTGTGATTTTTATTTATTTGTTCTATTAACCCATTTTTTCTTACTGTAAACTAACATCTATGGATTTTGTCCGAAATAAAGATATTATTATTATTATTATGTTGGTACGGATTTCCGATCACGGGCCCATGGGGACCCGGTTATTATTAATAAAACGTACCAAAATACCCAAATACAAATATAGTATATTATAATGTCCAATTATCCGATATAACAGAAAAAAATAACTGGACGTCACAATTAAATCGAAATTATTAACTACTAACAAAAATATTTTATTAGTCAGGCACAAAAATAGTCAGTTTCCGCTTGGTGTAAACCATGTAAAAGGTGCACATTTAAATATTGATAATACTTTTTAAATTTACTAACTCTCAATTTAGTTTTTCGTCGCGGTCTTCCTTGGACTCATTCGTCGTTCTTCCCTTTCGTTGTTTGTCTCTTTACTTTACATACAAACATTTATTTATTTACCAGCACCGAACGTATCGAAATAATTTTGGCGAATAAGCAAATGAGACAAAAAACGAAAGGGAAGAACGACGAATGAGTCCAAGGTAGACCGTGACGAAAAACGAATAAGTCGTATCAAGAGATAGACAAGTTGCAGAATTTGACCAACAAAGATAGTGACGTATAGCGAACCAGGCGAAGACGAGTACACAATGAGACGAAATAAGAATTAAACGGAAAACGAATGAGGCGAGATAATAGGATTATCTAACACATTAATACAGGGTAAGTAATTTATTAATCAGTGCACAAATTTTGATACGTGATTCAGTATAAATAAATAATAAATAAATAAATATTAGGGGGCAATCTTACACAAATCGACCTAGCCCCAAACTAAGCAAAGCTTGTACTATGGGTACTAGACGACGATAAACATACTTATATAGATAAATAAATACTTAAATACATAGAAAACATCCATAACTCAGGAACAAATATTCGTGCTCATCACAAAAATAAATGCCCTTACCGGGATTTGAACCCAGGACCTATTGCTTCGTAGGCAGGGTCACTACCAACTAGGCTAAAGCGGTCGTTATCGTTGGTAGATCACGATTATCTGTTCAAGATTTTTTTCTTAAATTTTGAAATTTAGGTGTTCATACAATATTCAGACGACCAGATGGCCTAGTGGTTAGAGAACCTGACTACGAAGCTTGAGGTCCCGGGTTCGATTCCCGTGTCGGGGCAGATATTTGTATCAAAAATACGAATGTTTGTTCTCGGGTCTTGGGTGTTTAATATGTATTTAAGTATATATCTATCTATATAAGTATGTTTATCCGTTGCCTAGTACCCATAACACAAGCTATGCTTAGCTTACTTTGGGACTAGGTCAATTGGTGTGAATTGTCCCGTGATATTTATTTATTATTATTTATTTATTATTATACCTGAATATATAGCGTTTCTACCTTTCTATTGTCGATATGTAAGTGTTAGTTGTTACCATATAGTATCCTCCGTGGCGGGCGCCGCAGCTGCGCCCCGTAGGCCGCCGCGTCAGGCTCGGCATCAGGCACACACGTCCCTATTATGATCCCCATCACATTCACGTCCGACACATACCACACAAACACATGAAAATCCACTTCAAATACCACTCACTTTCGCGATGTATACGTTAAAAATGGCCTAGTGTAAAAGAGCGGCACTTTGTTAACTTTCACACTTTAAACTTGATAAACTGAACTGTTGGACCTTGGACAGTCACGTGAGGTCTCGGTGACGGCTCCAGTGCGAGTGAACCGCGCTGACCGACCGGCAAGCCCGTTTGGCACGCCACCTGTGACGCGCAAATGCGTCACAGACGTATGTAAATACTCCGCTATTTATAGGTAAATATGAATGCTAGTTGACCATTACGGAAACAGGTCTAGGGCCTTGAGTGTAGCTAAATTAGCGAACGCACAAAGGTTTTGTTGGAAACGCGAGCATTTGCCGTATTGTTTTACAAAAGAAAAAGTTTTCTAATTATTTTAAAGAAAGAAAGAAGGTAGGTAAATAAGCTTTTCTGTAATTTTCTTTTGAAGTTCACGTTTATCTTAGAAGTTTAGGGAACCTTGCAACAGTTTACTCTCAAGGATTTAGGTTTACTAAATAAACGAAAGTAATTTATTAACTAAACTAGTAGCCCCCGTTGCATTTTTTCAAGATCATCTTTTAGACAAATAAATATGTAAATAAATTATGGTACGATAACACCAATTAATTTCTCAAGACAGGACGACGATGGTGATGAGATGCAGTCCATGACACGTTTGCATTGATAACATGTGTCATTATCATCGTATGAGCCGAAAGACGTCCACGAAGTATTTTGGTGACGCATTAACATATTAGATCCTGTGTCACCGAACTATGTTAATTGGTTATCATCTTCATTATCATCATCATCATCGTACCGGCTGGTTCTTGCGACTTTTACCAGGTCGTCAATCCATCTTGTAATCATATGTGTCGTGGAGTTATACATAAAAATGGATTACTTTCCGGGAAATACGACGATGACTCACTATTAATCGATGGGATTTTCCAAAGAGCAATTTTTCGCAAAAAGGTTTATCGCTTTGATGAATGTGTATACTGTAGTAATGTTTGCCAAGTGAAAAGGCCCCTATTGGAAATACGTGTGTAAAGTACACCAATTCAAAATACATTGTTGATTTTGGAGAGTTCCATATTAAATTGAGCTTCATATTGGCTACCAAATTAAGAATGATTTTTCAGTTTTGTTTAGCACCCGTCCCAATGTATACATGAGTATACGACTAGCTCTTGCCCGTGACTTTGTCTGCGTAGAATTTGGTTATCAAACCCGCGGGAACTATACAATTTTCTGGGACAAAAACTATCATGTTCTTCCTACGCTCTCAGACCGGGTACGTAGCAAATTACATGAAGTTCGAAAAAGATAATGGATAAAATACATAACAATACAATACAATACAAATGTTCTTTATTGATCACCAAAACAGTTGGTACGGAAAAAAATTATAACAATAAAACAATTTAACGACCGCTTTAGCCTAGTTGGTAGTGACCCTGCCTACGAAGCAAGAGGTCCTGGGTTCAAATCCCGGTAAGGGCATTTATTTGTGTGATGAGCACGAATATTTGTTCCTGAGTTATGGATGTTTTCTATGTATTTAAGTATTTATTTATCTATATAAGTATGTTTATCGTCGTCTAGTACCCATAGTACAAGCTTTGCTTAGTTTGGGACTAGGTCGATTTGTGTAAGATTGTCCCCCTAATATATATTTTTTTTTTATTTAATAAAAATTTAGACAGGCAATAGGTGGTTTTATCGCTCGAAAGCGATCTCTTCCAGGCAACCAATGTTAACCAACGGCCATTTCTTATAATAATGTAATTTTATCAAAAATTAAAATTTTTACAGCACTGTTATTAATAAACTTAGCGTATTCTAAATCCATATGTAGATTACAAGAAAACGATATTATGTCAAATGACCATTATTCATTTCAAATTTTATTTATTTTAATACGTTATCTCTCAAACCAACTCCATACTAAATATCATTATGAAATGAACATGAATTAACAAGCGGGGCCGTGGGCATTAGCTTGTGTAGCATAACAAATCCGACCCCGGCAGTCGCAGCTACCACCAGCGGGCGGTCAACCGAAGCAGAAATGGATTCTAGTAATTAGATTTGCGACGTGACGCGCGCCAGAGGCTAAACATATTGTAGTTGTGTTATGTTTTCAATATACATACATATACCGCGTTTTCTTAGATATCCGTTAACTTTGACAATACAGTCAATGAAACTGAATCCCATACCAGAGTGGGCCCTTTTTGATGCGAATGTCATGTTGACATTTATTTACCTATTATTTATTTATTTATTACACATTGTCAATGTCATGTACATTATAATCAAGATATTATCAGTAAAATAAGTCAGTCCATGACGCCCTGTAAGGGCACACAATACTTAACCAATAACTTAAAAAAAAAAACAACTAAACATAATGTAAAAAATGCAATAAAATAATTAAAAAAGACGATGTAAAAAAAATTCGCATAAGTTAAAAATAAAATAAAGCCAAAAATAATACAATAATAATATGGAGTACAAATAATCGATTAAAATATCTACAATTTATCATTTAAAATAATCAATTATAAGAAATAAAACAAAAACAAATAAATGTAAAATTAAACAGGTCACGTGTAATGCGAGTGTGTGTGTGAGTGTGAAGTATGAGTATGTGTTTGTGTGTGTGTGTGTGATTGAGAGCATGTGTGTGTATGAGTATGTGTTGTGTTTTATTTGTGTGTGTGTGTGTGTGTTTGTGTGTTTTAATCAAGGCATTCTTTACATCGATCAAAGAATACATCGTGAAATTGGCTGTGAAAAGGTCCCACCCTGGTACGCAATTCAGTTTCCTTGTACAGTACAGTACACGTGAAAAGGACAAACGGAACGCTAGAAAAGTTTCAAATTAACTAAACAAAATGCATCAGAACAACCTCGACCTTTAATCAAATAAAGTCTAGAATAGAAACCCCAAGAGTGACAAAAAGCCAGATCGCGTGCGGCTAATCTGCACATAATTACCGCCCTTGAACGATAAGGCATCCCAATGGCGCTCAGTGTCTTCTATCACCTTCACACACCTGTTAAGGTAGAGCTATGTGAAAGGGAGGCTTTCCAATTTTTCGGGATGTCGATTTACAGGGCCTTTTATCCGGTTGCGCCTCTTACTGAATCAGTCGGAAAAGGGCACAATTAGTGCCAAAGCGAGACACAGTTACTCGTGCTGGCATTCGTAGTTGGTTATCTTTCTTTATTTCACCTCTATCTACCTCCTTATAAAACTTCTCGGGGAAAGCCCAGTGGGCGTCTTTATGAAACTACCATGAGACTCACTCATAGTTAAATACGGTAACCCGCATAATACACATCTTTAATCGAATTTAGCGCGACATTTTTTGGACTAATTCGTAGCCCTCCCACAACAACCTAACGACGATGTTGACGATGATGATATTGATCACTTATAAAACAATACTGTAACTGACTGACAAAGCACAGCGTCAGCGATTAAAGTTGAAATTAAAGGTTCAACACTTACTATCAACTATTATACGGGTACACTTCCTAACGGGTTGGAATTAGCCAGAGATCTTATTGTCAAATGCACCGTGGATCAGAATTGTTTTCACCTTTTGTTTCTGACACACGCTGTAAGAAGAGGATAGAAAGAGATGGGAAAAGTAATCGCGAACGCCAACGCGTCAAGCAAAGAGCCACGAAGCGAAGGGATTAAATACGACCGATATGACGCGAGGCAAGACGCAGCAAGTGAATATAGTTCGATAAAGCCCTGTGACAGACAGTGTAGCGCCATTAATAGGGCACTGTTTATCACACTTCGAGTACGGAACCCTAAATAACAGCGAAATAGCAATGTTACGCGGGCAGAACAGCATGATGATACGCTACAGCCGAAAGTATCAAATTACAACAAGAAATTACGCAAGTTCGCGTAACACCGGCTCCGACAAACGACACGACAGTTTAAGCAAGAGAACAAACGCAACGAACTTTGTCGTCTGATCTAATTGGTAACTTAGTTGAGGAACTACCAAACGCGCGACAAGTCAGAGGTAGTTTGAGATAGGGAGTAGCTGGATAAATTCGTGCCGGTGTGGCTGAAGCATGTGAACTGGTCAACCTGAAGCCATTAGAAGGTAAGGTAGACACTTGTGACTGTTTTCGAGTTATTCCAGTCAATTTTAATCTCAGACTTCATTGAAAATCACCGCAAGAATTAAAGTAATCGACATAGCTCGAAGAATCGCAACGCTCAATTGGCAGTGAGCTGAACAGGGCACACCGCTCGTAGACACGATGGCCGGGGTCAAAAGGTTCTCGAACGGTGTCGCAGTGTAGGTAAGCCGTATGTATGTACACTTGCCTGCCCTGAAAGAGTCACGAAAATTACACAAATGTCATAAGCATTAAAAATAACTCCCATGTTACACAATGATTTCATTAGTTGCCTGTTCTTCTAAAACTTACTTGTGAGCAAGCGCCTCGAAACAGGCAGCGGTATGGCAGTCACGCAAGCCTTTTACGAGTCTAAACTAATTCATTGATAAAGCTGGTACGGCGGGCCTAGGTGGAATTACGCGCGGCCACTTTAGATTAGCTCACTACAGTGTTTTTGGGAAGTTCCCTGGATTCTGACGCGAAATAGTAAAGCTAAAGGACTGTGACACTACAACTGTGTATACTCTATTCGAGTTAACGAACTAGTTACGACTAATACAGCTGCACGTGCTTGGTAAGAAATACGCTATTAAAGCTGCTGCTTGCTTTGCTTTAAAGCTTGGTTCATATAGCTTTAACAGCGTGCTGTCCCAATCACGCGGGCTGTCTTCTCTAGGTACGAGCTCGTTAACTTGAACTGAGTATAAGAATTTAAAGTTTGGATTCACCTGTTGCGTAGACGTCGATATTATCTCGTATATATAAAAATCTCGTGTCACAGTGTTTGTTATCGAACTCATCCAAACGGCTTCACCGATTTTTATAAAATTTTTGTCCATGTTTGGTAGTTCTGAGAATAGGTCGTAGACTATTTTTTATACCCCTATTCTTCGCGGGGCAACAACTAGTATTATCAAAAAAAAACAAACTTGTCCAATCTAGAACACGATTAATACCGTGCCACTTGTACAGAAATAAGTAGCACTAATTCCCACATCGCTGTTGGAAGAACATTCTATATATAGAAAAGCTATTAACAGGAAAACGAAGTCGTAAATACGTATCTTATTTTAGCGAATCGTTCGCATATCTTTTCCGGGTACGACGTATTGTGTATCTAATAAAAATGTTTTAAAAATAACAACTTAAGGGTGTCATATCACTATCATAATCTTTTTGTCCAATTTGTTGTAAAATACAAGCTGTTCCGCTGGCTGTTCTTTCATTTTCATCTAAAGTACATAATCCGTCCCAATTTCCAAGTCAATCCAATCATTACTAGTAGGTGAAATTCGACATTAGTACATTTGAGTACTTTAGTCACGTAGCCAGCAAAACTGAATGGCTATAACCTATTACCTAAACAGCGGTGACTCGTGGCATTAGGTGGCACTAGTGACACGTTTTTCAGATAGGATAAAATAAATTTATAAAATTGAAACGTCATTGTCATTACACCGAGGCTGCATCCAAAAGGAAAACTTATTTATCTAAAGCTTAATATTATCAAAAACCGGCAAAGTGCGAGTCGGACTCGCGCACGAAGGGTTCCGTACAATTATCTATAAAAATCACGTTTGTTGTTAAATATTTTTTTTACTTTAATTTAATGATTTATTTTTAAAGTCAATATATAATTAAATATTCTGTGAATATTTCAAGCGCCTACCTGTTGCCGTTATCAATATCGAGCAAAAACGAGCAAAAAAATCACGTTTGTTGAGCCCCCTTAAATATTTATTTTATTCCATTTTTTAGTATTTGTTGTTATAGCGGCAACCAAAATACATCATATGTGAAAATTTCAACTCTCTAGCTATCACGGTTCCCGAGATACAGCCTGGTGGCAGACGGACAGACAGACAGACGGACGGACGGACAGCGGAGCCTCAGTAATAGGGTTTCCGTTTTTACCCTTTGGGTACGGAACCCTAAAAAACCAGGATATCTTACAATAAAAAATATTAATAACTTACTATAACATAAAGAAGATGAAATCAAAGAGAACACCAACAAATATGCGTACGCTGCAACATTATAGAAGAATGCTTCTTTTTCCATCACGTTAGTCGAAATCAAAACAGCATTTTCTTACACCAAGTGGATTTTCTTAATTATAAGACGTAGGACTTTTAATTTTTTTAACAAATATTATCTATCTATCACTAATGTTACACATTATATGATTAAAAAGATTGCTTTCTAAGTAATTGGTTTTTCGCTCGAGTTGTACGGTCAAGTGCAAAAATAAGTAACGATTTAATCCTCCCATCGTTACATAACATACCTATACCTTAATTCGACGACATAAGAGCTATGGGACATATTTATGAGCAAGTTGTGTGCACCCATATTTTTACACTTGACTGTACATAAAAAGATTGTCACATCACTAGTCTGTCAGAAACGTGAAATGCTACCTAAAAGCCACGAGTAACCGATGTATAATAACTATAACTTTCTGATTGGCTAGTTCTCATCAGTTCCATGGTACTCCCCTCGGCAAGGTAAAAGATGACCCGCCATTCCCTCCAAAAACAAAGGAATGAATCAAACAAGAACATCCCCCGGGGGTGCGAGCCGAATGACAGTTCGGTAGTTTCCGTCGTCCCTCGCTGTCAAACGAGCTCGCCATCGCTTACCCCGATCGCTTGATATTAATCTTGCCGAGTCTTGTACATGTACCGAAGGGTTCCTTTCCACCAAAGACGTGCTATGATATGTTGCTATGGATGTGTTTGACATCCACCTGGTAAAACGTCGATAAGCCAAAGGCTACTAGAAACACAGGGAAGCTAAAGTTCCATCTTACAAACTGGCTAAAAGAAAACCGAAGTGTCGTTTCTGGGAAGTTGCATACGTTTTTATAATAAAATTCCGAAAACAAAACCAACCAAACGGAAACAAAATTCAAGTCCATTGTGAAGAAAACATTAATATCTAATGTGTATTATAAAATTAATAACTATATCATGGACAGTGGACAGGGATGTTTGAAAATAATTCCGATCCGCATTGGCGATCTCTATAGTCTCAAATAGCGTATCTATACTGTGTTAAAAAATTTAGTTGTATTAAATACATTAGATGTATGTTATTTAATAAGAATGTAGATCTGTGAAAAATTATACCTTGTTTAGTTTCTTGCCGGATTATTTTCAACAGGGTTTTTCGACCGGCGGTAGATTCTTCGACGTTTATAGGAGCATCAATCGATGGCTAAATTGAATAAAGAATTTTCACTTTGACTTTGAACGGCTACCTAGTTTAGCATTGGTGGCAACGGTCACATAGTTTCGTAGCATAGCTTTCATCCTCGCAGCATAGCTGCATAGCACATCTCTAGTAGAAAATCACCCTAAGTCGGGTTTGCTAAGTTGCGCGGTGGCTAACTTTGTTGTGTTTTTTGTTTCTTATTTATTCTCTCGAGAGCAGTTGTGGTAGTAGTTTACAGAGTTAGTAACAACTAATAATAGGTAGAAGTATCCAGAGGCCTTAATGTCTAACGCTCGGGCACTCGAGATCGCATTCTATATCTCTTTCTGGCCTCATGTTAAACCGTGTGACAGAAAGCAATGGAGAAAACTATTGTGATTGCAATTTTGGGTCCTGTTTGGACCTGTATTTAAAAGAAGGAAAATCAAATTTAAAAAAAATAAATAAAATGCGTACCTATATCACGAAATGGTCCCAAATCGGCAAAGTGCCGGTCTTGCGAATTCATATCTGAAATTACATCTGAAATTTGCCATGAGCTTTACGGTGAAGAAAAAACATCGCGTGGAAACCTCCACAAACCTCCGGAGAAATTCAATGGTGTGTGTGGAGAGCCCAATCTGAACTGGGCCCACGTGGGAACTACGGCCCAAGCCCTCTCTTTCTCAGAGCAGACGTGTATTATGCAATGAGACGTATGTGCTCACACTTGCACTATTAAGAGGAAGCGTCACTGTGTCAAAACTTTCTTAGCCTGCGAACATAAATCAGTGTTCTGTTACTAGGTAATTAATATTTTAAATTGTCGTATAAACAACCTCATGTTTTATTTAACTAAAGAACTCATTCAAATGTCTTTGAACAGTCAAAAATGAACAATGGCACGCCGACACGTTCGGCGCTGGTACTTAATTGCCGTGCTTTGTTTAGTGTCTAAAATATAAATAATAATGAACAGTGTTATAGTAATGATAATGTACTACGCATGCTCGCGCAGTACACGAGAGTAACACACCTAGTTAGCAACCGTGATGAATCTGTTGAGAATGTTTCGGTTGTTGTGTTAACTGTGACGCCGCGAAGGCATTTTACAGCATATTTCTTTGAATACCAAAATTCTTAAACGTCCACTGCTGAACATAGGCCTCCCCCTAGGTTCGCCAAACAGACCGGTACTGCGCCAACCGCATCCAAAGCGTTCCCGCAACCTTAACCAGGTCATCTCTCCATCTTATTGGAGGCCTAACTACACTGCCTCTTCTAGACCATGGACGCCATTCGAGAACCTTTTCCTCGGCTATTACAGCATCCCAGCACGGTGTAGTCTAAATTTAATTTCATTAGAATCTTAATCTCGTAGACTACACCTCTTCTAACTGACATGGACACTTGATTAGTCTAGGTCCCTTATCTTATCTTACTAATAGGGGACCTAGCGGATACACTTCGACCCGTAAGGATCTTTTGTGTAATTACCCCTCCTAAGTCTAGGTCCCTAGTAAAATTATTAAAATATTTTTGTATTAGTCAATTAATCATAATCATATTTTAGGAACCTATTATCAATCATATTGAGATGAAGGGCTATGTTCGGGGTTTCTCTACGGGATCGAATCAGGAATGAGGAGATCCGAAAAAGAACAAGGGTCACCGACATAGCCAAACGGATCAGCTCGTTGAAATGGCAATGGGCAGGCCATAAAGCACGCAGCAAAGATGGCCGTTGGGACCAAAAGTTTTCGAATGGAGACGACGGACTAGCAAGCGCAGCGTGGGACGTCCACCAACGAGATGGACGGACGATTTGGTAAAGGCGGCAGGTTCATGGTGGATACAATAATAATGATGTGTTTCCGTAAGTGGCGAGTTGGCATTTTGAAGTTTAAAGTCCAGGAACACCTCTCCATCCTTAACCGTTCACACCAATGTTGCCGCCTCGTTGCCCCGAGTGGGCAATAGTTTGAGGGGCCCATTTAGTGAATGGCGAGTCACCGCCTACCAAAAGTTCAGTTTATGAGATATTGAAATGGTAGGTGTCCGTTATCTCACTCCATAGCCCGGTAATCCTGTCCACAACATCCCAACCCCATAGCCAATTCCATGTCGCTTCCTACCTGGCAATAGATTGGCAACTGCGGAGGGCTGTCCGCTAGCACATCCTCATGGTGTATTAGAGGATAGACCTCCATAGTTGCGCCCATCTCATTTATATTATATGGTACCAAAGGCCTCTTCATGTTGGCTTCGGCCCCATGAATGCCTTTCATATGACTAGGTCCCCATGAGCCCGTGATCGGAAATACGTACCAACATAATAATAATATAAACTTTATTGCCATCGTACATTTACAAAAAATAATAATAATAAGAAAAACAACTTAAAACTAATAGCTACGCTTGGCAATAGGTACCGGACTCAGCATTTGCTGGAGATAATTTCCAGCGCTGGTTTTCAGCGCGGTCCTTCTGGCAAGGGTGGCCGCAACTATAGCTAAGATAAACAAAACAAAACAAAGAACAAAAATTTAAATAATAAAAAAAAAGAAAAGAAGAATAGGCAAACATTTGTGTATGTGTGTGTGTGTATCTTGTGACGTGCTATGTTAGTCGTAGTTTTTTTGTGTTAGTAGTAGTTTGTGTTGTTTCTGTGACTTAGTGGGTGTGTGTAGTGTATTTATTTATTTAAATTATTTATAGAGGTACATTAGTGTTTTCCCCATGCAGGCCGCACTTTGCTCAGGGGTATCCCTGCCTCTGTGTTTCCAAAAGGTGTGCTTTGACAATTCTCCTGAACTTTAACAAGGACATGGGTTCCCTTGCCGGTGGTGGCAGATCATTCCAAACAACACAAGCCGCTTCCAACCGTGATGGGTTGGATATCAATGAGGAAGGCCTATGTCCAGCAGTGGACGTCCTACGGCTGAAATGACGATGATGATCATGATAGTTGAGGTGAACTATAGTGTCGGAGGCCAGGACCCACGCTTCTATACATTTAGTATGAAAACTTAACGGTACTCGACTCGCATTTATTCGATTTTTACAATTACAATGAAAACTGAGTTGAAGCGATGATTTTCTCTTAGGTTTTTTGTAATATGGAGGATTTTTGCTACGACATATAAGGTACAAAACGGCCAAGTGGGTCAACTAATGGTAATGTAGCAATACCGGATAATTGTGCTAGCAATTTCACCGGCCGTCTTGCTATAAACAGGAAATTGACGTTCTATGCCCTAAAAGGGTGTCTTGTACTAACCACCTTGTAAAACTACCATCTAATAATGTAATGAGCAAGAATCCGAACGAATAAATTCATAGAAAAAATACGCGAAAGCAAAAATATCCCGTGTGGTTAACATAAAACGTAATTAAACTCCAAAAAAAACGACGTTGTTTGTGCTTGAGTCTTGGATGTTTAATATGTATTTAAGTATGTATTTATCTATATAAGTATGTTTATCCGTTGTTTAGTACCCATAGTACAAGCTTTGCTTAGTTTGGGACTAGGTCAATTGGTGTGAATTGTCTCGTGATATTTATTATTTTATTATTTAAACATAATTTAACATTGATTAAATAAAATGCATAAAAACGAAAAGTTATTGTTTGTTATACTTTATAAAACATGATTTAAAAGACGGCGTTCATTCCTTTACACAATCAACAGGTACTGAAAAATAAATGAACTAAAACCATTGGTTTATGTGATTTGTGTGTGTTCGTACAGTGTGAAGGTGGAGGAACTGCATGAACGCACATTTCTTGCATAAACGTAACTATTGTAAGGTCGCGGGTGAGCAAAGTAATTGTTTTAGTTCATTAATATGGACCTCCGCAAAGTAACGCCTGATTCAATAAATTATTGAAAAATAAATGTCACGTAATGATGATTTCCGGGAGTAACTTTAAAAATTCTTAAAAAAACCGAAGTCTCGATACATGAGCCTGTAATATTTAAAGAGTACCTTCCATTTCTCCAGAATCCGGACATCAGATCCTGACCTGATGACAATGGAACCAACTAGAAAGTATACCCTTTCAAACGAAAAAATAGTTTTTAAAATCCGACATCTTTGAGAGATCGGGAAACAAAGGTGACCCGGATGGATATTCGTACTCGAGTGTAGTACTGCCAGCCCCGGAGTTTTTGACCCGGTTCCGGTTCGAAAAAATCGTAGATCCGGGGCTGCTGAGTACTGCAAGCACTGCTGCGTGGCAGAAGGTTTAGTAAGAAAGGTATATATAGGTAGCATCCCGGACGGCCCTTACATAAACTACTAATCGCGAATTGTTGCGTCTGTCTGAACAAACTTCGCTTTGACAATATGATAAGAAGGGTATATTTTTACGATCTACACCTGCCACTTTTTAAAGAGGATACCTGGCTTTTATCGCAGAGCATCACCATAAAAAGCAGCCCTAAATAATCTAGACCAGAGGTCGTATTGTCTGACGCACTTCTGATTTCCCATCTCTTTTTACCGGCGCACCTTGGTTTCCCATAATTTCATAATGTATCATTCTCCATAATCAACGTAAGTCATAAAGTGATTTATTTCTCAAACAGTATTTTCTTCAGGACTTTTTTTAAATGCTATCTTATACATAGATTGCAGTAGGTTAGGCTAGGTCTGTTTTATAACAATTTATTGAATCAGGCGTTACTTTGCGGAGGTCCATATTAATGAACTGAAACAATTACTTTGCTCACCCGCGACCTTGCGATAGCTACGTTTATGTAAAAATGCGTGTTCATGCAGTTCCTCCACCTCCACACTATACGAACACACACAAACCCAACTATCACCACCACCAACCCACAATGACGCGTTTCGAACTCAATCGGAGCTCATCTTCAAAAGTTGTCTCTCCTGTGGACATAAAATTAGCTACTTTTGAGTCAGCAAACTTAAGATTTATTTAAATGGGCGGATAGTTGGCCAAGCGTCCCACACGCCGATGTAGACATCACTCAAAAATATTGGCTATATATAGACCCTTAACTTTTGCCATCTCCACAGGAGCGACGCGAACAAACAACGTGTATACTATACACCGTGAAATTTTAGTGGTTGTTTTC
Source organism: Archips crataeganus (assembly GCA_947859365.1). Classification (NCBI taxonomy): domain Eukaryota; kingdom Metazoa; phylum Arthropoda; class Insecta; order Lepidoptera; family Tortricidae; genus Archips; species Archips crataeganus. The sequence goes on from OX402058.1 coordinate 1,035,392, forward strand.
CCGAAACGAGGTGATTTAGTTTCGATTGTACAATCGATTTATAATTACTATTTTGACTAGAGTCAAAAATCCAATTGTGAAAAACGAAAGCCGAAAATGACCGCAAACCAATATAACGCTTCGTTGGTACAAGTAGCGTACGATCGTACGATGGGTTAGGTACCAACGAAGCGTTACTATTGGTTTGCGGTCATTTTCGACTTTCGTTTTTCACAATTGGATTTTTGACTCTAGTCAAAATAGTAATTATAAATCGATTGTACAATCGATATTAAATCACCTCGTTTCGGGAAAACAACCACTAAAATTTCACGGTGTATAAGCGATATACATTCAAGTCGCTTATAAACATCCTTTCCTTGTCATAAGTACGTGTATATAATGCAAAATCGATAACCGACAAAAGATAATTACAGTGGTACAGTTCAATCAATCGTGGAATTACGTTTCAAATTCTACAGTACACTCGTCACGACACATTCCAATTATTCTATTGAATACACCCGTCAAACATGTGAGTGTGTGTTAGAAAATGAACCGAACACGTCGGCGTTAAGGTACAAATTGCTGCAAATTCAATTTTAATCAAACAGGAGACAGCAGCTACGAAAGTGCTACGGCGTAGAGGTGCTACGCACGGGAAGAACACCTTGTTATTTTGCCTAGGTAGTAATTTTAGATCTAATGAATGCTTCAGCCCGCACATTATTTTGTGTTAATTAATTAAAACTATTATTTAAGTGATTTGTGAATTTTTAAGACAAGACGTCCACTGCTGAACATAGGCCTCCCCAAGGCTCGCCAAACAGATCGGCCCTGCGCCATCCGCATCCAACGCGTTCCCACCACCTTCACCAGGTCGTCGCTCCATCTTGTTGGAGGCCTACTTACACTGCGTCGTCACTCAAGAACCTTTCGGGCCCATCGGCCATCAGTTCTACGAGCGATGTGCCCTGCCCACTGCCACTTAAGTCTAGCGATTCTTCGAGCTATGTCCGTGACTTTATTTCTTGCGCGGATTTCATCATTTCTAACGCGATCCCGCAGAGAAACTCCGAGCGTAGCCCTCTCCATCGCCCTCTGAGTGACTTTGAGCTTTCTTATGAGGCCCATCGTTAGCGGCCACGTCTCAGAGTCATCACTGGCAACACACACTGGTCAAAGACTTTTAACTTGTGACACTGTGCTGTGCTATATTGGATGACAAGATATTGCGAATTTTGCTTAGGTATATTTACTCAGCAAACTATAACAATAATGTTACATGTAAGGTAGGTATTGATTTCTGGTATATAGGTACAAATTACAAGGGTGATGAATAAACTAAGGTCACTAAGCACCAATCGATAGTAGAACGATTAGAATTGACATCGACGATCATGGTTCACCATAAAGCCTGTAGCCACCGAGCAGTAACGACAGGGCCCTGTTTTAGGTACTAACGTGACAATTGTCAGCGACATTACGTCGAGTGAAAGGTAAAATGTGACACTTTTGAAAATTATCTTCTACAGAAATGCTTATAAAAATGACAGCCATTTTGTTACAATTGTTTTGTATCTTTTAAGGACAATTATGTTGTGTTGTGAAACTAAAATTATTTTTCCTAGCTGTCATATTTTTGTATTTATCGTATCTTGATATGAGATTAAAGCGATGTCAGGCTTGGATTACAGTTGTAGTATTACTGCGTGATTGACTAAGAAAAATTCGAACATCCAAACATCTTCACAATCTTTCTCATATATGATATTAGTAGCTGATGCCCGCAGCGCTGAAGTAGATAAAAACGTGTTTTCCCGTGGGAATGAGATATTTTCCCGCGGTAAAAAGTAGCCTATGTCGCTCCAGCCCTTCAACTATGTCCGTACAAAAATCACGGCAATTCGTCGCTCAGTTTCGACATGAGAAAAGGACAAACAATTTATAATATTAGTATGGAAGTGATGACTTATGTCACTGAGACGTGGCCGCTAAACGATGGGCCTCATAAGAAAGCTCTAAGTCACTCAGACAGAGGATGATGGAGAGGGCTACGCTCGGAGTTTCTCTGCGGGATCGCATTAGAAATGATGAAATCCGCGCAATAACTAAAGACACCGACGTAGCTCGACGGATCGCCAGACTCAAGTGGCAGTGGGCAGGGCACATCGCTCGTAGAACTGATGGCCGATGGGGAAAAAAGGTTCTCGAGTGGCGTCCACGGACCAAAAGACGCAGTGTACTTAGGCCTCTAACAAGATGGAGCGACAACCTGGTTAAGGTTGCCTGATCGCGTTGGATGCGGATGGGGCGGGACCGATCTGTTTGGCGAGCCTTGGGGGAGGTCTATGTTCAGCAGTGGACGTCTTTCGGCTGAAATGATGATGATGATGAGTATGGAAGTATGGATGTGGATATACCCAATAAAATGTAAGTTAGTTTCATGTATACAAACTTCTTTAGTATAAACAAATTAGGAAGTGTTCCAATTCCGTAACACAATTTGTTCTACGTAGAGGCGGTCCCCGGGCCTAACCTTTGATTTGTGGATTATTCGCTAAGGTATCTTTTGGCATGGATGGAAACAATGTATGTTTCTTTACCACGAATTATCTAACGGATGGAACGTTACATAACGATAGTGATATTCAGATCTTTTTGTTCCGAGTCAAAGCAAAAACTTAGCAGAAAAAAACTGTAGTAAATAATTCAATTAAGCAAACAAAAAATACAATTAAAAACTCAAGGAGAAATGATACAATCGACAGAAAAACCAAAAAGAAAAACAAGACTACATGGCGAGTGGCCGCCATGACACCGGAAGCGATCCCGCGCCGGACGCGCCGCCGGAACCGGAAATAGAGACACCTTCGTCGGCTCTGTGGCGCGAGCATATTCCCAACAGTGGGAAGGGAATGACATAATGATAACTATAAATTAAAGATTTAAAAACCCCCAACGCAATTGAACCTAAGATACCTTCCGCGGCTTACAAAAGAGCTGATAACTTTAAAACGGCTGGACCAATTTTGATGAAACATGTCTAAGAACCATTGCCAAGAAACCTGCTTTCAAATAAAAAAAAAAACCGCATCCAAATCGGTTCACCATTTAAGAGTTATGATGCCACAGACACACACACACACACACACACACACAAACAAACAAAGCGGTCAAACTTATAAAACCCCTCTTTTTGTGTCGGGGGATAAAAATAGATCGCCACATGGCATTGAGTGAAGGGGTGTTTGCTTTAATAATAAGTACAGTTGACCAAGTAAGAGCTTTACCATTTTTTCTGACGGTTCCTACCAATAATAAGGCTGAATGTCACATTGACTTGGAAGTGGAAATAGCCTTTGGTGTTTTAAATAAGCCCTACAACTGACACAGAACCTTAGGGTGATAAAGTACTTTATTGATAGTCTATACCTCGGTGTCGTTCGAGATAGTTCAGCTATTGAATAAAAAATAGCGACATCAAATATCAAATTCGCATCAAATTATACAGGGTGGAATTTTGTAATGCCACCTCCAGGAAAAGTACTCTAAATACTGAAAGTAGGAAAATTTATTCAAAAACCTTATGAATGAATGAATTAAATTGTTTATTGCTCGAATGTGAGTAATATATCTTCCTTAATTTTTGAAAAAAATGAAAACTGCACTCAAAGATTTTCGAAAATTCGCTTGCACCCTGTATTTTTATCTCATTGATCGATAAAGTCATATGACACAACTCGATTCCTTTGGATCATATTAAAACGGTAAAATCAATAACTCGAACGGTATGGGAAGGCAATGATGGTTGATTATCATATTTATGACTTGATAATCATCTTAAATGTTTCGTATTCTAAATTCTTTTAAGTCATAAAATTGGTAGCTTTCGGTGATTCCAACAATAACTCAATATCTTACTAATATTATAAACGCGAAAGTTTGTATGGATGTATCATCATCATCATCATCCTCCCAGCCTATATACGTCCCACTGCAGGGCACAGGCCTCCTCTCAGAATGGGTTGGGCTTATGGATGTATGCATGTTTGTTATTCTTAAATTTGGTATACAGATAGTTCAAAACCTGGATTAACATATAGGATACTTTTATCCCCGGAAGGCTAGTCGATTATAACAACAAAAAAAGCTCAACATATTTCCGTAACAGCACGTCAGTCAGGACCCAGCGCACGTCATAGCACGAGCCGTCACCAACGCACGTCAGCCTACCGTAATACCACATAGTGTCCAGTACACATTAACCTACATAGTGAACACAGTGACAGTTGTAGAAAAGCGTAAAGGTTACGACAGCAGCGACCGGTCGCGATCGGCGCCCGCCGGCGACTGGAGCTCGCGGCCCGGAGGGGGAGGGATGGGGGGGTATGAATAGGTACTAATTGACAAACAAGGGTGTATAACAATTTCTTAGATCACGGGGTAGATACGGGCGTAAGAGCAAGAATTGGGAAGGTCGCGTGGACTCGGTCGTAGTTGATAAGGTGACACGACGCTTGAAAGGTGAAATTATCTAAGCGACATTTTGGTCTAAATGGAGTTCGACCTCAAAATTTATACATACATATACATAGTGTATTTACTCCATTTAGCGCAAAATATCGCTTATATAATTTCTCCTTTCGGCTCAGGACGAGTTCGGTTCGGCCACAGTCCCCTTTCGCCACCTTCTTAAATCATCCTCATTGTCATATGGTCTACTGTTCTGATTCGCCAATATTCCTATATCGTCACCCTATCTTGTCCACTTTCCTACGTGGTTTCGAAAGGAAGGTGACGATTTACGGTTTACGAGAGAAAAGCCGCGAGCAAGGACTTGTTTATAACATTTCCCTTATTTTCGTGATTCATCATCTCATCACCCCAGGCTATATACGTCCCGCTGCAGGGCACAGGCCTCTCAGAATGAGAGGGGTTGGGCCGTAGTTTCCACGCCGGCCCAGTTCGGATTGGGAACTTCACGCACACCATTGAATTTCTTCGCAGGTGTTTGCAGGTTTTCCTTCCCCGGTAAGCTCATACATACTGCTGCTGCTAAGTATAATATACAATGGGTCGATCAACTTTTTTTTGTCGCTCGTTGCTATAGTGACGGTCTCCTGGGTCACTCATTAAACCGTAAGTTTATCGGATTAAAATTTGCCAAACATGCATTTTTGTGGTAGTTTTAAACCCCTTCTACAATTGGTCATCTAATAAGCATGTTAGTTAATGTGACACAACATTTCTTCTAATTAAACTGTACTACTTTTATCCCCTCGCTGACGGGACAGAATAACAACAAGAAATAGTTGAACTAAAACAATTACTTTGCTCACCCGCGACCTTAAGGTCGCGGGTGAGCAAAGTAATTGTTTTAGTTCATTAATATGGACCTCCGCAAAGTAACGCCTGATTCAATAAATTAAGAAATAGTTGATCCACCCAAATACATTTAAATTTTATCTTGATTACATTTATGAAAATTGCTCCCGCTCATAAAAATATAACATAAAAAATAATCCAAGCGAATTAAAACGATCCTTTGAGTAAAAATAAATTAAATTAATTTTGTTGATGTTAATGAACACGATTCCTTGGGAAGCCGCAGAGGAGTCAAGCGACTTTAATATTAAAATTTGATTATGTTATCTTAAGATACAGTTTAACGGGTTGCTAGCTTTTATCGCAAAAATTTAGGCGTTTTTTTGCTGTCTACATTCAGACACGTTGAAAAACTCATGTTACCTACTGACGTGTAGGTTAGACAAAAAAAAAACGAAAAAATGTTATAAACCATCCCAAAAACATATCATCTTTACATTTTATAAGTCTCGTTAACTGCATAACAATCAAATCACTTATAAACCTAAAATATATATTTTTTTAATTTCATTCCTAAATATATACAGACTGTTTTTTATTTCATCATCCCGTGTTTTCCCTTATCCCGTGAAAATTTCCAAAAATCCTGCAACCAGTTTTTTACTGTTATGATAATCTATAGCCAAATTTGAAGAATCTAGAAATTATAGTTACGGAGATGGAGTCACGTTGAATTTAATAAATCCTGGTTTTTCCTTTCTCGTAGGAATATCTAAAATTCCGTCCTTATTCATTGTCTATCATAAAATAAATCTTTATACGAAATTTCAGTCTTTTCTGGGCGTTGATGAGTCAGCCATCACCATCATCATCCCAGCCTATATACTTCTCACTTCAGGGCACAGGGCTCCTCTCAGAATGAGAGGGCTTGGACCGTAGTTCCCACGCGGGCACAGTGAATTTCTTCGCAGATGTGTGCAGGTTTCCTCACGATGTTTTCCTACACCTCATGGTGAATTTCAAATGTAATTTCGCACATAAATTCCGAAAAACTCAGAGGTGCGAGCGCCGGGATTTGAATCCACGACTCTCTGCTTGAGAGGCTATATATAGGTCCAGGCCACCGCGGCTAGTGAGTGACGAGTCAGCACGGATCTAAAATGCTGGCAAGCGAGTGAAGTTGTCAACAAATCCAATCCTAAACTCAAAACAATTTAATCACAGGAAAAAAAATTGTGAAAATAGCACTCGTAAACATTTAGTATTTTCTACAAATCTGCTCCTTGTTATAGTTAGAATTTTATAAGCTGGGGGTTTAGGACTGCAGACCTCATCTTGTAAAGATAACATTGTTCTCGTTTGTTCTATTATGGACGCACTACAGCGCCGACGTGCCACCTGACCTGTGTACCGCTTACAATGACGAAAGGCCTTTCTTAATGAGTTAAGCTTTTGCAATTTCAACCTTGTAAACGACGGTGCCCGAAGCTCTGTAGCCTCAAAAAAAACATTTATTTCAGATCACAAAGAATCCATAGTTTTGTTATTATACATTTACATCCTATAAACTATGTTAGCAATGAATTTAAATAATGATAATGGCAACATCTAAACCAAGACTTATTTCTGGAAGGGTCCAAGACGGCCTACATTTCTAGAATACTCAGATAATTTAAACTCTCAATATTTTGCTCATTATGAGCCAATCTCTAAAAGGGTACGATGTAATTTGTCCGATTCAGATGTCGGAAAAACATATATTCTGTTTCATTATTTTAATAAGCCCCCAGATGAGAAAAGCTTTCGTTCCACAAAACAGGCAATCGAGACAATACACAAGAAAATAACACATGGATCGGTGAAAATACCTTTTCACGTTTCACCGAGAATGTTCTTTTATGATACAAGCTCTTTTTGTTGACTGTATTCTTTGTTAAATCCAAAATACAAAGCTATGTATAACAAAATTCTGCACGATTTTCTTAATTATTTTTCCCATATGAACCAGAAAAATATTAGCAAAAAAAAAAATGAAATCGGTAAAGTCTTTTTAAAATTATGTCGTGACCAAGGGAAATTAGAGATATCGTTTCACATATACAGATTTAATTTAGGATTCATCGCGCCAATTCCGCCTACTCGTTTCCCCTATCCTATAAAAAAAGCAAATGTCTGACTGAATAAACGCAAAAACTTAAGTATCACAAAATACAATTCATCGCCATTTTTCCTTATTGGACTCTGTCTAGGATACTCGTATTCAGTCCACCTTTGTCCCATTCGCTACCCCAACGTATTTTATACCCCGTATAAAATTCGCAAAAACTCAGCCTATCCTGAGTAGGCTATTGATATAATCTCTCCGTTTCCGGGAACCCCGCTAATCCGTAGTCATGGCGACTTTTATCCATTTTTGTCGTCCGCCCACATCCACTTACCTACTTGCTACATCTCCAACGTTTATCATCGAGATGTTGGATACTATTCAATAGAAGAATTATTTGTTTTCTAAAAAACGCGGCGTAAGCTAGGCATGTCGTGTAAGATGGATGCTGGATTCGATTTGTCAACGAATTTTGTTCTATCTAGTTTCATTTAGGGTTTGTTGTGAGGAAAAACAATAAACTTCGAGACTTTCATGGCTTTCCTTTTCACTTTTAACTCAATAACAACTGTTACTAGTCGAACTACATTACTATTCTTTATTTTGTTACGTTGACTTGTAACTAATAATTATTCTTTACCGTTTTTGACATATGACCTCATGATGAAGGAATTTCCTGATCGACTAAAGGTACTTCCAATTTTGTACTCACGACCCGGTGTGCTTCAATATTAAATTTCGTCCTTACCTGCAACAGAAAAATTAATAATGAAATGTTGACATCAAATGAAAATATTAAATCGAGAACTTGAGATGGAGAATTTATCCTCTTTAAATGTTTACGGTTATGAGATGCCCAGTCTTCTGTCTCGGGATATTAAATTTGAACAGTCACCTATACAATTGATTGATTTAAGCTTTATTTTGTGGAAATCTATATCAATGAACTACAACCTACAACGAAGCTACATAAATTTATCACTGCTTCTTAAAATAGAGTAATTTCAAAATAATATCACTTTATTCTTGCGTTGGTTACAACTACAATACAATGACTCTTTCTTGTATTATAAATGACATAGAAATAATACAGACAAACGGGCACATGGAAAAAATATACACGGTGATTTTCAAACGGTGATCAAGAGTTGAAAAAAATATGAATCTCTAGCGATAATGAAATTTAATAGTTGAGGTCTCAAGCAAGTGAGTCTCTGTTTAATTAAAAAATAACGTTGTTGTTGAAACTTCCTCCATCCACCGAATTGTTTTGGCGGGGAATATGACAGGTCTCGCGTCAAAGTTTGTTCAAGAAACTGACTTAGGGTGACAATGATTTTACCTAAAAGGTAATTTTATTGTGTTTAATTTAAATGTTCCATCAAGCTTTTGCAACGTTTGGATTCCTGGGCAACTTTGAAGAAAGTACCATATCAGTATAAATAGAAATCAATTGCAGAAAATGTATGTACGCGTATAACTACGGCGCATCCAACATATATTATACATATAGCCTATTAGACAAGCACATACTCCCGCACAAGATAGTTAAGCTATATTCAACCGTAAGTACAGTGGAGGCAGCATGTTTGCTGGTGTCATGATGCGTCTATCTCTTAGTTCCTAGCTCCTTTTTGACGTCATAATGATGTGGGGTTGTGAATAACACAACGAGTTATCAAATAGAAGCGTAGCACTTACAGTCACAGACTTTAATTGATGAGCCACTTGCCGCTGTTCGGGTTTTAGCAATGTAATGTAAATTAGGATACACGTGTATAAGCGGCTAAACCCGATGTGCATTATACGGCTAAAATACGAACAGTGGCAAGTGGCTCGTCAATTAAATTCCGTGACCGTATCAACGCCAACGTGTCGTCTTCATAGTAGGTTTCATAATGAATTCACTTGTCAAGGAAGGCGATGTCGCTATAACATTTTTTTTTTCTATGGTGGGTTACGATTCTGTTGTGTCAGAGAGGGTTACCTCTGTCGTGAGTTCGAGCCCGGACTCATACCTCTGAGTTTTCCGCAAATTATTTACTTGCCATGAGCATTACAGAGAGCAAATAACCTGTACACACCTGCGAAGAAATTCAAGTATGTTAAGTTCCTAATCTGCTCTGGGCCCGCGTGTTATGCCCTAGTCCTCTCATTCATCACAGGCATGTACCCTACAGTGGGACGTATATATATAGGCTGGGATGGTGATGATGAGTCGACAGTAAAGCTCCAAACGCACAGATAGCGGAGGCGTGGCGGTGCGGTGGCGGTGACGGTTGTAATATTGTAACTAGTATGAACGTGTTCGCGGTACGGTACCGCACAACCGTTCATACAAGTTAGAATTTTACAACCGACACCGCCACCGCACCGCCACGCCTCCGCTATCTGTGCTTTTGGAGCTTAAATGTAAGTGGCGGCAACTACACCACATGTTTATCTACAAATGAACTCTACACATACAGTTACAATCCGCGACTAATCTGTGCTTATGTACAATTCTACCTGTGTTGAACAAATAAACTATTTCTATTTCTATTTCTAAGTATATCTGAACTTTAAACACACGTAAAGGGGCCTGTCTCAATACGAACTTAGTTTAACAGTCGAGCTGTCATTGCCAAGTTGCTAACTTAGACGAACTTGGTCCAGGTCCGTTCACTCGAGGAGATAACATGAACTGGAACTGTTATTGAAATGTTGCGAGTTTCTCAGACGGAGAAACAATCGCGTATCGCTGTGAAACCTTATCACTGCAAATGTAAACTTAAAAAAAGTCCAACAATAATTTGACGCATTACTATCAAACTTTAGTATTACACTTGATTTCAGGATCGGCGGGCAAAAGGTAGTGTTTGTATATTTTTTGAACTTTTTTTTATACAATATAGGCTTGCGTTTGACCACAATCACGCCTGATGGAAAGCGAAGATGACGCCTACGATGGAGCACGCTTGCCTAGTAAAAGCTCATTCACCCTAGACTTGAAAACGGCCAAATTGTAGAGTTTAGGGAACACAAAACTTTAAAACAGGACGACAGGAAGAAGTACACAGATCTAACAGCCAAAACAATTGTTATTTAAGAAAATAGATGAAATTCGAGCGAACACTGAAACCGACAAAATATATCGAAACAATGTAGATCACTAGTAAAACCTTAAGAAGTCTCTATCTCTGCTTTGCAAGTACCTGTTGAGTACATACGGAACTGTTTGTGCGCGAGTCTGATTCGCACTTGACTGATTTCCATCTGGTGAGATAGGGTCAGTTCACTGTGAAAAAAGAGGAGCAGTTACTTCCGCAATTACTAATCATCATCATCATCATTTCAGCCGTAGGACGTCCGTCCACTGCTGGACATGGGTCTCCTCTCCCCCATTGACGCCCAATCATTGCGGTCAGAAGCGACTTGCACCCACCCACCCACCAATTACTAATTAATCAGTAAGTTTTACGAGCCAAGTCACAATTACAACAAGGATCCTCGACGAACCCCGGAGGCGGCTGTAGTCCAATCCAATTATCCGATGCATCAAGCGCGGGATTCAAACTGCGATTTGGCAGTGGCAGCGTCGGGGCTGCTGGCACAGCGCCCGCGACGGCGGGCGGCGCGTGAGTTGGGGCGAGTTTCACAGGGCTGTGATTCTCTAAGGGTCAATTCACACCGAGAGAACGCTGCCGCGCTGTAAGTTTCATTGAGAAATTGAGTGAAATGAGTACCGTCAGTGGCGAAGGGTACTAACAACCCGAGTCTACGGGTTGACTAAACTTTCGAAGATACTAAATGCTTCTCTTCCATTACTGCACTTTAAAGGGAAGGATAAATGAATATGTAGGTTTTTGCTCCTGTTTTATTTGCAAATATTTTCACGCCCCGCCACTGTACTACTTGACGTATTTTTTCAATGAAATGTGCAGCGTGTCGTCTAGGTATCAATTGACCCTTAACTATTGTTTTCAACCTTTTTACACGACTACGGCAAAGCCAAAAGGAAGTGTAATGATTTTTCATGATAACCTTTAAGGTCTGAAAAATGTTTCTCGGCCTCCTGATTACCTACACTTATAGTAATTTGTATTTTCTTACTTTTATGGCACAAATATCTTAAATGCCTTTGAAGTCTGCTCTTCGGCTCTGTTTACTCAATTGATTATGAATTCTCTATCAGAGACACCAGACCCGAAAGGACTCGTTACTTAGCGAATGCACCTCGTTCCAGACGGCTGCACTTAACGGCCGCGCCGTCGACACAACTTTACTTCACGATATACTGTTATTGTTAGCCCTCGCATCACTGCAAGTGGCGCCACACTAAATTTGACAAATGCGAACTTAACGATGATCACGACACATCCAAATAAAGTTTTGAGTACACATTGCATTCGATATCACGAACTTCTCTTCAGACTTCTGATAACCCTATTATTTCCCATCGTAACTTGCTCAGTTCTTCCTCCAGTTCCACTATCCTGTCATGAGTCCATAGTGTACGGCAGTTGTACGTTGCCAGGGCCAGGGATCGTCGGTAGTGTTAGCCGGATCGCCTCCGGAGATTCTTAGCACCCCCTACCCCGCCGTTACCTAGGCTGCTACCATGGCCTGGAATAGCGGCGCCGCCGGGGACTAGGGGCCGTTTTTTAGTTGCACTAGCCATTAGGTGGGTTGGTTACCTATTGACATAGTCGCCACGCTTGGCAGGCGGGTTGGCGACCGCAATGAAATACCGAAAGATATCAAGGACGCTGCTGCCCGTCCTCCGGTATTATTGGCCGCAGTTTTAGGACATGCCCGGGTTCTAACATACATTCTACTAATCATAAATTTACCAGCAATTATTATTTTACCTTTATTTTTGATGACCTAAGTACCTACTGCTTAGTTTTCCTGACTGCGAAGCTAGGTTCCTGGTCTTTGTCAGACACTTCTGAGAAAAATAGGATTGTTTGTGTTCGAATCTTGGATGTTTAATATGTATTTAAGTATATATTTATCCATATTATGTAAGTATGGTAATCCGATGTCTAGTACCCATTGTACAAGCTTTGCTTCGTTAGGGACTAGGTTAATTGGAGTCAATCGTCCCAGAATTTATTGTCTTTTTATTTGTTTGAAGGTGAGAAATACATTATTAATTAAATTTTTATTATTTGTTGATTAATTCTATTTGCCCAACCTAGTAAACCCTCAGTAAATATTTAAGGTGTCTTTCTCCTCATGAGATAGAGTCCTAAGACAGACGCACGGAAATATAAGACAGCAGTCTATTGGTACGGACTCCAAAAAAGTCCTCAATCGTCGCCCACAAAACCTTCACATTTAAACTCAATCCAGATTTATTTCATAAAAACAACAACCGAGCGGAGCGAGCAAAGTCCATAGAAAAAGTTAGTTGAAAAGAAAACAAGCTTCGCATTTGGAAACACATTTAACTGGAAACTTACGATGTTTCCCGCTAAAAGAATTTTCCACAATTTTTCTTTTATTGCCTTTTAACAGATTGACATTGATTTTGTAAGAGCACTTTTAACTTTCATGTTTCAGAGAAAATATTTTGCGTAAGTAATTTAATGACGTACCTAATTAGCCAAGAATAATTTGTACAGGTTATTTTACGATATAAATCTCTTCCTTTTTTAATTCCTTTAAGGGATATAAATTCTCCTTTGAACATCTCTTGTTAACTGACAATTTCATGTATTTTGCCACAATAAAATGTTATACATACCTACATACATATTAACCAAGCTTTATCATATGTGGAGTAAGATTGTCATCACCTCGACCTGTAGACGCCCCACTGCAGATCACAGGCCTCCTCACAGATTGAGAAGGCTTGAGCCGTAGTTCCCACGGAGGCCTTCACACACACTATTAAATTTCTTCTTACTGTGTGTGTGATTGATTGTGTAAGATTCCACCGTAGAATTCTAAATACTATGTATCTGTTTTTTGGATGGAAATATGACTTAAATAATAGGTTACATGTGGGCTCGTTTGTTTGGGAGGATATAGTTTGACCCCATCTTCATCGGCTAAGACTTTCGGCGAGCGATGATGTATTAGATGATGAAGTTTAATATTAACATAAGGCTTGCCCTACAAAGACTTAAATTATTATCTAGCCGATTTTTTTCCTTAAGTCCAATGAAAATAAAATCTGATATAATTGTGGCAATATAAAACACTTAGGTACTTTAACGTGTTATCCACACTAATGTCTTCGTTTCCTTTTGTAAATCATCCAACGCGACGGTGTTGAAGTTCACTCGTAAATATCCGAGAGACAAACAAAACTCCGAAACCTTACTAGTTTGGTACTATAACGATAGACTACAGTTGCGGCCATCAGGGCAGCAAGCGTTTTCCCTATTCATTGCGTGAGCTCCCAAGGAACTATTGTGCGGGGAGCGTCTCGGCCGCGCAATGAACAGTGAACACACGCGTTACGCCGCTTAGACCGGCCAGACCGTTATTGACTGCGCCTCGTGAATTATGAGCAAGTTCCTTAGTGGTTATTAAAAGACCGGCCAAGTGCGAGTCAGACTCGCACACCGAAAGTTCCGTACAAAGTTGTCATCAATCATCATCATCAGCCTATGCTCGTCCACTGCTGGACATAGGCCTCTCCCACGACACGCCACTGAGCACGATCCTCGGCCACTCTCATCCAGCTCTTCTTGACAGCCGCCTTGCGAAGATCATCGCCCCACCGAGTCTGAGGATGTCCTATCCTATCCTACGCTACGTTTGCCGATCCGTGGTCTCCACTCAAGAACTCCGAAGTGATCCGATAGAGAACCAAAGTTATCGGCATAGCCCCCCGTTTTAGCACGTTGAAGTGGCAATGGGCCGGCCATATAACCCGAAGAACCGATAACCGTACAAAGTTGTACGACTGTTTATAAAGAAACAATGTTAGCAGAGCCCTGCTCCTCAGCAAAAGGAACGCTGTGCGGCGTCATTTTATATTGGTTGACTGGGACCCTCATTCACCATCATCATCACTGTCATGATACAGACGGTCAATGTAGCGATATTAACAAGGTTCCCTATGTCACACTTCCGTTACGGAACCCTAAAACTAGTTGATAGATTAAACTGTGAAAGAAAAACGAGGAGAACTTTCTGGACAACAATCCAAGTTTCCTCATTGTATTTATTGGCTCGTTTATATGTCTATTAAATGATGATTTGTTTGTCTTTTTTGTAGAGATGTAACGGATAGTTGTTTGGCCGCATACCGGATATCCGGCCGCCGGATATTCGGCCAAGTTTTACCTACAATAAAATTGAGCTAATTCGAGCGCGCGCGCGTCACTCCGTCTTTATCTTCAGTATGGTCAATCTACTACAAAAAAAATGTAATTATATGTCCTTTTATGAATTATACGCACTATGTGAATTAATAAACTGATTTTAATAATAGACAAATATACAAATAAATACCCATTCTTAACCATAACTTGTTATTTCACTATCCGGTATCCGGCAGGATAGTACGCAAGTATCCGGTATTCAACCGTACAGTAAAATTGTGGCCGAATAGGCCGGATACCGAATACTGCCCGGATATCCGTTACATCTCTACTTTTTTGTCACAACGGCAGAGTGGTATTTTGTGGTAGAGATCGATCTGGCACGGCCTTATGTTTGGGACAAATTGCTTCAGATACAGTCGAGGGCATAAATATCTATGCAGCCGTCTCCCAAATAATATGTAAACATCGATGTCATGCTACTAATCATAAGGCCGGCCTTATGATTAGTGGCATAGAGGTGTATAGATATTGTTCAAGTCTTGTTAACGTACATGTACAGTACAATACAATACAATGGCTCTTTCTTGTCCACCACAAAGAAAACAATACAGAAAATAAAATAAATAAGTACAGTCGACGAAACTGAATTGCGTACCAGGATGGAACCATTTTGTTGCAAATGTCATGTTGACATTCTCTACATCTGCCAAAGAAATCATCAGGAAATTGACAGTGAAGAGAACCTGGAACGCGATTCAGTTTCCTAGACTGTTTCTGAGAGGTTGGCCTGTGCCCTGCAGTGGGACGTAGGCTGGGTGATGATGATGATTTATTTCATTTCAATGTGTAACTGTTTGTTAGCGCCATCTTTTGCAGAATAGTTGAATTACAATTAATAATAAAATACGGTCAGCAAAAAAGGGGCGTATTAAAACAAATCTTAACAAAAACTTATTTGTTAGCCGTAACAAATTTCCCCTGTCTGCAGTTACCGCTGGCCAGGCATTCAAGTCTCATGTGGCTAATATAGCTAAATCTACAGGCTGGAAAAAACGAGCGCCACATGAAGGGCTGTGGAGAGTGGTGTTTTTCCACGCTGTATAATGAGTTTGTGTAAACATTTGGGCTTCTAACTTGACAATACACTTTATCTCATCATCATCATTTCAGCCGCAAGACGTCCACTGCTCTGCTGGACAAAGGCCTCCCTCATTGATACCCAATTATTACGGTTGGAAGCGACTTGCATCCAACTTGAACCTGCGGCCTTCACCAACCAACCGCAGAACAGAGGCCGAATTGTCTAACGCTTCTGACGCTTGCCTTCGCTTTCACCATCTCTTTCTGTCATAATTTTATACCGTTTGACAGAAAGAAATAGTGATTGCGAAGGCAAGCGTCAAAAGCGTTAGACAATAAGCCTGCAGGTGGCCGTTGGGGCCGAAAAGTTCTCGAATGGTGACCACGGACTGGCAAGCGCAGCGTGGGACGTCCACAAACGAGATGGACGGACGATTTGGTGAAGGCCGCAGGTTCAAGTTGGACACTTTATCTGTCACAGGTAAAAATAATACACCTGTAACGTTTTATATTTATTACCGCAAATGACTGGACAAGTTTGACTGATCTGATTTTGTTTGTGGTTAACAAATTTCGATACATTGGTCGATATTCAAAGTGTATACCCAATGTCAGAAATATATGTATGTTGAACCTTACCAAGGCGCCAAATATATCGATTCCCCATTTTAACATCCGGCGTGATTTGATCATATTCTTTAGAGATTTGTTAAAATTTCTATTTTGGCCATTTCCCTGCGACAACATTTATAACTCATTGCTACTCACAATAAGGTTGACGTTAACATGTATTTGATGCTTGGCTGCATACTTCATCTGTGTGTTGAGTCAAAAATTCCGATAAAATCTTTTACAGAGTTGTTCCGTTAAACTAACAACCGTCTTCCTCGCTGACCCAGCAGCGAAGCAGAAGCGCTTGCGCTGCTGTTTCGATGTAGAAAGTAAGACCGCCAACATGATGTATTCTATCTTGGCCCTCTAGGTTAGCATCTGTTGTTGCCGATATCCATAGGTGGCATAGTTACCATTATGATCACCTCGGTGGCTCACTTGCTACTTTGCCACACTATTTCGTAAAAAGAAAACCACCGTTGCACAATATAATTTCGGATCAATTAAAACATTCTGCATTCACATCGCGGCAAGGACAGCCCAAGGAACACTCTGTTTACCGCACCCGGTAAACAAGTCCATAACTTTTAACAATGCCGCAATACCTGAAGTTTCGTATTTCAGTCGTTTTACCTCAACTTTCGTATTGAAGCAATTGGGATGTCCCAATTTTTGACAACGTATAATAAATCGAAAACCGTTTAGAGAAATAGGCTTTGTGAAGCGTTCTCAGAAATCAGATTCCAAAAATATGATAAAATGAATTAAATAAAGAAAATTTAAGTGATGACCTTCATTTGACCCCTGCAGTGAATCGTCACAAAGGAAGGTATAAAGCAGGTCTACACTCTAAAGCAAATTGACAGTTTGAAATGTTGCTGTCCTGCTTATAACAGCAAAGAGTGACAAAGACCGAACTTTAATCACATGATGCGCACCTGGCTTTAAACAGTTGTCATTTATCGTAAAGTCCGAAATGTATACGAGTATTTCCAATGTATTTTTACAAATTTAATTATTAAATTACTACGTTATAAGTAAATATAAAAAAATTAAAAATTTCAGATTTTAATAAAAAATATCTATTTACTATCACACCATTTAACAAACAGGAATAATTGAAGCTAAAAGAAGAGAAATAAATAAAACTATATTTTGTCAAGGTTCATTTAGGACCCTAAGCCGTACTTGTACTTATTATTGACAGTGAGAAGACAAATCAGAGGCCCTACCACGAAGTGCATAATTCGAACTTCGTTTTGTGCAGTCCCGCTCACGCTAATATGATTTGACACGAGAGTGAGAGGGATAATACGATACGAACTTCGATTTTCGAATTTCGTAGTAGCGCCTCAGCAGTGCCACAGATTATGTTATGTACGACTTGAATTTTTCTAGGTAATAGAACGTGGCTCTCTCACTGTGACGTCATCAAACGTATTTCTTAAAAAAATTATAAAAAATTATATACTCAACCAAATTCAAAATCGATGAAAATGGTATCTTAAAATATCCTATTCTTTCCAAATAAAATATAAAAACTATAGGTTCTTTTTTTTGGTGCATCCCAATTACGGGGACCGTAACGTTCATTTTGCTTAGCGTTAGGTTTTATGAAAGTTTAAACATAGACACGCTACCACAAAAACTTAGACAACATTTGAACATGTATTTAACAAGTGTCAGCGCATAGAACTCTGTCATTTTAGGCGGGTCTAAGACGTGTTTAGGTTTTTAAAAGCTTTTAACTTGCAGTGTATGTAAGTATGTATGTACGGGTCAAATCTTGGAAGTTGAATTTGACCCACTTCCAGTGGTCAGATTTACTTGATATTTGGTATACTTATGTAGGTTGGATGACAATGCAAGTACAGTTAGCGAAAAAACTTGCATTGAAAATGAATTTTTTAACAAAAACTTTACTATTTTCTGATATCCTCGTAAGACTCGCACCACATGAATAAATACGGAGCAGAATAAAAACTTCCGAACAGAGCTCGAAATTCTTACCTATTATCATAGGGTTGTCACTCGGTAAAAAAAATAATTAAGAATCAAAATATTTTATTCAAACAAGTACCTAACTATCTAATATTTGTATATCTACAAATACTACAACAGGTAGGCATCTTTAAAAAAAACGAACAGCCGAACTATGTAGCTAAACGCTAAACGGTCGCGTCGTCGCTGGTGGCGCACCTGAACTTTGTCTACTCACTGAGCTAGTTCAAACCGGTTTGTCTCCGAGTGGGCACCGGTGCACGCCCCCCCCCCCCCGTCCTGTCTGTGACAGGTCACGCACACATATGTTGTGCGTGTAGTAGTGTAATGCGTGCGCGCCGTTGTTTGAAGTTTTTATTCTGCTCCGTATTTATTCATGTG
The DNA here is from genome assembly GCA_947859365.1 of Archips crataeganus. Taxonomy (NCBI): domain Eukaryota; kingdom Metazoa; phylum Arthropoda; class Insecta; order Lepidoptera; family Tortricidae; genus Archips; species Archips crataeganus. The sequence goes on from OX402058.1 coordinate 1,054,142, forward strand.
CTCGCACTACAATATTTTGTACAAAATAAAAATTAAGCCCTCTACAGACCGCAGCGCGGGGTGTGCGCACGACGGCGACGGAGCGTGCCCAGCGCGCTGCATAACACTGAATCATATACGCTGTGCCGCGCTGCCGGTGTGAGTCACCGTATAAATGATTTTATAATACCCCTATTCTTTGCAGACTGAGTTTCGGACAACAGCTAGTAAATTTTATAACAATTTAATGTTTAATACAAACTTTTTTGTTGACTATGGTTGCATTGTTACCCAAAATATTTTTATTAAATTACGGCTATACCAAGCACTTATGAATGTCGAAAAAAACACCTGTTGAGAAGACTCCGGTAATAAAACTTAAGTGCCCCAAAATGCTTTGGGCTAGGTACTAGTATATTTTTAACCGACGAAAAAAGTCGACGCGTATATTTTTTTTATTTGGTAGTCGTTTTGTTAATTCCACTAAAAATCTCCATTTATATGAAAAAAAAAAACAATTCGAGTCTAACTAAGCATTATAGTTCAGACACTCCACCTGTTCATCACGTCATTACCAGCTCCGTTGGACGAAATAATTCTGCGCAAGTCGACATATTGCGTCAAAAACCAACTTTGTTACAACTGCATAAGGTTAAGATTTATCAACCGGTAAATCGTAGGTAAGACACTGCCTCCGAGATAAGATGGAGGACATTACAAGAATGGTTTGCGATCAAGATGGCCGATTTAGAAAATGGCGGGTTTAGTGTTTTGATGCCTGTTGAAATCATAAACACCAAGTGCTATTACATTGTTTTAAAAACACTCGTATAATGCCTAGTGATTTGACCTATAAAAACATCTCAACCCACGACGAGTTCGAGCCAGCTCGAATCTCTGCGTTTTCGAAATTTATGTGCGAAATTATTTTGAGCTTGATACCCGATTTACACTCTCGCCTCGTCACCTCGCCTCGCGCCTCGCCTCGTCGTCTCGCTCCGGACGCGAGCCTCAAAATCAAGGCAAATCACGAGACTTGGCGCGAGGCGCGCCTGTTCACACTCTCGTCTCGTGGCTCGTCCCGCAGTTCGACTCGCCACTCGTACGCGAGTGTAAACCAGGTATTAAAGTGAAGAAAACATCGCGTGGGAAACCTCCGCACTGGTCCCGCGTGGGACAGGCGTACAGGACAAGTCTGTTTGGAGAACCTTGAGGGAGCCCTATGTTCAGCAGTGGACGTCTTTCGGCTGAAATTAAATGAAAACCAATAAATGTCTTCTTCAACCTCGACATTGACGACATCAACGATAGTATCAATACAGCCATATTAAAAAAAATGATGATGAATATAGATTTTATTGATTGTAAGTCGTACAACAGACGTTAAACCATAGGCGCAGCGCAAGCCACGCAGAAGAGACGTGGGACGGGGCGTCGTCGTCGTCGTTGCGTTGTTCGCAGGCCGTCTCCGCCCCGTCTCTTCTGTCTGCCTTGGATCGCGACGATTCTATATATTTAGTATAAAAACTGATTCAAGGGACACCGCGAATGCGACGCGCCCCCGTCCCTCGTCTCTTCTGTGTGGCTTGCGCCTTAGGGCGCTATTTCTCAGTCGATTATACCTAAAATATTTCCAGTCGAAATTAATTCTCGTCATACCCATCGATTCACGTTCATACTCACGAGTCGATATGCTAAGCATATTATGCTTCTATATTAGATTTCGTCCTTACCTGCAACAGAAAAAAAAAATGAAATGTTGACATCAAATAAAATGATTAAATCGAGAACTCGAGAAGGAGAATTTTTCCTCTTCAAATATTTTCAGTTAGGTACAAGATATCCATTCTTTTGTCTCAGAATATGATATTTCATATTAGATTGAAACAGACTTTTTTACTTTTATTTATTTACTATGTTTATTCCTACAACATACGATAAGAAATAAACTAAGTGTCCCAAAACTTCACAACAGGCTCACAACAAACTTCCAAGTCCAAATACTAAACGAGAGATGATACCGAAACATTAAAACACTCCTAATGAGACAAACTTCTATAATACCCTGTCGCTTTCCGTTAACATCCAAGCGACCGAAGTAATTTAATTATAAGATAATGCGACAAAGTACTCGACTTCTTGTACAAGACAAGCAAAGGTTCAAAGGCAAACAGAACAATAACTTTAATGGAGAGTAAAAATATATTAAAAGCCGGTCGAGTTCAAGTCGGACTCGTATATGAAGGGTTCCGTACAGTCAGCAACGAAAGTCGCCGAACAAAATAAGATTTTAAAAGTTACTAGACACATTCATTGTACATAAGTTACTGAACAGAAGTACAAACAAAAATACATTTACATCTTAAAATGCCAATAGTAGCTAAACAATATAATTTCAAAAGTTGCTGAACAGTATACTTTCAGAAGTAACTGGACAGTATAAATCAAAAAGTGACTAGACATTATAATTTAAAAAGTGGCTGAACAGTATACTTTCAAAAGTAGTTGGACATTATCATTACAAATGTCAAAGGAAATTATAATTTACCAAGTATTTGGTCAGATTTATTATTTTCACATCCAATTCAAACCAAAGAGGTTGCTACACATTTTACCTAAAATAAACAAGAAACACTGGCTGGTGTAAAAAAAGACAACGACGATGTCATATACATACCCACAATGAAAGAAAGAGATGAAATGACGTGACAGGTTGGCACTCTTCTCGATGATTGTCAAAATTCAACTGAAGTTAAGAAGTACGTAATCTAATAAACATGTTCAGCAACTTTAAAAAAAATAGTGTACACCGTTTTCTGTTATTTGCAAGTGTCCAATCGATATTTGTATTACATCATGTTCAGTAACATATGAAACTTTACAGCGTGCAGGTGTTATGAAAATTTGGATGTGTTCATGGACATTCGTTGCTGACTGTAAGTACCTACAAACTAAATACCACCACCCCGCGTCGTGCCTGGCTCAAAAGTGCCCATAACACTGGCAGTATTGCCCCGGTGTATGGTCAGCGCAATCTGTTGAACCAAGTACGACCCGAAGCGGGACTTATACTTACAATTAGATAAAAGTGGTATGTATGTTTTACGTGTTAATTCATTTAAAATTTCAAAATCTTAACCGCGAAGTCTGGGTGTGCAAAACTAAATGAAATTAACCACGATCTAATAGAGTTGTTGACCCCATTAAAAAGTAATTCGAAGACACGACTCCAGTAAAAAAAAACCGGCCAAGTGCGAGTCGGACTCGCGCACGAAGGGTTCCGTACAATCTATAATATAAAAGTGAACGGCCAGAACGGGATAAAAAAACGAGACAGAGCGGGATGGCGCTCTACAACACCATTTTGACACGTTTCTCCCAAACAACGCATTATTTCTCTGGAATTTTAAAGCAATTCGATTCCTTGACCTTGAGAATCGCGATAAACTTGAGAAAATATGATATTGGGTGTGTAAATTTCGTATATTAAGCAAAATAAAATCACAAGTTCGTATTTCGAGCCAAAAGCATTGACGTACAATAAAACAACTAGACTCCCAATCGCTTAACAAAAGTTCCTCAAAAAACGTCCGAGCGGCGTTGTGTGTACGTATACATCAATTTATACAGATAACGTTAACAGCATTCATTCAAATTAACACCTTATTTCGTAGCAGTACTGTTTAATGTCAATTGTATACGATCGTTAGAAGTAGTGACATAACGTCACGCGCTGGAAAGCGCCTAAAGAGTAAAGAATGCAGTGGAGTGGTCATGCGAAGCGGAAGATAGACTGTCTGTCTCTTTTTTTCTCGTGAGTTTGATCACGGTGCGAAAGAGACATATACGAATACGGGGCGAGAAGTGACGTTGTAATCAACGCGCGGTCGAAACACAACTGAACCAAAACTCTGCACAATAGACGCGTGTGCAGACTTTTGCTTCGGATAATTTTTGAGCGTGATTGGGAGTCTAGTTGTTTTATTGTACGTCAATGGCCAAAAGCGATCGATCTATTATCTATGCCAGTGTTGCCATTCAGGGAAAAATAAATCTATTCATTATCCTGCATTGCAGTCTGTAAAGCTCTTTAAGCACTGACCTGCATATTAAAGCATGACAAGTTCCTATTTAGCCCTCGCTATATTGCGGAATTTCAGTGGAACTAATTTATTTTAATGGCAATGATTTTTTTTGACAACAGACGTTGGAAGTCATTGAATGTCACCGATGTAAACAAAACGAAAATAATTTTATTGTACATAATAATCGTTTTGCAATCAAAATGCCCAAAAAGTTCACTCCGATGCAAAAAAAATTAAATACTACATTCAAATGGTCACGGTATTTGTTATCGAACTCCTCCGAAACGGCTTGACCGATTTTTATCAAATTTTTTCTCTATATTTGGTAGGTTTGACAACAGGTTGTAGGCTATTTTTTATACCCTTATTCTTCGCGGACGGAGTCACGGGCAACAGCTAGTTATCTATAAAAATCACGTTTGTTGTATGGGAGCCCCCCTTAAATATTTTTTTTATTTTAATTTAATGATTTATTTTTAAAGTCAATATATAATTAAATATTCTGTGAATATTTCAAGTGTCTACCTGTTGCCATTATCAATATCGAGCAAAAACGAGCAATAAAAATCATGTTTGTTGTATAGGAGCCGCCTTAAATATTTATTTTATTCCATTTTTTAGTATTTGTTGTTATAGCGGCAACCGAAATACATCATCTGTGAAAATTTCAACTCTCTAGCTATCACGGTTCCCGAGATATAGCCTGGTGACAGACAGACGGACGGACGAGATGTTTTGTTGCTTAAAAACAAATAGATAGTTAGTTGATTGAGTTGGCGAACATGTGACGTCATAAGTTGCTATTGCCATTCAAACTCTATGGGAGAATTGTGTTTTGACAACTCATAAAAAGCACGTCAGTTGATTGGTGGTGTTCTACATAAATTACTAATTTCAAAATAACAAACATAGGACACGTCGGGGCAAAGACACCAAAAGGCATAAGACAGATAAATCTGGTGTCAAACAAAACTTTATTTAGACTTCAGACGTCAAAAGAACTGCGTATCAGTGCCGTCTGTTCTTAAGTAAATAATAAATATTTACTCCTTATGTAGGACGCGCCGTGGTCTTGGCGTTCACAAGTATTTGTCTAACAAGTTGCTTGTAATACATACTAAATAGGTTGTATATTTTCGTTAGTCAAAGGCATAACAATTAGCAAGTATCGTAAACAATTTATATACGATTCTAAATATCATCCATCATCAATACGAATTTATTCAAAGTTAATCTAATTCATCTTCTCGGCTTAACTAATAATCCCCAATGATGGTCACAGGCTTACACTCAGAATAAGAGGGCTTGGGTCTTAGTTAAGCCCTTTAAACACATCATTGATACCTATCCTTCATCTTCATCTTCCTCGCAATGTCTTCACCAAAAAGCTTATGGTTACATGAACTGAACTCCTGAGATCGAGCCCACAACTCTATGCTTGAGAGGCTTTAGGTATAAACTGTGGTACCGTATAAACCACGGGCTTCTGTGATTAACTATTTAGTAACACGGTAGCTTGAATTGGAACGTTCTACGAAAGTAATATTTCCACCGCCCTTTATCCAACAAAGAGCCTTAAAAAACGCGTCGCGAAACATCCCCCTGTAGATGAGAGTTCCTTCACCCCGGAAGCGGCTAGACAACAGACTAGTTAGACTAGTGTGTTCACCTGACGATCGATGCGGCGAGCCGGCTAGAGCCTTTAGTGCCGACTGTCTGGGATACGGAAATAGAGGGTAACACATTGTTTTGAAAATACGCAATTTTTTAACATTTAGAGTAGTGCGGAGGAAATATGTACAAAATGTTCATCATCATCATCATTTCAGCCGTAGGACGTCCACTGCTGGACATAGGCCTACCTCATTGACAAACATCCTATCTTGTCCTATTTTTGTTAACGTTCTGGAATGGAGACCACAACGTCAACCAACGAGATGGACGGACGATTTGGTGAAGGCCGCAGGTTCAGGGTGGATGCAAGTCGCTTCCAACCGTAATGATTGGGCGTCATTGACGGTACAAAATGGCTTTTTAATAAAATTTGGACCCCGTGTGGTGTTGGGTTTGGAATTACACCTCTCGATTTCTTCCGTGGCTGATGTGAGAAGCGACTAAGGACATGGGTTAAGGTATATTGTAGGCTAGGTTGCTAGCACTATTATACCACTTTTAACTTTAAACCTAAAATTACTAAAACGTGGCCTCGAATCGTAAATGTAACATTTCGTGAGCTCTAACAGCCCCCCTTGGGAATGAATACAGGCGTGATTTTATGTATATGAATGTAAAATAAAATTAAAATTTGAAAGAAATAAAGAAAAATAATTGGTGACATTTAAGAAACGGAAACTGAGACAAATATTGCCACGAAATGGTTCCAACTCAGCATAATGTCGACCTTACAGCCGACACGCTGGTCTTCCGTTGGAATTAAAAGATTGCTAACTTTTAACGACCGCCTTAGCCTAGTTGGTAGTGACCCTGCCTACGAAGCAAGAGGTCCTGGGTTCGAATCCCGGTAAGGGCATTTATTTGTGTGATGAGCACGAAAATTTGTTCCTGAGTTATGGATGTTTTCTATGTATTTAAGTATTTATTTATCTATATAAGTATGTTTATCGTCGTCTAGTACCCATAGTACAAGCTTTGCTTAGTTTGGGACTAGGTCGATTTGTGTTAGATTGTCCCCTAATATTTATTTATTTATTTATTTATTTTATTGCTTTTATATTTTATTTTCTAACAAAATATGGTCATGGTAGTGTCCAGTAATCTGATTTTGCCACGCAATAAAACTCGGAACCCACTTTAAATGCATTCACCATACTCTGTCGTAAACTCACAACACAAAATCAATGCAATCAGGGGACCCCGAACTTCCGACACGTGCCAGCTCAATCAAAACTAGAACTAAACACGTGGCAACACGGCTCGTATTCGCCCTACCCCGTTCCACGTAACACGTTCACTACTCCAAGTGTATTAATATGCAATGCATTTGCAATTCTACTTAAGCTGCACGATATTGGAATAGGTGAGATATTTGAAATTTGTATCATGAAATTAATAAGCAGTCCCGTGCCATCCGCATCCAACGCGATCTAGCAACTTTTGTCGCTCCATCTTGTTGGAGGCCTACCCACACTGCGTCTTCCGGTCCGTGGACGCCACTCGTGAATCATGCTATTGCGATAAATTAATTAATTCATCATTCTCTTTTAATTTACAATTATGAAATGAAGTTTTTAGGCAATAAACCGATTTTCTTGTTTTCAATGCGTGCTCTAATTACAATAAAAAATAAAACAAATCCGAAATATTTTAGCGATCTCTTAGTTAACATAAAACAGCCGTTACAAGTTTTATAGCGTAATTAAGCAAAACCCGGCATTATAATAAATAAACGAATTAAAGCATAATACCTACTAAACCTAAAAACTCGTTACAAGGTTGAATATTACGATTTCTCTTTTACGAAAATATTACACCGCTTGCATAATTTTATTAATAACGTTATTTTACTGCCCATTATTATCAAAAAAAATTTTGTTCTTGGTAAGTATCGCGTGAAATATTTTTCGAAATTGTGGGATTCATTCGTTCAACCTCTTGACCACACATAGGTCGGCAGCGGGTCGGACGCGGGTCGGGCCGGGACCGCGACGGGCTTTACGTGTCTGTATATGAACATCACACCGTCGTGCACCCGACCAGCGCCCGCCGTCGGTGTGATGTTCATATCATCATCATCATCACAGCTTATATACGTCCCACTGCAGGGCACAGGCCTCCTCTCAGAGTGACAGGCCGTGGGCCGTAGTTCCCACGCGCGCCCAGTGCGGATTGGGAACTTCACACACACCATTGAATTTCTTCTCAGGTGTGTGCAGGTTTCCTCACGATGTTTTCCTACACCGTACAGCTCATGGTAAATTACAAATGTAATTTTGTTCATACACCGTGAAATTTTAGTGGTTGTTTTCCCGAAACGAGGTGATTTAGTATCGATTGTACAATCGATTTATAATTACTATTTTGACTAGACTCAAAAATCCAATTGTGAAAAAAGAAAGTCGAAAATGACCGCAAACCAATAGTAACGCTTCGTTGGTACCTAACCTATCCTACGCTCGTACGCTACTTGTACCAACGAAGCGTTACTATTGGTTTGCGGTCATTTTCGACTTTCGTTTTTCACAATTGGATTTTTGACTCTACTCAAAATAGTAATTAAAAATCGATTGTACAATCGAAACTAAATCACCTCGTTTCGGGAAAACAACCACTAAAATTTCACGGTGTATACAGCCATGTAAATATGCCCGCCGCATTCCCGACCCGACCCGCTGCCACTTTATACTTCACCGTAAACAAGTCTAGTTAGTTACCAGTTTACCCTAATTATAAAAAAACATTTTGTCTTAATAAAACAACAAGCAATGTATATTGTGGCAGGCAACGCCGCGCCCGGCATTCCTCTCGCCTAATGGGAGTTGAGGAAACGATGATTAACGATTTAATAAATTCGCACCCCGTCATATAAATCACTCGCCGGTTTAAATGTAGCTTATAGTTGGAAACATAAGCGGATAAAGTTCGGACAGAAACGCTGCGGTATTAACTAAAGCTAAAAATTAAATTTTTTAGTTTTTTATTTCATCACCCTTGGTGAAGGGAGATTGGCCGATCATCTAAATTCAAAAGTATATGCGTCCCACTGCTGAGCACAGACCTGTCAGAATGTGTCAGCGTGGGATGTATAGTTACCACACGGGCCCAATGCAGATTGGGTACTCCACTGATTCACATAACTGCTTTGTATCGCAGATATGTCAGGTTTATTCAGAAATGCAATTTTGGGACATAAATGGTAATATCCACTTAGAGTATAACATCCTATAATCAAGAATGAAAAATTTGAGCGGATGTAATGTACATCTCAGTAATGTAATTTTCATCAAGGTATTCGCAGTAATAAATAATTTATCTTGACCAAGTAAAGCCTAAGTCAAATTTTGACTTTTGCAATTTGAATCTTATTGTTAATAAAGAAAAGTTGACATTTGTGATTATTTCTTAAAGTCAATTTCAAGTGCTATTACAGTCAGAGATTAGCTGGGCAACTGAGAAACACCTAGCATTAAAAGCGGTAAACAACCGCCGCCGTACCGTCTCAACTTCATCCTCGTACGTTTCATTTTCCGCTAAGCCTCACAGAAACAAAGAAAACCGCAAGGAGACAAGTATCGGGAACATTTACTTTGTCTCGGTACAAATTACGCGTACAATGCAGATTTATCATCGGGAAAACGAAATGGCGGATGATCGAATTTAAATACGTTACCGGGATATATTCTACATGATAAATAAATGATGAATAAATTGAACATATGGTAAAGTATTTAGATGTATAAGGAGGGGAAAAAAAAAAAAAAAAAAAAAAAAAAAAAAAAAAAAAAAAAAAAAAAAAAAATTAGTACAAAAAAAAAAAAGATACTTCATAGCTAACTTGTATAAGGAGGAATTAAAGTCGAAATGGAGACTGCTAAGCAGGCATAATTATAACGGCTCGGCCACGACTTCGCGCGTTTTTGAGAAAATATTTTTGTAGACATCAGAATGACAGCAAACTATCAAGAAATAGTCTACACATCGGTAACTCGTGGCATTTAGGTAGCATTTGACGTTTCGGACAGACTAGTGAAGTGACTATGTTTCTGTACGACTCGAGCAAAGAAACCAATTAAGTACAAGAAATCTTTTCAACTATTTAATATTTGACTTTCGTGATAGACGATAAATATTTGTTCAAAATTTTTAGAAGTTATCCTACGTGTTATCTTTGAGTGTGTTGGTTAAAAAAAGTATTTGTTAAAAATTTCATTTTTATTGCAAGCTTTATTGTTGACTGTACTTGCATTGTCATCCAACCTACATAAGTATACCAAATTTCAAGCCAATCCGACCACTGGAAGTGGGTCAAAATCGGCTTCCAAAATTTGACCCGTACATTGCAAGTTAAAATAAAAGCTTGTAAAAAGCATTCTTGCGTAAGTTTGTTGGTGTTCTCTTTGATTTCAACTTCTTTATTTTGTAATAAGCTATTAAATATTACTATTGTAAGATATCCTGGATTTTTTGATAATGCTATCTTTAGCTTTTGATAAACAAGTTTACCTTTTGGATGTAGTCTCGGTAATAAATGTGACCTTTCAATTTTAAAGAATTATTTTATCTTATCTGAAGAGACACTTGAAAAACGTGTCTCATCACTAGTGCCGCCTAATTGCCACGAGTTACCGATGTCTAGCATTACCCCGGCGCCACACATAGCACAAATGTTTCAACACATATTTGAACACATATTTGATCTATGGTTGATTGTATGGTTGTTCTATTGAACAAATATGCAAATACCGGTGCTTCACATGTGATCAAATATGTGTTGAAACATTTGTGCTATGTGTGGCGCCGGGGTTATACATTAACGCGCAGTACATAAACAAGATAAATAAAATGTGTACTGCGCAGCAAACGATTAGGCCGAGTGACGCGTATGCATACACTTCATTTGTTAACATGTTTGATACAAAACAAAGGACCGCTATAAGTCTTTGTAATGAATGACAAGAGAGGCGAGTCGAGAACTGGGATGAAACAGACCAAGATAGGGGATGAGTATACGATATGTTACGCACAAATTTTAATTTAGTTAGTTTACACTAACAAAAGAAAATAGTTCAAATAGTCATTTATTTAAGAAGCCGTGGTGGCCTAGTGGTTTGACCTATGGCCTCTCAAGCGTCGTGGGTTCAAATCCCGGCTCGCATCTCCGAGTTTTTCGGAATTTATGTGCGACATTACATTTGAAATTTACCATGAGCTTAACGGTGAAGGAAAACATCGTGAGGAAACCTGCATACACCTGCGAAGAAATTCAATGGTGCGTGTTAAGTTTCCGATCCGCACTGGGCCCGCGTAGGAACTACGGTCCAGCCCCTCTCATTCTGAGAGGAGGCTTGTGCTCTGCATTGAGACGTATATAGACTGGGATGATGATGATAAGAAAGAGCGAAAGGGACAGCACAATACTTGGACTAGGCTTCGAATTTCATAGGAGCCCCACTGGTGTAGTCTAATGAGTGCTTCTTTGACGAATCCTCACAATGACATGTCCCGCATCACACCTCAGTCTGAACTGATCCTTACCAAGCAACAGATCAAAATGAGCTGATGAACTAACACAGGACTATCTCCAAAAGTCTGTCCGTATGCGCCGTCACCAGGAGTCCAAGGTTGCAGGAAGCAGTCACGCTGTCTGACTCCCCCCCTCGTCACACTTCACTGAGTGTACTTGGCGAACTGTATTGCAAAATAGCCAGCTATTGTCCCACCTCATAACATTATAAAGCCCGCGTCAAATTGTCAAATTTTGTCTATCATAATTTGAAACTTAATGCAAAATGAAAAAGTTTTTATTAAAAATAGCATTTTAATACAAGCTTTTTGCCGACTGCACTTTTCGCCTCTGGTTACCATCTAGGACCAAAGTACTCGTCAAGACAAATTAAACGAGACCAAACCCGATGAGGTTATGTCGCTTTATTACGGAGTTCCTACGCCCACCTTCCAGCTCCTTCCAGCTCCAACATTAGACACTTGACTGAATATTATCTAGGATCAAAGTACCTACTCATTAGAACAAATCAAACGAGCCCAAACTCGATGCGGTCGTGTTGTTTTATTACAGGGTTCCAACTTCTATGTCATAAAACTATTGCATGTGTAATGCATGCAAAATGTCAACTCAATCGGAAATCGGGAATTGGGTCAAATTTATTCGTTTAGGTTCATTTCGTCCACATTCCCACTTCGTCAATATTCCCACTGCGTCAACATTCCCATTTCGTCCACATTCCTTTTTCGTCCGCAATCCCATTTCGTAACAAAATAGTAACGAAATTGGTAGTGTATCTGAATAGTATTGACCCGCACCGTGCTTAGCAAGTATTTTGCTTAACATGAATACCTTAATCACAAAAATAATTAAAATCTTCCCTGAGAATTAAGCTAACGAAAGCTGATAACGAAAACCGCATTAAAATCGGCTAGGAATGTTAACTAAGTGGGAATGTGGACGAAATGGGAATGTGGACGAAATGGGAATGTTGACGAAGTGGGAATGTGGACGAAGTGGGAAAAGGACGAAATGGGAATGTGGACGAAGTGGGAATGTGGACGAAATTAACCTAAACGATTTTATTATACAAACTGTAAAGGAATGGAATTCAATCCCATCGTCCGTATTTCCAGATCGATACATACAACCTAGGGTTTTTCAAGGAAAGAAAGAAAGAAGAGAAAGAAATATTGATTTGTGACAACTAACATAGACAAAAGAAAATTAAAACAGAACAAGCAATAAAAGCAAAAAATAACACAATGAAAAAAAAATAACATGCTTGTGTCACAAAATGGTCCCAAATAGCCAAGGCTAGAGTAAATAGGCTGTTACTGTTACTGAACCCGTGCGATACACCTTTGGCCTCATCTGGCTTTCCATCAGGTGAGAGGTGGTCAATCACGGGACAGTTTTATATAAAAAAAAAAAAAAAATTGCAATCAATTCTTTAATAATCTGGTTTTTAAGAGCGCACTATAAAAACCTAGAAAAATACTCTTAAATCCCTCGCATTTAATAATTAATAATAATAATAATAAATAATAATAATAATAATTTTATTTCCAAAAACATACATCAGTAAAATACAAGGGAATATCTGGCAGACCCCAAACTAGGCAGAGCCTGTATCTTGGGGCCTTGGAGTGCACTATACATATAGTTTACTTAGAAAGCTTACCAGAGGACTAGAGAGAAAATATATATAAAAATAAAAATAAAATAAAATAAAAAGAACAATGAAGCAAAAAATAATAAAAAAAACAACAACTAAATCACTTACTAAACTAGATTTACAGTAGGTACAATTTATATTTATAGTAACGCGTGCGAGCGTGTGTGTGTGTGTGTGTGTGTGTGTGTGTGTGTGTGTGTGAGTGTGTGTATGTGTGTGAGTGTGTATGTGTTTATGTCTGGAATAAGGGGCCGTTGTTAAAAAAGATCTCCGTATCATTATATGACAAAGTCTCGAGCCACTTTCTCACAACCATCACGAGTCTGCCCATTGTGAAGCTCTGGACACTGTGCACCTTACATACAGAGTTATAAAGACGCAAGTGCATGTAGGCAGGGAAACGCTTTGCGAAAGCGGATTTGGTCTTTGGTAAGGGAACTCCAAACACCCGCTTCGTCAGCAACTGAGTGTAAATCGGCAATCTAGGGACGACGGTGTGCGCTCGCATTACGGCTTTTAAGATGTACAGACGTCTTACACTCAGCAACTTGGAGTTACGGTAAAGTGTGTCAGTTGGAAAACGAAACGGTTTCTTGAGCATCACCTTAATGACCGCACGCTGCGCCCTTTCCAGCTGTAGCAGAATTGTTTTAGCAGCACTACCCCAGACCGGTATACAGTATTGCACGGTCGATTGGCACAGTGCATAATAAACCATGCGAAGCACTTGTTCGGTGGCACAATTTCGGAGTCTCTTCATAATATATATACATTTCCGAACTTTGTTAGAGAGAGCAGCAATATGGTGTCTGAAGGAGAGGTGATGATCTATGATCAGTCCCAGATATTTGACCGTCTCAGATCTAACCAATTTACCACATGAGCAAGCAGAGGCTCCATCCACAGACGCGATGCAAGTACTGGAATGTATCACAAGATCATTGAGATGAACACTAGACGAAGCAGCCGTCTTCGAAAAGGCAAGGTAATTAGATTTACCGATATTTAGGGTAAGTAAATTATTATCAAGCCAAGACAATATATTAGCCAAACCGCTCTCCGCAAGGCCAAGTAAGCCCTCCCAAGACCTATCGTGGAATAAAACTACGGTATCATCCGCGTAACAAATTAAGTCTGCCCGCGGCAAGTTGAGACTGAGGATATCGTTGATATATGCAAGAAAAAGTGTAGGTCCAAGGATGCTGCCCTGGGGAACTCCAAAATCAATCGGCAACTGGTCACTACTGAGATTGCCCACCCTTACCGTTTGACGTCTATTTGTAAGGTAGCTGCGAAACCACTCGAGAGTGACTCCCCTCACACCAAATGCCTCAAGCTTTTTAAGGAGAATATCCCTCGAAACAGTGTCGAACGCTTTAGCCAGGTCCAAAAAGACGCCAATGCACTTATCACCTCTATCCAAGTAACCGGATATTTTGTTTGAGAGATGAATTATAGCATCTTCGGTCGACTTGCCTCTTCTAAAACCAAACTGGGAATTGGAAATGAGATTATATTTGTCAAAAAAAGCAGTAAGCCGAGTGTTAACAATTTTTTCCAGGATTTTGGAAAAAACGCTAAGCAGGGATATCGGTCGGTAGTTGTTTGGATCATTCCTGTGACCATTTTTGTGAATGGGAGAGACGTGGGCCAGTTTCCAACGATCCGGGAAGCAGCCAGTGGCCAAACTTAGGTTGCAGATAAAAGTCAGTGGCTCCAGGAGGATTTCCTTCACCTCTTTGATGAACGATGGCCCTATACCATCCGGACCAGGAGCACTATCGGACTTGAGCTGAGATATAATCTTGTCCACCTCGCCTACGTCAGTAGGGTGAAGAAACAGAGAGCCCAACATCAGAGAAGATGGCACTTGATCGGCCAAGGAGGATTGGGTCCCAGAAAGTTTGGAGAGAATGCCGGTAGCCAATTTCTGACCAATCGTAGCAAAATGTTTATTACAAATATTTAAAGAGTAAAAGGAATTTAATAAACGCATCGGAATTTTTATCGAACAATGAAAGCGGAATTCAATATCAATACAAGCTCACTAGCTGCAGCTTTCAAAAACTCTATTATTAAAATATTATGGTTCACAGACATTTTCCATAATAATCACAAAGAGAAAATATTTTTGATCTCAATTCAATGATAATGAAAATTTTCATGCTCCAATTATTCCGTCCTAAAATAGCATAAGGCTGTGTTTCCACCAGAGATGTGCGAGGATGCGTTGCGTGCGAGGGATGTGTGTGTCATGAACCAATACAGGGTTATTTTTAATTCACTGACATCCTCTTAACCCTGAATTCCTATCACTCAAACAAATGTTTTTTGTTTTACGACTTTTTTAAATGAAGCACTTTTTTTCCCATACAAATACACAGAGTATCGTAAAAATAAGAGGTAATCTCAAATTTTCAAAACGTTATTACACCAAAAATATTAAGTTATGACAAAAGCCGTAAAACAAAAAAACATTTGTTTAAGTGGTAGGAGTTTAGGGTTAAAAGGATGCTAGTGAATTACAAATAACCCTGTAGAAACACTTCATTTAAAAGGTCCTAAGTGAATGAAGTGTTTCTATTAGTTCATGACACACACATCCCTCGCAACGCATCCTCGCACATCTCTGGTGGAAACGCAGCCTAAGGATGGAAATGAAATAATAGACTGAATCTCACCTCTGGATTCACTGTAGCCTTCCAAATGGATATGTATGGATCTGACTATCGAATGTAATAAATAAAATATCAAATTAAAAAAAAACACTAGAAAAACACGCTTTTATAAATGCACGTAAAAACAAAAATTTGTGTCATTTTATTGCAGAGTTCCTATGGCCACCATCCAGCTCCATCATCAGATCAGCTCCATGTTACCATAATATTGCATTGTCACCCAATTTACACGTACGTGCAAAATTTCAGCTCAATCGGAAATCGGGAAGTGGGTCAAAATCATGTTCAAAGTTTCCATTACATACTTAGTTACATACAGGTCGACCTTATAAAAGAGTGTTAATAACATTTCTTTTCTAAAACCGTTTTTAAGATTGTTAAAAACTAACCTAACTTAGAGTCACAGTAATTTATCTTAATATTACGTTCGAGCTCACCTTGACAAGGGACCACGGATTAGTTCGAAACCTGTCAGGCGTACCTCGAAAACTCATACGTGAGTGACCCGAGTAGCTTATATTTATAATTACTAGCTGTTACCCGCGACTCCGTCTGCGATGAATTGATTTTTCACTATTCCGCGGGAACTATACAATTTTCCGGGATAAAAAGTGGATATATATGTTAATCCAGGTTATAAACTAACTGTATGCCAAATTTCATTATAACCGTCAAACCGTTTTAGCGTGAAAGAGTAGCATACACAAATCCATTCATCCATATACATACCTACAAACTTACACTTTTATCTAATATATAAAAATCTGGCTCAGGCCTGAAATTACCGTTTTCCTAAAATGTATCTTTCCCAAAATGTCTGCTTTTCCATAATGTCACGTCTTTTGCTTATACAAAATACAGGCATAATCTCGTGAAACGGTGTTTGTTATCGAACTCCTCCGAAACAGATCAACAGATTTTTTAAAATTTTTTGTCTATATATGGTAGGTCTGAGAATAAATAGGTCGTATGCTATTTTTATACCCCTATTCTTCGCAGACAGAGTCGCGGGCAACAGTTAGTCTTCTAATATATAAAAATCTCGTGTCTCGGTGTTTGTCATCGAACTCCTCCGAAACGGCTCGACCGATTTTTTTGAAATTTTTTGTCTTTAAACGTTAGGTCTGAGAATAAATAGGTCGTAGGCTATTTTTTATACCCCTATTCTTCGCAGACGGAGTCGCGGGCAACATCTAGCAGTAATATATTAATGGAATGGCTGTGTATCAGGCTTCTGAATGAAAAGAGATTATAGATAAAGCCAAGGACCAACCCAGTCTTAAGCTGTAATTTGAAAGAGCCGACCAGCTTCATATTAATATTCCGATTGAATTCATATCGACTCCCTCAACTGAATAGCCGAACTGAATCCCTAATACCCATTCAGGGGCCAAAGTGTAATTAATGCGACTCGATTAAATATTTGTTGAATGAATCGATTGTTAAAAATTTGCCAAAGAAATTGGAGTCTTACTTGATCATGTTACGGATCGGACATGAATGCAGTTGCAGTTGTTAACGCAGGTCAGAGAATATTTTTTTCGGTGATGACGTGTCCTTCATAAACAGTGAATCATGGACATGGAAAGATTCGTATTCTAATGATGATATCACAAATTTGACGCGATACCGTACAATTTTAGTTAGATTAAGTCGTCACGGCTATTTGTTTACTTATGTACCCAGCTACCGAGACGCTCCAGGTTCACACGGAAGCCACTTTGAAAAAAAATTTTTGGTGAAAATTAAGAAAGTCATCAAAGGCGGTAACTTTACATTTTTACCTCCTTTTGTCCAAAACTACGCCCGCTCGAAGTCGAGGAGCGACGCTAGTTATACCTGCCATGAACATGTTTCTAACTGATGGTGAAAACCGCATTAAAATCCCTTGCGTAGCTTAAAAGATCTAAGCGTTTATGCAGAAGGACAGACGGCGAGAAGGGACTATGTTTTATAATATGTTAAAATTATTTAAATAAGCAGGTTTCCCGGATAGTGGACAATATGATATTGTGAAATATAACCTCGAAGTCTGACACATCTCAATTTGAATTGCTACAAGGATTTGGAAGTTATCATGACGACTAAGAGCTGCATTGCGTTGAATTGAAACATAACATATTTTTTTGATTTAAAAACAAAAATATAAAAGCGAACAACAATGATATGGTACCTAATTATCTAAAGATAAGTGGCGTCAACGAATTTAAAAACGAATCAACCCGCGGAAACGTTTCAGATAATGATAAGTAAAACTGCATTATCAACAATCTTCACATAAAAAAGGCTTGCGAGTTAATTACAGGAAGAGATAGCAATTGTTTTCATCTTGATAGCTGCACACGGTTGTGTGCTTTATGTCTGTGACGTCACGGCGGAGTATCGATAAGCAAAACAATAACATTCATATGTTAATCAGGCGTACACAGCGTCGTATGTAAACCGAGCTGAATGGTGTTATTATACAATTGAAGTGTCTGATTTAAATAATGCAAGTGGTATAAGCGATAATAATGTACTCGCTGTGGAAAAGGAATTGCGCTAGATTCGTCCGAAACCTCATTATTATCAAATTTACTAAAAGGAGCACTTGTTGCTGAAGTAATAGCTGTTTATTTCAAACTAAATACAAACTGAAATACAGATGCACAGAAAAAACCCCAGAAAAAATACCAATGCTGGGAATCGAACCCAGGTCCTCAGCGTTCCGTGCTGCGTGCTTACCCCTACACCACCACTGGTCTAGAAGTTAGCGACGAATCTTTCCCATACATCGTACACTTCAGTCTGTTATAATCACATTTAGGCAGTGATAAAGCGCATCTATGTTATGCCCTCTACCGAGAGACTTCAACACTCCTTCGGAGCTACCCGCTCACCTGGACCAATCACTGCCTAAATGTGATTATAACAGACTGAAGTGTACGATGTATGGGAAAGATTCGTCGCTAACTTCTAGACCAGTGGTGGTGTAGGGGTAAGCACGCAGCACGGAACGCTGAGGACCTGGGTTCGATTCCCAGCATTGGTCTTTTTTCTGGGGTTTTTTCTGTGCATCTGTATTTCAGTTTGTATTTAGTTTGAAATATATGGTTTAACGGGATGACCGTAAAAGTAATAAAAAAATGAAGTTGAAGAAAATAAAAAAATAAATAGAAAAAGATACTTCATACTTAACTTGTAATAGCTGTTGTTATTTATTTCTTTTCTCGAGAGATTTGAGCCGTTTGCATTCTTGATGCGTCGTCAAAACAATTCATCTTTGTTCCGATCTTTTCATATTTTGTCATTATTATTCCTTTTTCTGTGTCTCTCGGGAGGTAGCGTTTTTGCTATTTAATTGGTTTCATAGCCGATGAATTTTCAATGAAGAAGAACTTAATTTCAGTCAGAAACACCAACATTGTTAGTTTGCATTGTGTTGTTTATTAACACATTTGAAAATGCAATTGACATAAGGAGTACCAGAGCAAGTATTCTTAGTACTTTTCCATTAGGCATATCGGTGCTTGTTTGCTTAATTTGCACATTAAATTAACTATAACTCGAACGAAGTCCTCTTTAAAAGTCACTATACTGCAGGCACAAACACGTTTTGTTTAAGTTTTTGTTTAAGTTTTTGTTTAAAGAAATGTCGACTTCACTTCAGTCATATGTCATAAGGGATTGGAGTTGACAGTAATTCTATATTCTTACGTCAAAATATGTATGAAATGACAGTTCTGACAGTCCCTTTCTGATTGCGGTTTGATAATACCAGCTAACCACATAATAGCCAGGATCTACATAATATCAGCGTCGAGCCACCTTTAGTGACCCGAAGTGCTGAGTGGACTCCTTTTTCGCATATGTATCTTATTTATATTTTTAATTATTGTTTTTATTTTTCTTCTTAGCACGTACATGTTAATTATGCGAAATAAAGATTTCTTATTCTTATTCTTATTCTATCCAGGTGCATGCACATAAAAGATATGACAAAAATGATGTTTGCTTTCTCATGCCAATCACTGTAATCGTGACGTAACGGATCCCATAGCAAACACAACAAAGTGCAATTTTCCCGGACGCGCGCAGTCCACAGCACTCGTCTTACATAACATTAACATTAGTGGTTTCTCTTTCCCACACCACATATTACCGCGAAGTCCAGACTGTGCACGCTCGCTTAACAGATACCAATGGGTGTTTGTTTCAGCAAAAATGAGAGTTTTCTAAACATTTGATTTTTGGGCTGAAATCTGTCAGAAAGAGTAACGTTGCTATGTTGTGATCCTGGGCATACTAAGAAGATTGAGATACAAAATGTCATTGTTGATTGACAAAAGATAAGAGACCTAGTACCAGAGGAGAGGACACATATTACAAGAGTAATAATGGTAATTTCATAACAAAAGGACGAATGAAAACTGAGCTAGTTGTTATAAAAGTGTTAGAAGTAGACATTTCGTACTATAATACTTCATAGCTAACTTGTTAGAAGTAGTTTAGATACTTTACTGAAATAGCTTTTAACTCTTTACTATACTTAAATTGCTGGATTGATAAGCATTATAAGAACAACAAATAGAGTTACAACGACTAGAAGCATATAATAACAAACAACAGCACTTTCAAAACGATAAACCAATGCACGAGGATCATAGTACATTGAGAAGGTCCATTGTTGAGGTGACCTTACAACAGCAGCGTGATTTCTATAAATTACAAATGCAATTACAACTGCGTGATGCGCAAACCTTCACGACATGGCCAGACAACAAAGTACTATTAAAAATAGATTATGAATTAATTATAAAACTGTATCAAAATGAGTCTGGTACTTAATAGCTTATCAACGGTCGTGTTTATGTGCATCTATTCTGCTGGTCAACAGGAAAAGTTTTTCCAGTTTTCAATCAGGAAGGACCTAATAAAACTGTTGTGTTTAACAATATTTTGAAAATAATACTGATCTTTGCAATAAGATCTATGATGATTCCCAAAGAAAAAATCTAAGATCACGAAGCATAACAAACGAAAGCACTTTATATTCCTTCTTTAGCAGTTTTATCTTCTTATACCTAAACTACAGTTGAGTTCTCTGAAACATTTTTCCTTTCTCTCGTGATAAAGTTGGGAAGGTAAATCTGGATTCATGCGGTTACTTCAAAGTTTATGGAGTTGTAAATTTTTAAAGTGCATTTCCGATTCGCCTTTGATTTAAAGTAAAATAAAAACTTACGAATAACATAACGTAGTGTTTACGTATCCAGTTACGCAAGCTCATAAACGATTAGAAAAATTGATTTATCAAAACTCAGAGTTATCTTAGATAATGTAGACGACTAGACGTACGTGTGCTAGTCAGTCTCAGTACTTGCTATCTTTAATTTTATGTCATTAGAAATAGAGGTCACAACTTTTATCTTACGTATCAAAACCTTTTAAACACACAACGCAGGTCAATAATTTACTGCGAAAAAGGAAATCGTCGTATTACTTTACTTGCCGTATTTGTACATACGTATGTATTATCTGAGTTTATCTGGAGCCCAAGGTCTTGCTAGCCAACGGCATGCACCAAAATCACATTTAAGCGTCGAGCTATCAGCAGGCCTTATGGTCATGACATAATCACCTCACCACGAGGACAACCAATCATGTCATTTAGCACACGCTCGACTCCACTCGTGTCGCTCTCAAAGCATAATTTTGTGACTGACTCCTGACGAAAGAACCACGCAGAACTAAATTCGAGAAAACGACGTGCGTGCTAATCGAACATCACATGCCCTTATTGCGCTTAATTAAATTAGTATAATAACATCAAGTCCTCTGCGCGCCGTTTTTAATAAAAATCCTAAACAATTTACGTTCATTAAGAATCTCTCCCATTTCTATTCTAGCCGCGCGCTAATATCCAGTCAGCCTAGACTAACGAGCTCTCCCTAACAGGATTACCTGGCCGGCTAATGAGCCGAGCGGCTGACAAACAGTCTTAACGCGGTCTCCTAGGGTTTCTTATTGACTGGCTTGGAATAGTCAGTATAATGACAGGACTTAGGTAGCTGTATAAGGTATACAAGTAACACTTTTTTCCCTATGCAGTATAACAAGTCAGTTTAGAAGCATCTCTAACTTTAGGGTTACTTTTCTCCGCAGCTATCTTACAAGTCAACCATCTATTATCACGACATCTTCACCCTCAATGAAATAATCAAAGACTTCACTTTCCCGAACATCTCTCCCCTCCAGCAACGCTTAGAACAATCCCAGTCTCTTGAAATATAATGGCCAGACATCCGGTCCGTTCATCTTACCTTTTCGTAACTTGGCGAGCCCGCACGGTCCGGCGCCGGAGGACGAGCCGGCTCCGCGCCGGTCCCGGCCACCGGCACGGCCTAGCCAACAAAAACAGTTTGCCCAGTCGGTTCGTTAAAACAAGCAACGATAGGTAAGCTGCGGCGTTTTTCTTAACAAGTCCTAATTTCCTTTGCTTTTTTTGAAATCATTCTGTCTTACTAATACCTAAGGCTTTTTCTCTAGAGATGTGCAAGACGGCTAAAAATTGATCGATATCGAAGGTATCAGTTGCCACTAGGTATTAAGAAAACAAATAGTGGATTACGACTTTAGCTGCGCTCTTACCACATCTCTGTTGAAAATTTAACCTTAAGCAGAGTTTCATCTTCGAACTAAGAAAATTAGGGCCATTACTAAAGTGAGAATGCAAGCTACGATTGTGTAAGTGCTGTGAACGCCGTTTCGAGATCATCAGACGACCAATGCTTGTTTGACATATCAACAGATTTAAGTACGATTAGGACTGTAGCCCCTGTGTGACCACTATCTAAGTCATTGTTATCTTACATGCCAGATATCTGTGATGTCGTCTTTGTTTATATTGTTCGATTAAACAGAGACAGCATCACAGTATCTGTCCCAAAAGATGATAAAGTCAAAGGTCGCAGGAACCACTTGTAAGCGGGCTGTGCAGGACCGAACGTTGTGCAGCTCTTTGGGGGAGGCCTTTGTTCAGACGTCTTATAGCCGATACGATGATGATGATGATGATAATGAAGATGATAACAAGAAATTAATAGAGATTGGTGACACAGGATCTAATATGTTAATGTGTAACCAAAATAATGAGAAGTTACAACCAGACCAGAAGGTACGAGTCCTTGTAAAGAATCAAAAATCTTTCTCGAACATAATTTTGAATCGTGTGCAACCTTACGCGTAATTTTGCTATTACTGTGTTTGGGAAGCAATGATACTAAGAATTAAAGTGATACTTACCCCCGTGCACAGCTATACATGCAGGCTGGTGTAGATAAGCTATAAGCATCCTCATTAGATGTGATGTCACCTCTTACTCATATAATAGCGACGACACGTCATCATGATTCCGCCTTTGATAAGTCGCCTTAAATATCATGCAATTGTTAACTCATGGTAAAACTATGTTAGTTGCATTGCAAAGTTTCCTTGCTAATGAGTACGCGCGGCCAATTATGCATTTTATATTGTAAACCGCGTTTAAATAGGAGACGTTGTAGGCGACGCATAGACAAGATTTATTAAAAAGTTCTATACCTACACTGTCACTGTTCTATAACCAACTGGCCACCAAAAAAATTAGAAAACAAGCAGCGCGGGAAGAGAAAAAAAATCGTGTGTCCTGTCATAGCCATAGCCCTCGTCCGCGCTTCTCCTTCTCTACTTTTACGTTTGGGGTTTACATAAAAAAAACTTCAATGAGGTCAATGTGTTGATTAGCTGTATCCACAAATCCGAGGACTTTTTTTTTTTTTTTATATAAGAGGTGGCAAACGAGCAGACGGGTCACCTGATGGAAAGTGGTCACCGTCGCGTGGTGTGGTGGTGTTGTTTCTGCTATATCGTGATTGCGCTCTTCGATCGGCTCGGTTGGTCGAACAGAACCGAGTGTACCAACGTCCTTTTCACTTTTATTGCGTGTGCATAACGGTGTTTCATCATCATCATCATCTTAAGTCGATTCTGCGTCAATAGATTTGGGGAGAGTATTAATTTGTCACTTAAAATTCGTAGGACTGTATGAACTTAAGTTTCAAGTTCTACACAAACGTTACTTTTTTTTTCAAAGCTGTAGTAAGGCATTAGCAGAAATGTTTTCACAAGCAAGTCCCTGGCAAATGGTGAAAGTTTCGAAACTGCCGAGTTGCTATCGCCCGCAAAATACCTACTAATAACAACATTATCGGGTGAAATCAAATTCGTCCAGTCCGGCGGTGCGAACTTCGTACAGTCGGAGACTTAACAGGTAACATTAAAATGAACATAGATTACGGTCGTGACATCACAGCACAATTAACACAATTGCATTAAGCAATTACGACGATATAATTACACGCGATGCGTTAACGAGCCTTTTATAGGTACATGCAACTCTTATGTCATTATAATGCAGACACTGCGACTCAGTATCCGCTTTTGTTTGTATGTTTATATACAATCCATATTATAATGATACCTTAAGCTTGTGGGAACTTTTGTACCTTTTCCGTGTGTTAACCAATGAAACATAGATTGCCGCGACAGTCCCGGACGACTTGTCCAACTTGGTCCGAACCGTCAACTTCGCCAATAAAACTAAATCACGCTAGAACAGTAAGACATTCTCTTATAACGACCTATTCTATGTTTATTGCGGATCGCACTAAAAATAAACGTAAATAAGCTATAACATACAGATTACTATAACGGGTAAAATTACTCGATCATGAAGATGAAAGAGACGTAGGTAGTTGAATTTTATAATTTTCCTTCCCGATTCCGATGTTTATATTTTCCTTATCTCCTTATATACGAGCTTTTCTGATATATACCTCGTTTATTTTAGCATTTTTATTTTAGTTTATCCTCATTTTAATGTTAAAATAAACGAAGTTACCTATAGATCTTTATTCCTCTTTAACGAGCCTGTATTTGATTTTAAGTAACTAAGCAAATGTATATCAAGAGATCTCGCAAGCGGCTCTAACGATGTCGATGAAATAAGCAATATACATTTTTTGGGAGCAAAAATCGATTTTTGATAACGCGTTTTAGGTAGATATTTTAATATGTAGATATTTACTCGAAAAAATCCGAGCGAACTTAGCTTAGTTGACCAAATTCCTTACGCACAATAAAAAAACGAATCCAAGAACAAGAATTAAATACACAGGACACACAGATAAAAAAAGGATTCAAAAGACTTACGGCAGGCACGAACATTGAACAGTAGTGAACAGGAAATACTACAAACTCTTGACTGTAAGTCGATAAATTTCACTGCAGGAAACTACTGATATCTACTCTAGCAATCTGCAGTTAGTTACAAAATAAAATATAAGCACTGTTAAACAAACTTAATTTCTTACTTTTAGATCCATTAAAGTGGCGTATTTGGTTTTCCTACAACACGTTTCTTTCTAACGAATTAAACCTTTTTGAAATTCTTTTCTAATAACTTTAGAAACATTCAAGTACCGGACAAGGTGGCCGGTAAATTATGCTAAGAGTAAAAAAAAATAGATGATCATGTTACAGCAGGTCGCCATTGAACCGTAACAGCCAATAAAGTCATCCACATACATGCATTGTAGCCTGTTGATGCGATTGAAACGACAGATAGTTTTGATTGGTTTGATTGACAAGTAGCGGCCTTCACAGGCACTAGACAACTCAATGCACTATATTATAACAACATACGTATAAGGTATTTTAAATAACATAAACTAATCTACAGGGTGACATCGGAGACGTGATCCAAAATCATATTTTCTGGATCCACTCATGATTACGATCAACTTTTAATATGGAACCAACTTCGAAAACGTAAGCACAAAATCGACGTCTCCCTCCATACAAATTGCGAAACCAGTTGATTGCTTTTGGTATGGGAGGCTCAATTTTATTCTAACGATTTCGATATTACTCTCATAATAAAAGCTGATCGTAATCATGAGTGGATCCAGAAAATATAATTTTGGATCACGTCTCCGATGTCACCCTGTATAGCAACATCAAAAGCAGAAAGCCCCTTCGGTAATGTTGTCTGATGGGCAATCATTATTTTAGAATAATCTTTTAATCTTGCGCTGATTTATCAAGGAAAGCGTTCGTATACCGAAATAATTAAAATAGAAATGCAAAACAAATTGAATGCATGCCAAGGTCCGTCTGCCCCACTGTAAAAGGAGGTTAATGTGATTGTATGCAATTTTAATATAAATGCACAGAACGTGAACATACCTGAAAAAGGTGCAAATATTTTTTTAATTATTGAAACAGGCGTTACTTTGAGGATGTCCATATTAATGAACTGAAACAATTACTTTGCTCATCCGCGACCTAAGCAAAAAAGCAAAGCAATTGGGATGCACCAAAAAAAATAACCTATAGTTTTTATATTTTATTTGGAAAGAATAGGATATTTTAAGATACCATTTTCATCGATTTTGAATTTGGTTGAGTATTTAATTTTTTATAATTTTTTTAAGAAATACGTTTGATGACGTCACAGTGAGAGAGCCACGTTCCATTACCTAGAAAAATTCAAGTCGTACATAACATAATCTGTGGCACTGCTGAGGCGCTACTACGAAATTCGAAAATCGAAGTTCGTATCGTATTATCCCTCTCACTCTCGTGTCAAATCATATTAGCGTGAGCGGGACTGCACAAAACGAAGTTCGAATTATGCACTTCGTGGTAGGGCCTCTGATTTGTCTTGTCACTGTCAATAATAAGTACAAGTACGGCTTAGGGTCCTAAATGAACCATGACAAAATATAGTTTTATTTATTTCTCTTCTTTTAGCTTCAATTATTCCTGTTTGTTAAATGGTGTGATAGTAAATAGATATTTTTTATTAAAATCTGATATTTAATTTTTTTTATATTTACTTATAACGTAGTAATTTAATAATTAAATTTGTAAAAATACATTGGAAATACTCGTATACATTTCGGACTTTACGATAAATGACAACTGTTTAAAGCCAGGTGCGCATCATGTGATTAAAGTTCTGTCTTTGTCACTCTTTGCTGTTATAAGCAGGACAGCAACATTTCAAACTGTCAATTTGCTTTAGAGTGTAGACCTGCTTTATATCTTCCTTTGTGACGATTCACTGCAGGGGTCAAATGAAGGTCATCACTTAAATTTTCTTTATTTAATTCATTTTATCATATTTTTGGAATCTGATTTCTGAGAACGCTTCACAAAGCCTATTTCTCCAAACGGTTTTCGATTTATTATACGTTGTCAAAAATTGGGACATCCCAATTGTTTCAGTTCATATTTTTGTAGCCAATATTCTGACGGATTCGAAGTTGCTATTTACAGAGAGAAATATGTTAAATACCAACTTGAATATACCATACAGTCCAACAAAGACAAATAAGCCTAAAATCACTACAGATAAACCAACAGGCAAATACAAGAAATTTAAACAAACATCACATGCAAAAACATCATTGTTATTGTAATTTTTCTGCAAACCACTGATAATTTTATTTCGAGAATTACTCACATTCTATTTATATCCGTATCGTACGATTTCAACAATATTTTCAGTCTCGTTATCTGAAAATTTTACTTATCTCAACGTAATTTGTACTTCTGAAACCAAACTGCATTGATTTCCAAAATCGCTGAGGTCGACGATCCTGTACATCCTGGTACGCGGATATTTTGAGTTTATTTGAATGACATTTCCTTTGGCAACATGTCTGTTGCCTTTGTTGCACACAGCTGACCTTCAACGGCTTTTAAATCTCAATTCACACATGTTTATTTACCAGAAGTATTATGTTAACGTGTATATGACAACAGACAGCGCGTCGAAGTAGAAGTACACTAACTTTATCAAATCAACTTATGATTCTCTTTTTGGAATTTGTTTGTTTATCTGACAACAATCGCTAATTCGTTATCCGCCTCGCTGAATTTTAGACGACTTATTATCCAACTCGTGTGTTATTAAATTATTTAAAAGCTCATCTTATCTAAGTAATTGAAAAAACCGGTAAAAAAACCCAATCTGCAATAAAATCCGAAGATACCGTGGCTTAAGCTGGACAGTATAATTGGAAATGCCGAGAAAATAAATGAATCATAATTCATAAAGAGCTGTGTCGATTAAAATAGAATGAAAGTAGGCACGTAGAATACGAATAATACGATGCAAATCAGAACGTAATATCCAATTACACGAACAGTGATATCGATTTCGTACCGGTGCAGTGAGGGTTTATAGATTCAATTATTCATGGGTTGGCTAAAGACAGGGTTTCAATTTAGTCACATTTATACTGATACAGAAAAAGTATGTAAATGTCATCATCGAATTGTACACCCCGTACCGTGTGCGTATTCTAAAGAACCCCTTTAAAGAAAGTAACAGCAAGGCAGAACATATAAATATTGTAAAAAAACTTCCCGTACTGTAGGTACGTATAGTCAACCAATTTGATTCCTAGGCCACTATAGAATCATGTCATAATGAATCAATTTGGTTATCTTCTGCGACTGTGATTATTGCGTGATGTATGTCATGATGACATCTCGATCTTCGCGAACATGTGTCAACGATAATGAATAGGAAAGAAGTTTGCTTGTATATTAATAACTTTAATTGTCACTGTCCGTCTGTCAAAACTTTTTTCTTCTTCTCATGTCATGGAGCGAAAAAGAGTTGATAAACGTTTACGCTCCATGAAATGAGAAGATGAAAAAAGTTTTGACAGACAGACAGTGACAATTCAAGATTCAAGTTATTAATATACAAGCAAACTCTTTTCCTATTCATTATCAACTTTACGATCACAAAATACAATAAACGTAAAGAGCCTCTACGATGCGTGTTGTGATCGGAAAGTTGATAATTCAACTATTTTGTGTTGTTTAAGCATTCAAGCAAATAAACATTTCTGATTTCTGATTTCTGATTTACTCTGTCCCCGGTTGTCCAAGTGACACTTCATACTGTTTCATAGAAAAATGCTTAGGTTGTCCAAGGGACAAAATTTGTGTTACCCGTAGCAACGGGTGGCACTAAAAAGTTAGTCTTTATAACTCAATCGATCCAGACAATATCAGTCCCAAAAGGTACCAATCAATTCCGATTCAGTGTCAATTTTCCCGGGTTCATTCAACCGTATCAAGGTAAAGTTCTAAGTGTTGTCTTTGTCGTGACGTGCGAACGGGCGTTATCGCCACATTGTTCGAGTTATTTATTGTCTTATTTGCTTTGTGGAGTGTGGGACGGCCTCCAGATGGTCCGATGACCTGAATAAGCGGGAGGTTAAGGGAGACGGATTGCTTTCAGACATCCCCTCCGGAGTTGATGACTGATTGAGCCAATGATGGGCTTAATGGTTTCCAAGCTTCGCGGTTTGATTTTCTCTGAAGTCGAGGTAAGTTTCAAAGTGAGAGGCAATGATGGCGCCATTTTATTCGTAACTGACACATTTTTGACGTTGTTGTATCCTCCCGTCGTCCGTTTTCTGCTCTTTACTCTAGCCTCTGTTTTGGATCATATAATTGATAATTGACTACCGAGGTTATAATTATAATATGTATAGTGTTATTGTAACCTAAACCAGTCCAGGATCAAGATATTTAATCAAGTTTGGCTTACGACAAGCACTTCTAAAGGTCATAATTGCTATAACCGGCTGGGCAGAAACCTCAATTGAGAAGTGTCGACAAGAAAATTAACCACAACTTCTTAGTCTACTATAAGGAGTTTATTGCGTAGTTCCCGACCTGCCTTTTTTAATTTAATCATTTTCGAAACAGAGTAATATTGCGATGTAAGCCTTAAATACATTCTTAAAGTCCTGTCTTTGATCAAATCATCGTCATCCCAATGCAGGGCAAAAGCCTTCTATCAGAATAAGAGGGCTTGGGCTATAGTTCCCACGTAGGCCCAGTGCCGATTGTGAACTTCACACATACCATTGGATTTCTTTCCTCATGTTTGCCTTCACCGTAATACTAACCGTTTTGGAACCCCTCGATGTGACACCAATAATTTTATGTCGCGGCCATCGTCGGCCCGAGACTTGGTCTCGGGTTCAACAACCCGCTCTTGGATACGCGGATCGACGTAAATAAACAAAAATAACTCGCGAACGTGTTTCCATTATGAAGATTCAAAGGCTAATGAACTAAGGAAAATTTCTTTAGTTCCCGAAAGGATTTCTGCCTGCTTATTTTTGTCTCAAATGACCTGCCTACTTAATGACACGCGTATTTGAATAAAGTGGAACGACTACAATTACTTACAAAAAACTAAAGGTAAAACCGTGGTGGCGTGGTGGTTTTTCAGAATTTAGGTGTAAAACTATTAAAATGTACCATGAGCTTTACGGTGAAGGGAAACATCGTTAGTGATTTGAACACGCCTGCGAAGAAATTAAATGGTGTGTGTGAAGTTCCCAATCCGCACCGCCAAGATTCCGAAAGGTTTGTGCCCTGCAGCGGGACTTATAGAGGCTGGGATGATGATGATCAAGAGAAATTAGCAACACGCAAACAATATAACACCAGTAGGTATCCACGAAACTGTGTCACGCATGACAATAGCTAATTATCAGCATAGCGAAAAGCGGCAAAGACAAATCGCCGACAGAACCAAACACAAAGCGGAAATAATCACTGTCCTGCTGGGTCAACACCACGTATTTGGCACAAATACAATGCACGTTACTCAGACACGACGGCTGGAAATGTGGTCAGGTTAATGAAAATGAATTGCGAAATCTCATTCGTGTTATATTCGATACACTAACAGTTAAAGAAAGAAAAAGCCAATTGACTATTGCTGCTAGAAACAACATTGTTACTAGTTCTGTAGTACAGCTAGATAAAATCAAAAGTCGTTTCTGGACAATCGCATACCTACGTTTCTATAATAAAATTCCAAAAATTATAAACAACAAAAATGTTATAAAATTAATGATTATTTCATGGACAGGGATGGTTCGAAATAGTTCCGATAACCATTGGCGATTGGTTTCAAATAGCGTATCTATTGTGTTATAAAAAGTTCTGTTAAATATTTGTGTAATTAAGATCTGTTTTGATAAATACGAGAGAAACCTTGTTGAGTTTCTTACCGGATTATTCTCACCTGGAAGCAATACCCTCCCAATTCTGAGGAAACAATCATGAAATTACTACAACCGAATTGAGCACTATCTTTTGTAGTCAAGCAAAACGAACAAGCAAAAACGGTGAAGTTTCCCGTTCGCCCTGATCGTATCGTCCCGTTTACTGCAAACTGCAGTAACGAAACTAGCGCAAGTAATTACTGAGTTAAATCCGAATAAGAGTTTGTATATCACGTAATTACTTCTTCCAGTTGGAAAACTTTCGGGCAAAATGGAAACTGCAAAACTGTTGCTAAACGTTGCAAAAAGACACATTAATTGTAAAGAAAGTACTAATAAAGTGTTGATAAAATTTTAGTAAATCTGGAGTATACAGTGTAAATATGACATAACTATTAATGAGAGAAATAAAAATGGGATAACTAACAGCGCCTATCTGGCTATAAAGCCCAGCTTAATTTGTAAAGAATTGCCGCTCGATTAATTGAGGGTATCTGTAACAGGTGTAGATACCTGCTTCGTTCAACGCTGATATTTGTCTAACAATTGCAGGATGTAACCACCTCCAACCGGTATCGATTGGTCTAGACTAGGCTACAATTTGAAATGGTCTAGACGGAGGTTAGGTAACAAGTTTTAATGATGAATGTGGGTGACGGGAAGTTGTCCCCTCTTGTTCAAAACACTTGAGTATTTACTCTTCACTACTCTCTGATAGGCTCCTGATATTTTTTGCGACGAGTATCTGCGATGCTGTCTGTTTATTATGTTCGATTAAACACCGACTGCTTTACAGATATCTGTCAGGAGCTTAGCAAAGGGTCCTGAAACAGGCTTAGCTTCGAGCTGAAGTCTTTTGGGGATTTCCTTGAAGTTATCGATGACAAAACAAGGTTTTTCAAATCATTACACAAAGAGGTCAACAAACTCGCCGATTTTAAAGTTGCTACGTCACTGTACCCAATTTAATATTAAACAGATCAATAACAAGGCATCGGGCTTGTTTGTGCTAGCACGCCTTCGCCCACGGTGTCAGCCGTGAGCCTAAATGATTTGTTTGTCTTGGAGTTGGTGGTTATGCTAGGCGGGTCCGGTGAGTGGATCGCCTTGAGGCCTGCGCACACGCCGCTCGCCTCTGCTGCGCTAGGGACGTTGGTGTTCAACTACAAAGTTAAACGCGTAGTTGCTAACACTATCTATTATATTTTCTATAGTGATGAAAGAGGTTATGATTCCCAGTTCGTTGGGACAATATGGCCTCAGGGATGGGGCGCGATTGCGCGATGATCGCTATGATCGCGCAATCGCGTTCTCTTAGGACGATGCCTCAAACTTAGCTTTATTATCAAATTGCCCAATAATGAAGTTTAAATAGTAATTAATCACTTTGCCCGATAGAGCTAGGCATTATTAATAATGCCCGCAATAATCACTTGGTCCATAACATATCTATCTGTCGGAGTATAGCCATAGACCATGGCGGTCGGAGTATAGCCATAGACTATGGAACTACAAGCGCAAGTAACACAATATGACAGCCATAAGTGTTGCTTCGGCAGAGTCTCGGTGACAGTGAAGCATTGGAGCGAGCTTGAGACAGACGCATACCGAGGAACTGTCTTACGTTTCGTAGTGTCCATTAGAATAATTAGTTTACAGTAGTTAATGATAATTAAGACATTTACAGTAGCTTATAGTGTAATTAATAAGAAGCCATAGTGAAAGACAATTAAAACTGTTATTTAAGATTACTGTGTTTGACAATATGAGTGATAACCAGCAAGAGAGACCTCCTTCTCCGTTATATCTATTACAGAGCGCTGTCTAAGAACGTTGAAGTACCATTAATAAAATGACTAATATATTAGTGTACAAGTAGGAATAGAATACACAAACCTATCTTAATGTATTATTAATAACCAAGACATCGTAATGCACAAGGAAAACTGTTAAAAATTACAACAACTATTTTCCTACACACATTTCAAGATACAATCATATTCATAACAATAAAAATGTATTTTGAAACTTCACCGGTAAAATTAGGATTTTACGCTTTACTTCTTGGAATTATTTTATAAAAAAGACCTTGGTTTAATTAAGTAGATTGTCCTTTAATTAGGCAGCAAAGTTATTTCCTACTAAAGAAGGATGTGAACTGAAAATATCATACGGATGTTAGAAACTGTTGCATAAAATATACATCGAATATGTATCGATCGTACGCTACTTGTACCAACGAAGCGTTACTATGGGTTTGCGGTCATTTTTGACTTTCGTTTTTCACAATTGGATTTGTGATTCTAGTCAAAATAGTAATTATAAATCGATTGTACAGTCGATACTAAATCACCTCGTTTCGGGAAAACAACCACTAAAATTTCACGGTGTATAACTTACGACTTGTAATTGCGACTTAGTCAGTGTGTGCGAGTGTGTTATTATTGTTACTCTTTTACGCTGAAACTGTTTGACGGGTTTGAACAAACTTTTGATATGTAGGTATACGTAGCTGGAGCTCTAGTATAACATACAGTCTACTTTTCATTCCGATGATATTCCCACGGGATCGTACTCAAACTAACAAAAGCTTGTACTATGGTTACCAGATAACTGATAAATATACTATATATACTTATCTTTAAATACGTGTGAAACGTACAAGACCCGAGAACAAACATTCGTATTTTCATACAATTTGCCCCGAATGAAAAACGAACCCGGGACCTCAAGCTTCAAAGTCATTCTCTAACCACTTGGCTATCCCGGTCGTCACTAAGATAATGTTAGATCCACTCTTGCCAATTAGCCAATTCGAAATTGTCACCTCTACTGAACTCTACTCTACCTATACATACATCCAATGACGCCTGCAGGCTTATTGTCTAACGTTTCTGACGCTTGCCTTCGCAATCACTATTTCTTTCTGTCAAACGGTATAACATGATAACAGAAAGAGACGGTGAAAGCGAAGGCAAGCGTCAGAAGCGTTAGACAATAAGCCTGCTGATGTCGCTAATCCTAAAGGCGTAAATATAGAGTAATCAAGTCTGTAACCGCCACCGGCAATCGTGAAGTTAGTACGAAACCATAGAGGTAAAGGAAAACTCTGAAATTTTTACAAAGTTTCAAGATTAAAATTGGAAGTGCATTGCAGATGCAGATGCTAATTCGAAGCGGGAGTACTTACTGATTCAACGTAACGAAACGAAACATACCTGGAACAGAAAATTACACTGTTAATATGATACAAAAGTAACAAATTCAAGCTTCCATTGAGACCGGGAGATGCGCAGAATCAGATTTAATCTAGTAGAAAACGTGGTCCTATTGAACCCTTAAACTTATTATAAGAATAACTTAAGTACTTAAACGTATTTCAAATCTACATCGACTTTGTGGCCTCATAGCCACATCTCCCAGTCCCTCTTGCTGTGAAGAGGCATGTATAGTCGACCACGAAATTGGTTTACCATTCTAAGATTCAATTTCACTTGTACGGTATTTCCACTTTCAAGTCAATATGACAATCAGCGTTATTCTAGTTTTTCTGATATAGAAACTGTCATAATAAATGTTGAAGTACTTACTACGTCGACTATACTTACTCATTAGATTTGTGCATAAGCAAGCAGGCAGTGCGTTCAAAAGTTTACTCTACGAAATTGTGACATTCTGTAGACATTGTAACTAAAAACCACAGATAATAAAATAGCCATTGACGGAGTTACAGAAGACCAAATTGAAGGTTTGCCAAAGAGCAATGGAGCGCAGTATGCTCGGGGTGAAGCGGGGGGGATCGGATCCGAAACACCTCACTGCGCTCCCAAACACGCATTACCGATGTGGGTGCCAAGGCTGCCAAGCTTAAGTGGGACTGGGCAGGCCACGCCAGGCCGCATGGATCCAAATCGGTGGGCTAGGTTAGCCACGGACTGGATACCACAGGATGGATGGCGGCGACGAGGTAAGCCCAGGAGGCGTTGGCGGGACGACCTAGACGTGTACCTCAAAGACTGGAAGGACACCGCTCAATATCGGGATGAATGACGAAAATGGGGGGAGGCCTTTGCCCAGCAGTGGGACACTTCTCCAGGCTAATTAATAATAATTAATAATAAAATAGCACCTGCCAGCTGGCGGCATTACTGGCAGTTTTATTACTAAGCACAATTTCGATTGTCAACTGTCAAATTTAATGTCAACGATAGGGGCGGGGAACTACTCTTATGTATGGAGTGACTAAGAACTGTTAACACGCAAAATGAAACCAGAGACACCTATGCAGATCTATAGATAGCTCATGAAAGGTTTATCAGCTTGTCTCTTTCATTTACGTCATCCGGTCTTGGGTATGGCGTAAAGATCGTATAATAAAATGTAATATATGAGCGTTTTCAATTTACAATATTGTCGGTTTCTTAATACTAATGAAGAATGAGTAGTAAAGATGAAAAGAAGTCTAACTGGTTTGATAAGGAAATTTAAAACGGATACAATTTAATTTATCCTGTTTACAATGCCGCAAGACATTTTGCAATACGTCTGAAATACGATCGAATTTGTATATAATTCAGACTTGCTTACAAAATTAATGATTTTATCATGGATGGGATGTTTGGAAATAATTACCATCCGCAATGGCGATCTCTAGCTTCAAATAACGTAGCCAGCCAGTGTTAATAAGTTTTAGTTAAAAATTTCATTTTTAAAGCAAACATTATAGCTGACTGTACTTTTTGTTGATTGTACTTGCATTCTCATCCAACCTACACCATATACCAAATTTCAAGTGAATCCGACCACTGGAAGTGGATCAACTTCGACCTCCAAGATTTGACCCCTACATACATAGGTAATACATAGACACATTGCAACTTAAAGTTAATACAAAGCCTGTAAAAAATTTGTCATCAAATAACATTGTAGATCTGTTTTCAAAAATACGTACATAATACAAGAATTTTCC
The DNA here is from genome assembly GCA_947859365.1 of Archips crataeganus. Classification (NCBI taxonomy): domain Eukaryota; kingdom Metazoa; phylum Arthropoda; class Insecta; order Lepidoptera; family Tortricidae; genus Archips; species Archips crataeganus. Next base: position 1,089,845 of record OX402058.1, read on the forward strand.
CAAACGGTGGTAGTTTCATCGACATTATTTTTTTTTCAGAATTGATAGTTTAGGGGTTTTCTTACTCAGAATCAAGAGTGCTATTGATTTTAATGATAAAAAGGTCCTTAAATTTCCATTAAAAAATTTGCGCCAGTTTTGCGACGAATATGATGTACTGTCACAAAAAGACTCGAAAAATACGGACACTTTTTCTTCATGAAAACGAATAGTGAACTGAAACAATTTGCTCACCCGCAACAATTACTTTGCCGTTACGGGTGAGCAAAGCAACTGTTTCAGTATTAATATAGACCCTCCGCAAAGGAACGCCGGATTCAATAAATTATTGAAAAATTACTCGTGATTTAATAAGAAACCCCAAATTTTGCTCATTTAAAAAAAAAGTTAACGGTATAGGTACTTTAAATTTGATGTTAAACTCGGTAAACCCAAACCGATCCATTCGCTGAAACCAGCTCGCAAGTGCCGATATCATGTTATCAAACTGACCCCAGCCCAGCCCTCAGCGCGAGCGTAGCGGCTTGGCTCGAATAACACCGCCCGCCGCCACTTACATAACACCGTTGTGCAATTCAGGATGCAGTTTCGGTTTCGTGCAAAAAGCACTTTTGAGGTTTAGTCGTTTTGCTAGATGAGTACTTTTAAACCCAAAGAGTGGTGTTATAAGTTTGACCGATAGCGGTTTGTGTGTGTCATCATAGCTCTTAAACGGGTGAACAGATTTGGATGCGGTTTTTTTATTTGAAAGCAGGTTCTTAGACATGTTACATCAAAATTGGTTTAGGCGTTTCAAAGTTATCAGTTCTTTTGCTAGCTACGGAAAGGATCTTAGACGCATAATGTCACTTTGCGAAAAGTTTTTATCTTAAATCAATATGTAAGTCAAACTGAACCTTGATGCATGGGTACTTAGTAAAGTTCACTTGGCCAGATTGTCGATTTTGAGATACGACCTTTTTTCAAATGAGGTAATTACTTCGGTGTTGTTACTACCAGTGCTTTCGGAAAGATCATCATTGTAAATTGCAAAGAGACCAGACAAAAAGTCAGTCAGTAGTTTTGCATTGAAAACAACGTCATTTTTAGGGTTCCGTAGTCAACTAGGAACCCTTATAGTTTCGCCATGTCTGTCCGTCTGTCTGTCTGTCAGTCCGCGGCTAAGCTCAGAGATCGTTAGTACTAGAAAGCTGTAATTTGGCATGAATATACATATCAGTCACGCCAACAAAGTGGTATAATAAAAAATAAAAAAATATTTTTTTTAGGGTACCTCCCATAGACGGAAAGGGGTGGTGATATTTTTTTTCTCGACTAATCCTATAGTGTGGGACATCGTTGGATAGGTCTTTTAAAACCATTGCGGGGTTGCAAACATGATTTTTCTATTCAGTGATCTGTTTGCGAAATATTCAACTTTAAAGTGAAAACTTTTGATTTCGACTCTTTTTACTCTGCATTGTATGCCTACTCTTGTCTCTGGTGTCCTGTCAATCGTTCAAAGGTTAACTGGAAGAGATCCCTTTAAGGGATAAGTTCGCCTTTGTACATCTGTTTCTCTTGTTAACTGTTAATTTTCATGTTTTACGTACAATAAAGAGTTTTACATACATACATACATACAAATTTTCATTAAAATCGAGCGTCCCCCCCCCTCTAAAATCTAAACTGTTAGGTGGAAAAATTCGAAAAAATTCAGAATGGTAGTAAATATATCAAATTTACTAGGAAAATTATAGCGGCTAAGATTGCTTGGAAATTATTTGTAGTTTAAGAGTAAATAGTAGCCTAAGGTATAAAACATACCTAAACTTGGATAATTCCGTAAACATACGAAATCCTTAGAAAAATATTACTTGATTTTTTTTGTAATGGCTACGGAACCCTACTTTGTGCGTGTCCGGCACGCTCTTGGCCGGTTTTTTTTTACAATCACTTATCAGCACTATTCTACACCTAACCGTCACCGGCTTATCATATAATTATTCAAATTAAAAACTAAAATTTTATCGTTGACATCCGTTATCCGTGATTTTGCTGTCTAATCAAAACAAGTGACGACCAAAAAACAGCTTTAATTCAATTAAAAGAGATAGAAAATATGTGGTGCAATTTGAGATACAATAAACAAATAGATAAGCGATTTCAAGCTATAATGTAAAGTAGTATCTTTATTGTGGCACGTTATTATCTTAACACGGAACTGTGAGTACGGCGATTACAGACAATAAGGCAGGCAGTGCAATAAGGTGAAACGTCTAGACTCTAGACAAAGTATTATTGTCAAGACTAAGCCATCAATCGTGCTTTTCAAACTAATACAAAGTGAGAGAGATGAAAGTTATTGCCAAGTGACATCTTCATACTGTTTCATAGACCCAGATAGATAGATTGTAGTCGCCGTTGCGACAAGGATGGCTTCATTAAGGTGGAAAGGAAGAAGAAGCCCGCCTGTCGCAATCAGTGCGGCACCGCCCTGACCGGACCGAACCACCTGCTGCGTCCCGCGACACCGACGACACAGCTGTACGTGTCCCGCCTGCATCACTCCACGATGGTCGCGGACATCGTGGAATATGTGCGTGTTAAGACCAAGCTCACTCTGAGGGTCGAGCGGTTGGAGTCCCGCCATGACGTGAATTTTAATTAATTTGTGGTGAGGGTTCCGACTGATCAACTGTCGACCTTCACAAAAGAAGAGTTTTGGCCGAAAGGTGTCGCTTCGGTTTCGTGGCCGGTTAACTGACACCGCGAAAGTGCCCACGTCACAGACTTCTCGTGTTAGTAATTAAGTTATAATATAAATATGTATGTTAGTCTTTAAGGTATTTTTTATATGGGCCTATGCAGCCCGAAATAAAAATTAAATAATAATAAAAAAAAAATAATAACAGAAAAATGCTTAGGTTGACCAGAATAGAAAATTTGTGTAAACATTGAACGGGTGGCAAGAAAGAGTTGATTCACCCATTGAACTTATAGCTAAACCGTTGAAATGAGTCCTCGCCCGCGCCGCGCGGTACAGGGGCGGGGGGGTACGACGACAAAGGGGTTTACACTGTATGCTTAGTATTAGTTTTTAACTTGTAATCTTTCTCATGCAAGTGAATTATGTAATTCTTTATGAGAAATAAAGTTCTTTAAACCTATGTACAAAACGGCAAAAAAATCACGTTTGTTGTATGGGAGCCCCCTGAAATATTTATTTTATTCCATTTTTTAGTATTTGTTGTTATAGCGGCAACCGAAATACATCATCTGTGAAAATTTCAACTCTCTAGCTATCACGGTTCCCGAGATACAGCCTGGAGACAGACGGACAGACGGACAGACAGACAGACGGACGGACGGACGGACAGCGGAGCCTCAGCAACAGGGTTTCCGTTTTTACCCTTTGGGTACGGAACCCTAAAAACACGTCATCATGAAAGCCCAGGTACTTCAACATTCTTGGACAGCGGCCTCCATGTTTAAATTTAAAATATTATCCCGCGGATCTGTTTTAATCCAGATCTTTGTATATCTGTATGCCAAGTTTCATCTAAATCCGTTACGTCTTACGTGATTGACTAACAAACATCTAAACGTCTAAACATCTTCATAAACTTTCTCATTAATAATATTAAGTAGGATGGATATAAGCTTTCATCTTCATGGAACCCAATGATAAGCAATGTAGGCGTAGGGACACATTCGGAGAAGTCGTAGGACATTGTCAGTGCTGGGTCGGATGGTGTCGACTGTCGGTGTTATCGAGTTCCTGTACGACATCGTGATAACATTCTAAAATGGTGAAAGACTGTGATGAATGTGTAATACGAGTAGATTAGTAACAGCTCTAATTATTCTTGTGGACTAGTCGACAAATTTGTTTGAGCTGGAGTTTTCTAGTGGGATGAATCAGCTTAAAATTAAATTTCAAATTTACCATGAGCTTTACGGTGAAGGATAATATCATAAGGTGTACTGCCGTTTGGCAAATTATTTTTCCCAAATATGACTTCCCAAATAACTTATCGCAATAGTTTCATTTCCCAAACGAATGTTTAGCAAAGTTACATTTCGCATTTTATTCATTTGGTCAAATCATCATTTGGCAAAGTTTCACTTCGTCAAGGTTTTATTAAGCAAATGCTTCTTAAGCAAATGTTTTATTTTGTCATAAATTATATGCCAAAAAAATGTATGCCAAATTTGTCACTTCCCATGCACAACTTATAGCAAAAGTTCGGCAAATGATAATTAATTTTTACTGTTGCAGAAATACAATAAATAGTTGGGATCTATACAGGAATTTCAAGTATAAAACGAACAAATGGCAGAAATAATTGGTGACCCCTGTCGTATTCCATGGAATATTTTGTTGCAGATATACAATAGTAGGTAACATTGTTAGGTATATCGCTGGCAGCGAGCAAGCGAAGCGAGCGAGCAAGACCTTTCAGGGCAGAAGCGACTCGGACAAGTTAGGTTCAGAAGGCTAAGGCCGTGGTCGCTTTCACCCGCCGCACGCGGCCGACAGCGGCCCGCCGCCCGCGGCGTCTGAATGGTGTGTTCGGGAATGCTCGGGAGTGGTCGTTTTCGCCCGCCGCGTTCGGGACGTCGCACGCGGCGGGCGAAAACGACCACTCCCGAGCATTCCCGAACACACCATTCAGACGCCGCGGGCGGCGGGCCGCTGTCGGCCGCGTGCGGCGGGTGAAAGCGACCACGGCCTAAGGCGGGAGCGAAGCGTAGCGTAGCTCCCGCCTTAGCCTTCGATGTTAGGTATTTTTTTTATGACAACACAGAAAAGGATTATTTTATTACCTTTGATATTATGAAATGTCATACAACCATGACATTGAATGTTTTCCATGCTTTAATGTAGTAGTCATAGATACAGTACACTTCTTCACTTTATCCCGCCGTAATTCACAATACCAGTATTTTTCATTTTTATCCTACGCACTACTCATATTGGGATATAAACCGTATGCCATGCAATGTTTTGGGATTGGTATGTTACGCCAAACGATACATTTGCCAAAAAAAATTTGGGAAAATAGAACATGACCATGTAATTATTTGCTAAACAATCACTTGCCAAAAGAGAGGTTTGCTGACTGTAAAATTGCGATAAGTAGTTTTGACAATTGAGTTTTTGCCAAATACAAATTTGGGAAAAAAGTTTGCGATGTGATACTTTGGTAAACAGTTTTTGCCAAACATTAGTAATCCACATCATAAACCTTTATACACCTGCGAAGAAATTCAATGGTGTATGTGAAGTTCCCAATCCGCACTGGCCCCACGTGGGAACTCTGGCCCTGATGATGATGAATCAACTTTTTCTTGCCACCCGTTGCTATGGTTACACAAATTTTGTCTCCTGGACAACCTAAGAATTTTTCTATGAAACAGTATAAAGATGTCACTTGGACAACTGGGGACTGAGTAAACAATACAAAAAAGTTTATTCACTCAGTAATAAAAATGCTTACCTGCCATAAATCGAATGGTATATTCGAATGGCGCGATTCCAAAAACCGTTCCCCTGATACTACTTCATCATCATCGATGACGTCCATCAGTCGATGTCAGTCCACTGCTAGAAATAAGCTTCTCTCATAGGGTCTGTTACCGACCGTCTGTAGCTAAATGAGGCGAAGATATTAGTAATAAATGGAGGAGATCTGAAGCTCGAGCTCAGTGGCGCACCTCAGGAGATTTCTTAATATTATACATAGTAATTAAAACCGGCACGCTATATTAAACCATTGGTAATAAACGAACACCTATCCAAATACGACCTTTACTCGCGCGACTGTTTACTAAAAGCGGCCCCTTTGCACAACCGATTTACACAAACCAACGTAGAATTAGTTGCCCATTCAATTAACAACAATTTCAACAATTTAGAGCGTCACAATGCACCGAATTCACATTTAACATTTCAGTCCCTGCCACATGGAACCGTGCTGGTTCCATTTGGCTTTGAACACGGTAAATAGGTCCATGTTTGAGCGGACACAAAAGCGGTCAATTAATCTAGCAAGATATATAGGCGTCGGTGTTACAAAGGAGCACCCGGGTACGGCCTTTAAATTAAGGTTTTCACCTTACTCTAATATCTGGTGGAACTCTACTGGAACTAGAATTTATTATTGTACTTTTGATAAAGGGGAAGTTATTTGAAAGACTGTTGACATCGGATTTGGTTAGTACCTACTAAAAAACAATGTAAAAAACAATGGCAGTTCTCAAGCATGATTGACTGAGTCATTCACAGGCCAAACTAATGGCCCCAGAAAGCTGACATTTTTCATAGAGGTTGCCATTATAATGTGGACAAGGAACAAGGACGAATTGTTGGAATTCCCGCGGGATAGGGAACAAATAGGACCCATCTCCGTAACTATGATTCCTAGACTCTTCAAATTTGGCATACCTACATGTAGGATAGCATAAGATTATATGATTTTTGGAAATATAGCTCCATCGATATTATCGATGATTGCACCAATATGTCGAGGTTGAACAAAAAACGGTTGGCCGTTGTTCAATTTGTAACCTAGAACCCTTTTAACGAGAATGACAGCTGGCAAACGTGACTATGTTTAGCGGCAAGCATTACAGTAGCTCAAAATGGACCAATTATTTCAATTGAATATCTTGGACATAGAAGCCCATGTTCAATACGCAATCACTACCTGGAGCAATTATGTAAAAACTGCTGTGACTCAAGAATATATCGAGCTCCTGATTTCAATCGGCGCCGGCCTTGGCCTTAGCAATGACTCGACGTGACGTAGTGCATTGTCATTACTATCAAATAACACAAAGAGGTGTTAAGGAGATATCACACCAATCGATGAATTAGTGCAGTGTATTTTGACATCGACCAATTTAGTCTGCCATTAATAAAAAATAATAATAAATAAATATCACGGGACAATTCACACCAATTGACCTAGTCCCAAAGTAAGCTATGCAAAGCTTGTGTTATGGGTACTAGGCATTGGTGAGTCGTAGAAAATATCGATCGCTGTCAACAGATGCATTCTATCTTTGATCGATGGCATTGAGCTAAGATTGATCGATTGGTACAGTAATATGCTGGTGTAGTAAGAAGTGTCGATAGATGTCGATCGACGACCCATTCTATCATCGATTGATTGGTGTGGTGACAATCAGACGTAGTAGAAATTATCGATCGATGTCGCCAGTCCATTCTATCACTAAGCGAAGATCAATCAACTAGCGTGCTAATGACCTTACGATTTTTTCCGGCTGTTGAATAACAGCATTTTATTTGCTCTAGAAGACGCTATCAAAATCATAATAACCCTAATCTTAATCTTGTTTCCGAACTTAAACAGGTAAATCAATTCATCTGTTAGACAAATTTTAACACTTGCAAAGATAGCTCTTGGAGCGATGTCAAAAGTCGATGTTTTTGACGATGGCTTACACTGTCACAAGGATCATCGAATGACTACCATAGTGAGAATTAATAATTAATCATTAAAGTGCTAGTATTGATAACCCGAGCAGACAATACAGTTAGAAATCAGACGACTACCCGATAAGGGAAATATTGTGTCAACATTTGATAATGCACTTAGAAGCACAGACAAACTATCGACATAACATGTCTATTCTTAGTGCACAGATAACTATAGATCGTCCCACCAGAGGTGTCACGAATGGATTGAATGGATAATAATATTTTTAGGCAAGACTTGCCTTGTGCATTCTATGAACACAAGAAGGTTGCTTAAACGTACCTAATAAGTAAAATGAAAACTGCAATGCAAGGTGATATTTTAAACGTGATACAAAATTAGCATTTCTAGCTCAGTTTATACTGGACAATATAATGCTTTAACTCATTTGTTTTAGTTAGTCTTGTTTAATTTGTGTCCATATATTGAGTTTGTAAGTTCAACAAAGATATCAGATATTTTTAACAGTTGAGTTATTGCAGTATATTTTCCAGCTTTACTGAGTTATAAATACTATTTAAAAAAAAAAAAAAAAATGTTAGACTGTTTATTTCATTAAAAAAAAATACAATATTGCATGCATTATCTTAACTATGTACTTAATCTTGTTGTATCACGTTTAAAATTGGACTCCCCCTAGAGGGCTATTTTCTTGTCACTCTTGAAATTGTAACTTTAATACATTACCGATATTTCTAAAACGACGAAAACGTACAGTTTTTTACAATAAGTAAAATCATTCTGTGTAAAAACAGCACTCACACAATGACATGCGTGCGATTATTAGTCTCGTTCCATTCGCGTCAGCTCTGGTGAAGCCATCTACATATACTGCGACTGTCAGTTCTAATAATAAACGCATCCGGATTAAAAAAAAATCGCACAAAGCTGTTTCGCACATGTTTTGTTAAAGCTACCATAGGCGAATCGCGAGATTGGGATGGCCCGCGATGTTGATCTGATCCAGAATGACCTATTTAATGTGATTTAGTTTATTGGTAATTTGTAATAATATCCAATTTTATTTTCTTTAATTTCATTCAAAAAATTTGCTTCCATTTAATTTATTTTCCCGACAGTTAACTCTTTGTAATCCTGGCCTGAGTTTGTTTTCCTCGACTGTTATTACACTGTTTTCCCTACACTTAAATGGTATGGGGTAATGAATCAATAATAGTTTGCATTTATGAAGCAATCTCGTAAACGAGACCTGTACTAAAACGTATCTGTTTTCTTATTGTTTACAAACAAACTACTCTCATAAAAAACCTAAACCGATGTTTATAGAACGGTAACAAGTTGAAAGCAACTCTATCCAGTAAGGTTTAGCAAACATTTTTGCGTGAGAAAGTTTTATTTGGCGGTATGTAAGATTGCTTCTCAGAAACTGACTCAGACTTTATTGTGGGTAAACTGCGAACAACGTGAGTAATTTAGATAAAATTCGTAATGAAAGCAATGTTTATGATTACGAAGATAAAATTAGTTTCTTTGTCGTCAGAGTAAACAGAAGACTTAAGATGTCACCCGGATAGGCTACATGTGTGTCTTCAAATATCCTAAAAATCATTTGCTATTCTTAAATTAAGGACTTGCTTATGTTGCTACATTTTTTTCAAGTCAAGACCCAACAATTCTTCCGTCTGCTCTCGGGCAGTCACAGATGCTACTAAATATACCAACCAAATAGAAATAGTAGAATATACGTTTACTTCCGAAAACCAGACCACACATAGTGGATACTCATCTTTAATGCCATATAGAATAGTAATATTTTCCTTCCTTTCATCCTAAACCGTTTGATTCCTAAAACGCCGAACAATATTAATATTGATGAGCTGTTTTCCTCATTATGGTTCAGTGTTTCTTATACTGACTGAGCCATTACGATATGTATATAAATTACTTTGTTGAATATGTAAAATCCGCATTGATGTTAATTCGCATTTACGAACTAACACAAATGTAACTAAAAATATATCAATTTCCTAAAATATTTAATTTTTATTGGTCAGTAAAAGGTCTCGACGAGCTCTCTGTTCAAGCGTCAAACTAAAGAGCTAAGCAGGGTAGAACTTTTAGTAAAAACCGAGGTCTCAAATATTCAGACGTCTCGAAATAGGTATCTAGTGCGTGACGTTTAGGCCGGCGGTGTTTACACTGGCACTTGGCACAGTGACCGTTGGCAAGTCGGCACGGGTTCATAGTAAGTCATTTACCCATGGTCTAGTTTAACGGAAACTTACAAATAAACATCTGTAATACAATAGCGATGATAGATTTACTGACTGAAAGTCCTTTATATTTTCCCCTTCATCCCATCTATATGTATTTCCTTACCAATTTTGAAGTTAATCCGATCAGCGGATTTGGGAGAAATTTGACTTGATACGAATAATACGATTAACTGTTTCTACTGAGATCGATGGCGGCTGAAGTCGAATGGATTAAGGTGCTACGAAACTGTAAGGGTACTGATGCAAACATTGTGAACAGATCATAACTGCTACAGTTTAAAAAGACAGTAGAGATATTTACAAAATAAATGCAACGTAAGGTTTTTTCATGTGTATAAGTATAAGCTTGTAACAATGAATAAGTTACTTTAAAAAACGGCCTGGCACTCAAAGGTACACACGCATACACTTGGATGAGAAACAAACAGACAGCGGAGCCTTGCAGACCACAAATCAAACAATAACACAATGACTTTGGTCATTTGTCCTTTCAAAACATTTGGGACGCCCGATGCAATCCACGACCTTACTATGTCTTACAATATGTATTATTTACTTCTAACGTCGACTTTGAAATTCATCAACATTATCACCAAGCCCGGTCACTAAGAAAATGTTTTGTTAGTGCTATCACACGCATTTATTGCAGGGATAGACGTACCAGTTGACACGGTAGCGATAAGAACCGTCTAAGGTTCACAAGTTCATTTCCTTATCTAACAGCACTGCCTATTAAAAGCTGCTTCACATTAAGAAGTAGACGTTGGTGATGGTTCCTTATCACGAAATTAAAACTCGTTGCCGATACATTGTCGGCACTTCATCATATCAACTGGACTTGTACTGCGTAACATAGAGCTTCTTCAAGGATCTTTAGAACGATCCAAGTGCTTCCCGTGATCTTTACCAGACCATCCATCTTTGCAGGAAGGCCTATCAACGCTAAGCCTGCTAACAAGCGGTCGGCACTACGGCCCTCTGCCACTTAAAGAAGCACTTTGTTCAATGGTGGTAACTTTATTTCTCTGAATCTCATTTCGACCTTACAGATACTCTAAGATTACTGTTTTTTTTAAAGACACCCATTATAAGAAAAGAGGAAAATTTGATAAGTTTAACGCTAACCAGTTTGTTTATGATTGTCTAAACTTTATTCAAGTTAACGAGCTAGTACTGAGAATACACAGCCGTACGTGATTGGGTAATGAAACGATGCAAAGCCACCGATTGGTTCATTGCGACTTTAGCGATACGCCGCTAACCAATCATGTTCATCTGTATACAAACAGTACGAGCTCGTTAACTTGATTAGATTATAGCCAGGAACTTATCGACTGAGGGAACTAACTGGTAAAAAATTAAGTCTGATTCAAGGTTCTACATCGATCGAGTAGATTCACTTGAGGACATAATAGAATACAATGGCTTTGTTCGAAAGGTGGGCTGTTAACGAGATCGGGACACCTCAAAAAATTCGTACTATAACAAATGCATTAACTCAACAGTTAAAATTAGGATATTGTTAAATTTGGGATATTCATACTTTCACCACCTCAAAATTAATAAGACTAATTAAAATAAATTAGTTAGTGAATTATATTACCCAACATCAACTGATTTAGAAACAATAATTCCTGTCCACGACTTAGGATTCAATCTGTATAATTTTCGTAACTTACTTCCGACTTTTTCTACTACTCTTCCGTTGGAAAGGACAGAAACGCCTATAGGACACAGTTTCTCAAAGCAACATCATCATCATCAGCCTACGTTCGTCCACTGCTGGACATAGGCCTCTCCCATGGCACGCCATTGAGCACGATCCTCGGCCCCTCTCATCCAGCTCTTGCCAGCCGCCTTGCGAAGATCATCGCTCCACCGAGTCTGAGGACGTCCCACGCTACGTTTGCCGATCCGTGGTCTCCACTCGAGAACTCGTTTACCTCAACGGTTATCGAACGGTTCTCGAAGCATATGAGTCTAATAACATTAGTATTTTGATTAATTATCTCGTTCAACTTGCGAGACAAAACACTAATATTATTAAACTTGGAAGCTTTGAGAACCTGACCAAATGATAATGAACCCTTGTCCTAACAGCCGAAGAGGTCGCTCAACTCAACAACACCTATCTAGATCCATTGTTAACAGTCCCAACCGTCTTATCATAATACCTAATAGTACAAACGTTTATCTAAATGGCACATCGACAGTCAACCACGAATCACATTTGCAATTTAAATAATACACAAGGCTTGAAGAATACTAAATGTTAAATCATTCGTAAGTCAAATAAGATAGAGGATTTCCCCTAACGTGAGATGACTTTTAATGATGTAGGTAGTTTCATGTCAAATTAAAAAGGAAGATGGTTGTAAACGGATGCATCTTACAGAGTTTTACTTTATATTTTCATTCGGTAATCTAATTAGAAAACTCACGGTACACTTTTTAAGCCCTACCTGCAAGAAAGAACGTGCAAGTTGTACACTGCGGCACACGATTGACCACTTCAAACTCGTTCGCTTTACAGTCTCGCAATGTAATGCAACTGTCACGATTTTTCTTGCAATTCTAAACAGGGTCTTAGGCTTGTTAATAATTTAACGCTGATTACAACAAGGTAAAGTTTAGGGTGCGCGTCCGTTGAAGCAGGGACGTTCACAATCGACCGATCGCATTAGCTGAAATCCAAGTCGTATCGTTACGAGTAAGCACATCAGCAGTAGCAGCGGTTGGGAAGTGGATTTTAACTAAATTGTTCAGGTTCTGGTCTCCGCTTTGATGGAAGCTCGCCCTTATGCATGAATCCATTAATCACATCGATTTTCAAAACTGTCTGCCTTTGTGTTCCGATTGCCCAATTCTGAACCCTAAACTTGAAAATCATACATAAACAGCGCAGTTCGGGTTTGTTAGCTTTGCTATGTTATGAAGCCGGTTCGTGGATATATCCGGTATATAAACCGGAGGCGGCGCCAGTATACGGAAGTAGGAACCGGTCCAACTTGACGGTACCGTACAAAGCTGTAGTACTGTACAAAGGCATAATTATAAAGTTTCTCTGTACCGACATTTAAAAACTTCTGTTAAGTTTTCTCTTGAAATGTTGGTTGTATGAAATTAAATATTGTGAAAAGTACCGAAATAAAAAAAAAACTTGCGAAATAATCCTCACTTCAAGCACCCAGTAACAGTCTCTTAAGCTATCTTCTATTGTCACTTTGCTGTCAAAGTCAACAAACCGTATATCCTAGTGTTAGAAGTCATTTTAGAACACCCAACAAACCTAATTTAATTTCCCTCTCACATTCAACAACCGCAACAGTCCAAACAACGCGAATACGCACCTATTTCCTTCCTAAGGTAATGCCTGTCGTGGGATGTTGTTCCGAACGCCTGACCCATTTTCACTCACTCAGATCAGATCACAAAATAAAATTCAACGTATCGACAATTTGACAATCAGCTGGCACTTGTTTACTGTTCACTGCGCATGCGGCGTGACGTGCGCGCTCTTCGGCGGCGGGACCGGTACTGAGTGAACTGAAGTGGACGCGAGTGAACGAATGAACGACGGTGACCGATAAGCTCCGGTGACCCACATGGAGATACAGACACGGTCTGTTTGGAACGGAATCGCATTGAGTGTTTAAGGTATTTTGCACTCAGTCGTGACGTCATTAACTGCGAAGATGAGAGATAGTGATATCTAAAAATGTACAACCTCTAGACAGGTACCTAAGCCCTAACCATTATAGGGTAGACTTTTGTGACGTTATCAAAGATAAAACCTCTATTAAACAAGGAGTTATGGTTATGGCATAAAATGCAACAAAGGCTGTTCTATTACTTTGTTTGCGCCTTCATAAACTGTTTAAACGCCATGTCTGTCTGTATTTCCGTGGTCTCCAGAAGTTCTAAACGGATTGTCATTACATTTTCACACTACCAGTCAGTTAGTTTTTCACTAAAGCTAAATTAGTGACGCACTCTGGCTTCGCGCAGGTGTGGTTTTGGGAAAAGGCAGGTGAAAAATCGCACCTTTAGAACAACAAGCTACAAATTATTGTCATTTCAAAACTAAACTTGTTTTTCTTTTTACATAAAGTTTGCCTGTATAAATAAATAAATAAATATCACGGCACAATTATCACCAATTGACCTAGTCCCAAAGTAAGCTAAGCATAGCTTGTGTTATGGGTACAAGGCAACGGATAAACATACTTATATAGATAGATAGATATGTACTTAAATACATATTAAACACCCAAGACCAGAGAACAAATATTCGTATTATTCATACAAATATCTGCCCCGACGCGGGAATCGAACCCGGGACCTCAAGCTTCGTAGTCAGGTTCTCTATCTACTAGGCCATCCGGCCGTCAGACGTCGTATATACTTTCTTTATCTTTTCTAAATTGTACACATGTGAAGCCGGATGGGCCGCTAGTTGAATAAAATTGTTGTAGCTACACGACTACACGTGGCTGATATCACTGTGCAGATAGACTACATATTATATTGTCATTTAAATGAATGACGTTGATTGCATTTTATTCCATCGCTCCGAGTCTGATTAATATTTAAAAATAATAAGTAGGTATAATATTAGATGTAACAACTGTCTGCTAATTAACTAATAGTTTATTTTATTGTTGAGTAACTAATTAACTGTCTTTAACTGTGTGTTTATTAAACGTGTTACCTTCATTACAATGATTATGTTTGATTTTTTGTTACTAATGAGGAAATTTTTGAGTTTTCATACTCAGAATTAAGAGCGCTATTGAATTTGATGATAAAAAGGAATGTCTCAAAGTAGTACTCCCTCGTCCTCATTTAAAAAGCAAGAGTTACACAACGCTAGTAATTCTCCATGACGTTGATGCTTGAGGTTTTCAATATTTAAGATTAAGTATAGGTATTAGTATTTTTTCAACGGGTTATTGACCGCGATTACCTTTTTTTTGGGTTTAGGGTCTCAATTTCGCATTTCCGTAGTGCCTCAAGACAATAGTACATTACTGCAGAGGCCGGGACTTAAGGGGTTGCCGGCCGAGTATCTAAGTTGACGGCCGAGTGGTACACGAGGCCGGCATGATACGAGGCCGGCAACCCCTGTTCCGGCCGAGGCTTGTATAGTGCTTTTCTCAAACATGCACCATCACCATCATCATCATCATCATCATCATCATCATCGTCGTCATCATGATGATGATGGTGATGATGATGATGATGATGATGATGATGATGGTGGTGATGGTGATGATGGTGATGATGATGGTGATGATGATGATGATGATGATGGTGGTGGTGATGATGATGATGATGGTGATGATGATGATGATGATGGTGGTGGTGATGATGATGGTGATGATGATGGATGATGATGAAGAAGATGATGATGATGGTGATGATGATGGATGATGATGATGATGATGATGGTGATGATGGGCATGATGATGGTGATGATGATGATAGTGGTGATGATTATGATGATCATGACGATAACGATGATGGTGATGATGATGATGATGGTGATGATGATGATGATGACAATGATGATGATGATGATGGTGATGATGGTGATGATGATGATAGTGATGATGATGTTGATGGTGAAATATTTCTCCAGGCAGATCACCATTACCATCACCATCACCATCTTACCTTACCTTAAATAAGCGTAGTGGCAGAATGTCATAATGAACCAAAATGCGAATATTGCTTATAGTTTTTTTTTAAATGGCTAAATGCTATGATGCCATAGACCTATAAACATCATGGTGCTGTGTGACATGAAACAATAGACGATCGCATTGCCGGCCTAGGCCTGCAACGGTGTATTTTGAAGCCTGTTTTAAGGAACACAACGTAAACATTACATAGCATGTTTGAGAAAAAGTTTTTGACTAGTGACCAGTGTGTGTTGGCAGTGGTGACATAGAGATAACGAACTGAAAACTGACGACCGCTTTAGCCTAGTTGGTAGTGACCCTGCCTACGAAGCAAGAGGTCCTGGGTTCGAATCCCGGTAAGGGCATTTATTTGTGTGATGAGCACGAATATTTGTTCCTGAGTTATGGATGTTTTCTATGTATTTAAGTATTTATTTATCTATATAAGTATGTTTATCGTCGTCTAGTACCCATAGTACAAGCTTTGCTTAGTTTGGGACTAGGTCGATTTGTGTAAAGAGTGTCCCCTAATATATTTTTTTTTTTACTGGGCGCTTACAATTGGTCTCGCAAGAAAGCTCTAAGTCACTCAAAGAGCGACGGAGCAAGCTATGGAGGTGCTCGGATTTATCATACGTAATTCAATCAGAAATGAGGAGATCCACAGGAGAAACTTTACTGACACAACTCGGAGAGTCACCAGACTCCAGTGGCAGTGAATAAGGCACGTTGCTCGTGGAACCGACGGCTGATGGAGCAGTAAGGTTCTAGTAATAATTATCCAGTGATCTAGTTTTTTTTTCGACCGGTTACTTTATTTTACAATTTAAATTGTACTACTTTACAGCACCGTTACACAAATCATAGCTCAAATTAATTACCGAACATAAATTGCAAAGAAACGAAACGTCCGCGCTTTGAAGGAAATTAAAAACCACCGGCGCCATTAAATCAAACGGATATACGATAAACCAATTATCAAAATCTCCGACCTATATATTTACACCCTACTGCTGGACACAAGCGTCCTCTCCTTCTGAGAGGGCTTGGCTGTTAATTCCCACGCGTTCGTACAGATTAGGAGTACTCTCTACAATAAACTGCTAAATATTTTCCTTCACCGAAAACCGCATGGTAAACTAGCTATGTAGCTTGGCGCATACATTTCGATAAACTGACTCAATCACTTCACTCACTCATTCACTTAGTCGCTCACACTGAGGGCTTGAGATGCCGTTTCAAACCGCTAGGCTAACCACAGCTCACCAAAACGAATAAGCTTCCTAAAATAGGATTACTAAGGTAACCTAACCGTAAAAAATCGACGGAACGGTATTACCGATTGATCAACACAGCTAGCACCGTGTTAATGGTCCATTAGTGCCTAATTAACGGCAAGGCGGCTGATTTAGCGCTGTGCTAATTACGCGAGAGAACTAGTAATGCAAATCCTTTTTTAATAACGAGACTAGGTAACCATGACGCCGCGTTAAAATATTCGCCAGAGAAACCGGCGTTAAAAATTGTACATATGTATATTTAATAAAAATAAGCTGTTTATGTCACAAAAGACTATTACAAGACATCTTAGTTAGATTATTAGGTACCGCAGCTGTTAAGAAAAAAACCTTGCATATCTTATTAGTTTTACAATTGATTATCTGTCCGTATTAAACAAGCAATATTTTATAGGTCAGGCTGTTATTTTACTCTTAGGGGCTGTTTCACCACTTTTCTTAAAGTTCGGATTAGCTTAATCATAACCTTATTTGTCAGATGGAATTAAAATTTCTGTTTCACCAGTCTCGATTAGCGCTAAGTGACGGACAAACTGTTTCTTAATTTGACCATCAGATCAGGAGGCATTTAGCATTTTTATCCGTCACATAAAGTTAGATTATTTTTTTGTGGCCATTGTTGGAGAGCCCTTCAGCCGGTTTCAGAAAAATAAATCAAAGTATTTTTTATTTTTTAAAGAAAAAGGTCATGCTAAATTGCATAAAATAATTTAAATATCAAGATTTGAATAAAAAATGTAGGTACACTTTTAGTATGTAAAAATAAATCCAAAATTTCAAAATATTTTTTAATAACCAACTTTCTTTCAGTGCGCAATCGTTTGTTCTACCTGAACTTGTATGTCGCCATTAAAAAAAAGTTTATCTGTCAAATGGTTTGGCGCCACTTTTCGATTCGTTTGACGTGATTTTATTTTTCTTTGTTATTGTTAACAAAGTATCGTAAATAAATACCGTTTTTGGATCAATTATAATGTTACGTATTTGTTTATGCAAAAAAAAATAGATGTATTCAAAAATTATATAGTTAACCATTTCTTTTGCTTTAATAATGAGTGACTCTTTGAACGAAAGTGTGCGAACAGGAACGCGTGGTCGTGAAATGCGACGTTGCCATTCCGACTTTTTGTTAAACCCACGATTAGTTAAGTGGTACTTAGTTTGCACAGGACCGGAGTGGTGAAACTGAAAAAACACTAGCTGACAGATTTGTCCAGTACTTAGTTTATTCATTGGTTACGTAACCAGCAGTTTGACAATAAGGTGGTGAAACACCCCCTTAAACTACTAAGTCTCAAGCAAGCATAGCCGTTATAGTTTTCCTTGTTAATTTGACATATTTCCTCCCATCCTGATTTTTTTACAAAATTTTTATACTAACAGTTTGGCTTTTAGAGGGGGAAGGGGAGACGCTCGATTTTAACAAAAAATTGCACTTTAAAGTTGAATATTTCGCAAACGAATCACTGTATTGAAAAATCGTCTTCACAACTCTTTAAAAGTCCTATCTAACGATACTCCGCACCATAAAGATAGACGAGAAAATATTTTTTTTTTCTAAAAAATATTTTTTGAACGTTTTATTTTTTCACTTTGTCCGGAGAATTGCTACACATTTCCATGCAAAATTACAGCTTTCTAGCCCTAATAGTACCTGAGCTAAGCCGCGGACGGACGGATAGACAGACATGGCGAAACTATAAGGGTTCCATTTTTGCCATAGGGCTCCGGAACCCTAAAAAGGAAGCTCCCTAATAATGTAATTTGTCCTACACCTGTCCACACAAAACGCACGACACGTGACCAAACACCAGCCACCACCGTGCCCAATCACGACAGTACTCTTCTTACAAACAGTAAACTAAGCACACAATGAACAATGACGTCTAAGAGCGCGCGCAGACAGAGAGCGGTCTAGAGTTCCGAGTTCAAGAGTTCTGCGTTCTTTCGATTGTACCGAGTCTCTTACGATAACGCAAAACACAAAACTCTGAACGCCGAATTCGGAACTCCAGACCGCTCTCTAACTGCGCGCGCTCTTAGGGACAGTTGAAATTCTTCCTCGGAAAACGGACGCCGGCGATATGAAACCAAGAGCCAAAATCAAAGTAAATACAATAAACAGCAAACCTTACTCATATAAAGAATGTTCAGACTGGTAGTAAAAACGTGATGCTTGAAATGGGGGTTTGTTTATAAGTTATTACGTGTATCTATTATGAAAGTTCGGCGATAGAGTGAAACACCTACTACGAGCGAGTCGATTTCTTACAAGAAAGGTTTCGCAGGAGTGTCTAAATCAAATTCTTCCACCGTACACGGCATTCAAGACTCAAGAGGCTTCCAGTAAGAGGTACCTATTGGGTTTTTGTTTTTGTTCTTCTCTTTACAAAAATCAACCCGATATCAAATTTACACTGTATATATTCAAAATGATAGCACAATGTCAAAATATGATTGATTTTTCGCACATGGGCCCCATGAAGTCACTGTACAAATCCATCCATCCATGGATGAATTGCTAAATATTTTCCTGAAGAATATTATGTGAATTTATCTAGTAGACATATTATCTACCTACAGCTTATCGTTCATTCTTTTATGAATTTCATACGATTACGCAAACGTGCAAATTATCATCAAAAGGGACAGCAAACAGTACAAAACCACTACAATAACTACAATAACCAACAACCACTACAACAACAGCTGATGATGATTCGGAGAGAAGCAAAATACGTGTCCGGATTTTCGTTTATAGTGTCTGCTAAATCCCGAAACAGCAATTCGACTGCCAGAACAAATGGTTCACGCGAACGAAGTCGCCAGACAAGGTTAGTACTAGATAACACAAGATAATTCCATAAAACCTCTTTTTGCTTTCGGGGGCTTTTGTTCGTCTTTGACAAGCTATGCAAATATGAAACTAACACATTGCAAGTTAAGTATGAAGTATCTTTTTCTATTTATTTTTTATTTTCTTCAACTTCATTTTTTTTTATTACTTTTACGGTCATCCCGTGAAACCATATATTTCAAACTAAATACAAACTGAAATATAGATGCACAGAAAAAACCCCAGAAAAAAGACCAATGCTGGGAATCGAACCCAGGTCCTCAGCGTTCCGTGCTGCGTGCTTACCCCTACACCATCACTGGTCTAGAAGTTAGCGACGAATCTTTCCCATACATCGTACACTTCAGTCTGTTATAATCACATTGGTTATAATTATGAGTACTTTATATTCAGCTCAGTCTATTTTTCCTGACTTTTTTTGCCTGTTTATGCTGACAATTTCATTGCTTCATGTCAGTCCGTATCCACATCCAATGACCTCTGAAAATCAGTTTTTCTAAAAGTTTCCACGACTACACTGCACTGTACATATATGTTTACTGTTTTTACCATGTCCACTACGCAATTAGCCACAGTAACGCAGTTGTGTTTCGGACAAAACTTATCTGACGTGCGCCCGCGCATACATCTGGGCAAACATCTTGAAACATGTTCTACGTAATGAGGATGCCCAACAAATTAAATGACGTCTGAGTTTCGCAATTAGTTTTATTTATTTATGACGATGGATGGCGAAAAAAAAATATTTGCACCTCTTCATAAAACTTTGCTTGGACGATTACCAGTGGGCAATGGCGTAGTAGCTATGGCCATGCATGATCTACATATCATGTACATGAGCAATAACGTGTGGACCTAAGTCATAGAGGAATTAACCAATATAACAGATTATTTTTTATTTTTTGTTCGCGTCTCTCCTGTGGACATGGCGAAAGTTAAGCCTATAGCCAATATTTTTTAGTCAAGTCTACATCGGCGTGTGGGATGCCTAACCAACTCATCATCTTTCATCTTTCCATTTCATTTCATTATTACAGGTATTAAAAAATAGAACTTTATCAGACATGAAAACAATCTGCCATAGGCTTCGTCAACCTAATAATAAAACTAGTCATCCAAAAACAAGAAAATAATATCCGCAACACGCATCGTCAAAAGCTTAACAAAAACAGAAATACATAGAAATATATTATAGGTATTATGTTTGCTGATGTGAGAGAGAATACTTTTGTTTCTTACGCTGGGTATGTGATATGAGCCATACATACAGGGTAATTTTTGAATAGTTGCACAAATTCTAATATTTGCTTCGCTATTTTTAATCAATAACATAATGTTGTGTTATGTTTACTCCAGCTTAAAAAATATTAGAGATATCACCGATTATTACTTAACGATATTTACAAGAGAAGGTAAAGTAGGATAATTTGCAAAAAAAATATCTTATATAATAACAACATTAATATGTACATACCTATGTCTATGTCTATGTTTGTATTCTTAATTTTGCCCGTGTACGTGTTATTGTTGTTATAAATAAATGTTTTTCTTTATTTCTTTATATATTCAATGTTTTAAACTGATTTTACTGTCGCCATTTATTATATTAAAGATAAAAAATTCTGTGTTAAAATTTGAGCACCGATAAAAAATTACCCTGTATAACAATAAAATTACTCAATGATCAATGATTGACTGACTGTGACTGCCTCACTTACTGACTCATCAACGTCCAGCCCAACCAAACCCTATAATAAATATGAAATGAAATGGGCGCAACTGTGAGGTCTATCTTTTGATTAGTTTACCTATGAAGATGTGCCAGCCAGCGCACATTCTATAATTTATACATCTATTACGAGGCACAGTAAAAAATTTTTTTTTACATAAAAAGTACCTTTACATAATGTTTAGTCTTAGTCACAATTCTAACAACTAAACCAAATAAATAACTGTTTCACGCAGGTGATAAAGGACCAATTTCCACAAAAACTATTACCCGCATCACTATTCTCTTGGTTAATCCCTCTATGTATAAAATAAGAACTGCCGTAGAATAAGTAAGTCACGTTTCGTAAACTTCCCGACTTACTTATGCACACCACCGAAGGTGGCGCTGTCGGCCACCAACACTTGCATTTAGTATGGATCTTCCATTAGTTCCACATTCCCCCGTCTTATAAGATAACTTTGTAAAACTTTACAGATAGAAGCTAACGTGTAGTGTCAACTGTATGTAGGGCAGGACAGCCAGACACAGCAAACAATGCACATGCCGAATCCTCTATGGCTACAGCATAAGGTTAAGTTTTCCTTGAATGACGGGTATGGGTTTAAACTAAATTACCGTGAAAGGAATGCCTCGTACTAACCTGAAACGGAAAAAAACAATGAGTTATTTAACTGTAAAGTGACATCCGTGACGTGTCCGCTGTTGGGCACTAGCTACTGAAATACTTAAATAAGTTTATTGAATCAGGCGTTAGTTTGCGGAGGTCCATATTAATGAATTGCAACAATTACTTTGCTCACCCGCGACCTTACGATAGCTACGTTTATGTACAAAATGTGTTCATGCAGTTCCTCCACCTCCACACTGCACGAACACACACAAATCACACGAACCGAACTATCACCACCACCAAACTACACTGACGCGTTTCGAACTCAACCAGAGCTCATCTTCAGAGTGGGCGTACCACAACCGTACGCTATGCTACTAAATGTTAGACTCACTTACAATCACTACGTAACTATCGTAAGGTCATGGGTGAGCAAAGTAATTATTTCTGATCTTTAACTAAGCTATGATTTTTATACGGAAAGATGTGAGCCCTGAATCCTACTTGAGCGGCTACATAGCTCAGCATCCATGGACACAGTTACATAGTTTTGTAGCGTAGCTTTCACATCCCTGCAGCACAGCTGCTTAGCGCGTCTCTGGTGAAAAGACGCCCTTATACTTGGAACATCAACTAAAAACATTTAATTTTGTCAATCTGAATTAAATTATATTTTTATATCTTTCGCACAGACGTAGCTGCCTTGCACACGAGGGCGCAAAGTAGCAAGGTAACTAACCTATGTAAGTAAGGTATTTACCTTCTTGATAAGTCAAGCGTAATATGACGTAGTTTTTTTTTATGTTAGAAAGGCCATACAAACGAACTAGTGGGTCACCTGATGTTAAATGATCACCACTGTCCATAGACAACCGCAGCGCTTTACGCGATGCCAGTGCGTTGTCGGCCCTAAAGGAGAGGGAAAAGGGTAAGGGGGAGAGGGAGGGACAGAGGGAAGGGGTGAGGTATTGGGCCCCCGGCACTCTCACTGACCGTACGAAACGCAAGCAGGATTACTGCTGCTTCACGCCGGTGTTCTGTGAGAGGGTGGTACTGCCCCGGACGAGCCGGCCCATTCGTGATGCAGCGGCTAGCTACAACATGGCTCTACCACTACTAAAATATCAACTACTACTACTACTAGTCTCATCAACTAAGAAAAAATAATTAACAATTAAACGTCCGTTGATTAAATTTAATTTTTACAGTACTTAATGGTTACGATAACAGTGATTAATGGACTTTTTATTACAATAATATTAGTTATCTACTACCGTTGGATGATATTAGGTATTTATTAGGTAAAAGGAAATTTTACCCTGTCATTTCAGAGTTTTGACTTGAATTTTTCCTTTTACTGAAGTAGGTTTTGAAGTAGGTCTGTTGTTTACGGTATATTTAAACCATCATTTCGACCTACTTAATGCTTGTTGTTTGATCAGTAGTTAAAGATACTTATAGTCAAATTGCCTTTGAAATGCGTTAACTATTGTTATGTTTGCCATAGGTATATTTTAACTATTAGTTTGTTTAACTATATTGATCAAACAACCGGCTCTTCGATGTCCTTCTGGACAAAAAACCTGCCAAGTGCGAGTCGGACTCGCGCATTGTTACATTGTAACTGCCTTTCACCCGGTACCAGGTTATAGTTGGGTTTTGGGACACCCTGTATACGTCCCACTGCTGAGTGCAAGTCTCCTCTTACCCCGGCGCCACACATATTACAAATGTTTCGACACATATTTGAACACATATTTGATCTATGGTTGATTGTATGGATGTTCTACTGAACAAATAAGCAAATACCGGTGCTACACATGTAATCAAATAAATGTGTTCAAACATTTGTAATATGTGTGGCGCCGGGGTTACGAGAGGGCTTGGGCTGTAGTTCCCACATGGGCCTAATGCGGATTGGGAATTTCACACACATCATTGAATTGATTCGCAGGTAATCCTCAACATGTTACCCTTCGTCGTAAATTTCGTGGAAAATTAAATGATGATGTGAGGTTCCATACGTTATACAATTTTTTTTTAGATTAATTCATGTCAATACACACAAAAATACAATAAAATAAAAACTATTAAGAGCGCGCGCAGACAGAGAGCGGTCTGCAGTTCCGCGTTCCGAGTTCCGAGTTCTGCGTTCTTTCGAATGTACTGAGTCCTTTACGATAACGCACACAGCAGGCGGTCGGAACTCCAGAGCGGTCAAAACACAGAACTCTGAACGCGGAACTCGGAACTCCAGACCGCTCTCTGTCTGCGCGCGCTCTAAAGTCAGTCAAATAAACCGCCTCGGATCGCACCAGGCGCCAAGGTGCCCAACACACTAGCCGCATTGCCCCACTGAACCGCGATGGACAATCTTAGCATCAAAAACCTAGACCCAAAACGACCCAGAGCGCAGCATACAAATAGATATAATTTATATGCATACAAGCTTAGCCTAGCCGTCACAACAACTGCATTAAATTCAGATAAAAACTGTTTCTTTGTGCAATCACGCAACGTCACGAGAAGCAAAAAACAAACACGGTGACAATGGCTCAGTGTTGCCAATTTAGCGACTTTGTCGCTAGAAATGACGTCTTTTGGTAGTCTTAGCGCCAATATCTTGTAGACTTAGGCGCAAGCCACACAGAAGAGACGTGGGACGGGGGCGCGTCGCAGTCGTGGCGCCCCTTGATTCTGCTTTCATACTAAATGTAAAGAAGCGTCACAATCCAAAGCAGACAGAAGAGACGAGGCCGCGTCTCTACCTCTATGCTTCTATAAAGAGGCGCTGTCCATGTTTCCATGTTAATTGATTTTTTTACGAAAACGCGATCGAGAAGTATTTTGGTGAAGTGAAACTTATACTAAGCATACAGGCTGTATCTCATGAACCGTGATAGCTAGACAGTTGAAATTTTCAAAGATGATGGTATTTCGGTTGCCGCTATAACAACAAATACTAAAAACCAGAATAAAAAAAAAATATTTAACGTGATTTTTTTTTGCTCGTTTTTGCTCGATATTGAAAGCGGCAACAGGTAGACGCTTGAAATATTCACAGATTATTTAGTTATATATTCACTTTAAAAACAAATAATTAAATTAAAATAATATAAATATTTAAGGGTGAGGCCCCACGAGCGTAATTTTGTGAGTTGTGAGCGGCAGAATTTCGGTTGCGACATACATTATGTCGCGTGATGGCCCGTATATTGTATGGCGCGAACCGAAATTCTGCCGCTCACGACTCACAAAATTACGCTCGTGTGGCCTCACCCTAAGGAGTGTTCCCGTACAACAGAGATGATTTTTTTGCCTTTTTTATAGATAATGGAACGGAACCCTTCCTGCGCGAGTCCGACTCGCACTTGACCGGTTTTTTAAAGTTAGCAACACTGGCAGAGTAATTATGGACCGGTCTATCCGTTTCGCGGCGACAGCCAGCGGAGCTGTCCAGTGCAACTGGGTTGCGGAATTGCGCAATGCCGGCGCCGCAGCGCTATTGTGCTGTCAGCGGGAGCACTGGGGAGACGGAACGCCGCAAATGCAAAATAAAATTGCACATACGAAATAATACGAATACAATGTGACACTTTCTAATGGCGCCTAAACGTACTGTCGCATATGTGTATTGAAGAAATGAGCCACACCCAGCTTAAGGATTTTGTAAACCTATATAGTGTAATAAATTGTGGTATAACATAAACTAACTAAAATTAAAAAAAAAAATGGTGGTAGCCTAGTGGTTTGGCCTCTCAAGTAGAGGATCGTGGGTTCGAGCCCAGGCTCGCACCTCAGAGTTTTTCGGAATTTATCTGAATAAGGAGAATGATAGCTCCAGTACGATATAGCTAAATTCGACGTTTGGGCCACGCCTGGACTGATGTTTAGCGTGAAATGTGTAAAAATCGCAGAAATATAAAACGTGACATAACGACAAATTAAATGTGATTGTGCGATTAAGTCCGTTTTGGGTGATTTGCTATAAGTACAGATAGACAAATCAAATACGTTCAAGTTTGAAAAAAAAACGACCGATGCTGATTATCTTAGTTAATGTGAGCATCAATGCGCGTTTATTTGTGCATAAAGTGCATCTTCGAAATTCAGTGCCTATTGCCTTCATTCTACGTCTACGTCACTAATAGCTTTGTTCACGTGAATTTAATAAAGCGAAACGTTTTCCTTGAAAACAAATGACGGTTGGAGGCGTGGAAGAAACCGCAGACCATGTTTTAACGGTTAGTGAGCCTGGTCAAACTATTGATTTAGTAGATAGTAATACGGGGCAAATATAGCCGTGATACCCTAGGGATTGAACTATGGGTTCGAACATGGCGTCATACCTCTAAACTTCGGAATTCGACGATTGCAACTTGTATACTTTTAACCCACACATGCCTAGGCATAAGTTAAATAAAAATCTATGCCCTGCTAGACGAATCCTTCGAATCAAATTAGTCATAGACATCTACCCGTAGTTCTCCATCTATACTAATATTATAAACAGGAAAGATTAGATTTTTTTTGTTTGTTTGTTGGCATTGAATAGGGTCCGAAACCACTCGACCGATTTCAAAAATTCTTTTGCCGTTAGAAAGCTACATTATCACTGAGTGACATAGGCTACTTTTTACCGCGGGAAAATAACTTTTCCTACGGGAAAATTAATTTATCGCGGGCGAAGCTAGTAATTAATAAATAAATTCACATAAGTAGATTCAGAGAGCAACAAACATACGTGAGCAAATAAATGCCGATCAATTTGTGTTGGAGCGCGTCCAAGCGCCTGTAGGTACTAGGTACACGCACGGCATTAACTCTGTAGCGCGCTTTGTTGCTAATACATTTCACGTAGGCGCTTACAATAATCCATTACTTTTGCATAAGAAAAATAAGTCTTTTATCGTGTATGATTTAGGTTTCCATTCCATGGGAATAAATAAATACGTCTCAAATTATTTGTCTTTATTCCTTATGTACACTATACCATAAATGGTACCTACATCTATACGAATTTACTGAACAAGTTTACTTTAGACAGCAGGCTCATTTATATATTTTTTTTCCTTCTAGTATACCAAAACTTTCGGAACGACCACCATTGCCAAGAAAAATGGTGAAACGCGAGTTTTTCTAAAAACTTACTATTACAAATATAAAAAACGCTACCACAGATATAGATACACATAGATAGATAACGCAAATGCATCTACTTTGCGTGTCCGAACCCCGACAAAGCGTCGGGTTGGCCGCCACTACTGACAGTTCGCGTGCGTCAGTTGTTGCAGCCGGACGTCCGCGAAAACTAAGAAAATGCCTTGTTGCGTTATAATTAAGTGTAATTATGTCTGTGGTTTGAATTTCCCATCACTAAATTTCGGCTGTGACGTCACAGTAGTGTAGTGTTCAAAGTGTTCGACACGCTTGGTTTCAATACAAATCGTGAGCATTGCGTTATCTATGTGTATCTATATCTGTGATCGCTACCACAAATTGAAAGCAAAAAGGTAGTTATTTAAAAAAAAATGTTAGGCACAGCTTTGATATAAACAAAAGCATATTTTTTATCATTACAGCAATAGTATTACAACCTCAGCAGGGAAACTTAAGATAAAATCATCGGCTACATCGACAAGTTACTCTTAAATTTAAAGAAATTAACCTACATGAAAATATCAACAATCTATAATTAATTACGGTTGAAAAGTGCTAGACGGGCCTCCAGAGAGCGAATCCCTACTAACAGGGTCTCGTTTAGTAGGCAACCCTAAAAAGTAATACCTGAAAGTAGCTACCTAGTCTGGTAAACCCCACAATTAAACGGTAACAGGTAGCAAGGAGCCCCCATTAAAAGTATGAAGCAGCTAGCATTATGACCGAGCTACCTCCCCCTAGTTCGCACAAGTGGGGGGGGCAGACGGTGAAAAAAATAGTCTGGATTCTGCGATTAAGCAGCGATTCGCAGCCACTTGACTTGATTAATACCGTGGATGGAGACTGGGGTAAGTGTTTACTGTAGGTACATAATTATCGCCTCTGCCTTTGTACACCGTATTTTTTTGATTTCCTTTAAATTCGGCACGTTGCTCGGTACATTAACAGAAACTACCTGGTATATCACATACTTAGCTACAAACAAGTTAGCTATGAAGTATCTTTTTTTTTGTACTTATTTTTTCAACTTCATTTTTTTTTTTTTTTATTACTTTTACGGTCATCCCTTGAAATCATATATTTCGTACTAAATACAAACTGAAATATAGATGCACAGAAAAAACCCCAGAAAAAAGACCAATGCTGGGAATCGAACCCAGGTCCTCAGCATTCCGTGCCGCATGCCATACCCCTACACCACCACTGGTCACTACTGGTACTTAGCTACACCATTGAATTTCGTCGCAGGTGGTAAAGCTGATAAAAATTTTCCTGGTGTCCGATTATCGGTATTTACATACAGAGAATGGGTAATTTAATTTCGCACATATGGAATCCTAAGATCTATATATATTTATGAACTGTTTTATTTTGAAACGATTAGATACCTATCCAAAGAAACAGTCAAATCAAACAGTTTCAAAGTACGAAAGTTGACGTGACGTACATATGAAGTCCTTTCTTCCTTTGTTTCTAAGTGTAACTTTCTACAGGGTTATTTGTAATTCACTAGCATCCTTTTAACCACAGAAATAATAATAAAGAGGATAGAAATGCCTTAGTTCCTATTTTGTTCCGGAACTCGTGTCGCTGCTTCATCCCCTCTACTTACTGTGTTAATGCACACATGCAAAAGACCGGAACCGTACTACGCAATCACGCACACAATTACTAATATTTTTGCTTACAAACAATTATGAACCTTACACCTTAGAGATAGCGTTGAATAACACTCAACGTAAGTCATACCCACATTTACACAACGGCGCTCTTTATTGGCCGCGTCGGCATTATGTCTGTACTAGTCGTAACCTGTTTTTTTGTCCGTACCACGAACTTTTGTGCAAGACGGAAGGGTTATCAAAAATTACTTTACATTGCTGCGTATAATTCAAAACGATCTGCGTTTTTATGGGCATGAGTAGCAATGGTATATGAAGTTTCGTGTTAATAACGTGTTGACCAATATTTCATAATGAAATATTTTCTCAAGTTGTATTTTGATATAAACCGCATTATTACATTAAATTAATACATACCAATGAAATTTAATCCCCTTATTAGTGTAATTACACAGTGTGGACGAGTTTCCGCAATTGCTAATGCTGCAAAACACCATTTAAAGCACTTGCTGTCATACCCACGTTTCAAATAGCACTGAGCCACAAGTCGCGCGCTTGTGACCTACGAGTCACAAGCGCGGCGCCAAGGTCACGCGTCTAAGGCACTTCTATCCTCTTTATTATTATTTCTGTGCTTTTAACCCTAAACTCCTACCACTTACACAAATGTTTTTTGTTTTACTTGTTTATGAAAACTTCTGCGTGATGTAAAACAATCATAATTATATAGAAAGCCTTACGTATAGGTAATTAAAATAGTAATACGAGCATCATTTTATGATAATCTCTAATCAATATCGTACCATCTTTATCGACAGCGTGATTTATCGTACTGATTTGATTTTGCATGTTCATATTATGTACCTATCCTATAAGATAAGATAACTGACAATAGTATACATATTTAATTGATGTGCACCGCATGTTGTGAACAATTATTTCTAATAGTAATCTCCAAGAAAATTTATCCACTGTAGAGCATAAAGTTTATTAACAAATCAGCCAAGTGCAAACGGCTTTATATTATACTAACCGTTCGTTAAGAGTGGAACAAAAGCTTGACAGTCACACACCATACTTGTACTTCCAAAAACGAAGTAGCCTTTTTGCATTTTTCATGCCATAAAATCTTGATAACATTTATCGTATAATTTTCTGAACTTTGCTAGTAATAAATTATGAATCAGAATCAGAATCAGAATCAGAATCAGAATAATTTGTTGTATAACTGTGTCACATAGGTACAATTAGGTGGTAGTACATATACTAAAGGTAGTTTCAACAGTTACCCGTTCCGGGCGTACAATTTTGTTAGTAGTATTTTTAAGCAAGAACAAAATTTTCCCACGAAAATTCGTACAACAAAACGACACGTATGGAATGGCGCTAAAACTCAGTACATCACCGCGCATGTGCGCGCATGCGCTAAAGCTAGCGCTGCCACAGACAAGTGAAAATTGGAATCAAAACTTGGTGATATAAACTTTTTGGATTTGCCCTGTATCGTAATGGTAAACAAATTGTATTATAACATTATTTCGTTAGAAGAAAAGTGTTATAATATGTTTTTTTTTTAATATTTCGGTATTGTGTTTAAAAAGTATGTCAACATAAACTCTTTTTGAATTTTATAATTCGAATTTTACGATATGAGAGTAGATAAACATATTTATGCTTTCGACTGTACCTTTTGAAAAATAGAAACGTCAATACGGTATTGTTTCATTTGAAATAAAATATTGATAGGGCTGACGAATGCCTTGCTGCAAGCAAATGTCAACATTAAGGTGGCGAACCTTGTACCTTTTAATAACTTGCACATTGTGTGCAAGTTAAATAAAACATTGTAAAAATAGGCCAAACTTTGTGTAATATTTCGTAGCCTCTTCTCATTCATTTTACGATATAAGCGACACAAGTAATCCTGTCCTTGAGCATAAGATTAAATCCGCTGCTAAAAACACATCGACGACACAGGTCAACGGAACTCCTTCAAATCAAGTCCGTGACACAAAAGTTTTAGTATTCTATTTAGGGCCAATATTAAATACATGAATAAGAAAAACCAGTCCGGGGCGCCTGAGCGTTGACCCGACTCCATTATTAAGGCTGGCGGCAAACTTTGGGCAGTTTTGTGTAGGGGTTTAACTTCGCATTGTTGAGCTGTGCACTTACTTAATGCAAATAACCAAACTAAGTTAGTTCATAATCTTTATTGCTTGCACGAACGTACGTACGTTTTTGTGGGACTATTCAATGAATCAATTTAAAAATGTATTTATTTTTTTAAATAAAAGTATGTCTCCATTGGTGTACTGCCGTTTCGCCGAAAATCATTTGCCAGCTGTTTAAATTTCCCAACTGTATATTTTTTTCTGAAACTGTAAACTATTCAGGGTATATTTCAGGACTATCCTGTAGGTTAGGTTAGGTTCGTTAAAACGTTTATACTTATACTTATATATTATTAATGGGTACGTATCAAAATGAATAAAGTTTAAAATTAATAATGGACGAAATACATAATGGTCATTTGATATAATGCAATTTTCTTGGAAATTATCAACTTTACAGGATTTTCATAAAATAAACCTAACCTAACCTAAACCAATCTGTAGATTACACGATTAAAAAAGTTCGTTTTATCAATAGTTTCATAGAAAATTTTAGTATATATTATGAACATTATGTATTTCGTCCATTATTCGTTTTAAACTTTATATATTTTGATACGTTCCCATTATTAATACCTACTGAAAAGTTAACGACCGCTTTAGCCTAGTTGGTAGTGACCCTGCCTACGAAGCAAGAGGTCCTGGGTTCAAATCCCGGTAAGGGCATTTATTTGTGTGATGAGCACGAATATTTGTTCCTGAGTTATGGATGTTTTCTATATATTTAAGTATTTATTTATCTATATAAGTATGTTTATCGTCGTCTAGTACCCATAGTACAAGCTTTGCTTAGTTTGGGACTAGGTCGATTTGTGTAAGATTGTCCCCTAGTATTTATTTATTTATTTATTTTTTATTTAGTTTACAGTTCCAATATTTAAAGTAGGCGCCCTCCATGTACCGTTCGTTTTTTCCACCCCGCATACCTATACCAGTGTGTGATCGCCTTACGACAAATAAATAAAATAAACGCCTAAACTTGCGATCCGGGAACCTCAAGCTTTGTAGTCAGTATCTCTAACCACTCGGCTATCCGGTCGTCACGTTCTTTGATTTATGTTTATTTACACCAAACACACTGAGTAGTCCGCCTAACATCCCACACACTAATGGTCAGCCGGATAAGTCCAGGCTAACAAAGAGCGGCCGAAATAACCCACCGACAGCGACGTCGACGACCTCTGTGACCAAGGACTGAGGACTCAGATCTCCGCTATGTCCGATTCACTTTGTCCTATTTAAAGCTGTTCAGATCAGACTAAAGCTCCAAACGCACAGACAGCGGAGGCGTGGCGGTGCGGTGGCGGTGAAGGTTGTAATATCCTAACTTGTATGAACGAGTACGCGGTACGGTACCGCACAACCGTTGAATATTACAACCGTCACCGCCACCGCACCGCCACGCCTCCGCTGTCTGTGCGTTTGGAGCTTAAGAGCCATATCACACCGGCGATTTGCGAACGTATTAAAAGTGAGGCGACCGCGCAGCGAGCGAATTCGCCGCGAGCGCGTGACGATTTCGCCACGAATGCGTCATGTTTTCGAAGCCAGCGCGCAGCGAGTTCGTCGCACCTATAAGGCAAGGACGCCATGATGTACAGTCAGCTGCGGAGAAAAGGTGCCCAACGGTGCGGTGAGAGCTGCCACCTCTCCGGTTTTTACCGGTCCGGTCCGGGCGGCGACAAAAGTCAAACTTTCATTGGGCAACGTATCCTCAGTTCGTACAAAGCAACGACTTTTCAACGACGTCAGTTGATTTACAATGGGTTGATGTGCTTAGTCCCAATTTTTAGGCGAAATATTATCAATTCTAATAAGTAACGCATTCGTTTAGCATGTTTTGTCATTGATGGGGAACTTATGGACCAACGAGCGAAACTGCTTATCAATCAACATAGTAAAGGCGAAAAATTTGGGAAATTGCGATTTTCTCCGGGTCTGCTTTTTTTAAAGGTGGCAGCCCTAGGTGTGATTACTTACCGTACCGCCATACATGAGGGTACAATCGCCCCAAGCGCCAGATAACCACCTTAAAGGCCCAGTTTGCGTGCAGTGGCTAGACATCTGTCCATAACAATAAACATCAACGGCTGCAAGCAAATTTGTTTTGAAAATGGGTATCTGGCGTCTGGGGCGATGGTACCTTTTCTCTGCAGCTGACACTCTCACGTTACGTCAGCTAACATCTGTTTTATCCACTTCAATTTTTGTAAATCATGGCGTCAAGATCACAAAAGGTCAGGGAATCACTGATCTAAAACCACTGACGCATATAGCAGCACGAAAACGTTTCTAATTTTGCCTTTTACTCCGTTCAATTTGCATAACGTTTTTCTGCAGAAGTCTCCATATAAAGGCGTATTATCTCACATTGTATCGCGAACACAATCGATAAGCAACATACAATACACTGTGTATGAGAAATTAATAACTGACTGCCGACGGCACGATTTTATGCGGTACGAAGCATCTCCGTGAAGGGGTTCGGTCTCATTACATGGAATTGGTTGCGTTGCGAAGTTTGATACAATTCTGAAGGTAAAAGGGCATCCATTAATTACAGGAGAAGACGGGTCTTGGCAACTATCTCATCATCGCTATACCGCAAAAAACTAGTGTCTACACGAGGAGAAATGCAGGCGCTTCGCTCGAAGAACAGTTAACCGTTGGGGGTGACAGGTTCTCGATTGGTCATGAACTGGAAGGGGAGGCGCTGGCAGGCCACTAGGTGGACTAGCATCGCGAGAGTTGAGGACCGGTGGCGAGTTGTCATCCATTGTGGCGTTCTAAGGGGAGACCTTTGCTCAATTCAACAGTGAACGTTTTCGGCTGATGATGATGATGGGGCGCCTCACGTTTTGAGCTCCCGTGGAATTTCCATTTAAAAAATCGGTTATTCTTTAGGCTGTTAGCTCTTTTACATGTTTATTTGTTTATGCTGCCAGCGCTTTAGGAAAGACCATCATTGCTAAGAAGAATGCGCCGCAAGAAACTATCTACAGCCATAGTCCGTCCACTGCTGGACGTAGGCCTCCCTCATATTGCGCCAACTCTCGCGATCCTGGGCTTCCCTCGTCCAGCCGCTGCCAGCTGTTCTCGTAAGGTCATAAGTCCAACGTGTCGCAGGGTGTCTCACACAGCAAGAAAATAGGCAGAAAGTTATTTTGTCTCTTAAAAATTATATTACGACTCACTTAATTATTAATACAAGCCAGCCCAAGTAGATTAAAATGATTCATCTTATTAATTAAATAGTACTTAACTCCTCGTAATGTGAAATTGTGACGTGGATTGAACTGATGGCCGATGGAGTTCTCAAATGGCGTCTACGGACCGGAAGGAAGACACAGTGTAGGTAGGCATCCAACAAGACGGAGCGACGACCTGGTTAAGATTGAGAACGCGTTAGATGCTGATGGCGAAGGACGGGTCTGTTTGGCGAACCTTGAGAGAGACCTACGTTCAGCAGTAACGTCTTTCAGCTGAAATAATAATGACGTGAAGTTACCAATCCGCACTAAGCCCGCGTGGGAACTACGGCCCTAGCCTTTTCATTCTAAAAGAACGCCTGAGCCCTGCAGTGGGACGTCTATGGTCTATAGGCTGGGATGATGATTATGATGATGATTTCCAGTCTACAAAAAGGAAAGCCAAAAAATAATTCAAGCCGTGTGAAACTTACTAACGACAGAGCGAAGCTTAGTGAAAGGTTATACGACTATCCAGACTGTAATACCCAGTCTGCATTATTGAGTCAGTCTGGAAACTAAACCCTCTGAGGGACTCGTAATAAAATATTAATACTTATGTCTCGCTCAAACTCGTATTCGTATGCCGTGCAGTACGCTTAGTATAAGTTTTACTTCACCAAAATACTTCTCGATCGCGTTTACGTAAAAATTTCAATTCTGTGGAAACATGGACGCGCGGCCGCAGAGGCGCTGTCCATGTTTCCCTAGTAATTGATTTTTTTACGTAAACGCGATCGAGAAGTATTTTGGTGAGGTAAAACTTATACTAAGCGTACAGTTTGAAGGCCGGCGCAGACCAGAGTGACTTCGCTTTCGCCATCTCTTCCTGTCACCATGCATACTTGCTTCCTGTAACCATGCATAGCTTTCACATCCCTGCAGCACAGCTGCAATAGCTGCATAGCACGTCTCTGGTGAAAAGACGCCCTTATACTTGGAACATCAACTAAAAACATTTAATTTTGTCAGTCTGAATTAAATTATATTTTTATATTTAACGACCGCTTTGGCCTAGTTGGTACAGCTCGCGCGATAAGAGTTTGGCTTTGACCGTTATTGCGCATTGGGTATCAACGGGGGTGCGGGGTATGCGCAGTAATCCCCTCCACCCGAAGGTCAAAGCCAAACTCTTATCGCGCGAGCTGTAGTGACCCTGCCTACGAAGCAAGAGGTCCTGGGTTCGAATCCCGGTAAGGGCATTTATTTGTGTGATGAGCTCGAATATTTGTTGCTGAGTTATGGATGTTTTCTATGTATTTAAGTATTTATTTATCTATATAAGTATGTTTATCGTCGTCTAGTACCCATAGTACAAGCTTTACTTAGTTTGGGACTAGGTCAATTTGTGTAAGATTGTCCCCTAATATTTATTTATTATTTATTTATTTATTAAAATCCCTTGTAAAGCGACAAGGTGCAAAATCGGAATAGTGATATCTTCTCTCTTCTCTCTTCTTCTTTTTCAACCTTTCACCACCCAATGCTGAGTGTAGGTCTCTTCTAATGCACGCCATTCTTCCCGGTTTTGCGCCTTTCGCATCCAGTCCTTTCCGGCCACTCTAACAAGGTCGTCGGTCCAGCGCATCGGTTGCCTGCCTACATTTCTATGCCCTACTCTAGGCCTCCACTCAAGAACCCGACCACCCCACCTGTTGTCCTGTCTACGGCATATATGGCCCGCCCACTTCCATTTTCTGCTAGCGATCACATGAGCTATGTCGACCAATTTCGTTCTCTTTCGGATCTCTGTGTTCCTGATTCGATCACGAATAGTGATATACGTAGTAACATCTAGAGACCTACAAAATAAACCGGACAAGTGCGAGTCGTAATCGAGCACTTTTTATATGAAAGGGGGCATACGAGCCTGCAGGTCACCTGATGGGAAGCTATCATCTGCATTAATAAGCAAAAACAACTATCAATCGCACTAGGAGGTACTGCGTTAATGCGGTAATTTTTTCTGATATACGTAGATATACTGTCTTACGGTAGAAAAAACAATGACGCTGATTGTCACATATACTTGATAGTGATAAGTCTTTCATGTTAAAAGACGTACCAGCTGAGCAACTGACATTGAACCTGTGTGTGGTCAAGTAATTTCTTGGTCGACCAAATAATTACCATTGTCGACACCAAAATTGTCCTTGACATTAAAAGTGATGCTATCTCGGTATCAGATTTCAGCTTAATCTGGGATTGGCTTATCAAGACGAGACAGTGGAATGTGAATGATAATGGTACTGTTTTAGTAAAACTTTAAACATTAGCCCGATACTACTCCTCAGTAAGAAAATCGAGAAAACAGTATCTTACTCGTAGTAGTAGTAGTAGTAGTAGCGAAGAAAATATGACGTATCTAAAATTTTGTAAACTAGGTAAGTTCTTAACTTAGGAACCCCATATAATACATATAATGTAGGGATATTATCCCTGCAAAAATAAGATGTAAAGGTAATGAAATATTTTTCGATACCCAGGTAATTTTAGTTTTTTTATGCATTTTTATTCTACTTTTCGTAAAGCTCGTGGTAAATTTCAAACTTAATTTCGCACATGAATTTCGAAAAACACGGGGGTGCGAGCCCGGATTTGAACTATTTTGAACCCATAATCCTCTGCCTAAGAGGCCATATATAAGTTAAACCACAACAGTGGCGAGGCGTGAAAATTTTTGCAAGTAAGCTGGAACAAATAAAAACCCAAACAAATAGGTACCCCATTCCATTAGGCTGCCTTGGATTTTTAAATCTTTATTGTACAAAACACACGTAAAATTAACACAAAACAAGAGAAACATACTTAATCTATACATATAATAAATCTGTAACAAGTCGGTGTCTGTACATTGAAGATATTTGAGAAAAACTGACACTAGAGCTATTTATTAGCGCAATAGAATCCAAAACAATGATTTTTAGAATTATTGTCTGTTTGTCTGTGCGTTTGTGCGCGCTAATCTCAGAAACGGCTTAACCTAGAAGGATGCGGTTTTCACTGATATGTTGGTATTTTCTTCGATTAACATTTAGTGTTTGTTTCATTTGAATCGGATCACAAATAAGAAAGATACGTTTATTTTAAGAATTTATCGAACTGTTTATATAAGAGTTGTTATTATGAACGCGCTAATCTGAGGAACTACTGCTCCGATTTGAAAAATTCTTTCAGTGTTAGATAGCCCATTTATCGAGGAAGGCTATAGGCTATATATCATCACGCTAACACCAATAGGAGCGGAGCGGAGCGGAAGAATGTTTCCAAATTGGGGGTTTTTGAAGTGAAACTTATATATCTCGGGAACTACTGATACGATTTGAAAAATTCTTTCAGTGTCAGATAGCCCAGTTAGATAGGGCGGGTTGGGAGCGGGTGGGGGGCGAGTTGGGAGCGGGTTGGGGGCGGTTTGAGAGCGGGTTGGGGGCGGGTTGGGAGCGGGTGGGGGAGCGAGTTGGGAGCGGGTTGGGGGCGGGTTGGGAGCGGGATGGGGCGGGTTGGGAGTGAGTTGGTGGCGGTTTAGGAGCGGGTTGGGGGCGGGTTAAGAGCGAGTTGGGGCCGGGTTGGGGGCGGGTTGGGAGTGGGTTGGGGGTGGGTTGGGAGCGGGTTGGGGGCTGTTTGGGGTCGGATTGGGAGCGGGTTGGTTTATTATGAAGTTTCACTTCTTCCGGAAGG
This sequence comes from Archips crataeganus, assembly GCA_947859365.1. Classification (NCBI taxonomy): domain Eukaryota; kingdom Metazoa; phylum Arthropoda; class Insecta; order Lepidoptera; family Tortricidae; genus Archips; species Archips crataeganus. The sequence goes on from OX402058.1 coordinate 1,127,632, forward strand.
ATCTAAGGAGAGCCATAATTGATGAAAAAGCAAATTGGATAAAAAATAAGCTGCCCAAATTACTAATTCAACGCGGACGGAGTCGCGGGCAAAAGCTATATAATAATATAAGCGAAAATTTAAATAGAATAAGGACAAATTTGTTGAAATTCCCACGGGATAGTGAATAAACGGGATTTATAATATTCACTAACTGATACTGATGATGATGAAATGATAATAATAATGGATGTTGCCGTTGCCGGTTTTTTGTTTTATACAATGAAAGAGATGAAGAAGCTTTACCACAAATTGGAATTCTACGCGGACGAAGTCGCGGGCAAAAGCTAGTTAATATATAAACTTTGCGTGACACTTTGAAACACGCATTTAAGTTCATCCAAAAGACGTCCACTGCTGGGCAAAGGTCTCCCCCAAAGAGTTCCCCAACGATCGGTCCTGCGGTGCCCGTATCCTGATTCCTGCGATCTTTACCAGATCTTCGGTCAATCTTGTTGAGGGCCTTCCTATGCACGTGCTCCGTTTCGCGGCCGCCACTCTAGAACCTTACTGCTCCATCAGCCGTCGGTGCTACGAGCGCCTAAGTTATAGTATTAATAACATAAACCTTTGTTATTAATAGAACAAATAAAGGCCTTTGTCCAAGTCGGTAGGGTGGCGAATGACCGCGTGACGTCAGTGCATAAAATAACCCGCAAGGCGGCTGAAACCCGCTAAGCACTGATTATGCCTAATTGGATCTCGCCGTAGCGAAATATAGCCTTCACCGAAGAAAGCGGGTTTTTTAGGGTTCCGTTGTCAACTAGGAACCCTTATAGTTTCGCCATGTCTATCCGTCTGTCTGTCCGTCCGCGGCTAAGCTCAGAGACTGTTAGTACTAGAAAGCTGTAATTTGGCATGAATATATATATCAGTCACGCCGACAAAGTGATTAAATAAAAAAAACTAAAATTAATTTTTTTAGGGTACCACCCATAGACGTAATGTGGGGTGATTTTTTTTCTCGACTAACCCTATAGTGTGGGGTATCATTGGACAGGTATTTGAAAATAAATAGGGGTTTTCTAAAACCATTTTATGATAAAGTGAATATTTCCGGAGATATTCACTCCGAAAATATACACTTTATCATAAAATGGTTTTAGAAAACCCCTATTTATTTTCAAAATAACCTCTAACTTTTGAACCGCACGTCTAAAAAATATGGAAAAAATCACGTAAGTTAAACATAGTAAAAACTTTCTAGGAAAATTATTTTCAACTTAATCAGTTGAGCAGTTTTTAAGTTTTTGTAAAAAAAAATTCTATTATGCAAAGATTTTTTTCGTATCTGCTACAGAACCCTATCATGGGCGTGTCCGACACGCTCTTGGCCGGTTTATTTTTATACTACCAGCGCTTTCGCCGTGAACATGATTGCCAAGAAGGATGAGTTGGGATTTGGGAGTAGGTACCTAATTTGGCAGATTTGTATCCTATGTCCTTCCCCGGGACGGCACTCAAAATATCTCCGTACCAAAATTTCACTTCAATCAGTTCAAACGTTATTTCATAATTGAGTAACAAGTACCTTCACAAACATTCTAGTTTACATTTTTTTTTGGAATGAGTCGCTAAAGAGCATCGATATAAAAAACCTACCTTCTATATCGATGCCAAAGGGGCCAAAGACGCGAATTCCTTGCTGTTTTTTACTTTAGGTTAGGAAGGGTGACTTGTGTTCGGGGAAAATCCCTTCGGACGAACTGGGAATCCTAGGGCCCAGACAGTGCCCAACTTGCACGGACTAAAAAACCCGGTCACAATCACAAGTCCCCTTCTCTACTGACTGATTATCAATAAGAAAAACATGTGTTTTTAATTTCGTTTACAATATTAGGAGGATGGAAGAAATGCCATAAAAATTGTAAAATACTTGGTCCACTAACTTTTATACATTGTTAACGATTAAATACAAGAGGCCGAAGAAATGTAGATACTTCGAAGTAACCTTTCAATGTCACGTTTATTTTCTTACGTAAAAAAAATATGTAGCTCAATTGCTATGTTACTTTAGACGTAACTTTGTTGTTCGGGTATCACAGGCAGACACAACACGTGTTTGCAACATTAAAAGCCGGCGCAGAAGTTGTAATAAATGATACTGTAAGAAAGATGGCGCAATAGATGCTTGCATATGGTGTGCCATCTTTCGTACAGTTTAATAAATTACAACTAGTGCGTGAAACTCACACGTATCTGGTCTGCGCCGGCCTTAATACTTGACTGAAATGATGATGAGAACCGGCCAAGTGTGCGTAGGACAATGCGCATGTTGTTCCGTATTCTAAATTTTGGTTGACAATTACTCAACTTGTAAAGCTTACATAGCTGTGATGGCTTTCTTTTACTGCCATGAATTATTTCACGTATCCAAAAACAAACATTAAGCTGACAGGTGTAGCTTGATACTAAGAAAAATAAGCAGTGCTTGATATTTCTGAAAGACACCCTATACTATGAGATACACGAGAAAATTCCCAGTTTTAAAAACAATATTCCAAAACTTTATTCCACCACATTGTTGGTGCGATAATTATGTATCTCCACGCCAAATTAGAACTTTTTAATACTAAGAGGCTCCCGACTTAAGCCGCGGACAGTAATGGTGAAACTATAAGGGTCTTAGGCGAGTCTAACGTTCCAACGTTCCTCCGATCCTAAATGGAAAAATACCGTTTACTTCTCAATAAACTCAACGCGTTCACTCACTCGCACCATTTCAATAAGTCTCTAAATCTTTACGGTATTTTCGGATAAAATTGGATCAGTTAACAAAGAAAACATCTCAGCAGACATAACAATAGAAATCTAGCTCGCAACATACCTCAGTTCACGCTGTACTATAATTTCATTTCACGTCTATACCTAAAGCCTGGTAAAGACGTGTGAAATGAAATTCTATTGAAGTGGTTAACGAAAATTCTAGACTAAAATAAGCTGTTTTAAAAGGTCTTTATTTTCAATCATACTTATCATTACAGCTAGCATTTTAACGTGACAATTTATTGCTAAATGTACCTTGAAGTTTCGAGCACATCGCAGCGGTGTTGTAGAGCTTACCCGTACCCGTGAGAAGTTTCTAGAAGTTTCCCGTACGCTTGAAAGTATAGATTGTAGGGTCAGTAATGATAATTATATATTTAGGTGGATTGAGGAGTCAACAAACGAAAACTAGCTTTTTCATTAAATGGTCACACGTTTCCTACCCTCTAAACTGTCTAAACGTTGACTGATTTTGACATATTTTCCGTCAAAACAAAGTCTAGGATAGCACATTTCTTTTTTAAAAATATATCCGAATTAATATTACGAAATAACTCTTTATTGTTGTCAATACACACAAAATACAAATAAAACTAAAAATGTAAAGTCAGTCAAATAAACCGCCCCGGATCGCACCAAGCGCAAATGTGCCCAACACACTAGCCGCATTGCCCCGCTGAACCGCGATGGACAACCTTTGCACCAGAAATGACCCAGAGCGATGGTCAAGACCTCTCTCATGAATACGGCGCCCCACTTCTTTAAAAAAAAGTATATCAAACCCTTGACATGCCATTTAACATTGCCGTCCAAGTCATGCCCCGTGAAAGGACGTCTTAGTTTGTAAAAAATTACACAATAGTGATGCGTCAATGGAAAGACATGTCGCACTTTAAATAGTAATTGTTCAACTGACACAGACAATATGGAATACTTAAGAACAATTACGCTAAATGTGCCAGCGAAGCGCCGGCGAGGTCATCGGGGACTTGCGTAGTTTCCTTATAAAAAACTGATAAATGTATTTTCTTATTGAAACAGTTTTTTAACCCCTATCGCACCTAATGGAAAGTGCAGATGAGGCCAGAGTTGTATCTCACCTGTTCATTAACAGCGTGAGTTAGCGTGGAGAGTAAATCACACAGCAGAGGTTATTGACAGATACTAAGGCCACCCTTCCTAGGGCTCTTCAAGGCTAGAGTGAAGGCTGTTACTGAAACAGTGAGATACACCTTTGGTCTCATCTGCGCTTTTCATCAGGCGAGATAGGGCTCAATCACGGGTCAGCCTTATGTAAGAAGAAAAACTCATTTAACACTTAAAATTAATGTTCTAATCTAACTCACTTAATGCTGGATAATATAATGCACTAACTCAATTGTTTGAATCAGCTTGTGATTTCATTTCAACAAAGTATGAACTATGAACATCCGAAATTTTATTAGACTTATGTTAACAATTAACGCATTTTGTTGCCCAGCATTAGCAGAGTTTGTAATAATAATTTTGTATCACGATTTAACACTTTCACAGTCCAGTGCCCATATAGGGTCACAGCAACTTAGCTTCACATGTCCGTGCCCACATATGGGCACTAAGAAACAACCAGACTTGCATCCAGATTAGTACAATATCTTGTTTAACACTGAGCAGTACAATGATTGAAGTAATTTGCTGGACTATCAGAAATTTTAAATTTGGACTGCGAACGTGTTAAATTTCGCACTGTATTTCAGAGTCCTATCAGTTTCCGTTTATTTGTTTTTATAAAAATGTCACGAATAAATGTTCTTCTTTCTTTCTCTTCTTTCCTATTCTGAGCATATTCAATTAAGTACCTACATTGTAGCGGCCAATAGTACACTCGTGTGGAGGTGCCGGTCAAGGTCTCGTCGATCAATGAATGCTGAATGTCAGGGCCATGGACTCTTAGAATAGACCCCGTCTTGGTGCAAACTTACGAGTTGGAACGGAGGGTTGTACATTTTTTTATACATTATAGGCCACACTCACGCCATATGGAAACTTAATATGAGTCCTACGATGGAGCACGCTTGCCTAGTAAATGCTCATTCACCCTAGACTTGAATTTACGGCACTTTCACACGGGCAATGCTCGTGTGAATGTTACAACAGTAGCGCGTATGCTACTAAACGGGATCCTGCAAAAAACCGAACCCGCAAAAAACGGGACGTTGCCCGTGTGAAAGTGCCGTTAGGGGAATAAGCAGGAAGAAGGCAGTTGAGTGCGGTGTTGCGCGCGCCCCTAAGCAGTGCAAACCGTACAACAAATTCGGGACACTACTGTAATCAGTACGCGCGCTGCACAACTGCAGCAGCACGGATTTGATACTTTTTATACAAGCGATACATTATCCAGTGATAATACAATTTACGATTCCCTGTCTATTAGTAAGTTGCCAGCACAGCAGGCAAAGTTAAGGACTGCCTTAAACGTCTCTAAAACCGGCAGAATTTGTACTCTCCCAGCAGTTATTATTAACGAGAGCTGCTTCAGACCCTGTTAATTTTAGCGGGAAATAAAGTTCCGGCGGCCTTGCGGACTCAAGCAGGCGCTATTTTCGCTGCACTGCACTGTTTCGTGCTTGCAACGTTTTGCTGGCGAAGTGCACCCTGTGAATAGTTCACACGCTTGTTTTATGAAAACAGACTAACGGGCATGCGGTTCACTTGGCCCCTGTTTTTGAAATATATTTTTTATAGAAATTGTTATAAAAATAACAGAGATCCATATCGGGTTGCATAGATTTTAATGTCTGAATTCATCACTTGTCAGACAGAATTCATCCTTTCGCTGAACTCTTTTTACTCTGAATCTGAATCCATTAATTGTACAGAATTGTTATAAAACAAACCTAACCTAACCTGTAGAGTCCTACAAGATATCCATTTCAAAATTTTAGAATAATTAACGGTTTCTCAGAAAGAAAGAGTTCGGCGAAATGATGAATTCTGACTAATGATGATTTCGGACTTTAAATTTTGTGCCAATAGAGGCGCGCCCAAATTACAGGCATTTTGTTAGAATCGTTTGTATTTAAATGTAATGACAATTATGTTGTCGACATAATTTATAAATTGCGGATAATGTCTAATAGTTAAAGCGAGACAAATCGCAGCTAAAGACTAGTATCACGCAACGAGGCCAAAACATCGAGGTAAATATTGTCTGCATGATAAGTCCCGCTTAGTATACTAATTATAGTTACATCATATTATAATTTGAAGATTTTTTTACTGAACTTGCGTGCGAATGAACAATGCATGTAGTACTTGGGTAAAATGTAACTGAAATAGTTACCTGCGAGAACCGCAAGACTGTTTCGAAGTACGTACCTGCAACAAAGATATACAAATCAATTTAGTACAGTTAAGTAGACAAAGCATAAGTAAAAGCGTGAATTTCTATTTCATAAAGGAAGAGCATTGGAACTATAGGTTAAACCCCTCATTCTGCGTGAAGGCCTATGCCTAGCGGAGGAACGATTACAGCTGGAGATGATGATGAAGTATTAGTACGACAAACCTTATCTTTACTAATATCATAAATGCGAATGCAACAGTGTCTGTTGCCTCTTCACAATTAAACTGGAATGGAGGGTGGGCAATTTGGTCTATACTTGACGACCAGACCACCAGATGGCCTAGCGGTTAGAGAACCTGACTACGAAGCTTGAGCTCCCGGGTTTGATTCCCGTGTCGGGGCAGATATTTGTATGAAAAATACGAATATTTGTTCTCGGGTCTTGGGTGTTTAATATGTATTTAAGTATGTATCTATCTATTTAAGTATGTTTATCCGTTACCTAGTACCTATAACACAAGCTTTGCTTTGCTTACTTTGGGACTGGGTCAATTGGTGTGATGTGAATTGTCTCGTGATATTTATTTATTTATTTATACTATATATAGTAATAAGGACAAGCGATATGTCACTGGATAGCTTATTCTAAGTTCCAAAACCTTATGGCAGGTAGGTAGTCCCAAATCTTTGTGTGAAAAAAGTTATCGCTGCATAAAATTAGTTTGAGTTGAAACTATTATGTAGGTTTTTCGATACTATGTTCCTGTATCGCTTTACACATTATGAGGGTTTTGTAACTGTCGATGATTTTGAGGCATGATTTTGTTTTTTTATGCGTTTTCATATATTTTTTTTATCTTGCCATACCTTTTTTGACACAGAGATTCGAGATTTCCCGGCGTACCTACAAAAGGTTTGGAATATGAAAATAACCTTTCTAATGATAATAATAATAAATAAATAATAAATATCACGGGACAATTCACACCAATTGACCTAGTCCCAAAGTAAGCTTAGCAAAGCTTGTGTTATGGGTACTAGGCAACGGATAAACATACTTATATAGATAGATACATACTTAAATAAATAATAAACACCCAAAACCCGAGAACAAACATTCGTATTTTTCATACAAATATCTGCCCCGACACGGGAATCGAACCCGAGACCTCAAGCTTCGTAGTCAGGTTCTCTAACCCCTAGGCCATCTGGTCGTCTGGTCATGATATATGGCTTGTCGTTATTGGTCCCTAGGCCAGAGTCCATACAAATCTGCCCATCCTTTTTTGGTATGAAGACCTTAAAAGGACATACATAAGGAAAGATTCGATCCCGGAAAATCACATAAATCCTGCGGAATAGCGATAAACGAATTCATCGCAGACAGAGTCGCGGGCAACAGCTAGTTTATCATCAAATAGCTTTATATAGTAATGTAAATAGTTAATTCAATTCATTTATTGCACATAATGGTATTACAGATGGTTTTTTGGCTTAAGCTAGGGTCACATTATGTACCCTGTTGGGCGCTGCAATTAAGTTTATTATTGTTAGTAGTAATTCAGCCCTTATATTATGATTAGTGACATGCATTATAATTATTACAAATTCAAAATTTACATTGCTTATACAGGGTTATTTGTAATTCACTAGCATCCTTTTAACCCTAAACTCCTACCACTTAAACAAATGTTTTTTGTTTTACGGCTTTTGTCATAACTTAATATTTTTGGTGTAATAACGTTTTGAAAATTTGAGATTACCTCTTATTTTTACGATACTCTGTGTATAATGTATGGGAAAAAAAGTGCTTCATTTTAAAAAGTCGTAGAACAAAAAACATTTGTTTGAGTGATAGGAATTCAGGGTTAAGAGGATGTCAGTGAATTAAAAATAGCCCTGTATTCTAGTTTTATTTCTTAGTGTACATGCATTATAAATTAATTATTACATATTCAAAATTTACATTGCTTATATTCTAGTTTTATTTCTTAGTGTACATGCATTATAAATTAATTATTACATATTCAAAATTTACATTGCTTATATTCTGGTTTTATTTCTTAGTGTACGTACATGCATTATAAATTAATTATTACATATTCAAAATTTACATTGCTTATATTCTAGTTTTATTTCTTGTTAGTCATCGGTTTACTAAACCTTATAAAACTAAACAGCTGACTTAATGGTGTATTAGGCTTGCATGCATGAAATCATTAGTCGTATTAGCAGCATGTATGCAATAAGGTCGAGATTTGCATAACGTAGAGCGTTGGTGTGGCAAAAATAGAAACGGTCAAGCGTGATTGGATCCTAATTAGGTTTCGCTTTGATTTACTAATTTGTAGTGGAAATGAGTTGCTAAAAACCAGTCAAGTCTAACTACCATCGTACAATAGTGACATAAGGGTAGTGGTAGTGAGCAGGGCACATCGCTCGTAGAACTCATGGCCGATGGGGTTCTCGAACAATGGGGTTAGGGTTGCCGTTTGCGGAATAACTTAAGGGCGTTCTGGCTTGACAGTTCCTCTTAAAGATTATGTTGTGTGCTCTGATGCATGTGTATCCAAACCGCCTTATTTCTGTGCCTCATTCGTAACACGCCACAACGTCCACTGCACATTAGCTCTATCAGACAGAAAATAACATTACCATTTCATTTAATCATGGCCAATTCGCCTTAACAACAATTTAAGCTTGTTCATATATCGTAAACTTTTTAATATTCATCGTTGCCCACGCTTCCTGCCCTACAAGCCCTAACAGAATTAACTGCACGCCATAACACAATAAACTTTGTTATTTAACTAGTTCTCAGAAGCGGTGACAGGTTATACATCATTTGTAACTAACTTAACAAGGGTGGTAAAAATAAGTTAATTTAAACTAGGAATGTGTCATCACATCAATGTGTGAGAATTTTGGTGTAGGAGTACGAAGTCTATTTTATAATTATTAATCTGGAGAATTACACAGTGATGGCGATGAAAAGATTGAAAAAACCTCAATAAAAGCGCCGCTAGAGAATGAGAAGCTTATTAATGCAACAGTAAAAAAGAAAAAAGATATCATAGGAAAATTAGAGGAAGGTGATAGAAGGTAGTAAAACACAACTAACATGATACTGATGACGACTGGGTTAGTGAAGAACAAACCTACATCAACTTAAACAAAGAAGAGAAAGCAGAAGTTAAATATTATAAAGCACGTGAAAAAAAACTATAAAATGATATACTTATAGAAAAACTAGACGGACAAAAAGAAATATTCGATAATTTATTGATAATTTAATAATGGTTAATGCTACACCACTGCTTGGCGTCCCGTTGGTTGCTAGCCGATGTCAAAGTCACGATTGTTTTGTTTATATCATGTACTAGCTTATACACGTGGCTTCGGTCTCGTGTGTTAAATCTGTCAGGCGAATTGTAATTCCAGGATTTCACTAAATTTCCTGGAGAATTCCTACCAAATTAAGAGTACTAAGAGGGTAAACTAGATAAAGAAGAACGTAGCACAGGGCCAAAATAAGTGACATCTAACAGGGAAAGTCTAAAATAATTAGCACAAAACAAAAACACTTATGAACTACAAGAAATATTTGAGAATATGTTACGGAGTCGCTCCCAATGATGGGAAGGCTGCTGACCTTCAGAGTGAAAACCGCAAATGATCACGACTTCCAATAACAAAATTTGAATAGCGAGCGGTTGATTACTTACTTGTTCACTCTAATGAGAGTGTAATAACCCCTAACGTCAAGTTTATCTATATTCAATCCCGCCCGCCAAGCCCGTCTGCAGTTTTAAATAATGCTGACCCTAGAGAGCGGGTTCTTGCGTCAAATAATATATTAGCGCTTGGCTGCCGTCCAATGGACCGATGTTATCGTTCGTTGTAACTATATCAAAATTAAGGAATTAACTGATGTTTTATTATAAAGTGGATTCAATTAGTAGATTATATTAATTTCATGGAATTTAACTGTCTTTAGGTTCGGATTATCGTTCAGTAGATGTGTTTCGACTGATATGATAAGGCGTCCGGTAAAAACGTCTTGGCGGTTTACTATCAAATAATTTATTAATTTAGGCGTTACTTTTCGAAGGAATGTAAATGGCAATTAACTACAAAGTTATACCTTGCTACTTCGCTACCACAAACAAAGTTGGTAACTCCAGAATAAAAATAAAATACAACGAAACAACGATCAAACGACTACAACCAATTGCACGTTAGAACGGTAAACTCGTAACTTTAAATTATGTTCAACGTAAACGGCTATGAACAACAATAAGTAAAAATCACAGACTGCAAAACTTTTATAAAATCCATTACGGCCTCAAACAGCTAATCAGCGACCGCATTACAACCAACTACCCAACAACAAACTTCCAATTTCTACCAATAGCGTGCCGCGAGCAGGCAATTCAGCCAATAATCCTGCGCGTTTTCCGAACAAATCCAATTTAAAAACCTAATACACGGTGTGAATGGAGTTGCGATGAACGATTTCATTACGGGCCGCCTGTCACTGATAAAGAGCTCTTGTTCGTAAATTGATGAGTTTAAATCGTTTGGATCGAATAATTCATTATTTGGGGTAAAACGATTTTACGGGTCCAACAAGCCTGCAGAATTTGGAATGTCCATCTATCTCCACCGGCCGGTGAATAGCGGCACGATGTGAATTTGACAATATTCTACTATATCGATTAGAGCCTTTACAACATGCTTAGACCTTACCCCGGCGCCACACATATTACAAATGTTTGAACACAGTTATTTGATCACATGTGTAGCACCGGTATTTGCTTATTTGTTCAATAGAACATCCATACAATCAACCTAACCCCGGCGCCACATATAGCACAAATGTTTGAGCACATTTATTTGATCACATGTGTAGCACCGGTATTTGCTTATTTGTTCAATAGAACAACCATACAATCAACCACAGATCAAATATGTGTTCAAATATGTGTTGAAACATTTGTAATATGTGTGGCGCCGGGGATAGATCAAATTTGTGTTCAAATATGTGTTGAAACATTTGTAATATGTGTGGCGCCGGGGTTAGACAAAGCTTCCAACCTCAAATAGTAGCCAATATCAAGCAGCATTAATAAAACACGTTTATAACGATACTGACACTATACGAAATTGTTCAAATTTCAAAAATTAACTTTGTGTTAAAAGAAAAACAGGTGTATTTTTGAAATGTAAATAATTTCGTATAGTGTCAGTATCGTTAAATAAAAGTGATGTAAATATTGTTCGGTCTCTGAGAGACAGTATTCAAGTAATTTTGAACACCCTATTTATCCATTGCGATTTCAATCAATTCTTCACATACAGAACACAGACCAGAGTTTTTTTATAAATAACATAAAGCGGAAGACTTCGTCAAACGCAAGTAAAAAACATTATTATATCGATTCATCATGATTATAGAACAGTTGCTCAGCGACCGTATAAATACATTGGCGTAATCTTGAAGTAGATCATTAGATCAATAATATTCGTAGGTTTTTATATTTCTATTGTTAAACATATAGATGACGCTTAAATTGGTGAGAAAGGATTATTTTATAGAGCAAAAACAACAGAAATATTTGAAGAAAGAAGAGCTCAGGATAAGAGTACATACAGATTGCTTGATAAATTAACAAGTCTGAATTCTGTAGAAAAATAAAAATATAGGATCTTGTTTCAGCACTCTGTCTGACATGTCTCATGTCTTTGAATATTCTAACAAACTAAACAGAGACATCATCACAGCTAAGTATCAGTTAAGTACATAAAGTAAATAGAACTTATAGGAGAATGGCGAAGCAAGCCATTAACTGAGAAACTAACAGTGAAAATTTAGTTACGCAACCCAAATCTTCCCATGTCGTTACACCCAACAACAAGAGTAGAGATCGTAGAAAAACATACGATGGATAATTATAAAGAAAAGTTGGCGAGATTCCTGATTCAGATGAAAAAGTGAACGAATGTGACGTTTACGAGTTTATTAGATTTGGCTGGCGCGTGTCAGTGCCAAGGATGCTTTCGCTCTTTCTTCCGAGTAGGCATTGAATTCATTGATATTATCATTCCTAAGTTTAGATCTTCAAACATTTGTTCAATTTAATACGTTCACAGTCCCATACAAATTACAAATTCCTGGTAAGTCCAGCAAATTGGTTTAATCATGGTTGTACCGTCCTGCTCAGTGTGAAAACAAGATATTTTACTAATCTGGATGAAAGTCTGGTTGTTTTGATGTGCCCCATATGTGGCACACCCCTGTGGAGCTGAGTTGCTGTGACCCTTATATGGGGCACTGGACTGTGAACGTGTTAAAAATAATTAAATCATCAGACCATATTCTATACACTATACACAGAAAAATACTAGATCTTAGATCTTAGGACAGTGAATTAAACTGGCTGGTGGTAAGTTTTAAAAAACCAATAGGTTTATTTAAAACTGGATGAAAGTAGTTCCATTTAAAACTTGACCGTAAGAATAAAGTATGTTTATTTCAAATCTAAAGCATGAACCCTTCTGTTTAGATTGGTGAACTTTCAGATTTGTAGCTGCAGTCCCACAGTATCGAAATTTGTTAGGATAAATCAAAAAATGATCCTAACAACATAATCTGTCTCCACAATTTTAAATCTGGCTCCAGTAATTTATCAAACAGGCCGGAAATGACTCTTGGCTCTTTACAGGTCAAATTAATGAGTCCATCTGCACTTCGGAAATGACACTCGCTGGAAGGGAATGACGGACATTATTTAAATAAAATCAAATGATAAAATGACGACAATTTTTCATTTTCACATTGATAACTTTTACGTCTGATTTTTAACAATTTCGATTATAGCACGTTATTAAATTAAATTACACGAGTTAGACGTATATAGGCTGAGTTGTGGGTGAGTGAGTGCAGTGCATGTCATCTTATTATGCAAATTGGGGATGTCTATTTTTACACGCTTTATATTAGCTTCACCTGTATGTTTGTATGTTTGTAACCGACTCCTTAGGGCGCGATTTTGACCCACTTCCCGGTTTCCGATTGAGCTGAAATTTTGCACATATGTGTAAATTGGATGACAATGCAATATTATTGTAACATGGAGCTGATCTGATGATGGAGCTGGATGGTGGCCATAGGAACTATGTAATAAAACAACACAATCCCGTCGAGTTTGGGCTCGTTTGATTCGTCTTGACGAGCACTTTGATCTCAGATGGTAACCAGGGTCTGATGATGGAGCTGGAAGATGGCCAAAGGCACTCCACAATAAAACTACACAACCCCGTCGAGTTTGGGCTCGTTTGATTCGTCTTGACGAGCACTTTGATCCTAGATAGTAACCAGGGTCTGATGATGGAGCTGGAAGATGGCCAAAGGCACTCCACAATAAAACAAAACAACCCCATCGAGTTTGGCCTCGTTTGATTCGTTTTGACGAGTACTTTGGTCCTAGATGGTAACAAGGGTCTGATGATGGAGCTGGAAGGGGGGTAGGTGGCGGGGTGGGGGGGAATGGGGTATGGGGTAAGGGGGTCGGGGGTTAAGAGGGTTGGGGGTTAGGGTGTGGCGGTTGGGGTTAGGAGATGGGGGGGGGGTTTACGGGGAATAGGGTGGGGTTGTTGGGTGGTTCGGGGGTAAGTGATTTTGGGGGGTTGTGGGAAATGGGGAGGGGGTAAGAGGCCTAGATGGTAACAAGGGTTTGATGATGGAACTGGAAGGGGGGGGCGGTAGGTGGCGGGGTGGGGGGAGGGGTTGGGGGGGGGCAGGTGGTGGGGTTGGGGAGGGGGGGGTTTCGGGGGTTTTTGGGGGTTCGGTGTTAGGGGGGTTGGGTTTAGGTGGTTCGGGGGTTAGTAAAATGAGGAGGGGGGTAAGGGTGTGGGGATTGGGGGGGGGGGGTTTGGGGAAATGGGGTGGGGGATGTTGGGGGGTTGGGTTTAGGGGGTTTGGGGGTTGTAGGTGAGGGGGGTAAAGTAAGAAAGAAAAAAAATGCAACTAAAAAATAGAAAATAAATAATAGTTTAAAAAAACTAAAAAACACGCTTTAAAAAATAAAAAATAAATTTTAATAAATTTCAATTCACTATTCTTATAGTGCAGTAAAAAATCTTAATAAGCAATTATTATATTGTTATATCCAGATCAAAATTTGTAAACAATTCTAAATATTGATAAAATAAATAATAATAGTTTAAAATATTTTATTGTAAAAAAAGCGTGGGGTGCTTTTTAAGATGTTATCAAAATGATAATCCTTGACAATTGACACCATGCACCCCACGCTTTTTTTACAATAAAATATTTTAAACTATTATTATTTATTTTATCAATATTTAGAATTCTTTACAAATTTTGATCTGGATATAACAATATAATAATTGCTTATTAAGATTTTTTACTGCACTATAAGAATAGTGAATTGAAATTTATTAAAATTTATTTTTTATTTTTTAAAGCGTGTTTTTTAGTTTTTTTATTTTGCAATGTATAGAAAATCGAAAACCATTTCGAGATAAATGCTTTTTAAATCGTTTTCTGTAGTTATTTAATTTTAATATTATGTAATGAATTTATTATATAACAAATAAGCAATGAACTTCATTTGACATTGGTGTAAATTGCGTGACCGGTTCAAGTCGTACTTTATTCTGTGTGGTTAGAATTCTTAACAATTTACGCGTGGATTATACTACGGAGTTTGATTTGGACCCGCTGTCTGGGGGGTTACTACGAAATTCGAAGTTCGAAGTTCGGATCGTGCGGTCCCTCTCACTCTCGTAATAAATACCATTAGCGTAAGCGGAACGGCATGAAACGAAGTTCGAATTTCGCGCTTCGTAGTATAGGGCCTGACATCTAGCACTTTGTCAGTGCCAGTAAAGTGACACAGTGTATAGTGTACCATTACGCAAAAAATAAATAAAGGGGTTGCCTTATTGTACGCATTTAGATAGATTTAGAAATTTGGCATTGTGGGAGCCCTCAATTATAATCTGACGTCATCAACTAAAATAGCTTCAATAATTAATTTTGAAAAAAGTAGAGAATTAAATGACAAAATATTGAAATTAGTTTCTTATAATTGACTTTTCTATACAATAAAAATATAAAAACCACTGGTAATTCTTTTTAGACATTCCCAATTCTGCCAATCCACTTGTTTGACCTAAGAGCTCTAAACCTGAGGCCGTAGTGTTAGACAATAAGCCTGCTGGGCATTTTGGGATTTATCTAATCTGTAGGAGGCCTGTGCAGCTGTGTCCAGAAGTGGAACGTATGCCAGAGACGAGATAACGATTGAGCATCCCACCTCACCTCACTTCACCTCAGGTTTCAAGTCGCGGATAAGCAAAGTAATCGTTTGAGTTCATTAATAAGGACCTCCGCAAAGTTTGTTTGTTTGTTTATACTCTTTATTGTAGAAAAGGAAAACAAAAAGGTTACAGAAAAAAAATTGAGTGGTAGAGAAGAGCAATCAAAAAACAAGGATCGACAAATAGAGCAAAACATATAAATGCATATGTAAATCTCAAATACCTAACTATACCTATACAATATACTTATAAGTTATTATACATAAATAAATAAAACATTAATACATAAATACATAAATACACACATTTACATACACTACAAAAAAAACACAAGTGATAATTACTTACTAAATAAGTAAAGCTTGATTCAATAAATGAGATAACGATGTCACAATGTTACGCAGTTATGATGGTCTATTATCTATTATTCATTCCCTACTTGCTATTTGCCAACTCACGCTGTAATGTATCCATCTATCACATCTATCAGCCAAACGTAATTGGAGTGAACAAATAAAATATTGACTGAGCCATCAGAGCACGTCGCGAATTCGTCGCAGCGCCCTGAATTTTGTATGATTTATGACTTTTACGAGGCACGGTCTCGTCCGGCACAATTTTATAAGCCGGCCGTAAACTAGCCTGGAAGTCATGCTGTTACTTTATAACCTTTATAAGCTAAATGAATAAATAAAGTAAGGTATAAACGTCTCACAAACAACTTAGAGATCAAATATACCGCTAAGAGCCATTGGTAAGTCGCTGATCCATATAAATACAACTATAATAGACTAGTCATAACCCGCGGTGTCGCCGGCGTTAAATACTCTCAGGAGAAACATTTACAATCGTAGAACTTGCCCTGATAAAAGGTTCATCATTATCCCAGCCTATATGTGTCCCACGCGGGCCCAGTTCGGATCGGGAACTTCACACACACCATTGAATTTCTTTTCAAGTGTATAAAGGTTTCCTCACGATGTTTTCCTTCACCGTAAAGCTCATGGTAAATTACAAAATGTAATTTCGGACATAAATTCCGAAAAATTTAAAAGCGAGCCCGGTGTCGTACCCAACCCTCTGCTTGAGAGACCATAGGTCAAACCACTAGGCCACCAGGGCTTTCGAAAAAAGGTTACGGTGATATTTTTGAACCACAACGTACGCTGGAACAACGCCATCTATTGATTTGCAGACGAAGTTAACACGTAATCTTGAAAGCTGAATCTACCTGTAAGTTCTTGTACAGTGCCCTCTATTCTCATCATTCATCATTATTTCAGCCCATAGACGTCCACTGCTGAACATAGGCCTCCCCCAAGGCTCGCCAAACAGATCGGTCCCGTGCCATCCGCATCTTGCAAACCTGCGCTCCATCTTGATGGAGGCCTACCTACACTGCGTCTTCCGATCCGTGGACGCCACTCGAGAACGTTTTTGCCCCATCGGCCATCAGTTCTACGAGCGATGTGCCCTGCCCACTGCCACTTGAGTCTGGCTAATCTTCGAGCTAAACTAGTGAATGGATTTTATATAAAAAAATGTGCCGGATTTCAACACAGTGAAGTACTCCATCCCATTACAAAGTGCTGTTGCGATCGCAGTGCGAAAATAAAAATAAAACCAATCCTGAATCCTGGGCGAAGGTAAAACCTATTAACTGTACTCTTTAACGAACTGCGAACGAATCGGTTTGGCGGACCGGTACGGTGCGAAAACTGCTGAAAACAGATGGAAATTAGGAGAAAATAACATGTCCACGTTTCGGCGAGCTCATGATTTGTTCCGATGGAGTGATTTGACTTTATAGAGTCGCGTTGAATTGGACGTCTATAGTTTTCTATAGCATAAATGAATGCCTTAGACGCTTTTCGACACTGATTTCTTCAAGATTTGCTATAGTTTTAAACAATACTCTTGCTCGCATGCTATGTCCGCAACATTAATCGGTCGGTAAATGTCTCCTCATATAAAACTATCTCAGCCCGTAGCCGCCATTTTCGCAAGTAACGCCGCCGGTCCCCGGAACCGCGAACTCGCTCTAAAAATACTGCCGGCCGGCACGACAGCGACCTTCGGCTTTTTATACCGGTCGACATGCATTCGGGCCACAGTTACGATGCAGCGGTGCAAAATACCGACCACCGACATAGCTCGAAGAATCACGAGACTCAAGTGGCAGTGAGCAGGGCACATCGCTTGTAGAACTGATGGCCGATGGGGGCAAAAAGGTCTCGAGTGGCGTCCACGGACCGGAAGACACAGGCTGAGGTTGCGGGAAGGCGTTTAATGCGTATGGCGCAGATCAGTCTGTTTGGCGAAACCTGGATGAAACCTATGTGGCTACGCTACACAGGATTGCTTAGCTTGCGATATGGTTGTCACGCGTCTGCTAATGAAATGGAGTTAAGCTAAAATATGAAATATCATTTGAAGCGACATCTAAAGACACCCCTACCCTACACCTATGTTCAGCAGTGGACAGTGGACAGCAGTGTCTTTCGGGTGAAATGATGATGATGATGATGATGATGTACAGTACGTCCTGACAGTGTGGTGTGAGTCGGGAAATACTGGGGACAGGTTTTCGGCGTCGTTTGCAGCGGGAGAAAAATGGGTCTAGAGTTTGATGAGGCTGTCGCAAGTGGCTTGGGCATTGGTAGAAATTGTGATCGCGACCTATCCAATTTTGAGCATCCAAAACCAGTTTATTGTATGGAAAAAACCGAAAACAAACAGTTTTTCCCATAAACCTAAAACCGCTTTTGGATCCCTTGATCCAAACCCAGAAATAAATCTACAAATTGCAAAACAATAAAATCAGCGTTAACGAAAAACAACATGTTTAGACGTTGAACGAAGGATATTCAGCGGTATAGTGCACTGATCGAACAAAATTAAAATCAATAAATTTATTTATATTTAGTGCCTATGGTATGGCGGCAGCCCATCGTGATATTATTGAATAATTGAATTAATTAACGTAGTATTGACTCTTGTAATAAGTAAATAAATAAAATAAATGGCAATAACGTTCCCTGCTCGATGTCGAAAATTATGGGACGGGCCACTTCAATGTTAGATATAGACGATAGTTTTTCCGATAAACAATTAAATGCTGCATTTTTATCTGATCCGTTATGTTTCTATATTTCGTGTGAAATATTTTGAGGCTAAAGTGAAAACATTAGATTGCATTTACGCTTCCAATTTATCGGTGCTCTCTTAATGTACATCTAGCGAATGGTCCTCCCTCATCTGACACAAAAAAATCCAAAAAAAATTTCAAGATACAATCAAGGGTCTATATTGGAATCCATAAATATTGAAAGTCATAATGTAATGTTTGCCATAACTCTTTTTTCTATGAATCTATTAATTGTTCTGGATTTTTTAATTAATTTAACCTAACCTACAGACAGAGTTCTAAAAAACGACCACTTCATCGTTCCTGAAGCATTTACAGCTTTAGAGAAAAAAATAGTTATGGCAAATGATCATTGTGACAAACGTAACATTATGACTTACAATGTTATGGATTGCGAATGGGACCTACGATCAAACCTAGCAACAGCCAGTTCTCGTCCGATCAAAGCCGGAAACGCAATCACCCAATTACGGCACGTGGGCGCCGTGGTGCAGCTGCCAAAGTGCGCAGACCCCAGGAGTTCAGAGACCGTAGCGATACAAACAGCTGGCTGCTCTCCAAGCTGTACCTATAAAACACTGCAATCAATAATACCGGAACGCTTTAAAGACTTTCTTTTTAGGACTGGCGAGTTATTACAGTTTGCTGTATGTTTGGATCAATATTCCGTGATATATTGGCGTATGTTAGTTTTTGTTGTTCGTGCATTATCAATCATAGTTATTGTCTTTATTTACACCTACTGGTTGGTTGTTTAAACTCATTCAAAATATTACTAATATCGTCTTTGTATTAAGTAACTCTTTATTATTCATGAAACACTTGAAATTACAACGGCGAAGTTATCCCTTAAAGAGATCTCTTCCAGTTAATCTTTACTAGTTTTACTTTTAGCTTAGCCACTAGCTTTTACGACGTGTAATGTAATGATATCAATTCAATTCATACTACACGTAATCTCTCTCACTAATAATTCACCAATACTGGCTCTAATTATGTTCAGTTAGCTAAAAAGTTCTCAAAACTAGATTTCCAATGCAGCATCCAGTGAATCAGTTATCAGTGCATTAAAGTTAACCTTTGAATTATAAACATGCAACAACGGTGTAATTAAAACAACGCACTGCATGTTATTTAATGCTACGTTGCGTACGTGTTATGCCACAATAAAATGTTGTTACTCGCCGAACCTCTGCCAAATGTTTGGACACACTCGGCCAGTTTAAATTTTGAGCTTGATCCGTGGAACCTTTTCACAATGTATTTCGTAGACATGGATTTCACGTAAATGGCGCTTGGGACGAGAGATTCGCAAATTAAAGTAATAACTGTCTCGAGAACATATTGGGAAATTCCGAAGTGTATGCTCGGGTTGGTTTAAGCAGGTGAAGCACGCGACACGCATTTTGTGCTTTCACATTCTGAGAGGAGGCCTGTGCTCAGCAATGATATGTATACAGGCTGTCTCAAAACTCAACGATAACTGGTACCAGCTGAGAAACAAAGTTATAAAACTTCGGAAGAAAAAGAAAAAATCAATGACACATTTTTTTTCTTATTTTTTCAGAACTTGACTCTGCCCCAGTAGCAGGTTATCGTTTAAGGACACTCTGTATCAGCGATGCCAGATCTACGGAAAAATCCGTAGATCTACTTTACTTTTTTAGGCTTTGTGCTCAGACCTACGGAAATGCTTGGCTAATCTACGGAATTTCAGACTAGCCTCATTTTTTTAAATTTACCTACTAGTTTCACTGATAACTAGCAAAAATGAACAAAACGGAACGGAATGAACGCGAAACCGAAGCGTATGAATAGAAAATTTGTTCCTTGTCAGAATAGATTGCCAATTTTTTTTTTGGAATTTTTGCCGATTTCCTATTGCCAACTTACTTTAGACAGACTCTTATCTAATTTTGAATAGCATTTAAAGGTTTAGGTGCAGTCGAATATACTTAACTTAAAAAAATCCGTAGATCTACGGATTTTTCTTCAGGTGATTTACGGAATTCTACGGATTTTTTCGCCTGAACCTACGGATTTACATAAAATGGATATGGCAGCACTGCTCTGTATAGGCCGAGATGTGATTTATAAGTCGGTCAATCAACCAACTTCATCCAAGAACAGTTTTAACATTAGCTCCAATTCCACACGGCAACCGGACACGTCTTCATCGGGCTGTCATATCTATCAATATCGCTTCCCAGAACCAGTGCTCAGATGTCGTTCATATCCGAATCGGCTGGCGATCGGCGAACGCACTATTTTAAGCAAGTAGGTCGAGTCAGTGGGACGTACGCGGCTAAATCTAGGACCAAATAGCCAGGTGGTCGCGGAGCAAACGCTAAAAATGATGGACGGATGGACAGCTATTGTTTTGTGTAGTCTCTCTACTTTACCAATAGATACAGGCAGGTATTGAATAAAAATAATAAACAATAACATAACAATAAGATAATAATTATAAATTCCAAGATGCTACTGCTTCAAGATGACGTACTAACTTCGTCTGCATGCAATCAATAGATGCTTTTGGCGTTCTTATGCTTTCAAACTATTACCGTAACCTTTTTCCATGGAAAGCCGAATGAGCCAATGCAAAGCCGTGGCGTGGGTTGGAGCTAGTTTTATATTACGTAAAAAATAACTTTTTGTAAAAATCTTAGATTCGGCAGAATTTTCACCGAAACTAGCCGAAACCGAAACCGTCACCAAATTGGTGGTCGGACACTACTTTACAAGTATGAATTAGAAAACAAAAGACATTGCCAATACGAGTATATCCGATCATTAATTCGGAGCGATGGATCAATACGCTTTACATAAAATTGTCTTGAATCTTGCCGTAAAATTAGACGTGGTCACGAAAAGCAATACACAACCAACGAATAAAGCTTGCGTTTTACATGATCAAGTCGCGTTTTTCTGAAGTTTCTGGTAGGTACTTCACATCTCCATATTTTGACAAACGTACTTGCTGCATCCTTTGCTAAACACGTTGGAGATGTAACGATGTTTATTTAATAAAAACGGAGAAACTGTCCAAAAATATAAAAGAGTGAAACTTGAGAAAATCTAAAGCCAAAGAATGATAAGCAAATTGGCCTGCACTGCATATCCAATACGAACCACATGCATATATCAAGTGGAAGCTAAATTTTCTAAAATGGTAACAAACTTCAAAAAATCCAGGAAACAATTTTTTTTTCCAATGTTTTGCGTCCTTTTAAACTGGCACTGTGCACTATGTAAAATATCTGGATTCTCCCAGACTTTTACAGTCTGGTCGTCTTAATAACATTATTTTATTAAATTGGTAGGATCAATAAGTCTACATACATTATAATTCTATGGGTTCCATTCATATGAGAGAGAGAAAGAGAGAGAGAGAGAGAGAGAGATGTTTATTTACACATATTCGATACACAGGAAATACAGTTGACAGGAAAAGATACAAATAAAAATCATCGAATAGTATAAATTGACCCATATCAGCCCACAATTCTTTATGTTCACCGTTTTTAAAACAGACATTGTTTTGCTTTCGCAAAGTCTACAAAACTCGTGAATATTCACGCAAGAAAAATCTACATGCGATACTTTGAGTCTGATAATACTTTACAGAAATAAAGGCATACTTTCATAATTGGGCAGATAGCAACTGGGGCTAGTAGTAGGTACAGCAAACATTTGGAATGCTTTCAAAGCTTGTTACGCCGGATTTTTGCAAGCTCCCGGATTCAGCCAGCGTGCTCTTTTTCAAGAGGAAACCTTTTAAAATAGTTATTACGGTCTGAAAATAAAGTGCTGAATCAAATAAAAGGGGAAGAAAGGAAAGTACTTTAGGTACTATTTTCCTTGTGCGTGTTATTTCAATTACGATTATATTGAACTTGGTTTTTCCCGCGACCTCGTCTACGGAATCGATTCCTAAATGGACCCAATTTAATGGAACTTGGTCTAAAATCATGTTCGCAGTATTCCCTTTCAAATGAAACGAAATTGGGGCACATCGGCTAAATGGTTTCAAAGTCTGTAACGAACGTAAGTAAAACCAATTTTTGTGTTTTATTATACAAATTCAAGTAAAGAATAAACTTTTATTTATTTTCAGTTCAGCTACCCGCCTTGATATTATAATTCTTCTAGTGCAGTAAGATAAAAGAAAGTGGAAGTGGGCGGGTCACGTAGGTATGCCGCAAGTCGGATTGAAGATGCGGATGAAAGTGCTGGAGTGGACACCACAGAAATGTGGGAAGGCAGCCTGCAAGACAGACTGGCGATTCGTCACGAGTAGCGGGAAAGGGACTGGATGTGGAAAGCACGCGAACGCACAACATGGACGGAATAAGAGATCTATATTCAGCAGTAAGTAAATGAAGAAGAGGAGAGAAAAGAAGATATTTCGAAGCACGTATTCAGCTTGCTCAAATCAAAAGGCGTTAAATACAGGACTATTACGGATTATGTATACATACAGCAATTGTCAGTTGCATTGTTAAGCGTGTTGATATATCGTCTATATAAATGATAAACTCAGCGGAGTTAGTACGTAATTACTACTAATTACAAGTACACTTTGGTGAGAGAAAAGACCCAAATTGATGTCAGACCAACAGCGTACAAACATACGCCATTATTCAAGTCGAGCCAATTATTTCGGGACAAATTCCGAGGAACTCACCTTGTGGCAAATCGGTAAATACACGACACAAAGAAATGGGCCGCGGAGCATTAATCTCAGCGTCCTTTTAAAGGACCCCTTTCATGTTTGAAGTTGTTGTATAAAGATGGTTCAAAAAGAATAAGAAAATATCCACATATTCGGGTAAGCGGCATCATATATACATTGAAGTGTTAACTGAAATGTCAAATCTAGGAAATCACAGAAACTTGCTAACACACGCCAGCAAATAAAGCGTTTCAAAGTGATTAAATAAGTTATTTCCAATTTCGTTATGTTCAGTCATCACGGTCATCGTTAAAGTCTATTTAAATTTTCGAATTCTATTACATTGTAATTTTTGAGATACGAGCTTTTCGAAGTGACCTTGGGAAAAAGCCATCGCAAACCTTTCTAATGCAAAGAAAATTTATTTACAAGAAAGCGACGATTTTATATGGAACCAAACACCTACACCAAAACAGTAACGCGAGCGTGAACATATTAATAATCGAAATTGTTGATTACAACTTTATATTTTATGTGGGAAAACATGTCGCTTTGAAGACTCGTGACGCAGTTGGATACGAACACTCTTCTTTTGACGTAGGTAGCCGCACTAAATTTTGACTGACAGGAGAATCGATATTCTATAAACACCACAATCTACAATACGAGTGAAGTAAACACCGATAAAGTGTTTTAAGATCACGCTATTCACGAATTATCTCGGGATCCCTACCACGCGAAGATAATGACGGAAGTTTTGCAAAAAAAAAATGAACTACCGGCATCGGCAGTCCTCCTCTTCACAAACATCACACAAAATGCGCTTCGGACTAGTTCGGACCCTTTCCGAGTTCATTATCAAAGCTAAAATAACATAACCTACAGTCCACAAAGAAAATAAATAGTTTCACATTATGATAAAGACATTCTTTAATATTATCTATCGTTATTAAAATGTTTAATGAACTTAAAGAAAAACATTAAAACAGTAAATGATCATTTTCGTTTATTTTTTTTGTGGATTGAAGTCTAGATAACCTGGCCTTGAAATCCACGGGGATTACTACGAAATTGGAAATTTCGAATGTCGTGTCATACCTACAGTCCCTGTCATTCTCCTGTCAAATACTATAAGCGTGAGCGGGATAACGAAACGAAATTCAAATTTTGAGCTCCGTAGTTGACTATGAGAGTTCAGGGATCATAGAAAAGTCTGGGTCGTCCACGTCAAGGAAGATTACCGAACATGATTAATTGATCGATTTATTAGTTTAAAACAGAAACTTGAAAAAACAAACTACATCCCGGTTCGCGTGGAAAAACTGCACCGTATTTACATTAGACACGGATATGTAAACTGCTACAAAATAAATTCGAGGTTAAACACGCTCACGTAAGAGGGTTTAATTTAATAGTAGTTCACATCACAGCAAAGAACCGTATATTCTATGGAGTAACGCATTAGGTATACCTAATGCGTTACTCCATAGAATAAGGTAGTCCCCCACAGCCATTGACACGTAGAGATTCTACCAATTTTTCTTGATCATTATTCGGTGGTGATCACAATACAATATAATACAAATATTCTTTATTGATCACCAAAAACAGTACAGTGACATTACAAAAATAAAAATTCAGGTAGACAATAGGCACTCACTAGATCACTTTCAACAATAAAGTTTTTTTTAATAAAACAGAGGCTTCATTGTTTTTAGACCTTGTCTATAAAATTCTATCTGGACTAGGGATCAATATTTTTCAACACCTGATCACCGATTAAACATCATCGTTGTCACACGAAAATGGACCCTGTGACTGCTACTAACACCGTCGGCGGTGAGCCGACTGATAGGTAAACAAAGCGAATCTGTTTTACGTAGTAACTGTTAGGGCCGGCGCCCACTGACAGCATGGCACGGCGTGGCATTTTATTACTATCAAGTTATTTTGAATCTTATTTCAATGAGTTTAGAATTCATGTTACTTTATTTGTTATGCGTGGCATCGGCCCTCAGGACGTCGCGGCATCGTGGTATCGAAATAAAGTAACATGAATTCTAAACTCATTGAAATAAGATTCAAAATAACTTGATAGTAATAAAATGCCACGCTGTGCCATGCCGTCAGTGGGCGCCGGCCTTTACGTACTACGACACATCGTCGTCATTACGAAGTCGTGGTAGCCCTAGTGGTTTGACCTATGGCTTCTCAAGCAGAGGATTATGGGTTCGAATTCCGGGCTTCGCACCTCAGAATTTTTCAGAACTCATATGCGAAATTACATTTCAAACTTACCACAAGCTTTAGGGTGAAGGATAAACATCGCGAGGAGACTACACACACTTGCGAAGCTTTACGTGCGTGTGAAGTTCCTAATGCGCACTGGACCTGCGTGGTAACTACAGGCCAAGCCCTCTCATGCTGAGGAGGCCTGGGCCTGATACATACTTGTGAGATAATTGTAACTCTCGCTATTTATTCACTTCGGATTGGGTAATGAAAACGAGCGTAGTCAGCTATGTATATACACTATAGTTACGTTACGTAACAGTATATTCGTGTAGAAAAGCAATAAAAACAGCGTGACCACTGGCCGCCGCAAGATCCCTTTTATCTTGGACACAATTTTCGCGTTAAACGAAAAGTAACCGCTGTATCCAAGGAAAAACACGAGTGTATTGAGTGCGGCCGCGGGCTACTACGAAATACGAAATTCGAAGTTCGTATAGCGCCATCCCTTACACTCTTTTGTTTAATACTATTAGCGTAAACGTAAGGGCAGGATACGAAGTTCGAAAATCGAATTTCGTAGTATACGGCCAGTCCTTCCGTCTTTTTCACGATATAAGACGTGTGAGACTCAGAGTACCGATTTTCGGAATCACATCACTCGAAACTAGTTCTAAATCCATACTAAATATTAAAAAATCTGAAAGTCTGTTTGTTTGTCTTTCTTTCACATTGAAACTGAGCGACAGATTACCGTGTTTTTTTTTGTATGGAGATAGTTGAAGGGCTGGAGAGTGACATAGGCTACTTTTATCCAGGGAAAAATATCTCATTTCCACGGGAAAAACGTTTTTATCTACTTTAGCGAGGGGAGCCGGCATCAGCTAGTTATTAATATTAATTAGTATAAAAACTACCAAAGGTTCTCAAAAATCTGTCTTATGACTCTGACGTGGGATCCTTCCTCTTCACCGAAAATATTTTTCCTAACTGTTTTTTCGAAAGCTGTAAACTCTTCAGGACTCATTGTAGCACTATCCTGAACAACCCTATGGGTTACGTTAGGTTAGTTTTATAACAATACTGATATACTTACAGTTTCAGAAAAAAAAAAGTTAGGAAATGAAACAGTTTAGAAATATTTCAACGAAAATGCAGAGAACCCTCAGTCGCATATGCCGTACCCAAGATGTGTTTGCATTGAGAGGAATCGCAAGTTTCAACTGTTCAGCTTTCTTCCGAACGACATTGAATTGAAAAGTGGACTGCGGCATTAGCGACACTAAGTCAGCGGGGCAAGGTCTTGAAAACAACAAGATTTAAAATAGATCCATTGGTATATTCGGGTTGTTGCGCAACCTTGTTGAATCTAAAATTTTGCGGAGTTTCAGTTCGAATGTAAATTGTGCGACCGCTGTGTTAGATTTTCCACAAAGATCAAAGCAGGTTCACTGTTGGATTGAAACCCAGTCAGATGAGACGTAACTACTGTTTTAATGAACTTTTTTTTACAAGATTTTATTTAGTTTTACCTGTTCCCATGTTTGTGTGTCTGTCTGTAATCATGCAAGTTAAATTTGACCCTCTTCCCGGTTACCGACTGAGCTGAAATTTTGCATGCATGTGTAAATCAGGTGGCAATGCAATACTATTGTGACATGGAGCTGGAAGGTGGCCATAGGAATAAAACGACACAACCCCGTCGAGTTTTGGCTCGTTTGATTTGTCTTGACGAGTACTTTGATCCCAAATAGTAACCAGGGTCTGATGATGGAGCTGGAAGGTGGCCATAGGCACTCAATAATAAAATGACACAACCCCATCGAGTTTGGGCTCGTTTGCTTCGTCTTGACGAGTACGTTAGTCCTAGATGGTAAGTATAATTATAGCTTTTTAGTTATTTTTATTAACATCTACCTAATAAAAGCTTGTTTTTAGAAAAAAAAAATTAATAATAACTCTCATGGCTATAACGCTGCCGTGAGACTCCGATCGACCAGCAGATCAAACGCCGCCAGTGCAACTGGATCGGTCACACGCTCCGGAGGGACCCCCAGCACATATCGAGGCAAGCCCTAGACTAGAACCCCCAAGGTAAACCGAAACGTGGCCGCTCTAAGCAATCCTGGCGGCGGACGATCGTTGCAGGGGGGCTACTCAGAAATTCGAAAATCGAAGTTCGTATCGCATCGTCTTGCTCGCTCTTGTATTAAATACTATTAGTATGAGCGGAATAGCACGATACGAAGTTCGAATTTTACACTTCGGAGTATAGGCCCAGAAGCGAAGACGATAGAAATGACTTGGAGCGAAGTAAAACGCAAAGCTCAAGTCAAGACCGTTCGAGATGGCGACGTACTGTGGACGCCCTTTGCCCCATCCAGGGTACATAGGACATTAAGGGGCTGTTTCACCACTTTTCTTAAAGTTCGGATTAGCTTAATCATAACATTATTTGACAGATGGAATTAAAATTTCTGTTTCACCAGTCTCGATTAGCGCTAAGTGACGGACAAACTGTTTCTTAATTTGACCATCAGATCAGGAGGCATTTAGCGTTTTTATCCGTCACATAAAGTTAGTTTATTTTTTTGTGGCCATGGTTGGAGAGCCCTTTCAGCCGGTTTCAGAAAAATAAATCAAAGTAATCTTTATTTTTTAAAGAAAGAGGTCATGCTAAATTGCATAAAATAATTTAAATATCAAGATTTGAATAAAAAAATATAGGTACGCTTTTAGTATGTAAAAATAAATCCAACATTTTGTAATATTTTTTAATTACAGACTTTTTTTCAGTGGCACAATCGTTTGTTCTACGTGAACTTGTACATCGCCATTACAAAAAAAAGTTAATCTGTCAAATGGTTTGGCGCCACTTTTCGATTCGTTTTACGTGATTTTATTTTTCTTTGTTATTGTTAACAAAGTATCGTAAATAAATACCGTTTTTGGATTAATTATAATGTTACACATTTGTTTATGCAAAAAAATAGATGTATTTAAAAATTACACACTTTACGATTTCTTTTGCTTTAACAATGAGCGACTCTTTGAACGAAAGTGTGCGAACAGGAACGCGTGATCGTGAAATGTGACGTTGCCATTCCCCCTCTATGTTAAGCCGACGATTAGTTAAGTGGTACTTAGTTTGCACAGGACCGGAGTGGTGAAACTGAAAAAAAACTAGCCGACAGATTTGTCCAGTACTTAGTTTATTCATTGGTTACGTGACCAGTAGTTTGACAGTAAGGTGGTGAAACACCCCCTAAGTCAAGTCACATGACTATGACTCTTGAAGTTTTACCCGAAATTTGAAAGAGCATTTTGTTGAACAAGTTGTATAAATGTATACAGAAGACTAGCTGGTGCCCGCGACTCCGTCTGCGAAGAATTCGTTTATCGCTATCCCGCAGGTACTGCAATTTTTCAGGATAAAAACTATCCTATGTCGTTCGTAGGGTCTCGTACTATCTCCATACCTTTCATCTAAATCGGTTCAGCGGTTAAAGCGTGAAGTGGTCACAGACAGCCAAACAAGGTTCTTAGGGAAAAAAACCTACGCGATAAAGAATAAACGGGTTTTACGAACGTCGAAGAATCTACCACCGATTCGGAAAACCCTGTTGAGAAGAATTCAGCAAGAAACTCCACAAGGTATATTTCGTCGTCTGTGAGTTCGAATCGTAGCGAATTTTCAACCAGACAACTTTTTAACTCACCTTTTAGCCAATAATTAGCTTGCGATCTTTTTACCATAGAAATAAGTAACAAAGCAGATAATGCGCTCGAATGGCTCAATTAGGTGAGAATCGGGGAACGGCGCCGGCGCGTCTGGCTGGAATTGGAGATAATTATCGCAACGTTCGTGCTAAACGACCACAATTGACTGGCTAACTTTGCTTCATTTGAGTACTAGCAGAATAATTTTGAATACTAGTAGGAAAGCCGTGGTGGCTTAGTGGTTTGACCTATGAAGCAGAGAGTCGTGGTTCGAGCCCGAGTTAGCACTTCTTGAGTTTTTTCGGAATTTACGTTAAGCTTTACTTCAGCTTTAATTTAGCTTTGCTAATAAATATGTACTATGGGCTATGTTGCCTGAAAATAAACAATTTTTATTTTATTTTATTTTACGGTGAAGGAAAACGTAAAGAATCCTGTACAATGGTGTGTGTGAGTGAAGTTCCCAATCCGCACTGGGCATTCATCCTGAGAGGAGGCCTGTGCCCTGTAGTGGGACGTATATAGGCTGGGATGATGGTGATTCATTGGGAAGTGCACTTTTTGCGATAGTGCGCCTTTCGAGATAGTGTGCGCTAAGCCAGTAAAATTTCCAGATAAATACCAACCGTCCCGTAGAATTACAAAAGGTGGTTTTCAGTTTACTATTAAAATCCCGAGTATATCTATTTATACACCGTGAAATTTTAGTGGTTGTTTTCCCGGAACGAGGTGATTTAGTATCGATTGTACAATCGATTTATAATTACTATTTTGATTAGAGTCAAAAATCCAATTGTGAAAAACGAAAGTCGAAAATGACCGCAAACCAATAGTAACGCTTCGTTGGTACCTAACCTATCGTACGATCGTACGCTACTTGTACCAACGAAGCGTTACTATTGGTTTGCGGTCATTTTCGACTTTCGTTTTTCACAATTGGATTTTTGACTCTAGTCAAAATAGTAATTATAAATCGATTGTACAATCGAAACTAAATCACCTCGTTTCGGGAAAACAACCACTAAAACTTCACGGTGTAGTACTGCCCCATCATCCTGGGAGCATTAATAATGTATCAAACCTCATTAGGAGACGAAAGCTAACGGCAAAGCCTGATTAAACTAAGTAAAGGGCTTGCGGTAAGTGTACAAAGTGCGCTTAAGTATCTGAACCTATTAATCATTAGGATTTTGCCCGTCTGACCTTTGAAACGTCGGAGTCTAGATTTTCTTCAAATTCTTTTGAAATGGAACCTAAGCTTGGGATTTTGAAGTACTCGCTCATCATTTCATTATTCATCAAAATCGGATAATGTTTTTCATAGAAGCGTCGCGAACCAGAGCAGACAGAACAGATGGGGCGGAGACGCGGCCTGCGAACAGACGACACGGACTGCGGTCTGCGACGCGCCCCCGTCCCACGTCTCTTTTGTGTTGGCTTGCGCCTAACGGGCGGACGCTTGCTTTCGCATTCACTATTTCCTTCTATCAAACGGTATAAGATGATGACAGAAAAATATGGTGAAAGCGATAGCAAGCGCCCGCACGTTACACAATATGGCCTCTGGTTGCAATAATTAAATATGAACAAGACGGTAAATACACAAGACTAGACTACAAAACATTATATTCAGCAGAGAGTCAGAGTAGTTTAATACCCAATGCATATCTACACTAATATTATAAAGAGGAAAGATTTGTACCTATGTTTGTAATGAATAGGCTCAAAAAGTACTGGGCCGATTTAAAAAATTCTTTCACCAATAGAATGCTACATTCTTCCAATTTGACATAGGCTACATTTCATTTTGAAAAAAATTAGGGATCCTTGGTAAAATTTGAACAATGTAACCGAAGGTGTAGAAAAATGAGTCTTAAAATGTCTTTCGTCGAATGCGCTGCCGAAACTATTAGCGATAGAACAAAATAATGTACAACAATATTGAAGAACACATAATGTCTACAAAAAACTCCGCGGTAGCATATGTCCAACTATTGTAGTTATGTCACTACAACAACTTTTTTCATTTTAAACATTAATGAAAATGCTAACCAAATTCAAACCATGCTATTTATGTGTTTATATTAATCCTTATCCAAATAAATTATTTAATGGTAAAGACCATTTAACTACCTATAAAATAGTTTTTAAATTATTTAAATTGGACTTTCCATTCAAAAGATATTACGAATTAAAAAATTCAAACAGTAAACAAAACCGCCATAGCGCCGTGGCCGTTGTTTGCGATGCAGTCTGAAAAGCGCGCCGGGCATCGCGGCGGGCGGGGTGGAGGGGGCACTGAAATACAGGAGTGGGGCGTGCACGTCTGTAATAATTAATAAATAATAAATAATAATTTTTTAATAAATAAAAATATTTGTGAAAAAAAGTGTTTTATATCCAAATTTCCAAAAATAAATAATTGTCTACCCCGTGCGAAGCCGGGACGGGCTGCTATTTCCAATAAAGCTATCGAACAACGTAATTGTGAAAGTAAAGTTTGCCTTACAATTTATTCACGGGATCTTTTGAGAAGAAGCCTTTAAATCACTTTTATGGTATCAGTAAGGGTTGCTCTTTGCATAATCGAAACATTCTGAACTGAATTGAGGAATAAAGTTGAGTATTTATTGAAGGAGCTGGTTAAAGTTACTTTTAGAAGGTGAGATAGACTTTGGAAAATTAAACACTTTTAGAGCCTTATCAGCTTATAACACTGGCGATTTGTAAATATTTCTCCGTGTTCTCCCACAGGTAGATATAATTTTGAAAAAAAAAAACCCTAAATTTCGCTCGATGCTCGTTGGTGAGTGTATCAATGGTGAAAAAATTGAAGCGGTCTCTAACGTGAAAGCAATTAAAAAAAAAACTGGAAAGTTTAGTCACAAAAGAAAAGTAACTCGAGGGGGGCAGGATCACTTGGCTTAAAAATAACTAATAGGGTAAAATCGGAATAATTGTCCCACTTTTTGAAATCTACTCCATATCTCTTAGTAAAAAAAAAAGTAGAATGTTTTATTTATAAAACCGGCCGGTACTTCGTGTTCTCGTCGACAAATTAAAAAAAAAAACATTTTCTAGAATATTTTCAGAGTATTAGCGATTTTAGCAGATCTCTTCATTTTGTGACCAATGCCGAATAGGATATACCCTCCCCCGAAACGGGACAACAATCCACTAAAAACTTTAATCGCATTTTAGGCCGTGGTCGCTTTCACCCGCCGCACGCGGCCGACAGCGGCCCGCCGCCCGCGGCGTCTGAATGGTGTGTTCGGGAATGCTCGGGAGTGGTCGTTTTCGCCCGCCGCGTTCGGGACGTCGCACGCGGCGGGCGAAAACGACCACTCCCGAGCATTCCCGAACACACCATTCAGACGCCGCGGGCGGCGGGCCGCTGTCGGCCGCGTGCGGCGGGTGAAAGCGACCACGGCCTTACCTTCCCATGCTATCACACAGAGACTTGCGACTCGGACAACTTAGTGGTAGCTGGAAAGTCTCTCGATAAATAAGTGAAATAAAATACTATTCATTCGCAAAACTAGAGTAATTATAATCTAGGCAACCATACCCTGCTAGGGCAACTATCCTGGTTTTACCCTACTGTATAAATTTATTATTTATAAATAAAAATACTATAATCATTAGTAGTAGATATAAAATTACGGCAAATCTTAAAAGTGTGAAGAAAGTTCACTGGTAGCAAACCATAAATTGTATTTTTGGGTAACATTTTATATTAGGGCTATTATGTCCGTAGGTAGAGAAATATTACGTTTATAAATCATTGCGTACCGCTTACTGGCGAGGTTTTTATTAAACCGTCGAGGTTTTGCGCAGTACTTTCTATTTTTATACCTTCTGGATAGGTAAATAAATACTGTATTTAAAAGCCCGGCTATAGCGGTATTATTTCTTAGAGAAAGAGAGAGATAGCCATAAGTATTTACACATATTATTATTTAGACCGTTGCATCTGTTTCAGACGAATTATGTATGGCGTATTGCCTGTGCACAACGATTTTCGTGGCTGATTAGCCCGATGCGAGAGCGACATGTTCGTCCACAGTCCTGAGAAGAGAAGTTTGCGAAAGAAAGAAGGAAAGAAAAACATTTATTCGTGACATAATCTTAAATTAACAGATGAAAAAACGGTAACACAGATACAACATTACGAAGATTGGTGTAGGTACGCAGTGTATGACCCAAGTATCTCTACAAACCAACATACATACGGTCAAGTGCAAAATTATATATAAGTACGTTAACAAGGTACTCCTAGGTCCAATACCTCTCCCCCTCCTCTATTCCCTTTCCTTTTTCCTCTCCCTTTTAGGGCCGACAACGCACTGGCATCGCGTAAAGTGCTGCGGGTGTCTATGGACAGCGGTGATCATTTAACATCAGGTGACCCACTAGTTCGTTTGTCTGGCCTCTCTAACATAAAAACATAAAATACATAAAGGTGTCGAAAATATCTATGCAACTCTATGTCATTAATTATAAGGTTGATGTTTACGTATTTTGACACAATGACTGCATACATTATTTATGCTTTCGACTGCACACGCAGTAACTCTTGCATTTACAATATAAGTAGGATTTACTGCACGCCTGTGCGATAGTTTCACTTGCTAATCCAGAGTTTCGTCAAAGTATGTCGCATAAACATTATAACGTCCGGGGCATTAATATACAATTATATGTTTGACGCAACGGGACTTGGGGATTTCCACTAAATCGTAAACTTCGAAGTATTAAAAGAAACGCTTCGAGCGTCCGCCCGCCACACATAAATAAACTATCATTTTCACTAAACCAACATAGGGCGAATCATGTAACCCATGATATCAAAATCAATGAATCACATATATGATGCTTATGGCTGAGACCTTGGAAGACCTAAAGTGCGATGCTCGCTGACCTCGGGACGGTCTCCGAGCGAGTTAGTTTTATTTAAATGAACATGGACAAGTCATGTCGAATGCCCATGTTGTACCATCTCCCGTTACAATTGGTGACTCTCCGCTCGAAGTTTTGACGACTATATCTACCTGGGATACACAATCCAATTAGGTAGGTTCAACTTCGAGAAAGAGGTCAATCGAGGAATCCGACTCGGCTGGGCAAGTTAAGCTTGGACTTTTGACCTTTTGACTGGTTGGGCACCGTATGCACCGCATGTCGACTACATGTGCGAACGGTCTTAGTGGTCCCTGCAATCTTTACCAGATCGTCGGTCCATCTGTTTGGGAGCCTCCCACGCCACGTCTACCAGTTCGCGGTTGCCATTCTAGAACCTTCCTGCCCCATGGGCCGTCGGTTCTACGAGCAACGTGCCCTGCCCACTGCCACACATCGTTATGACAGGTCAAACGTTCGTATCGTTTAGGTTAATTTCGTCCACATTCCCACTTCGTCAACATTCCCATTTCGTCCACATTCCCATTTCAATCACATTCCCATTTCGTAACAAAATAGTAACGAAATTGGTAGTGTATCTGAACGTTTAGGTTCATTTCGTCCACATTCTCACTTCGTCCACATTCCCACTTAGTCAGCAAACCCATTTCATCCACAATCAATTCCCGATTCGTCCACATTCCCATTTCGTCCACATTCCCATTTCGATCACATTCCCATTTCGTAACAAAATAGTAACGAAATTGGTAGTGTATCTGAATAGTATTGACCCGCACCGTGCTTAGCAATTATTTTTCTTAACATGAATACCTAAATCGAAGACCTAAAATCTTCCCTGAGAATTAAGCTAAGTGATAGCAAAAACCGCATTAAAATCGGCTAGGAATTTTGACTACGTGGGAATATGGACGATGTGGGAAAAGGACGAAATGGGAATGTGGACGAAGTGGGAATGTGGACGAAACATACCTAAACGCATTGGTATGAAGTTGTTTGAGAAGCAGAAAACATAAGTTTTATACACATATTTCGATATGAGAGAGAACTATGCTTTTACATTAGTTTAAAACATGTTTTATATTTCGTTTATGTTAATTTCATCCACATTCCCATTTCGTCAGCAATCCCATTTCATCCACAATCAATCAAAAAATATGTATTTCAAGCATAGTATCTCTCGTATTGAAATCTACTATGCTTTTACATTAGTTTAAAACATTTTTTGTATTTGTAGATACCACATAATTGAGGTGTCCATTAATAGTCATTAATCAAGTCACTTAGTGATTTGTAGATTATTGTTTTCGTAATTACTTTATTATGTTGTGCTATACTTATAAATAAAACGCATATTTTCTTTCCGTACAATTATATCTCACTCAGATCTGATCTTCCATATTCTTTGTTCTATTTTTTTAGACTCGTGGTAGCCTACTGGTTTGATCTATGGCCTCACCAACAAAGAATCGTGGGTTCGAGTCCAGGCCCATGAGTTTTTCTGAATTTATGTGTGAAATTTGAAATTATATTTGAAATTTAACATAAGCTTTACGATGACAGAAACCATAGCGAGGAAACCTCCACACGCCTGCGAAAAAATCCAATGGTGCGTGTGAAGTTCTCACTTCGCACTGGGCCCGCGTGTGAACTACGGTCCTAATCTACTCATTCTGAGAGAAGGCGTATGCTCTGCATTCGTATCTATACAGACTCCTTCACCGAAAAAATATCACTTTGTCTTAAATACTAAAGCCTATAGCTAAACCGTTTAAATAAGTCCTCCCCCGTGCGGTACAGGGGCTGGGGAGTATGACGACAAAGGGCCCGAGAGAGGTGCGGGCGGCAGGTACGGTCGACCAAGACAGTGGTCTACCAGTTTTGACAAAAGTTTCTGTGACATCTAAATATCCCTAAGTCACTGTCATCATGTTATTGCAAGGGAAAATCGACCTCGTTGTATCATGACGTGCAAATGAACTTCGACCGTAGGGGGGTAGACCATATTTTTGGCCGACTGTACACGAGGCGCGCTCGCCGCCCGCGCATCTCCCGGTCCCTGTGCTGCGCGGGCGAGAACTCGTTTAAACGGTCGATTTACACCTGCAAGAAATGAGCATGAGCAATGAGCAATAGAGCGCCGCAATGTAGCAACTTGCACGCTTTTTCTCGCTAGTCTAAACTGGGCTTAAATACACTACTTCAACAGTGATATCAAAATATCGTTTAGGTTCATTTCGTCCACATTCCCACTTCGTCAGCAATCCAATTTCGTCCACATTCCCACTTCGTCCACATTCCCATTTCGTCCACATTCAAATTTCGTAACAAAACAGTAACGAAATTGGTAGTGTATCTGAATAGTATTGACCCGCACCGTGCTTAGCAAGTATTTTTCTTAACATGAATAACTAAATTACAAACCTTCCCTGAGAATAAGCTAAGTGATAGCGAAAACCGCATTAAAATCGGCTAGGAATGTTGACTAAGTGGGAATGTGGACGAAGTGGAAAAAGGACGACATGGGAATGTGGACGAAATGAACCTCAAAGCAAAATATTAGTTGCTCTTTTTTATCTTCAAAGTTTATACTTTTCGGCAGGCAAGGTCAGCAGCCGACACTTCTTTACTGTTAATTAATGATGGATCCCGATACACTTTTCCTCTCTGACGCAATGGAACAGCGCCGTGTGGGCGGGATACGCGGAATAATCCAGCTAAATGTCGTCTAAACTGCGTACGAGCTAGTTAAACTAATAAAATTTATGATAGCATTAAAATCTGTGTGCGTTTTCAACTCAGCATACGTTGATACGTTACACTCTTAGGGTCCGCGCAGATAGAGAGCGGCCTGGAGTTCTGCTTTCGAGAGTTCCAACGCACATAAGACGCGTTCTTGTACGTGCAACAATACGC
The DNA here is from genome assembly GCA_947859365.1 of Archips crataeganus. Taxonomy (NCBI): domain Eukaryota; kingdom Metazoa; phylum Arthropoda; class Insecta; order Lepidoptera; family Tortricidae; genus Archips; species Archips crataeganus. The sequence goes on from OX402058.1 coordinate 1,164,718, forward strand.
CAGAAAGTTTATCTTCCGAAGAAGAAGCATTGCTTTTGTGGAGCTAAGAAACTTCTAAAAGAAGAAGGATATTTTGTGCACCCAATTAACACAACACGAGGATAATCCCATTGCCGCGGCAATTTCAAGCAAAGCTTCTGCTTTTTTGACAAGATTTTTATTGTGCACAATACATGACTTAAATCATATAATAAGTCTCCTTTCTCTAACAAATTCAGTCAGTTTTTCTGTATTTACAGCTTCAGACATCGCGGTGAACGCGGAGTTCTCTGTCTCGGCGGCAAAAAAAAACTCTAGAACGCGGCGTTCCGCTTTACCGCCGCGGTTTGACCGCCTGCTGTGTGCGTTTATCGTAAGGGACTCAGTACATTCGAAAGGGGTATGTATTGCAATACCGAAGTACCTACGAAAGACCGAATGTATTAAAACATCGAATGGGTCAAAAGACCGACACGATTATTTTCTGAAACCGTTAACTTTTTAAGATTGTTATAAAACAAACCTAACCTAACCTAATGGGTTCTGTATGATGCCGTTTTAATAAATTCTGAAAAAATTACGGTTTCAGAAAAAAATCGTGTCGGTCTTTTGACCCATTCGATATTTTAATACATTCGGTCTTTCGTACTTCGGTTTTGTAAGGTAATACATAATACCCATTCGAAAGATCTCTGAACGCGGAACTCGGAACTTCAGACCGCTCTCTGTCTGCGCGGGCTCTTAGAATGAGGCTTAGGTCGTAGTTCTAACGCGGGCCCAGTGCGGATTGGGAATTTCACACACACCAATTTCTCAGGTGTGTGCAGGTTGCCTCACGATGTTTTCGTTTAAAATGTAATTTCGCACATAAATTGCGTAAAACTCACGAGGTGCGATCCCGGGCTCGAACTCACGACCCTCCACTTGAGACCATAGTCAAACCACTTGGCTAAAAACGTCACATGTCATTTTTAAAAACTCCATGGCTTCGTCATTTTGAAAGAAATCCAAAAACATGACCCACGTGAGAAGTATAGCTTGTCTAATTTAAAACGACGCACCCTACCACCGCATTTTACGCACAGGATTTATCATGCGATTTTGCCGATCGTGATGTTGCACATGATCATAGTTCACGGAATACTCGACGCTCCGAAACAGATGAAGAATCGTAATTAATATTTGCACGCGCACACATCCAAATCAACTGATTATTCAATAGACGGGCGCGTCATTTTAGCTTAGACAAGCTCAAGCCTATTTATTCTGAGAGGAGGCCTGCAGACTGGGGATTTTAAATATACAAATATTCAGTTTTAAGCAATGCAATGACAGACACGCGAGGTCAACAGCTCAGAGCCACTAGTTTTATTTGTCTATTATAAATGATAATGCTTATCGAATGACGTAAATATCATGATGACAAGGTTCTACAGCAGCCTAGAAATCAAATTATTTGACTAAACAACATACGAAGAAACTTCATCATCATCATTTCAGCCGTAGGACGTCCACTGCTAGACATAGGCCTCCCTCATTGATGCCCAATCATTACGGTTGGAAGCGACTTGCATCCACCCTAAACCTGCGGCCTTCACCAAATCGTCCGTCCATCTCGTTGGTGGACGTCCCACGCTGCGCTTGCCAGTCCGTGGTCTCCACCAGTACTTTTGGGCCCCAACGGCCATCTGTTCTGCGTGCTATATGGCCTGCCCATTGCCATTTCAACGAGCTAATCCGTTTGGACGAAGAAACTTGTTAATTTCAAAGTGAATTCTTCATCATCATCCATTCGCAAATAATTTCCGAAAAACTCCGAGGTGCGAGCCGGGATTTGAACCCACAACCCTCTGCTATGAGAGCCATCACGACGACATACATAACTACTTAATAAATAATAACTACGATATCAGCCCACGATTTCACTTGGAAGCGACGTCCCATTGAACACGTCAACGCATCCCCGCGATAATAAAAACTCCAGGAAAACAGGGTGAACGTGGATCCCCTGCTATGTCGCGCGCACGACAAAACAGCGTCATACTCGCCACGACAATAACATTGTGATAGAAACAAAGGGACGCCCGTCACAAAGCTACCTTACATACATGTCACATAACTAACCCTTCATAAATGTGTATTTTAGACTAGGTAACCCGATGCCATATTCAATAAATAAATAAATAAAAATAAATATTAGGGGACAATCTTACACAAATCGACCTAGTCCCAAACTAAGCAAAGCTTGTACTATGGGTACTAGACGACGATAAACATACTTATATAGATAATTAAATACTTAAATACATAGAAAACATCCTTAACTCAGGAACAAATATTCGTGCTCATCACACAAATAAATGCCCTTACCGGGATTCGAACCCAGGACCTCTTGCTTCGTAGGCAGGGTCACTACCAACTAGGCTAAAGCGGTCGTTGTCTAACGCACGAACGATTTTTTTCATATGAGCATGCGCGTCACCTGATGGGAAGTGCAATCCAGTTCTTCACTTATCTGTAGGCCAAGTTTCATCTAAAGCAGGTCACCTATAACCCCTTCGACGCGCTACACTTCGAACATCGACCAATGTATAGTCGGGGTAAGAAGAGGTTCGTCACTTTTCGACTCTATGTCAACGAGTTAAGGTCGAAATGTGACGAACCTTTTCTTACCCCAACTACTTACAATGAGCACGCACAATTAAAAAAAAAACACTAAAACTTTCCAGATTATTTTTAAAATAACTTGCACAATTACGTCTATTTTCTTTCAGCTTCTAAAGCTCTCTTCTTTAGGTAAAAGCTTACGATACGAACAAGTCGTCTGCAACATTGCCTTAAAAGCGCAAGTATACTAACACATAAGATAAACTACGTACATTTTAGGACGAATAAACATTTTAGTTATACTAGAATTTTATAGGTTAGGGTTAGGGTCGTTCACGCACCTTGCGCTGTACCGGCGTTTTCATACTTGGATTTCAGCTTCGCGGCAGTCGCGCGCGCATCGGAGCGAACAGAATCCGTCGCCCGCGGCGTCGTCGTCGTCGTGGTTGTAGTCCTGAAGGACAATGTCGTCGATATGGACGACGAGAACGACGAGCCGAGGCCCAGCCCGAGCGTGGTGCGGTAGCGGCGGCGGTACATGACTTCACGCGGCGAAAGCTCGGTAAAGACTGAAGCTGAGGCGTGCGCCTACGCACCCGGAAAAGCGGCCGCGATTTATTATAGTACACGAAAGCTAGACGGGTGGAAGAAAGCGGCGAGACGAAAGGTCTGGGACTCTATTTAGCTACAACGACCGCTTTAGCCTAGTTGGTAGCGACCCTGCCTACGAAGCAAGAGGTCCTGGGTTCGAATCCCGGTAAGGGTATTTATTTGTGTGATGAGCACGAATATTTGTTCCTGAGTTATGGATGTTTTCAATGTATTTAAGTATTTATTTATCTATATAAGTATGTTTATCGTCGTCTAGTACCCATAGTACAAGCTTTGCTTAGTTTGGGACTAGGTCGATTTGTGTAAGATTGTCCCCTAATATTTATTTATTTATAAATAAAATAAATAAATAAATATCACGGGACAATTCACACCAATTGACCTAGTCCCAAAGCAAGCTAAGAGAATCTATAGAAAACCTTGTACAATTTCCTACTTGACAACAGACGCCTATAATGATGTATTTTTATCTATCACATGCTCTGGAAAATTAGCTCATTTATTTAACAGCTTTTTCACGCCACTTTTCTATGTTCCGATGGCACTTTGCATTTTCCCGATATAAAACAAGGCATGTTAATCTAGAAAAGTGTAGCTTTCAATATGTAAAAGAATTTTTAAAATCGGTTCAGTAGAGATTACCCCATACATAATGTACAAACAATTGAAAATCATCTCTGCATTGATTTATTGAATCAGGCATTACTTTAGGTCCATATCAATGAACTGCAACAATTACTTTGCTCACCCGCGACCTTATGATAGCTACGTTTATAAAAGAAATGTGTGTTCATGCGTTTCCTCCACTTTCACGCTGTACGAACACACACAAATCACACAAACCCATCTATAACCACCACCAAACCACACTGACACGTTTCGAACTCAACCAGAGCTCATGTGAGTGAGCAATTTGTTTCAGTTCATTCATCTCTTCATTGACCGAGCGAAGGTTCGCAAGCATGTCTCGGTTTCAGCTTGGACAAAAATGCTTTCGTATGTCTGTCCGCCGTCCGGCTGCCCCGTTGTCTGTTCGCCTCTACAGGTCGTAATTCTGAACCGACTCTCGTAAAATTTTATGAACATTCGATAATTATAAGGGATTTTATTGACTATTGCAACAGAGGAAAATTCAAAATATCCTTAAATAATACCGACAAGTCAGCAAGGATACTTTGAATTGCCCCATAGTAGCAATAGCCCTCCCTAACTGATAAATCTATTTTTTTTTCTTTTAAATTTCTGTTTGTCAGGCAATATACCTCCGCATTGTCTCAAGTGAAAAGTCTTTGACCAGTGTGTGTTGCTAGTGATGTCTTATGGCACTGCGACGTACTCGTAGCCGCTAACAATAGGCCTCATAAGAAAGGGCGATGGAGAGGGCTATGCTCGGATCGGAGTTTCTCAGCGGGAACACATTAGATGAAATCCGCGCAAGAACTAAAGTCACCGACTTAGCTGGAAGGATTCAGACTCAGGTGGCAGTGGGCAGGACGCATCGCCCGTAGAACTGATGGCCAATGGGACCAAAAGGTTCTCGAGTGGCGTCCACGGACTGGAAAACGCAGTGTAGGTAGGCATTCAACAAACAAATTTGTATGGAAGCCTCAGTGCGCTAGTCCGTCTCGTACTTGGCGAGTTTTTTTAGAGTTAAATAAACCTATATTTCGTACTAAATACAAACTGAAATATAGATGCACAGAAAAAACCCCAGTAAAAAGACCAATGCTGGGAATCGAACCCAGGTCCTCAGCATTCCGTGCCGTGTGCCATACTCCTACACCACCACTGGTCTAGAGATTAGACACGAATTTTTCCTATACATCTTACATTTCAGTCTGCTAAATCATCACCTTATGCAGTGACAAGCGTACATCTATGTTACACCCTCTATCGAACGAAACAACGAAATATATGATTTCACGGGATGACCGTAAAAGTAATAACAGACGACCAGATGGCCTAGTGGTTAGAGAACCTGACTACGAAGCTTGAGGTCCCAGGTTCGATTCCCGTGTCGGGGCAGATGTTTGTATGAAAAATACGAATGTTTGTTCTCGGGTCTTGGGTGTTTAATATGTATTTAAGTATGTATCTATCTATATAAGTATGTTTATCCGTTGCCTAGTACCCATAACACAAGCTTTGCTTAGCTTACTTTGGGACTGGGTCAATTGGTGTGAATTGTCCCGTGATATTTGTATTTATTTTTAATAAAAAAATGAAGTTGAAATAATAAATACAAAAAGATACTTCATAGCTAACTTGTTTAAATAAACCTGTTGTTTTTACATGTGGGTCACGGCACACACCTCGTAAACAGTTGCGCAGGCGACACTGATGAGAAAATTACGCGCGTTCAATTGGGGACGAGCAGATTTAGTAGAGTACCTGTGACACTTTGGCGTCTTTCTAGTGTATTTCTACCACCTATGCCGGTAGTACGACCCTGTGCAATGTCCATTTTACACAAAGTCCACAAGGTAATTCATAACGGACAGGGATGGTTGGAAACAATTCCGATTCGCCATTAGCGATCCCTAGTCTCAAATAGGGTACTGTGTTAAAAAAATTAGTTGTGTTAAAATGATTTAGATGTATGTAATTTAATAACATTCTAGATCTGTTTGAAAAAAATATGAGCCTCGTTGAGTTTCTCGTCGGATTCTTCTCAACAGGGGTTTTTTTCCGAACCGATGGTAGATTCTTCGATTTCTATATTAGGGGTCATCCATAAATTACGTCACACATTTAGGGGGGAGGGGGGGGGGGCAAGCGATCTGTGACAATAGAACAAAATAATGGCGATTTTCATAGTAATAAGTGTGACAAGGGGGGGGGGGCGAGGGGTCCAAATTGATCGAAATTTGTGTGACGTAATTTATGGATGGCCCCTAATTGCTTGTTATATTCGTACAGACACCGACAGACATAGGCCGTGCCACAAAATAAAAAGATACAGAAGTCAATCAAGTGTATGTACTTCACTTTTCATACCTACGCTCGGCGGTCGCTCTAGGGTTGTCAATTATGGCACATGCACATAAAACTTATCGTGATAGTGGCACTCGTATCTAGTTGTTTGAATTATTGTTGATATTCAAACGGGAAGAATGGTAATATAAAATAATAATAATAATAATAATAAAGGCGTAGGGACGTGACGACCCCATCGCCCGCTGGTGTTGTGGTGTCTGTCACCAGCGCAGTCAGTCAAAAGGCGTAGGGATGTGACGACCTCATCGCCCGCTGGTGTTGTCGTGTCACCAGTGCAGTCAGTCATCGCAGGGCGGCTTGTGGCGAGCTGTTGGTGCGTAGCGACACCACGCACCCGAGACCTCCAGGGGTACACATACACACATGCGCTTATACACACACTCACACAGTTACACACCCACCCCGCCTCTAGTTTGCCTTTATTGGCCGCCTAGAGTGGAGCGCAAGAGCTAAATGCTCAAAGGATGGATGTGTTTGGCCGTAAGTGGCGAGTTGGCATTTTGAAGTTTAAAGTCCAGGAACACCTCTCCATCCTTAGCCGTTCACACCAATGTTGCCGCCTCGTTGCCCCGAGCGGGCAATAGTTTGAGGGGCCCATTTAGTGAGTGGCGAGTCACCGCCTACCAAAAGTTCAGTTTATGAGATATTGAAATGGTAGGTGTCCGTTATCTCACTCCATAGCCCGGTAATCCTGTCCACAACATCCCAACCCCATAGCCAATTCCATGTCGCTTCCTACCTGGCAATAGATTGGCTACTGTGGAGGACTGTCCGCTAGCACATCCTCATGGTGTATTAGGGGATAGACCTCCATAGTTGCGCCCATCTCATTTATATTATATGGTACCAAAGGCCTCTTCATGTTGGCTTCGGCCCCATGAATGCCTTTCAAATGACCGGGTCCCCATGTGCTCGTGATCGGAAATCCGTACCAACATAATAATAATAATTAAAATACCTACCTACAAAATTTTGCGTTTGTCAATTTTCACTAGAAAATCCCTAATAACTTCTAAACGGATTATCCTAGTTACACAATTTCCATTGTCCTATCGGTTTTAGACCTAAACCTATCTACACAAGGCCTCTTACATCTTGACAGATGATTTAAGCAGCGTCTATTTGAGAGAGGCAACGCCGTTCGTGACTGTAAAGTCCGATCCGAGAGCGGCACGTTCGCCCGCATTTTTGGCACCTATCTAATGACACTAAAAACAACACAATATCTATACAAACAAAAAAAACATGTTTTCAACTTACGTAATATTAGTGGCGTGAATTTACCTTACAAAAATGTAGTTAGGTACTTACTTCGTTTATATTGATTCAAAATAGGAAACTATTATTACTTTGGGAGTCGGGGCGAGGTGCTTACCTACCTACCTAACTATTCTATGTAACGTTAAAATGAACCATCGAAATACAAGCAGATACCTACTAAACTTACCTCTCTGAAACCACTGGTAGCTTAAAAAACGACCATTCACCGTTTAGGGTTGAATTTAAACAACCGTCCATTGAACAGTTATATTATAATAACTTTTTTTTTGTTGCTCCATTATTGCACTCGAGAAATTCCACAGACGCGCGACACAAAATAAATAGGTACGCGCGACCACAGCGCGCGCCTCGAAAAATTCCACAGACGCGCGACCACAGCGCGCGCCTCACACGGATGGCAATCGCGCTCGGACTGATCCGAACTGATCCGAGACATCGTGTCTGTGAACAGTGTCTATGTGTGCGTTGCTCGAGCGCACTTTGTATGTAGATTTACTTCTGTACCTTTTTATTTTGTGGCCGTGCCGTCCGTACTACGTCTGCGCGGAAAGGATATTTGTCGGTGTCTGATACGGCACGTGTCTGACACGCTCGTTGTTTGTAGATATGAATCGACCTTAACCAGTTCACGTACTACCACTGCATATAACGTAAATATATGCTTCATTCGTAACTGCGTATATGATCATGGAAAACATGATAGAAAAGTGAAAATAATTTCGGCAGATAAAATAAGTTTTCAATATTATTTGGGAACTTCACAGACATCATTGAATTGTTTTGCAGGCGTTTTTTTTTGCAAGTTTTCCTTCGCCGCAAACCTCATGGCAAATTTCAAATGTAATTTCGCACATAAACTCCGAAAAACTAAGGAGGTGCGAGCCCGGACGTGAACCCATGACCATCTAGGACTGTGTTGTCTATTTTAGGTTCCCATCCGATTACCGCACACCGACGTTACCGAACAACGACCAACCGATAGTGTCTTTCTCAACCTCGACATTGGCAGAATCATCGATAGTATCGATGGAGCTATATTTTTAAAAATTGAAATAGAATTGACGCCATAGGCCAAACCACGGCTGTATTCTTAGTGACCACATAGAAACGGCGTTGAGGGCCGACATCTTAACAAAAGTATCTTATTTTGTTTGCCAATTGGGATGTCCCAATTTTTGACAACGTATAATAAGTTAAGTATGAAGTATCTTTTTCTATTTATTTTTTATTTTCTTCAACTTCATTTTTTTTTATTACTTTTACGGTCATCCCGTGAAACCATATATTTCAAACTAAATACAAACTGAAAATATAGATGCACAGAAAAAACCCCAGAAAAAAGACCAATGCTGGGAATCGAACCCAGGTCCTCAGCGTTCCGTGCTGCGTGCTTACCCCTACACCATCACTGGTCTCCAGACCACCACTGACACAGACACACACACACACACACACACACACACACACACACACAGACTGGTGGTAGACCAGTGATGGTGTAGGGGTAAGCACGCAGCACGGAACGCTGAGGACCTGGGTTCGATTCCCAGCATTGGTCTTTTTTCTGGGGTTTTTTCTGTGCATCTATATTTTCAGTTTGTATTTAGTTTGAAATATAACGTATAATAAATCGAAAACCGTTTGGAGAAATAGGCTTTGTGAAGCGTTCTTAGAAATCAGATTCCAAAAATATGATAAAATGAATTAAATAAAGAAAATTTAAGTGATGACCTTCATTTGACCCCTGCAGTGAATCGTCACAAAGGAAGGTATAAAGCAGGTCTACACTCTAAAGCAAATTGACAGTTTGAAATGTTGCTGTCCTGCTTATAACAGCAAAGAGTGACAAAGACAGAACTTTAATCACATGATGCGCACCTGGCTTTAAACAGTTGTCATTTATCGTTAAGTCCGAAATGTATACGAGTATTTCCAATGTATTTTTACAAATTTAATTATTAAATTACTACGTTATAAGTAAATATAAAAAATTTAAATATCAGATTTTAATAAAAAATATCTATTTACTATCACACCATTTAACAAACAGGAATAATTTAACCTAAAAGAAGAGAAATAAATAAAACTATATTTTGTCATGGTTCATTTAGGACCCTAAGCCGTACTTGTACTTATTATTGACAGTGACAAGACAAATCAGAGGCCCTACCACGAAGTGCATAATTCGAACTTCGTTTTGTGCAGTCCCGCTCACGCTAATATGATTTGACACGAGAGTGAGAGGGATAATACGATACGAACTTCGATTTTCGAATTTCGTAGTAGCGCCTCAGCAGTGCCACAGATTATGTTATGTACGACTTGAATTTTTCTAGGTAATGGAACGTGGCTCTCTCACTGTGACGTCATCAAACGTATTTCTTAAAAAAATTATAAAAAATTAAATACTCAACCAAATTCAAAATCGATGAAAATGGTATCTTAAAATATCCTATTCTTTCCAAATAAAATATAAAAACTATAGGTTATTTTTTTTGGTGCATCCCAATTCACAAACAGTCAAACCTTTCGCACAAGGGCCGTGACTAATGACGTGCGCAAAAGCAACCAACATACTCATTGTTTTACTGAAACGCAGAAATGTGTTCCAAAAAAAAACATTACGCTCAAAAACAAGATAAGGCTTATCATTTTATCTCGCACCACCTTGTTGTTACTGGTTTTTATAACTACACTTACATCTGCTGATTGTCAGTGTGATGACTAGACCCATGTGTTGTTAAACTGCATTAGGAATTCAAAGAACAAGTTTTTGTTAAAAATTTCATTTTCATTTTCATTTTAATTTTTTTTTTTGAATTTTGATTGATTAACATCAAGCAGTGATGAAATCATCAATCAAAAAGAGTTTGTTTTAAACAAGTCACAATGGTTTAATTGCTGTTTAATTCCTGCAAAATTCTTACAAATATTATTAATGGGAAAATAACTGTGTCTGTTTGTTACCTCTATAATTTGGATAAAAAAAATATGCAGCCATGCAGAGGACACAGAATTTTTGTCATGGAAAATTGCATAGTTCCCACAAGACAATGATAAACAAATTCTTAGCAGATGGTGTGAGAATATATAATATCATAAATCACTTTGAAGAAAGGACCCTATTCTACATAAGTGTTTTGAAAAACTCTCGAGGTACAAGCCCAAGATTAAATCCAGAACCGTGTTTCATCAGCATCATCATTCATTTCAGCCGAAAGACATCCACCTCTGAACATAGGCCTCCCCCAAGGCTCACCAAACAGGTCGGTCCTGCGCCATCCGCATCCAACACGTTCCCGCAACCTTAACCAGGTCGTTGCTCCATCTCGTTGGAGGCCTACCTACACTGACTCTGGCAATTCCTCGAGCTATGTTGGTGACTTTAGTTCCTGCGCGGATTTCATCATTTCTAATGTCGAGGGGTGAAAGGCTAATGGCGTTAAGCGACACTGTGGGCGATATTGAGTTATATACATATTCGGAATCAGCAAATTTTTCCGCGTCGTTTGAGCCGGGTTTCACGTCAATCAGAGCTATTTTTTGTCGCTTGATGCAAATAGATTTTGACGCTGTTTTTCACTCCACTGCTGACTGAAGCAACACAAAAATGAGCTATTATCTTAACACGTTTGACTTGAGCTATATAAAAATACTATGGCAATGACTTAAACCGTTTATCCTTTCTCGTCGTGGAAGCCAAATGGTTTTTAAAGCTTTTTTCCATATTCTATTTCAAAAGCTGATGGTTGGTTGAATTACTTAGCTTGCTCCGTAATGCACAAATAGATGTCGCTTAATGCAAGTAGCCTGTGACCGAAATGTATGAAATTAGTCGCTTAAAGCAAATGTCTTTCCACAAAAATATAAGAAACTTGTTGCTTGAATCAATTAGCCTGCAACAAAAATAAACAAAACACGTCGTTTGAATTATTTGGCCTTAAGTCTATTTTACCTTAACAAAGCTACTTAAAGCAATTAGCCTTTCTCCAATATTAGGTGAACTGGTTATTTAAATTATTATTTCTTGTATTATTTTAAAAGAAAGCTGTCACATAAATTAAGACATAAAGAATATTTTTGTACTTGAATCGGGTTTCTTTCACTACAATGAGTAAGTAATGTGCGTTCAGCAAATATGTTTTACTATAACAGCAGTTGATCAACGTCGTTTAAGACCAACCTAAAATGTTTTTGTAATCTAAAACCTACTCGCGAATAGTAGATGTGCGCTCGCGCCGGGGTGGTTCAGTCGGTCCCATATCGTCAGGGAGATTTTTTGGTGATAGTGAATAGCCTCTAAATCTTACAAAATCAGTCTCAACCTAAAGTTTAATTACGTTTAAGTCTCTTTCTTATACAAGATTATTTTTTAGTACGTCAAAATTATTAGTTTCTTAAATACTAATAATTGTGTTTTTGTTAAGTTTTGTTATAGTTGGCTGACTGAGGTAATGATTATAATAAAAAAAAAATAGTTTCTAAAATACTGATAATTGTATTTTTGTTAAGTTTTGTTACAGTTGGCTGACTGAGGTAATCATTGTCGGTAATAAAAAATATTTTTTCACGTCATTTTCTGCATTTTATTCTCTATCTTATTTTTTTTTGTTTTCTACAACGTTCATGTTGATAGTTTTAATATTGGTTTCAAACACCAATCTCAAATAAAATTCTAAATTACCGGGATTTAAATTAATACGACCAGAATAATGATCGTTCCATAAGCTACTTTTCCTGCTTTTAAAAACTAATGGAACGGGACTTTGAGCATATTAGCCGTAATCTATTGCACTCGTAACAAGGCAGTTAAACCTTTTAGCTTTACACGAAAACTACAGTTACAATCCTCTTAAGTCATTTAGCCTTGCGCTAATTTTCCTAGTCGTTGTTTCTTAAATCATATAGTTGTATTCCAAAAAAGACTTGAAACATTGTTTAAGTCGTTTTTCCTTGCTCTAAAAAATAAGAGGTAGAAGAATTTTTGACTCAAGCAACACTTATTTCGTTATCCTCTCGTTTTATTAAATGAATATACTAAACATCAGAAGTGGTATTAAATTCTAAGAAAAACTGTGTATTTATAATCAAAATCAGTTAAGAAACTCAAAAACTACGAATTTTTTTCTATTTTTTAAAACTTTATATCGCTCTCCTGTAAAGTTACAAAAATGTCGCTTAACGCCATTAGCCTTTCACCCCTCGATGTGATCCCACAAAGAAACTCCAAGCATAGCCCTCTCTATCACCCTCTTGAGTCACATTGAGCTTTCTTATGGGGCATATATATCATCATTAGCGGCCACGTCTCAGTGACATAAGTTCATCACTGGCAAAATACACCCTCAGTTTCCGAGACCTTAAGTCAAAACAACCACCGTGACTGACATCATCAATTGTAAAAGTATGCAATCCGTGAATTTATTAATTTATTTATTTATAGGTTATTTAGTTAAATTTTTCAAAAATATTGTTCTGTACTTGGTAAAATGCAAGATACAAATTACGCTTGCTTATTGCAAGTTCAAAGTGTTCTTTTATTTGTATATGTATGAATATCTGGCTCATATTCTTAGGTTGCTATTTATGGAACCCCAAAGGCCAGACTGTAAACAGACTTAATTTACAGCTAACACAAAGAACAAAGGACTTGTTGAGGCAGGTCAATTATCTCAAGTGTTTTCATTTTCATTACAATCTGAAGTGGTTATAACATTTCAACAATTTCGTGAGCAAAAAAGTTAAGTTATGTAAGGTTAACTTAATTATGTTTGCTTATAAAAACACATGGATCATGTAGAGAAAAATTAAATTATAGTGAAAAAATATAGATAACTCATGTCTATGATCGAGTTAAGCTCAACATGTTTTTTTTTCACTATGAGTGAGTCTTAGGGTAGTTTCATGTTCAAAAAATTTGTTACGGATATATCCATTAGAGGTGGAATATTTCTTTTAAACTTTAACCCTTTAACGGGCAAGACTGAATAAAATCGTCAATTCAAGCCTCATCTCCAATCTTAAGTCCTAAAAATTTTGTACAAGAAGAAAATGCAAAAAGATGATTTTATAGAGGGAGACCTTTTTTGAGATTGTTGCCCTATAAAGGGTTCCATCAATATTCATTTCAATGCCTATGTTTAAAAAATAACTTTAATGTATGGAAGGAAAAAAATACCACTCTTGCACTGAGTACTGACAGAGTTGTGTTTAGCAGTAAAGTAAAAAATAAGTTACATAAAAATAATAGTAAAATACTAACTTTTTGTCTAACTGCATACCAAATTTCAAGTTAATCTAATCAGTAGAATTGAGTGACATTGGACCAGTAAGGTTTAACAAAAACAAACAAAGCAAGTTACTTACCTTTTGAACACCACGCATCATTTTTGTTAGGAACAAAATTGATTCTTATGCGGATGCAGGTAGGTTTAATTTTGTATTACTGTATTGTCGTCTATAGCCGACGCTGGCGTTCAAAAGGTTAAAATCTTGTAAAACAACTTGCCACAAAGAAATTGCACTTGTTCATTAAGCACCACAGTTAAGTACATACCATTAATGGACCAGATATGTGATGGCAGGGAGTGAGCAGCGTAGACGCGTCCAAGGGCGAGCGCGGCGCCGGGTCCCGGGCCTGCTTCCTCGTTGGAGCTGGAGTCCGTGTCCGGGCTGGCCGCCGCCGAGGCCTCGTAGCTCGCCGAGTTCGGCGGGATCGCGATGGCCTCGTGCGACGCGTGCAGGTCCGGCACCGAAGACAGAGACCGCGCCCGCTGCCGGTCGCTCGACACCTGGATCCCCGGGATAGCACGCAGCAAACTGAACCCGGCACCCCCCGACACGACATCGCTGCTCGAGCTCGTGGAAAATGTTCTAGCCCGTGGACTCTGCCCCCCGTTGGCCGTGCTCGCCTTAGCACCCATCGCTGCACTGAGTTACGCAAAAACACCTGTCACAACACAGAGGTTTACTCACGAGCACTCGCGGACCGCTACGCCCGCGGCGGCGGTACACATCGTACGCGAAACTTTATACGCGGCCGATTATGCGCGTAACGACACTATTGTAGGGAAGGAGCGGCCCTTCGCGAGGTAAACAGCGATGCATGTGCGGTGCCTCTTGCTTTCCTGCAAAATTTTGACAGTTCTGCCCGATTCGCCACACACCACAGATGCAGTTTGTGATTACATGACATATTGAATGCGTACTTACCGATTACACGGCACCAGAAAAAAAAAGAACGGAACTATTTGACATAGAAAGGCAATGCTGCCAACAGCGCCTTTGCAATGTAACCAGTCGATGCTTTATCTGTTAAAAATGACACATTCAGCACTTGTCACGTCAACTTTTCGTGGAAATACGAAAATAATATTGGTAAAACTGTGATTTTACCGTTGTTCAACGTAAATAACATAAATAACAGTAGTAAGTGAAACGTTTCAAACATGAACTCTGCAACCGTGAGTATCAAGAGCAAAGAAACCCTTTAGATAGGCTGTTAAATTGGCAAAAGTTTACCATGTATTAATTGTGATTCTTTCATTTATTTACTTTTATAACGTAAACTAGTAAGAGCTATTATAATTTGCACGTTAACGATTAACTAGTGTTCTTTTACATTGTTTTATAAGCCTATTTGCAGTTAAAATAGTAACATAAACCATAGTAACTTACTATCACAATTCACCACCAAAGTCAAAGTAATCTCCTCCATAATACAAATTTAAGTAGTTATAGTCCGTCTGACTCCATTACTCGCATGAAAAAAAGAAGCAGATGCTGATATTTTATTTATCAAAGATCTTTAATTAATTAAGTAAGATCTTCGATGCCTTTCGTCACACTTTAGTCAATCACAGGTCAGTTTTACGTAAAGAAAATGTAACTAAGACCTTTAATAAATGTAATACCAGCTCAATAGACAAAGAAAGCTACTTTTTTATTTTGTGACTGTAGAATAAATCCATTCAGCCACATTATCATTTAACCATTGAGTTTGTATGCCTTCACTAGTGCTTTGCACGGCTTGGCCTGTAGTTGTGACGCTATTACAGCCAGGTGTGCCCCAGGTGCCGCTGCTTGACGATGACACCATCGCGTTTGGGGAAGAAGACAATGCCGGAAAGAAATTCATGTTAGTATTTTCATTTGTATAATAATAATTTAGCTACAAAATGTTGCCATATCATGTAGAGTAGAGCTGAAGATATACTTGATTAATATCAACAATATAATCAACCCTTGCCTTGCTTTCGAGCCTAGGTCTATGTTCAGCAGTGGATGTCTTTTGGCTGGAATGATGATGAATCTACCCTCTGACTTTTTGTTTTTGATTCTGTTATGGCAGAATGCCCTATCCCATAGGAATTTAATCTGCCCTTATTCCTTGTCTACATTATAAAGGACATTTCAGTAAAATTTCAGCTTTCTTTATCCAAGGGTTTAGTTAGGCTTAGAGTTAATGAGTCAGTCTCACTAACTTGTAGATAGTATCATTGAATAAACTTGGCAAGAGTGTGTTTCCAGTTCTTCATGACGTAGTGATAACAGAGATAGATTTTAAGACATTGTATTATGTTGGTTTGAACTTTAGTCAAATAAATACAAATGTAACTACATAAACGTAAAACTGTAACAGAAGGTATGTTTCTTTCTGTATAATTGGTTGTCTGGAAGAGATCGCTTTTTAGCGATAAGACCACCTAGTGTCTGCTTAAATTTTTATTTTTGTAATGTCACTGTACTGTTTTTGGTGTTCAATAAAGAATATTTCTATTTTGCCTAACCGGGGGTTGTACCTCGCCTAGCTGCCTAGCAAAACTACCACAAAGTAATTAATTCTGCTACAGTAAATATTTGTTTTCATTTAATTAAAATTAAATTTCTGCCATTGAAATAAATTGATACAGGGTGACCTGGATCTGTGCCCTAAATAAAAACCTGACATCATGTTCTTTTCCTCTTTTTAGGGTTCCGTAGTCAACTAGGAACCCTTATAGTTTCGCCATGTCTGTCCGTCTGTCTGTCTGTCTGTCCGCGGCTAAGCTCAGAGATCGTTAGTACTAGAAAGCTGTAATTTGGCATGAATATACACCGTGAAATTTTAGTGGTTGTTTTCCCGAAACGAGGTGATTTAGTTTCGATTGTACAATCGATTTATAATTACTATTTTGACTGGAGTCAAAAATTCAATTGTGAAAAACGAACGTCGAAAATGACCGCAAACCAATAGTAACGCTTTGTTGGTACAAGTAGCGTACGATCGTACGATAGGTTAGGTACCAACGAAGCGTTACTATTGGTTTGCGGTCATTTTCGACATTCGTTTTTCACAATTGGATTTTTGACTCCAGTCAAAATAGTAATTATAAATCGATTGTACAATCGAAACTAAATCACCTCGTTTCGGGAAAACAACCACTAAAATTTCACGGTGTATATATTAATCACGCCAACAAAGTGGTAAAATAAAAAAAAATAAAAAAATTTTTTTTAGGGTACCTCCCATAGACGTAAAGTGGGGGTGATTTTTTTTTCTCAACTAACCCTATTGTGTGGGGTATCGTTGGATAGGTCTTTTAAAACCATTGTGGGGTTGCTAGCATGATTTTTCTATTCAGTGGTCTGTTAAAAGTCAAAGTCGAAGTATCTTTATTTGTCAACATTGGTGGTTACAATATACACAAGGTGTTACAAAGTAATGCGAAATATTCAACTTTAAAGTGAAAATTTTCGTTAAAATCGACCGTCCCCCACCTCTAAAATCTAAACTGCTGGGTGGAAAAATTTGAAAAAATTCAGAATGGTAGTAAATATTATTTAAAAGCGATAAAAAGCGATTAAGAAAGCGATTAAGAATTTCGGGGGTGTCGGTTGGATGCGACGTGGTTCAATTGGTAGAACACCCGTTGGGGCGCATACCCAGGAGACGTGGGTTCGAATCCCACCGGCGCACCCGAAAAACTTTTTCGCTTTTAAATAATCTTATATTCGGTGAGCAGCCGTACTGCTAATAAAAATAAAAATATTTGGTAGTAAATATATCAAATTTACTAGGAAAATTATAGCGGCTAAGATTGCTTGGAAATTATTTGCAGTTTAAGAGTAAATAGTAGCCTGAGGTATAAAACATACCTAAACTTGGATGATTCTGTACACATACGAAATCCTTAGAAAAATATTACTTGATTTTTTCGTAATGGCTACGGAACCCTACCTTGGGCGTGTCCGACACGCTCTTGGCCGGTTTTTATTTTATGAGAGGGAGGCATATGAGCAAGCAGGTCATCTGATGGAAAATGATCATCACCAACCATAAATATCAACAACTCAAAAGAGTCACTGATCTGTTGCCAGCCTTTAAATATGGAGAGGGAAAGGGGAGGAGGAGGGGGAGAGATATTGGGCCCCCAGCGCTCTCACTGACCGTATGAAACACGAAAGTCCTGCTGCTTCACGCCAGTGTTCTGTGACAGGGGTGGTACTGCTCCGGACGAGCTGTCCCATTCTTGATGCCGCGGGTAGCTACTACATGGCTCTACCACTACGAAAACTTTTTTTATACTCTAGCCAAAACATGGTATATTGTTATTCCAGCCACCCGTACATTGTGTTCTTCCACTTGGTATTCCGCTGCTCAGCCATCGTGGTGTACATACTGTGCGGCTGGTTCTCAGACTCCTTCATTGCCAGCTTCGTGCTGGTCATCTTGTTGCTCTCCGCAGACTTCTGGAGCGTCAAGAATATCACTGGTAAGTGCCATCATCTAGTCATTACATGCTATTTGGGTTTAGTAATGTTTCGGCGAAAAAATATTTCGCAAAATGATTCATTTGTCAACTGTTTATTTTTTCTGAAACTGTCAACTTATTCAGCATTGTTATAAAACAATCCTAACCTAACCTAACCTACAGGATAGTCCTGAAATATATCCTGAATAGTTTACACAGTTACCAAATGAAATGAGTCATTTTGCGAAATAATTTTCGCCAAAACGGCGGTACCCGGCTATTTGATTTACGTAGGTAAGGTAAGGATAAAAACCAATGATGCGAATTGGTGTTGGTTGGGTGAAAGGTCTACGACAAAGAGTGATTTATAGTCCGACAAGCTAGTGCACGGCTCTCCGCGGAACCCTGTCGCAGTCAGCATTTGCCACACTTATTAAAAACAATCTCCTTAAGGACAGCAGAGGCTCCCTGCGACAGGGTTCCGCCGAGCGCCGCGCACGAGCTTGTCAAGGTATAGGTTTAGGATGAGGGAACCACATGGCAGTAACTTTATAATCCCGTGTCCCGGGATATTTACTATTTATATTTATTTATGAGGTTGATTTTGGTGATAGAAAGTAAAATTAAACATATTTTGATAAATCATTGATTTTTAATTCAAAAAATCATTTTAATTAAATTGTGATTTAATTCAAAATGATTTAATCATGCCAACTTTGATTCCAGGTCGCCTACTCGTGGGGCTACGGTGGTGGAACTACGTAGATGACGACGGCAAGTCCCACTGGGTCTTTGAATCCAAACAGGTACAGGTAAACATCATTTTATCCTACTATTGTTAGAAATTCGAAAGTTTGTAAGTATGTTTGTGTATACAGGGTGATTCAGGAGTCATGAGCAGAACCGGCCCCAAAATCGCAAAAAAAGCATCTATTCAAGAGTGAATTGATTGCTTATTTATTTGATTTCTTGGCTTGTCCCATTATGAAAGTATGTATGTATGTAAATACTTTATTATACATAAAACACAAAAATAATACAAAACAAAAAGAGTACAAAGGCGAACTTATACCTAAAAGGGATCTTTTCAAGCTAACCTGTTACTTGTCTGAAAGTTATTCAGTTTGGCTCTCCTTATCATCCCTTTCACTCCTGCTCATGACTCCTGAATCAGCCTGTATGTGTTTGTTACTCTTTTACGCTAAAACAACTGGACAGATTTAGATGCAATTTATTAGGTCTGGATCCCGGGAATAATGTGTGAGCTACTTCTATTCTGTCGGGATCGGGATTTACGCATGTAAAATCTAAAACAACACAAGAGATTTTTTTATCATTATATTAACTCGGTTGTCTGTCCGTCCGTCTGTCACAGGGCTTTCTCTTGAACCGTAATAACTAGACACTTGAAATTTTCATCGTTTTCGTATTACTGTTGCCGTTATAACAACAAATACCAAACATAAAATAAAATTGAAAGGGAGTCGTCATTCAGGAAACCTGTTTTTTTTTCAGCGTTTTTAACTTTTTTATACTCAATGGCATGAACTAGACTAGATGCTTGAAACAAATACAAAATAACGTTATTTTCTGTTTTTAACCAGTTTGCGTTTGCAAAAGGGATGAATAAATTCAAGTGAGGTGAAGGTTTATTTTATTTTGTCGGCAGAACCGCGTGAACCGCAACGAGAGCCGTCTGTTCTGGCTGGGGCTGATCCTGTGCCCTCTCATCTGGGCCACCTTCTTCCTCATGTGCCTCTTCACACTCAAGTTCAAGTGGATGGTAAGGGCGGGAACCTGCGAATATGCTCTCACGGTCAAAAAATTAGGCCCACAGTTCACCTAAAAAATAAAAAATAAATGAAAAATATTAGGGGACAACCTTACACAAATCGACCTAGTCCCAAACTAAGCAAAGCTTGTACTATGGGTACTAGACGACGATAAACATACTTATATAGATAAATAAATACTTAAATACATAGCAAACATCCATAACTCAGGAACAAATATTCGTGCTCATCACACAAATAAATGCCCTTACCGGGATTCGAACCCAGGACCTCTTGCTTCGTAGGCAGGGTCACTACCAACTAGGCTAAGGCGGTCGTTAAACCTTTCATACAAAGGACGTCACTTTAATGTCTTGGTCCTCCACTAGGCGGTGCTTTGGCGGTGATCTGATGATGGCTACTTCGAGCTTTGATGAAGGACATTCAGAGTTCCTAAGATACCCACCTGATTGAATCTGCGTTTAACACGGAAATTATACATAAAATAAAATAAAAAATATCACGGGACAATTCACACCAATTGACCCAGTCCCAAAGTAAGCTAAGCAAAGCTTGTGTTATGGGTACTAGGCAACGGATAAACATACTTATATAGATAGATACATACTTAAATACATATTAAACACCCAAGACCCGAGAACAACCATTCGTATTTTTCATACAAATATCTGCCCCGACACGGGAATCGAACCCGGGACCTCAAGTTTCGTAGTCAGGTTCTCTAAGCACTAGGCCATCTGGTCGTCGTTTATGTTCAGAAAAACATCTAAAATGGCAATAAAATGAGTGAAAATCAAAGTGCTGATACAAATTCTCTCGCTGTGGTGTGAACTGCTTGTTGAATCAGTTTTGTATGTTGGGAACTCTGGACCACCATTATCGATGCTCTGGATATCCATCATCAGATCTCAACCGGGGCACCGCCCTGGTGGAGAACTAACGCATCAAAGTGGGGTCGTTTGTATGAAAGGTGGACTGTGGGCCGAATTATTTGACCGTGAGTGTATCTACTCTGTCTATTTGTATCCTCATGACTGAAGTTCTTGGTCATCAGCGGATTGTTTTATGGAGATAGCTTGGACCCTGAGAATATAACAAAGGACATTTTTTGTCACGGAAAATTGCATATTTAGCTATAAACGGATTTTTCGCAGACAATATGCCAGCTAGTTAGCAAATAAATGTACTCGATAATATTTAGCGTATTTGTTAGTCTTTGCATGAATTCCACGTTAGGTACATCTTAAAGAGACGGGGTGATGTAGGGCCGTGGAATTCGACGAAACTGGGGACCGTTAATCAAATAGTTAACTTCGTTAATTCGTTACTGATGAGATTATACCATAAAATCTTTATATCTTCGAAGTTTTAACGAAAGTTAAAGTTATTCGTTAACCCGTTAACACGCGTCAGAAATTGAATGTTTTATGTCGTTGCGTTAGCACCGGCGAGACAGACGTTTCGTTTCACTCTCGGCACGCGCTTCGCCGCTCTAATTTTGTCTTCCTTGTTTTGCATAGTAGTTTGTACCTATAGTGCCAACTGGCCCAAACGTATGTCTCAGAACGTACTGGTCTATGTAGCTACCAGTCTACGTCGCTACTGGTCTGAGTAGCATCTAGCCATAACCATTTATAAGGCCAGCTGTGTTTTAGACCTACTGCTTAGACCATTAGCGAGGTAGACTGGTAGCTACTTAGACCAGTTGCAGTTTAGACGAGATGCGTTTTAGACTAGCAGCGTTTTAGGCCGGTTACCGCTAGGACTAGATGCGTTTTAGACGAAATAATACTAACCCCACAACGAAACTTTTTCCAGTCAGACAATTTGTATGATTATAGATTAACTACCATTTAACGTGAGGCTACTATAGGACCTTATCATCTACACTTCTACATCTACACTAATATTATAAAGAGGAAAGATTTGTATTTTTATATGTAACGAATAAACATAAAAACTACTGGACCGATTTCAAAAATTCTTTTGCCGTTAGTAAGCTACATTATCACGGAGTGGCATAGGCTACTTTTTACCGCGGGAAAATACCTTTTCCTACGGGAAAATTAATTTATCGCGGGCGAAGCTGCGGACGGAAGGCTAGTACTAAATAATTTTATTCTGTAAATAGTAGGTACTGGATTAACGATTTACGGACTTGAGGAAAGTTAACGTAGTTCAACGAGTCCGTTGACATTTTTAAAATTAACAAGTTTAATTCGTTAGTTGACATTTTAACTGCGTTAATTAACGATTATCGGTCTTGAACTGGATTTCAAGTAATCATTTGGTTGGATTCTGCAATTCTCTTTTCTGCCACGTGTCTATAAAAGTCCATGGTAAAAATAACAGCTTTCTAGGTCATGCTCGTAATCGTAATCTTAATTTTCCACAGCTCCTAGTGATGATCGCGCTGACACTCACAGGCGCTAATCTCTACGGCTACATCAAATGCAAGTTCGGGGCCAAGGAAAACCTCTCATCAGCCACCACAGACTTCGTCAGAAAGCAGATACTGCAGAATGCAACCTCTTTTATGTTCGCCCAGCCCTCCCCGCCAAACGCGGCCAGTACTGGCGTAGTGTAAGATCGGCGGTTGGTTGAGCCAAGTTCCTGCTAGATATCGATTTTGGGTTAAGTTAGGTAAGACTATGCAAGAGAAAGAGCGGTACAATACGTGTGTGTTAAAGCAAGATCGATAGACTAGAGGATTTTTGTTCCTCTATGAGCTTGTAGGGCATTTTTAATTTAGTGTACAATTTTTTTTAAATGAGGAAATATTGGGCTTATTCAAAATCACAAGTACTATTCATTTTCATAAAAGTGACCTTATTTTTTGATTCAGTTTCGCACCTTTTTTTCTTGCAGTTTATATGACTTGTCATAAAAAATTGTATGGTAAATTAGAATATTTTTTTAATCATCAAAATCAATAGCGCTCTTGATTCTGAGTAAGATATCTCAAAAATACCTCATTCATTCATTTACGTTTTAAATTGAAAATGCCCCGTAACAACCATAAAATGAAGTCACCAAGGGTAGAGATGGTTTTTGAACTTCACAGACAGATTTAAGGCCACACATCACAGAGCGAGGCGCTGACGGAGCCACCCCAGCGCGTTGTATAACACTGAATCATATACGCTGCGTCGCACTGCCAGTGTGTCCCCGTATATATGATCTAGCGTTATAGAACGCGCTGAGCACGCTCCGTCGGTGTCGCACGAACGCCCCGCGCTGCAGTCTGTGGAAGGCTTTAATTGAAATTTGGTATTAGCGCAAACGTGTTCATAAAATTAATTACTAAAATTTACATTAATTTAGACTTGTAAAAATTTAATGACCCGGAACACTAGGAAAGAATAGAAGTTAAATGAGGGCGCCACTCTCGTCTTATTGTTACATTTTCGTATGAAAACTATTAAAAATCCTGTTTAGTTCGTGTTTTTTTTTATATCGTAATAAATATTTACTTTTATTTGCTGTTAGAAAATTTGTGAACGAGAAATCATCTTTACAAGTAATTGTTATTTTGTTAAAAGAATTCCTATTACTTAAGTATTTTATTTATTTAAATATGTAAGTTAAATAAAAATTGCGATTAAAGCAATCAATTAAGATATTATTATGTTTATTTTATGTCCATGATTTCGTGTTGATGTGCTACTTGTAATATTATAGGTCTATAAGATATACATAACATAATTATTATAGTCAGCATTGTCATGTCAACTTGTCATATTTATCATTCCATTTCAATATACTTTACTTTTTGTGACTGACTGCATAATAAAAAAAAGTACCAACTATTTTTGTTTTTTATTAAGTAATTATAAAACTAGTTTTTTTTTTATTTTATTTTGCGATCTGATTAATTTCTTGAGGATGCATAAGATTAATGTATCAGGGGGTTTTCAGAAAAAAATGTACCCGTTTTGCCTTAGTCAGTTTTGTGACGGTCCATACAACATGTAATTATGGTTAACTGCGTCACAAAACTGACAATTAAAAGAGGGACACTTTTTTATTGCTTAAATCGATAGTGCTTGTGATTCTGAGTAGAAATAACCCAAACTTAGTTAGGTTTTTAAAAAAAGTACAGGGTACACTTTTTTCTGAAACTGCCCATTAATAAATGTAGGTATACTTACTATTTGCCTTACATGTTTTATATTTAGTATACATTTGATACATTAATCTTATGGTTCCTCAAGAGATTATTGTCAGATAATTTATGAAAAAAAAATTTAAGAAAGTAGGTTCAGAATAAAATAAAAAACACCTATTTTCACAAACATACCAAGTTCGTAATTTAATTGTAATGCCACGACCGAATATCAAAAATATGCTCCAGGTGAGGCTCGAACTCACAACCCCGGCATCTCTCACACGAACACTGTCTTATAAGTACCGTGCGCTAACCAATTGCGCCACTGGAGCTCTAGTGACAGGAGCCAAAATAGCTCATCACTTTTGCCTGACTACTTTGGTCAAATGACGTCCTGTTTCGCGAAAGTAGACGTCAGAATACAGCTGCTTTCCAACAGAGAACTGCGACTGATACATTTCGTGTTTTGACAGATATTCAACCAATGGAGAGCGTCTAAATCGACTTGTGACATTTTCTGATTGGACCTTAACACGTCAAAACTACTCTGTGTCGAGCGTGTCGTGCAAAGTCGCGAATCGTTTTAGAAAATTTAGATCTTATTTCGTGTGCATGAAATTAAAAAGTATAGTTATTTTATTTAAAGTAGTCATAAAATAGAGTTATATTATTCAAAACAGTTTTCGAATGATATTGCTTGGAATTAGCAATGTTAGTTAATGTTTCGACATAACAACAAAAGTAAAACATAAATACAATTTACAAAATGGAAACGTCACTCAGTTCCTGTGTTGTGATAGCCTGAATACCTAATGTTTTTCGATTAAACAATGGCCTGTTAAAACATTCTATCGTTGATTTAATACTGTGAGGTGACTTTAATATTCGTGCGTAATGTTTGTGCAGTTTTTCGATGAGATTTCATTATGAATTGGTTCGATACTTCGGGGCTGACGAGCTTAGCGAAGACGGCCCTGAAGGAGGCTCAAAAGACCCTGGACAAGGCTCTGGACATCCAGGATGAGAGCGGGGAGGAGGAAGAGCCGGGGGCGGCCGCCTCTGACGCCAAATCCTCTCCTGGTCGGAGCGAATCGCCCCAAAAGGAGAATTCGGATTTCTTCTCCTCCTGGGGGCGCACGGTCAGCGCTGAGGGCCCACAAAACGTCAACGAGCAACCAGTAGTCACTGAAAGCCCTTCCAAAGCCTCCTCTCAAAGTCTCTGGGGTTCTTTTGCTGGTTCTTTCTTTGAACACCCAAACAAGTCCGAAACTGATGCTGCTATTGTCCAGCCTCCGAAAGCTAAATCTATGAATGTCATCAATGACTCGAAATACGGTAGCGCTACCGACTTATTTGCGAAGAGCCAACTTGTTATGTCTGATGAAACTGAATTTGACGTGAAGAAAGCAAAAGACGAAGTTAAGGCTGAAGAGAGGCGAAATTCATCTCGCTCTAACAGGCTGTCATTAGTGTCTAGTCGAAACAGCTCGGACTCTGTTGAAGTATTATCCCAAAGTTTAAAGACAACCCCTGACTCAGAGGCCGCATCAGTTCACTCTATATCGCACAGCAGTAGTGCTGGTCAGAAACTGAATTCTGAATCTGTAGAAATTCTACCCGATAGCCTTGTGAGTCCAAGCTCTATAGAATGTCTAGGCTTTGATAGTTACTCTAGTGATAAAAACAGTAGCTCGTCTTCAAATCTGTCACCGGGAGAGTTCAGTGATAAGAAGTCTACCCCATTGGATAGGACGGAGAAAGCTGAGACTGCAGACAGCGTTAGCTTGGTTGCGGATGATGATGATGACACCATGTCCTATAATTCCATCTCTGAATGCACAGCTCCAACTGTTCTTGATACGGATGAAAAATCCGTAAGTCCATTCCCTAAGAGAGTTGAAAGTAAAAAATTGATAGAAAAGGAATTTATGCTCCTTGATCCTGTTTTGCTGTCGCAGAAAATGCAGATCAGTGAGAACTCTTCTAATGATGGATCCTGGTCTGATCGGACGCTGAATGCTGACAATGACAGTATGGTCTTAGATGTCACCCTTGAGGAATCCAAGAAGGAACCTGAGGCTGAGGATACATTGATGGAAAAACTAAGTGATTCCTCCTCATTTTACAATGTGAATGTCTCTAGTGAGATGCTTAAGTCAGAAAGCTCAGCATTTGTTAATGTTGAAAAGCAGCAATGCAGCCAATCAGATAAATCAGAGTCACTCAAAGGCAGTGTTAAAGAGCGCATATCACCAACAAGTTCAGAGAGCAAAAGTGATTTAGTCAAAATAGGTTCCGACAGAACTTCTGGGCACACATCTGGTGATGAACTGGAAACAACAACGTCTTCAGACATAGAAATCATTCCAAGCCCAAATGGGGACAGCCACGGTTTTTGCCGCAACAGTCCTGCTAAATACAACTTTAAACAGTCCAAATTTGACGGAACCACATCCCCTAACTTAGTAGATTTGGTTTTGGGGAAATCCTTAGCGACTAAGATCCGTGGCCACAACCGAGAGTTATCTGAGGCTTCGATTCAAAGCAATACAAGTGATGACAGCCAGGGTTCGGAGAATGATCGCCTTATGAGACGGCTTTGTGAGATGGCAGAGATTTTAGAAGCCAGAGAGAATAGACTGATGGAAGTGAGTAGAAGTAATGCAGAGCTTGCGGAAAACAATGCGGATTTGAAGTCACAGATGGAGACAATGTTGGCAAAGCATGGAACGCATGAAGGAGGCGACATTAACACTATTACAGAGGACTATACACAGAGGATGTCAGCACTAGAAAAGAAATTTCAACAGGCCATAAGAGAAAAGGTAAATAATTTGCTAGAAAGTCTTCCGATATTCTATATTTATCATGGCTTCTCTTGCTCCCTATACAGATTTCAAAACTATAGTATGTTTGTTTACATAGCTACTTTGTTTACGTGGGACATTTTTTCTGTGGTATTATCACTGCAGTAATTTCCGATAAATCAAATGACTTCATGGTAACCTGGAAAACAATCAAGCCATTTCTGTTTTAATTTACTTCAATTTGCCAGTTAGTAAATAACATAATGGCAGTTTAAAACAATAAAGTGAGAACTTTTACAGGTCTTTTATATAGTCATACTATACACTACAAAATATTCTTTACTGAACTCTACAAGTTAAGACAATGAGTAAATAAAAAAATCAAGGTTAGACAATAGGATACTTAAAATCATCATATTCAGCACAAGCTGTGGCCTGTCTGCAAAGAATTCAAACTGTCTCCATATCATATTTTAGCTAAATCAGTTTAATGGTTTAAGCATAAAGAGGGTTACCTGACATCCTTACTAATATAATAAATGCGAAAGTGTGTCTGTCTGTCACCTCGTCATGCTTAAACCCAGCAGCCAAGGGATAGTTATAAACAAATTCTTCGTAGACTGATTTGCGAGTGTGGTTTAGTAACATAATATTAATTCCTGTTTAGTTTTTATTACACGGGTCGGGGGTTTTTTATTCTTTGCAGCGTCTTACGCCTCAAGCAGCATAATGCCGAGTCAGCAAATTATGTATTTATGTACTTATATTTATTATTTTCATGTTTGTGACTTGTTTATTTATTTATTTAAAGAGAACCAACAGCTTAAAATACAATTTAATTAAATTTTAATGTAATTTGTGTGTAAAATTTTCTTGTATCTGTGGGTCTTCTTTCTTTCTTCTTCTATTGTATGGTTGCTGTCTTCAGGACCAGCTACGCAAACAGCTGGACAGTATGAAGTCCGAGTCTTCCCGCAAACTGTCTTCGGAGCTGGAGTCCAGCCTGCGGGAGAAGGACGACGTGATCGCGCAGCTCCAGGACGAGGGAGAGAAGTTGGCGAGGCAGCAGCTCACGCACTCTAACATCATCAAGAAACTGAGGGCCAAAGAGAAGGACAATGACCAAGTCATCAAAGGGCTTAGGTGAGGCATATACAGTAATAAAATCGTGTACAGCCTTTTCGGCGAATTATTATTCGCAAACTGATTCATTTGGCAAATGTTTCATTTCCCAAATGTTAATTTTTTCTGAAACTGTAAACTATTCAGGATATATTTCAGAATTATCCTGTAGGTTAGGTTAGGTTAGGTTAGGTTTGTTTTATAACAATCCTGAAAAGTTTACAGTTTTCAGAAAAAATAAACATTTGGGAAATATGAAACATTTGCCAAATGAATCATTTTGCGAAAAGTTTTTCGCTGAAACATTAGTAAACCTAGTAAACAGTGAGGTCACTCGGCCGACTAGGCGTTGCAATCACAATATAGTACCTTTTGAAATTTTTTTTTTTTTTTTGCAATAGATGGATGATAAAGTGAATTAAACTTATTAAAATACTGTTATGCCACAATAAAAAGTCACATTGATTACAGGGATAAAATCGCGGAGCAGTCTTTAGAATTGGACCGAGTGAAGCGCGCCATCGCCGCTAAGGAGGAGCTGGAAGTATCGCAGATAGAAGCCGTGTACAGACTCACTACCGCCAACAAGAAGTTGGAGACGGAGCTAAACGAGGTAAACTAACCTGTGTTTGTAAGTTAATTTAGCCGCTAGTTAAGTTTAAAATGCTCAAAGTTTGAGGTATACCAGACATGTTTCGAATCAATCTGTGGTTCTTTTTCAATGTTGATTCGAACGCAAAGCCAACAGTTAACAGCCTTTTCTTATTTTAGTAATTATGTTTGTGTCTCACGGTAGTTTTAACTCAAAGAACTTTATATTCGCTCGTTTAGGGAATCTTGAGGCTGCGTATCCACCGGAGCTGTGCGAGGATGCGTTGCGAGGGATGTGTTTGTCATGAACCAATAGAAACACTTCATTCACTTAGTTCAAGTGTTTCTATTGGTTCATGACAAACACATCCCTCGCAACGCATCCTCGCACATCTCTCGTGGAAACGCAGCCTAAATCTCAAGTACTCATCTAATATATAAAAATCACGTGTCACGGTGTTTGTTATCGAACTCCACCGAAACGGTTTGACCGATTTTAATGTAAGGTCTGAGAATAGGTTGTAGTTTATTTTTATACCCCTACTGTATTCTTCGTGGACGGAGTCGTGGGCAACAGCTAGTCTAATATATAAAAATTTCGTGTCACGGTGTTTGTTATCGAACTCCTCCGAAAGAGCAGCACCGATTTTTATGAAACTTTTTTGTCTTTAATCGGTAGGTCTGAGAATAGGTCGTAGGCCATTTTTTATAACCCTATTCATCGCGGACGGAGTCACGGGCAACAGCTAGTGTAAAGTGTAACGTGACTGACTGATTGCCACACTACGCACAGCCTAAACCACGGCAATTAGAAAATTAAAATTTGGTAGACATATTCTTTGAGAATCTTAGAAGGTGCACTAAGATGGGACTTTTTAAATTAGAGCTATTACAGAGTAAAATATTGTCTTTTGTATGGATTCCCATAAGATCTAAAAAAAATGTTAATAGAAATCGAAAAAAAACCAACCGTCTACCATTAAAAGTTGCTTTTTGCTTATGCACATTGCACATGTATGCGCATTTTATGTATTGGATTTTGCTTATCAGCAGTAAATCGCTATTGCATCACTCGAAGTAAACACATACGTATAATTTTGATCGATAGTTTGTTGTATTTAGATCTATAAGTAAGTTCTCTGTGTGATTCATAGAGGGCGCTAAAACTAATGTACTTAATCCATGTTCAAATTTTACATTTTACTTTTCTAATATACACCGAAGAAAGCACACCTGGGCCCAATTGCATAACAAAGTACAACTTATATTACAAGCGGAACTCCCTTTCTAGTTAATATAACTGAAGCGAGAGTTCCTCTTGTAATATTAGTTGTACTTTGTTACGCAATCGGGCCCTGTTCTCTTTCCATTTTTCCTTCCTGGCTTTGTAATCTGCACCCACGAGCCGACACTCTTCAAGGTGCTGTTCAATGGTATTTGCAGACTAAAAGCGCGTTAGACGACACGACGCAGCGCCTCAACACGACGCGGGCGTCGCTAGAGGCGGCCAAGCGCGAGCTGGTCGAGGTGGAAGCGGAGAGGGGGGAGCTGCGCGCGCGCTGCGGGGCCGCCGCCCGGGACGCGCGGGGGGCCGCCGCCGAGCGAGACCAGCGGGAGACCCTTGCGCGCCAGCTGGCCAGTCTGCGGCAGGAGATGGTGCAAGGTAAGAGAGAATAAAATAAATAAAATAAAATAAAATAAATATTAGTCATAGTCATATCGTTTATTGCATTATGTGGTATAAAAGGTCTTAAATAATTAGGGGACAATCTTACACAAATCGACCTAGTCCCGAACCAAGCATAGCTTGTACTATGGGTACTAGACGACGATAACCATACTTATATAGATAAATAAATACTTAAATACATAGAAAACATCCATAACTCAGGAACAAATATTCGTGCTCATCACACAAATAAATGCCCTTACCGGGATTCGAACCCAGGAGCTCTTGCTTCGTAGGCAGGGTCACTTACCAACTAGGCTAAAGCGGTCGTTGATATATGTCGGTCCGGATTTTAATCGTTCGTTCCAGTGGCAGAACGTTTTATATGAAGCTATTCACACTCGTCCGACAACGATTTTGTGTCGGTGCCGACACCGGTGCGGTCGGGGCCTTAGGCATTGTTAATAATCTAATTCCAGAGAAGTCGAAGGAAAAATACTTGGTTTTTATTGTCTCGCAAAAGGTGAGAAAAGTAGAGTATACTCCTCGGGGATGGAACTGATTTTGCCTTGGGCGCGCTTAAATCCTTCACTAATCTCAGGAGCTACGCTCGGGAGTTAAACCTGAAGTCCCTCGTTTCGTTCAGAATTCAATATTGCGCCCGTGACATAATGCAGTGCTTTATCCCCTTGGTGTACAATCTACTATTTTTTATATATCTCCATTGCTTTTCGTTGTGATTATTGGTACTAGTATTTGTTTATCTATAGAATAAACAATAAAGCATTCATATTTAATATTTAACCAAATAATCGCGAGTAGCGACCGCCCCTCTTCTAGGGACCAGTCTGAAAACCAGCGCTGGGCGTCGTGCCTAGCATACGCTGAGATTGGGACCCATTGCCTAACCTAGCAGTAAGTTTAGCATAGTAGTTTTTTGTAATGTTTTTAGTTTTACTTATCCTATTTTGTTTGTTTTATTTTTTTTCTTTGTATTGTGTTAGGTTCTGGTAATAAAGATTTTTTTACTTTACTTTACTTGTCGGGTCTCGCTCGCCTAAGGGCAAGTATGACGCAGTTCGCATTGGTCAGATATGTCGGGGCGTGAACAGAGGCGCCGACAGCCGATTAAAATCCGGGCCCGGCGTCCGACAAGTGGGAACAGAGACGCCGACAACCGATTAAAATCTGGACCGACATACGACATAGTGGGAACGAGCTCTAAAAGGGGGAAGGAGAGGCGCGCTGCGGAGCGCCGTCCGCGACGTTGACGAGGGGCGCAAGCAGTGGCTAGTCTGCGCCAGATCGTGTAAGGTAGTAGAGGGGACGCGCGGGACTTTCGTTGATGACTGGTCTGATTCTTAATTTAGGTCTTGATGGCATACTCGCTTGCTCCACTTGTTTGATTTCATAGCTTCTGTCAGTGTCGCTGACGTTATCGTAATTTTATTGCTTACCCGTCTTCATTCTGGGTTAACTATTTAATTCCCAGGGTTAGGTAGGTAGTAACGGGCTAATTTCCGCAACTCGACGTCACTATGCACCTATTTTGCGTAAAATCCCAGGGTTATGAAGTGTCAAAATGTATGGAACTGTCATTCTTAACCCATCACGATTTAACGACCGTTATAGCCTAGTTGGTAGTGACCCTGGCTACGAAGCAAGAGGTCCTGGGTTCGAATCCCGGTAAGGGCATATATTTGTGTGATGAGCACGAATATTTGTTCCTGAGTTACGGATGTTTTCTATGTATTTAAGTATTTATTTATCTATATAGGTATGTTTATCGTCGTCTAGTACCCATAGTACAAGCTTTGCTTAGTTTGGGACTAGGTCGATTTGTGTAAGATTGTCCCCTAATATTTTTTTTTATTTTTTTTTCATTTTTTAACCCCGGACCTTGCAAGCGGCCCTAAGAGCTCGTTTCCCATAACTCTGATATATTTCTGATACGTTACGCTACGTTACGTTACAGAGGAGCGCCGCTGGGTGTCCCGGGAGTCGGCTTTGCGTGCGGAGCTGGCGGAGGCGCGCGAGCAGGCGGCGGCGCTGGAGGCGCGCGGGGGGGCGGCCGCGGGCGCGGGCGGAGGGGGGGCGGGGGCCGCCGCGCTGCTGGCGCAGCTGGCCGCGCTGCAGCGGTCCGCGCTGCAGCGGGAGCAGGCGCAGGCGCACACGCTGCGGGGGCTGCAGCGGGGGCGGGGTGAGTGGGGGGGGGGGGGGGGGGGCGGGGGGCGGGGGGCGGGAGAAGGGGGGCAGCGAGAGTAGGCGCACACACTGCGAGGGTGGGGTGAGTAGGAGTCGAGAGCTGCAACGGCGACGGGATGAGTTAGGGAGGGGGCTGGATAAATTTAATATTTTTTTCGAAATTCCCGCAGGAACGGGAATTACACAGGAAACGCGGATTTCCAATACGCGAACGACTACTTATACGATTTTAAAACTTGTTTATAAATTTGAGTTGAAGCCGAGCAACGCCATTGACCAGCTAAATACAAAGAAAGACCCCTTGATCCGAGATAAGCGGGATGTAATGAGAAAACAACATTTCCCGGAAAGATTTTTCAAGTTCGTGAATAAACTATTATATAAGCGGTACCTTAAAACTCTCGTATCACTATTACCCTTATCCTTTCGCAGCGGAACTAGAAACCTCCCTGGCCAAGGCGGTGGAGCGCGAGCGTCTCTCCCGGGAGGAATGTGAGGAGCTGGCGCGGAGACTTACCACCGCAGAGGGGCTGCTGGACGACGCCAGGGCCAGTCTCGACGCCGAGGCGGCGCGCGCGCAAGAGCTGCAGGCGAGGGTGGAAGCCAGGGACGAGGAGTTACACAAGTAATACTTGCAAAGACGGAAGAACTGAATGATGTAGGTAGATGATGGAAGGACCATTCTTGATGCTGAGGCGGCGCGAGCTGCAGACGAGGGTTCATGCGTGAGACCAGGAGATACACAGGTAACACTTCCAAAGACGGTGGAGCTAGTATGGGCGCTGGCGACTGTAAAGAGACTTGTGGATTATGCAAGGACCAGTCTTGATGATGAGGCGACGTGAATGCAGACGAGGGTTGACTCGAAGAACCAGGAGATACACAGGTAACACTTGCAAAGGTGGTGGAGTGCGAAGATCTGGCGCGAAGACTTGACACCGCAGACTCCTACTAGGGTACATAGGTAACACTTGCGAAAGTGGAGGAGCTGGTGCGGGGGCTTGTTACTGTAGAGGGGCTTGTGTATGATGGAAGGACCATTCTTGAATCTGAGGCGATGCAAGTTGCAAGGAAAAATTGCGAAAAGCATAATTTTTTTTGTCTGCCCGTCTATATCAGTAACCAATCTATTTATGCCGCAAATTTTCGACACTCGCAAGGGAATCAAAACCTACAGGGTACTTCCCGTGAACTCAGAATCTTGAAATTTGGTACGAAGCAAGGTCTTATAGCACAGATAAAGGAAAAATTGCGAAAAGCATAAATTATTTGTCTGTCTGTCTATATCAGTAACCAATCTACAATGATCCCACACTGCGCACATTTTGCTTAGGAGCAGGGGTCTGCTAAGACTGGATGTTCCTAGATACATATAAATTTGTACGGAACCTTCGGTGCGCGAGTCCGACTCGCACTTGGCCGGTTTTTTTAGGGGGCAACAGTTCTAGTTGCGGACAACAGGGTATTAATCCAATAATATCAAAAGCTTATAAGCAGTTGGGTTTGATACTTCGGCTCTCTAAACCCTGGACCCAAACACTCTAAAGATTTTATATTCGTCCTATGTCCGTAGTGTTTTAGAATTCGGTTGCATCGTTTGGACTCCCCAGTATACAGTTCACAAAACGCGAATTGAAAGAATTCAAAATAAATTATTAAAGTCACTCAATTGGGGATGTCTATTTTTTTGCAAAGTATAGTAAATCGAAAACCATTTCGAGATACACGCTTTTTAACTCTTTTCCTGTAGTTATTTAATTTTAATATTATGTAATGAATTTATTACATAACAAATAAATAATAACCTTCATTTGACATTGGCGTAAATTGCGTGACCGGTCCAAGTCGTACTTTATTCTGTGTGGTTAGAATTCTTCACAATTTACGCGTGGATTATACTACGGAGTTTGATTTGGACCCGCTGTCTGACATCTAGCACTTTGACAGCGCCAGTAAAGTGACACTAGATACAGTGTACCACTACGCAAAAAATAATTAAAGGGGTTGCCTTATCGTACGCATTTAGATAGATTTAGAAATTTGACAGTGTGGGAGCCCTCAATTATAATCTGACGTCATCAACCAAAATAGTTTCAATAATTAATTTTGAAAAAAGTAGAGAACTAAATGACAAAATATTGAAATTAGTTTCTTATAATTGACTTTTCTATACAAAAAAAATATAAAAACCATGGGTATTTTTTTTTAGACATCCCCAATTTCCGCCATGGTCTGAATCTGTCTGAATGTACCAGCAGTGGTCATGGTCTCGCCCCATTAGTCGAACGCCGTGTATATATAGACCAAATGTTTTTATACAAGCTTCTTAATAATTATATTGATTCTCCTAATCTTCTTCAAAAGGTTATTTTTAAATTGCCTCGCCGTATTCCCACTCGCTATCCCCAAACTTTCCATATAAGTTTTTGTGGTTCAAATTTTGCCAAACATACTTTCTTCCGACGAGCATGTCGTGATTATAATGTTAAATTCTCTAATCTTGATATTTTTTCACTATCATTTGGTAAATACTCTAGCATTCTGCGAAGTTCAATCTTTTCTTAATAGATATATTGTATGTTTCTTCTAAGTAACCAGCAACTATACATTATTTGCACGTAAACTTTAATGTAACTTCCGTAGCGACAATATTTTATATTGTTTTTGTACACCAGTTTAAATTCCCTACCGTATCATGCATGTATTATTTACTTATCGATGTTTTCAAGTCCCTGTATGGTGACAGATAAGATGTTTAAGATGGTGCCTAACACCTACCCTGTTTCGATTTGTTAATTAACTATGTATTTCGTTTATTTTCTATGGAACTTAAGGTCTGTTTGTTGTTACTTAAGTTGATTTATGTTGAATTGTGGCTGTTTGTTTCCTAAATAAATAAAAAAAAAATATATATATATATCATTCCAGCAAGTCTCGCGAGCTATCCTTCGTGCAAGAAGAGAGCCGCGCCGCGCTTGCCGACCTGCGTCAACAACTGGCGGCCGCGGAAGCCGCCCTGGCCGCGGCCAGGGACGCCCTGGACGTCGAGAAGAAACGAAACGCCATACTACAGGTATCTTTACAAGCTTTTATTTACCTGTGTGTCATCAAATCTTGCAAGTTAAATTTGACCCACTTGAAATTTTGCATGCAGTGGCGAAATCAGGGTTTTTAGCTATCAGTAAATTGAAAGTATAAGAGCTATGCAGTTAACGAGATTTAATTTTTTTGACAAAAATTACTACAGGAATCGAAAGAGTTTTGCCTCCTAAACACGGAAAAATATTTGTTATAATTTATTTCTCCATAATTTAAAAATACAAGAAATTAAAAAAATATATCTGAATTTACCAATACTACCACACAAGAGATATTTTCCTTTGCCTTTTTCACCAGAAAAAAGATCTGAAAAAATTTAAAATTTCATAGCAACCTCAACGTCAGTTTTACGCCATCACTTTTTTTTAATAGAGACTAGACATGAGTAATGGATCTATTGTGTGGTAGTTTTAGAAGAAGCACATCTTAAAAAAATTGTAATAAATTAATTAATAATCCTAGTGAAACTTTAAAATTATCTGCGTCTTTCTCTTTCCAAGCAGAATACAGAGAACGAATCAAATTATAGTCTTGGAAATAGGAAATCTTGTCAATTGAGTCTTCATATTTTTAATGAGTCTACTATTGACATCATATCCCGAGAATTTTGTTTATCTGGTATAAGTAATCCAAACTCAAGTTATGAGGGTTCAAAAAACTAGAAGCGGTTCGAGCAAAGGTGCCCTTGCGCTTCGCTTGGCTCGTGGCCAAATACACACTTTCACATTTATAATATTGGCATTGTTGTGTCGCAGGAGCAGTTGTCTTGTTGCGGCGACGTGAGCCCGCCGCACTCGGTGGCCTCAGACACGCTGTCTTCCACGCTGTGGGCTTCCGTGAGTTATACAGCTTTTTGTAATAAAATAATAATAATAATAATTTATTTATTTTAGTCGACCAGATGGCCTAGTGGTTAGAGAACCTGACTACAAAGCTTGAGGTCCCGGGTTCGATTCCCGTGTCGGGGCGGTTACCTATCAAAATTTAGAAATATTTTTTTCCGAATATTTAAAATCCCGAATGCTTCATTTGTCCGAATGCATTTTTTTCTGAAACTGTAAATATTTCAGGATTTTTATAAAACAACCCTAACCTAACCTAAAGGGTTCTACACGATGGTCCTGAAATAAATCCTGAAATATTTACAGTTTCAGATAAAAATGCTTTCGGACAAATGAAGTTTTCGGGATTCTAAACCTTCGGAAATAATATTTTCTAAACATCGATAGGCTCCCATTTATCTATATAAGTATGTTTATCCGTTACCTAGTACCCATAACACAAGCTTTACTTAGCTTACTTTGGGACTAGGTCAATTGGTGTGAATTGTCCCGTGATATTTATTTATTTATTTATTTAGATAACACATACCCATTTTTTTGTTATTAAGTACTTATAAGTTAAGTTAGTTTAGTTATAATTTACAATCAACCATAAAATAATATAATATGTGTCAAAATTTTGAATTAAAATAACATTTAAAATTTAAAAACACAACTATAACTACTAAATAAACACAGTGGTTTTTTTATTTGCGTTTATTTCGATACATTGCTTGGTACGTTAACAGATGCTACATGGTATATCGCTTTTAGTTGAATTCGTTTTTGTTGAAAAATGAATCAGTTGCGGTTGGGAAATGAAACAGTTGGGAGTTTCCACCGAAAAGATAGTATTCCTTCAAAAATAATTTATTTATTTGGACATGCCAACAATACATAAACAAAACATTACATGTTGCGGACAGCCACCCGCCATTAGTAAATAAAATATATAATTGGTGTAAATAGTCGTATCTAGTTTGTAAGTCGATTTAAGTAGATTAATTTTTCCGAGATAAATAAATTATTACGACCATTTTGCGACCCTAGCCCATGTATACTACTAAAGATGAGAATCCCGATATGCATGGGCTAGGGAACTTCGAGCCCGACCGATAGAGATAAGAATTGCGAAAATATGTACCCAGATAAGCGAGATAAACCGAGTTAACCGACCATCCGATAGCGAAAATTCCCGGCGCGTCGAGCTGAAACGCGTCGGGAATTATAGCCAATAGGGCGAGGGCAGCCTCCTTCGATCGACTATAAAAGGAGGTGCCTTCGCCCGATAGTTAGTTATCAGCCAGCAGCCTTCCGAGACAGTCAGCCAGCAAACCCAAAAACGATCCTGACTACGAGCCGACTACCGACCCAGCAGCGAATTGGACACCGAACCCCCGACCGCGAACATTCGACCCCGGCACCGAATTCGGACCGAACATTCGCCCACGAACCCACGACCCCTGCTACGTATCCCGGACTCCGATCCCGATACTACGCATTACGACCCGGCTTTGCTTAACTGACACTGATCCCGCTTACACCGACGACATTGGCTGCGCATACTGGCTTGGTTAACTCGGTCGATCGCGATACGAATTCGAACCGAATACAGTCCACTAAAACCGAACCGTGCGTTTCACTTTTCTCCCACCGACGTCACCGAGAGGAAAGCTGAGACGCACACAGCTGTGAACCCGAGGCTGTTCGACGAGTGTCTGGCCTACGAACGACTAGGACCAGGGACCCGTCGGTCACATTACAAATAATAAAATTACAAGTTATGGCTCTTATTTATCTTTTGTGTTATTTATTAAACATATTTTAAAAAGACTTTGTGTGAGTTTAAATCGTTAGCCCTATGAGACCGGAGCGGGTAAACGTACAACACATGAGCGT
This sequence comes from Archips crataeganus, assembly GCA_947859365.1. Classification (NCBI taxonomy): domain Eukaryota; kingdom Metazoa; phylum Arthropoda; class Insecta; order Lepidoptera; family Tortricidae; genus Archips; species Archips crataeganus. The sequence goes on from OX402058.1 coordinate 1,203,041, forward strand.
ATGGCCTCCGTTCAACAGTGGACGTGTGACTGATGTTCCAAACGCACAGACAGCGTAGGCGTGGCGGTGACGATTGTAATATTCTAACTCGTATGAACGGTTGTGCGGTACCGTACCGCGAACTCGTTCATACAAGTTAGAATATTACGACCGTCACCGCCACCGCACCACCACGCCTCCGCTGTCTGTGCGTTTGGAGCTTTACTGATGGTACTATATTTCCAGATGGCCTAGTGGTTAGAGAACCTGACTATGAAGCTTGAGGTCCCGGGTTCGATTCCCGTGTCGGGGCAGATATTTGTATGAAAAATACGAATGTTTGTTCTCGGGTCTTGGGTGTTTAATATGTATTTAAGTATGCATCTATCTATATAAGTATGTTTATCCGTCGCCTAGTACCCATAACACAAGCTTGCTTACTTTGGGACCAGGTCAATTGGTCTGAATTGTCCCGTGATATTTATTTATTTTTATTTTATTTTTTACTATCGTTCCAGGAGGAGACGGGGCGCGCGACCCCCACCCCCACCGCGGGGGTCGCCAGCGCGGCCGGGGTCGACGAGCTGCTGGCCGCGCTGCAGCGCCGCGACGGGGAGCTGCGCGCCGCCGCCGCCCGCGCGCAGAGGGACGCCGCCGAGAGGCGCGCGCTGACAGACCACGTGGCCGGCCTCAGCGCCCGGCTGGACGACGCGCAGGTAAGTACAGCGGGCGTTGGCGCAGGCGGAGATCTAAACACACGAGCGAAGCGAGTGTGGTTTAGCCGACATGAGTTGGGAATTTCCTACTTTCGACACGTATATCATACGTTTTACAATACATTAAGCGAGGAAACAAATTGGGGATAATCATTTTCGGTAAAAAATGTTGCGTTCATATTTACCTTCATTGAGGGAAAGTCTCGTAGGTGTTTACATATTTCAGCATCGACTTGCATATTTAGTTGGAAGGAAGCTGTCACATTTGTGCTTGGTCTAGCTAGGACGTCAGGCGGCGTTAAGTTCGATGTAAATTCATCACTTGAACTCGACATTCTAATTTACTAAACTAAAATTAATTCACCGGACTGAATTCCTGAACATTACTGTGGCGGGTTTTCATGACAGGCGCGAACGAGTAACCATGATTGGTTCGTGTTACGCCATGCGCGCGCACTGAAAGCTCATTGGTTGAATTTCAATTGCGCGCGCATGATGTCGTACGGTCCGAAATGGACTGAAGGAATTATTTTAGTACTATTTTTTTTATTTCAAAACTTTTGACGAAATTAAAATTTATCAGTAAATATTCATTTGGTTGCATCAAACATTTTCTTATTTGTGCAAAGCTGAATTATAAAGACACAACTCTCTAGTCTTATTTTTTAAACACTAGTTTGGACACAACTTTTTGAGATTTGGGAATTTAAAAAGTTACTTTTCCGCACGCGTGTGGAAAGTAAAATCCATACAACTTTTTTTCACACTTGCGGAAGTGTGCTGGGATGACTAACTTTCTATAGATATGTTGACTCACGTCAAGAGGCACTTTCCGAGCATATACATTGTAAGACCTTTTTTTAAGTCCTGGGCAAGGATGATATAGACTGGATTGGCAGTCGCTATAGTACGGATAAGCCGCGGTTTTTGAAGTTCGATTATTAAATCTAGATGGCGCTGAAATATAGCCAGAGGCTTTGAAGGCAAAACAATAAGACTACAGATATTTCATATCACTGCAAATGTATTATTATGCAATCGAAAAATAATACATTTGTAATAATATGAAACGTCTGTAGTCTTATTGTTTTGTCTTCAAAGCCTCTGGCTATATTTCAGCGCCATCTAGATTTAATAATCGAACTACAAAAACCGCGGCCGATCCGTACTATGGCGACTGCCAATCCAGTCTATATCATCCTTTGGTCCTGGGTAACCTTTGCTACACCCTAACCCTATACAACCCGTGTTGAATCTGTATTCTGAATACAATCTAATAAATTGTTTTTGTTCACAGAGCGTGCAAGAACAATACGACGCCTTGCTACAAATGTACGGCGAGAAGGAGGAACAGCTGGAAGAATTAAAACTGGATCTGCAAGACGTGACCCAGCTGTACAAGGCCCAACTAGACGAGTTGGTGGCCCTCAAGCGGGCCCCGAGGTAGCGGGGCTCCTGCCTCGACGCCCCCTGGTGTCCCCCACGTTAAAGAGTCACGATTTCAGCAGTAAGAATTGTATAAACAAATGTTAGTCTATGGATTATACGGTGACACAGATATTATTGTTAAAATAAGATGGACGGGTCACTCGCGTATGCTGGAATGTTTCGGACCAACCGTGGTTCTTTCTCAAGGGTGGTTCGAACGGGAAGCCAACCGTACACTGTTTTAACCGTTTCCTTTAGCGTCCCGGTCGAACCAATCTTGAGAAAGAATCACGGATTGGTTCAAAACCCCTCCGAACTATTATCTTAAACTTCTCTTTTTTGACTTGTAATTTTCTTACTTGGTCTCTTTTCTAAGCTTGTCTCTTTCCTAAGTCGTCCGAGAGTCTAAAGAGAAAGAAAGAAAAAGGAAGTGATAGGTTTAGGAAAGAGACCAAGTAAGAAAATGGCAATTAAAGAAAGAGGCAATTTCGGAAAGTTCGGAATGGAATAAGAGCTATCGTGTCCCACGTATGGGTCACTGGACTGTGAATGTGTTAAGAAAATGTCGAAGTCGTCCGGAGGGTTTGAAACATGTTCGGCATACCTCGACTACTAAGGAAATGACCAGTGTATCTATCTTATTCTAATAATGATAAACGAACTAAAACAATTACTTTGCTCACCCGCGACCTTACAATAGTTACGTTTATGCAAGAAACGTGCGTTCATGCAGTTCCTCCACCTCCACACTGTACGAACACACACAAATCACATAAACCCAACCATCACCACCACCAAGCTACACTGACGCGTTTCGAACTCAACCAGAGCTCATCTTCAGAGTTACCACAACCGTATGCTATGCTACCAAATGTTAAACTAACAAACCAAAACAAATGTTTTAACTTGTCACTGTAACTTCTCAAGTACCCACTTTATTTTTCTTATTCTCAAACTACCCCACAAAAATTAACTTTTATTGACATATTATAAAACTACCTTGAATTGTTTTTTTTTTTTTTGTTTATTTATTTATAAGGCATATTTAATTAATACTAACTGTTCAAATTCGACCCAAGCCGCAGTAAAGGAGAAGATACTAAATTTACCTGTTCATTAATAATAGACCCCATAGTGTTGTACCTAATTATTTCCATGCATTCCAGAGCATCCAGACGCAACCCCTTGCCGCAATAATGTAACACTTCATAAGAATCTGAATCTAACAATGAATGATTTGATTCCAACAAATGTTTTGCAAAATTCGATCTATCTGGATGCTCATTCCTATATGCCGAAACATGCTCTTTAAATCTAGTATTAAAACTTCGGCCTGTCTGTCCTACGTATATCCCATTGCAGTCATTACAAGTAAGCTTGTATACCCCCGATCTAGTTCCCTTATCTACCTGTTCTTTGTGGTTACATAGCCTAGAGTACAAAGAGTTGTTAGTCTTAAAGGCAACATTAATATTGTTTGATTTTAAAATGCCATAAATCTTATCAGACAAACCCCCGACGTAAGAGATGCTAGATCTATATTTGTTAGTAGACTGAGAATTGTAAGGTCGCGGGTGAGCAAAGTAATTGTTTTAGTTCATTAATATGGACCTCCGCAAAGTAACGCCTGATTCAATAAATTATCTAATAATGATAGTCTATTTTTTTCTAAAATGTACCGATACTAGCATTAAAAAATCAGGATAGTATGGCTGAGAATGCAAATCGAACCCTTATCATTGAATCTTTAACATTCCCTGATCCGTGCTGTATCTCACTATCATATTTAACCCGAGGGTTACCATAATACTGTGAAATTTTTCAATATATTCTCGAAACAGTTATCCTTCCTCCTGAGGGCCACGATAATATTGTTTCAATGAACTTTAAACTTTATGTCACTTATGAGTGAGTTCAATGTCACATTAGAATTAGTCCTGTATATAGGACTTACTTCTAATGTGATATCGAACTCACTCAAAAGTGACATAAAGTTTAAAGTTCATTGAAACAATATTATGATATAATGAGGGAATCTTTTTGTAGCTGACTATACTCTAAACTACAGTCTACTGTATTAGCTCCGATTTATAAAAAAAAAACAAGACTGTTGAAAATAATACCAGATTTTAAAGCCTACTGTTCTAGCTCCTCTTTGAAGCTCATTAATTATCTACCTGCTGAATAAAGATCGCTTATCTACAGACACCGAGCGTGTCAGACACATGCCGTATCAGACACCGACAAATAATACATTACTGCAGAGATCAGTAAGTAAGCCATCCTGGACGAGTAGAAGTTTGATGAATGATACGAGGCCAGGATGGCGACTACTGGGCGAAGCTTGAATAGTGCTTTTCTCAAAAATGAAACAAGTTGATAAAAATAAAATAAAAGTACTAGGGGCGTTCAATAAAAAGTGAGAATGAGTATGTTATAAACAACTTTTACTAAATGTCATTTTATTTTTCGACATAGTCACCTTTTAGCATAATACACTTAGTATATCTTTTTTCTAAACTTAAAATTCCATTTTTTAAAAAGGTCTCATCTTGAGTACTTAAAAAATCTTGTTGTCTTCAAATTTCTGGCCTCTCAGGCATTGTTTCAATCTCGGAAATAGGTAGAAATCACTGGGAGCGAGATCTGGTGAATACGGAGGATGCTTAAGGATATCGAACCCAGCATCACGAATTGCAGCCATTGCAACGGCGGACTTGTGTGCCGGGGCATTGTCCTGGTGGAACAGCACAACTTTCGAGAGTTTACCTCGCCGTTTTTCGCGGATCTCATTGCGCAATGTTGCTATTTGTTTGGCGTATAAAGTGCCCGTAATAGTGGCTCCATGCTCGAGATACTCAATCATTAATACCCCTTTACCATCCCAAAAAACAGAGCCCATGACCTTACCGGCAGATGGGCTCACCTTGAATTTCTTCGGAGTTGGAGATGATGGCCTTTTCCACGTCATAGACTGCAGTTTCGTTTCAGGGTCGTAATGATGGAGTCATGTTTCGTCCATTGTTATAAATCGCGCCAAAAAAAGTTCCCGGTCTTGCTGCATCAGGTTCAAAGCTTCTTGACAAATCTCTAGTCTAGTTTGTTTTTGCGTGTCAGTAAGCATTCTTGGTACCCAACGCGCAGATACCTTTTTCATACCCAAGCGTTCATGTAAAATATTATGCACGCTCCCCGTTGAAATCTTTACATTTTCAGCAATAAAACGAACTGTGACACGACGATCCGCCAAAACTGAGTTTTCGACTTTTTTCACAATTTCTTCAGTTACTGCTGTAGTAGGGCGTCCGGAGCGGGGGTCGTCCATTGTCGATGTTCTTCCACATCTAAATTCGGCGCACCAACGTGCGACTGTCGAATACGGAGGAGCATTAGACCCTAAAGTGTCCCGCAAATCCAAATTGACTTGGTCCGTAGAAATTTTTTTCAAATACAAGTATTTGATAACGGCGCGCAGTTCAATTTTCTCCATTTTCGCTAACGTACTCAATAGCATTGCAAAGAAATTACCGTATATTTTTTTAAACAAAAGACAGTTAGTTTTTTTTTTCATAGCAATCAGCTAGATAGATTAGCTTTACCGGCCAGTATTTAATTTCGTAATATTAAAAGAGTTTGCATCTCATTCTCATTTTATATTGAACGCCCCTCGTACACATTGAAAAAATAAAGAAAATCTACGACCCGCCATTTTAGCTACTTACCTATTGTTTTTCTTTTTTAATTTCCGGGCGGCGATGTTTAGATATCTGCCAACATTTAATTACAAACATCATAATTTTAATAAGAATTTTCTTAATTTTGAAACATTTTAAACACAAAAGTTGTAATCACAACAACATAAATTAGTGAAAAATGTTTCAGTTATTTAATCAGCGAACTATCACATTTGCTTACGTATTTGTTCGAGATTACTTCCTGGACACTAGCAACTAGTCTCCAGGATGCGTTATTTTCTACGACGTTTTCGATGAGGTAATGGCAACATTTCATAACATCTATACTAATTTTTGAGACAATATTATTTGCGCATACTGGCCGGTCACGGCCTGTGTCTGTCGGTGTCTGCGCGGTCGTGTTACGATAGATATGAATTTGTTAATAGAAACTGTATAGAAGAATATAATTTTGTCTGCCGCGGCACGTCTCTGACACGATCGGTGTCTGTAGATATGAATCGACATTAAACCCGTGGAGCGTCCGGCTCTAAAAAATATATGCCGTTGTGCGCACACCCGTGCGCACAGGACGCTCGAGTTTCATGTTTGAAACTAAGATTCGTAAATGTATGCTAAAACTTCTGCTTATCCGTCACTATTCACCTACGCTAAATTTCAGTGAAAAATGTTTCCCAACGAGTGCGAAAAGGGAGTGGTAAGGTAAACGTCCCTGTGCTCGACACTGACCCAATACGTGGCACCTTCAATCTTATGTCATAGTAAGAGAGGTGACAAGATGGGTGTCATCTACTGGGCTTTGAGGTGTCGAGCATTGGTACGTTTACCGCAGTTCATAAAAGGTTGAGAACCTAACATAACAATCATTCATTATAAATTTAGTATTTTATTTTAACTAAGGTCAACTCATGCTTCGTGCCAACGGGATTCCATGTTGCTCTACATGATTTTACTCGACCTTTTAAGCCGACGACTGCCAAAAACGAGGGTTATGTTCATTCTACACATCAGCACAATACCTTATTAACTTACAGTAAATAAATGCGTTGATATGTATAAAGTTTTTTTCAGAGTTCTTTGTTATTACTATTAAAAAAAATGTGTAAATTGTTTTATATTTTACCAAACGAGTATTTATTTAAAATTCGGCCACAAAATTAAAGTATTTTGTACATTGCCATTTATGTTTAAGACGTCGACGTTAAATAATTTTGTCAATTTGTTCACCTTCCACGTTGCGTTCCTACACTTACGCTGTACATAGCTTAACTGCATGTGACATGACTTTGTATTATGATTATTACAAATATACGGGATAAATATTAGGGGAGGCCAAGGATATAAAGACACTCATAAATTCTAAAACTTAGTGTACCAGTAGGTGATTGACGTCGTTAAATGAGAAAAGTGACGTAGTCTAAAAGAGACGCGACCATAAGCTCGAATGTTCTGAGAAGAACAGTTTTCTTTGTTCCATCGATCGCTTATCTTATGGTCTCGTCTCTTTTAGACTACGTCACTCTCCTTTAACGTCGTTAATCACCTTCACCTACATACCCTACATAATGTAATCATTAAATATATGTACATTAAAGATTAGCCTTACCTTAGAAAAGAGATGTATCGTTGTTTTATTTAAAAAAATCTAGAGTATTTTAGTAATTTCAAGTTCTCATTTCGTAATGTTTAAACTTATTCAAAATGTTAAATTATTCTGAAGCATCTCTAAACAGTTCGACTGCCGCGCCAAACCCATTTCAAAGAATTCGTTGTCAAATGAAAAGTGAATGTGTTTTATTACACTCAAATGGGAACAGAAGTCAGGTTTAAAAAGTGTGAATTTCATTTTTCAATAGATTTTTCTCAAACATCCAAGGAAATGTGGTCCTTATAGTCGTGACAATAGAACACGAAGTATGGCATTGTATAGCAGTTGAGGAAGATTCGTTCTAATTTCAAATTAGACGACAATAATGGAATTTCATACAAACATTGCTGGCCAAGGCCAGCAAAGAGATTGTCTTTTGTTTTAGTGGGTCGTATTTTCTTTTATTGACTATCAATGACATACTGCCAATTAAGAAAAATTTAGTTTGTGAATTTACTTTTTAATATCTTACTTGGCTAGATTTAATAAAATAAATAAGGATTGGCGTTTATTGTTAACAATTTATTAAAATAACCAATTAATAAGGTCGTAATTTTTTAATAAATATAAATCATCTCAAGATTTTGCGTCAAAAACATTAACTGGAACAGCTTACAAATAAATTGCTGGAAAAAAAATATTTTGGCGGGAATCAAAAAAAAAACAATTTGAATTAAATATGAATATATAAGTTGAACATTCGTGTCATTTCCTTGGATTTATTTGAGAAAAGCACTATACAAGCCTTGGCCACGAACAGGGATTGCCGGCCTCGTATCTCTAGATGGCCTCGTTAACACTCGGCCATCTATTACTACTCGGCCGGCAATCCCCTATTTCGCGGCCGCTGCAGTAATGTACTATTTTGTGTCTGTTTCGGAACGAGACATTTTATTTTCTTTTTTCTTTATTATGGAAATGCTCGTGATTCTGAGAAAGAAAAGACTAAAATTTCCTCATTTAAAAAAAAGACTTCTGCGCCTTTTAAAGTGAACATGCTCAGTTTCGTAACTTTCACATCCTCGTAGCATAGCTGCAGCACATCTGTGGTGGAAATGCAACCTTACAGTAGTACACACTTTATATGGCGCATCGTGCATTTTCGGCCGCGCAGACACGAACGAACTAGCCAAGATTCAAACTTTAAATCAGTCTTATTTCATATAGTTACAAGGTGCAAATTACAGTGCATATCGTCTTTCACTCTGAAGTATGGCGGCTGACTAACATGGCATGCGACGCGCGCTAACATGGCGGCAGCAAACCAACCAATAGCGGCACAGGAAAAAGACAAAATTGCATTTTCCACGCTTCTACAACGCGTCTTCTACGCAGGTACATCGGTGAGTCGTATCAGTTGTGTACTACTGTACTATATCACAGCGGCGGATCCAAGATTGTTGTTTGCGAGCTTGAACGCACTACGGTTAGGTTTCAGTCAAATAAACATAAGAAAAGCACACATCACAGAAGTACTCAGATGCTTTTTTGGCTTGAGCTCCTTAGCCCCCCCTGGATTCGCCACTGCTGTTAGCTTATGCGCCAAAATGCGTTAGATGTTATGTAAAAAAAATTGGACACCGTCGATGAAAATATATTTAGACTAAGTTAAACAGTAGTCACAAAGCATTTATTCCTTTCTAACGAGCAGGCATGATAGGAATGAAAGCATTATAGCAATGTTGACGTGACTTGAGATGTATAGATGAAGTAGGAAGGAGCTATTGCAACTGAGGGCAACTCTAAACAAAGTAGCCACTGCGCTGAAGAAAAAAATGATAGTTTATCTCACAGGCTAGATAATGGCGCTAGTATCGTGAGGTCTGTTTGACAACTATGACATTTGTGTCACGGAAATTGATTTATAACTGAATGAGCCAATCGCAAGCAAGACTAACGTCAAACTGACCTCACAATACCGCACAGTTTTACTTGTACCATTGACTAGCGCCAATACCATACATAGCAGTACCGTAAAGGTGCCACTGAATGGTGCAAATGAAACTGGGAGCACGATACTAACTGTCATAAAATCCTCACTAACTATGTCGAATAGTTCATGTATAAGTCGAATTTTCATAAAATACAGTGAATTTTTTTTTTTTTTTTTTTTTTTTTTTTATGATATAGGGGGCAAACGAGCAGACGGATCGCCTGATGGTAAACGATTACCGTCGCCCATGGACACCTGCGACACCAAAAGAGTCACAAGTGCGTTGCCGGCCTTTTAGGTAGGAGTACGCTCTTTTTTTGAAAGCTTGAAGGTCATATCGGTCCGGGAATACCGCAGCAGGAACCTCATTCCAGAGCTTTGCTGTGCGAGGCAGGAAATTTCTGGAAAAACGCACAGTAGAAGACAACCAACCATCCAGATGGTGAGGATGGAAGTGTTGTCGCGTAGGGGATTTGTATCATGTTACCAAATACACTGTTAACTATGACAGGTACACCTATTATAGGCCTTTGCGATCATGGTAAAAGAACACCAAAGTTAAAAATAAAGATGTGTAAGATATTTTGAATTGGCCCTGTTTCAATAGCTGCTTCCTTACCTTATGTATGTCTACTAATAAATCAAGTATTAGAAATTAAAAAGAATCTATACCTAACTGTATTGTATCTGAGAGAAATGATGTGTGAATTTTTAATCAAATCGTTAGTCAGATTTGCGTCGATTGTATTTGTCTCCGATGGTGGAGATCGACAATAAGAGTAGAAAATGAATGGAAGAGGAACTAAAAAGTATTTGCAATATTATTACCCAGATCAAGCGTTATACGTCAAAAATGTGGCAGTAGAGCTTGTCTAATTTAAAATGACGCGCCCCACCATTTACATACAGGATTTGACACAGAGATTGATTGATTGAGGATTTGATTTAGGATTTCTAACATATACAGTGGTGTCCTCTATTAATTTATACTCTTCATTGTTGCACACCACGCAGTACGATCTAAATGTTACTATTATTTTATGACAATTCATAGTATGGTAATTTGTAAATAAAATTGGAAAGAGTATTGTTGTTTTTTATTTCTTTTATAGAAAACTCTCTCACCACAAAGCCTAGTCGCCATCATCGTTCATATCAGTCAGACAGACAGAGAGCGGTCTGGAGTTCCGAGTTCGGCGTTCAGAGTTGTGTTTTGACCACATTTTGACCGCTCGAGAGTTCCAATCGCCTGCTGTGTGCGTTGTCGTTGTAACGTTGTACGTACATTTTTCTTATTAAAAGGCTTAAAAAATAGTATGAATTTCTTATTAACACTTACCAAACACATTTTACAGTGTTTTATCTACAAAACTAGCACTATTTAGTCGTTAACACGCTGTACTCGATTTAATCTTATTTCGCTTGTCGCACATCACTACTGTGACGTCACGCTAACTGTTATGAGGTGCCGGCGCCGGTCATTTCGCGGCGAGCTGCAAGCGACACTCCGTATCAGCACAGAGGTGAACGCACGCTAACATCTCCGGTCTTACTACGTACTTCGCGTAACCGGCGAATGTTCTCGTCCCTACACGTTAACCTTCGGAAATCTAGTTAAATCTAGTTAAAGTGCAAGTCTCTTCAACCCCAATCTCGGGGTCCCAAGTACGGGTTGGCTCACTGGGGGCCTATTTCTTACCACCTTCTACTGCCACACTGCGGCCAGAGCGACGGCCGTTATTGGGTGTTCTACCTTACGCCCACGGACCAGCGCCCGACCATCATCTGCGGCTTCAGTGCAGGGAAGTGCTTACTAGGAAGAATAATACGAGGGGCGTTCAATATAAAGTGAGAATGAGATGCAAAATCTTTTAATATTACGAAATTAAATACTGGCCGGTAAAGCTAATCTATCTAGCTGATTGCTATGAAAAAAAAAAAACTAACTGTCTTTTGTTTTAAAAAATATACGGTAATTTCTTTGCAATGCTATTGAGTACGTTAGCGAAAATGGAGAAAATTGAACTGCGCGCCGTTATCAAATACTTGTGTTTGAAAAATTTTTCTACGGACCAAGTCAATTTGGATTTGCGGGACACTTTAGGGTCTAATACTCCTCCGTATTCGACAGTCGCACGTTGGTGCGCCGAATTTAGACATGGAAGAACATCGACAATGGATGACCCCCGCTCCGGATGCCCTACTACAGCAGTAACTGAAGAAATTGTGAAAAAAGTCGAAAACTCAGTTTTGGCGGATCGTCGTGTCACGGTTCGTTTTATTGCTGAAAATGTAAAGATTTCAACGGGGAGCGTGCATAATATTTTACATGAACGCTTGGGTATGAAAAAGGTATCTGCGCGTTGGGTACCAAGAATGCTTACTGACACGCAAAAACAAACTAGACTAGAGATTTGTCAAGAAGCTTTGAACCTGATGCAGCAAGACCGGGAACTTTTTTTGGCGCGATTTATAACAATGGACGAAACATGGCTCCATCATTACGACCCAGAAACGAAACTGCAGTCTATGACATGGAAAAGGCCATCATCTCCAACTCCGAAGAAATTCAAGGTGAGCCCATCTGCCGGTAAGGTCATGGGCTCTGTTTTTTGGGATGGTAAAGGGGTATTAATGATTGAGTATCTCGAGCATGGGGCCACTATTACGGGCACATTATACGCCAAACAAATAGAACATTGCGCAATGAGATCCACGAAAAACGGCGAGTCCGCCGTTGCAATGGCTGCAATTCGTGATGCTGGGTTCGATATCCTTAAGCATCCTCTGTATTCACCAGATCTCGCTCCCAGTTATTTCTACCTATTTCCGAGATTGAAACAATACCTGAGAGGCCAGAAATTTGAAGACGACGACGCGGTAGTCGCTGCAGTACAAGATTTTTTAAGTACTCAAGATGAGACCTTTTTTTAAAATAGAATTTTAAGTTTAGAAAAAAGATATACTAAGTGTATTATGCTAAAAGGTGACTATGTCGAAAAATAAAATGACATTTAGTAAAAGTTGTTTATAACATACTCATTCTCACTTTTTATTGAACGCCCCTAGTAGGAATCGTTTTTTCCGTTAGACTTGCGTACTAGATTCGAACCACACCCTAAATTTAAATACCCACCTTTTTTTTAAATTGTAATTAAATTATTTTTCTGAGCTAGCCTACGGGCTCATTAAATTGTTATTTGTTGCGCAGTTCTTGTCTCATTTCTCCTCCTGGGGGGTGGGACAAACCCTAACCACAATAGCGCGACATCATAAGAGACTCAGTACTTTCGAAAGAACGCAGAACTCTGAAAGCGGAACTTGGAACTCCAGAACGCTCTCTGTCTGCGCCGACGTTTGTTGGGACAAATCAACGGGACCACGAGGGAGACTTATTTCTCGTAGTCCCATTAATAAAATATCACTTCCTGTATATAATATCATAGCATTAATTTATTCTTCAGTCAATATATAAAGAGGTATATAAAGAAATCACTTTTGTACTTTGCCTACAACAACCCAAACAAACATGGACCCTACTAGGGCGTAGCAACATTCATATATTTATAAGTAGTTATCTATTGTTATTAAACACATTTATATTTCAGTATTACATGTCATTCTATAAGTGTGAATCCCAAAGAATTCACTATTCCATGAACTCCTGTAGAGAATATGGGGATTTGTCTATGAGATAGGCTTTAAGTTTATTTACAAGACTGAAAGCAACAAGGTACAGTCAGCGTCAAATAGTTCGTGACACCCAAAGTGGTCAAATAGTTCGCAACACGTCTTTATTACCTACAGTTGGAATAATGCCGTGTTGCTAACTTTTTGGCCACTTTGGGTGTCACGAACTATTTGACGCTGTCTGTACAAAAGTGATCACTTATTTATAACATTGACTGTACTTTACTTAGTTTCTTCTCTACATATAGGGAAATAAATAAAACGAACAACTTGACATACACCATTTATTGATATTGAAGAAAACATTCATACACCAGCGAATGCATTTGATAAGTCTATGGAAACCAAATGGACTACATTGTTTCGTTATAAATCAGTTATGAACTCTACGTATTGAATAACATGTATTTTTCTAACACAGTTAAATGCGATACTATCAGTTTATCTTAATTCTAAAACATCATCTTCGCAGATAACATCTAATAAGTTTGAATTTAAATGAAATGTCGTCAAATCAATCAAAATGGACACATACTTATTTTGTAAGTTGTAAAAATGGGTTATTTTTTAAACCAATAACCGCCACTGTCTTGAGTGTCAAAAACATCGAATCGTGAAGTCACTAAAATGCATTTGGATTGCAATTGCGTTATGTGGCTTATATGTTACAAGACAAAGGCAGTTAAGGTCTATTCCCACTAGTTCTATTATCAGTTTAATTAATGGAATTAGACGGAACGTTTTTTTCCAAAGTTTTTATTCAGCTTTATATTGATATTTGTCCGATTTTCCATTAAATGAAATCCACGATTTTAACTAAGTAACTGGGACAAAAATAAATAGATACGTAGTTCCATCAATAGAACTGATAATAGAACTAGTGGGAATCGAACGCAGTTAAGGGTTTAGAGTTTGCGAGTATGCCCTTACCCAAACAACTGGTCTAAAGTGGCTTGAAATCGGTATTAGCAATAGAGCAATGAAATTCTAAGGTCGGCATTACGCATCATATGTTTGACATGTACAAAGTAATTTCTTGATTTATACGTGTTTTTTTTTGATTTCCGTTAACTTTAACGTCCCACTGCAGGGCACAGGCCTCCTCTCAGAATGAGAGGGCTTGGGCCGTAGTTCCCACGCGCGCCCGGAGCGGATTGGGAACTTCACATACACCATTGAATTTCTTCGCAGGTGTATACAGGTTTCCTCACGATGTTTTCCTTCACCGTAAAGCTCATGGTAAATTACAAATGTAATTTCGCAGATAAATTCCGAAAAACTCAGAGGTGCGAGTCCGGACTCGAACCCGGCTTGAGAGACCATAGGTCAAACCACTAGGCCACCACGGCTTAAGCACACACACTGTCTTGCGATCGTGTAGAGATATTATGTCCACATGTGAGGAAGAAAAGAAAATATTTCTTAAATCTGGAAGAAGGGAAGATTATCCAGGTCAAATAGAGGTAAGAATACTAGTGGAACTTTTATGTGGATATTTTTGAAATATCCAATAATTAAATTTGATGGCTGAACAAGTAAAGATCCTTCATTACGTCCTATTATTATTTATCTTTTAAATTTCGCCAGTAAAGAATTTTCCATTCATAGCTATTCGCTACTAAAAGGAGATTATTGAGGAGAGTTAGTTCGACATTACATACTTATTATTTTATTATGTGTCACATCAATGTCATAATTGATGCTAACTTTTGTGTAACTCTAACTAAGGGACCTAGCTTTCCTTTTGCACTGTAATATTGATTTATTACGTACGAAAAACAAAAAAAAACCGATTTCAACAAAAATCAATACCGGTACTTTTTTTTAAACGGAAATAAAAAAGCTACCTGTACCCACCTAATGTACCTATAATGTACCGAATTTGCGTACTAATTTTCCAATTGCAACATTTGAGCTACATAGACGAAAACTAGCTAAAAATTATCGTTCATGTCACAAATCTAACGTGTAATACCAACTCTACTATTTACAATGAATTAGATCCACGGAAAAGGAGATTTCCTTTTACTGTACAGACAGCGTGTCTCATAAAATGACCAGGATGCGAAAAAACTTGCTGTCGAGCCGCTACTTTAAATATCGGAATAACCTGGTGAATTATCAACATGTACTTGGATAAGGGTTCACATTATACACATCGCTATTTCACTTTACAATTTGTCCATTCTATGCTATTGTTTCTACACAAATTTTGACACCAATGTCAAATGCATCACTGCCCACACACCCTTAGATATATGATACGAAGAATGAAAGTTATTGCTAGCCACGCACACACAGACACACATGGGACTAAATATGTATGCAGGTCATAATCATAATGAATAGAACTCATCTTCTGTAACGGTAAATATTTTTTATTTTTCGAAAAATAATAAATTTATGCGCGAGTAAAATTTATTTCACGTGAGCCAATGTCTCAATTATGTTCTCTACGAAATAGAATAATTGTCATTTCACTTAAGTAATCCGAAAGAAGTGTATAAAAACTACGTTCTCAATTTGACATCAAAATTAAATATACAGAAAATGAGTTCATAGAATGCTTTCGAATGATATAAAAAAAACGACAACACAGAATATATACTTACCTGGCGATAAATTCCGTATTTAATAAGAACTTCAATGTATTCGATAAAGAATTGATAGAACTTTCAAGCGAAATATACTATCGTAAAAAATCGAATAGAACCAAAAAATAAAGTAAAACGCCTCAAAAATAATTATGATGAAGCTCACAATAATTTAACCATTACTCATGCCATGAAAACTATGTCAAACGAGACGAATGTTTATCATGCCTCAAAATTCACAGAGTTGTCAATTTATTAATAAGAAAGCAAATGTAGGTTGACATTTATCAATTCTTAATTATGTATCAGATATAGGAATATAATCTATATTGTAGAATCATTAGTAACACGTAAAGTTGGAATTTTTCAATGATTCTCAAAGGGCAGGTTCAGATAACTTTGTCTTTAAAAACAGCGAAAACTTACGCTAGCACGAACGTATTCATTGAAAATTGAATGATTGTTTGAACCAACCTACCCTCCGTAATGTAAAATCAGAGACGCTCGTCAGGCACACACGTCGATAAAGATGGATTTTGGCCTGACTCAGCAAAGTGACCACGTTCGAAGGTCTATCGAACTCGTCGCGGTGTTGATGAAATTTTGACTGTTACCGTTTCCGAAAGCGTCCCCAAAAGCGTGACGTTACATGTCAGCGGTTACCTACTACAATATTATATAAGCCATCAACTAGAAACTATTCTACGTCTACCCCTCAGCCTGCCTGATCGGTTGTCATTTGTGCTTCGCTGACAGCCTAAATAAGAGTGCACAAATAAAATTTATAGAGAGCGTTAGCATCGAATGAAGTTCTACATCATTTAGTCTATTTTCAGAAGGAAAACATAGAAAAAGATAACGACGAACCGTTGTATTATTTCTACGCGATAAATCTGTTTAGACGCAAAGTGACTGAGACATATTGAGAAAAATTACCAACAGTATTTGTGCATACTGACCTAAATCAATTGCGCAAAATGGCCAAAGTCAAATGCGCAATGTTTATTGCACCGAGCCAGTTCAAATAGTTTCGTCGACGTCTAAAATGGTTTAAATCGTTCGCGCCACATCTAGTGACCCCGGAATAGCGCGCGAAACGTGATTACAGATGCGAAAGGCAGGCCGAGACACCATGCAAATTAAAGAAACAAAAAAGAAACGAACCAAAAAGAAGATATTTGGAAGTTACGTCCTGTCATATGCCGAGATAGCCGATCGAGTCGGCGGCGCTAGTGTCGTCGTCTCGTCGCGACGGTCGCGGTCGCGGGTCGCGGGGTCGCGGGGTCGCGGGGTCGCGGGGTCGCGGGGTCCCGGGCGCGCGGGCCGCGCGGCGCAGGCGCGGGGGCCCCGGCGGGGGCGGCGGCGCCCCGCTCAAACCCACGCCATCCAGCCTTCGTACATCAGGCACAAGTTCTCTGCGTTAGTCGCTTCCGTTATCATGTATTCCACCTGCAACACAACAATTAAGGGATTATTTTTAATTTTGAACGGATTGAATGAATCGCCAATAACTGGCCACCTCATACTAAAAATGAACTCTATTCACCCATAATAGAATTCGTTTTTATAACTTGACAAGCTCGTGCGCGGCGCTCGGCGGAACCCTGTCGCAGGGAGCCTCTGCTGTCCTTAACGAGATTGTTTTTAATAAGTGCGGCAAATGCTGACTGCGACAGGGTTCCGCGGAGAGCCGCGCACGAGCTTGTCGGACTATAGAGTTTTTAATTACTGGCCACCCTTCAATATTGGCCACGTTATACTAATCTTAATCTAAATTGGAATATTTCGATGTCTTATTAGGTGTGGTTGACCGGGTTCTTGTTTTACCATTTTTAATGACAGTTCCTGCATCAGAATAAAAGCATTAAGACTGGTTGTCGCACTGACTTGTGAGTGAAAATAGCTTTTGATGTTTTGAGCCATGCAACTGTCATTGAACCTTGGGTGGTGAAGGGATTTCTTGGTTGACTATACCACTGTATACCACTCAAGGTGAAAAAAAACGTATAGTGATACGTTTTTTTTTATCGTCCTACCCGCCTGTTTTGCAATGTCAGCACGCTATATAAGGGCGCAGGCTGAAAACCAGCGCGGTGATGAGTAATCCTCACCGCACATGCTGAGCCTGAGCCTTTTGCCACATAATTTTGTATATTTTTTTCTTTTTTATGGGCAATAAATGATTTTTTATTTATTTATTTATTTATTTATTTAAATTGGATTCTGTTTGTAGGGGAGGGGAACAGAGTTAATTTCCAGTATGAGGGGGCCAGTAGCGAGCGAGTGAGTGAGTGCGTGCGTGCGTGTGCGTGCGTGTGCTTGTGCGTGTGTGCGTGTTACCTGTTCCTGCGCGCGCGCGGGGCGGGCGGCGTCGGGGTCGCGCGCTTCCAGCTTGAGGCGCACGCGCTTCCACACGCCCGCGCCCTGCGCGTTGCGCTCGCCGCCGCCTGCGCAGGTAAACACACATCAAATGAAACGGCTTGACTACTACAATACTATACCCTAGGATAAATTTCAAATCCAAGATGGCCGCCACCGGGTGAATATTCGAGCGTTTTGAACGCTCGGTTAAACCACAACTGGAGGACGAATCGCGCGAAATTTCATCATACTAGATTCAGCATCGGTACTGTCTTAAGTTTATAAAAAGTTAACCCTGAGCATCATCCTTTTTAATAATTTCTGCTCAAATGGCAATGACAAAAAAAAACGTAAAAACGCTGAATATTTATTTACCCCACCACAAAATGGCGATTTTTTTTTCACAACTCCCTCGATATGTGTATCAAATGAAAGGGCTCGACTAGTAGAATACTATACACTATGATATATTTCAAATACAAGATGGCACCGACCGTGTCTGGGTCCCGCGGCGGCGCGGGACGCGCCCACGGCTGCCTGCCGCGCCAGCCGCCGCCCGCCCGTCTCCGCCGCCCAGCGCGCTGGAAATCTGCACACACACATACATCAAGTAAATCTTACAAAGACTATATACTTCGTTTTTTTTTTAGCATTAGAATTAGGATAAGCAATCTTGATGAGTCTTGAAAAAATAGTAACTATTCCTTATGAAAGCAAAATAATGTAAATGACCATTAGTCCTTTCTAATTGTTACATATTTGCTTTGATTTATTTTTCCAAAGTGTTTTTACAATAAAAAAAGACACGCCAAAATCGCTTATCTTCTTTCTAATGCTAAAAAAAGTCTTAGGCAATACTAGGATTCCCTGCAGCCTGTCAATCTCGGGATTTTGTCAGATGCCCCAAACGCACATGTGCGTTCAATTGCCTGCAATATTATGACAGCGGCACTAGGCGAAAGTCAAAAAAACGCATATATGCGTTACTGGCAGTGAATTTGATATACACCAAACTGAAAGTTTTAAACTGCATTTCAAAAAACTATAGTTACTGGTCCATACTCGTACATATTAGAAGTTACACCATGTTATTCACAAAATACCTGACGTGAACACTTATTTATTAACCTTCCCCAATGCAAAGCTAAACTTTTAAGGACCTAGTTAGGTAGCACAATAAAGACTTATATAAATTAAACTGAACCGCCATATTTGTTGCTTCAAAAATCACTCGAGAACGATTTATCGATTTCATTCATCTCTTTTAGGGTTCCGTATTTAAACGGTGCAAATAACGAGATTCTTTTTTCTACATTATTTTTAAAATAAACATTGTACTGAGGGACCATTATGTACGGTCAAGTGTAAAAATATGGGTGCATTAAACTTGTTCATAAATATGTCCCAGCTGTAGCTCCTATGTCGTTGAATTAATGACGGTTCGTAATTATGAGAGGATTAAATCGATACATATGTTTGCCCTTGATCGTATGAGCGGATTATTAAAAGATTTCTAATACTTTGTAAAAAGGTTTTTGACGTGACAACGTCTAATAAATCAATGAACGCCGGCTGCACGCACGAAAAAGGTTGACGCAATGCCCCGTACATAGCAGTGAACGCCAGGATGTGCAATGTACAATCTTAGTACTAGCGCTCGGGTAATTTTGAATGGGGGGGGGAGTGCGGGGGTATTAAAGGGGGATGAAAATTTCATTGATATTGCCGTAGGATGCGCCGTTTTCAAGATATTTGACAAAACACCGGTTCTCGTCCGAGCACCGAGGTTAAGCAACGTCGGGCGCGGTCAGTACTTGGATGGGTGACCGCCTGGTTTCATTTTTGCTCTTTGAATGCTTTGTTATGACGTTGTCACGTTAAACTATCGTCCGTAAACCGACTTTACAGACAACCGGTTTTTTAACTCGGCTTAGGCTAACGTCTGCCCGTCAGTGCGTGTGTACGTGTGTGTACTCACTCGATGAGTCTCGTGTAGGTGTCGGGCAGCTGTTGTTGCAGGTGGTGCGCGGCGGCGGTGGCGGCGGCGGGCCCGGCGGCGGCGCCCACGGCCGCGATCAGCTCCGTTATGCGCTTCTCGCGGGCCAGCAGCGCGCTCGCCGGGTTGTTGCCCTGGGGGACGTCACAACGGTCATTAGTATAGATAGACCGAATATTATTTATTTTATTAGCAGTTACGTCTGCTCACCGAACCTAAGATTTAAAAGCGAAAAAGTTTCCGGGTGCGCCGGTGGGACTTGAACCCACGTCTCCTGGGTATGCGCCCCAACGGGTGTTCTACCAACTGAACCACGTCGCATCCAACCGACCTCCCCGAAATTCTTAATCGCTTACATACGCCAACAGTGGCGTGTAAAACAAATAATATTTGAATTAAATAGAAGTGGTACATCATTTCTTACGCATTTCCAACTAATTTGGAACGTAGGAGTCATAGCTTCTAATAGTTGTGATGGATGTTACCACACGCCACTGTTGGCGTATGTAAGTGATTAAGAATTTCGGGGAGGTCGGTTGGATGCGACGTGGTTCAGTTGGTAGAACACCCGTTGGGGCGCATACCCAGGAGACGTGGGTTCAAGTCCCACCCGGAAACTTTTTCGCTTTTAAATCATAGATAGACCGATTAAATTTTAAATGAGTTCTCGCCCGCGCGGTACAGGGGCTGAAGGGTATGACGACAAAGGGGGTTGGTAGAGGTGCGGGCGGCAGGCACACGATGCGCGCTCGCCGCCCGCACCTCTCCCGGCCCCTTTGTCGTCATACCCCCAGCCCCTGTACCGCGCGGGCGAGGACTCATTTAAACGGTCTAACTATACTACACACCAAATTACACGCACGCTTGAAATACTCATGAAAACTGTCTTGAAATGCAACATTTTAAACATGTAACTACCGGAGACTCACTCATAGTGAAATAATACGGATTACTCACGTATCAAAACGAGTTTAACTCTAACGTAGCCCTTCCTATGTTTCATGTTCATTATGTTTTTATTGTATGGCTTCTTTCTTATTTTTCTTTACTTTGTTGTCATGTGGTTTAACG
Source organism: Archips crataeganus (assembly GCA_947859365.1). Lineage (NCBI taxonomy): Eukaryota > Metazoa > Arthropoda > Insecta > Lepidoptera > Tortricidae > Archips > Archips crataeganus. The sequence continues at coordinate 1,224,152 of OX402058.1, forward strand.
TAGCGTGGACGACTTCTATTGTGTCCACTCTGCATTGAATGTTTATCCGTTGTCTAGTACTCATAGTACAAGCTTTGCTTACTTTGGGACTAGGTCAATTCGTGTAAATTGTCCCGTGATATTATTATTATTGTTATTATTTTTTATTGTTTTATTTATTATTATTATTGGAATTACATACAACGTTTGTGTTTCATGTTTATAACTTTCTTTTGTTGTTTTTATTTTTTATGACACTGATATTGTGTTGTGCGTGTCTTGATTGGAAATGTCTTATGTCACTGTTATTTTTTCACTTTTTCACTCTTTGTTTTTATTATTTAATTGTTACAAGTTACAATAATTAAAATATTTTATTTATTATATATCGTTTTGCTTGCTGCTCATGTGTTCGGCCGTGTCAGTTGTCAATGTCAACGCCATGCCAAAATATAACGCCCTTGTGTTGGTACAGCTGCACGATCATATGGTTGCGTTCACAATTAGACACGGTCCGATCGTGTGTGCAGCGAGCAAATGACAGCCTCACGAGTTAAGTATGAAGTATCTTTTTCTATTTATTTTTTATTTTTTCAACTTCATTTTTTTATTACTTTTACGGTCATCCCGTGAAACCATATATTTCAAACTAAATACAAACTGAAATATAGATGCACAGAAAAAACCCCAGAAAAAAGACCAATGCTGGGAATCGAACCCAGGTCCTCAGCGTTCCGTGCTGCGTGCTTACCCCTACACCACCACTGGTCTAGAAGTTAGCGACGAATTTTTCCCATACATCGTACACTTCAGTCTGTTATAATCACATTCGGCAGTGATAAAGCGCCTAATGTGAATGTTTATCACTGCCTAATGTGATTATAACAGACTGAAGTGTACGATGTATGGGAAAAATTCGTCGCTAACTTCTAGACCAGTGGTGGTGTAGGGGTAAGCACGCAGCACGGAACGCTGAGGACCTGGGTTCGATTCCCTTGGTGGTTGCATTGGTCTTTTTTTTGGGGTTTTTTCTGTGCATCTATATTTCAGTTTGTATTTAGTTTGAAATAGACGGCCTCACGGTCCCACCGGAAGACCAGCGCTGGCTCTCGAGCCGGCATTATGCTGAGGTGGGTCCGTTTCGTGATACCTAGTTTCTTTATTTTGTAATCTTTATGCCTTTATGCTATTGTTGTCACGAATAAATGTTTTTCTTTCTTTCTTCTTTCTTCCTCTTGGAGAAACTTGGAAAAATGTAAAAAGTCATGACTATGCAATAAATAATTTAAATTCGAATTTGTACACGCTACAACTACTGCCAAACGTGTGTTTTGAGACGTGAGTTATCCGTATTATTTCACTATGATATACAACATTAATATAAAAACATAAACAACATACAATTAGTAAGATGTCAACAGTATATAAACATGAGCGTCATTGTGTTTGAATCCCACCTAGACTAATTAGAGCAGTGCCCTGCCGTTGTTGGTATAGTACAACATTTTTGAGGTGTCCCGATCTCGTTAACAGCCTTTCGAACAAAGCCATTGTATTGTATTATGTCTCCTCAGTTTAAAATGAAGCGAAACATAAGTTATATAAGATAAAATAGCTCATTGAAATAACGACTTTATTATTTACAGAAGAGAGTTCATTTTAAATGAAAATTTGTTGGCAGATAATATTATTCAAAATTGAACGCGTCGTAGACATGCAACCAAAACAACCAAAACAAACAAAGTTTCATTTAAAATTAACTCTCTACTGTAAATAATAAAGTTGTTATTTCAATGAGCTATTTTAATAATCTTATATTTCTGTTCATTTTAAACTGAGGATTATTCACTTGAGGACATAATAGAATACAATGGCTTTATTCGAAAGGTGGGCAGCTAACGATATCGGGACACCACAAAAAATTCGTACTATACAAGGCGTCAACCACCCTGTTGCTACCTAGCGTCATAGTGTTTGAATCCCTAGACTAACTTACATCGTTAACGGCCTGTAGCGCCTGCAGCGGCGGCTTGACGTCTTGTAATAGCTGCGCACGCGCGGCGGCGGGCGCGGCCAGCGCGGCGGCGCGGCTCGTCAGTAGTTCTGCGGACGCCTTCGTGCGGCGCGTCAGAGCCGCCGCGTCGCGCGTCAAAGACGATATTATGTCCAGTAGTAGTGCGTTCACGTTTTCCACCTGGAATGAAACATGTGAAATGAGTCTGCGCTGTGTTCGTGAAGAGGCACATCGTTTTATTCAAGTTTGTTTCTTATGACAAGAACATACAGATGATTTTCACACTTACATTTCGCCAGCTGACAAGTAAAACTCACTAAAATTTCTGTCGCTGCTCTTCAAAAAGTCGTACCTAGTTAGTAATTTCATACTGAGATACGAGCTTTGTTCTAAGTAGGTATTTGGTACTTAGTGACTTTTGCTTGTCACCCGACGACTTTGTATACGTACATATTTCGGAGCAATTACAGTCAAAGTCATAAATAAATACTATATATATGTTACCACGACGTCAAAAGTATCTATACAACTCTATGACACTAGCCATAAGGTTGATGCATATGACGCGATGGTTGTATGCCATTTTTAATTAAAAATGTGCCGGCTTCTATTTTTTCTGAATTTTACAGTTTTAGGGTACTATTAACATTGATAATTTAAAAAAATCCTCAAATGATCCATCCACTTTTTTGTTTGGGTTTGGTGATGAACATTTCTTTCGCGCAGAAAACCAATTCTGTGGGAGGAATTTTAATTCACACTCAATTCCACTCAGGTTACTAGTTTTCTACGCTTATATTCCTTCCGGATAACAAGTAATCCAACTCGGTTAAGAATATGGAATTATAGTTCCGCCCACACAAACTGGTTATCTGCGCAGAAGGAACGTTCCACCTCGTTGAATAGTAATCAAACTTGGTTAATTGAGTGGAAAAAAGGACTGATACTGACCCAGTGTTGGTCGATGTTTCCCTCGGGATGCAGCATCTCCATGAGCGCGTGCTGCGCGTCCGTCACGCGCAGAGAGTACTTCTGGGACAGCGTGCATGCCTGTAAACATTTGGAATTTTAATACACAAGAGTTCTATTAAACGCTAGAATTTTTTGATATAGACTTCCGCAAAAGTAGCGATTGGATCAATATAATTTTCAAGTCTTGTGATCTGTGATTAGTTATTGAAAATTATTTTAATTTTGGGAGTATATAAATGTAGAAATAAATTACTTTGCTAGCTATGTGTATATTATTCAAATTTAAACGTAGCTCATTTCATGATGCGTCAGCGCATTTAGGCCAGTGATGTATTGTGGATGGGACGTGTTAACACCACGGATAAGTCAGGGTATTGAGAGCAGCCGTGCGGAATATACGCGTTAAAAATGAGAAATATAAGTCGCGTCACTGCGTTTGCAGTGCGTTCTCATGCGTATTTCGAGCAGAGGTGAGGAAGGAACGCATCAAACCCTCGAATGCTTAAGACAAATCCGAATTTAAGACATTCTTTTTGTATTTTTTACGTCTGTGTTATTTTATTGGATTTATACGAAACAGATGAGACTAGAATACATGATTTTTTTCACTTCCCGCATACCTACGAGGGGTTAAAAGCGTGACGCAAGAGTCGCGTCACTGCGTTTACACTGTATCAGCGTATTTGGAGCAGCGATGTGGATGGTGCGCGTTAAAAATATGACGTATGAGTAGCGACACTGTGTTCAAGGAGCGGCAGCGTATTTGATACAGCAGTGTGGACGATAAACGTTAAAAATATGACGCATGAGTCACGTCACTGCGTTTATTAGCGACAGCGAATTTTGAGCAGCGATGTGAATGGCACTTGTTCAAAATGTGATGCAGGAGTCACGTCACAGTGTTTACGCTGCTTCAACGTATTTGCAGTAATGGTGTGGTAGTTACGCGTTAAAAACGTGACGCATAAGTCGCGTCACGGTGTTTAAGGTGCGTCAGCGAATTTGCAGTAGTGGTGCAGAAGGTACGCGTTAAAAATGAGATGTATAGGTCGCGTCACTGCGTTTACGGTACGTCAGAGTATTTGGAGCACCGATGTGGACGGTGCGAGTTATGGCTGCCGCGTGTGTTACCTTCTCCCAGTGCGCGAGCGCCTGGCGCGCGGTCTTGGCGCTGCGTGCGTGGCGCGCGCTGCGTGCGGCGGCGGCGCGGGCGTGTGCGGCGAGCGCGGCGCCGGCGCGCGCCAGGCTGCCCGCGCGGCGCGAGCGCGCGCCCCACGCCGTCTCCAGCGTGCTCAGCGTCGACTGCAGCGCCGGGTTCGCGCCGGCGCCCCACTTCAAACTTAAATTAAAAAAATAACTTTAAATACTAGATGAAAAAAACCACCTGTATAATTCCCGTTCTTATGGGAATTCCGAGAAAATAAATATTGTTTTCGACGACACAATGGGGCTTATTAAAAGCCAAAAATACTTAAAAATATTTTAGTAAATCGGGTACGATTAAAACGTTTCCAGGAAAAGCCAGCCTGTCAGTTAACACCGCAAGGTGACCCGGCTCTATTTTCCCAGAAATCAGCTTTAACTTAACCAAAATCCGGTTTGGTTCTCCACTACCCCAAATTAAACAAAACACTATATTAAACCCACAAAATCCCGTTAAGCCCCCATTTATCTATTTAAATAAATATGTAATTTTCCAACAATGAATATTCCATCACCATATTTGGCGATTTTTTTACCGAAGTGTGTTTGTATGGACGCACGGAACCCTTCATGTACGAGTCCTACTCGCACTGCACCGGTTTTATTTTTACATAGATCATAAATTAGTGTAAGTCCAACTAGTCCAAGTAATATATTAGTACATACCGTTGGTGTGCGGCGGTGAGCAAGCCTTGTGCCTTGTTGGCAGCGGCGGTCAGCCGCTCCACGGCCGCGGCTAGGTCACGCGCGCGCCGCGCCAGCGCCGCCGACTCTTGCGGAGACCCCAGGACCTGAAATCAAAAACCACAATTATACATAACAGTCAACCATCTATAGCTAGAGTAGCTAGACCGTTTAAATGAGTCCTCGCCCGCGAAAAAGGGGGCCGGGAGAGGTGCGGGGCAGGCACACGAGGCGCGCTCGCCATCCACGCTTTTCTCGGCCCCTTTGTCCGTCATACCCCCCCAGCCCAGTCCCTGTACCGCGGAGGCGAGGACTCATTTAATAATTTAACGGTTTAGCTATAAAAACTTAAAGAAATAATCTATTAAATTATTCTGCGATTGTAGTGACTATAGATAAAGGGGTTTATTTAAAACCGTACTTGCTTGGACACGTGGAAAGGTTAAGAGAGCATGGAGCCGTGACAAGAGCGTGCTTAGGATAACCGAGTGGACGCAGGCCGGTTAGACGTCCCAGGTACCGGTGGAGGACTAGAGATATCTTTCGAGTCTCGGGGTCGAAGGCTGGCAAGAGCTGGCCCAAGACAAAGCATGGGGTAGTTTAGTGCCGGAGGCCAAGACCCACTCCGGGTCAATGCGTTCAGCTAAAAAGCTAAAAAGCCGTGGTGGCCTAGTGATTTGACCTATATGGTCTCTCAAGCAGAGGGTCGTGGCAGGGGGGTTACACTCCGCAGTTTAGGTACGTTCGGCCGGCGCTCCTCTCGGGGAGGAGTATGGCAGTAGGTTGTCGCTCGGCCTTCAGTTCGCACGCTAGCCGCGTCGCATCTTGTTTTCGGTGATTTTTGCAACAAACAATGACTTCTAAACGATCTTATAAGTAACTTACTTACATACTAAAGGTAGTTTACTGAATTAATACACACTGTTATTTTTCTTGATTTATATACCTACCAAATATCGGCAAGTGGGAACCCCGTGCCCTTAGTTTCAGATCAGCGGTGCTCAACGGAATATGAACGCTCGTATCACACGATAAGTTTCAATTTCACGTGCAAGCAAGTTTTTATACCTAAAGTTGACTTTTGTTCGAGAGTGATCCTTCTGTACGTTAGTACTATTACTTATTCTGTGGTCGTGGGTTCGAGGTCGAAGGTTAGTCTCGGGTGGCGACCACAGGAACCGTTAGACGCGGCGTCGCGGCACTGACCTCGGCATGCAGCTGCGTGTGCGCCGCGAGCCTGGCGCGTGCGGCGTGCGTGTGCGCGCGCGCGCGGTCGGCGGCGGCGCGCGCGGCGGCGGCGCGGCAGCACGCGGCGCGCGCGGCCTGCGCGCGGGCCGCCAGCGCCGCGCCGCGGGACGCCAGCGGGGACGACACGACCACCTTCTCGCAGAGGGACTCTAGGGACACGCTCCACGACGCTCCTGGAAGTCATTTATACATTTTCAAAATAACATTTACAACAAATGAATACCTAACGTGAGCATACCCAATCTTTTTCAGTCCACGGCGCACTCACAATTTTCGAATCTTGTCACGGCGCCCTACCTACCTATATTTGAAAAAAATGAAGTGAAATGAAATGATAATGATAGAAAATCGACTCATGGCGGCGCCCCTCATTACTTTCTACGGCGCACCAGGGCGCCGCGGCGCACACTTTGGGAACCCCTGCCATAGACAACGCATAGCCAGGGCCTTGAAACTTGGCAGACTGAAGTCAGCACATGCATTTCAGAATTTTAGTTATGATAGCACAAAAACTTGAGCAGCCGTTAAATATACATTTAATTTAAAATTAACACATTATAAATAATAAATAAATAAATATGGCGCCAAATATTTTTGGTGGGAAGAAAGCGTGATTGTATGTATGTATGTATGTATCATGGCACCATTTACATCAATAGTCCCAAACTAAGCAAAGCTTGTACTATGAGTACTAAACAACGGAAAAACATACTTAAATATATGTATATATGTATATATGTATGTGTGTGTGTGTGTGTATGTGTGTAATATATATGTATACTTAAATACATATTATACATCCAAGAATTGAGAAGAAATATTCGTATGTTACATACATAATATCTGCCCCGACCGGGATTGAACCGGGAACTAAAGCTTTTCATAGATAAAGTCATTCATGATGACGCGTGCCGTGGTTCTTATTGCAATGTCACTAATGTCTAATTTTGAAAAATTCATGCGTCTTCGTGAATGGCATTAGCTATAGTCAAGTTTTCTGACCACTAGGCTAGCCGTTCGTCGAAATGTGAGTTCGTGGAATTATTTTAGGCATGATTAGAACAAGTTAAAGTTTTTTGTACCAAGACTACAAACATTTTGGCATGTAAACATCCATCCTGCGAAGTCAAAAACTGAACAAACGATTTAAAAAACTTTAATTAGTACTGACCGATCTCCTTCTGTTCGACCTCAGCGGCCAGGTCGAGCCTGCGTCGGCGCAGCAGCAGGCACAGCGCCGTCGCCAGCGCGGCCGAGTGCACGCCCAGCACGCAGCGCGACACATACTCCGCAGTGAATCTGCAAAACATAGTGTCAAGTAGATAAATAATTCTTAGTTTATTTCTTTATTTATTCATCAAGAACAGTTACAGCATTACAGTATAACACCAATGCGCTGTAAAATTCAAAAATACAAATAAAAAGACAAGAAAACTTAAATAATACAACTATTTAGGGATTTTTGAAAGACGTCTTCGTTGTCGTCGTTATAATAATAATCTATTAATTTATTTCGAGTATCTTTCACACGCTCTTGCCTAAAAACCAAATTCCTATTGCTCATTTACCACATTTCCAGCTTATCAGCAGAGGTCGGAATTTTCACGGCAAAACAAGACTATCGCAATCAGACTAGTCTAGTGTAGTCTGTGTAATAGAAGAAAAAAACGGCCCACCAAATAAAAAATAAATTTACTTAATACAAAATTTTACGTAAGGTATGTGTAAAATTGTATAGAGACAGATGTAATTTCTTTTTCGAAATGCACATCAGCACACACAGTAGCACATACTTGATTCGGTGTTATTGAACGCGCTGGGCACGCTCCGTCGGCGCCCCGCGCTCCCGGTTTGTTGTGGCCTTAAACCAGGTCATCTACTGAGCGCGTCATCTTATCGTACTAAGGGTTAAACTAAGAACTCAAAAGTGACTTTTTTTTTTCTCTAGCTACCTCCAAATAAATCAGAGCCTGTATCCACTATACACTGCCATTCCAGTTCTATCGATTACTACATCTCGTACTGGCAGCCGCATACTTTTTCTTTCTCCTATCCTTCCACATACTCTCCGTTGGGTTTCCGACCCTTCAATCTATTCTAGCTAAACTTATTATCTACTAGCTGGTGCCCGCGACTTCGTCCGCGCAGTAAAGCTTCTTCATTTCTTTCATTGAATAAAACAAAAATCCGGCAACGGCAACATCCAAAAATCCATCGTCTCATCATCATTGGTATTACTTAGTGAATATAATAAATCCCATTTATTCCCTATCCCGTGGGAATTTCAACAAATCTATCCTTTTTTTTGTTGCTCGTTATTGATAACGGCAACAGGTAGACGCTTGAAATACCTATTCACAGTATATTTCGTTATACATTCACTTTAAAAATAAATTATTAAATTAAAATAAAACAAATACTTAAGGGGGCTCCCATTCAAAAAACGTGATCTTTTGCCGTTTTTGTAGGCAATGGTACGGAACCCATCGTGCGCGAGCCCGACTCGCACTTGGCCGGTTTCTTCAACATTTTGGCAAAAAAAAATCTAAATCTTTTACATACCCCTCGTTCAACTACAAACTATTATTTATTTTCTTAAATTCCGGCCTCTTTGCTGTCCACTTTGTCATACTTCACCTTATATTCTTTACTTATGTATATCTCAAAAGTGACGTTACCACCACAGTGCCGTGAACCATCGACTAACCTCTTGACAGGCTTGCAGAGCGCAGCCTCGTCGTACACAGCCAGCGGGCCGGAGCCGCGGAAGGCGGCGGCGGTCTGCGCGCACAGCGCCAGGGCTTCGCCGACGGCTTGCACGCGCCGCACGAGGAACAGGTCCTCGAGCACCGCCCGCAGTGCCGGGTTTTGGAGCGCCGCCTTCCGATCACAAGGATAGGAAGTTCAAAATCAACTTTATTTAAACACTAGCTTTTGCCCGCGACTCCGTCCGCGTGGAATTAGTAATTTGGGCAGCTTATTTTTTTAATCAAATTTGCTTTTTCATCAATTATGGCTCTCCTTTCCTCGATATAAAAAAAATTACCCGCCCCCGAAACCCCCCCCCCCCGCAAAACCCCCTCACCCCCTCCCAACCCCACCCCCCACCAAACCCCCCGCACACCCGCGTTCACATTCACCACCGTACTCCCAAGTCAAGCGTGCCTATAGAAGTTTTACTTCAAAAACCTCTGATTTTGAACGCTCCGCTCCGCTCCTATTGGTGTTTGCGTGATGATATATAGCCTATAGCCTTCCTCGATAAATGGGCTATCTAACACTAAAAGAATTTTTCAAATCGGAGCAGTAGTTCCTGAGATTAGCGCGTTCAAACAACTAACAAACAAACTCTTCAGCTTATTCATTCTTCTAAAAACTGTTCGATAAATTTTTAAAATAGACGTATCTTTCTTATTTGTGAACCGATTGAAATGAGACTTACACTAAATGTTAATCCAAGAAAATACCAACATATCAGTGAAAACCGCAAACTTCTAGGTTAAGCCGTTTCTGAGATTAGCGCTCACAAACGCACAGACAAACAGACAAACAGATAAACAGACAAACAGACAATAATTCTAAAAATCATTGTTTCGGGTTCTATTGCGCTAATAAATAGCCCTAGTGACAGTTTTTCTCAAATATCTTCAATGTACAGACACCGACTTGTTACAGATTTATTATAATTATGTATATGTATAGATAAATTAAACTCATCGGACGATTGACATCAATTGAGCTATACTAAGAGATGTTTATACCCTGTCTATTTAACAGAGTTAGCAAAGCGTTCTCTCTGTTGCACTTTGCAAGTAACTGTCAGTGGGCGTCAACAATCGCACGTCGATGGCGGGCTCGGCTTACAAGCCGTTTGTTGGAATTTTTTCATCTGTCTCTCGTACCGTCTGACATTGAATTATCTCAAGTAACAAAAGCTAAACGAGACAGGGAATCGGAAGCTTCAAACTTATTGACGTAAACCTTTGACAGAATTAAATAAGTTCTACTTACTAACAATAAAGTTTTTGCATTGTAATTGCCCATTTTAACAAAAATTAGTAACCAAAGATAAGCACTTGAAAGCGTCCGCACCATACGAGAGACAGATGTTGACTAAATTTTGACAGGCATGTAAACCTATCTTGTGCCGGTGGATCGTCCTTATCGTTGACCAATTACGTGCATTCTCTGTTTTCTAGTACTAACTCTGTTAAATAGATAGAGTATAGGTGCTTAACTATATGTAAACAAACATGAACAACCAACAGTTATGGCGTGGGGTTAACTACGCCAAATGTAATATTTGTAATTGAATTTCACGCGTCGCATTATCGACGTACTTCTTTAGTTTAGCCGCTTAATAATTAATTATCGACTAGCTACGTCGAGTTATTTAGGTAGACCAAGATGATATAGACGTATGTCTAACATTTGGTAGCACAGTGAGCGGTACTCTGAAGATGAGCTCTGCTTGAGTTCGGAACGCGTCAGTGTAGTTTGGTGGTGGTGATAGTTGGGTTTGTGTGTGTTCATACAGTGTGGAGGTGAAGGAACTGCATGAACACGCATCTTTTACATAAACGTAGCTTTCGTAAGGTCGCGGGTGAGCAAAGTAATTGCTTCAGTTCATTTGAAGAATTTGTTTATCGTTATCCTACGGGAACTATGCGATTTTCCAGGATAAAAATATCCTATATGTTAATCCAGGTTATGAACTATCTCTGTGTTGTGAACTATCGCGTTCGCTCCGCTCCTAATACGTTAGCCATCGCCAGTGTGATATGGCTCTTAAGCTGCGTTTCCACCAGAGATGTGCGAGGTAGCTAAGCGGTGCGAGGCTGTGTAACGAGGATGTGTAACGGTGTGAATGTTTCCACCAAAGATCTGCGAGGTAGCTGAGCGGTGCGAGGAAGCGTAGCGAGGATGTGTAGCGGGCTCTTTTCAAATAAGCGGGCGGGGTGCGGTGAGGCGGGAGCGGGGCAACGCTGCCTAGCAACACATTCCTCGCACACATTTTCCCCTTCTTTTGTATGTCCAAAAACCTCGCTCCACTGAGCTGTTTCCGCCAGAGCTGAGCAAGGATAGGTAAATAAAGTGTTTCTATTGGTTCATGACAAACACATCCCTCGCAACGCATCCTCGCACAGCTCCGGTGGATACGGCAGCCTAACGCTGTAAATGACTCAAATGTTCGTGGTCGACCGAGTTGGGGTGAAGGTAGGTTTACACGGGCTTATTACTTGTCATTAGTGTAGGTGGTTAGGGACTTATATACACAGTGACAATTAGTGGCAAGTAACCGTTGCTAGATAATAGTATTAGTTTACAAGAGGTTTGATATTGGTTTACTAACCAATATTGGATCAAAGTTATCTTAATCACTAATCAGATTGCGCTTGTCATTAAGTGCCTTATGCTAGGTTTACACGGAGCTTAGTAGCTAATGCTTAGTACTTGTCACTTACACTTGTCAGATGCGTGTATTGTATAATACTAAGCACTTGTATAATATGTTTACACACTTCTGACAAGTGTAAGTGACAAGTACTACTAAGCCCGTGTAAACCTAGCATCAGGGAGGCAAGCACTGACCGCCATGTGGAGACTGTCGCTGACGTGGTCGATCTTCCTCCAGGCGGGCGGCACGGGCGCGCAGAGCGGCTCGGCCAGCTCGCGCGCGCGCAGCTCCACGCTCGCGAACAGACCGTTGCAGCCCATCAGCAGCATGCGACCGGGAGAGTCGCCGCCTGACAGGAGGGCCTCGTAGCGCGAGCGGAGGTCCACTGCTAGCAGTTGCGCGCCCGATGCTGGTGACTGAACGACACGAGTATTGAATGACCGGTCTATATTGTTATTGGCTTTTATAAAGGATTTAAGCCTTTGTTCGACGTCTGCCTAAAACGCATTATGCCTGTGTCGCATTTTGCCTAAACTTCATTCATTGGTAGCATTTAGGCTATATGGTTAATTCGTCTATTTCGCTGTTGATCTATTGAGTATAATGTATATTTCGGTAATGTACCTAAATCGCCATTTGACTCTGCTGTAGTCCTATTGCGTTTCAGTCTTAATACGACGTAGTCCAAACAGAGTTAGTCATAAAGCGTTTTAGTGCAACAGAGATTTAAGCATAGTGATAATTAGGAACGTCGCGTTTTATACTAAACGCGTTTTAGGTTTATGTAGCAACATAGGGATAGTGCGTTTCAGACAGACGTCGAACAAAGGTATTTAAGTACCTAATTGTATATCAAATTTGAAGTCTAATTATTTAATTATGGTGTGGGTATGTACTTTATAGGAAAATATAAAACCCATTCTCTCTCTCTCTCTCTCTCTCTCTCTTTTCCTTTTACGCTCGTGTTTTTATTTAGATTTTACATTAGAGACCACGACTAACATCCAAAACCACATCGACATCAAGAAGGAAAGACAAGAAAATTGTTGGATTGAATCTCAGCAACAATACAAAGCCTACTTTTTCTTCCGATATTCCCAAGGGACCGCGATGTACGAACGTAACATCTGAAGACGTTAAATTTTGTGAAGATGATCTTCATACAAGGCGTAGGCAGCACTATTTAATTTTTAGAATTTTTCACGGAAATTTAGTAAAATTCCAGAATTTCAATTCGCATGGCAAACCTAAAGATTCGTGCGTGTAACATAGTAACAAATGAAACTATCGTTCATCTTTTTGATGTACAATCTGTCATTTATGTTTAGTCTTTCAATAGTTACATACAGGTCGACCTAATAAAAGCGTGTTAAAAAGCCAAGCTTGGAACATTGAACAAAATAAACATATTTTCTAATTCAATCACGAAATGCAAAATGTAATAGCGTAACTTTCTTCGCTATTAATCCGCGCAAACTTCTCGAGCAACAAATCGCAATGCGGGCCCCGTCGATAACTTTGCAACTTGCTAGATTAGGGTTGCCAGTTTAAAATTGCCAAGTCTTGAAATAATAGAAGTAATTCCATAGAAAATTCCTTAAGTTTCTTTCTCAAACGTAATTTACAAAATCGTGCAAAAGCAACAACAAAACAAAAAACTAAACTACAACAAAAGTTCATTTGTTCAATTTATGATGATACTTACACGAAGTGTGAGTAAATAAGCTATTCTATTTTAAATCAGACTGATGTCAGGAGCCTGAAAATCTTGAAATCTCAAGGCAAATCCTATGATATGGTAACCCTAGATGCGAGCGATTTTGCTTCTAATTCAAGACGAGGGCAATGCGGGCCGATATCTGCAGATATACTACTCTTAAGACTTAAGTCAACAAGGTTAAACCTTTTTCAGCAAATTTTTAATCTCTAATGCAAAATCAGGAGTGTTAGATTTGGTTAGACGTTTTAACATGACTTGATCAAAGAATTCTTAGCTAAAAATTAGGTAAGGCGGAAGCTTTTCCTCTTTTCTAAGTTATTCTTGAGACGTGCTTGTGTTGATTTTTGCAATTACTTCAGTAAATTCAGAAAATATTCATTAAAAAAAGATCCTATGGCATAATTTTGTTACAAAAAAAGACCTAATGGATCAGAAAGTTTTCCGATTCTCCTATGGTTTCCAATTCCCTCAATTCCCCATACTGTTCCATTTAGAAACTGCAGACTTTACAATAAATGAAACTGACGCCATTACTTTAGTATCCTTACCTCCATATCCATCAGCAGATATCTGAAATGCATCTCTAGCTGCGTCACTAATTCGTTGAGAGGCACCGGCGTGTTCATTATCACCGCGTTGAGCTCGCTCACCATCATCAGAGCCGACGGATCCTCAGAGTGCAGCTTTTTCAGCGCTTCAGGCAAGATTATGGTGCTGTAGTTGTAGTTTAACTGGACCAGATCAGCCAATAGGAGGTTCGCGTTGCGCACGCACTCCACTGCCACGGGCAAGGCAGCGTCTTCCGCAGATGCCGATTGCAGAGGCAGAAGAGACAGCAGTTCCACTGCTTGCATTGATAACGAGCTCATGTCGTCTAAGAACCATTCTCCTTCACGAGATGTTAGGTCCACGAGGCAGTCGCCCGCGCTCTGAGCACCGTTCTCCAAGACCAAGTAGCGTCTGTTCAAGTTGCAGAGCATTCCGATCACGACGCTCTCCAATGCTGCCCCGGCGCCTTCCTCTGATCGCAACCAGTTGCTGATGCTGGTTTTCGCTTCGATGTAACTCTCTTGTGCTAAAGCCACGGCGTCTGGACCACCTTCGAGCTGCAAGCGCTCCAGCGCTTTATTCAAATTCGCGTTAGCTTCGGCGGCTATGGTCTGTAATCGATAGTTGTAAGCGACGATTTGTTCTGTATTGTTCGAGTTGTCAGCGTTAACTAAGGCAGTCACTTGGCTGGAAACTTCCCTACATACTTCAGGTGATTTGCTTTCTAGCGCTTCGGCCAGCCATTTGCGGAACATCACCACCCGATGGTATTCCGTGTGGCTTTGAGGATAGTACTGGGAAACTACCACGTATTGCGAGAGTAGTTCCAAGCAGGATCTGACCAGCACATTTGTCTCCTGCACGCTTTTGTTCAACTCATTCTCGGCTTGCTCGCATTGAGTGATCATCGAGCTCTGGCCGGCGTTAGTTAAGAACTCTTTGATGTGGTCGAATATAGGTTGGTCGTCGTCTTCGTTCGGTCCTGAAAATTCTTGCACCCAAGCCATGAGTTGCGGTCCGTTGATAGCCTCGTTGGCCGCCGCGAAATTCTCTATTTGTGTGTCGAAATCGTTCAGTATCCTGACGAGAGCTCTCATGGAGTCTTCAACGGCGTTCTTCGCTTGTTTGTATGAGGAGTATTTTTGTGAGATGGCATAGAGCGGATGGCTGCTTAGGTTGGGCCCGTACGCTTCTATCTCCTTGACCAGAGCCATCTGTTGATGACAGTCGTGCAGTCTGGCTTCAACCGACTTGAGTTCTTCTGTTTCCTGCAGCCACTGGTCAGCGCACTGTTGGATGTCGGGCAGCACGGCTAGAAATTGTTCCCTGAAACAAAAACGTGTCGTGAATAATAGAGCGTACGGAGCGCTTAATAATGCAGGCTAGCAGGAAGTGCGTAATCAAAGTGGCTTTCAACGGTACATTCAATTAATAATTCTGCAACACCTCGCGTTCTGCATTATTAATGGGGTTCGGAGTACAAACACGTGTATCCATAATAAGCAAGTTCACGGAACTTTGTGTCAACATTAATATTTCGTTATAGAAAAACGGATACTGAACATACGTTAGTAATTTTGTGTTCGAAATGTGTTAGTCTTGGTGTAAGTATAAACGCAAAATTGAAAGTTTGATTGGGCATTTGTACATATTGTGTTAGCTTGGGATCACTTAAAATTGTTTTCACTTTCAACATCACCCGAGGGGTTCGCGTCCAAATATTTACAAAGCTCAAATCAAAATAACCCTTAGCTGGAGTCACTATGAAGTAGGGTAATTTATGGCTAGACAGCGAAATTAAAAATTTAAAGATAGCAACGCTCACTCATAAAATAATATCAAGACCATTATCATCACTTCTTGAAGAACCTTTTAAATTAAAAATTAAAAATAATCAAAACGTTTTGATTCTGTAAGTAGGCCGCAAATGCCTCTTTTAAATGTCACTTTTATCTACTACCAGGGCTTTCGGAAATGTCATCTACGAAAAGAAGAATGCGCCGCAAGAAACTTTCAATATGATGTATTATAAATATATTATATAAAATAAATGTCTTATCACGGTGTTTCTAGTCGCACTCCTCCGAAACGGCTATCCTGCTTTTATGTTTTAGGTATTTTTGGTATATTTGGTTTGAGTGAGTATGAGAATACAGCCTAGGTAGGATTCGCTTATACAACGACCTTCACCGAGCTGGTTAATGGATGAAAAGTGTTTTATATGAAATTAAATATATTGCAAGTGGGTTAACTAAAAAATTTCAGTCCAGAATATGATTTTTTTTTTTTTAACATTTTACCGTTTCGGTTAATAGACAAATGACGTACCAATCAAAAGTGTAATGCCTATAGAATATGCAAACGTTAGGTTGAGTAACCAGACCAGTGCAAATATCGATTTACCTGTTTTTACCTGTTAAAGTTCAAAAGTTCCGTTCCTTATGACCGGAAAAATAATTAGTCAACCTAACGTTTGCATATTCTATAGGCTACTTGTGATTGGTTGGTAGGTATTGCACTTGTCTTACACTTTCCAAGAAATATGTTGCGATGTTTTTAGGGCAACATTTCGTGTAGTAGAACTCTAGAACACGTCCCAACTAAGTCGGGGCAGACATTCGTTCTGTTATCTCCTTTATTTGGGTATTCACACTCGGCTGCTTATCGGGCACATAAGCACGAGATATTCGTATTTATTACAGAATACAAACGGGTTGAGTTTTTATAGCTTTGGCTCGTTAAACCCACTTCCCGCATAGTAAAGAAAAGAAAGAAAAATATTTATTCGTGACAATCTTAAAATTAACAGGTGAAAAAACGGTAACAGACACAACATTATCACGAAATGAACCCAACTCAGCATGATGTCGGCTGTACAGCTGACGCTGGTCTTCCGTTGGAACCATTTTACCCACAATTCAAACGTTAACATCAGTGAAACCGACAACTAAAATAGTATGGTATCTCTTAAAGTGCAGTTCCCAATGGTTACACTTTCACAAAGAATGCATCATCTTAAATGGTACAGTTTTCCAGAAAGTGACCCACTAGTTCGTTTGTCTGGCCTCTCTAACATAAAAAAGGACACTTATTCACAGTTAAATTTCTCCCAATCAATCTCATGTCAAAGTGCACAATCCGCACTGGATCCGCGTTGAAACGGCTCAAGCACAATTCTGAGAGCACGCCTGCCCCCTGCAGTGGGACGTAAATATAATTATTATAGTTACGGCTGTTTACGGCGTATATTTAGACATACCTAAAAATTTGTACGGAACCCTCGGTGCGCGAGTCCACCTCGCGCTTGGCCGGTTTTTATTCAAAACCAAGGGTCTGAGGCAAATGCTAAATTGATTTATGTATTGCGCTGCTCATGTTCTATGCAAGAGATATTTTAATGCGAGCGCATTTTTGATCGTTACAGGAAGAAATATTACCTCACGAGTTGTAGCAGACGGTATGTTTCTGAATTAGGAAGTGGATGTTGTAAAAACATGAAGAAAAATGTTAGACTGGTTCATTGTAGAGATAAGATTTTCACGTAAGCGCTATTGCGGAGATGCTGTGTTAAAATTATAAATAAATGCTGCTTTTGTTTATTTAAGGACGAAGAGCGTTTATACCTGCTGAGCTGGCAACGTTGCATTTTTGTTAGTTTTTCTCGATTATTCCATAAAAATTGAATGAAAATTAATAATGTGGTTTATAAGAATTGTTCTAATATATAAGTTAACGTGTCTACTGCAATAATTATTTGTGATAGACTTTTATTTTATTTATAAACAAACAAATTATTACCTAACGGTTTTTAAAGAAAATAAAAGTCTATCACGACTAATTATTGCAGTAGACACGTTAACTTATATATTAGATGAATTCTTATACACCACATTTTTAATTTTCATTAAATTTTTATGGAATAATCGAGAAAAACTAACAAAAATGCAACGTTGCCAGCTCAGCAGGTATAAACGCTCTTAATATTAATTCATCTATAGTAAATTTGAAACGTAGGTAATTTCTTTAAAACTCAAGAGGTGCGCGTCTAGGCTCAAACCCACGATCCTCAGCACGAGAGCCCATGTAGGCTACTATGGCTCTATTTAATTAAACGTGTAGTATACTAAAATAACTGCGACGACATTAAAGCATACAAAATCTCCTATTTCTGTAGTTTATGTGTTTAAATGGAAACATTTAGAGCATTACATGCACCCGCTCCGCGCCGGCGCGACCTTGGGCCGCGATTACCGCATGCACTATGTAAAATACACGGAGTATGCAGTATGCAGTGTGTGCACTCTGCAACGTGCAGCGTGTGCACTAGTGATGAGCGCGACGAGTCACCCACCACATTCAAGACCAGAGCACACCAGATGCGTAGGCGTATCATTTTTAACCCCCGACACAAAGAGGGGTGTTATAAGTTTGACCGCTATGTGTGTGTGTGTCTGTCTGTGGCATCATAGCTCTTAAGCGGGTGAACCGATTTGGATGTGTTTTTTTTATTAGAAAGCAGGTTTCATGGCGATAGTTCTTAGATATGTTTCATTTCATCAAAATCGGTTCAGCCGTTTCAAAGTTATCAGCTCTTTCGTTAGCTGCGGAAGGGATCCCACACTGCGCACATTTTGCTTAGGAGCAGGCGTATGCTAAGACTGGATGTTCATAGACACATATAAATTTGTACGGAACCCTCGGTGCGCGAGTCCGACTCGCACTTGGCCGGTTTTTTTTATTATGAGAGGGAGGAAAACGAGCAAGCGGGTCAACTGATGGAAAATGATCACCACCGCCCATAAATATCAGCAACTCAAACAGAGTCACCAATCTGTTGCCGGCCTTTAAAGGAAGTATAAACCCTTTTCTTGAAAGCCCCGATGTCATAATTGTCTGTAAACACTGCTGCCGGAAGCTGATTCCACAGTTTCAGCGTACGTGGCAGGTCTACGTCCTGTGTTTGGCCTCTTTCACCGCCCTATTTTCAGGGCAGTTAGTGTGCAGTTGCAGTGACATACGAGCGATACGCGCTGCGGCTGCGACGATACGATGGCAATTTTATGGGATGGACGAGCTCTGCACACTCAGACGCGACCACTTAATATGCAAGGTTAATGTGACACAGAATCCCCAATTTATTGGACAGATACGTGGCCAAATACTAAAAATTATTGCGAGAAGTAATAAAAAAACCGGCCAAGTGCGAGTTGGACTCGCGCACCGAGGGTTCCGTACAAATTTATATGTATCTATGAACATCCAGTCTTAGCAGACCCCTGCTCCTAAGCAAAATGTGCGCAGTGTGGGATTATTATAGATTGGTTACTGATATAGACAGACAGACAGACAGACAAAAAATTTATGCTTTTCGCAATTTTTCTTTTAACTGTGCTATATGAACTTGCTTCGTACCAAATTTCAAGATTCTGAGTTCACAGGAAGTACCCTGTAGGTTTTGATTCCCTTGCGAGTATCGAAAATTTGCGGCATAAAATGGCTGTATCTTTTGTTTGCGTTGGCTTCGAAGTTTGGTTTTTCTCACAGCTCCAAGGGACAGTAGACCTGAGTATTTGATATAAATTTCAGCTTGATACCTCCACGCATTCCTGAGAAAAAGGGTCTTGACAGACGGACGGACGGACAACAAAGTGATCTATAAGGGTTCCGCTTTTTCCTTTCGAGGCGCGGAACCCTAAAAATTAAGTGCCCCTTTGGGTTTTAAACACGTTCCACTGCACACAATGTTAATGAGAACTATAATAAGCTTGGCACTTAAATTTTTATAACCAGTGGTAGTTAATAGAGAAATAAAGTTGCATTTCTATAAAGTAATGTTAAATAAACTGGGTTATAGTTGACAGACAGACATTTGACACTGTACTTATAATATGGTGCCGTAAAAATTCGAGACATTATGTCGTTTCCCTGATGAATATCATAAGACCCTAAGGGGGTGTTTCACCACCTTACTGTCAAACTACTGGTCACGTAACCAATGAATAAACTAAGTACTGGACAAATCTGTCGGCTAGTTTTTTTTCAGTTTCACCACTCCGGTCCGGTGCAAACTAAGTACCACTTAACTAATCGTCGGTTTAACATAGAGGGGTATGGCAACGCCACATTTCACGATCACGCGTTCCTGTTCGCACACTTTCGTTCAAAGAGTCGCTCATTGTTAAAGCAAAAGAAATCGTAAACTATGTAATTTTTAAATACATCTATTTTTTTGCATAAACAAATGTGTAACATTATAATTAATCCAAAAACGGTATTTATTTACGATACCTACTTTGTTAACAATAACAAAGAAAAATAAAATCACGCAAAACGAATCGAAAAGTGGCGCCAAACCATTTGACAGATTAACTTTTTTTTGTAATGGCGATGTACAAGTTCACGTAGAACAAATGATTGTGCCACTGAAAAAAAGTCTGTAATTAAAAAATATTACAAAATTTTGGATTTATTTTTACATACTAAAAGCGTACCTATATTTTTTTATTCAAATCTTGATATTTGAATCCTCGTTTGCAATTTAGCATGACTTCTTTCTTTAAAAAATAAAAATACTTTGATTTATTTTTCTGAAACCGGCTGAAGGGCTCTCCAACCATGACCACAAAAAAATTACCTGACTAATTAAAAAGTTATGTGACGGATAAAAATGCTAAATGCCACCTGATCTGATGGTCAAATTAAAAAACAGTTTGTCCGTCACTTAATCAAGACTGGTGAAACAGAAATTTTAAGTTCATCTGTCAAATAAGGTTCTGATTAAGCTAATCCGAACTTTAAAAAAAGTGGTGAAACAGCCCCTAAATGTAGCAGTTCTTTTTAAACACTAAGATAAGCTGCCAGCAGCCCGACGATTGTAAAATTGTATTAGCTAATTTTAATTCTGGCCTCTATCAAGACATTCCACCAGCGGCCACTGAAGTGGGAGCCAACAAATCAAACGGTTTTACTCACTATTAGTAGTTATTATCTGATGCAGTATTAGGTGGCGCCATATTACCGTACCGTTCCCATGGCATCCGTTCCATCGGTCACGTGCCATCCGCATCCAACGCGATCCCGCAACCATAACCAGGTCGTTGCTCCATCTTGTTGGAAGTCTACCTATACTGTGTCTTCCGATCCGTGGAAGCTACTCGAGAACCTGTTTGCCCTACCAGCCATCAGTTCTACGAGCGATGTGCCCTGCCCACTGCCACTTGAGTCTGGCGATTCTTCGAGCTATGTCGGTGACTATGACTATAGTTCGTCATAATTTCCAATGCGATCCCGCAGAGAAACTCCGAGCATAGCTCTCCATCGCCCTATGAGTGACTTTGAGCTTCCTTATGAGGCCCATCGTTAGCGGCCACGTCTCAGTGCCATAGGTCATCACTGGCAACACACACTGGTCAAAGACTTTTGACTTGATGGCTCGTCTACACAATGGCCCATGATGGGCGAATACGGGCATGCACGATTGTGAAGAGACCATAATCGTCTGTGAGTGGCCATCATTGCCTGTAATCTATACATATAATAAATCTGTAACAAGTCGGTGTCTGTACATTGAAGATATTTGAGAAAAACTGTCAGCTATTTATTAGCACAATAGAACCCAAAACAATGATTTTTAGAATTATTGTCTGTTTGTCTGTTTGTCTGTGCGTTTGTGCGCGCTAATCTCAGAAACGGCTTAACCTAAGGATGCGGTTTTCACTGATATGTTGGTATTTTCTTGTGTTAACATTTAGTGTTTGTTTCATTTGAATCGGTTCACAAATAAGAAAGATACGTCTATTTTAAGAATTTATCGAACAGGTTTTTTTGTTTGAAAGCGCTAATCTCAGGAACTACTGCTCCGATTTGAAAAATTCTTTCAGTGTTAGATAGCACATTTATCGAGGAAGGCTATAGGCTATATATCATCACGCTAACACCAATAGGAGCGGAAGAATGTTTCAAAATCGGGGGTTTTTGAAGTAAAACTTCTATAGGCACGCTTGACTTGGGAGTACGGTGCACGGTGTTGAATGTGAACGCGGGTGTGCGGGGGGGTGCGGGAGCGGGTAATTTTTTTTATATCAAGGAACTAAGGAGAGCCATAATTGATGAAAAAGCAAATTGGATAAAAAAAAATAAGCTGCCCAAATTACTAATTCCACGCGGACGGAGTCGCGGGCAAAAGCTAGTCGGGAATAATCGGAGAATTGTCGGTACATCAAAGGAATGCGTGCCAATGATCGTGCTCGCATCTAGTCACGATTGTGTAGAGAGCAACCCATAATCGCGGCGATGATGGCCACTTTTTTTTAATCGCCCATCATGGGCCATTGTGTAGACGAGCCAGACATTGCGGTATATTGGATGACAAGATATTCTTCTTCTTCTTTCTGTTAAAGGGTTGCCTGGAAGAGATCGCTCTTAAGCGATAAGGCCGCCTATTGCTTACCTTGTAACTTTTCTCTCTGTGTACCTGTTTTCTGTATTGCTTACTATTTCTGGTGTACAATAAAGAGTCATTGCATTGTATTGTATTGTATATTGCGGGGTTACTCACGTGACGTCAGCGAACTGCTGCTTCAGCTCGTGCGCGCGCACAGCCAGCATGGCGACGGCGGCGCGCAGGTCGCGCTCGCCGCGCCGCCGCCGTGCGCCGCCCGCGCCCCACTCCACCAGCGGGTCGTACACGAACGCCTCCAGCAGCGTCAGCAGCGTCTCGCGCCCGCGCCGCATGGTGCGCAGCACGTGCTCGCACGCCAGCCGGAAGATGCCCTGGAGAGGAGAAAGGGGATTAGGATCAAGATATTTACTTTAAGGGGCTGTTTCACCACTTATCTTAAAGTTCGGATTAGCTTAATCATAACCTTATTTGACAGATGGAATTTAAATTTCCGTTTCACCAGTCTCGATTAGCGCTAAGTGACGGACAGTCTGTTTCTTAATTTGACCATCAGATCAGGAGGCATTTAGCATTTTTATCCGTCAAATAAAGTTAGTTTATTTTTTTGTGGCCATGGTTGGAGAGCCCTTCAGCCGGTTTCAGAAAAATAAATCAAAGTATTTTTTATTTTTTAAAGAAAAAGGTCATGCTAAATTGCATAAAATAATTTAAATATCAAGATTTGAATAAAAAAATGTAGGTACACTTTTAGTATGTAAAAATAAATCCAAAATTTCGTAATATTTTTTAATAACAATCCTTTTTTCAGTGGCTCAATCGTTTGTTCTACCTGAACTTGTATGTCGCCAATAAAAAAAAGTTTATCTGTCAAATGGTTTGGCGCCACTTTTCGATTCGTTTTAAGTGATTTTATTTTTCTTTGTTATTGTTGTAAATAAATACCGTTTTTGGATCAATTATAATGTTACACATTTGTTTATGCAAAAAAATAGATGTATTAAAAATTATATAGTTAACCATTTCTTTTGCTTTGATAATGAGTGACTCTTTGAACGAAAGTGTGCGAACAGGAACGCGTGGTCGTGAAATGCGACGTTGCCATTCCGACTTTTTGTTAAACCCACGATTAGTTAGTGGTACTTAGTTTGCACAGGACCGGAGTGGTGAAACTGAAAAAACACTAGCTGACAGATTTGTGCAGTACTTAGTTTATTCATTGGTTACGTAACCAGCAGTGTGACAATAAGGTGGTGAAACACCCCCTAAAGCTAGACTACGCTCCTCCGCTCCTCGCTCTGCTGTTTGAGCTGCCGCGAAGGTGCCCCAGATGCAGAGTAATAATCTCAGTCATTATATTGTTACTAGATGTTGCCCGCGACTCCGTCTGCGAAGAATAGGGGTATAAAAAGCCTACGACCTATTCTCAGACCTGCCGAATATAGACAAAAAGTGTCATAATAATCGGTTAAGCCGTTTCGGAAGAGTTGGATATCACACACCGTGACACGAGATTTTTATATATTAGAGAAGATTTTGCATTGGGAACACCGTGAATGAGTGAGGGCGAATTTTTTTATAATGTACCTACTACGACTCGTCTCCGTCATGTAATGCGAAGAATAATCGGGAGATTAGTAGTACGTTTTCAGATGCGAAAAATATTGTTGGATCTCGGTCTGTTGTTGTTGGGTTTGGCTAGAGAAGAGATGGAGAAAATTAGGCAGTGTCTGTCGTGCTTGCTTTGCTTATTTGGAGATAATGTGAATTTCAATTAATTAAAACAAAATATTGCTCCATCGATACTATCGATGATTCAGCCAACATCGAGGTTCACAAAGACACTTCGGTTGGCCGTTGTTCAGTAGCTTCGGTGTACGGTACTCGGATGTATCTTTTAATTACTAGATTTGGCGGAAATGTTTCTTGTTCAGCAGTGGACGTCTTTCGGCTGAAATATTGATGGTGATGATGTTTTTCGTTTGTTTCACGAAGTTGCGGGCAAAACCTAGTCGATTCATAAAATCTCCTTTACCTTCATAAATAAATAAGTTATACTGCTGCGTCATGGCATCGCAGCATCTATAAACAAGCCCGTGTTAACTAACGCTGGCAATCCCTAATCGTCAAGCCTCGGCGGGCAAGCAAACGGCGACGTGACTACGCAAATGCATGGCGGCTTTCCCTGCCTGTTGCACTGTATAGGTACACAGCCTAGGAGGTTTCACCCAGTCTTAATCCGTTACAAGCCGTCGCTTTTACATTTAAGATAATATGTACAGTGAAAGAAACTGATCGCATTGAAAGGCTTGTACTTTGTTAAGTAGCAAGCGTAGGTGGCAAGTGATTAGTTAAGATGTTTTTAGGATGATATCGTAAACATGTTTATGAGTTGTTAAGAGTTAATAATCGTTTGTAACTAATTAAGCATAATTTTGCTTTGTGCAGGTGCAAAGTTTGCAACAAATGGAGAATGAACAACGATTAGAATAAAGAAATATTTTAAAAAGGATAGCCGCGGTCAACGCTTCAGAAATCGAAAATGATGTATTTTTTTTTTACCAGATAAAACATTTATTGAAACTAAGAATACAAATATGATGAAAAAATAACAATGAATAAAACTTAATTAAATTAATGAGGATCTAACCGAATCTCGTAATACCTACAACTTTACATCTGCACATATGCCCACTCCACCACTGCTCTGCTCCACTGCTCCACATATTGCTTCATAACAAAGTGTAAACAAGCCTTAACTAATGATTTTCTGCGATAGAATGACATAATAAAATAATGATTGACTCAGACGTTCATTTGCGGAGGTCCATATCAATGAGCTACAGTGTTTTTACCTTACTTCGCCGCAATAACCTTGTTCCTCTTCTTATTAAATATGTTAACATTATAAGGATATGTGTGTCGCACAGACGTAGCTGTGGCGCACGATAAGTAGCGGAGAAGCAAGTTACAATATTGTAGTTTATTAACATAATTAAAATCGCATTTCGGATCTCAGTAAACCGACGTTTTGAATTCTGAAAGTGCTGAAAGTGCTACTGCGAAAGAACTAAAAAAGATTCAAGCAAATAAAATATCAAATGAAATGATTGACTGATTAAGGCATCATTTTGCGGATGGTCATTTTAACATCCATATCTCTGCATGCGATTCACACAGTCGAAGATAAGTTTAACCCCCTGTTTCACCATCCATTGATCAAATTTATTTGACGGACAAATTTGATGCCGTC
Source organism: Archips crataeganus (assembly GCA_947859365.1). Taxonomy (NCBI): domain Eukaryota; kingdom Metazoa; phylum Arthropoda; class Insecta; order Lepidoptera; family Tortricidae; genus Archips; species Archips crataeganus. The sequence goes on from OX402058.1 coordinate 1,249,570, forward strand.
TCTGTTTGTTTTGTTCGAATAGTGACACACATTTATCCGTCAGGTAAAATTAATAAAAGGTAAAATTAATCAATGGGTGAACTAAAACAATTACTTTGCTCACCCGCGACCTTACAATAGTTACGTTTATGCAAGAAATGTGCGTTCATGCAGTTCCTCCACCTCCACACTGTACGAACACACACAAATCACATAAACCCAACCATCACCACCACCAAGCTACACTGACGCGTTTCGAACTCAACCAGAGCTCATCTTCAGAGTTTAGCATAGCCCTCTCCATCGCCCTCTGAGTGACTTTGAGCTTTCTTATGAGGCCCATCGTTAACTCATCACTGGCAACACACTGGTCAAAGACTTTTGACTTGAGACATTGCGGTAGGTATATTGGATGACATGATATTGCGGAGCTTCCCAAACGCTCGGTCGGTTAGACAGGCCGAAATACTATGTACTTATTTAAATATATACTCCGCACTGCTTCGCCTTTCATATGGCTAATATAATCTCAGCTTTTCGGCCAAGTTACTAAGTCCAGGGTATCAGGAATTATGACTAAGACTTATTCGCGAAAGATAAAAAAGCCTACTATACTTACTAGTTTTCAACTCCCATGTCTCCGCCATATTGAAAAATTTCAGACTGAATAAAAAAAAATGTGACTTGTAGAAGAGGACAGCCGGATGTCTGCCTGACATACGAAAGCATTTTTGCCCAAGTTGAAATTAATTATTACAATTAGGGCCGCTTCCACGTTCTAGCATTGAAAAAATAATTTGTAAGACGTGGCTTATGGATAATAGTCCCATATATTTTGATACTTATTTAAGTACTTACCCCTACATTGGCAATTAACTCAGAATTACATAGTCGACTCTGGTCCACACAAGCCCGCCATTAACATCTAGACTAGTAATTTAATTTATAGAATCTGACCTCCTTCAAATCTAGACTCACAGAGTGGATGACCATTTACGGAGCAAGCGTGTCCCATATCAGACCAAATCTTTGCAAATATTAGGCGTGATTGTGGTCAAATAGAAACACGCTATGCACTTTAGTGAAAAAAGAAGATCTATACTAATATTGTTTGTAGTCAGATGATGACAAGATCTTGTAATTTTACCTTGTACGTCACGCTTGATTTTCTACATTAGGTCGTAAACTGGGTGACCTTGGAGTAGTTTGACTATGTGCTCACTTATTTTTAGTACTTATACAACCCGAGACACGAGTCCACCATGCGTAGACCACGGCCGCTGCAATGTGGTCGAAACGTCGAGGTGATTTCAGCAATAAATTGTCGTGATAAGTCCCGGGTGTAATCCCACTAATAATATAAACGTGAAAATTTAACTCTGAAGATGAGCTCTGGTTGAGTTCGAAACGCGTCAGTGTAGCTTGGTGGTGGTGATGGTTGGGTTTATGTGATTTGTGTGTGTTCGTACAGTTTGGAGGTGGAGGAACTGCATGAACGCACATTTCTTGCATAAACGTAAGGTCGCGGGTGAGCAAAGTAATTGTTTTAGTTCATTAATATGGACCTCCGCAAAGTAACGCCTGATTCAATAAATTAATCAATGGGTGGTGAAACAGCCCCTAAATGTCTTAGGAGTTGAGAAGAATCCGTCAATAAATTCAACAAGGTATATTTTTTCAAACAGATCAGCAATATTAATAAATTAAACACATACAAGATGTGGTAAAGGCACGAGCTTTTGAACCGGATGAAAAAACTTACAAAGTTAGACCTGATGTCGTCGTGTATTACGTTAACATCGACGTATCGAGGTAATTCGTATCAATTTTTGTATCTTCCCTTTCAAAGTGGAATGCAGGTCAGCATAGCATTAGCTGATAGATCACGTATTTCCGATGCTTCGGCCCCGGTATGGCTAAAGTAGCAAACAGCATACATACACGAACATGCACAGCACATGCAGCATGTACGGCTAAATGTACAGGAGGTTAACAAACGTCTGGATATAAAGCCTTTTCCATAGTTACTAATTCCCCCGTAGTTGCTAAATCTTTTACAAATACTTTGCAAACCTTTGTAGAACAAAGTTGGCCAATTTTTGATATTTTATCAGTCGACACTAGAGCTTGTTTAGTACGTTTTATTTTCAAAATATATTCTTAAAACTTCATTTTTATACAAGAAATTCCAGAAAACTACCGTTAAAACTTTTCGACCATAATATTTCAACATTTCTACGTCTGCATACGAGATTTTAGAGCACTCTTGGGATTAATAAAGGCCTCGTTCTGCTTTAAAATATGTTTCCTTGAAAAAAATTACCTTATTGACAAAATGTGGGCGAACACAGTATTCCCTGGTACGCAAGCCGACGTACGATACGTCTGAAGATATAACCAGCTAATAAGTGTACATATACGTCTATGTATGTATATACGTCCCACTGCAGGGCACAGAGCTCATCTCAAGATGAGAGGGCTTGGGCCGCCGTATACCTATACATAAGACCTTATTACCGTAAAGGTTCATGTTTAGATATTTATGAACGGTTAGCTGAACCGATATTGAAGAACTCGACTGTACCAGAGTAGTAATGCGGATTGGGAACTTCATACACACACCATTTTTAAGCAGGTGCGTTGTGCATCAGATGTTTTCCTTCACCGTAAAGTTCATGGTCAATTTTAAATGTAATTTTGCACATATACTTAGAGGTGCAAGCTTGTGCTCGAACCCATGACCCTCTTTTTTTTTTTTTATGGTATAGGGGCAAACGAGCAGACGGATCGCCTGATGGTAAACGATTACCGTCGCCCATGGACACCTGCGACACCAGAAGAGTCACAAGTGCGTTGCCGGCCGTTGCTTGAGAGACCATTGGACAAACCACTAGGATACCACGACTGACAAGCTAAAAAGTTTCTAAAAATTTTAAAGTAGTGTATAGGGATCGCAGTAAAGTTCCGAAGGCTGTCGCTAACCAAGTCATCTTCATCAGTAGATGTCCACTTTTGGACAAATATCTCCCCCTTAGAACCCCACAAAAAAATAACTTGATAAAACAAAAAAAGACTAAAGCTTCGCCTCTCATTTTCCTAAGAGACTTTAAAGCTTTATAAATGCAATATTATACTTATGAGAGCTTACCAGCTACATTTTAATAGACTATAGCGACTATATCTTCGTGCAACAAAGCGCAACCTGCGAACTCCACGAAAGCAGATTAAACAACCGAGCTGCAATGCTGCGACTTTAAGATTTTTTACCCCCACTTACCCTATTTAATATGGAGGTAATTACGGGGAACTTTTGCCCGGCTCCGCGCAAAGCTGCTACCTCAAGTTTATAACCCGATGAAGTTTTATGAATGAAAGAACTCGCGAATACTATGTTAACAGGTCTCAGAGAATATTAAAATACAGGGTGCTTCTGGGGGACTGATCGGAATCAACTCTAAACACTCAAACTGTAGCAACAAGTTGTTACCACCGTGTAGGTGTGTGCAAGCTTTCTCGCGATTTTTTCCCACCGTGTAAAGCTTATGTTAAATTTCAAATCTAATTTGAATTTCGCACATAAATTTCGTAAAAAGATTTGCGAGCCCGGGTTCGAACCCACGATCTTCTGCTTGAGAGGCCATAGGTCAAATCACTAGGCCATCACGGATAGCACGTGAATATGTTTTGCTTAATTTGCAAACGATATGTACAGGTAAAAGCATGTAACAAGGGTGTTATGTTATTTTCCGGCTCCACGAGCAGTGTTAGTCGCAAACAGGCTGCGTAGGTGAAGGTAACCCCTGGGCCGTCTGTTAACCCGCCCTGTGCCCAAGTCAATATGTTTTAAGTTACAACATCAAACGTCATGGGTTTACCTTTGTTACGCGGTAGGCTGGGTAATCTGTGGGTGTCTACTGGAAGCAGAATTTTCACGTTACGAGTAAAATCATCTGAGTAGCAATACATTGCGGCCCTCGAGTGATCCATCACATCGTGACTATTTCGGTAGCGCCGCAATCTATAGTTACTTGGATGACTTTCTCGTATCGTGAAAATCGGGATTCAGGGAGCGATGTTAACTGGAAACATCTTAAATTATACACGTGTTGGAGAGATTTGGAGCTTTACGTCTGATTCAATTCCGAGAAGATACGAAGAGTGATCAGAGAAGTAAAAATCAAGTAGGATCAAGTAGGACTCGCACACTAAGAGTTTCGTACAAATTTAGGCATAGACATAACTTTATTTTACAAAAAAATAAGTAGGTATCAAATTAAATAACCAACCATAACAGTTCTCAAGCAGACTAAGCACACACACAGGCATAAGCGCAACAAGCTTTTTTTTTTTTTATATAAGAGGTGGCAAACGAGCAGACGGGTCACTTGATGGAAAGCGATCACCGTCGCCCATGGACACCCGTAACACGGGGGGCATCACAGGTGCGGTGCCGACCCTTTTAGGAATTGGTCGGCTCGTTTTTTAAAGATCCCTAAGTTGTAACGCTCCGGGAATGCTGCCGCAGAAAGCTGATTCCAGAAAATCATCCCAGCTGGCGCATTCCCAGCTCAATTTTAACGACGCCCCCGTTCCCTGGTAATTCTGTTCATCTTTTTAACTAGCTAAACGTTCGGGATGCTTAACATAATTCGGCGTGCCGCTGCCTGGATGCAAATATTTGCACGACGTGCTTGCACAGTGCACCGGTTACTACAGAACTGCTGGTTTATTTTATTATTGTTGGGGGCTGTTTCACCACTTTTTTTAAAGTTCGGATTAGCTTAATCATAACCTTATTTGACAGATGAACTTAAAATTTCTGTTTCACCAGTCTTGATTAGCACTAAGTGACGGACAAACTGTTTTTTAATTTGACCATCAGATCGGGTGGCATTTAGCATTTTTATCCGTCACATAACTTTTTAATTGGTCAGTTAATTTTTTTGTGGTCATGGTTGGAGAGCCCTTCAGCCGGTTTCAGAAAAATAAATCAAAGTATTTTTTATTTTTTAATGAAAGAAGTCATGCTAAATTGCAAACGAGGATTCAAATATCAAGATTTGAATAAAAAAATATAGGTACGCTTTTAGTATGTAAAAATAAATCCAAAAATTCGTAATATTTTTTAATTACAGACTTTTTTTCAGTGGCACAATCGTTTGTTCTACGTGAACTTGTACATCGCCATTACAAAAAAAAGTTAATCTGTCAAATGGTTTGGCGCCACTTTTCGATTCGTTTTACGTGATTTTATTTTTCTTTGTTATTGTTAACAAAGTATCGTAAATAAATACCGTTTTTGGATTAATTATAATGTTACACATTTGTTTATGCAAAAAAATAGATGTATTCAAAAATTATATAGTTAACCAATTCTTTTGCTTTAATAATGAGTGACTCTTTGAACAAAAGTGTGCGAACAGGAACGCGTGGTCGTGAAATGCGACGTTGCCATTCCGACTTTTTGTTAAACCCACGATTAGTTAAGTGGTACTTAGTTTGCACAGGATCGGAGTGGTGAAACTGAAAAAAAACTAGCCGACAGATTTGTCCAGTACTTAGTTTATTCATTGGTTACGTGACCAGTAGTTTGACAATAAGGTGGTGAAACACCCCCTTAATCTACAGGCTGATTCAGGAGTCAAAGGGAAGATTAGCAGGGCCACAGTGAACAACTTTCACCATGGGACCAGCCAAAAAATCGCAAAAAAAATCCTATTCCATACATTTTGGATAGTTAGCGATCAATTAACTCTTGATTAGATGTTTTGCTTTCGCGATTTCGGGGCTGGTCTCGTAGTTAAAAAGTTGCTCAGTGTGAATCTCCCCATAACCCCTTTTCTCCTGCTTATGACTTCTGAATCACTTATGTTTATAATACGAGTACATTTCGAGGACAATTATAGAAGAGGTGTTTTTTTATATACTAAATATTTGTTTAGTCTGTCTGTCTACAGGCAGGTGGTGTGGTGTGCCAAACGAGCCAAAAGGACGAATTGGTTAGCGAGTTTTTAAAAGAATAGATTTTTGACCGACTTCAAGATAAGGAGGTCGGAGGTGCCTCAGCAGAAGTCTGGCACTGGCACCAACGCTCCCCCATTTCAACTAGTGCGTGACAATCGTTGTAGGAGTGGACTAAACCCTTCTACCCACGTATTACTTATTGGTGAAGGTTGCGGGAACGCATTGGATGCGGATGGCGCGGGGCCGATCTGTTTGGCGAGCCATGGGGGAGGCCTATGTTCAGCAGTGGACGTCTTTCGGCTGAAATGATGATGATGATGATGATTACTCATTGGGCTTGGCACCATCTTTAAAGTGGTCAGTAGTATACAAAAATAAATTCTTACCTATTTATTTCTGTGGTATCGTACTTAATACTTTTTTTAATTAACTTTTTTGAAGCAGGATTATTTTTTTTCATGTTATGTATCGCTCCAGCCTGCTTTTACTTTTTATTTTGTATATACAACACCCATTTATTATTCAGTCACAGTAAACAGAGTCAAAACGAAGAAGCTGGCGTTGTTCCCTCTGTATGCATGTTGCGATCCGTGTATAGGGTTGCCATCTCTAAAAATCAAAAAGCCGAACTTACCCGTCAAAAAAGCCGGACTTTTGGGTCCCAAAGCCGGACATTAAGAAAAATTAGGGATTTTTGACAAAAATATCGAATAAAACGCACATTTAAAAGTGGGACTTTTGAATTCCAAAGCCGGATGCTAAAAAAAGGGATTTTTGAGTGTGTGTATGTGTCCGTCCGATGCGGGCGGGGGCGGCGTGGCAAGACTGGGCAAGGCCGTGCGCGCGCACAGTGCGATAGTAATAAAAAGCCTAACGAAAGCCGGACGGCGCGATGCACGGGCGGAAGACAGTTTGCTCTCCGCTCGCCCTTGTCCGCTCGGGCGCTCGTCCGCCCATCGTCGTACGAATCGCCACTCTGACAAAAAGCCTGACAAAAGCCGGACAGGCCGATCACGTACATACGAGGGGCGTTCAATATAAAGTGAGAATGAGATGCAAACTCTTTTAATATTACGAAATTAAATACTGGCCGGTAAAGCTAATCTATCTAGCTGATTGCTATGAAAAAAAAAAACTAACTGTCTTTTGTTTAAAAAAATATACGGTAATTTCTTTGCAATGCTATTGAGTACGTTAGCGTAAATGGAGAAAATTGAACTGCGCGCCGTTATCAAATACTTGTATTTGAAAAATTTTTCTACGGACCAAGTTAATTTGGATTTGCGGGACACTTTAGGGTCTAATGCTCCTCCGTATTCGACAGTCGCACATTGGTGCGCCGAATTTAGACATGGAAGAACATCGACCATGGACGACCCTCGCTCCGGACGCCCTACTACAGCAGTAACTGAAGAAATTGTGAAAAAAGTCGAAAACTCAGTTTTGGCCGATCGTCGTGTCATGGTTCGTTTTATTGCTGAAAATGTAAAGATTTCAACGGGGAGCGTGCATAATATTTTACATGAACGCTTGGGTATGAAAAAGGTATCTGCGCGTTGGGTACCAAGAATGCTTACTGACACGCAAAAACAAACTAGACTAGAGATTTGTCAAGAAGCTTTTAACCTGATGCAGCAAGGCCGGGAACTTTTTTTGGCGCGATTTATACCAATGGACGAAACATGGCTCCATCATTACGACCCAGAAACGAAACTGCAGTCTATGACATGGAAAAGGCCATCATCTCCAACTCCGAAGAAATTCAATGTGAGCCCATCTGCCGGTAAGGTCATGGGCTCTGTTTTTTGGGATGGTAAAGGGGTATTAATGATTGAGTATCTCGAGCATGGAGCCACTATTACGGGCACATTATACGCCAAACGAATAGCAACATTGCGCAATGAGATCCGCGAAAAACGGCGAGGTAAACTCTCGAAAGTTGTGCTGTTCCACCAGGACAATGCCCCGGCACACAAGTCCGCCGTTGCAATGGCTGCAATTCGTGATGCTGGGTTCGATATCCTTAAGCGTCCTCCGTATTTACCAGATCTCGCTCCCAGTGATTTCTACCTATTTCCGAGTTTGAAACAATACCTGAGAGGCCAGAAATTTGAAGACGACGACGCGGTAGTCGCTGCAGTACAAGATTTTTTAAGTACTCAAGATGAGACCTTTTTTAAAAATGAAATTTTAAGTTTAGAAAAAAGATTTAATAAGTGTATTATGCTAAAAGGTGACTATGTTGAAAAATAAAATTACATTTGGTAAAAGTTGTTTATAACATACTCATTCTCACTTTTTATTGAACGCCCCTAGTATTTGGCCGGACGCGACCGCAAAAAGCCAAACATGTCCGGCTAAAGCCGGACACCTGGCAACCCTATCCGTGTAGAATGCACTCTGGAAAAGGTTAAATTGCCGTTTGCTACAAAATTCACCTAAAGCTATTATTAAACCGGCATTTTCCGCCGACGCCGGAATACTTAACACGAAACCCACACCACATTTAAGCGTGTTTTTAGTTAACTAATAGAAAATTCAACCATAGCGTAATAATTTCTAATAGTGAGAGGGCTTCTTTGTCTCGGCGCTGATAAACTAATGGTCCGAGCTCTGACACGTGCTTGAGATCGAACTTACTGGGCCTGCGAATCACCGTTGAGGGCAACACGTTCCTACCCCCCACTGCACCGCGTAGTTGCCCTGTCTAGACAACCGAGTTACCTCACTAGTTTTAACTATCTTTTATTGCCTTCTAAGTATTATATAGTTGGGTTTTTTATTTGGAGATGAACGTCGAACGAGTTTAATTACTTAATATTCTTTTAATCGCACAATTATTAAATGTAATTACATGAAAGTTTGTAAGGGGTAGCTAAGCTAACAAGGCTGGAGCCGGGGCACGTTGTTAGGCGCGTGATGCGAAAAGTGGATAATGAAATGACCGATTGCTCTGTCCATTGGCCGCGAGCCCCGAATAGTTGACTTAAAACTGCTGATGCAGTGAATGCAGTAGCAAAGTAGGGGTGTCGCCACATTATTGTAATGCCATGATTAAAGCATCATATTATGAAGCTAATGGAAAATGCAAGTAACGGTCGAGTCAGACAACCGACGTCGGCTATTTGAGCCGTGATTTCGCTTATCATGCTTCAACGGATGGGAGTGCCGAGGCGGAAGACTATTTCACCGAATGGAAACAGATAGGTACTTCTTTACAAACAATCTAGTAAAAATGACACGTGAACAAAGAAGAAACGCAATTCACACTGGAAATGAGATAAGATGTATTTTTATCAACTTCCTGCCTAAACCGAAGGGCTTAAGGCTGAAGTTTTATATAGAGGTTCCTTTCATAAATTATAAAGTTTGTGAAGGTGTGTGGATGTTTGTTAGTCAATTACGCAATAACGACTTGACGGATTTGGTTGAAACTTGGCGCACAGGTAGACAATAATCTGGTTTAAGACATAGGATGTTAACTATCAACTGATTCCCATAGTTTTCGTATAAAATTAAACTTACAATTTTTTTTTCGTTCGATCGTGTGAATTAAGGGAGTTATATTTTTTTATGGTGACATGAGACAAATAGACCTAAGTGTTTCATAATTATTTACAGCTTACCTGTAAGCGTGTTTATGAAAAAAAAAATCTTAACTGACAGACAGATTAGGGTAGTTCTACAAGCGTTTTAACCGCTGTCAGTACCCTGTCGCATATATTGAAGAAATTAGCCACGCCTAGCTAAAGGTATACAACTAACTACTCATGTACAACGAAAATATACTTTAAGAGTTGCTTTTTTCCTGTAGCCGTACAGAACTCTATAAACGAGGTTTTATATTTTTGTACAGCTTTTTTAGCACTGTATCACCGGGCCAAGGCCACGTGTTGTGCTAGCGAGAGTTATGGCCGTCATTTCGGCACCGAGCGACAATTGGCGCCTAATTTATGTCCTCATTTCGCCCGATAATGTATCGCTCGGTTGTCGCTTCGCGGTGCATCGATGAATGTACAATGTTTATGCTTCGTTACGTCACGAATTCGCGCTTAGGGAGAAAAGAAAGGAAATATATAAAAGTAGAACTATGTACAGCCAAGAGATTTGATTCGTGGGCCACCGTAGAACCCAAAGTAAAAAAATGCTTGTTGAATGAACAAAAATATTAAAGAAGGCATGAAAAATAAATTAGCAGCTCTCGAGCCTTTGTATTATAATAAATTGCACAATAATATGCCAATGGAATCCTAAATATAATTCTATGACAGAATTTGATTTATAAATCTGCTGGTTACCCCAGAACATGGATTTAACGACATTTGATATGACTGCACCTAATATTTTATAATTTATAACATAAACCTAACCTTACCCAATATTAAATGTACTTATATCGTTTAATCCGCTCCCCAAAAGCACTCCATCCACGTCCTAACATGATATGAGAGGAAAAAATAAGTTTAGTAACTTAATCAAAGTGCTTAATTTTAACAACTAAATAAGCTTTTTCGACAACTAAGCCCCTCCACAAAAAAGCGATGATTACGAATTTTCTAGCTACCCAACAAAAGCAAATTCAAACTACATAATAAATGCATTTACATAAATATAAGGTGAAGAAAAAAACGTTCCTTTCACGTTTGTATTGCTTTTCTTTCACTAGCCATTTCATCCCCCTCCTGAAGCCCCCTACCGAGCAAAGGGGTCGCTCAGTACACGTAGACCAAATTGAATAAATCATAGAGAAGCGAGTCCGTCCGTCTGTTATTATTCAGTATGCGATCGGTCCTTAGCAGAATCAGTAGGATATATTAAACTAGATCTAGAGAATTTATTACATTTCAAGATTAGAACTTGGGATTTCAACGGAGCGGGTTTTCCAAGGTTAATCCGTTTCAAGGTATAGCTGGTTACAAATTACATAAAGTTTGCTACGTAACAGATCCGACACACGTGATTTATAGCCGATGTTTTTAATTCATCATTTCTAATGCGATCCCGCAGAGAAACTCCGAGCATAGCCCTCTTCATCGCCCTCTGAGTGACTTTGAGCTTTCTTATGAGGTCCATCGTTAGCGGCCACGTCTCAGTGCCATAAGTCATCACTGACAACACATACATGCTGGTCAAAGACTTTCGACTTGAGCCATTGCGGTATATTGGATGATAAGATATTGCGGAGCTTTCCGAACGCTGCCCAGTCGAGTTCGGATGCGCAAGAACTAAAGTCACCGACATAGCTCGGAGAAACGCCAAACACAAGTGGCAGTGGGCAGGGCACATCGCTCGTAGAACTGATGGCCGATGGGGTGAAAAGGTTCTCGAGTGGCGTCCACGGACTGGAAGACGTAGTGTAGGTAGGCCTCCAACAAGATGGAGCGACGACCTGGTTAAGGTTGCGGGATCGCGTTGGATGCGGATGGCACGGGACCGATCTGTTTGGCGAGCCTTGGGGGAGGCCTATGTTCAGCAGTGGATGGACGTCTTTCACCTGAAATGATGATGATGATTTTTTAATTTACCTGGCGGCGGGCTCACCGCCAACGGTGTTAGTAACAGTCGCCGAGTTCATTTTTAAGACAATTGCCAAGCAAAGAATCATTGCCATCGTCCCTCGCCATTTCAGGTGGCTCTAATCTGGAAGGCACTAACGCGGTGGCAAGTGTTGTTTCGAATAAAGAACTGTTTGAATAGGTTCCTATACAAACCAAAGTTTATACATATTGAACAGATTTATATGGCGACCATTAAAAATACGACATTTCTTTATTTTCTTCATACCATGATCGCATTACGACGCGCTTGTAGTAAACCCATGCATTTTAAGCCTCATATTGAGCAACAACGTCTTTTAGATTAATCTAGCTAGAATACAAATAATATTCTAATATTTCCAGACATGCCCCCGGCTCTTTAATGTAACGCTCGCTAGTTGGAGCGTTATTAGACAAAGTAAAAATATTCCACTGCTAGCTGGTAATACATAAGTATTTGCTTTTGTATAATAATGCTGAAGAAAAGATGCTAACTCTATAATGCTGCATCAGTGTTGAAAAACATAGGGTATTTTCTCAAGCACGAGCTAATAATGAACAGGTAATAAAATAAACATATTTCGTGATAGCTTAGTTGGTTTGATCTATGGCCTCTCAAGCTGAGGGCCGTGAGTTCGAGCCCGGGGTCGCACCTCTGAGTTTTTCGGAATTTATGTGCAAAATTACATTCGATATTTACGGTGAAGGAAAATACTGCGAGTAAAAGTGCACACGGCTGTGAAGAAATTCAATGGTACATGTTACGTTCAAAATCACTACGGCATCTCACTCTGAGAGCCTGTGCCCAGCAGTGGGACCTATACACCGTGAAATTTTAGTGCTTGTTTTCCCGAAACGAGGTGATTTAGTTTCGATTGTACAATCGATTTATAATTACTATTTTGACTAGAGTCAAAAATCCAATTGTGAAAAACGAAAGTCGAAAATGACCGCAAACCAATAGTAACGCTTCGTTGGTACAAGTAGCGTACGATCGTACGATAGGTTAGGTACCAACGAAGCGTTACTATCGGTTTGCGGTCATTTTCGACTTTACAAGTAGCGTACGATCGTACGATAGGTTAGGTACCAACGAAGCGTTACTATTGGTTTACGGTCATTTTCGACTTTCGTTTTTCACAATTGAATTTTTGACTCTAGTCAAAATAGTAATTATAAATCGATTGTACAATCGATACTAAATCACCTCGTTTCGGGAAAACAACCACTAAAATTTCACGGTGTATAGGCCAAGATGATGAATAAAATAATAGAAGCTCCTTAGAACCTCATCGTTTAAACTTTTATGATTTTCACTCATAAAGGGTATTTGACACGATTGACTAATAACTCCAAGACACAGTTCTAATAAAAAAAAAACCAAAATAATTTTCATTGATAAATTTATAAACACATGTCACAGACCGATACATTGTGGTAACAATGTAAATCAATTCGATAAAAAATTACCTTCTTGAATTTTTTACCGGATTCTTCTCAACAGGGTTTTTCCGAACCGGTAGTAGATTCTTCGACATTCATAAGTGCTTGATATAGCCTAAATTGAATAAAGACATTTTGATTTTGACTTTGAAAAAACGAATAAACAGTAAGAATAACTTTCGAATGTGCTACTGTACCTACAAAATTACAAATCTGATGACTTTCATCTAAATAGGTCCCGGGGGACTAAACCGAAATTCGAAAATCGAAGTCCGTCCGTATTGTGCCATCTCGCTCACTCTCGTATTAAATACTATAAGCGTGAGCGGGATGGCACGATACAAAGTTGTAATTTTGAACTTCGTATTCGGGGTTTTATAGCATTAACGTAAGTGAACCATTAATCTTTATTGCAGAACAAATAAATACTTGTAATAAAAACATTGCTAAACAGAAAAGGCTACAACAGTTTGGCGTTAAAGATAATGATGAAAAATCTGAAAAGTTCAGTCAACCATGTAATAACATCTTTAGTTAGTTTTCAAGTTATTTTGGCAGTTGAAAAACTTCGTCTAAAAATCTTTGGGCTGCTTATAATGCGATATCCTGTCGCAAATAGTTTCCACTGGATGATCATTATAATATAATTATATATATATCGATAATTATTAAGCGTATAAAAGATTCACAGCATATAAACACACTAGCCTTCCGTCCGCAGCTTCGCCCGCGATTAATTAATTTTCCCGCGGTAAAAAGTAGCCTAAGCCTATGTCACTTAGTGATAATGTAGCTTTCTAACGGCAAAAGAATTTTTGAAATCGGTCCAGTAGTTTTTAAGTTTATTCGTTACATACAAAAATATAAATCTTTCCTCTTTATAACATTAGTGTAGATTGCAAGAAAACAAGTGGAGCAAGGACTTGTACAATTCAATTAGGCACCACTTTTATGTACCTAATGTTGCTACTTTTTATCAACTAAGCTAGGAGAAAATAGAATAATGAAACTGAAAATGTCCTTTTGTACGGTGTACTTTAATGTTTATTTCGAATATCAAATAATTGTTTATACAAAATTGATCTGATGTCAACAACACAGTACCTACCTCATGCGCACAATTAAGCGGTTCAAGTTGTATCGCTTAAAAAAATACATCGTAAAAAAGACAACCGAATCCTGTTGCCAGAGGCTAAAACATGCAAAGGCCTATTAACAAATAATAACCCTAATTAGGCCTCAAAGGGCACACGTCGAGTGTAATTTATTTTTACCGGTACACGGTGCGCTCAAAGGCTTTGCTCAAAGTTCGTTTAATAATATTAAACATCGAGAGTTCCTTTATGTTGTACTTCCCTGTCCCTATATCACGGTATACGCCTGTAATGATTAAAGTTGAGGGTAAAAAATGTAATTAACAGAAATCTAAACGTCTTAAAGTGAGTGGTGAAGGTGGCGGCACATGAATAAATACGGAGCAGAATAAAAACTTCCGAACAGAGCTCGAAATTCTTACCTATTGTCATAGGGTTGTCACTCGGTAAAAAAAAATAATTAAGAATCAAAATATTTTATTCAAACAAGTACCTAAGTATCTAATATCTGTATATCTACAAACACTACAACAGGTAGGCATCTTTAAAAACAACCGAACACCCGAACTATGTAGCTAAACGCTAAAGGGTCGCGTCGTCGCTGGCGGCACACCTGAACTTTGTCTACTCACTGAGCTAGTTCAAACCGGTTTGTCTCCGAGCGGGCGCCGGTGCACGCCCCCCCCCCCGTCCTGTCTGTACAGGTCACGCACACATATGTTGTGCGTGTAGTAGTGTAATGCGTGCGCGGCGTTGTTTGAAGTTTTTATTTTGCTCTTTATTTATTCATGTGGTGGCGGGAACGCGTTGGATGCGGATGGCGCAAGACCGATCTGTTTGGCGAGCCCTGGGGAGGCCTATGTTCAGCAGTGGACGTCTTTCGGCTGAAATGATGATGATGAAACGTCTTAAAACTGTCATCCTACTAAAATTACACGTGAAAGTTTGCGAGTGGTGTGTGCGGGCGTGTGGTTACTATTTTATCCTGATATTCCCACGGGACGGAATCAGAATGATACCTACACCGAAATCTGTACCGCTAGGTTTAGAGACATAAAATTTGGCACGAGTATTTTCTAAGGAACGTTAATGATGAACACGGTGTAATTTTTTGTTTGCTTGTTTATTTTTTATATTTTAAAATTGTATTGTTTGAATAGTAATAATTGTATGTGTATTGTGTGTGAAATAAACTTTTTCATTTCATTTCATTTCTTTTTTATTTCATTAATTTTAGGGAACTTTTTAACTACTACTTACCTGTTTAATCGTTTTTAATTCTAACCTAAAAAAAATCTTTTTTATTGTTCTTTTTCATACATAATAATATAATTAAATAATCCAGCGTATTCAAATAAATTATATGACCCTAACCTAACGTTTCTATAACCGAATCTATAATCACATATTTTTTTAATAGCCCATTGGACGTCCCATTGCTGAGTACTTAAAGGTCCCCCTTTTTCTTTCCACCCGTCTCTACCCTTCGCAAAATCCCGCCAAAACGGGTCAAAACGGTTCAAGTATTCCCGCCATATTCATTTTGGACTGCCCCTGCCCCGGTGCCCGTCGCTTGGAGCCCAATCGGTGACGATTTTTGCCCAGCGATCCGGATGCATTCGGCAGACATGTCCCACCCAGTCCCACCACCAGTCGAATAATAGTTCAAGAATATTTTAGGTCAATCGATCACAACTATATACCTACCTAAATAAGTGAGCGTTCCAAATTTAACTTTGAACGTAAGGTTAAAAGTTCAGTTATATAAAATTAGCCAAGATAAATTTAGTTTTTATAGAAGTTAAAGGTCTCGGCAAATTGTTTCTCAGTGATACGGTGCAGCGAATTGAGATAAATTCATTATCAGCAGCAAAACGATTGTCGTACATAGTGCCAGAGGTGCACGAAACCAGAATACTTTATTTAAGTTTCTTTGTTTTCCAGGGGAATTAGGACATTTATGAACAAACTAAATAAAGTAAATAAGGACTATAAAAAACATTAACGTGCAAAAACTGAGTTCTGCATTAAAAACCGGCCAAGTGCGTGTCGGACTCGCGCACGAAGGGTTAAAATCACGTTTGTTGAATGGGAGCCCCCCTTAAATATTTATTTTATTCTGTATTTTAGTATTTGTTGTTATAGCGGCAACCGAAATACATCATCTGTGAAAATTTCAACTGTCTAGCTATCACGGTTCGTGAGATACAGCCTGGTGACAGACGGACGGACAGCGAAGTCTCAGTAATAGGGTCCCGTTTTTACCCTTTGGGTACGGAACCCTAAAAATTAGCCTTTTTAGGTTCCATACCCAAAGGTTGCCAACGGCGCCCTATTACTGAGACTCCGCTGTCTGTCCATCTGCCACAAGGCTCTTAGCTTTTGAGCTGTAATAGCTAGACACTTGAAATTTTCATAGATTGTGTATTACTGTGACCGCTATAACAACAAATACTAAAAAAAGATAAAGTTAAAAAAAAAATAAGAGGTGTCGTCACGTGTTTTTTTTGTCAGCTTTTTTAATTTGATCTTTGTAAACGTAGGAACTAGATACGACAATAAATAACAAAAATACCTACTTATCTACTGTTTTCATTGATTATTATATAGAGCATTCTAAATTTTGTTAAATTAATTACCTATTCCTTAACAATAAACTCCATTGAAATATTTTACAACGATCATATTGACTAGTTTAGACATTTTTATTAAAAACAGGGACTAAGTATAAAATTAACATAACTAAAACTAACTTAAAATAGCTAAACAGAAATTAAAAACTAAAAATTATTATCTAAATTTGGACCCTTAGGTAGGGTGCCCATCACGCAGGCAGCATTCCCACGTTGAATTGCTATAGCAAGTCTTTGTGCGAGAAAGCTGCCTGCGCGAGGGTCACCTGTAGCCTCTCTCAGGCGCTTGCTTAGAGCTCCGTAGAGCCTTCGTGCGCCCTTGCCCCACGATCCGAGTGTCTCGACACCGAATGCGACGAACTCGTACTGGGCGCCGAGACACTCGTATTTAATGGCCTTGAGCCGTTCTCGGGTGTCGGCCGCTGCACCGGCACGTCTGCTCGTTGTGGGGAGGTAGGACGCTGCCAAGGTGTCGGCGCAAGTGGCGTCCCACACCAGTGCACGGCCCATCCTCCATGGAATTAACGACATCCCGTCAGGGCGCTTGCCATCACTCCGCACGATCTGGGGCTCCAGAGCAGCAGGAACGTTGGCACTGACGAGCGCTCTTCTGAGGATGTCGTTAAGGGCGGCATGGCGGGACAGGCGGCCGGCACCCGAGGAGCAAGCAAGTCCGTGGTGGCCGAGGCAATCTACGGGGGCTCCACAGGAGGCACAACTGTGGTCCACGCAAACCTCAACACCAAGCCGGAGACCGACGGCTATTCGGAGTGTGCATGGGTCTATAAATGTACCGATGTTGGGTGATGGATAGGCATGGAGCCAGTGGCCTGCTTCAGGTCTAGAAACAGCCAAGAGTCTGGCACGGTCTCTGCCTGTGGCGGTATTAATCAATGAATTTAGGGTTGACTCGGAAGCTATGGTATCCCAGGCCCTTTGAATTTTGAGTCTGGATGGAAGATTTGGGCTCGGTCCAGCTAGCCAAGCATTTGAAGCTTCAATCAAGCACGCAATCTCGCAGTTTGTAGCCGGTGAGGCTTTAAGGATTTTACCTGCGAGATCAGAGGTGCTATGAATTGAAGCCAAGAATGCCGGCAGAGAAATACTTGAAATTTTGCGGGTTCCCAAACCACCGTACCTTATCGGTAGGGAGGCTTGAGTCCATGCCTGCTCGCTAAAACGGATATTTAAGATAGATTCAATTTGGGATTTTAGAACTAGATCGATAGGTCCTACCAGATGGGGGAATTTCCAAATGGGACAGCAGCGGAGCAGGTAAGTAAATTTAGGAACGAGTAAACAGCACTTAAGAAGAAAAATAGCAGAGTGACTGCTAATTTTGGTAAGGCGGTCCGAATAATCCTTAAATTTAGACATTGACCGGTCTTCTTATAGTCACACGTTATCATCCTGGATATTTTCCATGATAATTTACACAATACTCTCTAAATTAAATTATTCAACCTACTGTGACTGTGTGTGTCTACTCATAATAGCTTCCCCAATCTGGCAACTCGTCAAGGTACTAGGTAATAAGTTTAGCAGCTTAGCACAAATAGAGATTATGCATGTGTTAGATTTAGCTTTATTCATATTAGATATTCTATATACCTATCGATATTCTTTTACTTAGAAATATATATGGAAAGTGACAGTTAATTTATCTTGCTTAGCTGCTTTATATCACATGTTTTATATTAAACGAGGAAATAACTTATTTTGATGTTTATCGGGGCCAGGAGTTAACGGAGTATAAAATAATCAGTCTATGATGGGTTAAGATATATATATTTGAAAAGTAAAACAAACAGATCAAATCATATTTCGAGAAATCGCTTATATTGAAACAAACCTTATTTTCCAATGAAATAATAGCTTTTAATGATAACGAATAACAACAACACAAGATTCACGACATATATAAATATTATTCAGTTACCAACAAAATTCAAGTATTCATTAATTTATAGCTATACACGTTGATATATAAGCTATACGACAATTATTAATATATTTACATATGAAAGATATAGAAACAAATTATAGCCATTTATTGATCATACAAACAAGTAAGTACTTAACTGTCAAGTGACCACGACGACGGCTCGTAACAAAGTGCCTCTACCTGGCCTAAGAAGGCCTTTTATAAGTTTGCCTTGCCGTCTGGGTGAGTTGCAAACAACTGACGTCACCAGAGTAAGACAATCGGAAAGTATCTTAACTATTATTTCGCTTGTCTTTAGAGCCAAGCATTACCTAAATTATCAATTCCATAATTATATCTCATTTACTTACTTATTTTAACAATATATTTTATCACCTTACATATCTAATAATGTTTTAACAGTTTCTATTACTTAGTATATCTAACACATGCTACGGTGAATAAAGCTCCTAACGCACAGACAGCGGAGGCGTGGCGGTGTGGTGCCGGTGACGGTTGTAATATTCTAACTTGTATGACCGAGTTCGCGGTACGGTACCGCACAACCGTTCGTACAAGTTAGAATATTACAAACTTCATCCGCCTCCGTTGTCTGTGTTTGGAGCTTTAGAGCCAGTCCTCGGCAAATAGGGCCTAACTTCTCTTGCCTTTGTACTTGGAGGAAGGAAAAGACAGGACTATGATAGTGCTTGGTTGGTAGCACTATTATAGTAGTCGATGTAAGGATATCCAAGCCTCAAATACATAAGTAACTCTCTCAATTCTGCGACATATGTACACCGTGGTCGACGAATAACTCGAAAGATTTAAAACACAGATTCGTGAAGTTATTTCAAAATCAAATGTTCATCATTACCATCATCCCAGCCTATATACCACTGCAGGGCAGAGGCCTCCTCTCAGAAGTTCCCACACGGTCCAGTACGGATTGGGAACTTCACACACACACACCCATAGAACTCCTTCGCAGGTGTACACAGGTTTTCTCACTATACTTTCCTTCATCGTAAAGCTCATGGTAAATTTCAAATGTAATTTCGCACATAAATTCCAAATAACTCAAGAGGTTCGAGCCCGGGGTGTGAACGCACTACTCTCTGCTTGAGGGCACCACGGCTTGATGACAATTCTGATGGGGTGTCGAAACAAAATAACAATCAAGTACGGGTAGTTTGAAAGACTCGCGCGGCTGAACGAACGTGACACCTTACATTACCGGGTAGCCCAGTAGTTAGAGAATCTGACTATGAAGCATAGGGCAGGTATTTGTGTGAAAAAATCTAATATCTGTGCTTGAGTCTTAGATGTTTAATATGTATTTAAGTGTGTATTTATCTATATAAGTATCTTTATCCCTTGCCTAGTACAGTAGGATAATTTCCACTTTGACACTCGGGACGTCTCAGTTTTAATCGTAAAGGTTCATGTTTTCACATACAGTAGGGAGTTACATAAAATCCTAGAATTTAATCACATAAAATATCCAGACCTATTTAATGTAATTTATTGAATCAGGCGTTACTTTGCGGAGGTCCATATTAATGAACTAAAACAATTACTTTGCTCACCCGCGACCTAACAATAGTTACGTTTATGCAAGAAATGTGCGTTCATGCAGTTCCTCCACCTCCACACTGTACGAACACACAGAAATCACATAAACCCAACCATCCTTATGTGTGTCCTTTCCATTGTTATGTTAATAGATTGCTGACTGTGCCTTTTTCTAAGGAACATTTTGATTTAGAGTTGAGTACTATTTATCAGATAGCGATCTCAAATGGTTATACAAAATCAATGGTAGATAGTTTAGTTCAAAAGAAGCAGGCACGGTTAGTAAATAGCATGCTTTACGCTGCGTTACCTTCTCAGTCTACTAACAAATATAGATCTAGCATCTCTTACGTTGGGGGTTTGTCTGATAAGATTTATGGCATTTTAAAATCAAACAATATTAATGTTGCCTTTAAGACTAACAACTCTTTGTACTCTAGGCTATGTAACCACAAAGAACAGGTAGATAAGGGAACTAGATCGGGGGTATACAAGCTTACTTGTAATGACTGCAATGGGATATACGTGTCGCGAATGATCGCGATTAAAACTTGCTGGTGAGTTCCTTATAATATTTCTGAACGTAACGTCGATAACTGGCAACACTAGTTGTGACGTAGTAAGTCTGGAGATGGATGGAAGGATGACCGTTGGGCCAAGAGAGATTTGAGTGTTGGTTTGTGCGAAGCAGATGGTTAAGTATTCCCCTGCTTGGTGAGTGCTTACAAATCCTAATTAGTAAAGTAATAATATTGAGATATAGATGAAAAGATCATTGAACTTAGCTGGAGGTTTGGGTCGATCTATGGGGAACGGAGGAGGATCACCATGGGGCCTTCGGGCCCCTGTTCTGGGTCTCGCTCATGGCAACAGGTGTACCCGTCCAATGAGAGGATCCTACCACGATGTGGCTCTCGGGTATATTTGTAGTGTCGGTAGCGTTACACAGATAGTTTGAAGGTAGCTGTAAATTGCCTTAGCGCAATCATACATCACTATATCTCTTTATTATCACGAATGAGACTTTGTGGGGCATGAGAATTTATATTATATTGAACCAAGGCTATCCGACATGATGACTGTACTGTAGGATACAAGTAGATTCCCCACAATACGTAGGACAGACAGGCCGAAGTTTTAATACTAGATTTAAAGAGCATGTTTCGGCATATAGGAATGAGCATCCAGATAGATCGAATTTTGCAAAACATTTGTTGGAATCAAATCATTCATTGTTAGATTCAGATTCTTATGAAGTGTTACATTATTGCGGCAAGGGGTTGCGTCTGGATGCTCTGGAATGCATGGAAATAATTAGGTACAACACTATGGGGTCTATTATTAATGATCAGGTAAATTTAGTATCTTCTCCTTTACTGCGGCTTGGGTCGAATTTGAACAGTTAGTATTAATAAAATATGCCTTACTTATAAATAAACAAAAATTCAAGGTAGTTTTATAATATGTCAATAAAATTTAATTTTTGTGGGGTAGTTTGAGAATAAGAAAAATAAAGTGGGTACTTGAGAAGTTACAGAGTGACAAGTTAAAACATTTGTTTTGGTTTGTTAGTTTAACATTTAATGAACTAAAACAATTACTTTGCTCACCCGCGACCTTACAATAGTTACGTTTATGCAAGAAATGTGCGTTCATGCAGTTCCTCCACCTCCACACTGTACGAACACACACAAATCACATAAACCCAACCATCACCACCACCAAGCTACACTGACGCGTTTCGAACTCAACCAGAGCTCATCTTCAGAGTTACCACAACCGTATGCTATGCTACCAACTGTTAAACTAACTAGTTAAACTAACTAGTTAGTAACTAGGTAGTTGGTAGGGTTTATGTGATTTGTGTGTGTTCGTACAGTGTGGAGGTGGAGGAACTGCATGAACGCACATTTCTTGTAAGGTCGCGGGTGAGCAAAGTAATTGTTTTAGTTCATTAATATGGACCTCCGCAAAGTAACGCCTGATTCAATAAATTAGTTTAACATTTGGTAGCATAGCATACGGTTGTGGTAACTCTGAAGATGAGCTCTGGTTGAGTTCGAAACGCGTCAGTGTAGCTTGGTGGTGGTGATGGTTGGGTTTATGTGATTTGTGTGTGTTCGTACAGTGTGGAGGTGGAGGAACTGCATGAACGCACATTTCTTGCATAAACGTAACTATTGTAAGGTCGCGGGTGAGCAAAGTAATTGTTTTAGTTCTATTTAATGTAATTATATAGTAACAAAACCTTAGCCTAAGTATTGCACTTCCGATCTGTCTCGATGTACGTCGAGAATTGCCGAGTGTCAAAGTGGAAATAATCTTACTATATGTACCCATAGCACAAACTTTGTCTAGTTTGGGACTAGGTCAATTGGTGTCAATCGTCCCATGGTTATTTATTTTATTTCAGTCAACGCGTGACCACGACAACTGCAATGTGGCTGAAACGTCGAGGTAAATATTGTTTGCGTTATCACGTTTATACTAATACCTAGTTATAGTTCATAGTACACCTCCATTTCCAGACCCGGTTCTAAGCTTGCAAGTAATTGCACCAGCACCGGCTACCCGAAGGGCGAAGTCTTCAAGTTGCTCGAAATGCTCGATCAGGCGGCATCAACGCGTCGCGCGCGCGGCCCGCCGCCGGCGCAGTGAGTGGCAAGTTGAGCGCAGACTTAACGACGCGATGGGCCGTCTCCACTGTCCGTACGGCAACGTTTACTTACATTATCGTTACTGTTTAATGATTACCGTAAAGCCCAGTTTAGACTAGCAATGAACATCGTGCAAGTTGCTTTACATTGCGACGCTCGATTGCCGACTTTGAACTCGCGTTCGCTTTACCCGCGCAATGTAATGCAACTTGCACATTCCTGCAGGTCTAAACTTGGTTTGAAGTCGTCATTATTGCTAGAGATTTGCCATATTTCTTTAAAAGGATTTATACCATTGATGATAGAAAACTGTCGTACATACATTTACATAAATCGTATGTGTGCGCTTTGTGCGTTTTATTTCACTTAAAGGTATAATGACTGCCATTAAAATCAAAGTTCCAAATTTATTATTCTGTTCTCTCAATTTTATATTTTTACTAAGTTTACACATATATAAAATTCTCGTGTCGCGGTGTTTGTTACCAAACTCCTCCGAAATGGCTCGACCGATTCTCATGAAATTTTGTGTGTATATCAGGTAGGTCTGAGAATCGGCCAACATCTATTTTTCATACTCCTAAATGTTAAGGGTGGTTCACCCCTTAATCTTTGACGTGACAACGTCTAATAAATCGATGAACGCCGGCTGCATACACGAAAAGGGATGACGCAATGTAAGTAGTTCATGAGCCGCGAAGGCCAGGATGTACAATGCGGGGTGCGAGGGGACGGCGGTATTAAAGGGGGTTGCGTTTTTTGAATGTTTTTAATCCTAATAAAAAATTGAACTTATTAAAATCCAAAATATGCTCATTTATTGCCTCTACTCTAAGGCGGAACAAAGTTCGCCGGGTCAGCTAGTGTGTTTATAGATAACAAGGGGATCCGATGTATTTTTCTACTGCTAATATTCTAATCAAACCAAAAATGTGTCTTGGACACAGTCTTATCAGGAGCGTCGTAGTGATAAAATTGTTCGTTTATAAATGGTGGTTGTAACTTAAGGATGATTTTTCCGCGTGACCCGTCACACATGCCGGCAAGCCTACGGGAATGGAGACGCGCCGCCGCGGCCGCGAGCGGCGACACTTCATTAAAACTTGGAATGACAAGTTTCCACTCACAAAATACCGGGCGCGACTGCCGTGTAAGCCAAATTTATTTCTACAAGAAAGCCAGTTTTGCAGGGGCAAATAATTTGCATAAATTAAAAGGGCTACAAGTGTCAATACGTTACTTACGGCGTAAAGTTTCTATCTGTAATTATAAAATGACTAACTTGAGCTCGCGGCTTTGCTCACCGTTGCCCTTTTCCATGAGAATTTTGCAAAAAAATGTCGTTATTGCTCACCTAAGTGATAAAAGTTATTACTATAAAAATTCATTTTCAATACAAGCTTTTTCGCTGACTGTACGTTTTGTTGACTGTACTTGCATTGTCATCCAACCTACATAATTATACCAAATTTCAAGTAAATCCGACCACTGGAAGAGAGTCAAAACTTCCAAGATTTGACCTGCACAAGTGCACATACATACTTACATACATTACATACAAGTTAATAAAAAGCTTTGAAAAAGGAAGACCTGTGCAAAATGTACCTTAGTATGGAATACTGCCGCCACCTTTGGAACGGCCAAGTACATCCCTTGAACCCTAACTACTGAACTTGACGGATAACCCTAATCCAGCGGCAGTACTGTCCTGGGGATGTTTTTCAAGGAGCAAATTAGGTTGGATATTGAGTCAAAGAAACTTTTTACTAGAGGTGATGAATAAGTTTGAGTCACACTTGGTACTTTGGGATTAAATAAATTACCTTTGGATAGAATATAAAAACACTGTTTGTTTGTTGTGTTGTTTTTATTTTCTATCTATATTTAGGTAATTTTGTAAAACAGATCAAAATCATATTTTTTTCGCAGAACGTTTTCTCAACGAAATTTAAATTTTTTAAAACTGAAAACAACACGACAATCCGATTAAGTCAATCCGGACATAAGCATCCGAATTTTTTTTATTACATACAATAATCTTAGATCATAAAACACTAGTTCCGTAATTGATTAATAAATAAATAAATCATGGGACAATTGACACCAATTGACATACTCCCAAACTAAGCAAAGCTTATTGTATAAGTACTAGACAACGGATAAACATAACTTATATAGATAAATACATACTTAATTATATATTACACATCCAAGACTCGATCACAAACATTCGTATTATTCGCACAAATTTCTGTCCCGACCGAGAATCGAACCCGGGACCTCAAGCTTCATAGTCAGGTTCTCTAACCACTTGGCTATCCGGTCGTCGAAATTGATTCAAGCATTACATTGCGGATATCCATATCAATGAACTACAACTACATACAGCTAAATACAATACAACTTAAGTCCATGACGACAGGAAAAAAAAGCAAGAACTGCTTATTGCCGTTCATATTGAAGCATAAACAAATTTATAAAGTCATTTCATAAAGCCATTGAGCCAGATGAGCCGGCTATCAGATTACCTATTACGCCGACGTTTAATCTAAGTAGCGATTGTTGAAATTTCATCAACGGGACGGTCCCGGAGAGATTTTTCTCAAATTAAACTTCAAGTTCGACAAACAACGGCGTTCAGCGTTCGCAGAATTAATCTGGGCGATCAAACAATCGGAAGTTAAATTAAGTTGGCAGCGCTGTGGACTGAATGGAGAACGTGTGTAATGAATTATTGCTTTCGGAACTCCCCATGTTTGTGTTTGCTGCAACAGGTCTTCTATCTGTTTCTTTACACAGCGTATAACTAACTAACGCTAACGCGTGTAGCTAACTTATCAATTTTATCGTGTTATTTCTGCCATTTTTAATTTCAATTCCATTGTACGATGTTCGAAAATACCATTTGAAAAGTCTGATCTAGTTACCCTACGACAAGACTAAGATGTTGATGATATACTTAATTAAGTAACTATTTATCTTTCAGAAACTGGGGTTTCATTGTTATTCTTGTGATAAATGGAATGTTACACTTTTCACACGGCGCAGAGTAGCTTCAGTTGTATATTTATCACTAATACATTAACAAAATGGTGTAATGCTGCATCTCGTCCTCAGATTCAGAAGAATGACAATATCGCCGTTGATCAAATCGTCGAGATCAGTAAAAACTTCATTTATTTTTTCCATCAAAAGGGAAGCCAGGAGATAAACTGATTTCAACTAAAGCGTTTGGTCGATTCCGTTTCGCCTCAACGAAGCCGTACCAATGGGCCTTTTAAAGCGTTTTTTTTTTATCTTTATTAGTTTTATCATTCTGTCCTCGGTGTGTCGACAACTCGCTGTCACCACAGGAATAAGGGTAGATGGCGGTGGCTGGAAGGCTTTTAAAATTTTATACTGCTGCCTCTGCCGCCTTTCAGCCTGTACTGATTAAACTGACGCCTGTCCCGTCTCCGGTTCCTTTACCTTTTTGTTTTAAGTTTGAACATGAATATTTTGCTATTATTTTCAAATACTTCAGTATATTTTAAAATTTTTTCATGGTCTTTTTTCGTGGCCTTGTCACTTGTAACATGATATGACTTAGCAATAGTATTTGGTAAAAATAAAGAAAATCCCAAAAACATTAAATGTTTCAGAAACCTACTAAAAGCTAGTAAAGTATAAAACAATTGCAACCGAATCAAGCCAAGAGAAAAATGAGCATGTGACATTTTCCTGTTGTTCCTATTATCATTATTATTGTTGCGCCTAAATCAATACTGAACAAAAAACAACTCGATGATAAATCAGATATCACGCATGTCTGGAGCAGAGTAAACACCGTGCCTTAAGACCATTTGTTATTGTAATCCGATCTTGCGCAAACAACATGACATTCTGTCATGCGGGCAGACAAGGATCGACTGCATCGCCTAAAATAGGGGGACATTGGGAAGGGGAGAGTAAAAGCGTGTAATATTTGTTTAACCAACGAAAAGGAGGGATTTTCCTATGTACCTATATAATTTACGATATAAACGGGGAATGAAGAAGCATAGCATTGTAATGTTGATGCTTTTCGGCTGCTTACGACCAGTGGGACAACGAACAATCCTATAAAGGTCACAGGTGGGCAGGCACGAAATGGATCGTCGAGGATATCTTTGCAGAAGGCTTAGGTGATAATTCCGGCTGATATCACGATGGTAGCATTGGGTTTGATCAGGTTGACTGATCAATACCGGTTTTCATATTTATGAGCACATATTTATCGGCTGCTTCTGAATCGTGTCCACGCAAAAATAGTTTAAACTGATTTTTAAGTAACTTAACTCAACTTTAACGACAGGGTTTTGAGTATCTTACATTTTTTTCCTATGAACGACCGTTAGCCAGCCATGTCATGTCTGTTTATGTCTGTTATAAAAGAAAACAACTCGTATTCCAAATTTTATGCGCTTTACATTACAACGTTACTCAGTAACCACGTGTATTACGTGAAGAAAATATATCCGTAGTTTAATCACAGGGACTATATGGTCTTTAAACATAAATTTATTGCGAAATTCATTCATGTTGATACAAAAGAAGACATAACCCTCTTTAATTACCATACAGCACTCGCTCAAAACCTATACATAATGTACCTAATATTTTAACATAGCCGCGTGCATTATTCATTTGTTTTCCCGATGACAAAAGCCGCATTAAAATCCCGCTGCCTCTGATTAAAATTGCAAGCGTTAATAAACACGAAACGCTAATATAATATTAACCTGTACCTGACCCGGTTGCCCATTAGAGCGCATTACCCGGTTTCATTCGGCATTCAATTCAGTCGTTCTTTTTATTCAACTACAGCGAAAAAGGTGAAGTTTGTAGCAAAAGTACAGTAGCGAACAAGGGACTAATAATAAGAGAAATAGAAATATTACGCGAGGCAAAAACACTATCGTGCACAGGGCGAAAAATCCATATATATTTTATATTTTCCCAGCTCGTCTGTAACGAAGTTAATTGCTCAGAAAATGGATTGTTTCAGAGGTGGTGCTTTAAAAAGGAATTACATTTCATTTTAACGACCGCTTTAGCCTAGTTGGTAGTGACCCTGCCTACGAAGCAAGAGGTCCTGGGTTCGAATCCCGGTCAGGGCATTTATTTGTGTGATGAGCACGAATATTTGTTCCTGAGTTATGGATGTTTTCTATGTATTTAAGTATTTATTTATCTATATAAGTATGTTTATCGTCGTCTAGTACCCATAGTACAAGCTTTGCTTAGTTTGGGACTAGGTCGATTTGTGTAAGATTGTCCCCCTAATATATTTATTTTATTTATTTATTTTATTGGTGAGCACCGTAATCTACGAAACCACGAAAAAACTTGAGCTCATTGAGGGCAGGAGAGGCAAAAAAGTACCGGCATCTGTTGCGGAGGGAAATACGAGAGTGCGTGTGTATGTGTATGTTTGTTACTCTTTCACGGAAAAACAGCTGGACAGATATGAATTAAATTAGGTAGGTAGAAAGTTAGGCATCTAGAATACCACATAGACTACTTTGTATCCCGCTATTCCTGTGGAATCCATGTACAATCCTAAAATATTAACAGCTAAGTCTAGATACATGACATTTTGCATTGAGTGTTATTCACTCAACGTAACTGAAGAGCACGCTTTTGGTTTCGGAAATTCCCACAAATTTCAAATCAATACCAGATCTAACGGTTAAAGTATAGTATAAAATAATAAGCGAACGTAAATCTAGTTAATTCACGATCTACTGCTGGGCGCAGGTCACAGAACGAAAGCGCTTGGGCTGTTGTCTCACGCGGATCCGGTGTGGATTGGGAATTTCACATACTTGTATCATCGTCCAATAGTGGGTGTGAAATGCCTGCTTGAGAAGCGATCACCTTACTAAGTACTATAAATTAATGAGGTTTACTTTTTACTTTCTGAATGAATTGGCTAGATAATACCTGACTAATCCATTTAGAAATCTAATATTATTATTTTCACAAAATATCTGTTACTTGTATTACGTAGATCAAAGCATTAAGCACTTGTTTAAAAATGTTGGAAGAGCGGAGCATCCCAACACAGGCTTTGTAGCCTAAAGGGAGGCCCCAGTAAATGTAAATCTACTTACCTAAAAAATATGAAATAAAGATATTTTGATTATGAAAAAAAAAAACAAAAATTCAACCGAATACTATTTAAAAGATTACTTGCTCCTCTTACAGGAGAAACGTGAACACGAATCATCTAAAATTCTACATACATGTGATGTAAATTTCATGACCTCTAAAAAGGTTTGAACAATAAAAGCGTCATTCGCTGTGACGAGGGAACACGCGTACCGGAGCAAGGCTCGCCGCGCACGGCGAAGATTGCTATGGAGACTGCGGCATACGCATACAAGGGCAGGTAACTAGCGTAATGATCTACAAGAGAACCTATCTACCGAGGATTACGAATATACAGTCATGTACGATTGTTTAACTTCAACTTTTTTGCTTACATTATCAGGATGTCCCAAAACTCAACGATAACTTGGTACCTGGCGTAACGCCAAGTAACAACAGTTCTAGAAAAAATAAGAAAAAAAGCTGTAATAATTAATCAAGCTATAACAGAAAAGTTTTCTAAAATATCTATATATTACACAGGGTTATTTGTAATTCACTAGCATCCTTTTAACCCTAAACTCCTACCACTTAAACAAATGTTTTTTGTTTTACGGCTTTTAATAACTTTATTATTTATATAACTTTATTTTTGGTGTAATAACGTTTTGAAAATTTGAGACTACTTCTTATTTTTACGATACTCTGTGTATTTGTATGGGAAAAAATTGCTTCATTTTAAAAAGTCGTAAAACAATAGTACATTACTGCAGCGGCCGCGAAATAGGGGATTGCCGGCCGAGTAGTTATAGATGGCCGAGTGTTAACGAGGCCATCTAGAGATACGAGGCCGGCGATCCCTGTTCGTGGCCAAGGCTTGTATAGTGCTTTTCTCAAATAAATCCAAGGAAATGATACGAATGTTCAACTTATATATTCATATTTAATTCAAATTTTTTTTTTTGATTCCCGCCAAAATATTTATTTTCCAGCAATTTATTTGTAAGCTGTTCTAGTTAATGTTTTTGACGCAAAATCTTGTAATGATTTATATTTATTCAAAAATTACGACCTTATTAACAATAAATTGTTAACAATAAACGCCAATCCTTATTTATTTTATTGAATACCTGATTAAATCTAGCCAAGTAAGATATTAAAAAGTAAATTCACAAACTAAATTTTTCTTAATTGGCAGTATGCCATTGATAGTCAATAAAAGAAAATACGACCCACTAAAACAAAAGACAATCTCTTTGCTGGCCTTGGCCAGCAATGTTTGTATGAAATTCCATTATTGTCGTCTAATTTGAAATTGGAACGAATCTTCCTCAACTGCTATACAATGACATACTTCGTGTTCTATTGTCACGACTATAAGGACCACATTTCCTTGGATGTTTGAGAAAAAAACATTTGTTTGAGTGATAGGAATTCAGGGTTAAGAGGATGTCAGTGAATTACAAATAACCCTGTATAAATGAAAAAGCAAAAAGTAAATGTAATGAAATGAAGTGGTATGTTTTGTGATTATTATAGCTTAATAAGTGACACGGACTTTTTTTTCTTATTTTTTTTCAGAGCTGGTATAAGTTTCTTAATTTTTCCTTCATTTCATGTTCACGCGGCTTAGCTGAAATGACGTAGACATGAACATTCATCCATAGTTTCTTTGAATATGGCGTCGAATGAAGTCGTGCGTCTTGGAATGAGTTTAAATGGCCGAAACCGAGTTAACGTTCTCTCTGTGTTCTCTGTTTTCGTTCTTTCGGAGTGAAACGAATGATGCCGAATGAAAATGTCCAACATCGTTGGATCGGTTCGGCATTTTTGTTTCACTTTTCGTTAAGACGCAGAAGACTTTAAAGACGCAAAATTAAACAAGAAAATGAAAGTAAAAAGACCCGTCTGATTTCACCTTGACAAGAACTGATGAGCATTTCATTCGTATCTTCTGAGAAAATGTCCAATGAGAAACGTCTAAACACTTCACGTTAACCACGATTTCGTGATACAGCACATGTTTTAACAATAGAGTTCCAATAACCTTCTACTTGAGCACACATCTTAAAAAAAAAATAGCCCCTGTGGCACACGTAGCAAAGCTCGCGCCAATTGAAATAATAATGAGCGAGCGAACTTGACTGTTCCGGCGCCCGGTCCGACGGGGGCCATGCAATATTCATACCTAAAGTCAACGGTTTGCGATCTCGAAGCGAGATAAAGAATAATCGGAACTATTTCCAGCCGTTTTGATCGCGGTAAATGTTTCAGAACATTTCTAAGCGGAATGTTTGAAAGTAAGACTTTTATGAAAACGGTCTTTGTAATAGCAGTGCTGCGTGACTCTATACAATTTAATACTTTCCTACCTGACGCGTAGTGATTCTGTTGTCTTTCTGTAGTAATTCCGTCGGCGGTGAGCTGGTAAGTGTACAAAGTGGCTGTCATACGCTGTGGTAATAGTGCCTTGTGTTGCCAGTGATGACAAATTAAACTATTAACAACTAAGACATAGCCTCTTCAGTTATGGTTATCATCATAAGAAGCGTAAAAGACCAGTGGGTATAGAAAAGAGCTATGCTTTGAATATGTTCGTTCACGAGATCCAATCTCAGTAAATTGCACACCTTATGTGGAATGGGCAGGTCACATTGCTTAAGAGCAAATAGTCCTAAGGGACTAGGGCCATCGCCTTTGAGATCGTAATGTTGTTGTTTTGTGTTCTGATTTAGACACGTTTAAATGGTCGGCTAAATATTCAACGGTTATTCTTTTCCACTGATTTGTCCTTTATAACAAGTACAAGGCTAAATAAATATCATTCATTTCACAAAAGCCCCGGGGTTAAAACCATGAACGATTTCGATTGTAAACTTAGATTATTTTCTCTGGTAATACCTACATACGCTCCCTAACGAAACAAATCCTAAAACAATATATTAAGGATCTCAACTGAAAATCCCTCCTATGGCTGCTATTTTTAGACATTACTTTGTCTGTATAAATTCTGTTGGATTAAGAGTTGGGTGTATGAAGGGGCATGCATATTTCAGACTACGCTCCGAGCTTCGAGAAAGGATTTTAAGGCACTGGTCCCACCGCCGGCGACGAGCGATAAACGAGTAGAACTAGAAACGAGTCGACGAGCGGCGAGAAGCGAGTGTGTAGTTTCGATAGTTTTGTCGCTCGACTATAAACGAGTGTTCGAGTGCGACGGGCGATTGTACCGGACTGACGGGTGATTGTCATCTCCGAGTACCGCTGAGCGAGTTTTATCGTTGACAGTTGTTATCGCTGCGATCAACTAGTGAAGAGAGTCTTCGCCGGCAGTGTGAACAGCCAGCGATTAACTATAAATATATATCTCTCTCTTTTATTTACACGGGAGCAATTATCTTTTGTTCGTTTCTTGGGCGAGAAAATCGCCGATATCTTATCGCTTACTCGCCGGCGGTGGGGCCAGTGCCTAAGTATTCTGTCAGCAGCAATTGCTTAGCGCAGCTCGTTTTCATAGAGAGGGCAGAGTAAAATATTGTTTGCAGTACCATTGTACTTTCACGTTGTTGTCTATACAGTTTTCTATAGTCGTAAACAAATCCAACATGCTCTGCCAAAACAACCAGTGATTGCGAGAACAAAGAGGCGGCGGAGACACATACACACATCACGTCTGTCTCAAATTGATAACTCCAAGGGTACCGCAGAAAAGGGGTTTTGAGACAGACGCTCAACAAAAACCT
The DNA here is from genome assembly GCA_947859365.1 of Archips crataeganus. Lineage (NCBI taxonomy): Eukaryota > Metazoa > Arthropoda > Insecta > Lepidoptera > Tortricidae > Archips > Archips crataeganus. The sequence goes on from OX402058.1 coordinate 1,282,230, forward strand.
AGACCCTATCCTATTTACAATGGTTAAAACAATAGGGATGTTTCCTAGGTAAAAAAATAATAATTCTTATTAGTCCGTATTTTACATTATCAAAAAATATTAGACACGTAATTTTTCTTTTGACAACTAAACAAAAAATGACGAAGATATGGCGCGTTGAAGTTCCGCGTGACGAGGCGTGACGTCACTTGTTCCTAAAACGCTCATACAAAGTGTAGGAACAAGTGACGTCACGCGAAACTTCAACGCGCGATATCTTCGTAATTTTTTGTTTAATTGACAAAATAAAAAATACGTGTCCAATATTTTTTGATAATCTAAAAGACTGACTAGTTAGGAAAGTAGCCAATTATGACTGAACTAGGTGAAGTACTTATCTGATATATCAAAACTTGAGACTTCACCCTACAATATAAGGGTTCTTTAATAGATCTTCATACGAGTTTTAAGAACACTTAAGCAGGATTTATTCAGTCGTGTTTAAGTTAAGAACGAGTAAATCCAGCTTCGCTATTCCAGATTAAGATATTTATTCATTAAAATACGTATTTCACAGACACCGCTATCTATCTAGCAATCTCTTAACAATAAATGAGTTTGTAGATTGAGTTATATTGGAAAAAGTATTTTTAGTAGCAAACCTTTAATAAAACGAACATATAAATTTTACCGCCTAAATTGAAGCGATGTTTTTTGCATAAAACATGATTGCAAATTGCGAAAGTTTGAAAGCACAGCATAACAAAAAGTTGCTTATTGTCTGAACGTTCCATAATAATAAATATTTTATGTAAAGAACAATAGTAATTATTTTTTTTATTATGAGAGGGAGACAAACGCCGATGGCGGGATGAACTGGACTTCTTCTCGGAGGACTGGCCCTCGTATGCAGCGGACAGAGAGCAGTGGAAATGTTGGGGGGAGGCCTTAGCTCAGCAGTGGGACAGAATAGGCTGATAATAATAATAATAATAATAATGAGAGGGAGCCAAACGCGCAAGCCGGTCATCTGATGGAAAATGATCACCACCGCCCATGAATATCAAAAACTCAAAGAGAGTCACCAATCTGTTGCCGGCCTTTAAAGGAAGTATAAACCCTTTTCTTGAAAGCCCCGATGTCAAAGTTGTCTGGAAACACTGCTGCCGGAAGCTGGTTCCACAGTTTCACCGTACGTGGCAGGAAGTGCCGAAGAAAACGTACAGTGGTAGACTGCCATTCATCGAGATGGTGACGATGGAACTTAGACCTTCGGCGGGAAGTGCGATGGTGGAATTTTGCAGCAGGCAGCAAATTAAATAATTCATCAGAGCACTCACCGTGGTAGATAGATATACGTTTCTAATCCATTGTAAAGATTCTTCAATAAAGGCTCATTGTGTTTTATCTTAGCCTACACCATCCTATCAAAATTGTAAATGAGAAAGTATGTACAGATTTTTGGACGTCTCAAACAATAAGGCTGATTTTCACATTGGCTTGCAAGTGGAAATAGCCTTTAATGTTTTAAGCCGTTCAAATGAAATTGCACCTTAAGGTGGTAAAGGAATTTCTTGGTCAACTTATACAAACTTTGCTTAGTTTGGGACTAGGTTGATTGCTGTCAAACGTTCCATATCCTTACTAATATTGTAAATGCGATAGTATATGACCGCTTTAGCCTAGTTGGTAGTGACCCTGCCTACGAAGCAAGAGGTCCTGGATTCGAATCCCGATAAGGGCATTTATTTGTGTGATGAGCACGAATATTTGTTCCTGAGTTATGGATGTTTTCTATGTATTTAAGTATTTATTTATCTATATAAGTATGTTTATCGTCGTCTAGTACCCATAGTACAAGCTTTGCTTAGTTTGGGACTAGGTCGATTTGTGTAAGATTGTCCCCTAATATTTATTTATTTATTTATTTATGTATGTCTGACGGTGTAATTTCGTGTAATGACGAATTTCTGAAATAACAAACAAAAAAACGGTGTACTTTCGTTGGGCAAATGTTTCATTTCCCAAATGTTTATTTTTTCTGAAACTGTAAACTATTCAGGATATATTTCAGGACTATTTTGTAGGTTAGGTTAGGTTAGGTTAGGTTTGTTTTATAACAATCCTGAAAAGTTTACAGTTTCAGAAAAAATAAACATTTGGGAAATGAAACATTTGCCAAGTGAATCAGTTTGGGAAACGTAATTTGCGAAACATTAGTAAGCCCTAAATGAAATCTAGTATGTAGTGGTGTAACTATATACCATCAGAAGCTCGTGGCAATTTTTTTGGATGGGACCCTCCCAGTAAAAATCGTCAGTTGTAATTTAATTTTAATGTTACTTCTGAGCTCGCGGCTTCTTGGGCCGGGGCCCTCTAGGGTCCGCCCGTGGCATTTTGCTAGCCCTGCCGCCCAGTAGTTACGCCACTGCTAGTATGAATATAATTTGAGACCCTAGAAAGGACAAAGAGTAGTTTTAATCCCGGAAAATCACAAATTTCCCGCGGAATAGCAAGAATCCTTTTCAGACGGAGTCGCGGGCTACAGCTAGTTTATTGTAAGTTAATTCGAAGTGCCAACCCTATCCGCTACAGATATAAACGTGCATTTGCAGAAAACTATGTTCATGCATAAAACAATACATATCGTCACTACTTTTAAAATACCTTGTATCTCAAATTAATGTGCAAACTGAACTGAACCTTAAGCTGGCACTGTAAAGTTCATTTCGTATGATTATCCATGTTTAGATACGAGCTTTTTTAAAAGTAGTGACGATATTCCCACATGTGTCCAAAATACAATCACATCGAAGCAGCGCAAGAGTTCAAGGACGCTCCATTTTATATTCATTTTTCATGCACCGCGGTGCAATAAATACACCCACAAATGCCGCTGACGCAAGGCATGTTCGACCTTATTTTATAGGTCAAAGTGTTCGGTAGAGCGACTTTGAGGCGCATAATTTTGTTAAAGCGCACGTAGGGTCTACGCCGTAGAGGCCTCTACGGCGTAGACGTGCTACGCGAATTTCGAGCCGATGCAGATTCTGTTGGAATATTTAATGTTAAAGACAAGTAACAATGCAGTATTATAGCTGCGCCAAAATTTAAGCTAAAGAAGGACAAATAATGACGACGTCGAAAATTCTATGTCCCAAACTCTTCATTCTATGACTCGTGATAAGTTTGCGTGATAAGTCCCGTTTAGTATAATAATTATAATGGATTTCCTTTTAAAAAAAAAAATAAAAAACCATTTATTGCCCATTAAAAAGAAAAAGAAAAAATACACAAAATTATGTGGCAAAAGGCTCAGGCTCAGCATGTGCGGTGAGGATTACTCATCACCACGCTGGTTTCCAGCCTGCGCCCTTAAATAGCGTGCTGACATTGCAAAACAGGTGGGTAGGACGATAAAAAAAAAACGTATAGCGGTATAGTCTACCAAGAAATCCCTTCACCATCCAAGGTTCAATGACAGTTGCATGGCTCAAAACATCAAAAGCTATTATCACTCACAAGTCAGTGCGACAACCAGGCCCTATACTACGAAGCGCGAAACTCGAACCCCCCCCCCTCCCCCCTTTTGCATACGCGGAGAAGTGGTAGTTATCTCATCTATGATTATTTTTGTCCAAACAAATATAATATGTACACACATTACATGCACACTATTTCAGCAAATGAATAAACAAAATTGCCAATAAAGCATTTACATAATTATTGTAGATGAATGAGCACTATCCCGTATTTTAATAAAATCGGTACCTACATTGCTTAAGCAGTTAAGCTTGTTTTATACAGTAAAGCTGTACTGTATAATTGCGGTTCTGCTGATAACCGTTTACAATTTGCTGCCGTCGAATCTCTGGATCGCAGCGTCAGATACGCATCGGCTGCGCGTGACCTCAAAGCTTTGTGCGCTGACGGCCTGCCATGTACGAATTATGCTGGATATAGATAGAACGACCTTGTTATTTCACTTCCTATACAACTCTTGAAAGGAATTACGAAATTAACACAATAAAAAATAAACAGATGTACAAAGTTGACGCGTAATACATATTTAAAAAAGTAAGACCAATACGAATCCCTCTCTTTTAAACTTTCACATTAGCATCACTTATAATGTAACTAAGATACAATGTAATCAAAGAACGAGTATTTTACCTTACGCCGCAACCACTAATGCATACATCATTACAGCCGAAACACGTTCACTGCTGAACAATGCCTCCCCCAAGGCTCGCCAAACAGATCGGTGCTGTGCCATCTGCATCCAACGTTGTTCCAGCAACCTTAATCAGGTCGTCGCTCCATCTTGATGGAGGACTACCTACACTGCGTCTTCCGGTCCGTGGAACCTTTTAGCCCCAACTGTAGTCATTAATAAATTACACATCCATTTTTTGAAGCAAAGAACCTTCTATAAACCCCTAGAGCTAGGTACCACAATAAAGACAAACTGAAAAATGAAAATGAAAAAAAAAAAATGAAAAAAATGAAAAATATTTATTTTCGTTTACAATTGTGCATTAATAGTGTCAAGGTTGGGACTTCCTAGTAAGTATTGTAATACCTGTAGCAGGAAGTCCCGCTCCTCCAAAAACAAGACAGTTGTTTCTTAACAAACGATACTTATAAAACTAAAGTTAAAAGGAATTTACATTTTAAAAACAGTTATGAAAAATCGGGCTTCACGAATATTGTCGTGAGCCTGTAACTGGACAACAATTTTGCGAAATAACAATAATGCTACGGCTACACACATCGCGATAACGCGAATATTCGGCACTTCGCCCGAAGCCGCAGACCATTCGCCCCGCTGTCGGTAAATTTGCGCACATCGAAGGCTGCTAAACTAAACCAAACTCTGCGGCATTGCTCTCTATTATAGCAGTGTGGCCATGCACATTCGCCGTAGGCCGAAGACGAAGTTTTATCGCGATAATTCTATCGCGATGTGTGTAGCCGTAGTATTTCAAGTCAACAATACGGCATCCACAGCTACCGGGTAATAATGAGAAGGAAGGGAATTTTTCCATTACCTGACATCTCGCGGACAATGAGGAATTAAACTGAGATCAAAGGAAAATTCAATTATACAGCCCAGGAGGACCCGTGAGGAGACGGGCTTAATGGACATCAGGAAACACCAAGCGCGAGTCGGACCCACGCACCGAGGATTCCGTGCTAATTTGTTGCTACATATGTAAAAATAAAATATAAGCTATAAACAACCTTAGTTAAAAAAATGTTTGCAAAGCGCTTCGAAGCAAAATGTGTGCAGTGTGGGCTCATTCCATAATGGTTTGGACGCCTCTTAATTTTTTTTTATTTAGCCTGTCGTAGTGTCCCACTTCAGGGCAAAGGCCTCCCCTCTTGATTTCCACGTCTCAATTAATTAAATAGATTAATATATTTTTTATTTTTTATTAGGTATATGTTGTAGTGGCAGCAATAGAAATGCACATTGTGTATATAGCTGGCTATCTATTACTACCTAGCCTAGGCTAGGCTAACTTAACTATTAGCGATATTAATAGGTTTCCGTTTATAAAAAAAAACAGGCAATCGTAATTGTTTTCAAGACACTTTTGAAAGCGAAATAGGCTTGCGTTCGACCACCATCAAGTACGACAGTTAACAAAAAAAAATTGAAGTGCAACCCTATTTAAGTAAAGTTTAAGACTGAAAGCCGTGATAGCCTTATTTATGGTTTGACCTATAGCCTCTCAAGCAGAGGGTAGTAGGAGTTACAAAAATACAAATACAAATACAAATACAAATATTCTTTATTGATCACCAAAAACAGTACAGTGACATTACAAAAATAAAAATTCAGGTAGACAATAGGCGGTCTTATCGCTAAAAAGCGATCTCTTCCAGACAACCAATTACTCAGAAATTTATTTTAAAAGCAAATATTTTGCTGACTGGACTTTCCGTTGATTATAATCACATTGTCATTCAAACAGCAATCCGTGTCAAGTTTCAAGTCGATGCCATTAACCGTTGAAGAGTTCCGTCCTGCGGAGATGGTCCTGGACGGACCACCAGAATTTCACTACGAGGTTATTGTACTGTCACTTAATTTACACAAGTATGCCAAACTTCATCTCAATCGAATGACGGGAAGTGGTCGAAAAATGGTTTGCAAATTTTGAAGCCACAAAATTACATGCGAAAGTTGCAGGTTAAATAAAAGCTTGTAATCCATACTAATTTAATAAATGCTAAAGTAACTCTGTCTGTATGTTACCACTTGACGCTTTAAATGCAGAACCGATTTGAATGAAATCATTTAAATTTAAGACCCTAGGAAGGAAGGACATAGGATTAGTTTCCGCGGCATAGCGATAAACGAATTATTCGCAGGCGGCGTCGCGGGCAACAGCCACTAAGTCAAATAATCCTAAATTTGAACCGTTACGTTAGTAACGTCACCGAGTATCCGTAGTCACCTTTTACGTATTATCAAGACATTATTCCGAGCAACATTGTATTGTATAATGTGCCTTTAGGTCTCGAGCACCTTCATACAAACACAGCCTTTCAGGTAAACATAAGACGCGTCGAAGTTTGGAAGCATTAGCCCCCCCCCCCGTCCCCCCCCCCCACTCCCTCAACTCAGGTTATAAGAGGAAGCTACTGTACTTGAATATAGCCTTACGTAAGGTTAAGTACTAACTCAAATCCCCTAGGGCAAGGGTCGGCAACCCGCGGCCTTTCCATGTAAAATTGCGCCACTCTATTACACACGCAAAAATAAGTAACGTACGAATAAATTACCTAAATAATAGTACATTATTGTCATGGCCTGGAAGTAGGCAATTGCTGGCTGAGTATGAGTATTAAACGGACGAGCTTGCGAGTCCGTTTAACCAATACGAAGCCAGCAATTGCTATTCCAGCCGAGACTAATATAAAGCATTTCTCAAAAATGGTGAAGGGAAAAAATATAATAAACTTTTATTAACTTAAATAGGTACAAAGAATTGCAAATCACTTAAAATTAAATGTCATTAAACACTTTCCCACCTTTTTCCGTTAAAAAAAAACTGCAGGTGTATTTTTCTACCGAAAACACCACAAGCTGTTTCAAACACAATGCAAAAAGTCTGGAGTTTCAACAAAACAACTGATTGATACCGGTCATTTGAATTGGCTGTATACGAATAGTGCCAACTTATTACCATGGCCGTTTTAACTTTTTAAAATCTTTGAGACTCGACAATAATGGAATTTGTATACGACATTGTTGTCGAGTTATCGAGCCTGCAATGTTTTTAACTTTTTAATTTTTTAACTGACCATAAACTATGCACTTCACGTTCTGATATGTAAAGAACAATGTCAACTTTTACGGATATTTTTGAGAAAAAATATGCAAGAATTACGCTTTAGCAAAACCACGTCGTCTCGGCCTATATACGCCCCAATGCAGGGCACAGGCTTCCTGTCACAATGAAGAGGGCTTGGCCCGCGATCCCACTTAAGAACTTAACATACACCATTGAATTTCTTCGCAGGTGTGTAGCCTACATAACAAGATCTAAACAAAATCATACAATACAATACAATAGAATGACTCTTTATTGTACACCAGGAATAGTAAGCAATACAGAAAACAGGTACACAGAGAGTAAGTTACAAGGTAAGCAATAGGCGGCCTTATCGCTTAAGAGCGATCTCTTCCAGGCAACCCTTTACCAGAAAGAAGGAAGGACTAGTTTACAGCAGGTGGTGCATCAACAGTGGATCAGAAAATTAAAACGCAACAAAAAATAGTACATCTACTCATACATATATCGTACATATAATAAGTACACGTCTAAAACAAATATAAGCATTGGGATAAACAGCCACATATAAATAAATAAACTATAACAAAGCTAATAATTACAAGAAGACAGATAGTACACCTTAAGCATTGATTTAAAGATTGACAGAGATTTTGCCCGTCGTAAGTCAATCGGCAAGGCATTCCACAACCGAATAGCCTGGACAGTATAAGAATAGACATAGAATTTGGAGTTAGAGAGAGGCACGGTAAGGAGAAAGTTCTGAGAGCATCGAATATAAGTTACGTAGCTAAACCGCTCTTTGAGGTAGCGAGGAGTTGCAGGGTTAAAGAGAATGCCGTAAAGAAGGTGGAGAACGTGAGAGTTACGGCGAAGGCGGATTGGGAGCCACTTGAGCTGTGATCGAAAATTAGAGACATGATCGAACTTACGCAGACCAAAGATAAACCGAATGCATAGATTTTGAATTCGCTCAAGTTTATTAAGCTGCTCTTCTAGGAGATCGGGATAGCAAATGTCATCATCATTTCCGCCGAAAGACTTTCACTGTTGAAAGTAAACCTCCCCCAAGGTTCGCCAAACAGCGACCTTAGCCAGGTCGTCGCTCCATCTTGATGAATCTAAAGTCACCGACGTAGCTCGAAGAATCGCCAGATGCAAGTGGCAGTGGGCAGGGCACATCGCATATAAAACTGATGGCCATGGCCAAAAGGTAATCGAATGGCGTCCACGGACCATAAGACGCAGTGTAAGAATAAGAATAAGAAATCTTTATTTCGCATAAGTAACATGTACATGCTAAGAAGAAAAATTAAAACAATAATTAAAAATAGAAATAAGATACATATGCGAAAAAAGAGTCCACTCAGCACTCGTCGAGACACTAAAGGTGGCTCGACGCTGATATTATGTGGATCCTAGTGTAGGTAGGCTAAACAAAATAAAACAATAAGATTTGCTTCCATTGTCTTTTTACAAGAGGAATGCATACTTTTCTTGCATTAAAATCTACAATAAGTTACCCGAAAGCCTTAAGCAGAGTAATGTGCACGAATTTAAAAGGAAACTGGACACGTATTTATTGAAGCATTGTTTTTATTCAGTTAGAGAATTTTTGACATTACATCATAGTTAAAGTAGGTATTTAATCAATTGTAGTAGGTATATTGTAGACTTTCTGACATTTTTTTAATATTATTATTGCTTTATGATTTAACACTTTTTGACATTTGTATTTTTTTTTTAATTATTGATTGCCATTAAGTATGAATTATTTAACTAGAATTAATTAATGTGTTAATTTTGCACGTCGCAATCGCGGCACAATGTGAGAGCCTTTTATTTATATTTTCAGAACTGTTATTTTGTACCATGTGCTATGTAAATAAATATATTATCATTATCATTATCATTATCCATTTTCAAAACTGAAAACTCCTAAAAAGCCCTACAGCTAAGCTAAGTAACTCAAATCACGACAATGCCGAGCCGCGAAATCGTCCCGTGCTAAGTAACTACAATCTCGTGGGTAGAAAATTTTTGCAAGAATCTTTGCCCCTTTGTAAATAGAGCCTCAATGGAGTTGTATAATTGGACGATTTCGCCGGGACCCCCGACGGCCTGCTCTAATGATAGAAAAGCCCAGAGTAATTAAAACTTTTTTACTGACTAGGATGTCCCCGGTTTTTTAGGATTACGTTCCTTTGAGCAAATTGAGTCGTGCACCTAATGAGTTTGTAAATATTTTAAGAACGAATCAGACTTGCAAATCGGGCTAGAGTTTTATTTGAATTATTAATAGCCACTTTGAGTAATCCTCGGAAGGTAATTAGCGACACTTTCCTCGTTGCAACTGACATTGTAATTTTGTTTCATCATAATCATCGTTTCAGCCGAAAGACGTCCACTACCGAACATAGGCCTCCCCCAAGGCTCGCCAAACAGATCGGTCCCGTGTCATTCGCATCCAAAGCGTTCCCCCAACCTTAACCACAGAATAAGTAATAGTACTGACGTACAGAAGGATCACTCTCGAACAAAGGTCAACTTTAGGTATAAAAACTTTTCTACTCCTGCTGCGTGCACGCGAAATTAAAACTTATCGTGTGATACGAGCGTTCATATTCCGTTGGGCACCGCTGATCCGAAACCAAGGGCACAGGGTTCCCACTCGCCCATATTTGGTAGGTATATAAATCAAGAAAGATAAGAGTGTGTATTAATTCAGTAAACTACCTTTAGTATGTAATTAAGTTTTTTATAATATCATTTAGAAGTCATTGTTTGTTGTAAAAATCACAGAAAAAAAAGATGCTTAATTACGCGCGACGCGGCTAGCGTGCGAACTGAAGGCCGCGCGACAACCTACTGCCATACTCCTCCCGGGAGGAGCGCCGGCCGAACATACCTAAACTGCGGAGTGAAACCCCCCTGTCTTAACCTTTCCTTTTTTTAATTATGTTTGTGCAAAGGTTGATAGTTTTATTTAAAACTAGTTTTATTTAGTAGTAGTAGCCTGCGATTTCCAGGATTTTACTAGATTACCAACGAAGTTGTAATTCATCAAAGCCAACCAAGCACAGCGAATGTTCCTGCGCTCCGACTTCTGGCCGGAGGGTGTCGCGTCCCGTCGTTTTAGGGAAGCGACGAAGACTACTTTCAAAAATTCCTAAATAGTTGTATTAAGTTTACCTACTTGTGTGTTTTTAGTATGTACTAGCTGTTGCCCGCAACTCCGTCTGCGTGGAATTAGTAATTTGGGCAGTTTATTTTTATTATCCAATTTGCTTTTTCATCAATTATGGCTCTCCTTAGTTCCTCGATATAAAAAAATTACCCGCCCCCGCAACCCCCCCCCCCCGCACTCCTCCCCCCCCCGCCCCCCACAGCGAACCCCCCCGCACACCCGCGTTCACATTCACCACGAGTCAAGCGTGCCAATAGAAGTTTTACTTCATAAATAAACCCCCGATTTTGAAACATTCTTCCGCTCCGCTCCTATTGGTGTTAGGGTGATGAATATATAGACTATAGCCTTCCTCGATATATGGGCTATCTAACACTGAAAGAATTTTTTTAAATCGGAGCAGTAGTTCCTGAGATAAGCGCGTTCAAACAAAAAAACCTGTTCGATAAATTCTTAAAATAGACGTATCTTTCTTATTTGTGAACCGATTCAAATGAAACAAACACTAAATGTTAATCCAAGAAATTACCAACATATCAGTGAAAACCGCATCTTTCTAGGTTAAGCCGTTTCTGAGATTAGCGCGCACAAACGCACAGACAAACAGACAAACAGACAATAATTCTAAAAATCATTGTTTTGGGTTCTATTGCGCTAATAAATAGCCCTAGTGACAGTTTTTCTCAAATATCTTCAATGTACCTACAGACACCGACTTGTTACAGATTTATTATATGTATAGATATAGATTTTTTAGCCAAAAGCTGAACTGCTGGCCAAAGGCCTCCCCCAAAGAGTCCACAACGATCGCTCCTGCGCTGCCGCATCCAAGTGGTTCCTGATACCTTTAACAGATCGTCGGTCCATCTTGTTCGTCTTTTGGTACGCGGTCGCCACTCTAGAACCTTCGTCCCATCGGCCGTCGGTTCTATTTCCTAGCAATATGCCCTGCCCATTGCCACTTTTTTTTAGTTAACCATAAATCATAATCATCATCTCAGCCTGCATACGTCAGATCTGCCAAAAATTCAAAGGTACTACTAAAACATCAACGTTTGAAATTCGGCGGCTCATCCAATTTTGTTTTTCATTTCAGCTTTTGCATTATCATTTGTAAGTTTATCATCTCTAATGAACATACATAAGTTACCCACTCTATTATTAATATGGCATGTAATCGAGCTCGGGGCATTGAATCCACTATATCACTAACCGAGACCCTTCCTCGCCGTTATTAACTTCGCTAACCGGTGTCACGAGTCTTAAGCAAATGCTTGCAAATTAATAAACTTTGAATAATGATCGCGACACCGCGAGCGGTCAACGTTCAAGTGCCATCGTTATTCTAGAATCTAACCTAACCTAACAGTTTGTAAATCTGTACTAGCTGTTACCCGCAACTCCGTCCGCGAAGAATTCCTTTATCGCTATCCCGAGTTATGCCATTTTCAGGGATAAAAAGTATCTTATATGTTAATCCAGGTTATAAACTATCTATCATTGGCCCGCACGAAACGGTTCGCATCATCTTTCCTAATACGAACTGCGAAGGAAAGGAATTCGCTAACCTTACTAACATTGTAAACGCGAAAGTTTCTATAGATGGATGCATGCAGGTTTGTTACTTTTTCACGCTAGAACGGTTTGACGAAATCTGGCACAATTCTTTTACATAAAACTGACCTTTAATTGACCCCTAACTCACCTGATGGAAAGTTGAGATGAGGCAAAGGCGTATCTCACCGGTTCCGTAACAACCTTTTCACCTAGGCTAGAGCCTTGAAGAGCCCTAGGTTATATCTATCTTGAAACACACGACTAAAAAAGAGACTATTCCTCTTATGATGGTGCCGTTTAGTGGTAGAAACTTGATCAATCAAACCGAAGGAATAAGAACTGTCACAACTAGTTTGAACATGATATATAGTAGCGATTAACTCAATCGTTAGACCCTAGAATACGAGCAAATTACAATTTCAGTTTAAAACACAATATTCCTTCTTTAAACCTTTAACCCCAGTTAAACCCCAGCCGTGGTGGCCTAGCGGTTTGACCTATAGCCTTTCAAGCAGAGGGTCGTGGGCTCAAATCCCCGCTCGTACCTCTGAGCTTTTCGAAATTTATGTGCGAAATTACATTTGAAATTTACCATGAGCTTTACGGCGAAGGAAAACATCGTGAGGAACCCTGGATACACCTGCGAAGAAATTCAATTGTGTGTGTGAACTTCCCAATCTGCACTGGGCCGGCGTGGGAATTACGGCCCAAGTCATCTCATTCTGAGAGGAGGCCTGTGCCCTGCAGTGGGACGTTTATAGGCTGGGATGAACCCCAGTTTACAGCTGCAAGAAAAACCGGGAAAGTTGCATTACATTCCGGCGCACGATTGGCCACTTCAAACTCGTTCGCATTACTGCCTACTCGTAATCCTAACGCAACTTGTACGTTGTTCTTGCAAGTCTACACTCAGCTTTATGGTTTCAAATTGCATTGTATCGTGGAAGGTATACTTAGTAAAAGTCGAGGGGATCACGCTCCGTTTCTACATTTATTCTATTTGCGCATGCTGATTAAAAATATCAACTCCATTCCATTAAACAAAGCAACATGACACTGAAACTCAAACCCCGACCGAGCGAGCGCTCATTAGCAATCCGGGCACGGTCCGTGGTTCAACATGAAAATATTTCAACTGGATGAATATTAAATCTCCCGCGTGCTGCACGAGGCCGTGATAGCGGATTTGCACGCGCGTACTACGTGAGTTACGGCCGGCCACGATAAAACGGCACAGCCGTAGGGAAGTTTCACAGTCATCTCTGATAAAGAAACGTAAAGTCTAACCTTATTTTATCATCATTTCAGCCGAAAGAAGTCCATTGCTAAATATAGGCCTCCCTAATGTTTGCCAAACAGATCTGACATCGGTCCTGCGCCATCCGTATCCAATGCTTTTCCGCAACCTTAACCAGGCCGTCGCTCTATCTTGTTGGAGGCCTACCTACACCGCGTACTCCGGTCCATGGACGTTTTTGCCCCATCGGCCATCAGTTGTATGAGCGATGTGCCCTGCCCACTGCCACTCGAGCTTGTCAAACCTTGTAACCTTATTTATATACGCTTGATATGCTTCTGTCACTTCAACCAATGCTCTATCACTCCATACAATAAATAGAGTAGAGATTATATCCCTACCGTTATCGTTAGCTGCCACTCAAAAATTTACTCTATTGCTGCTACCTCCACCGTTGGCAGTGAGACGGCTGGTAGGTGAATATAGCGGGCGTCGAAAGTGATCTATGCTTAAACAGTTTTGACACATCTTTGACAGACACAGATAAAGCAATTTGTTTAAAATATGTTTGTAATTTTTTAAGGAAATTAATACTTGGTATGTCTTTAACATTGTCAGTATGATCCCCAACACGCACAGGAGAGGACGATTAGCATTGCCACCTTCTGGTCGCCGCGCCGGCATTTTAAATATTAAAGAATCATCGACACGAGCAGAAGCTCTAGGATAACCCACAAGCCATTTGGCACTTCAATTTCAGCCCCAATTAAGCTTGAGGGTCATCAGAATTGAGTCTTTACTTGGGCCTTGGGGCGCACGATCGAAATCATCATATTTATTAGCCTGACACACAAAACTTAATCTTAGCTTCATGAACCTGGAGACTTTTGGGCCACACCTATTTTTTAGGCTTCAAATATGCCTCAAAGACCTCAACGTTACTTCCCACTTACCTCTGTAAAGTATAAAGTGATCCACTGCCGCGAACCTAATACTAATGGCATGTCCGAGTCAAAGGCTTGAGAGCGAAAGCAAACTTGAGTCAACTTTTTATTGCAGGCTAAGTTCAGACCTTTGTCGAGCTGGCCATAAAGATAATTGGATCCAACTGATATAATAACCATACAGACAATGTGATATATAATACTTTGTCAGGCAAAAGAATTCTAGTTTTCTACAATATAGTGCACTTGTTAACTTACTATCTTACAATACAATACAATACAATACAATGACTCTCTATTGTACACCACAAAGAAAACAATAGGTACAGTAAAAACAAGTACATGAAAAAATATACAAGGTAAGCAACTAAGTTAAGTTTTTGTTCTGCGGAAAATACGTGATGCTTTTGAGATTAATCGTCATCCGAATTTCAATCGTGATAATGGGTGGTGGAACTAAAGTCACTGATATAGCTCGAAGAGTCGCCAGACTCAAGACAATAGGCAATGGGCAGGGCACTTCACTCGTAGAACTGCCGATGGGGCCAAAAGATTCTTGAATGGAACCGCAAGACGCAGTGCAGGTAGTCCCGCAACAAGATGGAGGGACGACCTGGTTAGGGTTACGGACAGGTCTGTTTGGCGAACCTTAGGGGACGCCTATCAGCAGCGGACATCTTTCGGCTGAAATGATGATGAGTGGGTGGGCGGTGCCATCGAGTTCGAAAACGGTTTTGCATATACGGCGCAAGTGGTTGGTGTAAACGAGCTTTTAGAGATCAGGCTTTTAGAGAGAGAGTGTGATGTGTTCAGTGTTGCGTGCAACCCTTCTTATTATAATTGTGATGAAGATGAGGGTAGTTTTTCGCCGCCGGCGGCTGCGCCGAGTAGCCGAGTTGCAAGAGCGCTGACGCACCGTCCACGGTTGGCTTTTCGTTCGATCGAACCAATTTTGAAAAGAACAACAATCGGTAGTTGGCGTGTCCAGCCCATATTTAGATTTAGGTCGACTAAGATACCATCTCTAAATATTATTTATTCAAATTAAAAAAAAAAATACATGAAAAAAGTAGATTTAGGTTATTTTACTTACTGTCTTTGGCTGTTCTTTATTTTTTTTTTGTTATGGCCCGACAGGGTAAAGGAGACTGGCCTATACCTATCTGGGTAATGTAAATTGATGTAGTGTTAAATTTGTGTTTTTGTTTTATTTTTCTGAGTCTCAACTTGTCGGTCTCAATTTGGTTTCTTGTGTTTTTTTTTATGTTTAATGGCTTGATGGTCTCAAAGGAAGATCAGGCCCATTTGGGACCATTTTGTGACACTTTTTTGTTATTTATGTTAACAATTTTGTCACAAACAAAATGTTTCTTTCTTTCAATCAGCCGTGCAGAATCACGGCTCAGTGTGAATTGAACTTTACACTCGTGATTTGTCTCCGGGAGAAACGTTTATAAGTAGCAGCGTAACGAGTGCCTCAAACAGCGCGAACTGCAACTCGTGAGAAGGTCAGGGGTGCCGCGACGCCACTTTGCGCCGTTCCTAACGACTGCCGGCGTCCAAGGGCTGTCATACTTCTCATTTCAATATCAATATGACCAAGTATTTGAGACGGTTAAATTGGGAATTTTTCAGCGGGTCACAATTTAGAACCAGTTTCGAGTTGCGACTAGTGACCTCGGCCGCTGCAATATGGGAGATACGTCGAGGTAATTGCAGCAGTACAAGTTCGTGATTTTGCCCAGCAGTGGGCCACCAAAGCAGGCTGATTGAAAAAAAAAGGTCGTGATTAAGATTCTCGAATGGCGTGCACGGGCCGGAAGACGCAGTGTAGATAGGGCTCCAACAAGATTGAGCGACGACCTGAGGCTGTATTGTCTAATGCGCGGGCGCTTGTCATCTCTTCCTATACTGTATGACAGAAAGAGACAGTGAAAGCGATAACAAGCGCCCGCGCGTTAGACAATACGCCCTCTGGTTAAGGTTACGGGAACGTGTTGGATGCCGATGGCGCAGGACAGGTCTGTTTGGCGAACCTTGGAGGAGGCTTATGTTCACTAGACGTCTTTTGGCTGAAATTGTGAATACTTTCTCCGTGACTCACACATATTTTTTATGGTTTTTTTTAGGGTTCCGTAGTCAACTAGGAACCCTTATAGTTTCGCCATGTCTGTCCGTCTGTCTGTCTGTCTGTCCGCGGCTAAGCTCAGAGACTGTTAGTACTAGAAAGCTGTAATTTGGCATCAATATATATATCAGTCACGCCGACAAAATAATTGAATAAAAAAAAGTAAAAAAAATTTTTTTAGGGTACTTCCCATAGACGTAAAGTGGGGGTGATTTTTTTTTTCTCTGCTAACCCTATAGTGTGGCGTATCGTTGGATAGGTCTTTTGAAATCATTGTGGGGTTGCTAACATGATTTTTCTATTCAGTGATCTGTTTGCGAAATATTCAACTTTAAAGTGAAAATTTTCATTAAAATTGGCCGTCCCCCCCCCCTCTAAAATCTAAACTGTTGGGTGGAAAAATTTGAAAAAATTCAGAAGGGTAGTATATATATCAAATTTACTAGGAAAATTATAGCGGCTAAGATTGCTTGGAAATTATTTGTAGTTTAAGAGTAAATAGTAGCCTAAGGTATAAAACATACCTAAACTTGGATGATTCCGTACAGATACGAAATCCTTAGAAAAATATTACTTGATTTTTTCGTAATGGCTACGGAACCCTACCTTGGGCGTGTCAGACACGCTCTTGGCCGGTTTTTTTTACTTATCAATTAGAACGGTTACGGTGCCCCGCTACTGCTGTTTGGACACCCTGCCGGAGGTCTACAAACAAGGGCTGGCAGGGCATCGGTCGTGACATAAAAGTAAACGGCGCGACACTCGTGTCTGCTGCCACTGGTGGTAACGGCGTGCGGCCACGGATTATGCGTTGTTTTTTTTTTAGTTTCCTTGCAAAACTTTGCTCGTATTGATAAGGAAATTTAATTCAAAAAGAAACGTACTTGCTGGCAATACATTGTCAATTGTATATCCTCCTGCGGCCCACGTCAATTTTTGTTTCAATGAACCTTAAACTTGATTTTAAAGTTCATTGAAACAAAATTTGACGTGGACCACAGGAGGATATAGCCGACCAAGAAGTGGCTTTACCACCTTAAGGTTCAATGTCAGTTGTACGGCTCAAAACATCAAAGGATATATTCACTCACACACAAGTCAATCTGACAATCAGCCCTATTGTTTATATTCAGCTGTAGGAACTGTCATAAAAATGGTAAAGCTCTTGGTCGACTATACATTAAACTAGACATAAATATTTCCTACGGAAATAAGGACTGATTTTGTGAAATTCTCACGAGATAAGTAGTTTTGAAACGGGGCCAAAGCTGCGGGCGAGAGCCAATCTATCATAAAATAAAAGAGCGAAGCATCAAACGCCACTTGAGCTAATGATTTCCATTAGAAGATAGGTTTTTCATCAAAGGGCTGTGCCCTGAGCCGTCGGCCTGGTTTCTTTGTGATTCTAATTCGACCTCGCATCCAAAATCTCATTACGCGCAGCTCGCAAACACGGCGGGCGATTGTCTTGTTATTACCTAAATAGTTAAACGAAAGGGATTTTTAAACGGTATTGTTAGCTTGCACTGTTTGTGTCATGGGTGAGTCAGTTATTGAAATTTTGCTTCCTTCTTGTTGATCGCTTTGACATTTAGGTACACAACTTTAGTTCTGACGATAATGTATAATTTTTACATAAAACAATCACTCGCATGTTATAAATGTCAAGTATAATCAATACTCTCGCTAAAAGTATTATCTTTACGAAGATCGTTGCCAAGTCTAAAATTAATTTCGCGTTCAGAAATATGTATTTCTTTTTCTATTTTGCCAATTCGATACCCACTAGATTCATTCATAATTTGAATCTCATTAAGATGTTCTGCCAATAAATATGTTAAATAGGTAAAAATATATTATTAAATCGTCTCTCTCGAGGGAAATCAGCAATTTTCTGTGAAGCTTTATTTTAATGGGAGAAGTAATACATTTCATTATCAAAATAATCTATGCATATAAAAATAAATTCTGGCTGAGTGAGTTGGCCGTAGCAGGCTGAAATTTAGTATTATGTAGAGGTCGCATTTATGGTATAGGCAAAGAGTAAGATTTGTTGAAATTCCCGCGCGAGAGAGAATAAGCTGGATTTATATGTTCGATTCAGAGTGACCCTATCTCCGTAACTATGATTACCGACAGACTCTTCAAATTTGGATACCTATGGGTTACCATAAAAGTAAAAACGAATTTCAGGATTTTTAGAAATTCCCACGGTTCATTAACTGATGGTGATGATGGATTTATGGATGCTGCTTTATTCAATGAATGAGATGAAAAGGCTTTTACCACAACGTGGCTATGTAAGCTTCTTTCGCTAATCGATTTTAGGTATTCTATGCACTCGTGTATGTGTGCGTGAGAGCGGCTAGAATCAAAGCCGTACGTAAGCGCAAGCGACACAAGTTCCCCGTCCGATGGTCAAAGGAGAACTAACGCAATACGGACAAGGGGGAAGCACGGCGGCTCAAGATAGGTTGGTCAGACCTTATTACTAAAACAAATACATATTTTAAAATGTAGCATCACTAGGTCCCAGAAAACAACTTGTTTTATTAACATTCAAAAAGTCATGACATGCCGTGCAGTATTTACGCCGTACTTTTTAGTTACGTTTTTAGAAACGACTTTGAATTTTTTTCTATCGAGCATACTACAAGTAATCGTGTTTTTAAAATCACTGGTCATTAGTGTGAATCCTCAAATATCTTACACATGAATTTCAGAACTAAAGCTTTGCTAGTAATGATACAGCAAGGGATTAAATGGATGCAATAAATGCGCCAAAAGCTTGTTGCCGCCTTAAGCTGATAAGTGATAACGCACAGAAACTTTCAAGATGAAAATTCGAGACCACT
This sequence comes from Archips crataeganus, assembly GCA_947859365.1. NCBI lineage: Eukaryota > Metazoa > Arthropoda > Insecta > Lepidoptera > Tortricidae > Archips > Archips crataeganus. Next base: position 1,301,424 of record OX402058.1, read on the forward strand.
TAACCGTCTAACTAAATCATAAATTCAGCCAACCCGACGTTATCTCGAAAATTTCAAGTAATATTTCAAAGGTAGATTTAAATATATGATATACCTTCGCCCGCTTGAGCCATTAAGTTTCGAAGTAAAATATTTCGGTGTACACTAAATTTTGACTATCTATTTATACAAAAATAAATAAAATAGCGCCCCCGAGATAGCGATAAATGAACGAATTATTCGCAGACGGAGTTGCGGACAACACCTTGTTAATTGCAATAAAAATCGATCGAGCCGCAATAACTAAATAAATCATGGAACAATTGTCACCAATTGACCTAGTCCTAAAATAAGCAAAGCTTGCACTATTATGGGTACTGTACTAGACAACGGATAAACATACTTATATAGATAAATGCATACTTAAATACATATTAAACATCCAAGACTCGAGCACAAACATTCGTATTTTTCACACAAATACCTACGCCGATCGGGAATCGAACCCGGGACCTCAAGCTTCGTAGTCAGGCGCTCTAACAACTAGGCTATCCGGTCGTCAATGTAATGCAACTTGCACGTTTTTAGGGTTCCGTACCCATAGGGTGAAATCGGGGCCCTATAACTGAGACTCCTCTGTATGTCTGTCTGTATGTCTATCTCTCTGTGTGTCTGCCCGCCCACCCGTCACTTCAAATTTTACCGAATATGTCTTGCTGCGACCGCTACTTATAACAACAAATACTAAAATAAAGTAAAAAATTAAAAAGGGTCGTTATACAAGAAACGTGTTTTTTTTCAGCGTTTTTAAATCCGGCGACAGTTGCTAGGCAACGCGAGCAACCCTATGCTGTTCGGATGGGATTTAGTGTTTACATTTTGGCGATTTTTTACTAAACTGTTTTTAAAACATTGTACGGAGGCACGGAACCCTTCATGTACTAGTCCGACTAGCACTTGACCGCTTTACAGATATAAACTGGGCTTTACGCGTCTACGAGACACCGTAGCCCCGACTGTCAAAATGTTGAGCACGGAGCAACAAGCGACAAAGTGCAGCTCGTTACACCTGCGACGCCGATGAATAATGCAGTAGGTTCACTTCACGATTGTGGAACTTTCTGATGTACTGCAGACCATCTCATCAAAGGCCTTTAAATATTCATGGTTAGCCCTTCAGACCGTATAATGCCAACTTTAGGACTGGTAGTTTCCTTCGACATGGCAAAAAATCCCTCGGGAATTGCCCAAAATTATTCCACCTCGTTTACTTAATGTGATTCATCACTATCTGTAAGATCCTATAATTGGCCCTGTGTTACTTTTCTATTCACAATAACTGGGTCGTTTTAAAAAAAAATGTTCATAGTTAAGATCTTAATAAAAACGAAGTCACGATCGCTTCTGACAAAAGAATCAATTAAGTTTTTTTTTTTCATTAAATCCCAAAATTGTGAACAATTTTTTTTAAAACTACCTACCTACTTAATCTATACTAATATATAAAGCTGAAGAGTTTGTTTGTTTGTTTGAACGCGCTAATCTCAGGAACTACTGCTCCGATTTGAAAAATTCTTGCAGTGTTAGATAGCCCATTTATCGAGGAAGGCTATAGGCTATATATTATCACGCTAACACCAATAGGAGCGGAGCGGAGCGGAAGAATGTTTAAAAATCGGGGGTTTTTGAAGTAAAACTTCTATAGGTGCTAATCTCAGGAACTACTGCTCCGATTTGAAAAATTCTTTCAATGTTAGATAGCCCATTTATCGAGGAAGGCTATAGGCTATATATCATCACGCTAACACCAATAGGAGCGGAGCGGAGCGGAAGAATGTTTCCAAATCGGGGGTTTTGGAAGTAAAACTTCTATATCTCGGGAACTGCTGCTCCGATTTGGAAAATTCTTTCAGTGTTAGATAGCCCAGTTAGATAGGACGGGTTGGGGCCGGGTTGGGAGCGGGTTGGGGGCGGGTTAGGAGCGGGTTGGGGGCGGGTTGAGAGCAAGTTGGGGGCGGGTTGGGGGCGGGTTGGGAGTGGGTTGGGGGCGAGTTAGGAGCGGGTTAGGAGCGGGTTGGGAGCGGGTTGGGGGCGGGTTGGGGGCGAGTTGGGAGCGGGTTGGGGGCGGGTTGGGGGCGGGTTAGGAGCGGGTTGGGGGCGGCTTGAGAGCGGGTTGGGGGCGGGTTGGGAGCGGGTTGGGGGCGGGTTAGGAGCGGGATGGGGGCGGGTTGAGAACGAGTTGGGGCGGGTTGGGGGCGGGTTGGGGGCGGGTTGGGGGCAGGTTAGGAGCGGGTTGGGAGTGGGTTGAGGGCGGGTTGGGAGCGGGTTGGGGGCGAGTTGGGAGCGGGTTGGGGGCGGGTTAGGTGCGGGTTGGGGGCGGGTTAAGAGCGAGTTGGGGGCGGGTTGGGGGCGGGTTGGGGGCGGGTTAGGAGCGGGTTGGGGGCGGGTTGGGAGCGAGTTGGGGGCCGGTTGGAGGCCGGTTGGGAGCGGGTTGGGGCGGGTTGAGAGCGGGATGGGGGGTGGGGGCGAGTTGGGAGCGGGTTAGGAGCGGGTTGGGGGCGGGTTGGGAGCGAGTTGGGGGCCGGTTGGGAGCGGGTTGGGGCGGGTTGAGAGCGGGATGGGGGGGTGGGGGCGAGTTGGGACCGGGTTAGGAGCGGGTTGGGGGCGGGTTGAGAGCGGGTTGGTTTATTATGATGTTTCACTTCTTCTATATCTCGGGAACTGCTGCTCCGATTTGGAAAATTCTTTCAGTGTTAGATAGCCCAGTTAGATAGGACGGGTTGGGGCCGGGTTGGGAGCGGGTTGGGGGCGGGTTAGGAGCGGGTTGGGGGCGGGTTGAGAGCAAGTTGGGGGCGGGTTGGGGGCGGGTTGGGAGTGGGTTGGGGGCGAGTTAGGAGCGGGTTAGGAGCGGGTTGGGAGCGGGTTGGGGGCGGGTTGGGGGCGAGTTGGGAGCGGGTTGGGGGCGGGTTGGGGGCGGGTTAGGAGCGGGTTGGGGGCGGCTTGAGAGCGGGTTGGGGGCGGGTTGGGAGCGGGTTGGGGGCGGGTTAGGAGCGGGATGGGGGCGGGTTGAGAACGAGTTGGGGCGGGTTGGGGGCGGGTTGGGGGCGGGTTGGGGGCAGGTTAGGAGCGGGTTGGGAGTGGGTTGAGGGCGGGTTGGGAGCGGGTTGGGGGCGAGTTGGGAGCGGGTTGGGGGCGGGTTAGGTGCGGGTTGGGGGCGGGTTAAGAGCGAGTTGGGGGCGGGTTGGGGGCGGGTTGGGGGCGGGTTAGGAGCGGGTTGGGGGCGGGTTGGGAGCGAGTTGGGGGCCGGTTGGAGGCCGGTTGGGAGCGGGTTGGGGCGGGTTGAGAGCGGGATGGGGGGTGGGGGCGAGTTGGGAGCGGGTTAGGAGCGGGTTGGGGGCGGGTTGGGAGCGAGTTGGGGGCCGGTTGGGAGCGGGTTGGGGCGGGTTGAGAGCGGGATGGGGGGGTGGGGGCGAGTTGGGACCGGGTTAGGAGCGGGTTGGGGGCGGGTTGAGAGCGGGTTGGTTTATTATGATGTTTCACTTCTTCCGGAAGGATCGAAGGAGAGCCATAATTGATGAAAAAGCAAATTGGATAAAAAAATAAGCTGCCCAAATTACTAATTCCACGCGGACGGAGTCGCGGGCAAAAGCTAGTTATGTTATAAGCCGTTAGTTCTCGTTGAATAAATAAATAAATAAATGGCATCGTGATTGCATAAAAACACCCGTTCAAAGTACAAAGCTCTAATCTCGGGATAAAAAGCAGTCTTTGTTTTATTCCAGCCGTCCTGCTATCTACATACCAAATTTCATACATATCCGTCCCGCCGTTCTAGCGTAAAGGAGCAACAAACCTATCGTATTCATGATATAAATAAGATGTTTGAGGCATGCAATATATACAATCTACAATACCTACGATTGATAAAATAATTAGAAATCCTAAGAACATTAAAAACATAATTAAGAATTTATTTATTAAGGGCAACTCATAGCCTAGCAATTAGAATCTTTAAAAATAAAGATTAGCTAGGTATGTCATAAGTGTATAATTGTTATGAAATAAACAGATATATATATATATATATATATATATATATATATATTTTATATATAGATCTGTACGTTGCACTTTAGCGATGAATAAAATATTCATTTTTTCTAAAACAAATCTTCACTATCGAACGGTTTTTATTCTACAGACAAATGATTTGAATATAACTAATGCAATCGGCACGTGTAACAACTTCTCTTGAATCGAAATATGATCGTCCATTAATAAAATCGTAATGGAGATCGAGAGGTGCATCGTACATTGATATACCATTACTGAGCTTCGATTCCCTGAAGCAATAGCAGTTGATTGTCTGGCATGTTTGTACGAGACCCGCGGGAGCACCAAACAACCCGTATGATTAGGGCCAGATACGTCGACCAAAGGTGTAAGCACACATCTATTTATAGCTATAGAAGGATAACGTGACTGACTGACAGACAGACAACGCACAGCCTAAACCACTGGAGATACAGACAGCTTGAGGATCATAGAGGTCCACTGAAAAGGGATTTGTCGATAGCTAGCCACTATTGCATGTTCTATACGGTAGTGAATCACAATATCCCTGTCGTAGAATGTACAGAAGCGACTAATAGAAACCGGTGGAGAAGGATCGCGAAGGCAGCTACCCCATATTAGGTACAGTCAAGGGCAAAGATATGTATACACTCCAGTACCTTGTCTATTTTCGTCATATTTGAACTGCCATATATGAACAGTCACAGTGGTTAAAGTGACAAGGTACTAAAGTGTATACATATTTTGCCCTTGACTGTACCACGACAAACTGACAAATTGAGCGATTAATAAGAAAGTTTGCTTTACGATGAAAATCAAATAGCCAGATACCGACTGAATTTAAATATTAGCAAGCACAGGATAAGATTGTAATAGCGTTACGTCATCACAATAGTATTATCCACACGCACACAAGCACACCATGAAACCTAACTGTGTCATTGTCATCGTTATTCCATCAATACCCAAAATCCCCTTGACCATTAATCATTGGCCTCTGGAAAGCACAATACGTATGAATAATGTAGTTTATACGCAAGGACAGTAAAACATCAAGGCCACAGTAAATTGGAGCTGAGGCTTAAGTGAGATAACGAAAGCGCCATGCGCCCGCAAAAAGAAGTTTATAATCCTTTGCTGTTCTTTGTCTTTATTAGAGCTCTGTAATATTTGTCATATCATACCATTACAATTTTATGATATTACAAGCTTCTGTTTAAGTTGTAATATCCGTATGTAAATACCTAAGCAATCTTCAAATATTGAAGATAGAATTTCATCCACTTCTGATAGAATTAACTTGAAAATTGATACGGATACGTACTTAGTTTGAATGACAAGACAACGCAAGTAGAGTCTGCAAAGAAAGCTTACATTAAATTGGAAATTGTTAACAAAAACTTACTTCCAGAAGTTAACCGATAGAGTAATGTGGGTTATCCAATATTCTGTAATACAAAAACTTACTTCCAGAAGTTAACCGATAGAGTAATGTGGGTTATCCAATATTCTGTAATACAAAAACTTACTTCCAGAAGTTAACCGATAGAGTAATGTGGGTTATCCAATATTCTGTAATACAAAAACTTACTTCCAGAAGTTAACCGATAGAGTAATGTGGGTTATCCAATATTCTGTAATACAAAAACTTACTTCCAGAAGTTAACCGATAGAGTAATGTGGGTTATCCAATATTCTGTAATACATGTGATTTTTCGTTTAAATTCTTCTCTACAGAACGACTAAATAAAAAAAAATTAATCTGTTTATTGCAAATTAGTGTTACAAAATTTTTTCTTATACTTAGTTACAATCTTTAATTATTTAAGATTTTACATTGAATGAAGTTTAAACTTCTGTGTAGTCATTGGTGAGAGGCAGCCATTGTGCTCAATTTTATAATCATAATAATCATAATCATAATCATTTATTCATTGTCCAGCATAGGTAATATTAACTTGGTCTTAGATTACATTCTGAGTTCCACTATTTAGTGCCCCAGGGCATATAACAATTGTCTTATCTTCATGGTTTATTATTAAGATAGATATTATAATTATTTATTATTGAGATTCATTCTATATTTCATTCATACATATTTCCAACTATTTAAGTATATTCCAAAAATTCTCTAATGGAGTAGTACGCCTTTTCAGTCAAAAAATGTTTAATTTTTTCTTAAAGTCATATATGTTAGCAATGTCATGCAAAGCCCTCGGTAATTTATTATATATCTTGGGGGGCATTACAAGTACGCTCTTCCTAAGTAAAGCTGTTTGGGATTTCATGATACAAAGTTTGTGTCGAAGGCGTACACTACTAAAATTCATAAATAAATCCATATTAATTATTATTATTTAGTCATTCCGTCCTAATTTTAAAATAGCATTAAATAAAAAAAGGATAATTGGATTTGAGAATCCAGACGCGGACCGCAGAAAGAAACCAGAACTAGCTATTAAAGAAACTTCATAATTAAAGCAATAAAAGGTTAAATTGTAGCTTGGCGCGACAAAGTCTCAATTACGCTGCAGACGCGCTATTTGTCGCGCGCGACACTGAGCGATGTGGTGCATTCCTTCGCCAACACAAACCAGTGTTACAAAACCTCTTAGTTGCTTTATTGACTACGGCACGCAAGCTCACAGCAGCTGGACGGTGGCGTAGTAAGCAACTGCTGTAAGAAGACGTTGAAGACAGTAACACGTTCTTTGTGACGAAGGTCAGGGTAATTTGGTTCTGTCACGTCATGTCCAGCACGTTTCTGGGCGAAGACTTAGTAGTGTGGATTTTGAAATAAATTAAACGTGTTTATTTCTGCAGAACCCTAATATCTCCAAACTACTATTAGCAAAGAAAATTTCACTGTCTACAGCCACCTGCCGTTATGAAGTAAATCCTGACACTTTTCATAGCTATAGTTTCTGAATTTTGACCAAGTGAACAATGCGATTTAGTGTTGAGTAGGAGAGGCGCTACATTTTGTCCCGTACATGACGCCAAAATGTAAGAGGAGCTCAACATTTCAAAGTGTTACTAACTTCAAATTTTATGACGCAGCGGCAGTCGCGTTACTCACTCTCCGTACGACCGACAATAACATCAAATGTCATACTTGCACTTTTAACTTCAAACGTATCGTCGAGCTTCAGTACGCCTTGCCTCATTTGAAGTAGGACTTAAGGCCACAACAAACCGGGAGCGCGGGGCGCCAACGGAGCGTGCCCAGCGCGGTCAAGAACACTGAATCAAATACGGTGTGCCGCGCTGCCGGTGTTTGTCACCATATATTTGATTCAGTGTTATAGAGCGCGCTGGGCACGCTCCGTCGGCGCCCCGCACACTAATGTGAATTTAGAATTCTGATGCAAGATAAAATGCATTGAATACGATTCACCATCACAAACGCAGCAACGAACTCTAAAGAAAATTCACCACACCATCGGTCAGGACCGAATTAACATAAGCCAGACGAGCGTAATTTTGTGAGTCGTGAGCGGCAGAACTTCGGTTGCGCCACTTGCGCCATACATTGTGTCACGTGAGTGTCACGTCATGACCTGCATTTGTATGGCGCGACCGAAATTCTGCCGCTCACGACTCACAAAATTACGCTCGTCTGGCTTCACCCTTAAGCAGAGTAGACAGCTGCTTAGGAGCCCCACATCGGCTAGAGGTAACGTGCGCACATAAAATAAATTTACAGTGTCACATAGAGGAAAATTTTTTTGACGTATGCTGTCAGTTGATTTGATTGAACTTGAACTACTAAAGAGCTGATCCTCAAAAGGGGCCCCAAGAATGGGGATGTTGACACCACCAATCAACTGACGTTCTTTTTATGAGCTGTCAAAACACAATCTCCCATAGAGTTTGAATGACAATAGCGACATATGACGTCATTGTTCGCAATGCTCAATCAAGTAACTATTTATTTGTTTTAAAGCAACAAGAAATCTAATTTTGCATTTAATCGAAAATTAATCTGACTTTCAGGGCTGAAATAAAGCGTTTTTTTACTGGAGTCGTGTCTTCAAGTTCTTTTTTAATGGTGTCAACATCCCTAATGCATGGATAATCCGACCCTGCCATCGATAATCCTATCAGCCTATAACTTCAAGGCACACAAAAGGTTAAGAGTTTAAATCGTCAACCCCTCAATGCCAAATCTATTTTTCGGCCAAACTAAGCACAAGCTACTTAAAACTACAAGTTATTTTAAGATAATTGTATCAAAACTAATGCATTCACGAGACTGCCATAAAATCGAGTTATAACGAAGCACCTGAAAGCAAAAGTCATATTTATACACTCGCAGTGAAAATAAACGGATCACTCACGTCTTAAAACGAGTTTAACTCGACATGTTTCAACTCAACATGTTTCGGGCTAATCCGTAGCCCTTCTTCTCAGAGTCACAACGTCACGGCGGCTGCCAAACGCTCACAAGCAAGCAAGTGTGCGCGTTTGGCAGCCGCTATTAAGCCAACCCTTAAGCACACGTTTTTTGTATTAATAATCAATAGAGAAGGGGACTTGTGACCGGGTTTTTTAGTCCGTGCAAGTCGGACACTGTCTGGGCTCTCCATTCCCAATTCGTCCGAAGGGATTTTTCCCGAGCACAAGTCACTCTTCCTACCCTAAAGTAAAAAACAGCAAAGACTTCGCGTCTTTGGCCCCTCTGGCGACTCATTAAAAAAAAAAGTCAACCCTTAATACAGCCATTATTCAGTCACTATTAAGCTATTATTCAGCCATGTGAACTTAAGGCTGAATAATTCATGCCCAAATCAGATGTATAAGCAGAAACAGCGCTTTTTCAGCCTTTATTCAGCTTAGTTATTCAGCTTTAAGCGTAAATTTCCTCTACTAAACAGCTCTTATACAGCTTTTTGTGCTACTTGGTTTAGCCTATTCACTCTAGCCTTGAAGAGTCCTAGGTTGTATCTATCTAGAAACACGGACGAAAAAAAACTATTTTATTCGCACGGTTTCAATCTATCTCCGTACCAAAATTTAATCTACATCAGTTCAGCAGTTTAAGCGTGAAGACAAGGTTGCTTTCACATTCATAATGTTTGCAAGGATAAAATGGTGCACCTTTTTAAAGTGAATTTGCGAGTCGTCAATTTGATTATTTTAATTTAAAGTTGTTTGAGCCGGCGGCAAGTCTGCCCTTTCGGGCGAGTTGGGAGTAAAGTTGCTCAAAACTATATCGCTTGGACGTAGGTACTGTAATGTATTTTCTACACGGGGTAGCGGGGTGGTGCTGCGGGTGGGCAATTAAACCAAGTAGTAGGTGCAACAAGATGTATATTATTATGTATACTTAACAATTTCTTCCCCGGCTATCCCGCCCTCTCCACACACTTACATACATAGACCATATAGGCTTAAGCTTAAATCCTAACTCACTACTACAATTCACAGGGTCGTGAATGCAATTGGCCAGTGATCCGATATACCAAATGTATCTAAACTAATATAGGGGCACTCCTGTACCTGGGCTGTGAAACGGCCAAACCTGGCTGCGGGCCACTGTAGGCCACACTCGGACGGCGTCTCGTGCCCGACGTCCCAGCGTCGCCGACAGCCGCCACACTGCGCAGACCAACCTGCTTCACAACCACCAAGCCTCCTTGAAACGCTTCTACACGAAGCCACAACAGCCACACACACAAGGCCGTGTCTTAACACCTCCTGTGGACGGATCATGGATTAGAAATAACTCCAGAGTGGTTCCTTAAGGACAGGAGGAACCGGCTTGCTCAGTTCGGTGAACGGACACCATAGAAACTTGAAAACTACATAAGCACGCACCGTGGAGGAAATGCGGACTTGCTTGGTCGCCTGGGTCGCGCTGTCAACTCCAACGAAGGTGCAAGACCTCGGACACCACAGCAATCTACAACCAAAGATCAAGGATTAGCGTTGTCGACCCAAAGGAAAGGCAGGGCTCCAGTGGCTTAGCCACATACCAAGTGTTCAGGATGATTCCGCGTGCGACGCTCCACGTCACCCACTTCTACTACACCACCGTGCTGAAACAAAATGAAAAATAAGTATACCAGGACGCTAACAGCGCATTCCACGCTCTTACCAGGTCAATCCAGAGAAACTCACCCAAAACAAGGATTAATTCCCACTTGGAACACGACAAACACTGCGAGCATCAACAAAATGGCCGTACACCCCAAAGCCGGCCTCCTTCACGTAGAGCTGTCACTATTGCCATATACGGTTTTTTTTTTTTTTTAATGAAGCACTTCACTAGAGTCAAAATCCAAATTTTAATTTCCAAAACCAGCACCCACGTCCAAAATAATTATTTAATCCGCATCCCTGCAACGATTTACGCAAACAAAGTTTGATTTGAAAGTCTCTAGATAATTGGAAAAAACGCCGAAGTATGAGAAAAACGGAAGAAACATCGACTCAAACGGCCGTGCTGTCACCTGTCAAAATAACAACCTTACAACACCCCTCCTCCCAGACGAATTTCCCGACAAAAGAGGGAAATTCCAGCTGGGCCCCAGCTATCTCCACATAAACAATGAATCACTAAGCCAATACATAAAAAATCCGTTGCACCAAAAAAAAATTTTCTGTTTTTAAACCACCGAGAGAACACGGCATCAACAAAAAGCAAGCCAGGACGATCCGTTCGGTCACGGGACCGCTGCCGGCCAGCTCTCAACGTGACATAAATGAAAATATATAAAAAAACGAGTGCGACCACCAGGTTGACGATCAACACTCACTCTCGAAAGGGTCAAACAGACCCGCCTATACTATCAAAGGGTGGTCAACGTCGGCAGCGCGGCGGGCGAGAGCGACCAGCGCGGGCCGCGCGTCCGACGTTCACTCACTCTCGAAACAAAATAAGTAATCACAAAAATTAAAAACGTAACACATGCTGTTACGTGAGGTTAGGACTCGCCCACCAAACTCGAGATCAGTCGGCGTCGGCGGCACGGCGAGCGAAGGCGACTGACGCGGGCCGTGCGTCCGACACCCACTTACTCCAACTATATACAAAGACCAAAATGTATAAAATAGCATTAAAATGCTTGTAAAAGAAAGATGTAAAAAAAAATTAAAAACAATGTCAGTGTTCGTGCTCCGAAGGGTCAATCCCTGCTTTGTACGGCAAAAAGGTGAGTAACGGCTAATGTCAACCTACCCCACTACTCTATGTAGAGTCAGCCCCTTTCTGGTACCACTTTCATGTCTTTAATATGCCATTTCCCTACAGGCTTGCCATCCCCATCCTCCAACTCATAAACTAATTTGGATAGTTTCCTAACTACACGACATTTCTCATATTTCGGGGCCAACTTGGATGCAAAATACTTAGATGCGTCACTTTGTTTAAAAGAGCGTTTCCAAACAATATCCCCAACCTCAAACTCCAGATCTCGCCGCCGCTGATTGTAGTATTTAGCATTTATCTGGTGGGCCTTCGTTAACTCCTCCTTAACATCAGCAAACACCTGTTTAAGCTCGCCCAAGTCATTGTAAAGGTTACTTCGTGACAAAAAGACAATTTCGTCGATGTCTTCGAAATCTTTGTAAATACTACCATCAGCCACGGCCTCGCAACCGTGCACCAAAAAGAAAGGGGTGTAACCCGTAGCCACACTCACAGATGTATTTATCGCAAATTGAATTTTATGGATATTAACGTCCCAAGTGCGATGGTCGGTACCGACAAAACTAGAAACAGCTGTCAAAATCGTACGATTTTGTCTCTCCACGGGATTCACTTGGGGCGAATAAACTGGGCCAAAATGTACTTGAGGTATTTGATATTTGCAATATAATGATCGAACTTCGTGGCCACTAAAGTTTGAGGCATTATCACAGATGATTGTCTGTGGAATCCCATGAACAAGAAACACATGATCCTCAAGCCGCTGCGCTATCACCTTACCGGTGGCGCGGCGTAAAGGAAAAAGTAAGCAATACTTTGTGAAATAACACGACACCACAAGCAGGTTAGTATTTTGCATCCTAGACATAGGTAAAGGCCCAACAATATCAATGCTGAGACACTGGAATGGACGCGAGCAGACCCTAGCACTACCCATTAACCCCGGCGTCTTAACATTGGGGCATTTATAAGCGTTGCAAACGTCACATTCTGAAACAAATTTTATTGTATCCTGGTACATACCAGGCCAAAAATAGCGCAACCTCAGCCTCTGGTAGGTTTTTGTCATTCCCAAGTGAGCTGCCGTTGGCTCTGAGTGATTTTCCATCAAAATCGCATCTCTGCAGTCACTTGGGACAACCTCCTTCCAGTCATAGTCTGATCGCAGCTTACTCTTTGACTTGGTATATCGAAACAGCTTGTTATTAATAATTTGAAAATTTGGACAACTTCTAGCTTTATCACGACAACGCTTATAAATGTCACAATACCACGGATCAGTCGTCGCGGGTTCCAAGGTGGATACTGGCACCGCTCTGGAGAGCGCGTCAGGCACCACATTGTCGACACCGCGTCTATGCTCTATTGTGAAATTATAAGGTGACAAGCGACAGCCCCACCTCTCTAATCGACCACTAGGGTTCTTCAAATTTAAAAACCACTTCAAACTGGCGTGGTCCGTGAAGATTTTAAACGGCTTGCTTCCCTCCAGGTAAGGACGGAAATGTTCTACTACGAACACCACTGCTAATGCTTCCCTTTCCGTAGCAGAATAGTTACGCTCGCAAGATGTTAGTGCGCGACTACAAAAAGCAATTGGATGTTCTTCGCCACTACAGTTCTGCGTTAACGTACCGCCTATCCCAAAATCGGAGGCATCGCAGTGAACGGCGAAAGGTTGGTCAAAGTCGGGGCAAGCCAGAACCGGAGCACTTGTTAAGGCGGTTTTCAAATCCTCAAAAGCCCTATTAGCCTGGGTGGACCAGTCGAAAGGCGGGGCGCCTCTGCGCGTAGACGTGAGAGCGTTTAGTGGTCCCGCAATTGAACTAAAATTTTTTATAAAGCGTCTGTAATATGAGGCGGTTCCTAGAAAACGCTTCACATCTTTTCTAGAGGCGGGGGTGGGAAAATCTCTAATAGCACTAATTTTATCAGGATCCGTTCTCAGTCCATGCCGATCAACGATATAGCCCAAGTACTTCAACTGACTCCGGAAAAAATTTGATTTGGCCAGATTTATCGTTAGATTAGCCTTTTCAAAACGAGCAGCCACGGCACGCAACAGAGTCAAATGTTCCTCAAAAGTAGCCGACACACAGATTAAATCGTCCAAATATGACCAGACCTTTCCTTCAAACTCAGGGCCAAACAATCTATCCATCAGACGCTGCTGCGTTGCCGGTGCTGAAGTCAACCCGAAAGCCATCACTTTATACTGAAACAGACCGCGGCCAGGAATTGTAAAGGCCGTCTTTTCCTTCGATGACGGGTGCAACGGAATCTGATGAAAGGCTGATTTTAAATCTATTGATGACAAATATTTAGCCTCTTTCAAGCTATCCAATATTTCTGAGATATATGGTAAGGGATAAGAGTCGTGTTTAGAGACGTCATTAAGTTTACGACTGTCCAAGCAAAATCGAAGAGAACCGTCGGCTTTAGGTGCTAAAGTGACGGGACTATTCCATGGGCTAGTGCTAGGCTCTACTAGGTCGTCTCGCAGCATTTCATCTAACTGTCGGTTAAGTTCCTTTAACCTTTCGGGTGACATCCTATAAAAACGTTGTTTGATGGGTATGGCATCACCCGTATCAATAGTGTGTGCAATGAGATTGGTGCGTCCTAAACCTTTACGCTCCGCAGAAATACTTTCAAATTTCTGTATAACCTCCAATACCTGACACTTTTCAATCTCATTAAGAGAATCAAAGTCACTCAAATGAACCTCAGAAACCTCACAATCACTAACGTTCCTCTCGGGAACCCTGCCACATAACGCAAGGACCTCCGGAGCTATACCAAAGGCCCTCCAAAAATTAATACCTAATAACAAGTCCGTCGTCACGCCGGGTATGATATAAAACTTGACAGCAACAGTCCTGGCGTCAACCGTAACCGGTAGGTATACATAACCAGTGACGGGAGATGACGAGCCGTTAGCTGTTTTTATTATGTCGAGATCGTGTGACCTGTACCTAGTGACATTATTGGGTAAACTACCTAAAATCTTACTGTTTACTATAGAAATTTCTGAACCTGAGTCCAATAAACCACTATGCACAGATCCGTAAATGGATACTTTCTTAAATGGTCGATGGTCATTACCAGCTATGACGTGAACCAGGGGTTTATCCCTCCTGCCACGCATAACCCTGTTATGCGGTGCAGGTGGGACAAAGTCCCGGCCCACACCTACTCGTTTTTTGGGCCACCTGACGGACCGGCGGTACACCTGGGACAATCACGCATAGTAACTCCTTTTTCCCCACAACGATAACATAATATATACTTTGGAGCCTTACAATCCTTCAAAACATGTCCATTTATCCGACACTGTACACAAAAAAGTTCGTTTGCGCTATTGAAAACCGCATCCACTGTCGTATAGGTTTTACTTGGTGACTGACATGCCAAATCGGGACACAACAACCCATTCGACACCGGCGGCGGCTCTTTGAACGCCCCTACTCGATATTTAGCATGTTCCAGCAACCTACAATGTTCTTTCAATTCTGACCATGAATTAATTCGTGTTAGTGCTAATTGTGACGAATAGAAAGGCCTTATGCCGTATTTGACAATCGTTAGTTGTTCTTCGTCACTAATAGGTTTCCTCAATCTGTTGAAATAAATTTTCATTATACTTAAATAGATTGTGATATTTTCGTCCGGACCCTGTGTACGCGCACGGATTTCCTGCATCAATCTATAGTCAAAATCGAATGGTAAATATTCCTTAAGTAGTAATTTTTTTAAGTCACTCCACTCACGAACCTCATTGCACACGCCGCGGTACCAAAAAGAAGCCTCGTCTACAAATAACTCGATGGCAGAAGCGAACAGTTCGTCGTTTGAAATATGTCTACTTCGACACAGTTCCTCTAATCTTTCAATAAACGCAATGACACTTGTCTTTCCATTAAACTTTAAATTCAGTGTGTGGACACCTTTATTTCTACTACAAGACACATTAATGACCTGTCCGACCTGTGTGTGCGTGGACTCATGTGTAGGTGAAGTTTCACCTTCCTCTTGTGAGTCCTGGCTACTCTTAAATAATCTAAATAAATTGTCCACCCTCTGAGTAATCTCTTTATGTTTTATAGTTAATTCGTTAAACAGCTCGCAGTCATCGGGGTTTGTTGGATGTAAACGTCCCAATCTGTGAAATAAGTGATTACTCAGAGCCTGGATCCTGTTCAGATTTTTTAAGGAAAGTCGCGCGTCAGCTGTCAATTTCGCCAATTCGACCAATTTATTAGCAATACACTGCAACTCATCCGATAAGTCACCTGAAAAGGAGTCAATCTCATCGCTAGGTATTTTCTTTGCCAAGTCTCGAATTTGGGTCTTTAAGCCCGGATAAGAATCAACTGGCTGCTCACCTCGAATCTTCACCTCATAAATTAACTCATCTTTATGCAGTAAGTGGAAAACAATTGGTTTTTCCTCCATTTTGTAAAACTTCTCAACAGGCCACTTGCAATCACGATAACAATAGCTCAATCACCTTATTATATCTGCTCAAGTTTACTTGTCACTGTATTAATGTTACTACTAAGCAAAACTTAAGTTCCAATTCAGCTAGTTACGTTATTAATGTAATGTATTTAAATGTATTTGTTTTTGTAGAACAATTTTATAGCTATATATGTACTTAATTACACTATAAACAAAAGCAATAATGCACAATGGAAGAACAAAAGCTTGACCAGTAACTATGAATGTAGGTATATGTTCACTTATTTAGACTATTTCTATTATCTTTGTATATAAAACCAAAACTCAATTTTGTAAATCTAGCTGTAACTTTATGTTTTAAATTCAATGTAGGTAGGTATAAATCCACTTATTTTGACTATCTTGTTTTTGTATGGATGCAAAACCAAAACAAAATGTTGTAAATCTGTGTTACTTAATGCTTTAAATTAATATTTCAATCTGTTGACAATATTTAATGAAATTATACTGACAATTATTTACTATTTATCACCACTTTCAAGGCAAACTAGTTAGACCATTATGGTAGATGACTACTAGATTATAGTTATAATTTTATATTATAATTTAAGTTTAAACCGCACTATATAGCTTTTAACTGGTTATTAAAAACAGTTTATTAGTCTGTTTTGTAAACAAGTAAATCACCACACACACATATAAGTTGCCTCGGTTACAAGGAATTGTAATATAAAATAGGCATCAGTAATATGGTTTGACTCACATAGAACAACAATATGGATTCAATTAATATAACACTCTGTTTTTATTGCAATATGATAAAACAAAATATATTAAGCTACTGATCCAATCACTGACCAACCTGTGATTTAGCCTCGGATAAATCACAGAGAAACCCTTGCAAACACTATCACAAAACTGTTCGGGCGCCGATTGTAATGTATTTTCTACACGGGGTAGCGGGGTGGTGCTGCGGGTGGGCAATTAAACCAAGTAGTAGGTGCAACAAGATGTATATTATTATGTATACTTAACAATTTCTTCCCCGGCTATCCCGCCCTCTCCACACACTTACATACATAGACCATATAGGCTTAAGCTTAAATCCTAACTCACTACTACAATTCACAGGGTCGTGAATGCAATTGGCCAGTGATCCGATATACCAAATGTATCTAAACTAATATAGGGGCACTCCTGTACCTGGGCTGTGAAACGGCCAAACCTGGCTGCGGGCCACTGTAGGCCACACTCGGACGGCGTCTCGTGCCCGACGTCCCAGCGTCGCCGACAGCCGCCACACTGCGCAGACCAACCTGCTTCACAACCACCAAGCCTCCTTGAAACGCTTCTACACGAAGCCACAACAGCCACACACACAAGGCCGTGTCTTAACACCTCCTGTGGACGGATCATGGATTAGAAATAACTCCAGAGTGGTTCCTTAAGGACAGGAGGAACCGGCTTGCTCAGTTCGGTGAACGGACACCATAGAAACTTGAAAACTACATAAGCACGCACCGTGGAGGAAATGCGGACTTGCTTGGTCGCCTGGGTCGCGCTGTCAACTCCAACGAAGGTGCAAGACCTCGGACACCACAGCAATCTACAACCAAAGATCAAGGATTAGCGTTGTCGACCCAAAGGAAAGGCAGGGCTCCAGTGGCTTAGCCACATACCAAGTGTTCAGGATGATTCCGCGTGCGACGCTCCACGTCACCCACTTCTACTACACCACCGTGCTGAAACAAAATGAAAAATAAGTATACCAGGACGCTAACAGCGCATTCCACGCTCTTACCAGGTCAATCCAGAGAAACTCACCCAAAACAAGGATTAATTCCCACTTGGAACACGACAAACACTGCGAGCATCAACAAAATGGCCGTACACCCCAAAGCCGGCCTCCTTCACGTAGAGCTGTCACTATTGCCATATACGGTTTTTTTTTTTTTTTAATGAAGCACTTCACTAGAGTCAAAATCCAAATTTTAATTTCCAAAACCAGCACCCACGTCCAAAATAATTATTTAATCCGCATCCCTGCAACGATTTACGCAAACAAAGTTTGATTTGAAAGTCTCTAGATAATTGGAAAAAACGCCGAAGTATGAGAAAAACGGAAGAAACATCGACTCAAACGGCCGTGCTGTCACCTGTCAAAATAACAACCTTACAGTACGAACGTGTAATGAATGTTTAACAAGGTGTTCAAAAGGGGTCGGAATTATCTTTGCATTGAAACAGGACTTAGAAATTGTAGAACGCCTTTGGGATTGAACGGAAAAGTTTTTGACACTGGGATTCGAAGCGATAGTTTTGGCCCAGATTCTAACTCTAACTACTTACTACCTTGGTATTCAATTCAATTCAATTCATTTATTTACATAGTTTTAGTACTTACATACTTAGTTATTTATTATATATGAATGAATATATGGATTTCACGCGATGAGCGTAAAAGTAAAAAAATTGAAGTTGAAAAAATAAAAAATACAAAAATATACATCTCTTGTCCGGGTGAGCGGTTAGTTCCGAACACAGAAATAATAATAAAGAGGATAGTAGTGCCTTAGACGCGTGACCTTGGCGCCGCGCTTGTGACTCGTAGGTCACAAGCGCGCGACTTGTGGCTCAGTGCTATTTGAAACGTGGGTATGACAACAAGTGCATTAAAATGGTGTTTTGCAGCATTAGCAATTGCGGAAACTCGTCCACACTGTGTAATTACACTAATAAGGGGATTACATTTCATTGGTATGTATTAATTTAATGTAATAATGCGGTTTATATCAAAATACAACTTGAGAAAATATTTCATTATGAAATATTGGTTTACACGTTATTAACACGAAACTTCTTATACCATTGCTACTCATGCCCATAAAAACGCAGATCGTTTTGAATAGGGATGTTTCCTAGGTAAAAAAATAATAATTCTTATTAGTCCGTATTTTACATTATCAAAAAATATTGGACACGTAATTTTTCTTTTGACAATTAAACAAAAAATGACGAAGATATGGCGCGTTGAAGTTCCGCGTGACGAGGCGTGACGTCACTTGTTCCTAAAACGCTCATACAAAGTGTAGGAACAAGTGACGTCACGCGAAACTTCAACGCGCCATATCTTCGTAATTTTTTGTTTAATTGACAAAATAAAAAATACGTGTCCAATATTTTTTGATAATCTAAAAGACTGACTAGTTAGGAAAGTAGACTATTATACGCAGCAATGTAAAGTAATTTTTGGTAACCCTTCCGTCTTGCACAAAAGTTCGTGGTACGGACAAAAAAACAGGTTACGACTAGAATAGACATAATGCCGACGCGGCCAATAAAGAGCGTCGTTGTGTAAATGTGGGTATGACTTACGTTGAGTGTTATTCGACGCTATCTCTATGGTGTAAGGTTCATAATTGTTTGTAAGCAAAAATATTAGTAATTGTGTGCGTGATTGCGTAGTACGGTTCCGGTCTTTTGCATGTGTGCATTAACACAGTAAGTAGAGGGGATGAAGCAGCGACACGAGTTCCGGAAGAAAATAGGAACTAAGGCATTTCTATCCTCTTTATTATTATTTCTGTGGTTCCGAAGGAGTGTTGATGTTTCTCGTTGAGAACTGAACATAGATGGCGCTGTATCACTGCATAAGTGATGATGGCAGGCTGGAATGTATGATGCATAGGAAAAATTTGCGTGTAAACTCCTGACCAGTGGTAGTGTAGGGGTAAGCACGCGGCACGGAATGCCGAGGACCTGGGTTCAATTCCCAGCATTGGTCTTTCTTCTGGGGTTTTTTCTGTGCATCTATGTTTCAGTTTGTATTTAGTATGAAATATATGGATTTCACGGGATGACCGTAAAAGTAAAAAAGTTGAAGTTGAAAAAATAAAAAATACAAAAAGATACTTCAAAACCAAACTTGTTAAAAGCAAGACTTTATTTTACCTGACATTAAAAACTACCAATAGAATGAATGCTGATCTATTTTCTTTAGATATTTTCTTTTATAACTTCTATACTATAGAATCTATAGGATAGATCTGAATTGGCAATGAAGTTGATGAAGGTTGATGATACTGCTTACGTTGAAGGGCGATGTGAACTTCAGGGTACCATAGCATAGTGTGTCAATTATAATGTTGGAGTAAAGAAAGGCAGCAGGTGGAAACAAATAGTCTCTGCCTATCCCCTTGCTGGGAAGAAGGCGTGATTGTATGTATGTATGTGCGAAGGGTTCCTCACGATGTTGTCCTCCACCTAAAGCTCAGGATATGATGGGATGGTTTCATAGTTCCCGCAGGACAGCGTTAAAAGAAAGCTAGTGAATAATAACTGGATTCTAAAAATACGTTCAGTGTGTTTTCAAATTACTTAATTAATTAATACTGACATGCAAAGACATTGTTTAAAAAAAAAATGTTCAGTCTTATGTATAGGGAAATAGCGTCTAAAACTGCAGCTAAGGTTGCAAGAATAGTTATGTCTCCTCACGAATTCAATACAATAGCTTGCAGTCAGTTCTACTTGTTCCGTTTTATATTATTCCAAAAGCGTTTCGCCGACATTGCACAAAGAAACGCCACACGTTCGGAGTTGAGGGGATGTTAGCAACTTGATCGTCGAGAGTATTGCACTGTACGTTACTTACCGTCGCAACAACTACATAATAACAACTGTACAATCATTGAGAACCTTTCTTACAACCAGAAACACGCGGAAAAGACATACATAAATACCATGAAACAACAATAGGCGGTTTGACCTATGGTCTCTCGTGTGTCGTAGGAGGGAGACCAGGCTCGAACCTCTTAAATTTACCACGAGCTTAACGATGAAGGATAACATCGTAAAGACACCAGCGAAGACATTAAATGGAGTATGTGATGTTCTCAATCCGCAATGAGACTGCGTCACAAACTACGGGCCAAGCCCTCTAATTCTGAAAAGAGGCCAGTGCTCTACAGTTGGACGTATATAAGCCCAATGTGATGATGATAATGAAATAATAATAACAATAGAAGGATAATTAAATATAAAGCAAATCTAAATTGTTCCGTCTTTTCATAAGGCATCATAGGTTCTAACTTTCCAGAAACTTCTATAACCATTGTTAAGGTAATTCGATAGGATTGTAATCAATCAGTTTAGCCTAAATCTGTCTGAATTTCCCGCTACCGTCTACGTTTGTCTGCTCTTGAACAATATTTCCCATAGATTATATTTTGCATCCATAAGTGATAAGAAATTCATTCAAAAAAAAAAGAAAACAAAAACTATATGGTACTATAGTACCTACAGAACAAATAATAAAAGTGCAAAGCGCCTTTGGCAAAAAAAAAGCCACATCATAATTTTCCCGGCCCAGTCTGTAATGAAGTTCCACAAACTAAAAAATTAGTTATTGGAGAGATGCATCAAAAATAATTACATTTTACTGGTGAGTACTATAATTTAGAAATTTCTATAAAACACACAAGACGTAGGAGACGCGGTGACATTTCTGGAACGAAATAGGTACAAGCGATAACATTTCTGCTCCTCTTTTAATTAGGTCTGTGATAAAACCTCAAAACAATCCAGGAAATAACAGAAAGAAATGCAAACAGTCAAAATGATGAACCACGTACAACGTCCACGAATTAGGTGCAATGATTACTGAATAGCCTCTACAATCGCATGCAAAGCACCGCCTTAGCATTCCCGTAGCCAGGAGCGCCCGATTTGAATAACGTCCAGGCGCCGAGCGAGGAATGTAGTTAATTTACACGACGTGGATTCTGACGGCGGGAGGAATAAGTGCCAGCAGTAGAGTAATAGACTATCGTGGGATTAAGACGTATTACCGAGATGCCAAGGCCAGCCAACAAGAAGCCAATATTTTAGAATGGATAATATAAGATATGCAATTCTCAGGGGTCTTTTAGCCAAAAATGAACCGCACTTTTCAAGGTCAAGCTCAATCAAATCGACTGACAGCATGCTTGAAAAATAGCAATAATACTTATTGTTATCGAGGATACTTTTCTAATTCAATTATTATTTCACTCAGAAACATTTTGAATTTCTTTCTTGCGCACGCGGGTGCCTTTTGGAGAAGCGGGACCCCTAGTCAATCGCCTACTCTGCCTAACTGTTAATCCGCCGCAAAGTAATCAAATCACGGTCTACACCCCGTAACAAATATGTCTAGTACGAGATATGGTGGCGAATTAAACTATAATATTTATGTATGTGTTCCAGTTTGACTCTGAAGTCGACGCTCGATAGAACGGGCGCATTGGGAAATATGAGTAATGGAAATATGATAGTGCCCTGATGGTCAGAATTGTGAGAGAAGCTCACAAGACAAAAGAAACTTTCCTAGTGAGTAGCCGTGTTACCATAAAAACTTAGACAGCCTTTGAACTTGTGTTCAACACAAAAGGCACGTTGTTTATTACGTACTGGCGGTAGAAATCATCAATGAACAACAACAGTTTCAAAACACAGTTAGGTAAACGTCCCTGTGCTCGACACTGACCCAATACATGGCACCTTCAATCTTATGTCATAATAAGAGAGGTGACAGATGGGTGTCATCTACTGGGCGTTGAGATGACGAGCATTGGTACGTTTACCTTAACGAAAATTTGTTAGTTTTTTCTTTTCTCTTACTGTTGCCACTCCCGTATTGTGTCAAGAACTTGGGTTGTCGACCGTTAGTTTATTGCGAGACGTTTAGAGTCTGCACGATATTTAATTTCTACACTCGTTATCTTAGACTACGTATTTAAATACGTGGTAATATTTACTAGAAAGCTGGTGTCTGGATTCTAGTCTTTTAAGATTCTTAAACAAGTCACGTACCAGACAAAACTAAGATCTTTTGCTAAATCACGTCATTACGTGTCTTTGTTGTAAGTAGGTATAATCTACAATTTTGAATTTGTGAATTTTTGTAAATATATGCTGTTTGACGATTTCTTTTAACAAATATCATCCATTTTAATCTATAATTCTAGTTTTCCAAAAAGCGTATATTTGCAAGAATAGCTAACTATAGGTATCAGTTTTTTTTTACTGACAAGCGAGCGATTGAACCCTATGTTACCCGTTGTAAAATCCAGCCAAAAGTTTACCTCAATGGTTCAGTAATATCCTTTTAAATCTAGCTTTACAACGTAGGTAATACATACGTTTAGTCTAACATTTGGTAGCATACACAGAAATAATAATAAAGAGGATAGAAATGCCTTAGTTCCTATTTTGTTTCGGGACCAGTGGCGCTAGTTTGTACCCTCTACTTACTATTAATGCACACACGCAAAAGACCGGAACCGTACTACGCAATCACGCACACAATTACTAAAATGTTTGCTTACAAACAATTATGAACCTAACCACTTAGAGACAGCGTTGAATAACACTCACCGTAAGTCATACCCACATTTACACAACGGCGTTCTTCATTGGCCGCGTCGGCAGTATGGTTGTAGTGTACAAAAGCAATTTATTTCACATTTACGCTAGGCCTCGATTCATCGACAATTTTATCGACTGTTACAATTTGCAGTAAACTTTACAGGAAATTATTGGTTAAATGATCAAATTTAAAATGAATTCGTGGGGATGGACATTAGTATAAATAATTTGTAGCTAATTACGTGAATTTGACCTAGGTATGTGAATGTGAAAGGTAAAATGTTTGGCTGCATGTGTCTGTACAGTCAACGTCATAAATAAGTGACCACTTTTGTGGTACCTTGTCACTTTCAATCGTTACATAATTTCGTATGGCTTTTCAAACATGACGTTAAAGCGACAAGGTACAAAAGTGATCACTTATTTATGACGTTGGTTGACCCTACCACCGACTCTGTGTAAATGAGAGATGTGAGTTTAAACATGAAACTATCGTGAGACTCACTCATAGTGAAAATAAACGGATCACTCACGTCTTAAAACGAGTTTAACTCGACATGTTTCGGGCTAATCCGTAGCCCTTCTTCTCGGAGTCACACGTCACGGTGGCTCCCAAACACGCACTACTCGACGCAACTGACAGCGACACACAACTACCCCCGTTTTCATCATCACTTTTATTGTCATTGTCACATAGTCACTTTTATGGTCATAGTGTCATTGGCACCGACTCAAAATTACTTAGGTATACTTACCTCAGTTTAAAGACGAAGAAGGTTAAATAAAAAAGGTTTATTATTTTTTGCTTTTCATTTTTTTTCGGCGGTTAAAAAGTGTTTGTTAAAAAGTTTTATTTTATGCTTTTTAGTTTAAAATTATTAAAGAAGCAATTAAAATAGGATTTTGTTAAATACAAACTAGCCAAGTGCAACTCAGATTCGCGCACAGAGGGTTCAAATCAACATTTCCCAACACCATCTACAAAAGGCGAAATTTCAAACCTGATACAAAATATGGGGGATACTATCGTAAATAAATAATAGTTAAAAAAAACTAAAAAACACGCTTTAAAAAATAAAAAATAAATTTTAATAAATTTCAATTCACTATTCTTATAGTGCAGTAAAAAATCTTAATAAGCAATTATTATATTGTTATATCCAGATCAAAATTTGTAAACAATTCTAAATATTGATAAAATAAATAATAATAGTTTAAAATATTTTATTGTAAAAAAAGCGTGGGGTGCATGGTGTCAATTGTCAAGGATTATCATTTCATCTTAAAAAGCACCCCACGCTTTTTTTACAATAATAGTTATTTGTGCAACAAGAGAGCAAAGTTGTTTTTTACTGCGAGTGCTGATTTTGAATCACGAGTTAGCGAAGGATTCTATAATTGAATCACGAGCCTTTAGCGAGTGATTCTAAGTTAGAATCCTGAGTGCGCGAGTGATTCAAATACACGAGATACAAAAAACTTTGGTCTCGTGTGACACGACACATACAACTTTTCACCTCAGCAGCGAGAACATAATAAATTATTAAAGGTATATGAACGTCGTCTTTTTGTCTTTGTTGTGGTTTTCAACATTGAGTAAATACTTCATATTATATATATAACAATAGGTACAGTCTCCGAAAAAGTGTTTGCATTGTTTAAAAATATCATAAGCTTTTAAATATTTTTCGCGAGACTTTTCAAGTAAGAAACTTACTCTGCATTATGTATTACTCCATTAATTCGTCTGGTGTTCAATTGTTGACTTCGTCACTGGACTCACTCAATTCACTCATATCATATTCAAAAATGTATTAAATAAGTACTTATTACTATTCTAATAATTTCCAAATTGCCTCTGATCGTGTACCAAACTCATAGATATCGAACTCTGTAGCTAGAGAAACAGAAGAAAATAATTAAAATTTGAATCCCGCTATTTTTTTAAAGATGCGTTCCGATACTACACCCGCTGCGTTCCGATGCTGCATCCGCTGTATTTACCACGATGTTCAAGATTGTTAAAATTATTAATAATTATATAGATACTTGTTTAAACTTTGTTTTCAACAACATTTTTACTATTAATTTGATTATATAAAAATATAATCCAATTATTAAAAAAGTACCTACAATAATTTAATTTAAAACCTTAACAGACGAATTACAATTTTAAGGTTAAGAACTTATTATGAGTATCCGAACGTTCAATCGTTCGTTTATTTTTAGGTCTACTAGGATAGAATTTGAAATCGAAATTCGAATCGATTTGATCTTATCTCTCGCTCTTTTCGTATCGAAATGAAAGTGACAGATCAAACTGAAGTTCAAATCTTTCGAATTCAGTAAGCAGACCCACCATTGTCTTTGACTTTAAAAAAATAATAATTAAAAAGCTACTTTGTCTCACGCAGTGAGCAAAATCGGATTTTGCTCACTGTTTTTTAGTAGCAAAACCTGCCTGTTTGAGGTGCTGAGGTGAAAAATATTTTAAACTATTATTATTTATTTTATCAATATTTAGAATTGTTTACAAATTTTGATCTGGATATAAGAATATAATAATTGCTTATTAAGATTTTTTACTGCACTATAAGAATAGTGAATTGAAATTTATTAAAATTTATTTTTTATTTTTTAAAGCGTGTTTTTTAGTTTTTTTAAACTATTATTTATTTTCTATTTTTTAGTTGCATTTTTTTTCTTTCTAACTTTACCCCCTCACCTACAACCCCCAAACCCCCTAAACCCAACCCCCCAACATCCCCCACCCCATTTCCCCAAACCCCCCCAAACCCCACACCCTTACCCCCAATCCCCTAAACCCCCCTTACCCCCTCCTCATTTTACAAACCCCCGAACCACCTAAACCCAACCCCCCTACACCGAACCCCCATACCCCCGGAAACCCACCCTCCCCCCCACCCCCGCTCCCCCCACACGGCACCTGCCCCCCCCACCCCACCCCTCCCACACCCCCACCCCGCCACCTACCGCCCCCCTTCCAGTTCCATCATCAAACCCTTGTTACCATCTAGGCCTCTTACCCCCTCCCCATTTCCCACAACCCCCCAAAATTACTTACCCCCGAACCCCCCAACACCCCCACCCTATTTCCCGTAAACCCCCCCCCCCAACCCCTAACCCCAACCGCCACACCCTAACCCCCAACCCTCTAAACCCCCGACCCCCTTACCCCATACCCCATTCCCCCCCCCAACCCGCCACCTACCCCCCTTCCAACTCCATCATCAGACTCTTGTTACCATCTAGGACCAAAGTACTCGTCAAGACGAATCAAACGAGCCCAAACTCGATGGGGTTGTGTCGTTTTATTGTGGAGTGCCTTTGGCCATCTTCCAGCTCCATCATCAGACCCTGGTTACCATCTGGGATCAAAGTGCTCGTCAAGACGAATCAAACGAGCACAAACTCGACGGGATTGTGTTGTTTTATTACATAGTTCCTATGGCCACCATCCAGCTCCATCATCAGATCAGCTCCATGTTACAATAATATTGCATTGTCATCCAATTTACACATATGTGCAAAATTTCAGCTCAATCGGAAACCGGGAAGTGGGTCAAAATCGCGCCCTAAGGAGTCGGTTACAAACAAACATACAAACATACATACAAAAAACATACATACAAACATACAGGTGAAGCTAATATAAAGCGTGTAAAAATGTAATCATTTTACACAATCACACACAACTCACAATCAGTATCTTTTTTTACAATGGAATTGTAACTTTATTATTTGTACACTATTATACTAATAACACCACCTTTATACCGTGTTTAGGAATATTGTAAACTAGAATATCGATAAAAAGTCTACGCAAGTCAACGGGCATCACTAGTTCGGGACTAGTCGTAACCTGTCTTGTGTTCGTACCATGAACATTTGTGCGAGGCAGAAGGTTTATCAAAAATTACATTACATTGCTGCGTATACTTCAAAGCAATCTGCGTTTTTAAGGATATGAGCTGCAATGGTATATGAAGTTTCGTGTTCATAACGTGTAAACCAATATTTCATAATGAAATATTTTCTCAAGTTGTATTTTGATATAAACCGCATTATTACATTAAATTAATACATACCGATGAAATGTAATCCCCTTATTAGTGTAATTGCACAGTGTGGACGAGTTTCCGCAATTGCTAATGCTGCAAAACACCATTTTAAAGCACTTGTTATCATACCCACGTTTCAAATAGCACTGAGCCACAAGTCGCGCGCTGGTGACCTACGAGTCACCAGCGCGGCGCCAAGGTCACGCGTCTAAGGCACTTCTATTCTCTTTATTATTATTTCTGTGGTAGCATAGCTTACGGTTGTGGTACCAACCAACTCTGAAGATGAGCTGTGGTTGAATTCAAAACGCGTCAGTGTAGTTTGGTGGTGGTGATAGTTGGGTTTCTGTGATTTTTGTGTGTTCGTACAGTGTGTATGTGGAGGAACTGCATGAACACGCATTTCTTACATAAACGTAAATATCGTAAGGTCGCGGGTGAGCAAAGTAATTGTTTCAGTTCATTAACATGTGTTTAGAGATTTCTGATACAATCTTTTATAAAAAAGAAATACGACCTTTGATACCGCGCAATCGTCTATAGACACGGATTGAAATAAGCAACATGATACTCCGAGAAACAATGTATTGGGGACCGGCGCGGCGTAAATCTACGTGCCACTTAACCATTTCTTTATGCCCAATTTGTTTTCGGCAGCGCGATCGGTCCGATCGAAATGGTTGCGGATGGAGTTAAAGAGCTATCGGTCATTTTGAAGTCTTGTCGGCACAATATTACGGAGTTTAGGAGATGTTGTTTTTTGTGAATAAATGGGTCCCCAATGTTACTATGACATGTTAAAAGTAAAAGTTTTACTCATATAATGTTACAAATGTCAATAATAAAATTAAAGTCTTCATTGCTTATACGATACGAGAATAAACAGTTTTTCATCCAAAACTTCAAATCCCATTAAAATTAGTTTGTTTATTATAAAAAAGATTAAAAGTTACATATATCTACATCTAGTAACTCGAACCTTGGTCTCCTTCATATTAGTTTTCCATACAGTTTCGCTCACAGATGAATCAACAAAATCTTTCAAATCTACTTCAGTGACCTATCCAGAATGTTCGGCCGCCTCTAGGTCTACACAGTGTGCCCCGTGATTCATCCCAAGCAGTCCATCACGAGCGTCATATCATCTACATATGAGTCGTTCGGAACTCGACGCGGCCGGCTCGCGTTTCGTTTTTTTTTTACGATCTTCCGGGTTTATTGAGGTCGGTTTTTGCGTATTATTTGGGTGTTAGCGACTTCATAAAGCTGGGCAGGGATTTGGAAAATATTTGCTTAAAATGGCGCCGGCACTGAAACAGAAACCATTTCGTGGCACAAAGCTAAATGACGGCCATTGTTATGTAGCTACTTGTTATCTGCATGTGTATAATTAGTCTGTATTCTGTCAGCTAAATAAACCATTTTTATTATTATTTTTACAGAAATTCTATGGTTTGTCGCAGCAGTCGAACTTTGTTACAGTTTCGTAATTTCTTAGACAGATAACGTTGGCATTTATAATCAAAAGTTTTTATGGTTTACCATTCGAATAGTTTGACAATATTATTAATATAAAAAATACACATTAAGTAATACAAATGCGCCTTCAATGAAAGATAATTTTTATTAGGTAATAAACATGCCATCAAAAGAATACCCCTAATTAATAGCAGTTAATCTTCACATAGCCAAGACAATATTCCTATCATAGAGGTATTTAATAGCAGAGAATCGTCCCAAATTGCATAATAATGCCGAATGCTTGCGAGCCGCAATACCCGAGGACACATAGCTTGATGAGAATGGGAACATGTCTTAGCTAAGATTGATATGCCGTGGTCAAGACTATTGGATTCCTCATTCATAACGCAACCACTTCACTACTGTACTGGTTTCTGAGGAGTGTGCTGGTGATGGTATTATACTACCAACTCTACAACCTACTCAACCACACAACAACCCCTGCGCCTACAACTTACCTTACAACTCTACGTGTGACTTTTATATTGTCAATTCTACAACCATTCTACTTGGTTTAGTGAGCTACATCTTCAGGCACAC
The DNA here is from genome assembly GCA_947859365.1 of Archips crataeganus. Lineage (NCBI taxonomy): Eukaryota > Metazoa > Arthropoda > Insecta > Lepidoptera > Tortricidae > Archips > Archips crataeganus. Next base: position 1,330,641 of record OX402058.1, read on the forward strand.
GTGCATTTGCCATCAAGTGAGACAGAAGTCAACTGTTCGTCAGTTTAAAAAATATAGCTACTTAACGCCAAGCAAATAATGTAGTATTTCGTTACAATGTCTTGGTAGCTAGAGCCTTACTGGGAGACCCTGAGATACGAGGTCAAACGCACCCTTTCAAAGAAGTAACTAAGACATCGAAAATAAAATACAATTTCTTAGCTACTTTTTTTTTTTTTTTAATCGCCTATACAGTGTCCCACTGCTGGGCAAAGGCCTCCCCTTTCTCCTTCCACTCATCCCTGGCTTCGGCAAAGTGTTGCCAGTCCGGCTGGAATCGCTCCAAATCGTCCCGCCACCTTCTTTTAGGCCTACCTCTGCTCCGGTGGCCGTCGCTTGGAACCCAATCAGTAGTGATTTTGGCCCAGCGATCCGGGTGCATCCGGCAGACATGACCTGCCCAGTCCCACTTGAGTTTGGCGGTCTTTGTCCCCACATCAACAATTCGAGTTTTGGAGCGCAGTTCAGTGTTTCTGATTCTATCAGCTCTTCGAACACCTAGGATACTGCGCTCCATAGCCCGCTGGCAAACCTTGAGTTTGGACTTCTGGGCCTCAGTCAAAGACCAGGTCTGAGCACCGTAGGTTAGGATGGGCAGAATATACATGTCAACGAGCTTGCGTTTTAAGGCTAGGGGAAGTTCACCCTTCATTAGTGCTTTCATGGACCAGTAGCTCCTCCAGGCATTTTCGATTCGTTTGTCGACTTCTTTGCCTTGTCGATTCTCGAAGGAAACTATCTGGCCCAAATAAGTATACTCGTTGACATATTCAATCACATGCCCATCTACCGTTACCCTACGTTTGATGCTATTCGGCATCAACTTAGTCTTTGACCGATTCATCGTAAGTCCAACTTCAAGGCTTGCTGTGCTTAGTTCTTGAAGCATTTCTTGTAGTCCGATTGCCGATGTTGAAAAGAGAACGATGTCATCAGCAAAACGAAGATTTGTCAACTTCTTGCTTCCGACATCGAATCCCTTGTTTTGCCAAGAGACCGCCAATGTCCTGAACACTTCCTCGAGACAACTGGTATACAGTCTGGGGGAAAGTGGGTCACCCTGTTTTACTCCCTTTTCCACTGCAAACGAAGGGCCGGGATTATGGAGTTTTATGCTGGCAGTGCTATTACGATAGATTAGGCCAATGAGCTCCACATAGGTTGAATCTATTTGTTGACTGCGCAGTGCGGATAATATTGCACAATGCTTGACACTGTCGAAAGCCTTGCTGTAGTCAACGAATGCCAGATAAAGTGGCCTATTGAACTCATTGGCCTTTTCCATCACTTGATTAAGAGCATGTAGATGGTCGGTCGTGGAGAACGAGGGTCGGAAGCCAGCCTGTTCAGGTGGTTGGTGCAGGTCTAACTGTGGAGAGATACGGTTTTGCAGAATCTTAGTAAAGAGCTTGTACAAGTGAGATACCAAACTAATTGGCCTGTGATAGTTAATATCTGTTTTGTCACCCTTTTTGTGTAATAAGATGATATTAGAATGACAAAGAGTTTGGGGAATTGAGCCAGTCTGTAGTATGGAATTAAATAGATTTGAAATATGTGGCAACAAAGTATCTTTGCCTATTCGCAAGGCTTCTGTCGTAATCCCATCACCTCCAGGGCTCCGTTGGTACGGCATGCTTTTTAAGGCATTACTGATCTCGTGTTCCGTTGTTGTTCTTAGCTACTTAACAGAGTAAAATTACTCAAACAAGAAACAAAGGCCAAGGCTCTTAAACATCCAAGATAAGTTCCAATAACCCGCAGTTTGTCAAGTACAGTTTGTTAAAACATCAAACGCAGACCCGCCAGCCTAGTCCTAGCATTTAGGCGCTGAGTGAAACAATGGAGGTCACGCGCAGGGTTGCTAAACCATTATTCGATACGACGTAAAAAACTAGAATACAATAAAATCGCAAATACAGTTAGCTGACCGTTTTTCACGATGTCACGCGGACGTAAGTAGAAAGAGTAGAAAAAAGGATAAAATTTATCTATTTATTTATTTATAGCTGTTGCCCGCGACTCCGTCTGCGTGGAATTAGTAATTTTGGCAGCTTATTTTTTTATCCAATTTGCTTTTTCATTCCTTAGTTCCTCGATATAAAAAAATTACCCGCCCCCGCACACCACCCCCGCAATCCCCTCCCAACCCTACCCCCCACCGAACCCCCCCGCACACCCGCGTTCACATTCACCACAAGTGAAGCGTGCCTATAGAAGTTTTACTTCAAAAACCCCCGATTTTGAAACATTCTTCCGTTCCGCTCCGCTCCTATTGGTGTTAGCGTGATGATTATATAGCCTATAGCCTTCCTCGATAAATGTGCTATCTAACACTGAAAGAATTTTTCAAATCGGAGCAGTAGTTCCTGAGATTAGCGCGTTCAAACAAAAAAACCTGTTCGATAAATTCTTAAAATAGACGTATCTTTCTTATTTGTGAACCGATCCAAATGAAACATACACTAAATGTTAATCCAAGAAAATACCAACATATCAGTGAAAACCGCATCCTTCTAGGTTAAGCCGTTTCTGAGATTTGCGCGCACAAACGCACAGACAAACAGACAAACAGACAATAATTCTAAAAATCATTGTTTCGGGTTCTATTGCGCTAATAAATAGCCCTAGTGACAGTTTTTCTCAAATATCTTCAATGTACAGACATCGACTTGTTACAGATTTATTATATGTATAGATTTATTCATAAAGTTCATATAAGATACAAAATATAAGCATGAAATAATCTTAGGTCTAGTAAGTAAATTTAGTTTAGTCTAAGCTAGGTTACAAGTGTAACCTGTGTTATAGACAAAAGGAATCTAAAGAATTATAAAACAACTCGATACACAATATCTTAAAACATAAAGAGGAAATAAAATGTAAATAAATCATACAGAATCTGTGCTCAATTCAAAAACCGTATGAGTATGTCAAAAAGGTATTATCTACGAAGAAAGTAACATCCATATTTAATTTATAACCTTCAATGTTGTACTCTCTAATAATCACAGAAGTGTGTAAAGGGCTACACTATCAAATTAAAAACATTACATCATAAGCAAGTTTCATGCTGAGCATTGATATAAACAGCTGGAGTTAATGAACTGAATGAAGTGTCGCACTTGTAAATTGCTCTCTCTCTCTTAAAGCCCTAACGCTTGTTTTCTTGGACAATGACAGTGAAAGTTGTTTAATTTTGGAGAATAGACGATGCTGGCATCCCTGTTCGAGAAGTTTCGGTGCCGTTCGCGGACTGCGGTTATTAACGATCGATGCTAAAACAAATGTGATGGAAGTATTACAAGTAGAGCTTTTAGTCGCTATACCACTCCCTCTATATCTTGCCAGTCTAGTAAACCATACACCTGCTTAAAGCTTAAAAGATTTTGAAGGCATGATTACAAAAACTTCCTCTAGAAAGGTAACCATGCACACCATACAGCCTACGCGCAACTGAAATTCAGCGAAATTATGCCTGCAAATTGCAATGCTATTTGAATTACTAACAATACCGCATGCATTTGATCAGCCGTGGAGCTTCAATTATAGCCCGATCGAAGTTAAGTTGTACGCCAAAACGTGTCGTAATTTCGGCCAAATATTGCTAGTAATTGAAAGAGCATATCTAGTATACACAACGACCAAATGACCCTACTCCACGAGACTAGTATTCTAATAGGAGACTTGCACCCCAGTATTCATTCGTGCATAAATCTTTTTTTAATCTACATGAGAAAACATCTCAAGGTCATAGTTACAAAGAAACTAATAAATATGAAACAATAATAAATAACAGCTGGAATGTACGCAGTAGGAATGCTGACCATTTCTCCTTATTAGCGGAGTACTTGACCTGATTGCAGCGAGGTCGAGGGCAGTTGCAGTTCGCCCTGAAGGCCTGATCGATTGTCTAAGAGCATCATTATATCATTATACCCAATGACAAAACGTAACGAGCCCCTTTTTGGGCGCCACTCACGAAATTGCTCTAAGACCTTCAAGCTGAATGAAATGTTTCAGAATGACAACGAAAAACAGAATACATAATAAGTTTTGAATTTTGAGCGTTATAATAAAGACGTTTAAATTAAGTCTCATTGATAATTCAGCACGCTACACATTTACGAAAACAATTCCATTCAAATTAAGTGATTTTACACGAAATTAAGGGGTTTTAATAATTTTTAACCTTATCTGTGGAGTAGAGAAGTCAAGGGCGCTTGTTAATGTCAACTGCCTGCTCGTAGTGAATAAAGGGCGGGATACAGGGTGTAATAAAAGTCTAAGATGGGCTAGGAAACATCTGAAGACGACATCTGCCACTGTTCTTACAGAAACGTATTAAATAACGGTCCTTGTTGCTTAGCAAATTCAGCCTGATCAACATGGCGTTGATGTGTAAAACTTGAATCTTATAAATGATTATCTTATCTTACTTCTTCTATAACATCCGTCTCACATGAACAGGTTACCATAAAGTACAGCTCTTACAGGATAGGTAGTTTTATAGATGTCTAGACATGTTCCCTCGACGGTGACACTCGCTAAGTGATTTGACAAGCCAGAAACGATGTCACACTATGATTGATCGCTACCCGCGACATCTCAGATGAGCTATTAATTATGACTAATACGCTCATCTTCATTATATGTACATATTTTCCTACTTACATTATAAATGCAAAAGTTTGTGAGAGTATGCGTGCGTGCGTGCGTGTGTGTGTGTTTGTCACTCTCTCACGCTAAAATGGCTGAACGGATTTGGATATGATTTGGTATATCTGGAATAACCCACAGACATTTTGCATGGATGGTATGCGTGCAACTTAAATGAAGACCATGAATACCATGATGTATGATTTGAAAATTCTCAAGGATATTTAGTAAAATCGCAGTATTTCAGTTCAACTGTCAAACTATTAAGCTTTAATGTAAAGAGCGAAACTACGAGTCAAGGCTGGTGAGTAAATAAATACTTCACTTGTGATACATGGTCTCGAAAACGATATTTTATCGTGAAAACTATTTAGAAGTCTCACGTTTTCTAGGGATATCGAGGAAGTAACACATATATCATATCCGGTCAGGAAATAGTCATATCTGGGACAAAAACGTAGTCTGAGTGTGGCCCATTTATCAATTTAACGCTGCCTTAGCATCAAACATTATTACGTACTTGCTGTTATACGCGACTTCGTCAACGAAGAATTCGTTTATCACTGTCCCGTGGGAGTTATGCAATTTCCCAGTATAAGAATTCTCCTGTGTCCTTCCGGGGACTTAAACTATCTCCATACTAAAGTTCAACCAAATCGATAAGAGCAAAAAGGTTCTCGAGTGGCGTCCACGGAGCGGAAGACGCAGTGTAGGTAGGCCTCCAACAAGATGGAGCGACGACCTGGTTAAGATTGCGGGATCGCGTTGGATGCGGATGGCACGGGGCCGATCTGTTTGGCGAGCCTTCATCAGGCCCATGTCAACAGTGAACGTCGTTCGGCTGAAATGATGATGATGATGATGTTTTAAAACAAAAATGGTTCATATACATTTTTGTTTGCGTCTCTCACATAGCAAAAATAAGGGTCTACAGCCAATATTTTTTAGTCAACTATCAGCATGTGGAACGCCTCCCCAACTTTTGGCCTATTTAAATAAATCTCAAGAAATCGGAGTCGCTGATTTTATGTTCACAGGAAAAATAATTTATGTTTCTTACGAGTACGTTGCGTATGGCTAAAATATTAGTCGATTGAATTGGTATACAAGCGACGTCACAACTGCCTATTACCATTCAAAATCCATGAGAGATCCGTGTTTTGACAGCACATAAAAAGTACGTCAGTTGATTGGTAGTGTCATTATCCCTATCGTGGTATTGATTAGTTTCTAGCTCTCTTTGCTTCTCACTAATCATCGACGGTGGGACAACCTCTCATATAAAGAATCCTTGCTTGATTATTATTTATTGCATAAGCTAATTAACGATGTTACATAATTTATTGAATCAGGTGTTACTTTGCGGAGGTCCATATTAATGAACTAAAACAATTACTTTGCTCACCCGCGACCTTACAATAGTTACGTTTATGCAAGAAATGTGGAGACAGTGTGGAGGTGGAGGAACTGCATGAACGCACATTTCTTGGATAAACGTAACTATTGTAAGGTCGCGGGTGAGCAAAGTAATTGTTTTAGTTCATTAACGATGTTACGTCAAAGCTCGTAGCAATGACCACTAGGCAAGGCTAATAGGTTTTAATCCAGCACAACCACAGTCACTTATCATTAGCAAACAAAGTCCTTTGCTCGGATTAAAAAGTTTAACAATTTCAGGCGGGGCTTACAACCGTAAGCAGCTTAGTCTACTTAGGCACCGCGGACGTAGCAACATATCTGTTGTTCTTTGTACTTTTTAACCAGCTTATATTCTTCGGACACGTTTTCTAAGTAGAATAGTGTGCGAGCAAAATATTTTTCGGATCGAACAACACAATTATTTTTTACTTAAATTTGATTAAATTAGAAATTTCACTGTTTAGCCCCCTTGAAAGAATAACTTGGTTAACTTAGTTCATATTTGTGAAACATAATCTTTATTGTTGTTAGTCTAAGTTTCGTGACGCATTGGTTATTACTGTAATGTCATGTAATCAATAAAATAAATACAATTTATGATCGTCAAGGAATATGTCGGCCAAATTTCAAGTCACTAACTGCAATGGTTCAGGCTGTGAGTTATCTTATCTGTGAATGAGACAGCCAAGTTACTCTTTTATACATAGTTTTACATAGAAGATTACCATTCTCGTTCGCGAGAAAGCCGCAATAAACTAACAGTTATTTATCATCCCGACGAATGAAATAATAATAATAATAATAATGAAGGATTCAGGGCTAGGCTGCCGGCTTCGAAGAGGGGGTGAGGTCATTTCTCATCTGCTCTATATGGATGACCTTAAGCTATTTGCACCAAATAAACATGACCTGTTGGAGCTACTGAAAACAACAGAAGTTTTCAGTAGCGCCATCAACATGGAATTTGGTGTCGATAAGTGTGCAGTTATGCATGTACAGCGGGGGAAAGTTGTAAATTCAACAAATTTGCAGCTTTCTGATACAATGTCCCTCAGATCTATTTCCGAAGCAGAAACCTATAAGTATCTTGGTATGTCACAGTCATTGGGTATTGAGAGTGAGGTCGTAAAGCAGACGGTGAAGGAGCGCTTCTTCTGTCGTCTGACAAAAGTACTTAATAGTCTTTTGTCGGGCGGCAACAAGATGCGCGCCTTCAACGCCTGGGTAATGCCCTTGCTTACTTACTCCTTTGGCATACTAAGGTGGACTCAGACTGAGTTGGATACCTTGGATCGAAGAGTTCGTGTACTGCTCACTGCGCACCGTTTGCTTCACCCGCGCTCGTCTGTTATGAGACTGTACATCTCGCGGAAGTATGGAGGTCGTGGCTTTTTAAATGCCAAAGACCTCCACAACCGCGAGGTGTATAATCTCAGGGATTATTTCCTAAACAACGAGTGTGGGGTGCATCGCGACGTAGTAGCAGTAGACAAAAACTTCACCCCGCTTTCCTTGGCAAACGAGAACTGGCGCCGACTTAAAGTAATGAGCATCGAGGACCGCAAGGCAGTATGGAAGAGCAAGGAGCTACATGGGCGGTTCTATAAGGCACTCACAGGGCCAGATGTAGATCTGCTCGCGTCGGTGAACTGGCTACGTTTCGGGGATCTCTTCGGGGAAACCGAAGGTTTTGTCTGTGCAATTGCGGATGAAGTTATCATGACGAACAACTACCGGAGGTATATCCTGAAGGACGGTACGGTCGACATTTGTCGGGCATGCCGCCGTCCCGGGGAGTCACTCAGGCATATTATTTCCGGTTGTGGTCATCTTGCTAACGGTGAGTACTTGCACAGACATAACCTTGTAGCCAGAATTATTCACCAGCAACTTGCTCTGCTATACGGCCTTGTGGACTTTGAAGTGCCTTACTATAAGTATATACCTGCGCCAGTTCTCGAAAATGGTCGTGCCACGCTCTATTGGGATCGGTCTGTTATCACGGACAGGACTATTATAGCCAATAGGCCTGATATCGTGCTGACAGATCGATCGAAACGCCAGGCAGTGCTCGTCGACATCACCATCCCCCATGACGAGAACCTCGTGAAAGCTGAGAAGGACAAAGCCAGCAAGTACCTTGACCTAGCTCACGAGATAACCGCCATGTGGGATGTTGATTCGACGATCATTGTCCCGATAGTCGTTTCTGCGAACGGGCTGATAGCGAAGAGTCTCGACCAACACCTCAAGAGACTCTCGCTAGATGGCTGGATCAAGGGTCAGATACAGAAGGCGGTACTCCTGGACACTGCGCGGATAGTCAGGAGGTTCCTCTCTCTGTCGCCCTAACCACCGATAGCTTAGGCCCCGCCTCGCTGCCGGTGGCACCCTAGGTTAGGTTTTTATAATGATTTTATGATTTGTATGTATAGTTTTATATTTTACTTTTTGTATAATTATTGTAAAAATCTAACCTAAGAAAAAAAATATAAATAAAGAGAATAATAATAATAATAATAATGCGCCTACACACACACTCACACACAGTTACACACCCACCCCGCCTCTAGTTTGCCTTTGTTGGCCGCCTAGAGTGGAGCGCAAGAGCTAAATGCTCGAAGGATGGATGTGTTTCCGTAAGTGGCGAGTTGGCATTTTGAAGTTTAAATTCCAGGAACACCTCTCAATCCTTAGCCGTTTACACCAATGTTGCCGCCTCGTTGCCCCGAGTGGGCAATAGTTTGAGGGGCCCATTTAGTGAATGGCGAGTCACCGCCTACCAAAAGTTCAGTTTATGAGATATTGAAATGGTAGGTGTCCGTTATCTCACTCCATAGCCCGGTAATCCTGTCCACAACATCCCAACCCCATAGCCAATTCCATGTCGATTCCTACATGGCAATAGATTGGCAACTGTGGAGGACTGTCCGCTAGCACATCCTCATGGTGTATTAGGGGATAGACCTCCATAGTTGCGCCCATCTCATTTATATTATATGGTACCAAAGGCCTCTTCATGTTGGCTTCGGCCCCATGAATGCCTTTCAAATGACCGGGTCCCCATGGGCCCGTGATCGGAAATCCGTACCAACATAATAATAATAATAAGTGGCGAGTTGGCATTTTGAAGTTTAAAGTCCAGGAACACCTCTCCATCCTTAGCCGTTCACACCAATGTTGCCGCCTCGTTGCCCCGAGTGGGCAATAGTTTGAGGGGCCCATTTAGTGAATGGCGAGTCACCGCCTACCAAAAGTTCAGTTTATGAGATATTTAAATGGTAGGTGTCCGTTATCTCACTCCATAGCCCGGTAATCCTGTCCACAACATCCCAACCCCATAGCCAATTCCATGTCGATTCCTACCTGGCAATAGATTGGCAACTGTGGAGGACTGTCCGCTAGCACATCCTCATGGTGTATTAGGGGATAGACCTCCATAGTTGCGCCCATCTCATTTATATTATATGGTACCAAAGGCCTCTTCATGTTGGCTTTGGCCCCATGAATGCCTTTCAAATGACCGGGTCCCCATGGGCCCGTGATCGGAAATCCGTACCAACATAATAATAATAATGATTTATTTCACAAAAACACTTTTACATAAGGATAGTTGTCCATCAGACTCCAAACTAGGCTAAGCCTGTATCTTGGTAGTCTGCTAGTGCGGATAAACAAGTTTTACATTAGTGTTAAGTAAAATAAAGTAAGAAAATTAAATTACATGACTAATTGTTCTAAATTAACCTATTTATTAACATGCAGCATGTAATCATGTGGCTAAGTGTGTCTGATTGTGAATGTGTGTATGTGTGTGTGTGTGTGTGTGTGTGTGTGTGTGTGTGTGTGTGTGTGTGTGTGTGTGTGTGTGTGTGTGTGTGTGTGTGTGTGTGTGTGTGTGTGTGTGTGTGTGTGTGTGTGTGTGTGTGTGTGTGTGTGTGAAATGAACGGTTCTTCACATTATCCTTGTTCTAATATGAAAGACCAATTAATTGCTCTTGCAATTGCAATTTCAATCGCAAGCTTCAAATGCACAGATTTACTAATATTTGCTTCATTCAGTGCGTAGAAAAATAAACTTTCCCGACAAACACTCGCAACACAAACACATTATAACGCCGCGCCGAGGGAGACGACGTTATTAGCTCCGACACCGTCGGCCTCCGCGCTAAATGAATTACTGACTGCACCAGGCTTGAGGGACAGTTGATACACTTGCTTTGATACAAATTTAGACTACAAAGCAAGTAATTAAAATCAATATATGCTAACAAGACAATCATTATAAAGAAAATGTGACGTAAGCGTATGGAAAACGAAGTTGACGAGCAATAACTGTACCTCTACCATGAGTTTACACTAGTTCACAGTGACCGTACTCGCTAGCGACGGCGTAAATGATTTGTATGGAGAATTGTACTTCCGTAAGTGACCGCTAGAGGCGCTGTACAATTCTCCATACAAATCATTTACGCCGTCGCTAGCGAGTACGGTCACGTAAACTAGTGTAAACTCATGGTAGAGGTACTGCTGCAAGTTCTCAGTTGTGAGACGAACGTACCCCCAACGATTGCCTTGATTATATTGTAGTAAATAGTGAAGAGAAAAAGAGAGAGGTTAAAAATAATAGAAGACACAGGTAGCCCAAGTAAGAAAGCTAGTCTAGTAATAGTAGCATTCTTGGAGAAGAGTTTCTGATCAAGGGATACTTCTAGTGATGAACATATTCAAAAGCAAAGATACCGTATTGAAAATGATAAGTGACACATTTCCAATTCTTAAGTCTTCATTAACGTAGCTGACCTTGTTTTCTGTGTACCGACGGTCGACGGACGGGCAGTTTAATTATTAATACGGTGGCCATATGTGCAGCCGAAACACAAAGTGATCGAGGCTCGACTGTTCCTCGCGGCCGAAGTTCAGGGCGAGCGTGGATTTATTCACGAAGCTTTACCTAATTGATTTTCTAAGTAGGTATCCCTGACGAGTTTTATACGAGTTCGTCCATCGTTTTTTTCTTTTACGAATACCTTTTTTCCAAATGTTTCATGAATCATAAGTTATTCAAGGCGTGAGCTAACCTATCGAATTTTATCAGACATTAATTTGACTTTGCAATTCCCTACAAATTGCTTCGGTAAAATTGAACTTGCAAGCACAGCATTCAATTATTAATGTAAATGCTGGCAGGCAGTCGGAATAGGAGACATAGCAGTGGAATTTGCAATTCTATTTCATGTGGTCAGACTATCGCTTGTAGAGTAACAACACGAGACTATTGAACCAATTGCCAATGTTCATAATTAGGCAGTAGAATGCTGATCGGGTTTATTAATGACAATATTTTTGACATCTGTACTATGAGTATGTACAATAATGTACTTAGTCCTAAGGTTGTTTAATATGCTCTCTGTGTGACTGTATTTGTATTTGCTTGGAACTGAAGCGTTGTCCATCCTATAACTACGACCGATTCCGAATACCCCGTAATACCTACGTCATAGCCAGCATCGTGCGTGATCAAAATAAAAGAGGGTTGAGCAATTTCAATAACGCTCAGTGACAACAAAACAACGAACAAATCAGGACAATCGCGAATATTACCGGTTGTCCTTGGGCATTGCATAAATATGGTAAACTCTCGAACTCGCTGTATGAATAATTTACGTACGTTGAGCAGATTTCGCCCTTTACACGTGGCATAGTCTGTTTATGATTGACATTAAGTGCTGTACAGCCGTTGTTTACGACGAATATTACTATTATTAACTACTGTATAAACTGTTTCATATTGAAAGCGAAATCCTTTGTTGCTACAATCAATACAGTAGATACAAGTCTTATGTGGCGGTTAAACAAACGATCACAGAGGTCCTAAGATTCTTTGCAGAACTTGAACACTTCTTATAACTTTTTCCATCCAAGTCATTTTCATAGATTGTGATAATTTCCGAACTATCGAAATATTTGATTTCTGCCAACCGTAGAACGTTTTCGCAGTAAGTGTCATAGTGATTTTGCTTGTCAGGTAATGCGATGACAGCGAGGGTCTCTGTGACAAGGTCCCACACTGGGTCACGATCCAATTGATTCAATGTACAAACGTCGCGTCGCTTTTAAGATAATAACTCATTAAATAAGATATCTCAACATGCTACTGCTACAGGACGTTGTACTTAACTATTTTGATGAAATCCAGTCTAAAGTTAGAAACCGATCTTTAAGTAAGTATACTCTGCTTATTTCCGATGACTTGCTTAATCTGAGTGGTTCAAACACTCCCGCAAGCCCATGTATACATATGTGGCTAGCCGCTAGGTATATGTATCGTCTTAGCCGAATTTGACTGTGAGTGCCTCACGTAGCCAATGTTCTTTAAATACGTTCGCCCACCGTACACGCACGTGACCGACAATACTCTAGGATTAATTATATTTACCTTGATTGGACTTCTCATTTTGTCGTTTATTTAGAATTTTTAATATCCTTTTCTCTATTCTAAACTCCTATTTATAACATAATGAAAACAATTCTCATTATGACATATTGATGCCACGCACACTTCTGCGCTGCCTTTTGTAAAAAATAATTCTGTCTGTATTTACGTCGAAGTAATAAATAAAAGTAGCAAGCCTTTTCAAACAAACAATGCAACCTCTATAATGCAACAGAATAGCATAAACTGCGCTTACGTAGTGCGAGCAGCGGTGTGGAAGTAGATAGGTGCCGGTGCCACTACACTACGCCTGCAGTCGTACTTACCTGCAAGAGAAAATACCATTGTTAAATTCACATTATAATTATAACAAAGGAAAAATAAGTCGTGATTGTCAGGATTTAGTTAAAGCCTCTCCGATATTAAACGTTGTTCTGCTATCAAGTTCAATCATACAATACAGTATAATGACTCTTTATTGAACACCATTTAGCAAGCAATACAAAATTCAAATTCAAATTCAAATTGTTTATTAAAAATAAATAATTATTTACACGAAAAGTCGTTAGTAAGCACTGAAATTATGTCTATGTGTTAGTAAACAAAGACCGACATACTGAACAACTGGCTCGATACAATTTAACCTTAAATGAACACTAAAAACCTAAACAAAACAACATAAACATAATACAAAACAAAACCGTGCTATATTCATAAATAACTTAAATGCCTAAACTAGGATACTAAAGTAGCCTGTTTCTTAGGCAAATAAAAATTTTGAGTGCTAAAAGATAAATAACATAACTAATTAACTTATTACTTCGTGTTTCGCAGATAGGTAGGTATAGATTGAATTACACCTATCATAAGCAGGTTCTCAGTTTCCTCATAAGACATGCTTTTTAGCCACTCTATAAGTTTATTGAATCAGGCGTTACTTTGCGGAGGTCCATATTAATGAACTAAAACAATTACTTTGCTCACCCGCGACCTTACAATAGTTACGTTTATGCAAGAAATGTGCGTTCATGCAGTTCCTCCACCTCCACACTGTACGAACACACACAAATCACATAAACCCAACCATCACCACCACCAAGCTACACTGGCGCGTTTCGAACTCAACCAGAGCCCATCTTCAGAGTTACCACAACCGTATGCTATGCTACCAAACGTTAAACGTTGTTTTAGTCCACTCTATAAGTTCAATACAGATAACAAGTTAACAAGTACAGAGAAACAAATAATAAAAGCGATCTATTCCAGACAGCCCCATCATCTCATCGTACTAGTCGTCGGTAAAGTAGTTCCCATTAACACCAACTCGATGGATGGTGCTCTTCTACTAAGCGGTTTAAGCGATAATTTTTATTCAAAATTAGGAATGGACTGGCGGTTAAGGTTTTGCCGACTTGCTACAAAATGGTGCTTTTAAAAAACGTGTGTACTATTTTTTGCAAGGCCGGCAATGCACCAGCAGTCCCAATCTAACAGCAGTGTAGGCGGCGGTGTAAGTACAACAGTGTAATTTTTATTATTGTTACCGAGAACCACTATCCATGAATACCCCTAATACCAGAAGATTCTAGATGAGTTGCCAGTAATTTCAACGGCTATCTCATGCTCCACCCCGAAACGTATCAGCGTAAAAATTACTTGCCTTATGCTTATTTACCTATTCTCTTTCATTAAGAAGATTTCAATTTTATATTTACCACGAATACGCGGTTGCAAACCACACAAAACTTAGTAACAGTATTAAAATTAAAGACTCCAACTTTACTCACAGCGTCTCGCGAAGTGAAATTTTCAAACTGGAAAACTTGCAGTTTATATACAAAATTTCGTTGAGAAGGAAATTGTAGTGTTGCCAGTTGCAGAGTCGAGGGAAGGTAATGGCGATACAGAATGGTCTGTACCTGAGCCAACCATACCTACTTGATTAAAAACACATTACGAAACCGACCAGACGCTGCTCAGTAATAAAAACCGTAAGAAAATTCGGATATTGATTCGGAGACCCGAGCGGCTCGCCGTTTCTTTCGAGACATTGGTTCTCGATTGCAATTTAAGCAGTAAACTTTATCCTGTCAGTGTAAAAGAAACCTAATGGCATTATTACAACGTCTGCAGAAAAACGAAGTTAGCGAACGTTCTTTGATGCAATAATTCTGGGGTGTTCAAAGTTTCAAAGCGCGCAAAGGTAAAATCAGCCGTGGATTCTGATCACGTCCCCTTTAGTATCCAGTGTCGCGTCACGGAGTTATACTTCAAATCAAGCTAAGTGCCACGTGGCACGAACGAAACGGACAATCCGCGGAACCGGCCCCCGAGGCGCAGTAGCGGACGCGACGCGAAAACTGATCGGCGAAATTGAATACTACATGCAAACAAACACATAAAGATAGAGCGACCAAATTAAATATGGTCCATATTGGCGCCCAACGTGGCTTGACTTTTATTACGCCGTATCACCTAAGTTCGGTAGTTAATGTCAAGTATACGCCTGCTCCAGGAAAAATGAAATGATATCCTTTCCAATGGATGGCGTCGACTATAAATAAAACCGATATCGAATTGGGATGAGTGCTCCTTTTAGGGACAGTCAGACTTTTGGGCTTCATTGAGAGTACAATTCGAAGACGTAGCTTTGAGTCCATGCACGACTGTTCCATTCAATTCAACTTAATAAATACACTAGAAATTAAAGTGATTAATTTTTTAATTTAATGAATCAGGCGTTACTTGCGGAGGTCCATATCAACACTTCTATTAACACAGTCTAACATCTGGAAGCATAGTAAACGGTAGCGATACTCTGAGGATGAGCTCTGGCTGAGTTCGATACGCGTCAGTGTAGTTTGGTGGTGGTGATAGTAGGGTTTATGTGTGTTCGTACAGTGTAGAGGTGAAGTGACTGCATGAACACACATTTCTTGCATAAACGTAGTAGTAGTATCATAATAACGTCACAGGTGAGCAAAGTAATTGTTTCAGTTCATTGATTAATTTGTTACTTACAAATTATTTCCCTTATTTCTTAGTCAGCTTTTACATCTAAATATTAAATTCAACGACAATGCCAATCGGAAAACAATAAATTAGACAGTGGAATACTTATAATTGGGACATCGATGTTACTAGTCTAGGAAACAAAGTTGTTATCTATAAGATTGGTACCAAAAACAAACAGAAAATGGGCGAACTTTTAGCGAACTATAGTTTCAAAGTCAATAATCGAGACTCGAGTAATGCCAATAGAGATGTTCGAGTGAGGTAGGTATCTGATTACAACCGCTAACATGTTTGCTGTTGAAGTTGCCTCACGTTTGGAAACTTTTTGCTCGAACATCCATTAGGAAAGAGAAACGAGACCAGATAACGTTGTTATTCGATATATTGATGATTTACTAAGAAACAGGTGATTGAATAAAGCGCACCTGAAAAGAATTTTCTAGAAATAAGAATGAAGTGTTTACCTGGTGTACATACTAAACATATTAGCACGAGTTTGCTCATTCAACACTAACACAATAAAACCAACTTTGTGAAGAACGTTATTAAAAAGAAACACGTGACTGCAACGCCAATAAATATTAAAACTGCAAAATGTCTTCGTCAACTTTTTTATTGCGACCGTGAACCCGACAGCAAAAAGTCGTTTAGCCGGAACAAGTCGAAAAAATGAGAAGCAATAACCATTTATTTGCCGCCCAACGTGGGGCCGTGCAAATGAGAAGCACGAACATACTACACACAACACACCTTCCAGTGTACGTAACGTCGGAGAAAAAGGAAGCTAGCTTCCGATAAACGCAACACTTTATATTCATTTTAACGCCGTCTTCCGAGTGCAATGCGTTTAATATGACCTTGTTCCGATCGTCTATCTGAACACACGTATGTTCGAGTTGATTTACAGCCACCACAAAACCACCAAAATATAAGCAATCTTTTTAAGTCTTGTTCCTTAACTTGAAGAACTTGACTTTGAAGAAGTCAAAAACAAGAAAATATAAGCCTACTTTTTTTAGAGTAAAAGTTGCCAATGATTGACATCTTTCTCACCTGAAAAGGGCCAAATAATCACTAATAACTTACTGGTTCAGTAAAAGTTCATTCATTCTTAGCCTTGAGGAGCCCCGGTTTGTATCTGTCAGGCAGGGAATAAAGACGAAGATTTCAGCTTACATTCAGCATAGCAATTAGTGTCGCTAGTATTTTTAAAGCCTGATTCGAATAACCTAAGCCAATCAATTTGCTAACCAAATTGATGATTTCAAAAATACTATGACGTCAGCTATGTTCATCTCGTATTTTTCCGACGCTACGGTAAGGTAATTGCGATGAATATGTAAATGGTCGCACAAACAATAACAACCACGGCCCGCGGCCCACGTCGGCTCGTCAGGAACTAGATGGGATCCAACCGACGATTGGAAATGTATGATAAGAATTAATATTCTGATTACTATAAACATGAGTTACTTGTTCAGTAAAAGAGGCCTTGTGATGACATCACCACCATTGTTAGCTAAAAACCGTCCACTTCAGGACATAAGCTTACCTAAAAGAATGCAACAGTGGCTGATCCTACACTACCCGCAGCTATCGGACTCCTGCCACCGTCATCAGTCCACCTTGTGGAGGGCCTACCCATGCAGCGTCTTTCATTTCGTGGCCGCCACTTCACATCAACGGCCATCAGCTCTTCGAGCAATATTCCCCACTGACTGCCTCTTAACTTATTCAGTTTAGCAATT
This sequence comes from Archips crataeganus, assembly GCA_947859365.1. Taxonomy (NCBI): domain Eukaryota; kingdom Metazoa; phylum Arthropoda; class Insecta; order Lepidoptera; family Tortricidae; genus Archips; species Archips crataeganus. The sequence goes on from OX402058.1 coordinate 1,347,957, forward strand.
CTTCTGGCTACGTCGCCTCCTTTGATTATTTTTGGGATCTCCTAATAACCACAGCTAATTACATTTCCAATCCACAAAAATTACTCGAGACAAGGAAGGATAAATAACAGTGGCGAAGGGTGCTAACAACTCGATTCCCAGCGGGTTGCCTAAAATTTTGAAGTAACCAAATGCTTCTCTTAGTAACCGATTGTATGTATAGAGACTTACTCTTCCATAATAAACTTTTAAGTATTTTTCAAAATGGTGCAGTAACAAAACGCATCAAAATATCCACAAGACCAATCAGTCATTCATAAATTCAGTATTCCGGCAGGAATTGTACACTCACACATGTAAATATTCATTCATAAAACCATAGATTCACTACAAGCGTCTACCGTAAGAATAGGCATGGAATAGGCTGAAGATAACCCGGTCTCTATCGGCTTATCACATTTAAAAAAAGACTTTCTACATTGTGCATAAGGCTTAATTTCACTTTGACAGAAGCTTTTTTTTTAATTAATTTATCCCACTTGGAATAGCCGACGGAATTGACATTCATGCAGCCATTCGTAGACTTATTTAAAATTACTGGAGCGAAATTTAATTTTAAAATATCGAGTTTTAGTGTAAAACAGAAAGTACGATATTTTATCTATTTTTATAATAAGATTTACAAACAGACAAAATTAAACCGCCACGGGCTGTGCTCAGCGCGCTGCACAACACCAAATCGTATACGCTGTGCCGCGCTGCCGGAATGTGTCACTGTATGTACGATTCGGAGCCATAGAACGTGCCGGACGTGATCCGCTAGCGCGGTCGATTTGTTTGTGGTGTGGTATTTATTGAAATGACAACATTAGGTAATGTCATGTCAATCGCTCAGTTTTTTGTAGTTTGTTTATTTATATTATAATAAAATTATGTGAAGTAATTTTAATAAAAACACAATATTAGATCAGTGTTGATACGCAATATCGGTGAAATTTAATCGTACATATTATCGTCTGTCAGGTTGTAAATCTGATTATAGTTCAGTGTCTAATTCATGTATAAGTAACATATTGTTTTGATACTGATATCAGTGAAAGGATAAATATGCTGCAGTCTTATGGACCGAGTTACTGCACGTAAGTACTAGTTTTCAAGAATATAACCTAGTATAACTACTAAGAAATGGGGTATGATTTTTGTTTGCTTTTTTTCGTCCGGCTTTACCTGGAAAAAAATTCACGCCTCGCCACTGATAAATAATAATAATAAAAGCAACTTTTGCGCAAACAAAACCTATTCTCTATCTGGCGCATTTTGTAATGGTTAGTACTACACTAATGTGTAGAGGAAGCAATCGTAAGAAACATTTAATTTAAAAAGGCCATTTGATTGAAATTCTAAATCTAAGTGTAAAACAACAAAGCCGGAACATGTTATCTCTTTCATACCTAAACAAAAATATTATAAATTTATAATACAGACTAGCTACGAATTTACCTACTACACGCCGCTACGCAGTGAATCTGATAAACTGCGAAAGTTCCGTCATTTATACTTTCATGAGCTAAAATGTTCACTTACAACCGGGGTTACTAATTTAATTTATTATAATGTCGAAAACGTGCACAAAGAACTACCATTTCTACTTAGTTCTAGATATTATGGGCATGTTATTTTAATCTGTACAAAGGTACAAAGTACAACAGCACTTTAGGGCTCTTATATCTTTTTTTTATAAGTATAAAACAGCAGGTCAGTCACGTGTTTTCGGAAATACCATTATTGCCAAGAGGAATAAAACAAGGTATAAAAGTCAATTAGATCGCAAGCCGGCTATATCAGTTTCTGTAATTATTCTTTAACAAGGTTCTTCTCCGATGCAAAGCGCTTATGAGAGAACTGTCGTCGTCGTATGATTCTTATTTTCACTATACTTTCAGTGGGGGGCGTTGTGTACGGGAACAGCAAACGATTTCATTTATGCCAAAATCTGTTCTGTTCCTACTAACTTGTGCTAAACCAAAACTTTAAAACGAACACGAGTCAAGCACACAATCTACCATATTTTGTGGCTAATAGAAAAGTGCACATTGCCACCTCCTGTCACAAAATGAAACTTGTTCCACAACGTTTCTTGGCTCTGGAGCGCCATGCGTTACGAAAATCTAAGGATAATATCTATGAACTAAACCAATTGCAATTCTGCGACCACACAGTCCACACACCACGCGTTTATTGTATAAGGCTGCGTATATATCCACCGGAGCTGTGCGAGGATGCGTTGCGAGGGATGTGTTTGTCATGAACCAATAGAAACAATTCATTTACCTATCCTATCCTATTTTTATTTTTGTAATGTCACTGTACTGTTTTTGGTGATCAATAAAGAATATTTGTATTGTATTGTATTGTTTGTATCCTTGCTCAGCTCAGCTCTGGTGGAAACAGCTCAGCGGAGCGAGGTTTTTGTACATACAAGAGAAGGGAAAGATGTGTGCGAGGAATGTGTTGCGAGGGATGTGTTGCTAGGCGGCGTTGCTCCGCTCCCGCCTCACCGCACCCTGCCCACTTATTTGAAAAGAGCCCGCTACACATCCTCGCTACGCATCCTCGCACCGCTCAGCTACCTCGCACATCTTTGGTGGAAACATTCACACCGTTACACATCCTCGTTACACAGCGTCGCACCGCTTAGCTACCTCGCACATCTCTGGTGGAAACGCAGCCGTAGTCGATTTGCGTAACACATGGGATACGACAGTTGAAACGCTTTAGTTCCCCACCCATTTGCTTTGCGTGTAAATAGATCCATCAGATGGTGGCAGGATCGCCCTCACCAGTAGAGCTTCAATGTTCTAGTTCTACATACAGGGAGATAAATTATCTGTTGACCAAACCAACATAAACAACCAACACATCTACCAAACCTCCAGCCACTCCGATACGAAAGATACTCATATAATTAAAACTGCCACAGCTGCATCAAACAAACCAACGGTAGCTTATCACAGACCTAATAATAAAGTGAAAATAGAAATGCCACGCGCGCTAACAATTTGACCGCCTGTCTAAAAAGCTAACAAATGTATTTCCCAGCTCAATCTGCAACAAGTTATCTGCTCAAAAAATGAGTTATTGCAGATGGTGGTTCAAATTGGATTATATTTCATAGATGAGTATCGTAATCTACTAAATCAAATGAAAACACCAAAAACAAGTGTGCTTGTTGACATAGGGAGAGGCGAAAAATTGCCAAATCCACTGTGGAAAGAAATACAGACGACATTTCGTCACTACTATGAAAAAGCTCAAATCTTAAGATATATAAACAAAAGTGAACCCTTTAAAGGTAATTGTGGTAATTTCACTCAGGAAGATTATTAAATTTTGAGATGCGTGTATCTTTAAAGTAGTGACCATTTCTATTAATCTTATTGTTGGGTCTAATAATGTTCAGTTTATAGCAGTTCTATGTTTGCCTAATCAACATCGACTCTGCAGGCGAGCACTTGAGCGACTAATAATGCTCGGGAACAGACAGTGCTCAACATGCGAATCAAGCGCAGTTCAAGCACTTTGCAACCTAAAGTTTCTGTTTCACCGTTTAAACACTGGAAGTGTTTATTAAACCTATTTCGAGTTTCGAGGAAGCCTGTATACGATGGTTGTGTTAATTCACTGCAAGATTTGTGCACCGTGTATTCTTAAACTCACAACATCAAAAAGTTTCAAACAACAGGTATTCTAAAGAATAATGCTGTAATGTAAACACTTCACTCACTCAGAACTAAACATGAAAACACTTTATTTACCACGCACCTCTTTTAGTTTATAGGCGCGAGACTCAAATAGTCTGAATCCACCGTGCAATTCTCCCCTTTCTGTTGTTTGATCGAAATGTAACTTGTAACGCCTGAAATTTTATACCTTTCTGAAATGCAGTCATTTGTTCGAAAAGTAAGACAAGCGCCTTAGAAAAGATATGGATCTGAATAACTGGGGGCAAAAAGGTTGCCACCTCTCGATCTTCTGACCCGCTGTCTGACATCTAGGAGAGGAGGCCTGTGCCCTGCACTGGGTCGAATATAGCCTGGGATGATGATGATGATGATGACGAATATTTATGCCCTCGACTGTACAGCGACTGCTGGAACCCATGTACTTAACAGAGCTTAGAACATTACCGAAGTCGTAAATAAAAGTGTAAGACTGATACACATCTACGTTACTTACAAACTTTATAAGAAAAAACAATAATAGTTATTTGTGCAACAAGAGAGCAAAGTTGTTTTTTACTGCGAGTGCTGATTTTGAATCACGAGTTAGCGAAGGATTCTATAATTGAATCACGAGCGTTTAGCGAGTGATTCTAAGTTAGAATCCTGAGTGCGCGAGTGATTCAAATACACGAGATGCAAAAAAACTTTGGTCTCGTGTGACACATACAACTTTTCACCTCAGCAGCGAGAACATAATAAATTATTAAAGGTATATATATGAACGTCGTCTTTTTGTCTTTGTTGTGGTTTTCAACATTGAGTAAATACTTCATATTATATATATAGCAATAGGTACAGTCTCCGAAAAAGTGTTTGCATTGTTTAAAAATATCATAAGCTTTTAAATATTTTTCGCGAGACTTTTCAAGTAAGAAACTTACTCTGCATTATGTATTACTCCATTAATTCGTCTGGTGTTCAGTTGTTGACTTCGTCACTGGACTCACTCAATTCACTCATATCATATTCAAAAATGTATTAAATAATTACTTATTACTATTCTAATAATTTCCAAATTGCCTCTGATCGTGTACCAAACTCATAGATATCGAACTCTGTAGCTAGAGAAACAGAAGAAAAGAATAAAAATTTGAATCCCGCTATTTTTTTAAAGATGCGTTCCGATACTATACCCGCTGCGTTCCGATGCTGCATCCGCTGTATTTACCACGATGTTCAAGATTGTTAAAATTATTAATAATTATATAGATACATGTTTAAACTTTGTTTTCAACAACATTTTTACTATTAATTTGATTATATAAAAATATAATCCAATTATTAAAAAAGTACCTACAATAATTTAATTTAAAACCTTAACAGACGAATTACAATTTTAAGGTTAAGAACTTATTATGAGTATCCGAACGTTCAATCGTTCGTTTATTTTTAGGTCGACTAGGATAGAATTTGAAATCGTAATTCGAATCGATTTGATCTTATCTCTCGCTCTTTTCGTATCGAAATGAAAGTGACAGATCAAACTGAAGTTCAAATCTTTCGAATTCAGTAAGCAGACCCACCATTGTCTTTGACTTTTAAAAAAAAAATTAAAAAGCTACTTTGTCTCACGCAGTGAGCAAAATCGGATTTTGCTCACTGTTTTTTAGTAGCAAAACCTGCCTGTTTGAGGTGCTGAGGTGAAAATAAATATAAACGATTTGCTAGTCGGAAAATCAAATTAGTCAACACGCAATATTCTACTGTCCCTTCTGCTAAAAAAACCTGAATTTTTTAATGACAGTATGTAAAAGAAAATGTATGTACGCGGAACTCTCATAATAATTACGGACCAGCTCCGCTCAAAGAAGTGTCACTTCGGCCATCGTTTGAAGGGCCCCGCAATTTGCATTCTAATTGTATAGGCGACACTGTTATCAGAGTACAGTCAGAAAAGATAGGTACATATTTATTAATAAAATAACACAGCAAAAAAAACAGTTTTTTTTACAAACTTTTATTTATCACATCACATCACTCATCAAATCTTGCAAGTTGAATTTGACCCACTTCCCGGTATCCGATTAAGCTGAAATTTTGCATGGATGTGTAAATCGGATGACAATGCAATATTAATATGTCATGAAGTTGATCTGATGATGCAGCTGGATGGTGGCCATAGGAACTATGTAATAAAACGACAGGACCGCATGCAGTTTGGGCTCTTTTGATTCGTTTTGACGAAAACTTTGGTCCAAGATGGTAACCAGGGACTAAAAGTACAGTCAGCAAAAAACTTGTATTAAAAATGGATTTTTTAACAAAAACTTATTTCTAACATCCGACCATTGGAAGTTGCTGAACCTCAATTTGAAATATTTAATAATAAATAATAATAAATAAATATTAGGGGTCAATTTTACACAAATCGACCTAGTCCCAAACTAAGCAAAGCTTGTACTATGGGTACTAGACGACGATAAACATACTTGTATAGATAAATAAATACTTAAATACATAGAAAACATCCATAACTCAGGTACAAATATTCGTGCTCATCACACATATAAATGCCCTTACCGGGATTCGAACCCAGGACCTCTTGCTTCGTAGGCAGGGTCACTACCAACTAGGCTAAAGCGGTCGTTGTTAGTAATGTTAGTTAGTAAGTTTATTGAAGCAATAATCCCGTAATACAGTGAACAAAAATTAGCTAGCTACCACTTGTAACAACGAAATGTTTATTTGAAATTCTTCTTCTTCAAAAATTCTTAGAAACAAAAAAATCAATAATATTTTTTTTTCAAGCTCACTGTACCGTTCTATTGCAGCAGATGGAAATTTCCCATGGCGTCTAAACGCAATTAAAATTACACAGGCCAGTGGCTGATGAAGTGCCGCAGTAAAGACCTTACGATATCGATCTAGGTTTATATTATAGTGAAAATAAACGGATTACTCACGTCTTAAAACGAGTTTAACTCGACATGTTTCGGGCTAATCCGTAGCCCTTCCTCTCGGAGTCGCACGTCACGGCGGCTGCCAAACGTGCACACAATGCACGACGTGTATGTCGAGTTAAACTCGTTTTAAGACGTGAGTGATCCGTTTATTTTCACTATGAGTGAGTCTCACGGTAGTTTCATGTTTAAAGTAGGTTTATATTATGTAAACACTTCACTAAACTTTAATGGTTACTTAAAAAGTTTTACCATTCTCTGATAGGTTTCTGATATTTTATGTGACAGTTATCTGTGAGCACATAAAGAAAAAAAAACAGTGGTGGCCTAGTGGTTTGACCTAACGGCCTTTCAAGCAGAGGGTCGTGGGTTCAAATCCCGGCTCGCAACTCTTGAGTTTTCCGGAATTTATGTGCGAAATTACATTTGAGGTTTACCATGAGCTAAAGCTCATACCGTAAACGGTAAAGGAAAACATCGTGAGGAAACCTGCATACACCTGCTGTGTGCGTGAAGTTCCCAATCCGCACTGGGCCCGCGTGGTAACTAAGGCCCATTGCAACCCCTCTCATTTTGAGAGCAGGACTGTGGCCTGCTGTGTGACGTATATGGGCTGGGATCTTTGAGTATTTAGACTGAAAGGAGATGTTATCGCCCATAGGTTGCTAAACAATTTTTCTGCCAAAACTCGCGGGGGGAGCAATGCACTCACACACAAGCAATTTAACTACAAATGAAAACAGAGCAATGTTTGTACACACGCACACAAACCGAATTCGTCAACACAACAGTGATCGCCATAGACACGTTGAAAAACATCTCGTCTATACATGTCACACGTACATCACACATAGACAACTATCTAGAAACAGCTAGAGTTAGGGCCATGTCGATAAGAATGTCGATAAGCATTCACTCGTTCATACATTCAGTCGTTCAATTAATCCCTAAGTTGTTAATAGAAAATTCGTTTTCTAAATAAATGTGATTGCTCTATAAGGTTTAAAAGTGGAGGATTTATTAAAATATGTACATATAGCAAGTAATATTAATGTCAGCTGTGCCAAATGTCTCTTTTACTTTGTAATTTTCTATAAATAGAATAGACACATCACTATGGTTAACATTTTGTTGAGAAGGTACCTAGACAAATTTTAATAGACTAATAATAAAGTACCTAATAGGTACTAATTTTACCTTTCAGCATCAGCAGGAAGTTGAAAAAATTACAATGTTGGTTTTATCACCGTTGAATTTAGGCACCCGTAAACACTGCAATACACACGTTCTCGTGACGCCGCCATTATTAAAGAAAATATTATAATATATACCTAGTTACTTTGTACCGAGCGCTTATAGCCACGTTACGGAATCGAAACGGGGGCGAATAGAGCGGGCGGCGCGTCACAGCACTCACTCAACCAGCGACCGAACTGCGCGGCGTGCGGCGTGGAACTGCGTAGTTTTGTCTGGCGAAGACTGGTTAGCGGCCGTGTAAGACGCTTGGCTGTGTGCGTGCGTCGATTCGGGTGCTCTAGTATGAAGTCGAATCACTGCCTGTTACTTGTATTGAATCATTAAAAAGTATTTGTTAATACTTTCACGTCAATTTTTTTAACGAGTTCGATACTTTAAACACTTTAAACATTCATTTATTACTAACCATACGTTTCCATTTTATTAGTAACCTTTAAAATATGAAACCATGATAAGACAAATCATTCACTGATTCATTCACTCAATAGTTTATCGATTGTGGAAATATGTGTGTCCTCTCTCTAGTCGATACTAGACCGGTTATCGGTGTGGCCAATTATTTATTAAGTAAAAATAGCCAATATTACTAGTGGTCGGTGAAATACCACTTAAATATAAAAAATAGCTAAATCTATTTAGAAAAATAAAAAAGAGAACTGAGCTTCGTCCATAGTTAAATAAAAATAGCAATTAAAATAGTAACGATTCTTAGAATTACTGTCTGTTTATCTGTGCGTTTGTTCGTGGTAATCTCCGAAGCGGCTTAAGCTATAAGGATGTGGTTTTCAGTTATTTGTTAATTTCAATAGTCCAATATTTAATTTACGAGTGAGGGGGAGTGGGGGGAGGAGGTGCGGGGGTTACAAAGGGGGGGATGAAAGTTTCATTGATTTTGCCGTAGGATGCACCGTTTTCAAGATATTTGACAAAACACCGGTTCTCGTCCGATCAGCGAGGTTAAGCAACGTCGGGCGCGGGGATGGGTGACCGCCTGGTTTCATTTTTGTTTTTTGAATGTTTTGTTATGACTTTGTCACGTTAAACTATCGTCCGTAAGCCGACTTTACAGACAACCGGTTTTTATTTAATAATTGTCTGGCCAGTAGTTTTTTTCCAAACCACTTGATATATATTTTTTACTGTATTAAATTTGATATAAAATTATTTTAATCCGTTAAACAGATGGGTGATGGTAGCTTCTTCTTTATTATTATTATTTATTGATTTAAGGTTTACCAACAATTGTTAACACTAGATACATCAGAAATTGTTGCTTGTATTGTAGGTCTATCTTATAGGTATAACCACATACAAAACAAAACTGAGCTAGTTCTAGTACGGATCTTAGATTATTAGACCAGGCTCCGACTGCACTTTTTTGTCGCTTCGTTCGAGTTGAGTGCTATAGAATTGTTAGGAATTTTTAATTGAGAGATGAAAACTTGTTTTTTGTGTTGATGGTAGCAGCGGTGGCATTTTGAATGGTGAGCGCGCTTTCATATAATTCCAGCACAAAAATCAATAGCACTCAAACGAGGTGATAAAAAGTTGCAGTCAGCGCCTGGCCTTAAAGTCTACATGGATGAAGTCAATCAAACAATGTAATGAATGTATAAGATCAATCAAAATATTAAATAATTTATATTTTACCTCTTTAATAATTAATTGATTTATAAAAATTAAAAATGGCCAATGTGGCTATTTTTACAAAAAGCTGGCCACACTGACTGGCAATAATTTTATTAATAAACTTCACGTATTTTTACTATTAATCAACAATAATTACGTTACGAAATACTTCCAGATGAAAAGTTACGTTGTCTTTTTGTAGACTCGACGTGTCAGATATTTTTTCACGCCCGAATTCTTTGCATTTAGTCATTTTTGTGGGAGCTCATTCACTGACGCGTGCCGTTTTGAAATGTCATGAGAGGCGAGCGAAACAGTTTTGTATAACGGTTATACCCGGCGGGTTCATACCTTTGGCAGAGGGGAAATGCGCTTCAAGGCGCCTCCCTTCAGTCTAAATACTCAAAGGCTGGGATGGATGGATGGATGATTTCCGGAACTTTGCATTTTTTCCAGGATAGAAAGTACATAGTATAAATTACTCAATAATAATATAGCTTTTTATATGAAAAATATATTTTTTAATTTGTTTAGTGGTTTTTGAGTTCATCCATTACAAACAAACAAAGTGATAACAGTCTTTAAAGTTTTAAACCCGAACGACATTAAACTAGTGTCCGACCGAAGTTTCGGTTTCGGTTTCGGTTTCGGCCAATTTCGGCCAAAAAAGTGATTTCGGTCGAAGTTTCGGTTTCGGCCAGAATCCGGCCGAAACCTTCGGCCGGGCCGAAATTACTTCGCGGCCTCTCGCGGCTCTCGCATCGGGAGCGCTCGGCTTAATTCGGGCACGCTCGGCCGGGTAGGTATTGGTAATGCATCGGCGGCCGGCCCAGCTGGGGGGTTACTACGAAATTCGAATTTCGAAGTTCGGATCGTGCGGTCCCTCTCACTCTCGTAATAAATACCATTAGCGTGAGCGGAACGGCATGAAACGAAGTTCGAAATTCGCGCTTCGTAGTATAGGGCCTGGGACCAGCGATAGTACCTAGTATGCATGCAGTTTGTGACGTTTTTTGTGAACCACAATCATGGCGCGCGACAAAATATGGTGAATGTTGTTTATTTATTAAATTATTATTTACTTTTTAGAATCTGTTACTGCATTTTATGCTGTGATTAATGAACAATACGTTTGATATTAGGATTGTGAATTTAGTTTAGACGTGATAAGAATAGGTTGTTTGTTTTGAATAATATAATACCTATGCTAAGTCATTTTTCATTAAAAATAAACGTTTTTTATTTTGTTTAACAAAAAAAGTATCTGTTCTCATATAAGAAATCCTTGCAATAACCTTTTCCTTACGATTTGTAAAGTAATTTTGAATATTTTGTTTGATATGATACGTCTTCAAAATTTTCGGTTTCGGTTTCGGTTTCGGCCGAAATCAGAAAAAAACCGAATATTCGGTTTCGGTTTCGGTTTCGGTTTCGGCTAAAAATCGTGTTTCGGTCGGACACTACATTAAACCTTAGGGTGATAATGATAATGATAAAGCAATTTCAGACTCAGCTATGTCTCGTGACTCATGAGCTTAAAAAGTTAGAGAGCCGCGGGCAAAACCAATAACCGCCTGCACTCCAGTGCACTTATTACCCTATCTGCACCAACTCGATGCTATCGCAGTAACCACACTACGACGGCGCGGCGAAATTATTCTCTGTTCATCCAAATATTATTTTTTCTCAAACATGCTATGAAATATTGACGTTATGTTCCTTAAAATACGCCACGAACTGTCACGTTGCAGGTGCGGCTAGACGAGAGGTCAATAATGGAATTTCATACAACATTGCTGACCAAGGCCAGCAAAGTGATCGTCTATTGTTTTATGTGACACAGCACCATGACGTTTAATAGGTCGACGTGGTCGACGTGGATGGATGGATGGACGGACGGATGGACGGACGGACGGACGGACGGACGGACGGATGGACGGACGGACGGACGGACGGACGGAGGGATGGATGGATGTTGATGGATGTTGATGGATGTTGATGGATGTTGATGGATGTTGGTTGATGGATGTTGATGGATGTTGGTTGATGGATGTTGATGGATGTTGGTTGATGGATGTTGATGGATGTTGATGGATGTTGGTTGATGGATGTTGATGGATGTTGGTTGATGGATGTTGGTTAATGGATGTTGATGGATGTTGATGGATGTTGATGGATGTTGATGGATGGTTGTTGATGGATGTTGATGGATGTTGATGAATGTTGGTTGATGGATGTTGATGTATGTTGATGGATGTTGATGGATGTTGATGGATGTTGATGGATGTTGATGGTTGTTGATGGATGTTGATGGATGGATGGATGGATGGATGTTGATGGATGTTCTTGTTCATGGATGTTGACGGATGTTGATGGATGTTGATGGATGTTGATGATGTTGTTGGTGATGGTGATGGTGATGGTGATGGTGATGATGATGGCGGTGATGATGGTGGTGATGATGATGATGCATGTTTGAGAAAAACTCTATACAAGCCTTGGCCACGAACAGGGATTGCCGGCCGAGAATTGTACTTCCGTAAGTGACCGCTAGAGGCGCTGTACAATTCTCCATACAAATAATTTACGCCGTCGCTAGCGAGTACGGTCACGTAAACTAGTGTAAACTCATGGTAGTGGTACTAGTAGGCGAATTTAACGTAACGACTGTCAAACGCAAGTATCGGCTCTGCTACGCAGTAACTATTGTATTGCCTTCCAAACATGCTATTCCGCTTCTAATCCTCCAACCCGGTGTTAACAGCTGAAGACATTATGCTGAAATATCAGTTTTTGAATCAGTGCTCAGAGCGACTACACTCGCTAACTAGTTATACCAGTACAGTGCTATCGCAGTAAGCTTGATTGAGCTTGCACGTATTGCCTCCCAAGCATATATCCGCGCTCGCTTCTAATCCCCTAAGCCCGGTGTTGCCAGCCGCTGATATTTCCTGACAAGTCAATTTTTAGACGTTAGTCAGACAGCCGCTTGGTAAACGTCTCGCGAGAACTTTGCATTTTCCTGGGATAAAAGGTAGCTTACGTTAATCTGGGATAGTGTAGCTTTCCAGAGATACTCGTAATTCCCTGTAATCCCTATGCATAAACAAACAAAGCATACCTCTTTATTGTATAAATAAACATAGCCTTTGTACTATTTTTGTTGTGTTGTTTTGTATTATTTTTGTGTTTTATGTACAATAAAGTGTTTACATACATACATACATACATACATACATAGGTACAAAATTTGGTTAAAAAATTTCTTTGCTTTGCTTTAGATTACTAAATCACTTGATAAATGAAACTTTTCGTTGCGATTTCACAGAAAAATCTGACGGTAAGCTCACGCTTTCACAGGCGTACATACTACACAGCATATACAACTTACACTGGCAATATAAAAAATATTTAGGTTTTCTTGGCACCAGGTTCGGTATCGTGGACCTTAGACCAAAGAAAGAAAGAAAGAAAGAAAGAAAACACATTTATTTACAACAACACAAGACACATAAATATTTTAACAAAAAGGACAATACAAAGGCTAAAAATAGAGTGTGTCATTGCGGTTGCAAATTGGACACTGGCTCAGCATAATGCTGAGGCGTTTATAACACTCCAGCGCTGATTTTCAGCCAGTACCGTCGGTAATACCCGGAACGCCACACAGATAGATAAAATGTACACTTATAAATATAAGCGATGAACTACATAAACTACATGCGTAAATGGATAATTTGTAGATCATAAAAACGAATAATTTTAACAAAATTACTTAATCATAAATTACTATACTATAATATAACTCACTTGCCAAGTATACAACTCTGCGCGGATTAAAACAAGAAGTGAAATAACCGAGACAAAGAAAAATCAAAGAAGTTTTGTGAAATAGTGCTGGAAAGGAAAGGAATTAAGTTTTCTGAAATGACAACAAATAGCCTTTAAGCTTTCGCCCAAAGGTGTACCTGCTAGTCACTCCTAGGATGGGAGGGGGGATGTCATTCCAGCACTTAGACGCCGCAAACCTGAAACTGCCTCGAAACGCCACCGTACGGTGCGGCGGAACAATAGCCTTAAATCTGCGCACACTTTTCGACCATGTGATTTTTTCAAAAAGGTACGAAGGCGTCTTGTGCCGCGCTACACCGAACAAAAGGGTTGCAAGATGCAAGTGCCTGCGATTGTGCATCTTAAGCAAATCAGCAGCGTTCAAGTACGGAGTGACATGGGACCGAGGAGGGATTCTGAAGCAAAAACGAGCACATGCGTTTTGAACTCGCTGGAGCAATCTCTTAGAACGACCAAGTATGCAACCATCATAGACGACATCACAATAATTTAATCTAGACAATACGAGTGATTCACACAGTCGGACACGCAAATCCACACTGAGGTAATCACGAATATTGTAAAGAATCCGAAGGCGATAGAAGCAGCTGCTAACTAACTGAGTTATATGGCTCTCGAAGCGTAGCTCGCCGTCCATAGTTAGCCCAAGATTTCTTGCTACATCTACCCTCTCTATTGGTTCGCCCATGACAGCAACATTCTCGGTAGCCAGATTTTTCAAAGTATTACGAATTTGATGCTTAGATCCAAATATAAGATACTTAGATTTTCTAGGATTAAGAGCCAGACAGCTCCTCCCCGACCAGGAAAAAACGCGATCGAGGTCCGCGTTTATGCTCTTCACGACGGTGACTGCATCTGAAGGCACACTGGATGCATACAGTTGCAAGTCGTCGGCGTAAAGATGGTATTTACAGTTCGCCATACAGGAAACGATATCAGCGCTGTAAATTATAAAAAGCAGCGGACCCAAAATCGAACCCTGCGGCACTCCTCTGTTAACAGGACTAAGAGAAGACCGCAAAACACCACCATGCATTCCGCGTAACTCAACTGTTTGCGCCCGGCCGGACAAGTAACTGTCAAACCACCTAATCGCCATAGCATCAAATCCGTAATATGACATCTTAGATAATAGCAAGGACAAATTGATGCAATCAAAAGCCCTGGAGAAATCCAAAAGAACCAAAATGGTACTTCTGCCAGCATCCCTTGCCTGTAAGATGTTGTCGACTACATCAAGTAACGCAGTTGCAGTTGATCGACCTTTGCGAAAACCCGACTGTAGTTCAGGCAGGATGCTATTTTCCTCCAGGTATTCCGACAGCTGATCACAAATTACCCTTTCCAGTATCTTCGATGTACAAGGAAGGATACTTACAGGACGGAGGTCGGATAGGTCAGCTGGATTTGGTTTCTTAGGTAATGGAGTCACTCGAGAGTTTTTCCAGTCTGTCGGGAAAGTTGCAGTCATAATACTTTTGTTAATAATGAATGTCAGAATGTCGGCAGTCCTTGAAAGTGTCAGATGAAGCATGTCAACGGATATAGAATCCAGTCCCTTTGCTGTCGATTTTATTCTAGTAATAATCTTGGTCACAGTCGTCGAAGTCGTTGTTGTAAGTTTAAAAGTCGAGTCTCCGTGCCTGTGAAATTCGAAAAAAGACAAGTCTGATACAGTTACTTCTGACTGCCCTGGAACGTTGAGAAAATGGCGATTTATCAGGTCAGGGTCATTCAAGTGGTTTGGTAAGTCGTTTTGCACTTGTGGCTCTGGAAGAACCGTCCGCTTCAAATTTTTCCAGAGAGTCTTACTGTCAGTTGTGTCACTGATATGTTGTTCGAAGAAGGCACGCTTCTCGTTATGGATTGCTGCAATGACGAGATGCTTCAAATCCAGATAGTACTGCTTATGTGAGTCTAACTTAGTTCGCTTAAATCTCGAGTGTGCTTCGTTTCGTAAGCTCATCATAAGCCTCACATTACTGGTAAGCCATGGTTTTGGTGCCTCCTTCACCACAACAGTCTTCTCCGGTGCATGTCTGTCAAAAAGTCCAAGTAAAAGGTCATTATAACGTCTCACCATTTCGTCAACGTCTTCGAGGCGTTCTATCTGGCTCCAGTCTATTTCGTCAAGGTCACGATTGAAATCAGTAAAGTTTATGTCTTTTAAGGGTCTATAAGTGATCATGGTTGGTATAATTTTCCGCTTTTTAATGTTTAACTCGGTCGTGATAAAAGCATGAGCACCGAGTTCAGGAACATGCCTCACATCCACACTCTCAACACGAGCGTCAGTACATACCAGGTCTATGGTCGTTTCACTATGGCTAGTAAAGTGAGTCGGTTCATTTACGTGCTGTGTCAGATCAACTGTAGTCAGAAACTGCATCAACTGCTTAAATTTACTGTCATTTTGGTCGGAATAATTTATGTTAAAGTCACCAAGTAAAATCAATCGGTCATAGTTAGTAAACGATGTAATTGAGTCAGTGATAGCATCAAAAAATGTGTCAACATTTAGCCACGGAGGTCGATACGCTGTGCCTACTATTAATTTTTTACAATTAATTGTAAGCCTAAGCCACATTTGCTCGACGACCGCGGCAGGAGGGTGCGGCAGCGTACGCGCGTTCAAGCCTCGGCGCAAATAAAACCCCACTCCGCCTCCTCTAGCGCGGACGTCAGCCGGCCGTGGCACGTGTCTCAGTCGGTATCCTGGCACAGTGGGCGCACGCCCTTCCTGTCCGGCGCGAAGCAAAGTCTCATTGATGCATATCAAGTCTGCGTCAGTATCAGTTATAGTCAAAATCAACTCGTCGTGCCCCGTACTGAGGGATCCAGCATTAAACAAACCAACTTTAAAGTTTTTAGAATGATGCATAACAATAATAAGAATATACGGAACAAAAATAACAAACGGGTAGCTGTATACATGCAAGTAAAGTGCGGCCTGAAACATATATAATAAATAAAATAAAATAAAAGTGCATACAATTACATAAAATATTAATTAATAATACTATAACGTTCCAGAATGATTTATCAAAAAGTGCACGGTTAAGTGTAAAATCCACACCAGCAATGACACCAAAGAAATAAAAAATTACAGACAGTGAAGCAACGACAAGAAAATTAATAGACAAAACCGACAATAACAAATAACTGAATTTTCTTTTTTTTAAAATACCACATATACACAAAACAATATGAAAACAGCTAAGAATTATTTCGACCGCCACACTCGGACCTAAAAATATCTAGGTCGACCGAGCGACGGATGCGATGGCACGGTTGACCGTCCCTCTGGCGAGCAAAGATTTTGCCATCGCGGGACCACACGTACCGCCAGGCGGCGGCGCGCGCCGCCTCCCGAGCCCGCTGAAACAGCTGCCGATTGGCGGCCGTGAGGCGCTCGTTCACGTAGAAGGGCTGCGGAGGCGCCGCCAAGCCCAGGTCCGCGGTGGTGGCGCCGCGGCGCACGCGCGCGGCCCGCAGCACGTCGTCGCGCAGGGCGCGGCGCGCCAAGCGCAGCACCAGCAGCCGCGGGCGGCCCGCGCCGCTCGCTCTGCCCGCGCGGTGAACCGTCACCACGTCCCGCTCGTCGAGTTGCACGCCGAGCTTGGCACAAATCCGCACCGCCAGACCGGCCGGACTCTCCCCCGGCTCCAGCCTCCAGGCTCCAGCCTCCAGCCTCCCAGAGTAACTCACGGAAGATGTAATTTATTTTCTTTTAATTTCAGTTCTCGGTCCTACTACAGTCCAACCAAACCCACGCATACTAAAACGAGGCTTGTGCCCGGAACGCGGATAGCCGGAGATTATGAACATTTAATCCTTTTCTTATACATTCTGACTTTATAATAAGAGTTTTTCCATTTTTCATCTGTTAACCCTATTTCTATCCCCTATAATGGGTCACTGCATTTCAATTTGAAGCAGCCTCCTTCATACACAATGAACGTTTGCGGCAACGAGATTGGCTGATTAAACGATTTTGAACTCTGATAACTAGATACTAAAGCTAGGGGTAAATTAATGAAACGCAAAACGATGCTGGTTGGTAAGCTAACTGACTTTGCAAGCCTGAATGGCGCGACTTCGACGATTATGTTTAAGAGTCAATTGTAAGGATTTGAATGATATCTGATTGATTGATGCTCTCATTTTATTTAATTGGAAGGCGGCTATTTATGAAGAGACTTTTATTGCTAGGTATTCAAGTAATTTAGATGGGTTGTCAAAGATTATTTTCAAGTAGGATGCGTAACACCCAACTCAGTTTCCGCTTTAGAGGGTTTTGGGAAGCATGTGTCAAAATTATCAAATGTGAAACCGCATGTTAAAATATTTTGATTTCAATGTGTACCTATCTCTTAAATATTATGGACTAAGTTGCCTAAAAAAATTTTTTTTTTTTAATTTTGCCCGTGTTATTGTCTGCGTGCCGTGTTAAGTTAACACTTTCGCAGGGTAAAAAAAGTAGCTTATGTTAATCTGTGATAGTGTAACTTTCTATTAGCGAAACAATTTCTTAGAATCAATGTAGTAGTTCCTTACATCCTAACAAAGAAACAATCACAAAATGTTCACATATTTACATATATCTGCTTGGAAATCATCCTGTCCAACAAAAAACAATGTTGCCACGAGTCGTTTTGCTCTCTAGTTAGTCCGAGACCTACTGATCGACAAACGAAAAACGTCGCGTCATGCTATTCCTAGCTGCTAGCATGATAGGCCTCGCCCTGGCGCAGTGCCAGCCGGTACACTTTCACTCGTATCGATTGTTTCCATTGGGTCTGTGGGGCGAACGTGCGGGAGTGACAAAATGAGATAAGACTGGTTATAACTCGATAGGATAGGACAAACTAAAATCTGGAAACTCTTTTAGATCTAGACCACAGAAATAATAATGGAATAGTCACGCAAACCAAAAGAGTTTATCAACAACAATTGACGACACACAAATAATGTGGCATTAAAACAATTTTATTTTGCGGCTCTCAGACTATTGTACTGTACTATTTGCTAGGTAAGAAATAGCTGACGAGCCGCAATATAATGATGTTGCGGTTTTCAATTCTAAATTAAATGAAGTATAGAAAAAAACTTAGACCCATTATTAATCTATACTAATATTATAAATACGAAAGTGTGTCTGTCCGTTACGTCTTCACGCTTAATCCCCTGAACCGATTTCGATGAAATTTGGCATGGAGATAGTTTGAAACCCAGGAAAGGACATAGGATAGTTCTTATTCCGGAAAATGCATAATTCTCGCGGGATAACGAAAAAGTCGAAAAACGAATTCTCGAAAGGAGTCGTGAGCAACAGCTACGTTTTTACAAAGCACTAGGTAGCAGACAGTAATGTTGGATGCAACAAAGGGCCTTTAGATGCTCCACATGGCCATAATATTGTCTGCAGTGTTGAAGGTCGCCATTCCAGTGCTAGCTAGAATTCAAATGACCAAATTTACATTCTGCTTCAGCTTTTACACTTCTTTTTCTTAACTTGAGACATTGTTAAGTTTACAAAGAGCTGTTTAGCATTATATCTTAATACTAGTCTACCTAACCACGAGGTTTGATTGCCCTAAATTTTCATTAGAATTTTCATGTCTCTAGACTTGATGGCTGACATTTTCAAATTTTTCATACACAACTCCCGATCACTTCGAAATATCGGGACAAATTTAAATTAAATACGGTAAGCCGTTTTAACGAGAAAGACTATCAAATACAGACACACTCTTTCGCATTTATAGTTGACCGAGCGAAGGGGAAGCGCGAGCGAAGCGTCTCCATGTCAGCCTGGGCAAAAAATACTTATTCATATTACTTAGTATGTCTATTAGACTCAACCGTCCTGCTGTTCGTTCTCCTCCGCATTCTCATTTCTCAACAGTTTCCCGTGGAATTTTGTGAGTAGATTCGATAATCATATTTTTTTTTTAAAATATTTAAAAAAAAAATCGTTTATTTGAAAAACATAATGTCTGACAATAATTACCAGGGGTCCCCGCACTAGGCTTCGCCTGTATCGCGGAGAACCAGATAACATTTTATAGCAGAATCTAGTTAACACCATAATAAATAACAGACTTCTGTATTTAACATAAGAGAGAAAAAAAAAACAAAGTTTACTCTACTTAAAACTAAATAAGTGGTTGAACAACATAGGTAATGTGCTTATACAGTTATTTAAGACATCTTATCCAATATTGCTTCTGATTCATCATTCAAATGGCGGAGCTATTTCGAAAAAATCGCGATGTCTACATCTAAGGGAGCCACTTAAAAGTATCATCATCATCCCAGCCTATATACGTCCCACTACAGGGCACAGGCCTCGTCTCAGAATGAGAGGGCTTGGGCCGTAGTTCCCACGCGGGCCCAGTGCGGATTGGGAATTTCACACACACCATTGAATTTCTTCTCAGGTAGGTATACAGGTTTCCTCACGATGTTTTCCTTCACCGTAAAGCTCATGGTAAATTACACATGTAATTTCGCACATAAATTCCGAAAAACAGGGAGGTACGAGCCCAGACTTGAACCCACGACCCTCTGCTAGAGAGACAATAGGCCAAACCAATAGGCCACCACGGCTTTTTAGTTTTTTACATATTCGTATGGTGTTTCGAAATTTTGTAACCAACATTTGTCTAGTGGTGGTGGTACGGTCTACTCCAGCACCGGTTATTAGCGTTGTAGATTAGTTCCACAAATGCAGTGTGAAAGCTGCCAACGAACCAGGGGAGTACTCCCGCAGATTTATCGGCCGCCGGTGGAATCAAACCGATATTGGAACCGCATTACCATGAATACCCTATTACCTTGGCTGAGGAAGTATAATGAGGTTTTTATGAATATTTTAAGCTTCAGCTTTCGGTGGGAGTGTTACGTGTGGTCGGTCTTCGTTTTTAATTATCCACAAGCTGTAGTCAGTAAATTATCCTTAAATAATACTTTTAGGTATTAATTTTTCAGATTATAATAAAATAAAACACTTCATTGCCGACTCTACGTTAAACTGGATTTTTTGCCTAGGCTTTTAAATAGGCAATTTCTAGCCTAGTATTTGCTTAAAAGAACAATTTTTAAAAAAGTTGTTATATTGCTGACGAGTTTAGCGCTTCGGCAGCTTTTTATTAAAGTATAGATTGACCGAATATGTCTCGATAAAAACAAGTAGACTAGATGAAGAAACTAGATGCACACACAGAGCTACTATTACGAAAGGATATTAAATATCGTGCCTCCAGTTGTTTAGAAACAATATCGCTCAGTGTGGACACGGATACCACGTGCAAAATAGACGAGACACTCAGCCGTCACTTCGTGTATTCCAGATATACCTAGTATGGCTTAGTTTCATTAAAGCAGTTTCTGCTCCGAGCACAGCCTCTGTTTTAATCAGATGTTGACGCTACTTGATATCCCTTATGGCTAAACTTTGCACCCTACTTCCTATCCATACTAATATTATAAATGTGAAAGTGTGTTTGTTTGTTTGTCCTTGTTTCACGTCGAAACTGAGCGACGAATTGCCGTGATTTTTTGTATGGACATAGTTGTAGGGCTGAAGAGTGACATAAGAGTAAGAGAGAGTAAGTTTGACCGCTATGTAACTCTTAAGCGGGTGAACTGATTTGGATGCGGTTTTTTTATTTGAAAGCAGGTTTCTTGGCGATGGTTCTTAGACATGTTTCATCAAAATTGGTCCAGCCGTTTCAAAGTTAGCAGGTCTTTGTATGCTGCGGAAGGGATCTTACACTTAATTGCGTTGGGGGTTATTAAAATTTTTAATTTTCACGGCAAAATATGTCATTACCACGGGAAAACACGTTTCAATTTACTTCAGCGGGGGCGAAGCCGTAGGCAGCAGCTAGTTAATACCATAAATGCGAAGGTATGTGAGAAAGTGCGTTGACTTTAAATAAACACAGATAAATACATACTTAAATAACATTAAACATCCAAGACTCGATCACAAACATCGAACCCGGGACCTCAAGCTTTGTGGTCAGGTCCTCTAACCACTAGGCCATTCGGTCGTCAATACAATTTTAAGGGATTGTTTCACCACCCATTAATTTTAACTGACGGATAAATGTGATGCCGTCTCCGTCTATTCGAACAAAACAAACAGTGACGCCATCACATTTATCCGTCAAATAAATTTGATCAATGGATGGTGAACAGATGGTAAATCTACCGTTTTAGTTTTACATGTAGTAAGTACCTTTCAGAAATTCGGGATCATTTTTAAAGCGCTACCTACTCAAACATCTAAACAAAACAGCAACACAAGCCTGAAGCTCTTAGGCTTAAAGGCTTTCATGTAATTCAGAACCCTGAATACCTTACTCAATTAAGTATTCAGCAAGAATAAGAGAAAATACAGTATTCACGCTGGAATTAACTCAGCTCTGGCCTGTCTCGTTTGTAGGAACCAGCCTAGCGAGACAGACAATTAAATAATCTAAATACACCTGCTGGCAGCTAATTTATTAATAAATCCGGGATTAAATTTTCATTTCGTAAAAGTAGCAATGTGCTCTCTGAAAATAATGCCACTAATAAAGAAAAATTAATCAGAACTGCGGGCAGGAAACATCGCTCGTAGAAACGTTCTCGAGTAGCGTTCACGAACCGGAAGACGCAGTGTAGGTAAGCATCTAACAAGACGTAGCGACGCGCTGGTTAAGGTTGCGGGAATGGGTTGGATGCGTATACTTACTGGGAAAAATTTATTGGTGTCTGGAAAAGTACAAAAAATCGTGTAAAATGTTTCTCGTTTTTTAGGGTTCCGTACCTAAAGGGTCAAAATGGGAACCTAGTACTGAGGCTCCGCTGTCCGTCTGTCACCAGGCTGTATCTCATGAACCGTGATAGCTAGACAGTTTAAATTTTCACAGATGATGTATTTCAGTTGCCGCTATAACAACGAATACTAAAAAACAGAATAAAATAAATATTTAAGGGGGCTCCCATACAACAAACGTGATTTTTTTTGCTCATTTTTGCTCGATATTGATAGCGGCAACAGGTAAACGCTTGAAATATCCACAGAATATTTAGTTATATGTTCACTTCAAAAATAAATTATTAAATTAAAATTTAAGGGGGGCACCCATAAAACAAACGTGTTTTTTTGCCGTTTTTATAGATAATGGTACGGCACCCTTCCTGCGCGAGTCCGACTCGCACTTGACCGGTTTTTAACGTTAGTCTGTCACACTGTCATGTCTTATTCACAAAATAAGATGATGAACGAACAGCGTTCCTCATAAATTAGATCAAATCCTGATCTCGATTCGTGTTTAATATCGATAAATCTCACTCCATCTCATATTCCATAACAAACTTATGTTTAAGAGGGTTTATACCTGCTGAGCTGGCAACGTTGCATTTTTGTTAGTTTTTCTCGATTATTCCATAAAAATTGAATGAAAATCAAAAATGTTTTGTATACAAATTGTTCTAATAAAATGAAATGAAATGAAATGATTTATTCATGCATGTGGAGATTGGGTTACAGATGCAGTCAAACTTGCAACTATAAGTTTGCAATATATAAGTTAATGTGTCCACTGCAATAATAATTCGTGATAAGACTTTTATTTTCTTTAAAAACCGTTAGGTAATAATTTGTTCGTTTTTAAAGAAAATAAAAGTCTATCACGAATTATTATTGCAGTGGACACATTAACTTATATATTAGAACAATTTGTATACAAAACATTTTTGATTTTCATTCAATTTTTATGGAATAATCGAGAAAAACTAACAAAAATGCAACGTTGCCAGCTCAGCAGGTATAAACCCTCATAAGGATAAATCGGAGGAGCATTGCTTTATTTTATTTATTATACTACCAATATTATATATAACTGAAAGCGTCAAAAGTTCCTTGGATGTTTGTTACTCAATCACGCAATAAAGTAATATTTAAATATGCGGCTGATCAGGCCCAACTCCTCAAGCGCCGCAAGTACTCATCTTTATTAAAGGATTACGAGTTTGCAGCGCTTGCTGTTGAGACCTTAGGGCCTTGGTCAGCCGACATGAAGTCATTTATGAAGGCCCTTTCTTCCCGGTTGGTCGACACCTCTGGGGACCCAAGAGCTGGCGCATATTTATCCCAACGGATCGCACTTGCGGTCCAAAGGGGTAATTCGGCCAGCATCATGGGAACCCTGCCACAGTCAGATCTTTTGGACGGGGTATTCTTTTTATAATTTTTATTTTTATAGTGACATGTACATATTTATTTAATTTTACTTAGGTAGGTTCTAAGTTAGATATTTAGTTTATAATTAAGTTTTATTCATTGTTATTTTTTCTTCATATTTGTATTCTTAGTTTCAATAAATGTTTTGTATATAGTAAATATATAGAATTAAAACATAATTGCTTATTAAGATTTTTTTTTTCACTATAAGAATAGTGAATTCAAATTTATTAAAATTTTTTTTTTTAATAAAAAAAAAAAATATATTTAAATGAAACTTTTCGTACATATGAGATATGAATTGAGACATATTAGGATACTTATTATTTGTGGGAATAATATTTTAACTTTAAAAAAACAAGACTAGAGGGCGCTGTCAATTTCAATATGGCACGTTAATTTCGTCTGCAATCAATAGATGGCGTCCAAGCGAACGTTGCGATTTAACCCTTAAATCGATATCGGCATTATATTTGCAAATGTGTTTATTACAGCGCGTGGCTAAAAATGGTATGATGGCCTACCTAGAGTTTTGGCCCATATACTAAGCTTAGACGTTCTTACTTAGACATATAACACACAAATGCCGAGATGAAAGCATGTACTATGCATGAAGGTATTTAAAGAAAAATAAATATAATTATGCCCTAAAAAAAAATTAGAACAATGGTTTATCAAAAGGAAGAAATACAATGATAGTATTATTGTTATAACCCTTCCTCGTTCCAGCTATCTCAGAAGATGGATTGTTTTTTTATGCTCCGGTTGACTTGTATCGGCCTTGCTCCACGCGGGAACAATGTTTTTAAAAATGAAGATGAAAAAACGTGTTTTACCCTATACTGTACGAGACCGATTTCTAAATTATTCATTTTTACGTTATTGTTGGGATCCCTTCGGCTCTAGCGTAGCGTTGTTTCTAAGATTTGCAGAGAGCATTAATCGTAATGAACTAAAACAATTACTTTGCTCACCCGCGACCTTACAATAGTTACGTTTATGCAAGAAATGTGCGTTCATGCAGTTCCTCCACCTCCACACTGTACGAACACACACAAATCACATAAACCCAACCATCACCACCACCAAGCTACACTGACGCGTTTCGAACTCAACCAGAGCTCATCTTCAGAGTTACCACAACCGTATGCTATGCTACCAAATGTTAAACTCTGAAGATGAGCTCTGGTTGAGTTCGAAACGCGTCAGTGTAGCTTGGTGGTGGTGATGGTTGGGTTTATGTGATTTGTGTGTGTTCGTACAGTGTGGAGGTGGAGGAACTGCATGAACGCACATTTCTTGCATAAACGTAACTATTGTAAGGTCGCGGGTGAGCAAAGTAATTGTTTTAGTTCATTAATATGGACCTCCGCAAAGTAACGCCTGATTCAATAAAGCATTAATCGTGTTTGCGCATACGCAAGGAAGTCTGAATCGATTCAGGGTTAGGAATTTTGTTGAAAAAAAAGGGGCTAAATTTAGGAACGGCCCAACACGGTTTGCGACCGGTAATTCAATCGTTTGCGAGAGGATAGGGATGAACTGCTATTCAGGAACGCCAAAAATCACTGGTTTGCGGGAGGTTTGAGCTGAGATTGGGATGAGCGTTATTTATTTATTCATTTATTTATTTACAAAGCGAATTAATTGGAAAATAAGGCTCATCCCAAGCTCAGCCCATTCTTATCCTCTCGCAAACGATTGAATTACCGCTCGCAAACCGTGTTGGGCCGTTCCTGAATTTAGCCCCTGTTGTAGGTTTCATTGAACATGGAACCTTATTTTAATTCTTGCCGACTCTATCTGTTACTGTGTTTACACAGATTTGTAATGACATTGATTTATTCTCATTCTCTCTGATTTTTTTGTCATGAGATAGGCAAACGAGCAAGCGGATCATCTGATGGAAAATGATCACCACCGCTCATAAACAGGTATCAACAACTCAAAGAGAGTCACTGATCTGTTGCCGGCCTTTAAAGGAAGTATAAAACCTTTTCTTGAAAGCCCCGATGTAATATAATAGACTCTGCTTATATATTTCTGGTAAAAATAAGTGTTCAAAAAACTTAAAGTAAAAACTACTATGACATGACACCAGAAAACTATAATTCTAAGACTCTAGTAACAAAACACTTTATTTCAAACCTGGAAATCATTTCATTATTAATGAACTTCCAAATTAGATTTGGTTTGGTTTGGTTTGGTCTCTCTCTCAAGCAGAAGAGCAGAGGATCGTGGGTTCGAGTCCGGGCTCGCACCACTGAGTTTTTCTGAATTTATGTGCGAAATTACACTTATAATTTACCATGGGCTTTACGGTGAAGGAAAACATCGTGAGCTAACCTATGCACACCTGAGAAGAAGTTCAATGGTGTATGTGAAGTTCCCAATCCGCACTGGGCCCGCGTGGGAACTACGGCCCAAGCGCTCTCATTCTGAGAGGCCTGTGCCCTCATCATCATCATCATCAGCCTATGTTCGTCCACTGCTGGACATAGGCCTCTCCCATGGCACGCCACTGAGCACGATCCTCGGCCACTCTCATCCAGCTCTTGCCAGCCGCCCTGCGAAGATCATCGCTCCACCGTGTTTGAGGGCCTGTGCCCTACAGTGGCTGGATTGATGATGATGATGATGACGTTTTTCTTCAAATTTGACATTCTGTATAAATTATGTTTCGCTTAGAGTACGTAGCACGTGAGACGTGAGGTGATCGCTCTTACTACACCGACATAAATAAAGTATATCCACATGAATTCTGAAGGGCGCTCCGCAAACAAATGAATTCAGCGTTTTCGCATGCAGATAAGTTTTCATTTCTGTTCGGTGAGACCCAAAACGACGTATCTGCCATGAAAGTTTGAGAAGAAATTTACGTTTCTATTGTAAAATGGTTATGTTGCAGTTTTTAGCAATAATTACCTGTCAGCCAGAAAAGAGTATGTAGATGAATTTTATTCAAAAACATTTACTCAATATTTTAGTGGTTATTTGCTTTTCAATATATGGCTTATTGTCTGGGGTAGATGGGTGAGGCTCCGACGCGTTTCAACCGCCTTATTTCTTGCGTCAAAATCTAAGGATGATGTCCACGCAGCAAAAACGATTGCAATTTTGCGACTAGGTACGGTCGGTCAAGTGCCAAAAAAAAAAGTATCGATTTAATCCTCCCATCGTCATATACCTATACCTTAATTCGACGACATAAGGGCTATGGGACATATCTATGAGCAAGTTGTGTGCACCCATATTTTTACACTTGACTGTACACCACGCGTGATCATTGGGCTTTTTAGCTGACAGACATATTATTAATCGATTTAATTTTACACTAGCCTTCCGTCTGCAGCTTCGCCCGCGATAATAGTACATTACTGCAGCGGCCGCGAAATAGGGGAGTGCCGGCCGAGTAGTTATAGATGGCCGAGTGTTAACGAGGCCATCTAGAGATACGAGGCCGGCAATTCCTGTTCGTGGCCAAGGCTTGTATAGAGTTTTTCTCAAACATGCATCATCATCATCACCACCATCATCACCGCCATCATCATCACCATCACCATCACCATCACCATCACCATCACCATCACCAACAACATCATCAACATCCATCAACATCCATCAACATCCATCAACATCCGTCAACATCCATGAACAAGAACATCCATCAACATCCATCCATCCATCCATCCATCAACATCCATTTACAACCATCAACATCCATCAACATCCATCAACATCCAACAACATCCATCAACATCCATCAACATACATCAACATCCATCAACCAACATCCATCAACATCCATCAACATCCATCAACATCCATCAACAACCATCAACCAACATCCATCAACATCCATCAACATCCATCAACATCCATCAACATCCATTAACCAACATCCATCAACATCCATCAACCAACATCCATCAACATCCATCAACATCCATCAACCAACATCCATCAACATCCATCAACATCCATCAACATCCATCAACATCCATTAACCAACATCCATCAACCAACATCCATCAACATCCATCAACCAACATCCATCAACATCCATCAACATCCATCAACCAACATCCATCAACATCCATCAACCAACATCCATCAACATCCATCAACATCCATCAACATCCATCAACATCCATCAACATCCATCAACATCCATCCATCCATCCATCCATCAACATCTATCCATCCCTCCGTCCGTCCGTCCGTCCGTCCATCCGTCCGTCCATCCATCCATCCATCCACGTCGACCACGTCGACCTATTAAACGTCATGGTGCAGTGTCACATAAAACAATAGACGATCACTTTGCTGGCCTTGGCCAGCAATGTTGTATGAAATTCCATTATTGACCTCTCGTCTAGCCGCACCTGCAACGTGACAGTTAATTTTCCCGTAGTTAATTTACCCGTAGGTTAATGTATTTTCCCGCGGTAAAAAGTAGCCTATCCTATGTCACTCAGTGATACTGATAATGTAGCTTTCTAACGGCAAAAGAATTTTTGAAATCGGCCCAGTAGTTTTTAAGTTTATTCG
The DNA here is from genome assembly GCA_947859365.1 of Archips crataeganus. Taxonomy (NCBI): domain Eukaryota; kingdom Metazoa; phylum Arthropoda; class Insecta; order Lepidoptera; family Tortricidae; genus Archips; species Archips crataeganus. Next base: position 1,376,150 of record OX402058.1, read on the forward strand.
TTGCATACAAAAATACAAATCTTTCCTCTTTATAATATACTAGCTTTTGCCCGCGGCTTCGCTCGCGTGTACTATGAGTATTCCAAAGAACCAAGATATCAAGCAAGCAAGCATACAGGCAAGCAAGCAAGCAGGTCCTCAATTGACCGAGAAATCGGTGAACATACCTACATAAAAAAAAAGTGGAATGCATAATCTCCTCCTTTTTTAGAAGTCGGTTAAAGTGCCCTTTGCGGCCTACTTACAGTATAAACTTATGAATTTTTAAATTTTATTTTTCTACAACCAGTAAAACGCAAAATCCCGTTTTTTACCGTTCCCGTAAGAATTTCGGGAAATGTTTTCTTAATGCTCCCCTACACCCAAGGAACCCACTTGCCAAATTTCAGCTTTCTATGACCAGTAAAACGAAAAATCCTGTTTTTCCCGTTCCCGTAGGAATTTTGGAAAGTCCTCTCTCAATCCAGCTCAACACTCCCCAAACAACCTACATGCCGAATTTCAGCTTTCTAGGACCAGTAAAACGAAAAATCCCGTTTTTTCCTTATCCCATGGGAATTTATAATTACCTACATCTATGCCAAATTTGAAGAGTCTAGTTATTATAGTTCATAGGATCCCGTTGAACTAAATATATAAATCCCGTTTTTTCCTTATCCCGTGGGAATTTTGAAAAATCCTGAAATTAATGTTTTAAATAATGTAATACCTACTTGTGTATCAAATTTGAAGAGTCTAGTTATTATAGTTACTGAGATAGGGTCACTCGGAATCGAATATATAAATCCCGTTTTTTCCCTTTCCCGGTGGGAATTCCCAAAAATCCTTCCTTAGTGGATGCCTACATTGTATAAGGTATCTACGTGCAAAATTTCAAGTCTCTAGGTCCAGTGGTTTGGGCTGTGCGTTGATATATCAACAGTCATTTAGTTTATTTAGATATTTCAACCCCATCGCACCCCATCTAGGGAGATGGTATTTTACGTCTGCCACGTCGGATTTTAAAACCGCTGTTGTATTCATAACCAGCGACCCGATAAACCATAGAAACAACACCCATGTTGATTTTCAGACTTTGTTACCCCTTTACCCCCTTTTAGGGGTTAAATTCTCAAAAAACCTGAAACACGTATTTACTCATTTATCATTAGGAGTACTTCTGTGAAGTTTCGAATAAAATAGTCGAACTAATCTTGTTTCCCCATACAAACTTTGGACCCGCGTTCACCCCCTTAGGGAGTGAATTTTGAAAAATCCTTTCTTAGTGCACCCCTAGACCTTATAAGGAACCTACATGCCAAATTTTGAATCTCTAGGCCCAGTGGTTTGGGCTGTGCGTTGATATGTCAGTCAGTCAGTCAGTCAGTCAGTCAGTTTCTTCTTTTATATATATAGAAGATGTAGATTCAGAATCTTGGTTTACTATTAAATTATAATATAACGTTCTTAAATTATACCTGCTACAATATTATGTACACACAAGGAACAGAAACTGTCTGTACAGAAAAGGATTCCAAAGAATCCTTATTCAGTTTTTGAATTATAAAACTGGATTTAAAATTATGTTAGAGACTGATTAATGAGACAAGATTGAATTATATTTCAAATCATGGAGTGTGGACAAACTTTCTAAGTACATTACCTGAGCTCGTATTTTGTCTGATTGGAGTCACACATGCCCTGGCTTCGTACGGACTGTCAAACACGCTAAAATTACATTAGGTAGGTAGTCGTTAGTTTTTTCAAATTTTCCAATTTTTTTCTATAAGAACTTCTACTTTCTACTATACTTCGTTTTTTTAGCATTAGAAAGAAGATAAGCGATCTTGACGTGTCTTTTTATTGAAAAAAACTTTTGAAAAATAAGTCACGGCTAATATGTTACAATTTGAAATACGTAATAATACGTAAGTATTAATTTTAATTTTATGATTGTTAATTTTTATTCTTTTGACTTTGTATTATTTTTTTTTTTGAATATGAGTTTGTAAAATTACTTGAAATAAATTATTTGAATTTGAATTTGAATTTGAAAGGAAATATTATGGTAATTTACACTCTTTTGGTTTCATAAGTAATAGTTACTATTTTTTAAAAGTGTTTTTTAATAAAAATACTCTTCAAGATTGTTTACTTTATTTCTAATGCTAAAAAAAACGAAGTGTAAGTATTAAAAAATAAAAATAAAAGATGAAGGAAATCGGGAAAGTCATTCTCGAGTTAAGGCAAATATGGATTAATTAATGTGTAATTTCGCTTTTTTAACCCCCGACACAAAAAGAGGGGTGTTATAAGTTTGACCGCTATGTGTGTGTGTGTCTGTCTGTCTGTGGCATCATAGCTCTTAAACGGGTAAACCGATATGGATGCGGTTTTTTTTTAATAGAAAGCAGGTTTCTTGGCGATAGTTCTTAGATATGTTTCATCAAAATCGGTTCAGCCGTTTCAAAGTTATAAGCTCTTTTGTTAGCTGCGGAAGGGATCTTAGACGCATAGTTTGCATTGACTTAACATTTAAACATACGAGTGACATAATTGCGAAGGGGGTTTTTAAAATTTTCAATTTATAGTTATTACTCTAAAGCTCGACGATGGAGAGGGCATTGCTTGGAGTTTCTCTGCGGGATCGCATTAGAAATGATGAAATCCGTACAAGAACTCAAGTCATGGGCATAGCTCGAAGAATCGCCAGACTTAAGTGGCAGTGGGCAGGCCACATCGCTCGTAGAATTGACGGCTGATGGGGCCGAAAGGTGTAGGTAGGCCTCCAACAAGATGGAGCGACGACCTGGTAAGGTGGCGGGAACGCGTTGGATGCGGATGGCGCAGGGCCGATCTGTTTGGCGAGCCTTGGGGGAGGCCTATGTTCAGCAGTGGACGTCTTTCGGCTGGAATGATGATAATAATGATGCAGACTTAAAAGCTCTAAGAATCCCGCTTTGACCGAGAAAATCTGGCAACACTGATTCCGTTCCTCATCCATCGCCTCTTGATAAGTAAGTCCGTTTGATACGAGTACGCCGGTCCGACTGCGATTGCATACGTTTAAATAAATAAGCTGCTAGGAAAGAAAAACAAAAGCATAAAGGAATAACAAAACATAAAACGAAGATAAATAAAGCGCTTCAGCTGTCGAGGTTTATATGACGAATTTTTTGTTTTAAAATACAAGTAAAAAAAACTGAATATGAGTTATATAGTCCAGACAGTGACGATCTAGAGTCATGTGGGGTAACTGTACGCAGTGGGTAATTGTACGCAATCCCATTCATTTCGGACTGAAATGTATGGGTTTTCGTACACTTACCCACCGCGTACAGTTACCCCACATGACTCTATAAATTCAACGTCTCCTTATAAGTGACTAGCTTTAACCGGCGGTTTCGCCTGTATTAGAAAGCCATTGAAAAGATTACGGTTAGCATTAAATCTGGCATTTCAATAGAAAACCACAAAGTCAAAGATTTTGTAGTAAAATTCACTGTCACTGTCGGCACGCACACATTCTTAAGAGGGTTTATACCTGCTGAGCTGGCAACGTTGCATTTTTAAAATAAATAAATAAATAAATAAATACTAGGGGACAATCTTACACAAATCGACCTAGTTCCAAACTAAGCAAAGCTTGTACTATGGGTACTAGACGACGATAAACATATTTATATAGATAAATAAATACTTAAATACATAGAAAACATCCATAACTCAGGAACAAATATTCGTGCTCATCACACAAATAAATGCCCTTACCGGGATTCGAACCCAGGACCTCTTGCTTCGTAGGCAGGGTCACTACCAACTAGGCTAAGGCGGTCGTTAGCCTAGGTCGTTTTGATAGTATTTCTCGATTATTCCATAAAAATTGAATGAAAATTAAAAATGTTTTGTATACAAATTGTTCTAATGTACAAGCTAATGTGTCTACTGCAATAATAATTCGTGATAAGACTTTTATTTTCTTGAAAAACCGTTGGGTAATAATTTGTTCGTTTTTAAAGAAAATAAAAGTCTATCACGAATTATTATTGCAGTGGACACATTAAGTTATATATTAGAACAATTTGTATACAAAACATTTTTGAATTTCATTCAATTTACAATACAATACAATACAATACAATGACTCTTTATTGTACACCAGGAATAGTAAGCAATACAGAAAACAGGTACACAGAGAGTAAGTTACAAGGTAAGCAATAGGCGGCCTTATCGCTTAAGAGCGATCTCTTCCAGGCAACCCTTTACCAGAAAGAAGGAAGGACTAGTTTACAGCAGGTGGTGCATCAACAGTGGATCAGAAAATTAAAACGCAATTTAGATGGAATAATCGAGAAAAACTAACAAAAATGCAACGTTGCCAGCTCAGCAGGTATAAACCCTCTTAAGGAGACGGAGAAGGCTATAATCGCGGTAGGTACTCAAGATCTTGTACGGGATGCAGTATCCGTTACGAAGTAACTATTAAGTAATCTGTGATTGTAAGCTTCTTCTCTAACGCTTGCTATTGGATTCACTATTTCCTTCTATCAAACGGTATAAGATGATGACAGAAAGAAATGGTGAATGCCTCGCAAGCGCCCGCGCGTTTGACAATATGGCCTCTGTACGCTTAGTATAAGTTTTACTTCACCAAAATACTTCTCGATCACGTTTACGTAACAAAATCAATTACTAGGGAAACATGGACAGCGCCTCCGCGGCCGCGCGTCCATGTTTCCATAGAATGGAAATTTTTACGTAAACGCGATCGAGAAGTATTTTGTTGAAGTAAAACTTATACTAAGCGTACTGGTGATAGTTCGTAAGCCTTGCTCATCGAGACCATTTTGACGGATCACTCATCACAGAATGTTCACAAGGCCCTATCAACTGTCCACGTGTATGATAGTATTCCCCGAGGCGACCCGCAGAGTAATCGCCACCAGTATTCAGGGACACGCGTCCAACGGCCGTTGGTCGGTCATTCATTTACATTTTAATTGCTGTGTAAATTTAAAAAGGTCGTATTTATTAGAATGAGCGCTTCGGTTCCGCGAAAGTGCCGTCAACTAATTTACGTTAACATTCACGTTATTTGATAACCATTCGAGAACTACATACCTATACTATTTCACGGGATGATATCTACTCAGGGTCTCAAACAAACTACATACCAAATTTCATCTAAATCGGTTCAGCGGTTTAAGCGTGAAGAGGTGACAGAAAGACAGATAGAGTTACTTTCGTATTTATAATATTAGCAAGGATGCCAAGCTTTTTCTTTTATGGTGACTCAGGAATCAAATTGGTTGACTGTACTCCGACGCAAAAGCTGTTCTTATTCAAGCAATACAAGCAATATAGAAAGAAGAAAGAAAGAAAGAAAGAAGACATTTATTCACTTTTACAAGACACACATACAAGAAAGTACACACAATTTCACACAAAAAAAAAACAAAAGACAACATACAATGAAGTAACATACATGTACATACATAGCTCTGCATGTGTGTCCCCGCAAAAGTGAAACGGTCGCTGACTCAGCATTATGCTGAGGCGTTAGACGCCTGCAGCGCTGATTTTCTGTCAGAACCGTCTGTGACTCACGGAACGATACACAAATATACTATAATAAACCACTTACTTATATAGAAATAAATTAATAAAATGATAAAGAATTGTTAAATAGTATAGATTTATTATAGAGTAGCATAATAAGTTAATAAGTAAATAAATAAATTAAAATAAGGAAAAAGTAAACGAAGAAGATATGTTTAAAAACTGTAAGTAAGTCAAGTATTTGTGCTTGGTTAATATAGTGTGCAGCAACAAAAATAATCAAAGAATCTAAGACAGATTGCACTGTTTGTGTGTGTGTGTTTATAACATTTTGGGCTCTTTAACTGACGACCGCTTTATCCTAGTTGGTAGTGACCCTGCCTACGAAGCAAGAGGTCCTGGGTTCGAATCCCGGTAAGGGCATTTATTTGTGTGATGAGCGCGAATATTTGTTCCTGAGTTATGGATGTTTTCTATGTATTTAAGTATTTATTTATCTATATAAGTATGTTTATCGTCGTCTAGTACCCATAGTACAAGCTTTGCTTAGTTTGGGACTAGGCCGATTTGTGTAAGATTGTCCCCTAATATTTATTTTATTTATTTATTTAAAGAAAAACATGCCATTTCAAGATGTGACATATTTTTTTCGAAACTGAACAACTTATTTTAATATCTAGACATAAATGTAGCCAAACGATTTTTTATCCCAAAAAACTGTAAGAATAAAAACCTAAATCAAAATTGGCTCATCATCATCATCATCATCATCATCATCATCATCCCAGCCTATATACGTCCCACTGCAGGACACAGACCTCCTCTCAGAATGAGAGGGCTTGGGCCGTAGTTCCCACGCGGGCCCAGTGCGGATTGGAAACTTCACATACACCATTGAATTTATTTTCAGGTGTGTGCAGGTTTCCTCACGATGTTTTCCTACTATGTAAAGCTCATGCTCATGGTAAATTACAAATGTAATTTCGCACATAAATTCCGAAAAACTCAGAGGTGCGAGTCCGGACTCGAACCCGCGACCCTCTGCTTGAGATACCATAGGTCAAACCACTAGCCCACCACGGCTTCAAATTGGCACATACTGTTCGAAAGCTACGTTGCCACAGACATGACACAATACACACTTCACTTATAAGCTTATAACACCCCTCTTTTTGCGTCGGGGGTCGAGAAAGGTTATCACGGGGCGCAGCAAATCTGTCCGACGGGACACTTTCGCAATGAATTTTAATTTTAATTTAACGTGGAAGGGTCAACAGCTGGTATTTGGACGGGGTTAAAAAACCACACATATACGCCGCTTTTAAGTCAATCGAGGTTTAGATAAGCCTATTTACATGCCTGTATCTCCTTAAATTATATCTATACCTGTACAGTTGGAGCCATATAATACACCTCGCACTTACCTGGAACAATGTGTAAAGTTTAGTTAGTGTGTATAAATCTTAGTTTAAATTCCATAACGAAAGATTATACACTCAAATAAAGGTGCGACCAAACAGCCGCTTAAAAAACGGTGACGTTACGGAATCGCAGTGACGCACCGTAAACGTCAAATCTTTACTATGGAGAGCATGCGGTAAATTCTGACGTTTACACGCGTCACTGCGATTCCGTACCGTCACCGTTTTTTAAGCGGCGGTTTGGTCGCACCCTAAAGACGTAAAACAAGTGAACCGAAAACAAAAAAGTTAAGAGTGAAAAGACACTGTCCTAACAGAAAATAACACGTTGCAGATTATAAAAGTATAGATATAGTAATATTTATCAATTTCTTGGTGAAACTATTAGTGTCTCGAAAAACAGCATCGAATGACCAGCCGGTGACGGCCAATCGATCGCGACCTCGGCTCGCTACGAGTATCGATTCAACGTGCAATAATGAGTTTCAGATCAACTGTTTCATTGGACGCGATAGATTGACCTTTGGGGATAAAATGGGCTTTAGTCTTCAGTTGAACTGTAGAAGATTGTCAGTTGAGCTTGAACTAAAACTTACGTGTGCAAGGTGTTTTGTAGTTAATCTAGAATCTATTTTAACAGGTGGTTGGCCCCTGTAAATTTTTATCAAGAATCTTTAGTTGTGGTTAACAAATGTCGATGTTTTCATTTTGAACCAGAAACTCCGACGAAAAACCTTTACAGGAGAGTTCAGGCAAACTAACTATCTATTTCCGATCCGAGATCCGAGTATCCCCAACGATGCTGGCTGAAAATCAGCGCTGGGGTTCTATAAACGCCTCAGCATTATGCTGATCCAGTGTTCGATTAACAACTGCAATGACACACTGTCTTTATTTTTCATGCTGTCTATTTGTAATTATATTGATGTGTCATGTGGTGTTGTAAATATAGGACATTGTTGTAGAGGCTGGAAAGTAAGCAATAGATGGACGAGTTTGTTTGAGGGCCGACGCGTAGCGGAGGCCCTCGAAAGTACGAGTCCATCTATTGCACTTTTGGCCGAGACTAAACATTGTGCTTTTCACGACTAATGCGAGGAAATCATTATCATCATCATCATCATAATCATCCATCCATCCATCCATCCCGTCCATCCCGTCCATCCCGTCCATCCCGTCCATCCGACTATCCATCCATCCGTCCATCTATCCCGTCTATCCCGTCCATCCATCCATCCCGTCCATCCCGTCCATCCGTCCATCCGTCCCGTCCATCCCGTCCATCCCGTCCATCCTGTCCATCCCGTCCATCTGCCCATCCGTCCATTCTGTCCATCCCGTCCATCCCGTCCATCCCGTCCATCCCGTCCATTCCGTCCATCCATCCCGTTCATCCGTCCATTCCGTCCATCCCGTCCATCCCGTCCATCCGTCCATTCCGGCCATCCCGTCCATTCCGTCCATCCATCCCGTCCATCCGTCCATTCCTTCCATCCCGTCCATCCCGTCCATCCGTCCATCCGTCCATCCTGACCATCCCGTCCATCTGTCTATCCGTCCATTCTGTCCATCCCGTCCATCCCGTCCATCCCGTCCATCCGTCCATCCAGTCCGTCTGTCCGTCCGTCCGTCCGTCCGTCCGTCCGTCCGTCCGTCCGTCCGTCCGTCCATTCATCCATCCATCCATCGCATGCAGCAGACGATTACTGTTGATTGGTCCAATAATATCGTTTCAGCACGCCAGGAATGAAATTCAGAAATTATCTTTCAAAAAGTCGTATCGTATAATGAAATACATATACTGATACGTCCTGTTTTCGATTAGTGTAACTTTGTTGTCGTGTTTGTGCGCCATAAATGAGTCAGCTGTTAAATGTACATATATAGGCAGTTTTGAGTACTGGATTTAGGTTATCTATGGCCACATTTTCGAGCAGTGTCGTGAAAAATGTATTTTCTTTCTTTCTTGCTTGCTTTATATGTTCAAATATTCTGGAGTACTTTTATCTTATTGCAAAAATACTACAATATTAGTAATTTTGGTAGACCTGCCGCAAGATGGAATGACGATTGCGGGAAGCCATTGGCTGCAGGTATAATAAAACCGAATTTGTAATCCTTGGGGAAAGCCTCCGGCGATCGACAGCCTCTAAGCTAATATGATATAGGTCAATCAACCAATTATATCAGTCGAAATCCTTATCTCGAACCAATCATAATATTTAAGTATTCGATTCTTCACATTCCCACTCTTCTTCTTCCAGGGTCAAAATTGTGACGAGACGAGAGCATAAATGTGTTGCCAAGTATTGTATCTAAGGCAAAATCTCATCTCCTTTCTGTCATGATGACATGATAGAATCCCAGGCCTAAAAGGCTCTCTTGAAACCCAACTACAGTCAAAATACCAAGAATAATATTCTTTTCATACTTATTACAATAAAATATAATTGGTCCCAAAAACTGGTAAAGGTGCGAGCACGGGATTAGTTCGTCTAATACCCGATACATAAAAGGGTAGCCCGTACAGACCACTAAGTAATTGGTGCTGTAATATATATAGGTGTAAGCCGTGGAAATTTGTCTTGAGGGTGGACTCCAAGGTTAGATGAGAGACATGTTTTGGGCTCGTTTCCTCTGATATCGATGCCCCATTAAGTGATATTAATCTGCTGGTTTAACTTTAAAGAGCTTCAACTTTGGTATTAGCCAGTTCGTTCTGGTATTGGTGAAGTGATTAAAGAACGTGTGTATTCTCTATCAAGTCTAAATAATTCCAAATTTTGCAAGCTGAATATAAAAAGCCTAGAGCGAAAGAGAGAGTGAAGTGAGTGAGAGACGGGACGACCTAGATGTGTTGTAGCTTATGGACACCGCTCAAAATCAGGACGAGTGGTGAAAATGGAGGGAGACGACGTGCAAAGAAAAAATCCTCAATGAAATAGGATTCAATCATTCTCTTAGCCTCGCTCGGCTCGGGTCAGTTTTACTATTGGCTGACGTTTTTTTAACTGGCTGCTCAGATACCACGTACAGATTTAGTGGGTGCACACACTAAGGGACCGCCCATAAATTAGGCAACACATTTATGGATCTGGCGATTTGTGATATACGAACAAAATAATTGCTATTTTCATAGTAATAAGCTGGCATAAAAATTATCAAAATTGGTGTGACGTAGTTCATAAAAATGTCTGTGCCCTTCGTATCGCCGAATATTTTTTGTCCTAACGTAATGTTTGGTCGAATGATCGTTTCATATAATTTTTCACCAGTTGACACTGAAAATATTTCAGAGGATCTTTTACATGGACTACTTAAAATAAGCTAGGTCAGGTTTACTTTACCATTTCCCTGAAAAGGCGACGGTTTCAGTACAATAAAACTCGGGAGCTCATTTACGGCAATCGCGGTCTACGTGCCGTACATAATAAGGCTAATTTTATTAACAGTTAGCCATTAAAAAGATTAAAAAATATTCATTAAAATTATACAAAACAATCGTTCGAGAAACATTAGGACAAAAAAAATGTGACCATCCGATTTTAGACCTCTTAGGCTGCGTTTCCACCAGAGATGTGCGAGGATGCGTTGCGAGGGATGTGTGTGTCATGAACCAATAGAAACACTTCATTCACTTAGGACCTTTTAAATGAAATGTTTCTATTGGTTCATGATACACACATCACCAATAGAAAAACTTCATTCACTTAGGACCTTTTAAATGAAGTGTTTCTATAGGTTCATGACACACACATCCCTCGCAACGCAACCTCGCACATCTCTGGTGGAAACGCTGCCTTAAATATTGTCAACTAAGCTTTTACCCGCGACTTGGTCCGCGCAATCAATTCAAGAATGGACCAAATGTATCTAATGCAATGTATGTATGCATGGTAAACTCTTTATTGTACAAAAAACAAAACAATATTGACAACCGTTGAGATATATGTACAGTCAAGTGTAAAAATATGGGTGCATACAACTTGCTCATAAATATGTCCCATAGCTCTTATGTCATCGAATTAAGGTGACGGTTCATAATTATGAGCGGATTAAATCGATACATATTTTTGCACTTGACTCCACAAAGGCGAACTTATCCCTTTAAGGGATCTCTACGAGTCATACTTTGAGTGGATGAAAGGAGCATTATTTAAGGGGTCTAAAACCAACTTCGCATTATTGCCTTTCAAATGAAACGAGTTTGGGGCACAATGGTTGGACAGTTACAAAGTCCTTAATGGACATAGGTAGGAACATTGTCGGACTATAGGACTTATCACACTTGCACTGTTCTGCGGTCCAGGCAGGTCTGACAAATTGAGTGAAACCGGACACTAAACCGCATTCAGTGTGGCAAGTCCGTATTTCCCTGATAAATTGGAACACGTGCAATACGTGCATGTCAAGCGACGAGCGATATACCTGTTCTTGTGATATCAATATCACTACGTTCATCATCATCATCATCATCCCAGCCTTTATACGTCCCACTGCAGGGCACAGGCCTCCACTCAGAATGAGACGACATCACTACGTTATATTCTTTCTAATATATAAAAATCTCGTGTCAGTGTTTATTATCGAACTCCTCCGAAACGGGTTGACCGATTTTTATGAAAAAATTTTCTCTATATTCGGTAGGTCTGAGAATAGGTCGTAGGCTATTTTTATACCCCTATTCTTCGCAGACGGAGTCGCGGGTGTTAGAATATTTATGTAAAACATAGTAAATAATAAAATAATAATAGTCATGTTATTTAATATAATATAATATACTTCAGTTTGTAATGTAATTAGACTTAGAACTCTTTTTAGTGAAGAACTGAGTACTTTCCTTTACGAATGACGTCACGTGTTGACGACAAGCGCGGGTTGCGATGCCAGGCTATAAAGGCTGCCTTCGGCAGGTAGACGCCACTTTGCTACGAGCCGTCGCCGAGATCACAGTTAAGTACTCAGTTCCCTTGCTATAGAGGTTTATATACTACTGTTTGATCAATTGATATTATGTGAATTCCTGTGGTATTATATAATAATGTCTTTATGTATGGAGACTATTGTCTATGTATATTAGTAACCAATAAGAGTTATATTAAAATACAATATATATACTATGACCTTTGAAATAATGTTTTTGATGTGACGTTGGTTGTTCCTACTTTACAAATATACTTATTAAACCATCATAAACTCATTATTTTGTATTCCGTTAACTCCTGGCCCCGCTAAATAAGAGCAATAGATTGGATATATTTAATCTCGTATATGTGAATTTGATCTTTCTAACACGGGCAACAGCTAGTCTAATATATAAAAATCTCGTGTCACGGTGTTTGTTATCGAATTCCTTCGAAACGGCTTGACCGATTTTTATGATTTTATTTTCTCTATACTCGATAGGTCTGAGCATAGGTCGTAGGCTATTTTTAGGGTTCCGTAGTCAACTAGGAACCCTTATAGTTTCGCCATGTCTATCCGTCTGTCTGTCTGTCCGTCCGCGGCTAAGCTCAGAGACTGTTAGTACTAGAAAGTTATAATTTGGCAGGAATATATATATCAGTCACGCCGACAAAGTGATTACATAAAAAACACTAAAAAAAATTTTTTAGGGTACCTCCCATAGACGTAAAGTGGGGGTGATTTTTTTTTCTGGACTAACCCTATAGTGTGGGGTATCATTGGATAGGTATTTGAAAATAAATAGGGGTTAGCTGTCCCCCCCCCCTCTAACTTTTGAACAGCAAGTCTAAAAAATATGAAAAAAATCACGTACGTTAAACTTAATAAAAACTTTCTAGGAAAATTATTTTAAACTTAATCAGTTGAGCAGTTTTAAAGTTTTTGTCAAAAAATATTTCTAAACAAAGATTGTAATTTAACCGCCATTGCAAGCATTTTTTTTTTCTTTAAGCACCTATAAGATCACGCTAACAGTATCTTCTTTCAAATAAAAAAAATAAAATTGAAATCGGTTCTGCGCGCGGTGGGATTTGGGACCAAAACTACCACAATAATAAAGTATGCAAAGATTTTTTCGTACCTGCTACGGAACCCTATCTTGGCGTGTCCGACACGCTCTTGGCCGGTTTTTTTTATAAGTACCCCTATTCATCGCGGACGGAAAATAACTAATATAACTAAAGGGCCAGATAGACATACCAATAAGTTCCCGTAATTGTGGATCAGCGAGCTTTTTTGCGAACTTGCTTGTACCGTTGGGCTTTTATAAGCGCTGCTTTTTCTCCCGTGTTAGAAATCTATGAAAAAAGGTTTAAAGCACAACGGTCATGCACTGGATTATTCGCGGTAGTTCCTTTGGCTGTTCATTCGAAGAAACTATTGCATCAAAAGAGATGAAGGAAGAACTTTGTTCGTTGTCGCAGTAGCACCTTCAGTTCTAGTAAAGGAACAAAGGCGAAAAAATAAGCGCAGTTCTTTCTTTTTATCTCTTGTCAACGAACTAGTGCGAAAAAAAAGCAATAGTTACTTCGAATGAACAACCAAAGGAACTACCGCGAATAATCCAGTGCATGACCGTTGTGCTTTAAACCTTTTTTCATAGATTTCTAACACGGGCGAAAAACCAGGTTAAAGCAGCAGTATAGTACGAATTTTTTAAGGTGTCCCGATCTCGTTAAGAGCCCACCCTTCGAACAAAGCCATTGTATATTCTATTGTCCTCAAGTGAATAATCCTCAGTTTAAAATTAACGTAAATATAAGATAAAATAACTCATTGAAATAACGACTTTATTATTTACGGTAGAGAGTTCATTTTACTTGAAACTTTGTTTGTTTTGGCTGCATGTCTACGACGCATTCAATGTTGAAAAATATTATCTGCCAACAAAGTTTCATTGAAAATGAACTCTCTACTGTAAATAATAAAGTCGTTATTTCAATGAGCTATTTTATCTTATATTTTTGTTCATTTTAAACTGAGGATTGTGCACTTGAGGACATAATAGAATACAATGGCTTTGTTCGAAATGTAGGCTGCTAACGAGATCAGGACACCTCAAAAAATTCGTACTATAATAATATTAGTAGTAATGTTGGAAGTCGTACAACTGGCATTGAACCTTAGGGTGTTAATGGAATTTCTTGATCGACTCATCGACTCTACAAGGGTCGTGGTTCATTGAGTTTCGAGTTTCTCTTGCAGCAGTATTTTTAGGGTACTATTTTTCACGGTATCGATTATTGTTATCGGCTATCACGCGTCCGGCACCCGCCGCTATCGCACCGTCGGGTTAATTAAACCGTCATTTCATCCGACAAACAACCATTTCACAACCGCCATATTTATTAATGATTTTCATACTAAGTTCACTTATTGGGAGCCCATCAGTATATCAGACAATTAAATCAATTTAAGTACGTACTTAGTTCGAAAGTTTTTTTATGGATCATACACGCCGTCAGAAACAAAAGTTGTCTCTCCTGTGGACATGAATTAGCTACTCCGAGCCAGCAAACTTAACATTTATTTAAATGGGTAAAAAGTTGGCCACACGCTGATGTAGACTTAAGTAAAAAATATTGGCTATAGACCCTTAACTTTTTACCACAAATTGGAATTCTGCGCGGACGCAGTCACAAACAAAACCTAGAAATGTATATTTTTGTGGCAATAAGCTACTTCTTCTTTCCTTCTTATAACATCCCCGAAGAAGCTCTCTGGTCCAATCTGGAGGCCAGCTGAATTATAAAGGATCTTTTATAGTTGTTAGTCCCGCGGGATCGAGCGGATTAGCCCCACGCCGCGCCGAATTATAGTCTCTCGTTCGCTTCTAGCAATTAACTTGCTTTTCTTTTTAGATTAGGTATTATATTAGAAAATGTTGACTTAGGAAATTTAAGTTGGGATTCTCATGTTTATACATTTGCGCTTAGCATAATTGGGGATGTATTTTTTTTACTATAGTAAATCGAAAACCATTTCGTGATAAAAAAATTTTAACTCGTTTTCTGTAGTTATTTAATTTTAATATTATGTAATGAGTTTATTACATAACAAATAAGCGATAACATTCATTTGACATTGGTGTAAATTGCGTGACCGGTCCAAGTCGTACTTTATTCTGTGTGGTTAGAATTCTTCACAATTTACGCCCGGATTATACTACCTACGGAGTTTGATTTGGACCCGCTGCCTGACATCTAGCATTTTGACAGCGCCAGTAAAGTGACACTAGTTACAGTGTACCGCTACGTGAAAAATAATTAAAGGGGTTGTCTTATCGTACGCATTTAGATAGATTTAGAAATTTGGCAGTGTAGGAGCCCTCAATTACAATCTGACGTCATCAACTAAAATAGTCTCAATAATTAATTTTGACAAAATACTGAACTAAATGACAAAATATTGAAATTAGTTTCTTATAATTGACTTTTCTATACAAAAAAAATATAAAAACCACTGGTATTTTTTTTAGACATTCCCAATTCATAATCTCAAAGCGATTAGGTGACTCTCCTCTATTGTTGTTTCATTTAAATAATAGTAAAGAAGCAAAAGTATGTTAGTTGCATTTGTTACCCAATCACTTTAAAATGCAGGATTTAGATGAATTTTGGCATGTAGCTGGAGCTTTGGAATAACACATAAAATACCTTGGTATTCTGACGGAACCCTAATATCTTAAATGTCAAATCTAGAAACATAAAATCTTGCACGAGTATACTTCGTAAAATTTAAATTAAGACGACGGTGTTATTTCTAACAATTCCCCAGGTAATTTAGTAGATTCCCGTATTCTAATTAGACTGGCAGACATTATGATTCAGCGAGCGCAGCCGCGGGTAAAAGCTAGTAAATAATAATACAAGAGTTAACAGTAGAAGAGATATTCAATCATACTAGCAACTAGGGGAGACGTCAAAGCCATCGCAGGAATTAAACCGTTTCTCAACAACTAATATACAGTGTGCAACGTAATAAAGGTGTGACCATACAACCGCTTAAATTACGCTGCAGCGAAACGCAGTGACGTGATTCATGCGTCACGTTTTTAACGCGTTTCGTCCACACCGCTCCTCATAAAACGCTGACGCACCGTAAACACAGCGACGTGATTCATGCAAAGCAATTATAACGCGTAGGTACTGTCCAAACCGCCGTTAAAAAATCGCAAGCACTAAACTCATAAGGCAGGTAGGTAGGTAGGGTCAATAAAGTGAACCACGTCCCTGCGTTTACAATGCGTCAGCGTTTTTTGAGCAACGGTGTGGACGATGTGCGTTATACACGTGACGCAATGAATCACATCACTGAGTTTACGGTGCGTCAACGTCTTTCGTCTTTTGATCAGCGGTATGGACAGTATCTTCGTGTTATAATCGTGATGCATTATTTAGTCACGTCACTGAGTTTACGGTGTACGTGTACGCGTTTTATCGCGATGCACGGGTCACTCGCAGCGTATACAGTGTGTTAGCGTGTTTGAGGACCAGTGTGGACGACACACGATAAAAGCGTGACGCATGACCCCATGAGTCGCGTCACTGCGTTCACGGTGCGTCAGCGTTCTTTGATCAACGGTGTGGTCGGACGTTAAGGCCGACATGTCTTAATGGCCCGTAGAGCTCTCGGAGCGGCTGAGAGCTGCCGCGGACATCATTTGTGCAACTCGGTTATTGTCGAGAACGCTGTTAGTAGCTCCCATTAGTGCAGTCCAAAGTGCTTACTCGTAAGATTAGTTCTGTACTGTTTGGTATCAGAAGCTTGAGACTCGGGCGCAACTACGCGCGACCAGCGAGGCGCGGTGAGCGATTTTTCTGAGCCCTGTCCGCACCACCACATCTTAGTTGATTGATATAAGGCGTTCGACATTAAATAAATAAATAAATAAATAAATATTACGGGACAATCTTACACAAATCGACCTAGTCCCAAACTAAGCAAAGCTTGTACTATGGGTACTAGACGACGATAAACATACTTATATAGATAAATAAATACTTAAATACATAGAAAACATCCATAACTCAGGAACAAATATTTGTGCTCATCACACTAAATAAATGCCCTTACCGGGATTTGAACCCAGGACCTCTTGCTTCGTAGGCAGGGTCACTACCAACTAGGCTAAAGCGGTCGTTAAAATTGATTCAGGAGTTATAGGTACTTTGTGGAGGTCCATATTAATTTACTATTCAATTTTTTACTTCGCTTTTCCGCTGTAGGTGTAGTCTATGGTTGTGCAGTTAAAGTACTAAGTAATAGTAAGAATTACTTCCTAACACTGTACTAGAATGAACTATTCCCATCTCCTTTTCTTCTGTTATAGTTTGTCTAATTAAAAATGACGCGCCCTACCACCATTTACCACCATCACCATTTACGCACAGGATTTTTCATGCGATCTGTCGATCGTGATGTTGCACACTGATCATAGTTCACGGAATAGTCGACGCTCCCAAACAGATGAAGAGTCGTAATTAATTTTTGCACGCACAAATCAAAATCAATTGATTCAGTAGAGGGCCGCGTCATTTTAGCTTACTTAGACAAGCTCTAGAACAGTCGGTGCCTTAAAATAAGTGTCCAGTTTTCCATGCAGTTAGTAATAGAAAGTGGATAGTTATGTCAAGGAAACGACTCCAAATGTAGTACAATATCTCGAGAGCGAGCAATCGATTTGAATCACTCCGAAATACTCCGAATAGCTCCGATTGCCCGACCAGCCAAGCGCCAACCGAATGAAACTGAACGATGTGGACTTAGTGAACGATGTCATGAATGTACTAGTTTGAGTGATAGTGAGGTAGCGAAAAGAAACAGAACGCGAACGAACCATGCTGACTATATATTACGTACAGTCAAGGAATTTGATTTACAACCCACCTAAGTTTGAATATCGTACGGCAAACTGTCACCATAAGAGCTAGCTACGATGTTGCTTTGACGTGTTGTATTTGACATTTAGACATTAATGCACTGCGAATGTTTAACGATATTTTTACGAAATGGGTAGGGAATAACATTCTTTGACTGTACTAGTGTACTTAAAAAAGACCGAACTAGTAATTTTATACAGTCCACGTCATAAATAAGCGATCACTTTTGTACCTTGTCGCTTTCAGTCGTTACATAATTTTGCATGGCTTTTCAAACATGACGTTAAAGTGACAAAGTACACAAGTGATCACTTATTTATGATGTTGACCTACTAGTATTAACGAGCACGTACAACAGAACTGCAGTAACCAGAATCGCCCTGTTGTAACCAAAGAGCCGGTCAAAGAGTATTTATTTGCCTATCTGTACTCGGCTGCTGTCGGCTAACATCGTTATCTGCCGCTGCACTGCCGTCGAATTTTCCGATCGGTTCGCGTTTTAATACCCTTTTTTTGCGAGAGAATTGTAAACAAGTCTGAATTAGACATCTAAAAGGTACACTTTTTTATTTATTTATTTAATTTATAAGTCATGTTTATTACATTCGGTGACATATTATGCAGTAGTGGGCACAAAACACCCTGTAAGGGTACAAAAATGACAATTCCTAGACGGTTTTAATTCTAATTACATATTAATTTATTATATGGATTTGGTAGATGAGTGATGTCATAAAAAACTTATACTAATACAATATTATATGAATTTAATGCCATTTTACTAAATTTAATTAAATTGAATTATAGCATATCTTTAATAATGTTCAATATCTAGTTTAATTATTGATTATTATAAATAAAAAAAAATTGTCACAGCGATACAAGGAGCACGAAAGTTGGTGACTGTAATGCATTTGAAAAATTGCAAAAAAAATCCGTGATAGCTTATTAGTGGTTTGACCTATGACTTTTAAAGCAGACGATCGTAGGTTTATCCCAGGCTAGCACAAGAGTTAAATTTAGCATGAGCTTTTCGGTGAAGGGAAACATTGCAAGGAGACCTGTAGACACCTGTGAATCAGTTCACTGTCGTGAGTGAAGTTCCTAATTCGCATGTGACCCGCGTTAGTACAACAGCCCAAGCCCTCTCATTTTGAATGGATTAATAAACAACTTAAAATGCATAAACTTGATACAAAAATTAAAAGAAGTTAAAATTACTGTAATAGTTTTCCACTGTGCCACGAAATTTTCTCACACTTGTATTTTTTTATACGATATAGGATTGCGTTTGACCACAAAGATGAGGCCTGCGATGGAGCACGCTTGCCTAGTAAATGCTCATTCACCTTAGACTTGAATTTAGGGGAAAAAGCAGGAAGAAGACAAGTTAAGTATGAAGTATCTTTTTCTATTTATTTTTTTCAACTTCATTTTTTATTACTTTTACGGTCATCCCGTGAAACCATATATTTCAAACTAAATACAAACTGAAATATAGATGCACAGAAAAAACCCCAGAAAAAAGACCAATGCTGGGAATTGAACCCAGGTCCTCAGCGTTCCGTGCTGCGTGCTTACCCCTACACCATCACTGGTCTAACCACTCTGGTCTGGAGACCAGTGATGGTGTAGGGGTAAGCACGCAGCACGGAACACTGAGGACCTGGGCTCGATTCCCAGCATTGGTCTTTTTTCTGGGGTTTTTTCTGTGCATCTATATTTCAGTTTGTATTTAGTTTGAAATATAAGGAAGAAGACAGTTGAGAGCGGTGTTGCGCGCGCCCCCAAGCGGTGCAAACCGTACAACATATACGGGGCACTGTAACCGCCCGCCGCGGGTCTGAGCAGTTGTGCACGCCCGCGCTGCACAACTGCTCAGACCCGACTCCGGAATGGCTTCTAAGTATAGGCAACAGGCCTGAAGACGACGAGAGAACCTATATAATTCTGCCGTCGTAAGAAAGAGGGGCACAACTAGAATTTTTTGTGAAACAGAAAAGACCTAAGTGCACACTTGTTCTTTGTAAACTTACGCAGTTTCTTTTTTGAGCAATTTTGCAGTTGTGCCTTTTATAATTACGACGGCAGAATTATGGTATGGTATAATTAACTTTTACTTTTTCCAGTCACTCGTTTTATGTAGTTAAACTACCATTATGCCGTGGTGGCCTAGTGGTTTGACCTATGGCCTTGAAGCAGAGGGTCGTGGATTCAAATCCCGGCTCGCACCTCCGAGTTTTTCGGAATCATGTGCGAAATTACATTTGTAATTTACCATGAGCTTTACGGTGAAGGAAAACATCGTGAGGAAACCTGCATACGCCTGCGAAGAAATTCAATGGTGTGCGTGTGTAGTTCCCAATCCGCACTGGGCCCGCGTGGGAACTACGGCCCAAGCCCTCTCATTCCGAGAGGAGGCCTGTGCCCTGCAGTGGGACGTATATAGGCTGGGATAATGATGATGAACTACCATTAACGTAGTCTAACTTTTCAGTCTTCATCAATTACCTCTCTTTGAGATCAGCCTGGTATTTACTGGAACTTGCTTCATAGACAATAGAAAGCCGCATTTAATATAGCAAATAAACAATTTAAATACAACCAAAACGTACAAATGAAACACCAACATGAGAGCACAGAGTTGTTCTGATATTTCTGATACAAGACAAACACGGTAGAAATTCAATCTCCGTAGACCCTCTACGGCGTAGAGGTTACGTAGGCCGTAGCATTGTAGCGATGATTTTTTTTTTGTCCGTGTAATTAAAAGTTTTAGATTTTGGATAAAAACTAGGGTTTTATGTTCAAAGCAGCATAAGGGCCGGCGCCCACTGACGGCATGGCACGGCGTGGCATTTTATTACTATCAAGTTATTTTGAATCTTACTTCAATGAGTTTAGAATTCATGTTACTTTATTGGTTATGCGTCCATTGAATTTCTTCGCAGGTGTATGCATACAGGCTTCCACACGATTTAAATTTTATATAAATGCATCACTTCGGAACGGCTGTATCTGTTTTGCTGTTTTTTTTTTTGTATTTGTAAAAAAAATAGCACACCTATGCGAAGCCGGGGCGCGTAGCTAGTATTTAATAAAACAGCCCCGAGTTGTACTGTAACAATTTTCATAGAGAAACACGTTTTGTCTACAGCAAGAACCTCGAGGGACCACCGTCGAGATTCGCAAGAATTTAATCAGGAAAAGAAAACAAGGTTTCCTTCAAATAATTGTTAATTTTGCTTGATGCAGTAAATGCAGGTATTACACGACTATACAGGGCGGAAACAAACGAACGCAAAATGGAGGGCAACGACCTTAAATATCGGAAATAGCACGTTTTATCTAATCTAATCTAATACCTTTAAACGAGCAATTCTTGTATATATATAATCAGGATCTCGGAAACGGCTCCAACGATTTCGATGAAATTTGGTATGTGGGGGTTTTCGGGGATGAAAAACTGATCTAGCTATGTTTCATTTTCAGAAAACCGCTTTTACTCGTGTTTTCCGGCTATTTTTGTTTGCATTAGAATACAAAGCTAAATTTCGCCGGCTTCGAGCAGATCATAATAGCACAGTAGAAATCGGGTGGTCGCGGATCCAGCCGACCTCGGTTCGATTCCACGTTTTTTTAAGGATTTTAGTTTTTTTTTTTTTAAGTTTATTTTTCATGAGAAAACGAAGTTTCTTCTTTTGTGAGAAAAAGTTACTTTTTTGTGACAAAAAGTATTATAGGGAACGTGCAGTAACTATAGGCGGCAGCACTAATGCGACAAAAGAGACACTATGCGGACAGTAAAACAAACTTATCAAGGTAAAGCATTCAAATTGATGGCACCCTTATGACACCAGTTGGCAGCACCGTCTATGTGCACGTTCCCTATTGGGAGCAAAGAACAACAAAAACCGGTTGTCTGTAAAGTCGGTTTACGGACGTTAGTTTAACGTGGCTCACCCCCCCACCCCCTCCGGTTTTTTTGTCAAATATCTTGAAAACGGTGCATCCTACGGCAAAATCAATGAAATTTTCATCCCCCCTTTGATACCCCCACGCTCCCTCCCCCGCAAATATATAATCAGGATCTCGGAAACGGCTCCAACGATTTCGATGAAATTTGGTATGTGGGGGTTTTCGGGGATGAAAAATTGATCTAGCTTGGTCTTATCTCTGGGAAAACGCTTGGTACCGAGTTTCTGCCCGAGCAGAGCTCGGTCGCCCAGGTACAAATTAAAGTTACCTGTATTTTTAAAAACAATAAGCCTTCAATTTAGTATGAAATTCCATTAACGACTTCTCGTCTACTTAGCCGCACCTGAAATTCATTGCCGGGACAAATTTTTCACTTTTTAGGGTTCCGTACACAAAGGGTAAAAACGGGACCCTATTACTGAGACTTCGCTGTCCGTCCGTATGTCTGTCTGTCACCAGGCTGTATCTCATGAAGTGATAGCTAGACAGTCGAAATTTTCACAGATGATGTATTTCGGTTGCCGCTATAACAACAAATAGGTAGGTACTATGAAACAGAATAAAATAAATATTTAAGGGGGCTCCCATACAACAATTTTTTTGATTTTTTTGCTCGTTTTTGCTCGATATTGATAACGGCAACAGGTAGACGTTTGAAATATTCACAGAATATTTAGTTATTAGCGACCCGCCACGGCTTCGCACGGGTACAACTATATTATGCATGTATTATACTTATAAACCTTCCTCTTGAATCACTTTATCTAATATAACTTTTACCCGCGGCATTGCTAGCGTGAACCATAAATATTTCAGAGAAGCAAACAATTATGCAAGCAATCTTGAAGCAAGCATGCACGCAAGCATGCAAGCAGCATGCAAGCAAGCATGCAAGCTTGCAAAAAAGCATGCAAGGAAGCATTCAAGCATGCAAGAAAGCATGTAAGCGAGAATCCAAGCAGGATTCTAGCGAGCATGCAAGCAAGCATGCAAGCAAGCATACATGCAAGCAAGCAAACATGCAAGCAAGCATGCAAGCAAGCAAGCAAGCAAGCAAGCATGCAAGCATGCACGCAAGCAAGCACGCAAACAATCATGCAAGCAAGCATGCAAGCAGTATGTAAGCAAGCTTGCAGGAAAGCATGAAAGCAAGCATGCAAGCGAGAATCCAAGCAGGATTCTAGCGAGCATGCGAGCAAGCATCCAAGCTAGCATGCAGGCAAGCATGCAAGCAAGCATGCAAGCAAGCACGCAAGCAAGCACGCAAGCAAGCATGCAAGCGAACATGCAAGCGAGCATCCAAGCAGGCATGCTAGCGAGCATGCAAGCAGGCATGCAGGCATGTAAGCGAGCATGCAGGCAGGCATGCTAGCAGGCATGGAAGCAGACATGCAAGCAGGCATGGAAGCAAGCAAGCATGCAAGCAATCAAGGATGCGTGGAAGCATACCAAATTTCGTCTTAATCGGTTAAGTGGTTATTGATTCTAGATACAAAGTTTCACCCCCCTTTTCACCTCCTTAAAGGGCGATTTCCGGGATAAAAACTATTCTATGTCCTTTCCCGGGACTCAAACTATCTGTATACTAAATTTCATCTAAATCGGTTCAGCGGTTTAAGCGTGAAGAGGCACCAGACAGTCAGAAAGACAGACAGACAGACAGACAGATACACTTTCGGATTTATAATATTAGTATGGAATTAGTATGGATAGACTGCTGGCTCTGTGAGCTGTAGTAGATCTCGCGAGTTTTATGAAATTGTTTTATGAAACGCACCTCTCTCGGCCCCTTTCTAATCAAACTCCCCAGCCCCTGTACCGCGCGGGCGAAGCCACATTTAAACGGTCTAGCTATAATAATCTACTCTTATAATTCTCTAGTGGCTTTTTTAACCTTTTCAATGTCATGCTTAGCGAAACGTAAAGCTACTTTGAACCTCATGTCCGTGAGCAATCATAAATTGACCCTAATTTTTTTAATTGGCAGGCAGGTCCCACCGAAATGATCTGTATTTTATTTGGAATGTTTATTTTATCTACACTAATCTATTATCTTTATAAACATTTTGGGATAAATAAAGATAATTAAACTTATATATAAGTATGCTAATTATAACGTACGTACATGACTCAATCGCTATCACTACATAGTATTATAACAAAGTCGCTTCCCGCTGTCTGTCTGTCTGTCCCGCTTGTCTTGTCGTTTGTCTGTCTGGCTTAGATCTTTAAAACTACGCAACGGATTTTGATGCGGTTTTTTTTAATAGATAGAATGATTCAAGAGGAAGGTTTATTATGTATAATACATGCATAATTGCACCCGAGCGAAGCCGGGGCGGGTCGCTAGTTTGTCATAATTTCCAAAATTAAAAACTAAGGCATTTATTTATATTGACATTTTTAATTTCGTAATATTTTTTGAACGCAATGTCCGATTTCGATAATTCAAAAAGAAATCAACAGGTATTGAACCAGTCTTGAATACGAAATAATTAATTTGGATAGGATACAAAGGTGTGGAAAACATGGTCTGATTTTGATAGGCATTTCTATCATCTTTTAAAATGTAAAAAAGTAGTAATAGTGACGTAACTACAATATTTGGTCATATGGTCTCGCGAAGTTTTTTGTAGATATTGATACGTTCTATAATATTGTAGAACATTTTTTTGTTCTATCATCAATACTTTCCGCAGCGCATGCGATGATAGACATTTTATGGCTAATTTTTTTACACCTTGGGTTGGTTTTAGTAAGATTTACCGAGGATCTCTAATTTTTTCTAGTAATAAATATAGCCTATGTTACTCAGTGATAATGTAGCTTTCTAACGGCAAAAGAATTTTTGAAATCGGTCCAGTAGTTTTTGAGTTTATTCATTACATACAAAAATACAAAAATACAAATCTTTCCTCTTTATAATATTAGTGTAGATAATATTCACTTGAAAAATAAATAAATAAAAAAACAAA
The DNA here is from genome assembly GCA_947859365.1 of Archips crataeganus. Taxonomy (NCBI): domain Eukaryota; kingdom Metazoa; phylum Arthropoda; class Insecta; order Lepidoptera; family Tortricidae; genus Archips; species Archips crataeganus. Next base: position 1,400,909 of record OX402058.1, read on the forward strand.
CAAATGTGATTTTTTAGCCGTTGTACGGAATCCTTCGTGCGCGTGTCCGACTCGCACTTGGCCGGTTTTATTGTATCGCTAAGCACTCTGCGAACATTTCGAGTGTCTACCACGCTTCCAAAGACACAGTCCTATGACAAACGGACGGACATATAGTGGAACCCTTTAGTATCCTTAGATAAAACATAAATCACGCTCCACGCTATTCCACCTTTCTCGGCATCCCATAAACCCTGCACTCTATTTAAATATAACGCTAACTATTAATGTTCGTACAACTCGTAAAGCATACCTCCGCATAAAATACGCCTTTTAATATACTAGCACTACTAGTAGATATAAAAGGAAACAGCTGTCTTACTATACTTGTACTGTGTGTAGTGTTGTGTTGTGTTTGCACTCTGTTAAGGAATACATGCACATAGATTTCTGAAAATATAAATTATTGTTATTATTGTAATAAATTGTATTTGTTTCCTGTTTTAATTGTATACTAAATAATTATTTTTAAACTGTGAAATGACAATCCTTATTGGGAGATATTATATTTTAATGTTGTACTGTAGTCACGCTTCCTTTAGTCACCCTTCGGGTACAGAATCCTAATTGGATTACTGGAGAGATTGTTTTTCAAAAAGGATGACGTTTCATTAGAACTGAAATTTACTAAAACGCAAAAATATTTACTAACGACAACATTTCTATTTTTCTTACGATCACCACCGATAGACAAATACAATAGGGATGTTTCCTAGGTAAAAAAATAATAATTCTTATTAGTCCGTATTTTACATTATCAAACAATATTAGACACGTAATTTTTCTTTTGACAATTAAACAAAAAATGACGAAGATATGGCGCGTTGAAGTTACGCGTGACGAGGCGTGACGTCACTTGTTCCTAAAACGCTCATACAAAGTGTAGGAACAAGTGACGTCACGCGAAACTTCAACGCGCCATATCTTCGTAATTTTTTGTTTAATTGACAAAATAAAAAATACGTGTCCAATATTTTTTGATAATCTAAAAGACTGACTAGTTAGGAAAGTAGCCTATTGTAACGGACAAAGCCCTTAGCAGAACTGCCGGTCAATATGAAGCAACCCATTGTCATTACCATATCGCCGTCCTTATTTATTCATATCGACGTGAGGAGCGCGGGCTGAATAATCCTCGCGCGCAAGTAAAAGTATCGTTCTGCGGTTTGAATATAAAATGCGGGCCGGTGGGAGTTCCAGCGGTTAGTCCCAGCGGGAGCTGATAATAGTGACGTCTCGCTCTTTTGTTCAGGTGCGAGTAGAACAAAATATAACAATTAATTTACGGATTGATGATTAAGGGATCTTCAAAAAACGAGCTTACTTTTTTCGTAAAGGACCAGCACGCTCCCGTAATTCCAATTATGCCTGGTGCCATGGGCAGCGGTGATTGCTTTTGCTTTCTAAATCACAATCAAAGCAATTGTTCTGTAAGTACTAGGGGCGTTCAATAAAAAGTGAGAATGAGTATGTTATAAACAACTTTTACTAAATGTCATTTTATTTTTCGACATAGTCACCTTTTAGCATAATACACTTAGTACATCTTTTTTCTAAACTTAAAATTCAATTTTTAAAAAAGATCTCATCTTGAGTTCTTAAAAAATCTTGTACTGCAGCGACTACCGCGTCGTCGTCTTCAAATTTCTGGCCTCTCAGGTATTGTTTCAATCTCGGAAATAGGTAGAAATCACTGGGAGCGAGATCTGCTGAATACGGAGGATGCTTAAGGATATCGAACCCAGCATCACGAATTGCAGCCATTGCAACGGCGGACTTGTGTGCCGGGGCATTGTCCTGGTGGAACAGCACAACTTTCGAGAGTTTACCTCGCCGTTTTTCGCGGATCTCATTGCGCATAAATTCGCATTGTTTGGCGTACAAAGTGCCCGTAATAGTGGCTCCATGCTCGAGATACTCAATCATTAATACCCCTTTACCATCCCAAAAAACAGAGCCCATGACCTTACCGGCAGATGGGCTCACCTTGAATTTCTTCGGAGTTGGAGATGATGGCCTTTTCCATGTCATAGACTGCAGTTTCGTTTCAGGGTCGTAATGATGGAGCCATGTTTCGTCCATTGTTATAAATCGCGCCAAAAAAAGTTCCCGGTCTTGCTGCATCAGGTTCAAAGCTTCTTGACAAATCTCTAGTCTAGTTTGTTTTTGCGTGTCAGTAAGCATTCTTGGTACCCAACGCGCAGATACCTTTTTCATACCCAAGCGTTCATGTAAAATATTATGCACGCTCCCCGTTGAAATCTTTACATTTTCAGCAATAAAACGAACTTTGACACGACGATCCGCCAAAACTGAGTTTTCGACTTTTTTCACAATTTCTTCAGTTACTGCTGTAGTAGGGCGTCCGGAGCGGGGGTCGTCCATTGTCGATGTTCTTCCACGTCTAAATTCGGCGCACCAACGTGCGACTGTCGAATACGGAGGAGCATTAGACCCTAAAGTGTCCCGCAAATCCAAATTGACTTGGTCCGTAGAAAAATTTTTCAAATACAAGTATTTGATAACGGCGCGCAGTTCAATTTTCTCCATTTTCGCTAACGTACTCAATAGCATTGCAAAGAAATTACCGTATATTTTTTTAAACAAAAGACAGTTAGTTTTTTTTTTCATAGCAATCAGCTAGATAGATTAACTTTACCGGCCAGTATTTAATTTCGTAATATTAAAAGAGTTTGCATCTCATTCTCACTTTATATTGAACGCCCCTCGTATGCCGGAAATCGCTCTTTTACAAGTCTATTTTTTTATAATGCCAACGCTTTTAGAAAAACGATCATTGCCAAATGGTTGTGGAGAAGATATGAACCTCAGCAAAGTAACGTCTGAATCAATCAATTACAACAAAATAAGGTAGTACTTGGGTGGTAAATACTTTCAACGCGCAAAAAAACAGAGTATTGATATTGAAGTACGTACCTGTATAATTTAGAAAGACAAACACAATAATTCACACTGTATCCACAATTGTAATAGTTTTTCACATTTATTAGCACTTGTGATAAGAAATCGATACAAAATCTCTTCTTGATGGCATAAGCAGCTCACTCACAAAATAAATATGAGTTCTACCCAGCATGTTTCGATCCAAACTGTGGTCTGTTATCAAGGAGTGCTATAGCTTATAGCCAAACTAAAACTGCACGCCAGCGCTCTATTGGCTTGAGTAATCGGCTAGTACAAATACATATCTGAACGATAATTTAATTTTATTATGTGACCCCGGCATCTTTTATCAAAGAAACGTGTATACACAAAATTTGGAAAAATTTCTGAGTCCGCTGCAACTGCGCCCGCGCCTCAACAGAATGAATTAGAATATAATGAATACAGCCACAGAGACGTATATAATTCAGACGTCCCGGGTTATCATAGATAGTGCTATAGTAAAATTACATAAAATTTACCACTGACAGATGGTTTGCCTTCATTTCATATTTAACTTTAACGACCTACAAATAAAGCCAACGTTTGCAGATTTTGTAATAACTACTTTATTTGTATGGTATTAAAGTTGGAAATGAAATGAAGGCAAGCAATCTGTCAGTGGTAAACTAAAAGTAAACGTACCTAAGTATGAACGCGTGCCGACTTAACGCCTTGTTAAGCGTTTAGAAGTTTTGACAGGGGATTATATTCTATTTAATTTGTTTCTGAACCTAACTGACGTGCAAACCACTTGACGAACAGTAAAAGTCTACACGGTCGGGAGCAACCGCCAACCATCGTGCCCTTGGTCGGGTTGATTTAAAAATGGACAGTGTAGAAATCGGTTGACCCGACCGATATTTGGTTGATGTCAACGGCCTTGGTCGCGAGCGCGTCCGTGGTCGGCCCCAACCGTATGGAACGCTGTCGGCCGACGCGAGCGACACGACGGTCGGCGGTTGGTCCCGACCGTGTAGAAGGGGTTTAAGAAGTAGCAAGTTACTGGCTGAAAGCAAAACACGGCGAGAAACAAATTTCGCACTCCTAGATGAGTCAACTACTTAACTCATAATAATACATTTCAAACTAAATACAAACTGAAACATAGATGCACAGAAAAAACCCCAGAAAAAAGACCAATGCTGGGAATCGAACCCAGGTCCTCAGCGTTCCGTGCTGCGTGCTTACCCCTACACCATCACTGGTCTAGAAGTTAGCGACGAATCTTTCCCATACATCGTACACTTCAGTCTGTTATAATCACATTTAGGCAGTGATAAAGCGCATCTATGTTATGCCCTCTACCGAGAGACTTCAACACTCCTTCGGAGCTACCCGCTCACCTGGACCAAGAGATGGCGCTACTAGGCCAACTTTTACATAAAAACTATACTTTTTGTAAAAGTTGGCCTAGTAGCGCCATCTCTTGGTCCAGGTGAGCGGGTAGCTCCGAAGGAGTGTTGAAGTCTCTCGGTAGAGGGCATTAACATAGATGCGCTTTATCACTGCCTAATGTGATTATAACAGACTGAAGTGTACGATGTATGGGAAAGATTCGTCGCTAACTTCTAGACCAGTGATGGTGTAGGGGTAAGCACGCAGCACGGAACGCTGAGGACCTGGGTTCGATTCCCAGCATTGGTCTTTTTTCTGGGGTTTTTTCTGTGCATCTATATTTCAGTTTGTATTTAGTTTGAAATACTTCATTTACTTTCAGGCGGGCCTAAATTAAAATGGTGGATTATTTGAGTTAGTCAAATGAGAGTCACTTCATCTGGAGTCACTTCATCTAGGAGTGCGATATATCTACAACTTTCTTTTTACTTTTTTTGACTGTACCAGCATTAAATATCATTAAATCCACATACAGGGAGCAACTAAAAACTCGACATATTTTTGGCACTTTCATACAAATTCTGGTTGATTGAGCTTGTATAAAAGTGCCAATATTTCGAAAACATTTCAACTACCAGATATGATAGATGATGGATGAATAACGGATCAACCGAGAAAAATCTTGTAAATTGAGATTTGAATACGAAATTGTACCTTGATGTCTCCTCTACATTTTATAAAAATGAGTTATGTGAACACCTTTACAATATCGAAAAACGGCAAAAATAGTTGACATAAATGCGTTAGTTCATCCCTAATAAAAATCTGATGCGGCCATTTTCTCAAAATGTTGTTTGTGTGTTCGGAATGACGTTATCATTCGTCATCAGCATCCAGCTTAGTCCTCTCTGTATTAGAATTTGTTTTAACACATTCAGTGCCGGGAACGCCCTAGGGGAGTTCTCCGTTCGTAGGCAGTTTTCGCTACCACATTCGCTGCGTTAGCATATGTGTTAAGGATATTCTGTATACCAAATGCAAACATGCTCAATATTTGTTCTTAGGTCTCAGGATACATACCTACATCCACACACTCATACACACACACACACACACACACACTCACACACAATACATTATGCGCTCACATTTTGACTTTTGTCATTTCTGTATTGTACCTACTAGTTTAATCAGTTTTTTGCCTGTATATACTAACTGTAAACTAAACAGGCAACTGTAAACTAAGATGTTAAACCAACTCACTGGGCCCCAGGATACAGGCTCAGCCTAGTTTGGGGACCACTGTATACTGCTAAAAATGTAATATTTCTTTATGTGTAAAAAAATTTTCATTTCATTTCATTTCAAATAGCAAAACAAATATAAAAAACAAACAAAAAACAACACATTTTTTTTTTGTATACTGATAAGGATTGGAATTCGTTCCCATCGTCTATATATCCAAATAGATACAACCTAGCTCTCTTCAAGGCTTGATTGAATAGGCTGTTACTGAAACAGTGGGATGCACCTTTGGCCTATCTACACTCTTCCTCAGGTGAGATAGGAGTCAATCACGGGTCAGTTTTATGTAAAAAATTCAATTAGATTCAACCACGGAAAAGTAAAATTCGATTTGCAAGATTTCATTTAAATGAACAGACAAACAAATATTACAAGTACAATAATAGCTTGTAAAAACAATGCCGCACGCATGAAAGATCACTTGAGATCGATTTATTTGGCTATCTTGTTTTGAGATTTTAATTCAAAATCAGGACCAAAAGTTAATTTTGCAAACAGGCTGCAAAGGACTCCTTTAATGTATTTTTTTTAGCTACCACTAAAATATTTACAAATATCGAAAGAAAATTTTGTGACGAGGGCGAAACCTAACGCAACAAAAAAAAATATTTAAAATGACAGATGTTTTAGAAGACAGGAGCAAGACTGTAAGAAATATAACAAACTTCCAGACAGTTCGATTGTAAAATAACGAAGAGAGCAAGGGAATAAATTGGAAAACAGATATGAAATCAAACCAATCCAATAAGAAACGAAGACAATGTATAACAGACAGCTGCAATTCAAACAATAAACTAAACAGGAGCTCAGAATTTGAACACAGGAGTTCCATTGGCAATGTGGTTACGTTGTCTGGTCATAGCGCGCTATCACTTAGGCGAGGTATGACAGGTCGCTAGAATGTGAAGGTTACACGGAAAGCAATGTCTAGTCACATTTTTGAAAAATGAAATATTAATCTGAAAATGTAGAGCTCGCAAAGTGATGATGATGATGTCCTCCATGTCGTGTCCGACAAAGGCGAACCTTTAAGCTCATTTGTTACTTATGTGCCCGAATATGGTTGGCAAAGCCAAACTATGTTTGGAAGGTTCCATTACAAAGTGCGCAATGTAATTGACCACTATCATTGTATGTGTAAGTGCAGGTAGCAAAGTACCATTGGATTAAATATGGATATCTGAAAATAATATAGGTATATTTTTTTCTACCACATTTGCAAGACAGCTACGTTTGTACGACATGTGTTTCCATATAGGAAACCCGCCCTCCTTCCACTTCTTTATCCGTTGTTTATCAGATATAACTACGCAGATATACTAAGGCTAGTAACTACGCCTTCACAAAAAATGCATTTATTATCATAACGAAAGCAACTTTTCTAGTTCCTGCACCATTTTTATAACAGAGAAAATAAGCTAAAATTGCTTGTACTTTTTCATTAAAACAACCAGATTGGGAGTCCCGTGAAATGAAGAAAAATGACTCGCGCAAAGTTATTAGTGGAGACATTATTATTCGCGCGCACTGTTTGTGTAAAAAAACCCTGGTAGCATTGTGTTTTGACATTATGGCTCTCAAGCAGAAGGTCATGAGTTCGAGCTCGGACTCGCACCTCTGAGTTTTATGGAATTTACACGTGAAATTATTTTTAGAATTTACCATGCGCTTTTTGGTGAAGGTAAACTTGGCATAAGTCCGAGTCAAATAATTCGCATATCTTCATTCAATTTAGGCATGTTTTGTTATGATATGAAAGTCGAAGAATCTACCACCGGTTCGCAAATCAGTACAATGGCACTGAACGCGCGTGAGAACTATAGCCCCAACCCTCTCATTCTGAGAGGAGGTCTGCGCCCAGCAGTGGGATGTACTTAAGCCGAAGATTTTAATGATGACTGTTTGTGTATAATGGCAACTTTCTTATTATCATGCGAACTATGTGCCATGAGTACGCGTTTTTGGAGTGTTTTTCTTGCAGTAATTACACTGCGATAACAGAGATAGCGGCGATAAGCTGATAACATTATCTTATCGACGCACCGCCCAGTAGGAGCTCACCTCAGCCTTAAGGGTGTGCCTCCATCGAGGCCGTGCGGAAAGTTGCAAGATCTTGCACTTGTCGTTGCAGAGTAACAGGGTAGAATACACCGTAGGTGTGCCATTAAGTATGTACCAGAGTCATAAGATAGGCTTCTGAGCACTCTGAAGTAAAACTCGTCAAATGAAACTGATGTCTAATCCTTTTCCTTTTAACTAATTATGATCATCCTAAATTTTATCAGACTCGTTTTAACAATTGAGTTAATGCATTATGTTGCCCAGCATTAATTGAGTTAGAAATACTAATCTTGTATCACAATTTAGATTTCACTCTGTATATAAACTAAAACAAACTTTAGTCTTAAAAAAACTGCTTTGATGCGCAAAAGTGTATGTTCTCTTGCGATAAGGATTTACTAGGGGCGTTCAATAAAAAGTGAGAATGAGTATGTTATAAACAACTTTTACTAAATGTCATTTTCTTTTTCGACATAGTCACCTTTTGGCATAATACACTTAATGAACTAAAACAATTACTTTGCTCACCCGCGACCTTACAATAGTTACGTTTATGCAAGAAATGTGCGTTCATGCAGTTCCTCCACCTCCACACTGTACGAACACACACAAATCACATAAACCCAACCATCACCACCACCAAGCTACACTGACGCGTTTCGAACTCAACCAGAGCTCATCTTCAGAGTTACCACAACCGTATGCTATGCTACCAAACGTTAAACTAACAAACCAAAACAAATGTTTTAACTTGTCACTGTAACTTCTCAAGTACCCACTTTATTTTTCTTATTCTCAAACTACCCCACAAAAATTAACTTTTATTGACATATTTAAAACTACCTTGAATTTTTTTGTTTATTTATTTATAAGGCATATTTAATTAATACTAACTGTTCAAATTCGACCCAAGCCGCAGTAAAGGAGAAGATACTAAATTTACCTGTTCATTAATAATAGACCCCATAGTGTTGTACCTAATTATTTCCATGCATTCCAGAGCATCCAGACGCAACCCCTTGCCGCAATAATGTAACACTTCATAAGAATCTGAATCTAACAATGAATGATTTGATTCCAACAAATGTTTTGCAAAATTCGATCTATCTGGATGCTCATTCCTATATGCCGAAACATGCTCTTTAAATCTAGTATTAAAACTTCGGCCTGTCTGTCCTACGTATATCCCATTGCAGTCATTACAAGTAAGTAAGTAATTGTTTTAGTTCATTAATATGGACCTCCGCAAAGTAACGCCTGATTCAATAAATTATAATACACTTAGTATATCTTTTTTCTAAACTTAAAATTCCATTTTTAAAAAAGGTCTCATCTTGAGTACTTAAAAAATCTTGAACTGCAGCGACTACCGCGTCGTTGTCTTCAAATTTCTGGCCTCTCAGGTATTGTTTCAATCTCGGAAATAGGTAGAAATCACTGGGAGCGAGATCTGGTGAATACGGAGGTTGCTTAAGGATATCGAACCCAGCATCACGAATTGCAGCCATTGCAACGGCGGACTTGTGTGCCGGAGCATTGTCCTGGTGGAACAGCACAACTTTCGAGAGTTTACCTCGCCGTTTTTCGCGGATCTCATTACGCAATGTTGCTATTTGTTTGGCGTATAAAGTGCCCGTAATAGTGGCTCCATGCTCGAGATACTCAATCATTAATACCCCTTTACCATCCCAAAAAACAGAGCCCATGACCTTACCGGCAGATGGGCTCACCTTGAATTTCTTCGGAGTTGGAGATGATGGCCTTTTCCATGTCATAGACTGCAGTTTCGTTTCTGGGTCGTAATGATGGAGCCATGTTTCGTCCATTGTTATAAATCGCGCCAAAAAAAGTTCCCGGTCTTGCTGCATCAGGTTCAAAGCTTCTTGACAAATCTCTAGTCTAGTTTGTTTTTGCGTGTCAGTAAGCATTCTTGGTACCCAACGCGCAGATACCTTTTTCATACCCAAGCGTTCATGTAAAATATTATGCACGCTCCCCGTTGAAATCTTTACATTTTCAGCAATAAAACGAACCGTGACACGACGATCCGCCAAAACTGAGTTTTCGACTTTTTTCACAATTTCTTCAGTTACTGCTGTAGTAGGGCGTCCGGAGCGGGGTTCGTCCATTGCCGATGTTCTTCCACGTCTATATTCGGCGCACCAACGTGCGACTGTCGAATACGGAGGAGCATTAGACCCTAAAGTGCCCCGCAAATCCAAATTGACTTGGTCCGTAGAAAAATTTTTCAAACACAAGTATTTGATAACGGCGCGCAGTTCAATTTTCTCCATTTTCGCTAACGTACTCAATAGCATTGCAAAGAAATTACCGTATATTTTTTTAAACAAAAGACAGTTAGTTTTTTTTTTCATAGCAATCAGCTAGATAGATTAGCTTTACCGGCCAGTATTTAATTTCGTAATATTAAAAGAGTTTCTAACTAAATACAAACTGAAATATAGATGCACGGAAAAAACCCCAGAAAAAAGACCAATGCTGGGAATCGAACCCAGGTCCTCAGCGTTCCGTGCTGCGTGCTTACCCCTACACCATCACTGGTCTAGAAGTTAGCGACGAATCTTTCCTATACATCGTACACTTCAGTCTGTTATAATCACATTAGGCAGTGATAAAGCGCATCTATGTTATGCCCTCTACCGAGAGACTTCAACACTCCTTCGGAGCTACCCGCTCACCTGGACCAAGAGATGGCGCTACTAGGCCAACTTTTACAAGTTAAGTATGAAGTATCTTTTTCTATTTATTTTTTATTTTCTTCAACTTCATTTTTTTTTTATTACTTTTACGGTCATCCCGTGAAACCATATATTTCAAACTAAATACAAACTGAAATATAGATGCACAGAAAAAAACCCAGAAAAAAGACCAATGCTGGGAATCGAACCCAGGTCCTCAGCGTTCCGTGCTGCGTGCTTACCCCTACACCATCACTGGTCTAGAAGTTAGCGACGAATCTTTCCTATACATCGTACACTTCAGTCTGTTATAATCACATTAGGCAGTGATAAAGCGCATCTATGTTATGCCCTCTACCGAGAGACTTCAACACTCCTTCGGAGCTACCCGCTCACCTGGACCAAGAGATGGCGCTACTAGGCCAACTTTTACAAGTTAAGTATGAAGTATCTTTTTCTATTTATTTTTTATTTTCTTCAACTTCATTTTTTTTTTATTACTTTTACGGTCATCCCGTGAAACCATATATTTCAAACTAAATACAAACTGAAATATAGATGCACAGAAAAAAACCCAGAAAAAAGACCAATGCTGGGAATCGAACCCAGGTCCTCAGCGTTCCGTGCTGCGTGCTTACCCCTACACCATCACTGGTCTAGAAGTTAGCAACGAATCTTTCCTATACATCGTACACTTCAGTCTGTTATAATCACATTAGGCAGTGATAAAGCGCATCTATGTTATGCCCTCTACCGAGAAAAAGAGATTAAAAGAGTTTGCATCTCATTCTCACTTTATATTGAACGCCCCTCGTATAACAAATTGCCAATGGAATTTAAACTGTTACCAGTACTACTTTTAAGGCGTAAATTATTAACCCTGCTTACTACTAAGTGCTATTATTCTGTTTTTGATTATTTGAATGATGACATGAATTGTTTGTAATATTATTTCTTATTTAGTTAATTTGTTTTGTTTTCCGTTTTGTTGTTTCCATTTTATTATTATTTAATTATTAGTTCAATTATCATAATCTGACATTATCTATATCATAATTTTATTTATTTTTTAATGTAATGTTCAGATGGGCATAATATTAAGCCAAGTTTTTGTACGCCGATTGGCAAAACATAGTGCAACAATAAGAAATGTAACATCTCTGTATTTATGCAGCCATCGCCTATGTTTCACAAATAAAACACTTTTGACTTTGAGTTTACTTTAGGTACTTTACTTTACTTATATTGTTCGTTGAGCGAGAAAACAGTCTATATGTATATCTAATCGTTTTCTCGTCGGTAGTGGGAAAAACTCCTAATGATCGCCGCAAACATGTCCCCGGTTAAACGAGTGCATGAATAAATCAACAGCAGTGCAAACGCGAAATTATTAAACAACCACAACCGCACGCAATCGTCCATTATCTAAAAACCGATGTTGATCGAGCGTTGGGGAAAGAGAAATGTATTCGTGCAATTAATTCACGGATAAGTACACGCAATTCGAACATTGGTCATGTGTGCCATGAGTGGCGTTCATCACCAAAGCTTTCCTATATAGAAAGTTTGTGGAGATGTTTGGATGTTTGTTAGTCGAGCCACAGATGACTTCGTAACAGATACATGAATCCGTACAAAATCTTGAATAACTACCGCGATTATAGCCTACTCCGCCAAAGCGTTTTAGCGTGAAAGAGTAACAGACATCCAGACATCCATCTATACATCCAGACAAACTTTCACGTTTATAATATTAAATATCATTTTATCACGTATAGTACCTTTTTTTCCTAACAGTAGGTCAGAGTGCGTCATTTGATTTGAAACTGTTCCCAGTTTTCCCGGACCGATTTCAATGTCGAGGCGCGCCAGGTGCGAGGTGATTATTGCTACAAAGCGTCACATTGTGCAGGTCGAGCCGTGAAAGGATTCCTTTTGTATATATTTCGCTGCGTGACACATTCCTTTGCCCTCATATTGACATTGTTGAGTGCCTTTGACGGAGATTTAATTAATGCATATGGGCTTATGTCGGAGTGCTGACGACTCGTCACTGATTTGCAGGAGAATATCTATTATGAACGTGTATATATGTTACTAGCTTTTGCGCGTGATTTTGTCCATGCAGAGAAAAAAACCCGGCCAAGCGCGAGTCGAACACGAAGGTTTCCGTACCATTATCTATAACAACGGCAAAAAAAACACGTTTTTTGTATGGGAGCGCCCCTTAAATATTTGTTTTATTTTAATTTCATTATTTATTTTTCTGTGAATATTTCAAGCGTCTACTTGTTGCCGTTATCAATATCGAGCAAAAACGAGCAAAAAAAATCACGTTTGTTGTATGGGAGCGCCCTTTAATATTTATTTTTTTCTGGTTTTTAGTATTTGTTGTTATACCACAACCGAAATACATCATCTGTGAAAATTTCAACAATCTAGCTATCACGGTTTATGAGATGCAGCCTGGTGACAGACGGACAGGGACAGCGGAGCCTCAGTAATAGGGTCCCGTTTTTACCCTTTAGGTACGGAACCCTAAAAAAATGAACAACTTTCGTTCTCTATCTCAAAACTTTCTACTCACTGCACCTCTGAGACATTATTTGCACAGTTATTAAGTATCAAATCTCTATAACTGCTATAGCTAGTCGAATAATAGATAGATAAAGACGTTTGTTTGGTACTGCAAGCACACACAATCAAAATTAACAAAAATACAGAAATCAGTATAAACTTTAAAGTAAAACATTTTATATTGTCTGTATGCGCTTAGTTATAAACAATGTTCTTTATACCTTATCCCGTGGGAATTTCCGAAAATCGTGACATCAATTTTTTACCGTTATAATCAACTATTTGTATACCAAATTTGAAGTGTAAATTTGAAGTAACGGAGTTAAGGTTTATTGGAATCCAATATAAATCCCGTTTATTCCTTCTCCCATGGGAATTTTTTCCCGTAAGAACCTTCTACAATGTATTAGAAAGATGAATGACATTGATAATGTCGTTCTCAAGTTGAGGCGTGAACAAGGGAAATACGAACTTGTACTTGTACTTTTAGGTATACAAATATATTATATTTTATTTAAGTTTTAAAATTACGGACCTTGTAGTGTCTTAGCACCCATAAATGTGAATTTAGTTTTACTTGGAATTTATCATAGTCAAATCATCAATTTACTGAGTTGCAAAATTTAAATTTGCCGATGTGGATCTGCAGAGAGACGGACTGGAATAGTCGTAATAGGGTTAAATAATATAACTAGAACATCAGCGTGCATGCAACTTTGTCTGAGCCTCGTGAAAACTGCATTTCCCGGGATAAAATGTAATCTACCCTAACTAACTAACCTTTTTATTGCGACTTATTCTAATTCTTTTTTTACTTTTGACGACCAGATAGCCCCCACTGGTGGATAGGCCTTCATCAAGATGGAGCGATGACCTGGTTAAAGTTACTGATACGCATTGGATACGGATGGCGCCGAACCGATCTGTTTGGCGAACCTTGGGGGAGGTCTATAATAATAATAATAAATTTTATTTCAAAAGTTAAGGCTTCATATGGAAAAAAATGAAAAAAAAAAAAAATAATAACTTACATTACATAATCTTAATAAAATAATTATGTTCAGCAATTGAAGTCTTTCGGCTGAAATGATGAAGACGCGTTCGCGGGCCTTTTGAAAGAAAGAAAGAAAGACATAAAAACATTTATTTATAACAACAATAACACGCACACAGGCAAAAATAAGAATACAAACATAGACAAAGACATAGGTGCACATATTAAAGCTGTTACAAAAAGGGTCCCGGCTCAGTATATCGCTAGTTAAAAAAACCAGCACTGGTCTTCCGCCGGGCCACAGTACAGTAAAATCACGGAAGGCCACACAAAACAGACACAAATATTAAAAAAAAACATACATAAAAAAGCTAAAACCAAACATTCAAAACATTTAAGGCTTCCACAGACCGAAGCGCGGGGCGTCCACGCGACGGCAACCGAGACGCTTCGGTTTGTGATGGCCCTAGAATAAGACTTGGCTGTATGGTTCACAGACCGTATGGCTGACGATGTCGAACGTTCTGGTAAAGATCGCGCAAACCCATTGGCCGCGGGCAGCACAAAACCCACCGTCGTGGAGATCCTTGGGGAAGACGTATAGTCCATGAATATGGACTGAATACCTACTTATGATCACACTACAAAGAGACCCAGTATCAGGGATCAGTCTAACATCGTTGGAGCCCTGAATGAATTGTGAAAACTCCGGGCACGTAGGGCGATATCGCTTCACTACGACCTCGGCGATAAAAACCGCCGTTACCATGGCGCACAAGGGAACCAATAAGGTTTGTAGCAGTTGAATAATGGAACCAATTACCAGTATAGCAATTTCGCATCAACAAATATTGTTAGGCATAAATTGTAATTGACTTATTATTTGGTGTTAAATACGGAATTTCAGACGATGGAACGCTATTATTATACATGCGAACGATTGTGAGTGTGTCCCTGCATGCGTGTGTGTGTTTTTTGTTATTACTTAACACCAAAACAGCTGGTCGGATTGGTTAACATTTGGATATAGATAACTATGCAGCTTAGAATAACACATAGGCTATTGTTTGATTTAGGCGTGCGAACAAGTGCCGGTAAAGACTAATGCAGACGAAACATATTTCAGATGTAGAAACGACCAATCGCAGTAGTTGCTATCTACATCACATCACAATAGGGATGTTGAGACCACCAATCAACTGACGTACTTTTTATGAGTTGTCAAAACACAATTCTCCCATAGAGTTTGGTAATGGCAAAAGCAACTTATAATATAACGTCACTTGTTCGCCAACTCAATCAACTAACTATTTATTTGTTTTAAAGCAACAAAAAAATCTGTTAATCGAAAATTAATCTGGTTTTCAGGGCTAAAATTAAACGTTTTTTTACTGGAGCCATGTCTTCGAATTATTTTTTAATGGCGTCAACATCCCCATACAAGTGGACTTCAACTAATAAGACTCTGCGGGTGTCCGCTGTGCTTCTATTAAAGTGCAAACGTACTCAGCCAACAACAACAATGTCGCATAGATTTAAGCATTAAGCAACTCTAGGTGCTTAATATACACGGAACCCAGATGAAATGTCGGAGGAAACAAGTACAAATACAGTGGCGTCGCGTCGACAGCCGCCACTCTATCTCCTTTAGTAATTTAGCCGACAGGCTGTAAAGACAGACCAGTCGAATTAAATATGGCCCCTTCCCTATACAACAAAAAAAAATGCTTAAAAATGGTTCACCACGTCTTAGCATTTTTTTGTAATGATTCTATATGGATAATCTGTGTAAACATAATTGACTTTATGCGTATTTTGTTATGGCGTGGTAAAGATTCGCATAACGCGTAATTCTGCCATAATCGGACAAATATATTTATTTATTTATTTAAATATATTTGTCCGATTATGGCAGAAATACGCGTTCGTTTTTGTTTGAGTCCAAGTTGTAACCTAACCATTAGGTTAGATATCAGGCAAATTTCGGCCTTACCCCGTGGAGCATCCGATGGACACCATTTATCGCTCAACTTTTTGCGCAAAAAGATGAGGGGTAAAATGGTGTCCATTGGACGCTTCACGGGTTAACAACAGTGCCTATGCCAGTGTCCGCTATACGTTAGTTGAACATCGCTTAAGCGAAGTCTGCTCTGTTCTGCTGCATTTCCGACAGTCAGTGTTATGGCAAATAGAGGGAATCCACTAAATAGTACATTACTGCAGCGGCCGCGAAATAGGGGATTGCCGGCCGAGTAGTTATAGATGGCCGAGTGGTAACGAGGCCATCTAAAGATACGAGGCCGGCAATCCCTGTTCGTGGCCAAGGCTTGTATAGAGTTTTTCTCAAACATGCATCATCATCATCATCATCATCACCATCACCATCATCATTAAATCATCGTCATCATCATCATCACATCATATCACCATTACCACCATCATCATCATCATCACCATCATCATCATCATCACCATCATCAATATCACCATCATCATCATCACCCTCCATCACCATCGTCATCGCCATCACCTCCATCATCAATCATCATCATCATCATCATCATCATCATAAAATCATCGTCATCATCATCATCACTATCACCATCATCACCACCACCATCACCGTCATCACCACCACCATTACCATCATCATCATCACCACCATCACCATCACCATCACCACCATCATCATCATCACCACCATCATCAACATCACTATCATCACCATCACCCACCATCACCATCGTCATCACCATCATCATCATCATCATCATCACCACCATCATCATCGTCATCACCACCATCATCATCATCATCACCATCACCACCATCATCACCATCACCATCATCACCATTACCAATTACCATCATCATCATCATCATTACCATCATCACCATCACCATGATCACCATCACCCACCATCATCATCGTCATCACCATCATCATCATCACATCACCATCATCACCATCCCATCATCACCATCATCATCATCATCATCACCATCATCACCATCACCATCATCATCACCACCATCATCATCACAATTACCACCATCATCATCATCTCACCTTAAATAAACGTAGTGGCAGAATGTCATAATGAACCAAAACGCAAATATTGCTTATAGTTTTTTTTTAATGGCTAAATGCTATGATGCCATAGTACTATAAATAACCGTCATGGTGCTGTGTCACATGAAACAATAGACGATCACTTTGCTGGCCTTGGCCAGCAATGTTGTATGAAATTCCATTATTGACCGCACGGCCGCCCGCACGGCTAGCCGCACCTTCAACGTGACACTTCGTGGCGTATTATAAGGAACATAACGTCAATATTTCATAGCATGTTTGAGAAAAATATAATAAAGCCTGACCAGTAATATATGATCAATGGTCATCGTTGTCAAGAGGGCGCTATTATCTATATTTGTGTGAATATTTCAGTATAGTCTCAACAATGTAGATTGGCAACTCGTTATTTTGTTCGACTTAGGTGCGTACTTATATTCATCGTTATCAAAATCAGAATCCAAGTTCACTGTTCATAGGGCAAGTGGTTTCAAATTTAATTCAGATCCAGAAATTAGTTCCAATAAAATCCGCAACATGGCGCGTGATCATATATTACTGGTCAGGCTTTAGGATCGAAGTCGTCATGCTTGATTAAGAGAAAATGTCGGTTGTAGTAGGGCATGCGTTCCAATTTCAATGTTTAGCTGATTAATGTCTTATGTGTATGGAACTGGTATATAGCTATTATTTATTTTTATTAGCAATACGGCTGCTCACCGAACCTAAGATTATTTTAAAAGCGAAAAAGTTTTTCGGGTGCGCCGGCGGGATTCGAACCCACGTCTCCCGGGTATGCGCTCCAACCTGGGTGTTCTAACAATTGAACCACGTCGCTCCCAGCCGACTTCCCCGAAATTCTTAATCGCTTACATACGCCAACATACGTGGTACGTGGGTTCGAATCCCGCCGGCGCACCCGAAAAACTTTTTCGCTTTTAAATAATCTTTGGTATATAGCTGGCCGATAATACGAAAAAACGTCTTATAAAACGTAATACTATTTAGCTTAAGAGTAGATGACCTTGTTGAGTAAATTGGAAATTCAGGCAGAAGGCTGTCTCAAGCCTATAAAACGAGTTACAGTTAATAGGCGGTGAAATTAATTAGTTGTTACGTAATAGAGCTAGAACGGGCCTGCGGGTTAATTTGCGGTCCACTAAGGGTAACAGAGTATATCCAAATCCGTAGTTACAAGTAATGGGGTGAAAATGTGTTTCTTGACTGGTAATGAGTAAGATAGTGACCAGGACCACTGTAATGTGGCTGAAACGTCGAGGTAAATATTGTTTACGCGATAAATACCGTTCATAGTAATAGTTATGATTATGAGTGAAAATCACGAAAGTTTAAAATATTATAATATAATGAGTAAGATGTCATCGGACATAGTACACGTCAGGCAAAAATCGCACTGTGCTTATTTAAAAGCACCGTTAGATTAGATAGTTAGTTAATGAAAGAGGAAGAGCCTATATCCGATAGCGAAGAGGTTCCCGCAACCTTGACCAGGTCGTCGGTCCATCTTGTTGGAGGCCTACCGTCCGTGGACGCCATTCGAGTCTTTTGGCCCTATCGGCCTTAAGTTCTACAAGCGATGTGCTCTGCTTAATGCCATTTGAGTCTGGTGACTATTCGAGCTATGTTGGCGACATTAGTCCTTGCGCTGATTTGATCATTTCTAATGTGATCCCGCTGAGAAACTCCGAGCACAGCCCTCTCTAAATATCACCCTCTAAGTGATCTTGAGCTTTCTTATGAGGCCCATCATTAGCGGCCACGTCTCAGTGCCATAAGTCTTCACTGGCAACACACACTGGCCAAAGACTTTACCGCGAAAAAGTTCCACAAATACGTGATTCTAACGGCTCTTTCACACGGCAACGTCCCGTTTTTTGCGGGTTCGGTTTTTTGCAGGATCCCGTTTAGTAGTAGTACCTGGGCGACCGAGCTCTGCTCGGGCAGAAACTCGGTACCAAGCGTTTTCCCAGAGATAAGACCAAGCTAGATCAATTTTTCATCCCCGAAAACCCCCACATACCAAATTTCATCGAAATCGTTGGAGCCGTTTCCGAGATCCTGATTATATATTTGCGGGGGAGGGGGTTCGGGGGTTTCAAGGGGGGATGAAAATTTCATTGATTTTGCCGTAGGATGCACAGTTTTCAAGATATTTGACAAAAACACCGGAGGGGTTGGGGCACAGAAATAATTTATTATTATTTCTGTGGGTTGGGGGGTGAGAGGGGGGAGGGGGTGCGGGGGGATGCGTGGGAGGGAGCGTGGGGCTATCAAAGGGGGATGAAAATTTCATTGATTTTGCCGTAGGATGCACCGTTTTCAAGTTATTTGACAAAAAAGCCGGAGGGGGTGGGGGGTGAGCCACGTTAAACTATCGTCCGTAAACCGACTTTACAGACAACCGGTGTTTCTTGTTCTTTGCTCCCAATAGGGAACGTGCACATAGACGGTGCTGCCAACTGGTGTCATAAGGGTGCCATCAATTTGAATGCTTTACCTTGATAAGTTTGTTTGACTGTCCGCATAGTGTCTCTTTTGTCGCATTAGTGCTGCCGCCTATAGTTACTGCACGTTCCCTATAATACTTTTTCTCACAAAAGAACAAACTTCGTTTTCTCATGAAAAATAAACTTAAAAAAAAAAACTAAAATCCTTACAAAAAACGTGGAATCGAACCGAGGTCGGCTGGATCCGCGACCACCCGATTTCTACTGTGCTATTATGATCTGCTCGAAGCCGGCGAAATTTAGCTTTGTATTCTAATGCAAACAAAAATAGCCGGAAAACACGACTAAAAGCGGTTTTCTGAAAATGAAACATAGCTAGATCAGTTTTCATCCCCGAAAACCCCCACTTACCAAATTTCATCGAAATCGTTGGAGCCGTTTCCGAGATCCTGATTATATATATATATATATATATATATATATATATATATATACAAGAATTGCTCGTTTAAAGGTATTAGATAGATACGTGCTACCGTGTAACATTCACACGAGCATTCGGTTTGCAGGAGCCGTAAATATGACTGTATGCACATACTTGAGCACACGTATCGCCCAAAAACGCAACAAAGATAGCGATAGAATAGCGCAATGCACTCCGTCGAAGAGGATTTTTGCCATCTCTGCAGTGTGCAACTAAGTGCTCGGGAATTCAATTTCGCGTGGGACTTGGAAACAGAACGTGATGAAGTTTAAATTAATCCACATGCCAGCAAGAGTTCATAGAGCGAAATGCTCATATCATAACATAACAAAGTAGTTTACGAATAACAAGTTTAGAAACAAAATACGGTGTTTTAAAATGAATCCGAAATATATTAAATAGCAGTGTTGTTGCGATAGCGATAGTTTCGCTATCGATAGTTTGACCTTGAGAAATAGTCGATAGTGCGATAGTACTATCGAAAATATCGACATGCTGCAATACCATCGATAGTATCGATAGTGAAAATTAGGCGACACCATCGAACTTGGTCGATACTATAGTTTCGATAGTATCGTTACTATCGAAATTATGGCTATCGATAGTATCGACACTATCGACCAAGTTCAATAGTATCGCCTAATTTCCACCATCGATACTATCGATGGTATCGTCAAGGGTCGATAGTTTCGATAGGACTATCGATAGTATGACTGATATTCAAGGCCACGATAGTATCACAATACCATCGATAGACTAATCGCTATCGCAACAACACTATTAAATGGGTGAATCAACTTTTTTCTGTTGTTTACTCTGTCCCCGGTTGTCCAAGTGACTCCATACTGTTTCATACAAAAATGCTTAGGTTGTCCAAGGGACAAAATTTAATACTAGATGACAAAAAACCTGCCTGAATAATTCCCGTTCCCATGTGAATTCCGGGAAAATATATACCCTATGTCACTCACGGAATTGAGACGAATCTAATGACACCTCACACTTGAGCAAAAAAAAACTCAATTTCGGTCATCTTATTGAAGGCTACTCCAGATTCAGATCCTATTTAATCTTTAACGACGCTAATCAAAACAGGTAACCTCAGAAATACTGCAATAGTCATCAAAACGCGATAAAATTCAGCAAAGAGCGGCGAACAAAGAAAAGCACTTAGCAATGATTTACACATACGTCGTAGCAGGTGTAGAGGCGCTACGGTCCAGCCGTAGCGCTACGGGCTACGGGCTACGGTATTCATGAAGGAATTTAAAAGACAAAGAAACTAGAATAAGTTAGTTCTAGTATTGAAACATTTATCACGACCGGATAGCCTAGTATCTAACCTGACTGCGAAGGTTTAGGTCCCGGGTTCGATCCCCGGCAGGGAAGATATTTGTATGAAATAAGTTTTTGTTAAAAATTTAATTTTCAATGCAAGCTTTTTCGCTGACTGTACTTTTTGTTTACTGTACTTGTATTGTCACCCAACCCACAGAAGTATACCAAATTTCAAGTAAATCCGACCACTGGAAGTGGATCAAATTCAACTTCCAAGATTTGACCCGTACATACATACCTACATTTATTTTGCATTACACATGGTAACAATCAAATTTCATAAATAGTTATTTTATTAATATGCAGTGACACGTCTAACTAACCAAATACACTGGCATGCAAACATCATCCTATTTTTAAATTATTTTTTTACATTAAATAAAATTTAGAAATTTGTTTTCAATTATTAATTTATAAAGAAAATGAATTAATGTTATTGAGTTCTTCAAGTCAATGTAATCAAGGGATTATTTATTTATTATTTCAAATATTCTTTGATCAAATAAAATGTTTAATCTTTAAGCCATTGATATAATTTAAATTTACTTCAGGGCAATTCTGCTATACTCTTAATACATACATACATACAATCACGCCTCCTTCCCAGCAAAGGGATAGGCAGAGACTATTTGTTTCCACCTGCATACTCTTAATGTAATCCGTTTATCCGTTCTAATAGTACGAGGTTTGCTTAGATTGGTACTAGGTTAATCTAGGTCTAATTAATATTGTCAACTACACGAAAATATCGGCTGTGGTCTTGAAGCAATACACACAAAGTGGTAACATTTTGTGGATTTTCGAGACGTGATTTTTGACTAGAACAAACGCATTGCCGCGCCCCGTCGCGTAAAATTAAAACTTTTTAACAAAAAATTAAACCGCCGAAAAAACGGAAAAGCCAAAAATAATACCTTTTTGTTTGACCTTAATCTAGGTACCAGTTTGAAGTCGGTGCCTCAGCACTTAGCCAGGAGGAGTGGACCTATAATCGTCTACCTGATTGGCTTCTATCACTCCTCCTGGCTCGTGCTGAGGCACCGACTTCAAACTGGTACCTAGATTAAGGTCAAACAAAAAAGGTATTATTTTTTGCTTTTCAGTTTTTCGGCGGTTTCATTTTTTGTTAAAAAGTTTTTATTTTATACTTTTTTTCCATCCTTGGGGTAATTTTTTTTCCAAATTTATAATACCAACTTCAAGGTATACCCTATCTATCCAATAAAAAAGAATTATGAAAATCAGACTACTCTGTAAAAAGTTAGTCAATCATGCCCTGTTTTCCTACCCTTAGGGTAGGAATATTATTTCCAAATTTAAATCGGACCACCCTTGGGGTATACGCTTTCCAATAAAAAAAGAATCATCAAAATCCGACTACTCTGTAATAAGTTATGCGTGGTTATATAGTACAATCAGTAACTGAACAATCAATCATCCCCTGTTTTTCTACCCTTAGGGTAGGAATATTGTTTCCAAATTTAAATGGGACCACCCTCGGGGTATACGCTTTCCAATAAAAAAAGAATCATTAAAATCGGACTACTCTGTAAAAAGTTATGCGTGATCATACATAAAAAAAAAATATATCGAATTGAGAACCTCCTTTTGTTTTCGTCGGTTGAAAACACAGACAATAGTTGCCAGGAGCAGGCGCGTTGTCAATACAACAATGCCTGTCTGTCTGTCTCGTCCACGCAACGCAGACTATGAAATAATTACTTGTAATAAACTGTTATCGATCGTACAATAGTTTTCATTAGTAATTTGTACGCTAGAATTCACGGCTGGAGGTTTAAAACGGTACGAGAGCAAGGCTGTAGCTACCGCTATATCTCACTAGATATACGCGTCAACACAAGAGGGCTTGCACCGTAGTTCCCACGCGGGCCCAGTGCGGATTAGGAAGGAATTCAATGGTGTATGTGCCATTGAATTTCTTCTCAGGTGTGTGCAGGTTTCCCCGCGAAGTTTTTCTACATCGTTAAAGCTCATGGTAAATTTTAAATGCAATTTCGAACTAAATTCCGAAAATCTTAAAGGTGTGAGTCCCGGTTTGAACCCAAGACCCTCTGCTTGAGCGGCCATAGGTCATGCACTGTTTTGATTCATAAATCCAGATAATTCAAAACCAATTAACGCGTACGTCTTAGTCACAATGTAGGTATATCTTGCATATTCATGACTTGAGAACCAATTTTGTTTGTTTGTTTTATTTGTGCTCTTGATTTTATAAAGGTTCCTTTTTAGGATTCCGTACGCAAAGGCTGCCAACGAAACTCTATTACTGACACTCCGCTATCTGTCTGTCCGTCCGTCTGTTACAAGCTCTATACCTTGAATCGTAATAATAGAATCTCTTGATATGTAATAAATAGAGTGTCTAGACACTTGAAATTTTCACCGATTATATATTACTGCAGGCTCTACAACAAAAAATAATAAAAATATAATTTAATTTTACATTAAGGGGGTGCCAACTAATCAATAGAAAATGATCCCAACTGCTAACACTGGATTACAATATTTACAACAGATAAGACTGTTCGCGGCGTAGTATTTTGACATACTTACAAATTTGTACGGAATCCTCGGTGCGCGAGACCGACTCGCAATTTGCCGGTTTTTTTGTGTTCCTTATTCTATATAGAGGTTCCTTTTTTATCTTTTGTGGGCGGCACCTTGATAAAAATCTAAATCGCCGCCTAATTACACACTCACTTGTTAAAGACAAAAAAAAAACAATTGAGCGGAATGAAACATTTATCTTCGTCTGTCGGCCCCGAATATCCGGACAGTCCGGCCGGGCGGCCATTTGTTCCGGGGATTCGGACGTGACGCGCCGGCACGGGAAACCGGATAACGAAAACTGTTACCGCCAAATAATGACAACAGTTTATTGGGAGCTACTGAGAGCTTGCCAGTTCATATGGGACTTTCTTTCCAATTTATATATAGATAGGGTTCGGACATGACCTGTATTAAAAATCCAAAATAATAAATAATAAAAGCCATTATAATAATATTAAAAAGGCATAGTAGACTAGTGGTTTGACTTATGGGCTTTTAAACAGAGGGTCCTATGCATAAAACCGAGCGCGCACCTCTTGAATTTGTAGATATTTACGTGTGAAATAACATTGGAAATCTGCCATGAGCTTTTTCTAAAAAGGAGAATATCCTGAGAAAACCTGCGTACACCTACGAAGTAATACTACGGCGTATGAAGTTCCTGAACCGCACTGTGTCTGCGAGGGAACGCCCAAGCCCTCTTAATCCGATACGAGGCCTGTGTACAGCAGTGAGGCGCGTGTAGTATGATGATATGATTATTATATTCAAGGACGAATTTACTAAACAAATCCTAGTGCAAATATTTAAAAAAGATTAAAAAGGCATTCAAATACCGAGCTCAGATCCAATGCACCAAAAAAAAAGTTATAGAAACGTGGCTAGCATACCACATTTCGTAAATAAAATGCGCGTGCAGCCTAGGAGACCCGCCGCCTGTGCTAACAAACGAGCAAACCTTTGCGCAAATATGGGACTGAATAAAGAATACAGATGAACCGTTGAAATAATTCACTGCAGATAGTGGTGCATACGCAAAACGTTTGTGAACGCTTTCAAGAGATCGGTTGTAAACGGTTATTTTCGTTATCAACCGTTGTAAACCATACCGCTAACGTCGATTAAATTTTTATGTAAAATAGTATTTGTTCTTTAAAGTATGAAAGCATAAAATATTAATGTACATTTTTGGGAAAGTGTGCGTTTTGGAATAGTGCACTTATTGAGCAAGTGCATGTATTGTAAGGGAAAACGTCCTCATTGAGGAAGTGTACATTTTGTTTCAGGAGTGTACATTTTGCGAAAAGTGCACTTTTAGAGAAAGTGCACTTTTCGGAAAAAACTAGTTTTTGGAGCCTAACCGAAGCAGCTAAAGAGGAGGGATATAAAACTATTTCTACAGCATCATTTCTCATAAAGTCAAGCTCTAACAACCAACTCGCCAATTAAGCCACCAAACTTAAACACTCCAAAGAAACAAATTTTCATTTAATTTGTTACTCTGAAAATAAAGTTCCCGTTCGTTAGGCAAGTTGTTCAAATAAGTTATGAGTTTCTGATTGTTTTAGAATAAATGATTATGAAGAGGTTTAATCAGTTAATTCGCACTTGAGCGGTTTTTACTTAGCTACAAAAAAACTGTGATGTAGTGAGATTGTTGTTGAAAAGAATCACATAAGGGAGTTCCCTAGAACAGAAGGGGAGAGAGGAGACTATAGGGTAACAATTTTTTTGTTTTACATAAAACTGACACATGTTGACCTCTGTCTCACGTGATGAAAAGTGCAGACGAGGCCAAAGGTGTATAACTCACCGGTTCAGTGACAGACTATTCACTCTAGCCTTGAAGAGCCCAAGGTTGTATCTAATACAGTGAGTCACACGCGGTTCTGACAGAAAATCAGCGCTGCAGGCGTCTAACGCCTCGCATAATGCTGAGTCAGCGACCGTTTCACTTTTGCGGTGACACACATGCAGAGCTGTGTATGTAAATGTTTATTTATTGCTCCATTGTTTGTTATCTTTGTTTTTTTTTTTCATTTGTGTGAAATTGTGTAATTTCTTGTACAGGTTTTGTCTTGTAAAAGTGAATAAATGTCTTCTTTCTTTCTTTCTTTCTATCTATCTGTAAATACAGACGACGAGCGAATACAATTCCTTAGCAGATCGTATTAGGAAGGATGAAACGAGCGAAATGACTAAAAAACAACTTCGTCCGCGAAGAGTATACCTTCCGCTATCCTGCAGGAATAATGTAATTGCATAGGACAGAGTATATTTCGTGGTAACCCAGGTTATACTTGTGCGTGTGTTTGTGCCCAATTTCATCCAAGTCCGTTGAGCAGTTTTTGCAAGACGCAATAACAAACATCCAAACTTTGACATCTATACTAATATAATAAAGCTGAAGAGTTTGTTTGTTTGTTTGAACGCGCTAATCTCAGGAACTACTGCTCCGATTTGAAAAATTCTTTCAGTGTTAGATAGCCCATTTATCGAGGAAGGCTATAGGCTATATATCATCACGCTAACTCCAATAGGAGCGGAGCGGAGCGGAAGAATGTTTCGAAATCGGGGGTTTTTCAAGTAAAACTTCTATAGGCGCTAATCTCAGAAACTACTGCTCCGATTTGAAAAATTCTTTCAGTGTTAACACCGAGGGGTGGGGGGTGGGGGTTTTGAGAGGTGTGGGGGTGCGGGAGTGCGGGAGTTTTAAGGAGGGGATGAACATTTTGATTTTGCCGTAGGATGCACCGTTTTCAAGATATTTGACAAAAAAAAAACTTGCAGTAAAACTTACCTGTAACCTGATTCAGTGTTATAACTTCGGTTTGTGGTGGCCATTAGATCTGGCTTTCACATGTTCACATGTTCTGTGGTTGGCTGTACGGGTAGGCAGCACTGCTGCTTGTGGAGGTGGGCGCCAGCTGGTGCATCTGCCAGCTGCCAGCTAGCAGCAGCCTACCCTGGAATTGACTCACTGTACACCACTGCATACATTCATCATCATAATCATCATTTCAGCTGAAAGACGTCCACTACTGAACATAGGCCTCCTCCAAGACTCGCTAAACAAATTGGTCCTGCACCAACCATATCCAACACATTACCACTGCATACATTCACATTAAAGTAAAAAGCATATTATATTCTTGTTGAAGTCTCACACACACATAATTGTTTGATAAATGAAAGATTTTGTGAAACGGTATGTTGTAAGTAAGTAAAACTGTAAAACTTCTATAGGCACGCTTGACTTGGGACAAACGCGGGTGTGCGGGGGGTGTTGTGTGGTAGGGCGTGAAGGGGGGTGCGGAGGGGTGCGGGGTGCGGGAGGGGGGGGTCCGTGGTTGCTGTGCGGGGGTGCGTGGGGTTGCGGAGGGGGGGGGGGGTAATTTTTTAATATTTTAATATCGAGTAACTAAGGAGAGCCATAATTGATGAAAAAGCAAATTGGATAAAAAAATAAATAATAATAATTAGTAGGAATTACTAGGATGTCCGTGTAGGAGGGTCGTGGGTTAAAATCCCGGCTCGCACCTCTGAGTTTTTCGGAACTTATGTGCGAAATTACATTTGAAATTTACCATGAGCTTTACGGTGAAGGAAAACATATCGCGAGAAACCCTGGATACACCTGCGAAGAAATTCAATGGTGTGTGTGAAGTTCCCAATCCGCACTGGGCCCGCGTGGGAACTATGGCCCAACCCCTCTCATTCTGAGAGGAGGCCTGTGCACTGCAGTGGGGCGTATATAGACTGGTATGATGATGATGATTAGGATTACTAAGTTAGGGAGTTTTATTACAAGGCGTGCAAGATGAAGACAACAATACAGAATGTCAGAGACGCCGGGGTCGTGAGTTAATCCGTCGATATTAGTTCTATTCGCCGATGTATTAGGTAATTCAACCAGTATTTTCACGAATCCCTACGACCTAACTCATTTAATCAATAAAACTATCGAGACTCGTATCCGAAACGTGATTTTATACCGACCTTGATATACGGTCGATAAAAACCTGTAAAGGGCCACGAATTATTAGGGGCACGCGATAAAAACCATTCCAATTGTAAGCTGATGCCGATAAAAGAGTACTAGAGACCTTAAAGGTCTTCTCCGGTTTATTCAGGTCTGGAAGGGGACATCGCCTCTTCAACAGTTCCGTTCGGCGGCGTCTGTACCTATTTACACCATAGTACAAAGCCCACTTTAGATCTGCAAAAAATCGTGTAAGTTGTTTCACATTGTGAAACTATAGAGACAGAGTTTGAAGTGATTAATTTTAATAATTAATATTAGTGATTTAATATTATTTTAATGATTAATAGTAAATTAAGTGACAACTAGCGACCCGCCCCGGCTTCGCACGGGTGCAACTATATTATGCAGAAGCTGCTGCCCGCGACTCCGTCTGCGAAGAATTCGTTTATCGCTATCCCGCGGGAACTACGCAATTTTCCGGGATAAAAAGTATCCTATATGTTAATCCGGATTATAAACTATCTGTGTGCCAAATTTCATCAGAATCCGTCAAACCGTTTTAGCGTGAAAGAGTAACAAACATCCATCCATACTTACAAACTTTCGCGTTTATAATGTAGTGATACAATATGCTGGCAGTGAAATTCTGGTAGCCCAGCCAGGATAGTCTCCGCAGAGCGGAACTCTTCAACGGTTTATGGCAGCGACATTAATTCTGATATGTAGTTACATATAGTAGACAATGTATACAGTCAATATAAAGTAGAGTCAGTAAAAAATCTTGTATTAAAAACATTTTTTTTTTACATACAAAGAAACAAACTGAGTTACCGTATTGTTTTTAATAAAGTTTTGCACCGAGTTAAAAATTAATAAGCTTGGGGCCAGTCACATTTTTTGCCAAAAGATAAATAATACTGGCAACTTATTCTCCAGCCAGGGCAGGCCAAAAGGATAAGTGTAGAAAATGTGTAGTGCATTTCAGACAATGAAAATAAAGCTGTCAGTACGAAGAGCCGCGACGAGGGTAGATATTTCCACGTCCTAGCTCAGCACGGGCCTTTTGTTGCGGTTGCTACTGTATTTTTTTAAACGACAGGGGAATGGCACGGCGAAGAGGGAGAGGCTATAAAAACAATGAAAGCGCCTTTAAATGTGTGGACGGATTGTTTAAATTGTAGTTCAGTGGGGTAGTTGTAGAATTCCAAAGGGAAAAGTTTTTGAGTTTGAGTAATGAAATCCACGCAAGAACTAAAGTCACCGACATAGCTCGAAGAATCGCCAGACTCAAGTGGCAGTGGGCAGGACACATCGCTCGTAGAACTGATGGCCGATGGGGCAAAAAGGTTCTCGAGTGCCGTCCACGGACCGGAAGACGCAGTGTAGGTAGGCCTCCAGCAAGATGGAGCGACTACCTGGTTAAGGTTGCGGGATCGCGTTGGATGCGAATGCCACGGACGGAACCGATTTGTTTGGCGAGCCTTGGAGGAAGCCTATGTTCAGCAGTGAAAGACAAAAAAATAAATTTATTCACAACAACACAAGACACATCATCTAGTACATTACTGCAGAGACCAGTAAGTAAGCCATCCTGGACGAGTAGAAGTTTGATGGCCGAACCGCTAGGTGAGGCCAGCAATGATACCAGGCCAGGATGGCGATTACTGGGCGAAGCTTGTATAGTGCTTTTCTCAAAAATGAAACAAGTTGATAAAAATAAAATAAAAGTACACATTGAAAAAATAAAGAAAATCTACGACCCGCCATTAGCTACTCACTCGCTAACCTATTTCTGTCTATGGTATGATTGTTTTTTTTTAAGGTACCGGGCGGCGATGTTTAGATATCTTAGTGTTGCCGGATAATCGATTATTAATTAATCGATTATTTTTACCCTAACTAATCCAGATGTCGATTATCCAATCGATGTATCGATTAAATCGATTAGCTCGATATAATCGATACTAAGATTCATACAATTATATCGATTATAATCGGTCAAGTACACGATATAATCGATTAAATCGATTATATCTACATAATCGATTTAATCGATTAAATCGATTAAATTGTAAAATATTAACAATCGATATAATCGATTATCGATTATATCGTGTACTTGACCCATTATAATCGATTATAATCGATTAATTGTATGAATCTTAGTATCGATTATATCGATATAATCGATTTAATCGATACATCGATTGGATAATCGATATTTAGATTATTTGTGCGCCGCAATTATAATCGACGATTAATCGATTCACCAACAATTGTCCGGCAACACTAAGATATCTGCCAACTTTAAATTACAAACGTCATCTTTTTAATAAGAATTTTCTTAATTTTGAAACATTTGAAACACGAAAATTGTAATTATAACAACATAAATTAGTGAAAAATGTTCCAGTTATTTAATCAGAGAACTATCAAATTTGCATAAATCCTCTTAAGTGCATGTGAACTTTTTTAATAATAAGTAGTTTAAGTTTTTCACAGACGTAGAAGCACGGCACGGGTTCCAAATTTGAACACTTGATATGTAATGGAATTTCATACTTACTTCCTGGACAGTTCGAGAGTAGAGCACAGGTTCCAAATTTAAACACTTGATATGTAATGGAATTTCATACTTACTTCCTGGCAGCTCGAGATTACTTCCTGGTCGCTAGCAGCTAGTCTCCAGGATGCGTTACTTTCTACGACGTTTTTGATGACGTAATGGCAACATTTCATACCATTTTTGAGAAAAATATTTTTACAAAACAAACAGTGGACGTCTTTCGGCTGAAATAATGATGATGATAATGAAGTTTTTGAGTATTCTAGCCGGTATTTATAATCATTTCAACAAAAATCCCGTTGCATATAAGCGGAATGCAACGATGTCAAAAAGTTGACAAAATTAAATTATGGAGTTTTAAATGGTATTTTACTGGTGGCGCCTTCAGACCTTTAATGGACAATAAAAAGTTTCAATGTAAACTTACCGATAAGCTAGGTTTACACGGGCTTAGTAGGTGGTTAGGGACTTATATGCACAGTGACAAGTGGCAAGTACCCCTCTACACATTGGTGTTAGAGAATGGTATTAGTTTACAAGAGCTTTGAGTAATCAAATCACTAATCAGATTGCACCTGTCATTAAATGTTTACACCACTCGACAAGTGACAAGTATTAGTAGATTTTAGCTGCGGGTAGGTGCTTGTCGCTTAGTAAATAGGACCGGCTTCTAATTACTTGCACTTGCAGTTGCACTAATACTAAGCACTTGTACAACATGTTTACACACATGTGACAAGTGTAAGTGGCAAGTACTAAGCATTAGCTACTAAGCCCGAGTAAACCTAGCAAGTAAATAAATTCAGATACCACGATTACTTGCGAAGTCTCAATCAATTATTATTGTATTAATCTTTTTTTTTTTGTATAGGGGGCAAACGAGCAAACGGATCGCCTGATGGTAAACGATTACCGTCGCCTATGGACACCTGCGACACCAGAAGAGTCACAAGTGCGTTGCCGGCCTTTTAGTTAGGAGTACGCTCTTTTTTTAAAAGCTTGAAGGTCATATCGGTCCGGGTATACCGCAGCAGGACGTTTGACGGGTGTTTGACAACATTTGCCCCGAAATCACACTTCACCGCGCAGACGCCTTTTATTGTTTGTTAAAAACTTCTTTGTCTCAAGTCTATTCAAGTTCACGAGCCATTGCAACAATGACAAGAAAATCTTGAAAGTTATTCAATTACAAAAGTGGAAACTTTGACGGGTTTCAATTGAACTTTTAAAGAAAATAGTCGAACGTCGAGAACAAACGTAGAAAGAACTCGAGCGGGCGATTCTTGGACCATCGACGCTGCGAACTTTTAATCGGAAGTAAATAGCGAATATCGACGATAAAAATTCTATTTAAACGTCATTATCATTACCGTCCCGCGATCATGACCACAACGGAAGGACAAGTCGGAACCGCTTAGATCAAACTAGTCTCAGCATTGCTACTGTCTTCTGTTTCATAAAAGTTAGGCCTGAGCATCATTTCAAACAATATTTTCAGAGATGGTAATGATGAAAAAAACAGTGGACGTTTACATACCGTGTTTTCTTTGATATGCATTTACTTCGACAAAATTAAACCACAACTGAAGCTAGCAATCCCCCTCAGCAGGTTCGTTGAATCTGGCGATGAAGCACTCGAATACCATGTAGTGTATGGTTTCTTTCGAATCTCCAAACTAGCACGCCAATAAATTGTCGTAATAAGTACCAAGTGTAATAATAATTAGTCGTGGAATTGTTTTCTGGGTATAGATACTTATTTACATCCGCCTTTTCTACGCTTTGTTCGAACTAACCAATTGGGGATGTCTATTTTTTTTGCAATGTATAGTAAATCGAAAACCATTTCGAGATAAATGCTTTTTAACTCGTTTTCTGTAGTTATTTAATTTTAATATTATGTAATGAATTTATTATATAACAAATAAGCAATAACCTTCATTTGACATTGGTGTAAATTGCGTGACCGGTTCAAGTCGTACTTTATTCTGTGTGGTTAGAATCCTTCAAAATTTACGCGTGGATTACTACGGAGTTTGATTTGGACCCGCTGTCTGACATCTAGCACTTTGACAGTGCCAGTAAAGTGACACAGTGTGTAGTGTACCACTACGCAAAAAATAATTAAAGGGGTTGTCTTATCGTACGCATTTAGATAGATTTAGAAATTTGGCATTGTGGGAGTCCTCAATTATAATCTGACGTCATCAACTAAAATAGTTTCAATAATTAATTTTGAAAAAAGTAGAGAACTAAATGACAAAATATTGAAATTAGTTTCTTATAATTGACTTTTTTATACAAAAAAAATATAAAAACCACTGGTAATTATTTTTAGACATTCCCAATTGCATTAGAAATCATTACCTGCCTAACCCGGAGTCATACCTATAAAAAAATAAGTCCAATCTAAACTTCACAACGTCACACTTAGACCCCTATTGAAGGGAAAAGTAGACGAGAAGTAGACAAAATGTCGTAACACAGAATCGGCCCCGACGCTAATTCCGCAGAGATGAGTTATTTAAGCCCGCCTTCTGGCTACGGGGCCTGATTACCTGGCTGGTGCGGGGTTCTATTACCCGCTTCATTTCCTGATTTTGGCGTCAAAGCGGTTTCGAGTGCTTCCAGGATAGGCGCTTTGGCAACGTTTAATTTTTATTGTTACGCAGAACGAAAACCAATTGGGTAATTTGTGCGGGCACAACTTTTAGGGTGTCACCAGAACAGAACCCTTATTATTCTCGTCACAAATACACACTGTTCTAGAACGAAATTTCGTATGGAATCCTGTAGTATTAGCGAAACAATGTATTTCATTCATTCTTCTTCCTTTCATCTTGGTTGTTGTATGTCTGTCAGTATGCCGCAGGCACCTTAATCATCATCATCATCGCCGTCTTCTACTACTGGATATATGTAGGCTTCCCCCTGGCTTTAGGTACTGCGCTGCCTGCATTCATCAGACTCCTGTTACCTTCACAAGTTAATCATTTTACCTCGTGAGGGGCCAACCTACGCTGTCTTTCAGTACGTACAAACAGAACAGTACAGTTTACTTCAGTCCCCAACAATAGTTAGTATGTTGCTACGATCAATACCTCGGGACAGAAAGGTCATAAAAGCCACAAAGCACTTTAACTTTTACAGCTTCATTTTACACTACTGGCGCTATCAATTTGTGCTTTGGCGCACAGCATTAAGGCAGTTAATTGCGTGGTCGTTAATAATTTATGTTCTCTTAAAAAACGACCAATAAGAACCCGGAAGCCGTAACGAGCCTGTTTTCCGGCTGTAAAGCCGGAGAGAATTAATAACGAAATTATCGTCAGTTTTATGATTAAACAAGAAATCTGTCTGGCTGAAAGGAAATATAAGAAGGAAGTATAAGTGTCATCATCATCATCATTTAAGAAAGAAAGCACACACACACACAACACATGTGTCTTACATCAATAAATATTATTACAAATACACGAATGATAAAAAGAGGTGTCATTGCGGTTGCCAATCGGACACTGGCTCAGCATAATGCTGAGGCGTTTATAGCACCCCAGCGCTGATTTTCAGCCAGCACCGTCGGTGGCACTCGGGTCGCTATATATGTAGATATAATGTACTACACACGAATAGCTACATAAGACTACATAAATAGATAATTTGTAGATTATGAATTACAATCGTAAAATTTCAACCGTAGGACGTCCACTGATGGACATAGGCCTCTCTCATTAATAACAAGTTACGGTTGGAAGCGAATTGCATCCACCATGTGTCTGCGGCCTTTACCAAATCATCCGTCCATCTCGTTGGACGTCCCACCCACGCTGCGCTTGCCGGCCTGTGGTATTCATTCGAGAAATTTTCGGACGCAACGGCAATCTGGTATCCGTGCTATAGGCCTGCCCACTGTCAATTTGACGAGCTAATTGGCTATCTCGATGAACCTTCAAGTATAAGTAGGTACAGGGAAACCTCGATAATCGGCAGCTTCGTCACACTTATAGAAGTATTCTACTTGTAGTGTCTCAGTTCAAACATCCAATAAATACCTATTTCATTTATGGAATGTTCCATTATGTAATATACCTACTCAGCGGCAAATCTAACCGCCCACTTTACATACAATGTTTCTAAGGAAGGAGGGCGATTAGATTTGCCGCTGAGTATACTAATAATAATGGAATTTAGAATAGAATTTATTTCAGTTACAGTTCATGGATATTTTCGTCGATTTTACTTACGCAAAGATGCGGCGATTCGTGGTCATTTGCTTCAAAGTGGACTTTTAACAAAGTGCACCAAATTATCAGAAATAAAGCCGTGGTGGCCTAGTGGTTTGATCTATGGCCTCTCAAGCAGAGGGTTGTGGGTTCGAACCCGGGCTCGCACCTCTGAGATTTTCGGAATTGACGTGCAATATTACATTTCAAATTTACCATGAGCTTTAAGGTGAAGGAAAACAGAGTGAGGAAACCTGCACAAGTGTACACACCTGAAAAGGAATTCAATGGTGTGTGTGAAGTTTCCAATCAGTACTACTTACGTTCCAAGCCCTCTGATTCTGAGAGGATGCCTTTGCCTTGCAGTGGGACGTATATAGGCTGGGATTATGTTGACGATGCACCAAATTATCGAACCAAACAGTCCGTCAACTCCATTCATAATATTCTTTTGAAATCAAGTTGCGAGTGGAATGCCGAAATTTGGCGACAAATCAACCTAATAGCGCCGACAATTGCCCGGATTCGACCGCGAATGAGCAATGGACCAATCTGGGATGATTTGTGAGGCTGGTGCAGCAATTTTTTTTATATGAGAAAAAGGTTCAGAAGTTAAGATGGATCTGCCTTTAGATATTAAAAAAATTAAAATGACAATGTTTATTTACGGTCAAAACGTTTGTAATACAACCAGACCATTTTTATCCCGTCACAGACGAAAATCTACTACTCCTACTAATACTATATGTAAATGGGAAAGTTTGTGAGTGTTCGAGTGTGTGCGTATGTGCGTGCGTCAAATTTGGTATGCAGATAGCAAGATCTCGGGAACAATACATAATGCTACTTTTAAAATAAAGCATGCGACGATTGCACTTTGAAACCATCCAACCGATGTGCCCCAACCGGTATCATTTGAAAGGCAATAATAAAGAGATGGGTTTAGACCACAAAAAGTGTATCACGAGCATTAGGTCCATTCATCACGAAGTCGCGGGAGAAAGCTAGTACAACACAAAATATCAATTTGTTTCCAACACGACAAAAACATCATTGATTTAAATCATCCACTGAAGATAACGCTATAATTTCCATACATCGGCTTTCCCATATTTACAAGCGTACCATACAAAAGCCGACATTCTATTAATAGATATAGCAGACAGATGAGCCATATAGCTGTCTATTATCGCATCTTTTATAGCGGCATTTCGAACAGGCCATAAAGATATGGGGCGTAATAAAATTTGTGCCCTCGCGACGCCTACCTCACCCCGAATTAAACGTGTTTGTCAAAGCTTACGTTATGATCTGATCTGCCTTTCATTTAACGCCACGCCACCCATTATTACAAAGACAAAGCTACCTTAGATTGCCTACTCTCCACTAATATCAAACCAAATTCATCAACTACATAGCAGTTAACCGCTACTTACTACCCACCACACCGCCTGTGCCCATTTCTGGAAGTTTACAAGTCTAAATGAAATATCGTCCATGAAATTGCCTTGTTTACCCAAACTTAAATTTGACACATTTTGTTAGTTACACGACATTATCCATTATTGTTTACGCGGTATTGTAGTTTCATCGACGATGTGCTTCGAGAATGTGGCCTCTATATAGGTGATTAGGTAACAATGAAAAACTATTAAATATGTCACGCAAAACGTCAGGTGACGTCAACTATCGTTCCAAGGGCATGAGCACCGACTCCGATTGAGTAAAAAAGCATTCGTATACACGGATCTTAAACAAATATCCATATTCAGATCCGTATACGCGAATATACATTTTAAACAATCCGGCACATCTATATTTGGTGATGGTACTATTAGGACCGTATATGAAATATTTTTCTATCCTTCTTTCTTTTATTCTAATTCAGTGAACCGTCTAAACTATAAGCCACAAGGTTTCGACCAAATTCGGAACGATCGAGACACTAACCTTGGCATTAGCGAATATCCACAATGTGGGTCAGTGCCGGCGCTGGCGGCTCCAGTGCCAACCAAACTTCAGCACTTACACGACGCACCTAATTCTATTTGTAAGTACCACCAATTGTACGAGAACGCTGACATTGGCAAAAAATTGGCAATGTTATTTAAGGCAAAAAATCGCGTTGCTGTCGTCTTTTGTCAGAGTTTATGTGCCTCTCTCTCCTGCGTATCTTAGGAACATGTAAAGAAGAAACCGGCGAACATGTATGAAAATACTGAAGTGAGTAAAATAGATGTTAGCTGACGTACGTGAGTGTACATCATGGCGTCCCAGCCCTATACCTATAGATGCGACGAACTCTTACGGAACCTTAAGGGTCTGATGAGTCTTTGCTGTCAAATCAAACGCGTGCTTAGGTACTCGACAGTAGTTTTAATAACACTGACGTCAAACGAAAAATAAAACATTGAGAATTGTAAAACAAAAAAATATTAAAAATTGGTAAAAAAAGTATTAAAACATAAATTAACGGCACAATGGTGATCTACATAATAGTGACTCTATCGATAAACCAAATCCAATTATCCAATTACACCTGAGTTCACGAAATCAATGTACCTACATAACACGCCTAATGATGAATGTAACTTGATGAAACACATGAAATACAGGAAACTAAATTATCACATTTTAGACTGCATCGAAATTGCTTCGGTTCCAAATAACGACATAACAAATTCGTGCAATTTTACTGTCAGTTTTCTCTGACCTTAAACATAAACCCTTTATACATAAAACTATTGATATGTGGAAGCACCGAGCTGAGTAAACAACGTCCGTAATAAAATAACCCTTACGAGTATTTTTGTCGATGACGTTTCCAAAACAACAGCCTGTAGAACAGCATTTAATAGCTGAAGTTTTTCCAAATGATATACTTCGAATAGGAATACCTCTAAAACTCCAAGTGACATCCTTGTTGCGATCTGTCAATCAGTTTAACAATTAAAAATTTTTCTTCTTCAATTCGACATAGTTACATGTTAACGACCGGATAGCGTAGGGTTAGAGAAACTACGAAGCTAGATGTCCCGCGTTCGTTTCCGATATAATACCTACGTATGAAAATACGAATTTTCGCTCTCGACTCTTGGATGTCTAAGATGTATTACTGATTGTTTATCTATTTAAGTTGATAATGATAATTGCCTGATACAATCAGCTGCAGACAAAAGGTAAACCCCTGTAAAGGCGATATAATATATGGATTTCACGGGATGACCGTAGAAGGAATAAAAAATAAGTTGAAAAAAAATATAAAAAAATACAAAAAGATACTTCATATGAAACAACCACGCGGGGGGATACCTTTTCTCCCATAGTACTGTGGCACAAGCTTTGCTTAGTTTGTCTAAATGTCTCATGATATTTAGTACTTATTTATATCTGTACAGCAGATTATAGACCGGTATAGCACCAAAATAGCAACGAGAACTATTGACATCTGTCTAAAAAAACAAATAAAGACATAATACAAAGTCACGGCCTATAAAATCCACTTCACCATTGCCAACGCGATAAATCTGAAAGGAACCCATAATGTCGTTCACACCGATCAAAGACCACGGATATAAGAATCGATGGGCTGAAGTACTAGGGGCGTTCAATAAAAAGTGAGAATGAGTATGTTATAAACAACTTTTACTAAATGTCATTTTATTTTTCGACATAGTCACCTTTTAGCATAATACACTTAGTATATCTTTTTTCTAAACTTAAAATTCCATTTTTAAAAAGGTCTCATCTTGAGTACTTAAAAAATCTTGTACTGCAGCGACTACCGCGTCGTCGTCTTCAAATTTCTGGCCTCTCAGGTATTGTTTCAATCTCGGAAATAGGTAGAAATCACTAGGAGCGAGATCTGGTGAATACGGAGTATGCTTAAGGATATCGAACCCAGCATCACGAATTGCAGCCATTGCAACGGCGGACTTGTGTGCCGGGGCATTGTCCTGGTGGAACATTCGAGAGTTTACCTCGCCGTTTTTCGCGGATCTCATTGCGCAATGTTGCTATTTGTTTGGCGTATAATGTGCCTGTAATAGTGGCTCCATGCTCGAGATACTCAATCATTAATACCCCTTTACCATCCCAAAAAACAGAGCCCATGACCTTACCGGCAGATGGGCTCACCTTGAATTTCTTGGGAGTTGGAGATGATGGCCTTTTCCATGCCATAGACTGCAGTTTCGTTTCTGGGTCGTAATGATGGAGCCATGTTTCGTCCATTGTTATAAATCGCGCCAAAAACAGTTCCCGGTCTTGCTGCATCAGGTTCAAAGCTTCTTGACAAATCTCTAGTCTAGTTTGTTTTTGCGTGTCAGTAAGCATTCTTGGTACCCAACGCGCAGATACTTTTTTCATACCCAAGCGTTCATGTAAAATACTATGCACGCTCCCCGTTGAAATCTTTACATTTTCAGCAATAAAACGAACCGTGACACGACGATCCGCCAAAACTGAGTTTTCGACTTTTTTCACAATTTCTTCAGTTACTGCTGTAGTAGGGCGTCCGGAGCGGGGGTCGTCCATTGTCGATGTTCTTCCACGTCTAAATTCGGCGCACCAACGTGCGACTGTCGAATACGGAGGAGCATTAGACCCTAAAGTGTCCCGCAAATCCAAATTGACTTGGTCCGTAGAAAAATTTTTCAAACACAAGTGTTTGATAACGGCGCGCAGTTCAATTTTCTCCATTTTCGCTAACGTACTCAATAGCATTGCAAAGAAATTACCGTATATTTTTTTAAACAAAAGACAGTTAGTTTTTTTTTTCATAGCAATCAGCTATATAGATTAGCTTTACCGGCCAGTATTTAATTTCGTAATATTAAAAGAGTTTGCATCTCATTCTCACTTTATATTGAACGCCCCTCGTAAGTCAGTGTAGGGGTGAAAATGAATGTCAACATCGACATTTTGATGAACGTTACGTCGCCGAGACATCAACGGCAAAACTGTTAAATATCGACTTCGTCCATTCATTCCGGAGGTCGTACTCAATACTGGCAGTGTGAGGGCAAAGAAAAAAAATGGGCAACACGGCAATGGGTATATTTGTACGAACCTTTATCACACCCCAATAACTTTTTTACGCAACGCGGAGGCAGAATTAAAGGAGTGGCCAAGTATAGATCTGGATAGCGAGATGTGGAGATCAAGAGGAAAGACCTTTGCCTAACCAAAAAAAAAAAAAGATCAATTTTACTGTAGTAATTTACAAGTTAACTAGGGTTTTCGGTTAAAAACTGGTAAGACTGGTATAAAATTTCTTGTTGTTGTTACATCAAAGTAGATAACAATTCGTGTGTGGATGAGATAATTACAACATCAGAAAAATCAACGATGCATCGATGTTTGTCGCGTGAGCATCGATGTTTTCACGAACATTGTTGCATCCCTAATTCTGCGTGTACCAAGGTCAGCGGGCACAGCAGTCCGCTGGCAAATGCCATTGACATTGGCAAACGCTTGGCATGGTGCCAAAGCCATGCTAACACGACCTCGCGACGAAACGCAGCCTTAGTTAGCTTGTTTCTAAAGTCGCTTTAGGATGGAAATCGTAAAAAGGATTACGAGTAGTTTTAACGTCGGAAGGGACCTGGCGGATGTGTTCACGTGTCTACCCTTTGTAGATAACGCGAGTGAAGTTAGTGCGATGGTAAGGGGTATGTCTTTCATAAAAATACATCACTTCATGTCTAAATGTGAAAGATTCCCCTACTTCATTTTATATGGGAAAGGGAAAAATATCAACGGAATATAATCTACATTTGCATTACATGCGGATGTCATACATTTACTCAGCTCGCATTTTTAAGCTTTTAATAACAATTGGATTCACGCATTCATAATTCATAATACGTAATGTATTTCTTGCTAGAGTGTTACACTTTTTAACCATATTAATAAAATAGTAAAACAAACTTATCATTATCATCTACCCAAGTGGGATCAATAAGTTTTACTTAAAAAAAAAACCTTTTTTAGCAAGCTTTTTCGCTGACTGTACTTGCATTGCCATCCAGCTTTTATAAATATAACAAATTTCAAGTGAATCCGACCACTATGGAAGTGGATCAAATTCGACATCCAAGATTTGACCCGCAGGCTTATTGTCTAACGCTTCTGACGCTTGCCTGCGCAATCACCATCTCTTTCTGTCAAACGGTATAAAAGGATGACAGATAGAGATGGCGAAAACGAAGGCAAGCGACAAAAGCGTGAGACAATACGGCCTCTGTGTATACATATACATTACAAGTTATATAAAAGCTTGTAAATTAAGACTTTTATTCCGTAAACATGCCGCATACAACTCATTTGTCAACACGAGTACTTTTAAAACCCTATAATTGTCAATAAAGTTGTCAGATAGTTTATTTTCCATACAAAAAACATTTTTATTACAATTTATTTAATTAACCACTAGCTTCACCAAAGCAAACTAATAGAAGATACATTCCAGTGCTAAAATAAACATATAATTACATCTTTTTCACGGGGATCTATATTGTATAGTGTCCCTAAGTTAAGTAATACTAAATCGAGATGTATGGTTTCTACTTCTATACCCTGATTAACCATTTCGCCTGAGAAATCATGATTTCAAATATTACCTAAATAATTC
Source organism: Archips crataeganus (assembly GCA_947859365.1). Lineage (NCBI taxonomy): Eukaryota > Metazoa > Arthropoda > Insecta > Lepidoptera > Tortricidae > Archips > Archips crataeganus. The sequence continues at coordinate 1,442,207 of OX402058.1, forward strand.
CTCAGATAAAAAAACTACTGCAAAGATATAAGTTTAAAACATAAATTTCACTAAAAGTGATCTAAATGCAAATCACTTACCACGAGCTGCTAGATACCCCGCTTTTGGCAACACTCGCGACACCAGCGACACCACTCTAGATAAGTATCATTCAATTTCGTCCCAGACTGAGTAGCCTTAATAAACGCTGAAAAATTCATTAAACGTTTAACGTCCCAACGGAGAATTGCCACTTACCTGAAACAAAGAAAGGCACTTTTCAAAAAACCTATTTTATTTAATTGAATTTTTATTCAGATCGAACGAGTTAAGTGGAAAATTTATAATATCCCTCCATACTCACGTAAACACACATACCTACATATTTAAATTATTAAAAGAAAGGTAGGTAGTCCCAAAACTTAACAATGACCTGGTACCGGGCGAGAGGTAAAGCTAAGCTCTGAGAGTTCTGAAAAAAATAAAAATAATCCATGTCACTTAAAGCTAGACCGTTTAAATGAGTCCTCGCCCGCGCGGTACAGGGGCTGGGGGTATGACGACAAAGGGGCAGGGAGAGAGGCGGGCGGCGAGCGCGCCACATGTGCCTGCCGCCCGCACCCCTCTCGGCCCCCTTTGTCGTCCACCCCCGCGCCTCTGGACCCCGCGGGCGAGGAATCATTTAAACGGTTTAGCTATAGCTAGTAGGCGATGGCATCGTTTGTGTGCTAGGGCGGCCTCAGGTGCAATTTCAGTGCACATTTCAACCAACAAAGCTCATAAATCTACAGTTTAATTGCTAAAGTAGAATGAATAGTCAACAGCGTATTTAGTATTTAAGTGGATTAGTTATACTACGAAAGCCGTGGTAGGTACTGCTTTTGGTGATCAATAAAGAATATTTATATTGTATTGTATTGTATTGTACTGTAGCCTAGTGGTTTCACCTATGGCCTCTCAAGCAGAGGGTCGTGGGTTCGCGCCCCGGCGCGCCCTCCGAGTTTTTCGGAATTTAACTGCGAAATTACGGTAACGGACACACTTGCACACACCTGAAGAAATTCAATGGTGTGCGTGAAGTTCCCAATGCGCAGTGGGCCCGCGTGGGAACAACGGCCCGAGCCCTCCCTGAGAGGTGGCCTGTGCCCTGCAATGGGACGTTAGGCTGGGATGATGATGAGTTATACTTCGCTGTTAGTTTTGGTTCAGAAATACCTCTATAACATGTTTATTTACTACGCATACCTACTTGGTTGTCAATAGCAATTCATAAGACGTATTATAGTAACTGTTGTGAATTCTTGAAGACTCAATAGAAACTTCACAATGCACGAGTGGGGTCACGATTGTATGTCAATCCATTGAGAAAGGAATAGGCCTGTCTTGAATATTTTTTTTCATATTTTCCTTAACGTATTGAAGAGCCAAAGGGCTCTACCCTCTATCCCACTAAAATTATACTTGTGAAAAATTGAAAATTTGTTAGTTTTCTGGTTTATATAATAAGACGCATATATTTAATCACTTTTTATCCCAGAAAATGCTACACAAACGAAGCCGATGCATAAAAAACTAGCCAATACTGTCATGGTGACAAAGCTTTGTGAGACTTTTTCAGACATTGAAACTCGGGTTCTCTATCGTGTGCCCGAATTTCGTTTTCCCCAATTTTCATTTGCCATAATGATTATTTGCCATATTTTTATCTGCCATAGCGATACTTTTGCCATAAATTTAATTTCCCCTATTATTAAATATCCTAAAATCGTATGGGCGAAAATTCAAACGCCATTATAATTATTTGCCATAAAATACTCAGAATGCGCAACAAGTTTTTCTGGCCGAAAAAAAAACACCTACCAACGACGGCTAAGGCGGGAACGAAGCGTAGTAGGTATCCGAGGAGCCATCGAAACAGGCGAACCAACAGTTGCGTACGATGGGGAAAGTGTTCCTGACATTGGCACTGGCGGCTGGCCAGATGCCGCCACCGAAGAAATCGATATAGCGCTTCTGCAGCCAACTTGGAAGATGCGTGGCAAGTTTTTAATGCTAACGTGTGGTATGATCCGTTTAAGCAACCAGGGGGGCTACTCCGAAATTCGAAAATCGAAGTTCGTATCGCATCGTCTTGCTCGCTCTTGTATTAAATATTATTAGCGTAGGGTTGCCATACGTCCCGGTACGCCGGGACATGTCCCGGTTTGAAGCATGGTGTCCCGGCGTCCCGGCTGACAAGCAAATTGTCCCGGTTTAAAAATTAGGTATAGTAATTTAATAGAGGGCTGGACTTGGTAAACAGTAACATACCTAGCGGCAGCGCATGCTACACGCTGCGCTCGTAGCCGATGATGTGCATTTTCACCAATAAGTATAGCGAAAAGCGCCAACAAACAGAAAACCCTAAAAAAAAAAAACTAGCTGGCATTGAATGGCTGCGTTAAAAGTTGTTTTGTGTTTAGGCAAGGACTAAACCTTTAAAGTTACCTATTGCTGTAATAAAAGTTTATTTTTTTCTACCTTTACTAGTTTTTCTTTAAATGTCCCGGTCTGAGCCCCCACACTTATGGCAACCCTATATTAGCGTGAGAGGAATGGCACGTTACGAAGTTCGAATTTTGCACTTCGTAGTATAAGGCCAGTAGAGAACGAAACGTCGCTATACCAGAGGCTATTAGAAACACAACAAGTCTTATAATTCCATCTTACAGACTGACATATACCAAAAGGTTGTTTTTTGGAAATTGCATACGTTTTTTTATAATAAAATTCAAACAGATACAAAATTAATGATTAGGTATGTTATGGACAGCTATGTTTGAACTAAATCCGATCCGCATTGGCGATCCCTAGTTTTAAATATCGTATCTCCTTAAAACAAAATAGTTGAATTAAATACTTTAGATGTATATGTAAGTACTTTAGATGTGTATGTATGTGTAATAACATTGTGCATCTGTTTGAAAAGAAAAACACACATCAAGTTACCACAAAATCCAATCAACGCTTTTCATTTTTTATTCAAATCCAATCAGAGTTAATTACAATTACTTTCTCAGAACGAATAGTTCATCTATAAGAAATGAGCTAGACGGAGAGTGATGTTGAAGTAAGAATGAAGGAATACCGTGACAGGAAAAGTATTAATTAATCAAAAGGATAGAATTGTCAATTACTTCCGAGAATTCGTATTACTTGAGAACTTTGAAAATTAACGAGGCGGCAACTCGCTCAAATCATTGGAAGCCAACCATGGCTTACTTGTCACACCAGTTGATAATTGATTTTTAATTTATATGCTTCTATTAAATAAATAAATGAGTTTTGAGGTTAATGATCTTTTTTACTTTTTACTGACTGTATTTAAGTTGTCATTCGGCCACTAGAAGTGGGTCAAGTTCGACTCGCAAGATTTGACTGCCGAAGACAGTCAGACACCAGAACAGGTGATACTAAATAAAAGCTTGTAAAATCTTAAGGAGTGCTCACGACGGTAACTATTCATCGCCGTTAGTTGCATACATTTTCCCAAAAGACGTCTTTTTCTGTTTTAAAATGTCTACACAGTCCAATCCATATCAATAAAATCTGAGAATATTGTAGATGTACACTTCTATAGCCAATTCATGTGGACACCGGATTGTGTACTATCTAACCATTTGATTACTGACCAAAGATAGAATAGAACGTTCTCATATTAAGCGTCATAATTTTCCATATCAGGTACCGTGATGTCACTGTAAAAACCTTTTTTTGTGGGTTACGATTCAGTTGGTTGGATAGTTTGTCTTGTGGATGTTTTATAATCCAAAAGCAATAAAAAAACCTACAACAAAAAGGGACCTACAATTGGTGTCCTGTCAGTACGATAAAGTGTCTACAAGATTTTACTGAAATGGAATTTAGGTAAACTAACTAGACCTCACGACTGCAACGTGACGCAGTACCAACATACATTAAAGGGCACATCGAGATGCGAAGCTGCATGTTCCGTTGACAGAATAATTCAAACGAGTACTCGTTGACGTATTCTCACAATGAAATGTTCGGCGTCGCGTTTTTGTGTGAACTGACCTTTCTACACCAGTTCCTTTCTTTGACAAGTCGACCAGAGATTAGCAAAGTAACCCTTATGTTTAGCAGCCCTAATTAGAATTACACAAAGCGTTTTCGCTCGTAGTCAATTATCCGGATAGCTAATGAGTGGAATTACCTGGCTGCGTCTGCATTCACTGGGCACGTCTTCAGATCAAATTCAACACGTTTATTCTGTAAGTAGGCCGCAAATGGTTATTTTAGATGTCTATTTGCTATCAGCTATGTTATTTACTATCAGCGCTTTCGGAAAGACCATCATTGCTAAGAAGAATGCGCCGTAAATAATTTGGCAGAAAGGTTTTTTTTTTCAAGCAAAAATTATATTAATATTCACTTAACTATTAATACAAGCAAGACAAGACAAGGTATCGTAACGTATCGTAAGACCGCCTATTGTCTACCTGAATTTTTATTTTTGTAATGTCACTGTACTGTTTTTAGTGATCAATAAAGAATATTTGTATTGTATTGTATTGTATTTCATCATTATTAAATCAAGTTTTTTTTTTTTTTCAAAAACCTTCTTAGCCTAATGGTTTTGGGCCTATGGCCTCTCAAGCAGAGGGTCGTTGGTCCAAACCCGGGCTCGCACCTCTGGGTTTTTCGGAATTCACTATATATATATTTATTTATTTAGAAACAAACAGGACACCATCTGGACATAGACGAATAGGACGTGTTGAGAAGGATATTTCTAAGCTATGTACTAAGCCTCGCACCAAACGCCACCGTATTAACAGAGAAATGACTGATTTACGATTTAATACTTTGGAACAACCTGTATGTGGATACATGGTAATTAAAGAGTATTTCAACTTGAACCGCAAAACCGCAAAACTCATTGCGAACAACTGATTCAGTCTGTACCTACTTATTGTTGATTTGTTTATGGGTTTTAATTGTATTTTGAAAAAAAAAAATCTAATCTAATAATTTTTCAAAAATAGTACATTCCTGAGAAGTAACTCTACTCAGGATTTCGGTCTGTGTCCAGAGAGGTAGAGACACGTTGTATGTATTACAATTATGAATCATAATTATGATTTTTATGAATCATAGACTTACAGTTTCCTAAAGAAAAAATATTGAAACCTTACATTAATACTAAGGTAAACCACCCACCCAGCTACCGGCCCCGCACCAGCGATCGACAACGCCCAGAAAAACACTATCAAGCGCCAACCAGTCCATCGCCCGCACCTGGCCAGCGTCTTTGAATGGTGCTGTTTTTACTTTATAGCCAGGTTATTTATTACATGTGTGCAAAATTACATTTGTGATTTGCCATGAGCTTTACGATGAAGGAAAACAGCACGCATCTGAGAAGAAATTCAATGGTGTATATGAACCCAATCCGCACTGAGACTGAGCCCACGTGGGAACTGCGGCTGAAGCCCACTCATTATGGGAGCAGGCCTTTACCCTGCAGTGGGACTATATAGAATAGACCACGTTTACCTAAATCAGAGTAAACGAAATAGAAACTGAACATAACGTGATACCGGGTTTTAAATAAAGCACCCATTACTTGAAACCATCATTGATCTACACACCCATTACAAAATAATTAATTGAGAGGATACCGCTTCCATTCCAGAAATTAACGACGCGAAAAACAACGGGTGCAGATTGATCCCACTTATCTTTACGACCACCATTTAACTTTGGAAATAAACTTGAAGCACACATCAAAGGTTAGTAAACACATGCATTTCCACAAACACAGAGATGGTTCAACTGAGCATTTTTCGTATTAAACCAGCTCACCAAACGTATCTTTCACATATAAATCAAAGGAGAGTCGTGTATTTTGTTATACTAAAAACAATGGACTGGAAGTTTTTTTGTGCCGGTGTTCGTGCCGCAGTATGAATATTTATCCCATTTTTAAAAGCTTTCCTTGTAAGCTGTCAGTTTCGAAATTGTCTTACCATTTTCCACTCGGATTAACTTGAAATTCCTATAATATGACCCCAAAATGTTCATATCATCATCATCCCAGCCTATATACGTCCCACAAGCCTCCTCTCAGTATGAGAGGGCTTAAGCCGTAGTTCCCACGGGAGCCCAATTTTCTTCACGATGTTTTCTTTCTACGTAAAGCTTATGGTAAATAAATTTCAAATACAATTTTGCACGTGAATTCCGAAAAATTCAAGAGGTGCGAGCCCGGATTCCAACCCACGGCCCTCTGCTTGAGAGGCCATAGGTCTAACCACTAGGCCACCACGGCTTATGTTTATATGATTTTTCCTTATTTTTAATTTTTCAGGGGCAAATGCAACAAGTCTACGTAGACGCTGTTGTGCATTTATTAATGTAGTTTTTCTTTTTAGTTAGTCTATTTTTAAATTGTATATTATAGGTTCGTGTAATTGTTGTTTAGTCATAAAATTTTGCTGTCAGGGCCCAATTGCATAACAAACTACAACTAATATTACAAGCGGAACTCTCGCTTCAGTTATATTAACTAGAAAGGGAGTTCCGCTTGTAATATAAGTTGTACTTTGTTATGCAATTGGGCCCTGGTTTGCTGTTTATTTTTAATTTGAATTGTATGTAAAATGGTACCAAGGGAAGACAAGCGTCGGCCTAAGGCCGACATTATGCTGAGTTGGGACCATTTCGTAACAATTTGTCTTTTGTTCCGTTTTTCTCTTTTAAACCTTAAAAATCACGAATAAATGTTTATATTTCATTCTTTCTTTTTAAGGATCATTGTCGATAAATTCCAAGCCTTTTACAAAAAACCGGTTGGTCAAGCTGTTTTCCAGAAAACGGGAGCATTCGTCTCCAACAAACAACCTAACCCTAAACGCACCTACCCCGTTCAATCGTATGTAAAAAAAAACATAATATACAAAAATGCCAAGTCACAAAAATTAAAATTTAAACTCAAATAAAAACCGGAACTAAGTAAAAAAATAATGTTCAGCCTCAGTTTTTGCATATCCGGTATGAACGGGCTCGAAGCCAAATGACGTCATAACTCTATTTCGTAACAATGTACGCGGTAAATTTCATAAACGGGGTAAAATTTGTCCAGGTGAAGTTAAACGAGTGATATTGGTTTACCGCGATTCATTGATGTTGGATGTTGGCGATGAATCAATTATAAATGACAGGCAGAAACGAAACATACTACGTATGTAAAAAGCTTTACTTAAACTCTTAATTGCACATGAAAATTTAAAAATAAAAGTACAAATAAAACAAACAACAAAAGTATAAAGATCTCTCTATCCCTAATAGGAGAACACTTCTAGCTAACCTAATTGAGTGAAATAAATCCACAAGCAGTCAAAATTACGTGCCAACAAAAAAAACAATACCACCCAAAAAATACAGTTATTCATATTGTATATGTAATCAAGTACTTAACAGACAAACATAACATGTAATTTGAAACAAGTTTACTACCTATGTTACGATTATGTTCAGACTCAAACGAGATTTCTGAGCGTGCCTATCGCATTGCTGCACGAGACCCGCATAAAGCCGAAACCGTTCACAAAGATGCAAATCTATTTAAAAATAGATGATGCGATCAAAAATTCAATTAAGACGCGAAAACAGCGCTCGCTTAAATGGAAAACAAATAGAGAGCGCGGGATTTTTCAGACGAATAATGGAAGCGTGTAATAATTAAAAGAGAGACACAATTGTGGAGTTTACTCTGTTAATGAAGGATCGAGTCGCCGAGCCGAGTCCGGAAGTCCCTAACGCCTGATATTTACCACCTCGTTGAAAGGAATCATTAGGGGAGTTTTGGTTGGTTTTCTTTAGGGTTTACCAGAAGATTCGGCAAATCGAAAACGCTCGGGAGAAACGAGGGAATGGTGAAACCTTGGCGAGTTACGAAAATTACACCGCTTCGGCAACAATTGTAGTTCGTGATGATTTTGCTATAAATAAAATCAAATTTGATTGATTAGTTTGAAACGTGATTGATGATTATTGGTACAAGCAGACAGACGACGACAACAGTGAATCTTTAAATATAATATTTAAATTTTTTGGAAAACAATCCCAGAAGAGAAAACATTAAGGTTACTAATTGCTTTGTGCAACTGTGGTTGCCAATTTATTAATTTATTTCAATCAAATTTATTCCTTAAGACAATAATGACATTGTTTGAAATCCCTTGTCAATAAACGACAGTAAACGCAGAAAAGCGACTGAGTGGCTAACAACAGTTTTAATAACAAATCGAGAAACATTAGTGGTCGTACCTACAGTCAAGGGCAAAAATATGTATACGCTTTAGTACCTTGTCACTTTAACCACTGTGACAGTTCATATATGGCAGTTCAAATATGGCGAAAATAGACAAGGTACTAAAGTGTATACATATTTTTGCCCTTGACTGTACCTATGGAAAAACTTTAACTATACTAGTCTTGCGTTCTAAAACACGCATTGTCGATGTCGGTGCAAAGACTGCCAGGTTGAAGTGGGACTGGGCCGGCCACGTCAGCCGAATGCATCCACTGCGGTGGGCTAAAAATGCCACTGAGTGGGCGCCACAGGATGGATGGCGACGACGGGGTAGGCCCAGACGGCGGTGGCGGGACGACCTGGACATATTTCTCGACGTCTGGCCTCAGGCTGCTTTGGATCGGGAGAAATGGAGGACATGGGGGGAGGCCTTTGCCCAGCAGTGGGACATCAATCCAGGCTAGATAATAAAATACTAGTCTTTCTTAAACTTGGAGATGAATCAGTAGTTCCCCAGTTGGAAAGACCTGAAACTAAATCTACCGAGCAAATTACTTGACAAACGACTAGATCTAAAACAAGACATAAATAATTCTGATCGAAAGTCGCAGAATCAGGTTCGAGCCGGCCGGCATTAATCAACGCTTTGCTTTGATAAGCTCTGTCCGTCACAAAGATAATATTAGCATATTCCTTTTCCCCAAAACTTCTGTGATTGTTTCAAGTCATTCTATGACGTCAAGAGTTCCACTTCCAAAATTATTACAGGCGTTCGCGTCGCAAGAAAAATAATAGAACATTTTCGAACGAGAAATCGTTATCTGCTTGTAAAAATAATACGTTTACAATAAAAATAATTACTTTTTTCTTAATAATATATTATTATTTACGTAACAATTTTGCAGTCGAAACCTAAAAGTCCTAATAAAGAACAAACGGAGTGATATTTCGAGCTCATTTAAAGGAATCCTCGTTCCAAGCGAACAATGATATAACTAAGTTAGCTCTAACCAGGGTCCATAAACCACGGCTTGCCGCAATTTATATCTGAGGCAGAACTCAAATTTTCATGAAGATAATCCAGGCTCCACATCAGAGCATTGTACTGCCGCTAATTATTTTAAACTTTATTTACTAACGAGTCCGTTAGCGTAACGCTGCGAAGCCACCTCTAAAGAGTCCCGCATAGCTGACAGTGACCCACATTCAAACAAGCCAAATTTCGTATTAAAAATCTCGAGGTCCAAGATAATCGGATTGTGTCTCACAAAATAATGTCATCTGCTTCCTCGTTTACCAGCAAAAACCATGACCTTTGCCACTGGTGCTTAGTCCACTAATGCCTATTAGAGGCCTCGAAATTGGAGTTTAGACGTCGCGTGCCGGCGGCGGCGGCTTCCACAGTTAGTTGCGTGCCGGCACCCGACGCGGTCGTACGTCTCCGCTGCGCCCCTCGGGAACCAACCCTACCAACGTTTCGTCGGAAAACTTACAACGAGTAACATTGTAAAAACTTAACAGTGCTCTTTGATTTTCGTAAAATATTTGGTGTCACCGTATGATGTAGCGTTTTGTGATGAGTTGTTTTGGCGGGAAAGTGAAACTATAGGGTCGCATCGTGTCACCAATGGCGACGTCGTCGCTAAGGTAAATATTGACGCCAGTCGGAATTACGGAGCGAACTATCGGGCCGGACAATGCCTACACCACTACACCACTATTTGCTGAGCTGTCGAGCGTCCATCCATGATCGCCGTATTGACACGTACATTGAAAGGAAATCCGAGTCCAGTTTAAACCTGAAACGAGTCGGACACAGTTTACCTAACAAAAGTAGCGCGGTCGAAAAATATGCGACAGTATACTAAAACAAACACAGTTAGGACAAATTGAAACACATTAAATTCCACACCCCTAACAAACAGTAATTACGAGCTCATTCTCTATGTGTACCGTTTTAGCCGGCTGTTAAAATGACAATAGCGGGGTGTCGCTTCGAATATGCAAATGTGAGTGGTGCGAAGTAATATTAAGTAGACATCGAGTCAGCTGGGCGAGCGGCGCTCCCTCCCGAGGTGCGAGCCTGCGCCGCTCCTTACGTAAGCCTTCACGGACTAGTCTCCACCCCCACTTATGTAACTGGCCGATTTGAGCGGAGTTTTATCTAAAAGATTCAATTAGAGATAATATTGGATTCCTTATCCAATAAAAAATCTATTTTCGTACGTGCGAGCCATTAAATCATTTGTAATCTGCGCCCACGAATCACGAATACATCTATTCATCACAAAGTACACAAGAAATTCCTTCACGGGTCTCGAGTTTCCCTTAGCAGTTCATGTTTATCGTTTGTTTCATCTAAGGGCTTTATATTTTCACAAAGCGCAAGCAAATTGAATACCTTCGGGAATCGAAAATCTTGCGATATATACAAAAAAATTGCCAAGAAAGGCACACAATTCACGTAAGAAAATTTATACTAGCCTGTTCGAATTCGAATTCAGGGTCCCTATTTGAAGTAAAATGACAGTCCAACTAAGATGATTTGAAGTCTAGGGCTTGCGGCGAGGATTACTATTATCTCTAGGGAATAGATCCAATCAAAAACTTTTGTCAGTCTGATGACAATCTGAAATGAACACTGATTTAGTTCTCAACTTCTACATTTCACGTCTGCAATCTTACGACAACTAACCGCCCACAGCTCTAGGTTAGTTAGTCCCAATTGAAACGAACCGATATTACTTGAAGTAACTTTATATAATTTGTCCGAGCATTTAGTTGAAGGCTTTTAGGGCTATTGTGTGTAAACACTAAGCCCGACGTCTGAGAATTTATTACGATCCTTGGTATCGCGTGCACAGCGGATAATGGAGACCAGATAATTATGCTTTCTTTAAGCGGCCTTATGAGCTAATAAATCATGATGTAATTTTCTGGGAACAAAAAAAATGAAACTCAGCATGATACGAATAGATTCGATGTCACTTCTGTGGACATCTGTGGACGAGGAAGCGACGAAGGCTCGGCGCAGCCTGTTTAGGATTATTAATCCCATGAAACTAAAACGTATGACCACGAATCGATAGCGAAAAGGGCAATTAGAACAATTGCTCTAGCGCTCGCAATCTAAAACACACCAACTAATGAAAGCTTCTAATTAAACGAAAATTACTAGCATTAATAAGTTCGGGAAAAACATTTAGGTACCTAATAACATTTATGTTCTGCTTTGCCTAATAGTGTTACGGACTTCAATCATGTTGCAGTTGAAATCATCGATTCGCGTTCGCTATCGAAAATAGAAACAATAGTAATAAACAACATAACATATCTGTGTTAGTATTTACTGGTGCGTGAGTAAATCCGTTACGAGAGAGGCAGTACGGTGATAAACCTCGATCGGGCCAATTTGAGGCGTAAAGTTTGCGAAGACGGAGTTTTAGGGAACTGCTAGTGCAAAGCACTTTTAACGGCCGGTCTAATTAAGTGGCGTTACCTCCATAAAAATAGAACCAGCACTAACTCGAAATTGCCGGCCTTATAACCCTGAGTAACCAAGAGTAACATTTGAAATATCAGAGAATACGTTACCGCTTACCGTTATAAGACTAATATTATTATTATTTGAGGCGTTGGGGCGCATACCCGGGAGACGTGGGTTCGAATCCCGCCGGCGCACCCGAAAAACTTTTTCGCTTTTAAATAATGTTATAAGACTACTTAAGCTACTTCACTGAAACTGCAAATCGACAGCACGTTGCTTGGTAATCATGGTGATCAACGTGTGGGTTGTCTTTATGTGCTAACCTTTAAGTTTCAAGATGAAAACATGTAGGTATGTAGATTATTAATGTAATCGAGTCGTCACCAATTCGCAATAGGAATTGTATTTAAAAATACACTGCGAGTTATTTTTGTGAAACAGATGCGTCTCTTCAGTATTGATATTTCAAACTGCCTATCGTTTTGTGATTTAGCACTACGCAAAAAACTGCAACATTGCGTGGCCAGATATTCATATTCAAAATTAAACTGTTTCTGACAGCTATTTTGGTTCATAGTTAACTGACATATACAGTAAATTTTGGACACAAATAAGAGAACTCGAATGCAATTTGGGACATAAATGGACAGAACAGCATGGAGAAATTATTCCGCTCGTCTGATGCCGCGGCGAGCCTACTCAGCTGTACTGATGTTGGTCAATTGCAAAAGCACTTTACCATAATTTTTCATGAACATCACTAACTCAGCATGTTTTTTAAGATTTTTACCTATCTTAAACAGAATGTTTTCCAAACCAAACTATATGGAACATGAATAAAATTGTGATTGTTTATGACTTTTATTCATTTATTGTTTTTTTGACACATAAAAAAAACATATTGTCATTCATTAGCTCAAAACAAGTTTTTAATGATTTGGATATTTGAAGTGCCCATAACACCATATCAGCCAGGTTCGTCAGGAAACGCAGAGCGTTCCTTGATTTCGGATTATTCTTAGAGTTAAGTAGTATTAAAATAATGATTATTATTAATATTATGGCATCTTTCGTGTAAGACACATACTAGGGGCGTTCAATAAAAAGTGAGAATGAGTATGATATAAACAACTTTTACTAAATGTCATTTCATTTTTCGACATAGTCACCTTTTAGCATAATACAATTAGTATATCTTTTTTCTAAACTTAAAATTCCATTTTTAAAAAAGGTCTCATCTTGAGTACTTAAAAAATCTTGTACTGTAGCGACTACCGCGTCGTCGTCTTCAAATTTCTGGCCTCTCAGGTATTGTTTCAATCTCGGAAATAGGTAGCAATCACTGGGAGCGAGATCTGGTGAATACGGAGGATGCTTAAGGATATCGAACCCAGCATCACGAATTGCAGCCATTGCAACGGCGGACTTGTGAGCCGGAGCATTGTCCTGGTGGAACAGCACAACTTTCGAGAGTTTACCTCGCCGTTTTTCGCGGATCTCATTGCGCAATGTTGCTATTTGTTTGGCGTATAAAGTACCCGTAATAGTGGCTCCATGCTCGAGATACTCAATCATTAATACCCCTTTACCATCCCTAAAAAAAGAGCCCATGACCTTACCGGCAGATGGGCTCACCTTGAATTTCTTCGGAGTTGGAGATGATGGCCTTTTCTATGTCATAGACTGCAGTTTCGTTTCAGGGTCGTAATGATGGAGCCATGTTTCGTCCATTGTTATAAATCGCGCCAAAAAAAGTTCCCGGTCTTGCTGCATCAGGTTCAAAGCTTCTTGACAAATCTCTAGTCTAGTTTGTTTTTGCGTGTCAGTAAGCATACTTGGTACCCAACGCGCAGATACCTTTTTCATACTCAAGCGTTCATGTAAAATATTATGCACGCTCCCCGTTGAAATCTTTACATTTTCAGCAATAAAACGAACTGTGACACGACGATCCGCCAAAACTGAGTTTTCGACTTTTTTCACAATTTCTTCAGTTACTGCTGTAGTAGGGCGTCCGGAGCGGGGGTCGTCCATTGTCGATGTTCTTCCAAGTCTAAATTCGGCGCACCAACGTGCGACTGTCGAATACGGAGGAGCATTAGACCCTAAAGTGTCCCGCAAATCCAAATTGACTTGGTCCGTAGAAAAAATTTTCAAATACAAGTATTTGATAACGGCGCGCAGTTCGATTTTCTCCATTTTCGCTAACGTACTCAATAGCATTGCAAAGAAATTACCGTATATTTTTTTAAACAAAAGACAGTTAGTTTTTTTTTTCATAGCAATCAGCTAGATAGATTAGCTTTACCGGCCAGTATTTAATTTCGTAATATTAAAAGAGTTTGCATCTCATTCTCACTTTATATTGAACGCCCCTCGTACAAGTATTTTTATTCGTGAAGAAATAAAAGTTTCATGTTAAGTCTGTGTAAAGCTATATGTTTCGCTATCGAACGCTATCGTGTGGAGTTCTAGACTACACATTTCAAATGCGAGCAATCTAAAATAGTCTGACTTTTTTCCCTCTCACGGTTCGCTTCTCACGCCATTTCGTTTCAAACTTTGACAGCTAACTTTCGTTCTAAAGCGGACATTTTTCTCTTTAACTCTTTGTCAGAAGACAAGTCAGCGTTCTAAAGTTGAACACAGGAGATCATTGAATTATTTATATTATAACATAAAAATCATTCGCAGACACATTAAACTTTTCTCGACTTGCTTAGCGTTGCTACATGAAAAGGTTACCAATGCGTAATAAAATCACTGATAATAGCGGCAGAAGTTTGAAGTGCGAATGCAAACGTGCAGTAGCGTGTACTAGCGCTGATAAAACTAACTGCGATAAACAACACATAACATTAAACAACAACAAAAGTAATTGAGTCAGAGTCAAAGTCAACATCGTGGGCAAAGTTGCCGGTAACTCCGCGCGTAAACAATACCTACGGACGATAAATTCAGATCCGCAAACAACAATAAACAAATCTTATGGTGAATTATAGTAAATTTAGGACTCTTATAATAGCACAAAACAAATATGAACATAAAGTTAATAACTGTTGCCTTCGTTTCCTATAAAAGTTGAAAAAAGGAACATTTGAAGCTAATTGGGAGAGCATAATTTGCATAATTAATTTCATTTGTTTCTAACAATACGCAAAGGATCAGAATAATAAATAAAGTTCATAACAAACCCTTGTAATATCAATCAACAAATTCGAAACGGAAAATCTACTCTCATTAGCATTAGTGATCTGTCAGCACGATATCAGGCCTATAGTATAGTTATTATTATTATTATTATATATCAAAATCAGCGGGGACATTAGTACTGCGTACCTGTATTTGTTTTCCTGTCTGCTTTGCGGTTGTTTATTTATAATTCACTGCTTCCATCTTCTGTATTTTGCACTTATTCTTGTAATATTTTCTATATTACTCATTGTGCGTCCTGATTTGTCCATTCAATTGCACGTGCACTTTATTTATTATTTATTATATTACGATCTAAATGAATTAAGGAAATTGTACATGTAGTATCCTAACCAAGTTGGCGTGGCCAGCCATATTTAGATTTAGGTTTTTTTCTTTTTTTTATGGTCTATGATTGCTCTTTATTTTATTTTTTACTATGACCGATAGGGTAAAGGACACTGGTCTGTAGTATTGATTTTTGTATTTTTTGTTTTATTTTTCTAACTCTCAACTTGTTGGTTTCACTTTGATTTCTTGTGTTTTTTTTACTGTTATAGTTTTATGGTCCCAAAGAAAGATCAGCGCCGTTCGCAAGATTGGCAATATTTTGCTGATTTGGGACCATTTTGTGACACAAGCATGTTATTTTTTTCATTGTGTTATTTTTGCTTTTATTGCTTATTCTGTTTTAATTTTCTTTTGTCTATGTTAGTTGTCACAAATAAATATTTCTTTCTTTCTTTCTTTCTTATTAGTCACAAACCGAACTGTGCCGTAGGAAAATTCAACCCAAAAACTTTTGATTGAATGTAACAAGGGCTGAATGCCGACGCGCGTCTTCGATATTTATAGTTTTTAGACTTGAATGAAGGCAGAAAGGTCGTCGCGTCATAAGTGATATTCCATGAGCGGGGGTCGACGTTATTTGCTTTAGACAGTGTACACAAAAGGCGCACCCTTAAGAACACAATGTACGTGATACAAGCATTTACGACTGCCTTGTGGGATGGGGAGAACACAGTACATGTAGAAGAAATACTACAACTCTACTACTATAGCTACTATGCCAACATTGCCCACAGACAGTATTCTCAGACTGTTTAAGAATCTCGAGGAGATTAAAAAGGAAATTCACAACGTCAATTTCGAATGGAATAAATATTGTGCAGAAAGTAAAATTTGATCAAAAGACGAAATTATATCCCTTTCGTAAGTTACAAATTACGAATACAACGATAACACAAGATATAACTCATGTATAATGTAAAATTATTTACCTTTTGAGGTTTACATCTTTTCATATGAAAGTTCGTTCTACCGTCTACATTTCAGGGGATCAAAAGCTATGCTATCAGTAAATTTTCCCAATATAGGGAAGCAAATTGCTTTATCCGATATTAGTATAGATGAAAGAAAGTTGCCGGGACATGTGACACCGACGAAATTTCAGAGTCCATTTGGGACGCGAAAGTTTTAATGTCCCGCGAACCCTCTGGAACGGTGGCCACCGGCGGAAAGCGTGAAACAAATACATTTTGCTCAATTTAAAACGCGACCGCAAAGGAGGCGATGAAAACTCCCGACGTTAAACCTCAACAGCTCCTTAATAGCTGCTTGAATACAAACAGCCCTCTTATCAGGTGAAACACTCCGTTTTCAAGATCACAAATTACCCCGTGCCGCAAAGCAAACTGTTTAAAATTCTGACACGGAACCCTGTCAGCTGATAAATGGCTAGTGACCCCCGAGCCCTTGACCTTCGAGACATTGATGTGGAGCGGCAACCCGTGATACGGATCTATGGGTGTGACGTCACGCCCCGCCTCTGTTCTTTGCGAAAATCGACTTATCGCGTGAGACTCTGCGCGCGGTCGGAATACGTTCTAAAATAAGAACTTGAAATTAGTCGTAAGCAAAAAACTTCAGTCGACTAAATAAAAGTCGTTTTAATTTGGCACCTTTTAAAGCGCGCAACAGGCGATCGTTAATAAAGAACAACCATCAATACTAATGAAATAACGGTCTAGCAGTCAGTCTCAGGGTTAGTTACGATTGTTAAATTAACTAATCATTATGTTTAGTGACTTGCGTTTGCAATGTCACCGGATCAATTAGCCGACCAAAACGCAAAAGTACCTACCGCTTCATGTGGTATTATTGCGTTAAACGGTTTGGATCATGCGATAACTGCTTGCCTTGTAAAATAATGTTGCAATATAACCCCAGCAATAAGACAGTTTTAATTGAAGAATTATCCTCGTTAAGGAGCGGCCACATCTATATAAAAGATGATATGATCCGCGAAGAATCTCGATTCAGCCAGTAAGCGGTGCCTTACGATAGAAGAACCCGAAAATAGCTAACAGGGATTTGTTTCCTTTTGTCACGTTCGTTAGGATAACAATGTCACCGGATTTTGAGGAAAAATGATAACATCGTACAACGTATATCAATGTCATGTTTTTATAAGGTACTTTTTCCTTAAAGACAAACTAACTAGACAAAATTGTAAGCTTGTTCGGAATAAACATATTGCCCTAAAGGTACTGTATTAGGACTATCATTGATAATAAATATAATAAATAATTCTGATTGCTAATAAAACTGTGTAGTTTTTGGTGAATGTGAATTAAGTACTTACTACTGAAATTATTTCGCCCCAAATCAAAAGATCTCAACTTTATCATCTATTTGGCAGATGACGCCATAACATAACCACATTGACACAACAAGACAAACTATTAACCTCACAGCATACAACTATTTGGTGTGCAGTTTTTTTGCGTCGTTGTAAAGATTGCCCAACCTTGGGTCTCAAGAAGTCCTCAATGAGACCATCGCGAAGTAAAACTGATTTCACAATCACATCAGAGTCGTACTTGAGTAAGACGTCAATTAGTGGTTTATGCAATTGCCTACATGTTCTTCGCAATAAAAAAATAAGGTTATTTCGGTCGTTACTTGTAATTAATTTTAAAATTAACATTGCATGCGGATATTAATTTACATATATCAGAGAATGCTCATTCCTTTTAATAAAAAAGGTTCTAGCGCGAGTTGAATTTTCCGACAGAAGCATGTTTCTTGTACATCATTTCATATTTAATCATTTTTTATTTTTAAGTTTTTTTTTATTCCCGGTTTAAAAAATATAGCCCTGTGAGTGTAATAAACATACCAGCTAGCTAGACGCTTGTACTAAATAGGACTCCGTTGTCACTCTGGTTACCCTTAAAAGAAATATCTGGGGTCGATGCCAGTGACTTCCTTCGATGGCGTGTTTGCCTTCTGGCGGGTAGTTATAGTCTATTTTAAGTTATGGTGATGGGATGTACCTATGTCTTTTTGTTCTAATTAATTTGTAGTTTGTGTGTACTTTTTGTAATTTGTAATTTTTTGTAATTTATAATTTTTTTGAATTTGAATAAAGAGTTTCTGTATTAAATAAAATACGTTAGTCGAGTTTGTATTACAATGATAGATAAATAAAATGTTTTAAATCCTTGAATGTAACGTCCCTCCTTGTTAAAAAAAATCATTTGAGTCTTTTTCTGGCAGAGCAGAAACATTTGTAACTGTTAGTTAATCTCTGTATAAAATATAAAATTAACTCTCATTATTACGTATTCACATTGTCGTTCAGAAGGACGGTTTGTTATTACCAGTGCCGACCAAATACCATTATCTACGGATGATGATACGTTCCACAATGGCCATGGGCAATAACAATGACCTTCGTGCCAATCGATCCGTGAAAATATTTAAGGGCTACTTAACATGAAAATGTTGTATCAACACTACATTAAATCTTTCCATATTAGGCATTTCATTTCTACAAATCATTATGTAAAATACACGCAACCTGAGCGGACTGTAATATTATTTTGACTCTGTTTATCGGTTTCCTTGACAGTTTAAATCTCACAAACACCTGCCGCCGTCGCGAGCTTATTCCATCCAACGTAATATTACTCCAGGATTTGAGGTCGATTTTTTCCCTAACTCTCATATAAAGTAGACTCATCGCTATTAAGAGCATAATTTATATGAGACGACGCTTGTAACTTGGATTACGCGGAGACGCCCAAAACTGCTAACCAGGGTTTTCAGGTTAGAGTATAATCATCAACTTTGCTACAAATGTGTGGATTGTAAACTAGGTTGAAATCAAAATGCGTTGGATTAGGTCGCACGTTCCACGGCGCTGATATTAAACAACGTTAGCTATAGGTAGTGATTGGTCACCAACATTGCATATTAATGCGGTGTCATGTAGAGCCTACTATTTCACACCATACTGGAATAGTGGGCAATAATTTGTGTGGCAGAAGGATTGGATTCGGTTGTGTCGGCACTTTGATTGTGCAAGTCGTGCGGATCAGTGTATGCACATCGTTGGGCGCCAAAGGGCATTTGATGTTCTAGCTCAGTTGTCGCAACACCACGCTGTGACCGGAATACGTTCCGATTGATTTCGCTGCACTGTTCGTGTCGTGACATAGACACATTGTTTTACTTTAGACAGGTTTCGAAAATGAAAGCGCTTTTACTACGCCCCACATCATGTATGACATCCGTGATATTTATAGCTTTATCAACATCAATTATTTTACATTACAACTGTTCCATTTTTCCGTGATGGCCGACAACAATTGATGGAAGTGTTATTAAAACAAAGAGCAATTTACCTATAAACAATTATTACGAAACGAAACGTTGAAACCACCACCACCAACCACCTTCAGGTAAATTCACGAAATGTATTGTTTGTTACACCAAAATGGATTGTTGTTTAATTCCATAAAATAACACGGCGACTGCTTGGGAGAAGCCTTATAAATAATTTAACACGTACAGCTCACCTAATACATTAGGAGTGCAATCTGCACTTAAGACCTATCTCATAAACACAGGGAGGAAACAAACGACTCCGTACACAATACAACCTATTCTATTAATAGCAATGTGGCATAAACTACGAACAATTATAAAGCGGTAGACGAAGTTATTCCAAATTAGGTCCAACTGACGTATCATTCATCAAACTTGCACGCTCGCTGTTCTCTAATGCACAATTACACGTTCCATTAATATGGCGAACAATACGGCTGTAGAATCCATTTTACGGCTGATCAATTTCCATAATCCATTTTTCTTCCAACGCCAGCAAGTACATTGACGATCGCAGTTTCAACTAGATTATGATGATGCGCCATCGAAACGCTGATGAATTGAACTTATCGTAAACAGGGTGTCGAACCCGGGGCTTCGATAACGCGCTCCCGCGACCTTCTTCGACAAGAATCGATACGTTTCCGCACCGCATACGCTACAATTTGCATAGAAACGCTACGTTACGATCATAAATTAACCTTAAATGGACATTCCATTTCTACTTAAGCCGAAACGAAATTAATGGACTATAATTTAATTACTCTTAATTTTCCGGGAGACGGCAAAAGACTCCTGCTCTCAGATCATTCTTATTTCCATATTTCAATTAGTTGTTTTCTTGTGAACCATTGTATAAAAGATACAAGTAAGCTTGTTAAAATTTATATGTTAAGTCTTTGATCAGATCGCATTTGAAATTCTGATAAACGTCGTCGGGTGTCAGGGGGCAGGCCGCCGGGGCTCCGTGGTTATAATTGACACCGTCAGTTCCAGCCCGACTGAATATTTCAACAGATAACAATACGCCTCCCGAATAAATTAATGGAGGAGATTAAAGATAAACACGGGTGTAGTGGAGTTTTATAAAAGTCGGACTATTGCTGAGTATGGCATAACGGTAACTGCCCATAGCTTAATCCCTAAAAGACCTAGACCACTAGTGGCGACCGGCGGCGCAACACGTCCGTTAGCGCATTTATAGCCACCGGCGCCGGCAACTGTGTTGCTTGAGTAATCCCACTTGGTTCCTTATCTCTAAGAGCATCACCATCTTAAGCGTTCCCATTCTATACGTTCGTTTCACCTAGCCATTTGGCTAAGCACGCCGCTGAGTGCTATTCTAAAATGAGATTAGTGCATGACCACACGTATGTAGGTAGCTTAATGTTTTCATTTCCTTTGTGAACAAGTGTTTTTTTATAGAAAATCGACCAATTCAAAAACAAGTAGTAAAACTTTGTTACATCAACACTTCAAACACAACCGATGAATAAAAGATCAGAAAGCCCCAAGGTTTTCTCTTTGGACTTCATTGTCTCAAAATAACTCATTTATTGCTGAACATCAATCTATTGCGCAGCAGACAGACAAAGCTCATTCTGTTCATGTTGTGGAGTATAAATAATTCAACGCCAATAGAACAGGCGTCAGCGTGACAACTTTCGACGCGTCACGCGTACCCCTCGGAAAAGTTCATAATGTAATTTAGAGGCGCGAGAAGTGGAGCAAACTAGCCTTAGTCCCCGCTGCGAAGTAATTTGTTGGAGAAACGCGCCCCCGCATACAGAGCCCGCGCTCCGCTGCCCACGCCGCGCTGCATCCGCAAGGAGCAGGTCGCGCGCTCACGTCCGCTCCGTCCGCTCATTTAATCCCAACTTCACCCCTCTGTTCCAGATGTTCGGAAAGGCGAAACTGAGAGTGCAAACGGAAAAATGTGCGACGACCGGCGCGGGACTAAAACAACAGTGCGTTGCAACGCGAGTGACAAGTGACAATAACAGTTAAGGCGATGTGCGAGTGAGGTTCGGCCACGACGTCGAACTACTCGGGCGGGGGGCTGGCGACCGCAGCCAGCGATGGTATGGACGTTGTCTTCGGCAATGAGAGCGAGTGGGCGAACGCGACCGAGCAGGGCGCGACGCAGGACCTGTACAACTACTGGCCGTGGAGCATCCTGGACGGCGCTCTCATGCTGCTCATCGTCAGCGGCAACACGCTCACGATCCTGGCCGTGACGCTGAGCCGCCGCCTGTCCTCGCTAGTCTCCAACCAGTTCGTGCTCAACCTGGCCATATCTGACCTGATGGTGGGCCTGACGCTGCCCTACCATCTCGTCTTCTACATCGACAGCGACTTCGGCAAAATCAAATGGTCGTGCCTCATGAGATTTATTCTTATAATACTGGCTTGCCTGGCGTCCATATACAACATCATAGCTATAGCTGTAGACAGGTAAGAATGGTTTGGTTTATAACGGTTACTAAAACGAAACAATACTTCGAAAACTTGATTTTATCTCACCATAAAAGCATGTACAAAACGGTAGCACGCTATGACTTGAACCACTGCACGGGGAATGCCACTGACCCCTGTTCGTGTGTTAACGTTGCCGTCGCTTGCAGCAATATGAGAAAACTGTTCAGGGGAAACATCGAATAAATGTCTAGCGTCAATTTTCGAAGTGTTTCAACTTGCAATTTCGCCCATAAAATATCCAGATATAAAGTTATTTAAAGCTACTACACGTGACATCGAATAGATCGAGTTATTTTCAGTCAAGTCTGTCTCACACAACTCAGAAGCATTATCGGTAGCACGCGATAGGGCTCCCATTTTATCGATGGTAATCTATAGATCTACACCCACTGCACTGCACCTGTCACCTGGGTAGACAGGTGACAGGTGTAGTAAACGTGTTAATTTGTAGTCAATGTCGAAACTAGCTGACATTGTCGGCTCAATTTCACATAAAACAGCAGGAAGCAAAGATTGCCTTTGGAAGTTGATTTTTAAACCTTCTTTCATAAAATGTGATGTTTTGAATATTGTATATTTCAGGTACATAGCGATAGTGCACCCCCTACACTACAGTCGGTATATGACGAAGTTGGTGACGAGGCTACTGATGAGCACGACGTGGTCGGTGGCGCTTTGCATCAGCTGTATACCCATTTTCTGGAATGACTGGCATGAGGGTGTCGCATGCGAAATGAACATGGTAAGTCTAAATCAAATGCAATGACCTAGAAAAGACAAATTGGTCTTAAATCAATACCCTTAAAAAGAATGTAATAACTGTGCATATTTTGTATTCCCTGTAAAAGTTATAGATGCATCAGCCAAGTAATCTTTGGCGTTCATTTCTACCGTCTATTAATAACAGACGATAACACTACTTCGATAACCATTTCAATATTAGTTTCATAAACCTGCGTATTATGGAGAGGAGATAAGATAGTGTTTAGGGAGCTTCTGGTTACTGTAATGCTATTACTGTGTTCGCCATATACATTTTGGCTCATTGTTTCACCTGTTGAACAAACAGTTGGCAAGAGTTTAAATTGCTACGAATTTTGCCATATCTTTGTTAGATAGAGCATTTCATTCCCTCATTGAATTTATAAGGCTTGAAATTAAAGACAATGACGTGTCTACTGTGTGACTATTGTAGGAGTATGTTCCTTGGTATCAGTACTTTAGGTTCTAAAGAGTAAAGTGTTTAACGCGAATGTTCTACAGTCAAGCCGTATGTATCGGCATCTTCATCTACGAATTCACTAACAGTGTTTTTGATAAATTCCAGGTGGTACCCAAGCAGTACACAACGAGCATCCTGGCGCCAATGTTCTCTCTGATCTGGGTGGTGATGTTCATCCTGTACTGGCGCATTTGGCGCGAGGCCACGTGCCACGCGCGGCGCATGCGCGCCAACACCTGCTGCCCCACCGGTGCCAATGATTGGAAAAGCATACAGGTACAATACAAATTCAAATTAAATTTGCATCCCATATTCATATTCATATTCATTTATTAATAAAATTACAAATTTTACAAGTCAAATTATATTATGCATTATTATTTTTGTTATTATTATTATTATATTCTACAAGTCAAATTATATTATGCATTATTATTATTATTATTATTATTAATTACAAGTCATCCCTTTCTCTTTCGCCTTTAAGATTAATCACCTTCATAGGACAAATGTTTCGGTAGATTCTGCTTTTAAATTTTGACCTACCACCTAAGACTAACTTTTTTACTCCACCGAAGTCTAGTTCTTACATATAATTTTCAAGTTATTTTTTTCTAATTTTTACATAACACTAATTACCCTAAAAAGCTTGAATGAAATTAATCAATAACAGTCTAACACTCTAACTAAATCTCACAAACGCCTTTCACTAATCGTCTCAACGCCCGCTAACAATACAAATACATATAACAATTCATCCGACCTCCATCCAAAAGCTACCTCAGCAACATAAACGTTATAACTCTGTATGACGACGATCCCTAAATTTTACGAGTCGTTCATAAAACAGACTGTACCTTTATGGTGTCGCTACGGACTGAATAAAATACGAAGCACGACTCTGATAACGTACACAGTTTAAAAACATATACATTAAAGATACACGGGTAATTTTGATGTTGACAGATTGGCCTTAACCAATATTTCAATATTGTATTAAAGCTATTGTTACCGGCGATGACAGGTTGACACTCGATTTACAAAGATTAATTGTTCAACGATGAATAATCCGCTTTTATGAAACTTTCAGGTGGTGTTGCTGGTTTTGGGCTCGTTTTCGATCTGCTGGATGCCATTCGTCGTGGTGGCCTGTGCCCAGACGCTTCCGATCGTGAACTTACAAAACCCTATCGCGTATCGGCTGACCTCATCATTAGCTATGTCCAACTCGGGAATAAATCCTCTCATATACGCTTGGAAGAACGCAGGCTTCCGTGCCGCGTTCGTGAAGCTACTGCGCTGCAAGCGGCCTGATACCTCCGAGTACAGGGGATCTCCGGCGCCGGAGAGGAAGAGGGGTTCGGTGGCCCTTCGAGAAGGTTCCATCACTCGGTCGAGCGCTCCGAGCGCGCTGTCGAGCATGGGCGGGCGGCCCGCGAGGCTGATGTACGTGGAGCGCGAGACAGATACGGCACGGTGCCGGATCATCGAGAACGCCGGCTATGTGGACTCGGACCGAGGCGACGCGAACCCATCGTACGCGCCGGACCCGACGCCGGTGCACCGGCCCACGAACCGGTCCCCCGATGTAGTGTAGTGTAACCTAAACGTTATAAACGTTCTGTGGGAAACGTGAAACGCTTCTAGCATTTAAAGTTGTTAGTGACTTTAGGTACCATCTTCGCATTTAGGTACCTGTTTGAATCTACGCTCAAGTTTATAAAAGCTTTATTGTTGAATTTTATTAATAGATTTTAATGAGTTTCCTGCCGTAATGAAATTCTTATAACAGGTTCTCTGTCACATAAGTAAATTGAGATGTTTAATGATAAAATTATAGCTAAATTGTTCGATGTAACATTAAAATATATCATTCATATGGCCTATATTTATTGAAAAATCAAATCAGGGTACCCGAATGAGAATAATAATTTAATTCAGTAAATGGTGAAGAAGGCGCCATCTATCCGCTGTACTTAGAACTTGCTAAACTTCGCAACTGTAACGAAACAGTCTATGGACAGTGTTAGCGCCTACCTATCAGAGAGGGCGTTTTTTAAAAGGTTTGAAATTGTGAATAATTATTATCTTATTGTAAATAATGAGCAAAATAAAAGCTGTAGCTTTAAAATAAGTTATCTACTTCGAAGTGTGAACAAAATTGTAAAAAGATAAACAATTGACAGTTATTGTAAACATGTTACACATTACAGGCAACATAACCGATAAGATTGAAACGATAAAGATTTTTTTCCTAAATTTGCGAGGCATTGTGCAATTGACATAGAATTTGAACAATAAACAAAGCTAATTATAACAATAACAATAACAATAATCTTTATTTAAACAACAAATTGTTTCACAACTTACTCACGAGTGACATTCGGACTTACTGGTAACTCGTAATGGTATACAAGGATGCAATTACAGATGTAATGTTAACACAATAAAACCTATTTGTCTCAAAAATATTCAGAACCTACGATTTTATGCTACGTAGTGAGTAAGCGTCTTCTGCTCCCCGTACTAGTAAAAACTGTATCACTGTGGAGCAGGATACACCATACCCTTACCTTAACAAACTGGTTTTTCATCATATTACAATTTGTGACAAGACTAATTTCAAACGTTCATCCCTTAGCATCCACTTCACTATTAGCAGTCGTGTTTTATTATTACATCAAAGGACGAGAAAATGAGATCAAGAAAAATAAGCATTTTAGATTTTAACGCTACAAGTTCAGTCTACTATTTGACATAATTTATTGACTCAGGCGTTACTTTGCAGAGGTCGATATCAGGAGGTGGTGATGATAGCTGGGTTTGTGTGATTTGTGTGTGTTCGTATCGTACAGACTGGAGGTGGAAGAACTGAATGAACTACACCAGCTCTGCAGAAAACCCAGCGCCGTTGACAACGCTATAGTCGTGCCAACGGCATTGCTGAGTGGAGACCATTTCGCCTTCACATCCTTATTTGTTTGTTTTTGTATTCTTTCTCATTTTGTAAATTATTTTTTTGTTGTGATGTGTTGTCTGAATAAACGTATTTCTATTCTATTCTATTCTATTCTAACTACACATTTCTTGCATATTTAAGTATAAACGTAATTATCATAAGGTCGCGGGTGAGCAAAGTAATTGTTTCAGTTCATACTATTTGACAGTTCAAAATCAAAACCCATGACCGTCCCAGTGGAAAACGGTGCCTACGACTACGAGTAAAAAGTAAATAAAATGTCAGACAGCTAAAATACAGTCTAAGGAAATTCTTCGCAAAAAAATAACAGTTTAAAAACCGTTAAAGTAAGTTTTCACAACATGTTATCGTCTGGATTTTGGTCTCCACATCAAACATGTATGTATGTATGAATATTGCAATGATATCATTTGAACTGTGATTCACTGTAGAACCTTCTCGAAATAATTACAGTAACACGATGCCTAACAAAAAAAATCGTTATGATAAAAGAAGTAGATACTACGTGTCACGTAGAAAAATACTTCGATTGAATAGTGAAATATTTTTATTATAGTTAAAGAACGATTCAACCGCTTGTTTTGACACATACCAGAGTTTAATCTTCTATCTAATATTACTCTATTAGTATCGATTAACGCAAAAGCAGACCACGATTTAACCAAGAGCAAGATGTTATTAATACTGACAATAATTTTTGGTTACATTCGGCAATGTCTTCCTTGTGCCGACGCGTGGATTTTATTAGGCAGTGCAAACGCTATCAGGAAAGGATAATTCTTAGTAATTAAGTAGATATATCAGTGAAGTATAACTATAAATTAAAAATTTTAAAAACCCCCAACGCAATTATGCCATACGTATGTTTGAACATAAAGTAAATGCCAATTATGCGTCTAAGTTCCCTTCTGCAGCTAACAAAAGAGCTAATAACTTTGGAACGGCTGAACCGATTTTGATGAAACACATCTAAGAACCATCGCCAAGAAACCTGCATTGTAATAAAAAAAAAACCGCATCCAAATTGGTTCACCCGTTTAAGAGCTATAGACACACAGAGCCATATAGAGCTATATATAGCTAGACAGACACACAGACAGACAGACACACATAGCGGTCAAACTTATAACACCTCTCTTTCTGTGTCGGGGGTTAAAAAGAATACTTAAATAAAAGAGGCCCGCCCGCTGCATAGATGAGCCGCTTCTTGCAAGTCTTATTATTTTAATTTGCTTTAGAATTGTTGCTTAACCGGTGGAAATGACATAAATCGCAGTATTATTTACTGCACACCCAGGGCGCTAACATATATGCATTTTCAATTTAAATTATACCTGCTACTTTTTTTTAGAATGAGGTAGTTTTGGGGTTTTTGTATTCAGAATCAAGAGCACTATTAATTTTGATGATTAATAAAAATGTCCCAAATTTAACGACCGCTTTAGCCTAGTTGGTAGTGACCCTGCCTACGAAGCAAGAGGTCCTGGGTTCGAATCCCGGTCAGGGCATTTATTTGTGTGATGAGCACGAATATTTGTTCCTGAGTTATGGATGTTTTCTATGTATTTAAGTATTTATTTATCTATATAAGTATGTTTATCGTCGTCTAGTACCCATAGTACAAGCTTTGCTTAGTTTGGGACTAGGTCGATTTGTGTAAGATTGTCCCCTAATATTTATTTATTTATTATTTTATTTATTTTCTATACATTTTTTTGTCCGTTTTGTGACGAACCATATATCGCCAAACTGACGCAAAAAATAAAGACACTTTTCTTCTTTATGAAAATGAATAGCAGGTACTCATGATTTTGAATAAGCAACCCCCATTATGTCCTTGTTTATAAAAAGTAAATACCTAGTGCACTTTAAATTGAAAATGTCCAGATATTGAATCTGATATGGCAGCAAATTTTTGCACGAGCCGAAGGCATAGCATTTCATTTTGGACACGCTATGCATTAAAGGGTTAAAAATACTTTGATGTGTTTTTTACATCGCATCCTGTCCAAAAATTGGGAAGTTATCAAAAGAATCAGTAAAGCAACTCAAAATAACACTCACCTCAACACCAGTCACGCCGAGCGCCGTCACCAAGTTCGGGGTCATCCGGAACGGCACCTTCTCCGGCACCCTCAGCGTCTTTCCCTTCTCGAAGCACACGTTATAGTCTATATGCACCACCTCACCAGACGTCAAGTCCACCATCACGTTATCCAAATGTCTGTCACCGAGGCCTATTATATATCCGATGGTACTCATCACCGCCACGGAGTAACTGTACCGGCGGACCATTTGCCACCACTGTTCGGGAGATACACTGCTGCACCATAACTCCCTCCACAACAAATCATTCGGCGTCTCAGCCGTCAACTCCTGTAACACTTGCTTCAGGATCGGCACGGGCCATTCCTTTCTATTCTCAGTTGGGATACCAGCTTCTTTCAAAAGAGGGTTGAGTTTATTATAAAAGAGCTCTGAAGGACGCAACACGTTAATCGTTTTGTTGGTCTTTGCGGACAAGATGGCTGCTTCACGGTTTTGCCAGCGTTTGTAGAGGGCGAAGAGCGGTGTCACGTTGTCTACCCAGCTGATCAATCCGGAACGAGGGCCCAACGGTATCACGGAGTAATGCCGTGCTCTGTAAGTCTGATTGTCGTTGTTCTCAGAGTCCCTCGCCATCATGGTGTTGGTTATAGACAGCAGCTGCATGATTCTCTCATCCAAATGCAAATCCTCTAAGCCCTTGAACAGGTATGTGTACGCCTTGCCATCCGATCCATAGAAAACCAACTTCTTCGGCCTCGTTTTAGTTGGTAAGATCGCTACATTATTCTCTACAGATCTAATTGTAACTCTGACAGTCCTTTGATTTGTATGGACTCCAGGCATTGTGATCACCGTTTGCTTGAGTTCAGCTAAAACGGGGCTTATATCTGACATCTTTAGTATGTAAGATGTTCTCTTGTTCACTTTCTGTTGTAGCTTAATCTGCAGTTGCTTCAATGGTGCCCATGAGTCTTGAGGCTTTTCCGGATTGGTCGGATTTTTTAGTTTCTCTATAACGTCAGTTATGAGCGCTTGGAATTTAGTCTGGAACGCAGTTTCGTGCGGGGTTTCTGGTTTAGCTGACGTGACATGGTTAAGTTGTTCTAACACGTACACGACCGGTTCGAATATAATACGATGTTTCTCTTTAATCAGTTTTTCTTTATCCTCTGCCGACAGATTGGCGTTGTCTTTTACTCGAGCAACCTCTGTTTCAAGTTGGGATAATCTTTTGTTAAATTCAGAATGATGCTGAACCAGCGTACCCAGCCATAGCTCGTCCCATAAGAGATTTATCCGTTGTAGCTCCTTTACTAACAACTTCACTTGTAGTATCGTTTTTGGGGCTTGCTTTGCCAGCGTCTCCACCATATCCAGGAAACACGAATTCAATTCGTTGTTTATAACTTTGTCACTCGCAGCTTCGTCTAAGTCACTGTTTTCTTCACTGCTGTCTGCATCGTTTGACAGGTAAGATTTCGCCACACTGAGCTCTGTTAAATCTTTTAATTCGTTTTCTACTGCGCCTACTACTGCTGGGAATGTAATCAGATGCGGCGTATCTTCAGCCAATCGGCAGAGCAGATCAGAGACGCATTTTCTAACATAAGTCTCCGGGTGATTCAATCTTGAAAACAATTGGGGAATGATTACTTTCCATGGTTGAGTCGGGGTATTCGCCAGTCCAGACTCTAGGACAGTTTGTAGTTCCATGGCATGCTTTACTATGAGACGAAGCAGCCGCAAAGTTGCATTGACAACAGCATTCTCACCACTATGATTGATGTAGTCAGAGGCGCATATAAGTTGCAAGAATTTAAAGTAAGCATCAGCTGATAATTCGAAATAAGAGAAAACTCTTTTCTGGGCTTGACGCCATATATCAACCAGCAGTGCAAGATGTTCGGGGAATGCGTTACTCAAAGATGGCACCGTTCGCAGTTGACTCTCTATCATTTCAGACGTGTTTATCTCATTCCAATCAATGTCTTCGTCGTCACAGGTAGCTTTTGTTTTTGACAATATTTCACAAACCGCTTCGAAATCTTGTGGAGAACACCCGATCATAACACTTTCTATCTGAACTTTGTCATTGTCAGTTAACTGTTCTCGCGTCTTCGAGCTAAACTCAACCATTTTTCTGCCCCATCTGAAACACCAGGCTGCAAAGTTGGCCCATGCTTTGGCCAGCCCCGGGCATTGATTGACGCCAAACTGTAGCAGCTTACCAACTGCAGAATCAGCCAGCGGGATCACGTTTTCTGAGATGTTGTTGTCGACAAGACCAATTTCAGGCAGTGCTGATACCAATTTCATCAAAGGCGAATCGGCTTCCAAAATGTTTTCATTTTCGTTTTGACTCTGAATCCATTTAGATAGCGTCAGAAGCATCCGGGTGCCTTTCTCGCGCAATTCGTAACTCTGTTCGCCCATCGCCAGCCTTTGCGAGAATCCGAGTGATATATTTGAGCACAGGTTGACAGCTCGCATTTTTGTTTCATCTTTAGCGTAAGTCAATTTACACAGTTCCATCAACGCCGTAGCATTATTTATCGTCCATATATCTAAATCGTAAGTGTTCGTCGACATTGTCAGCACGTCACTCAGCTCTTCCAGATCTTCGACGTTGCCCAAATAAAGTTGCAAAGCGGAGTTCTGTTTGAAATGTTTCAGAAGTTCCTTCTTAGCCATTCCTAAGTTTGAGTGTTTTCTCGCGCTTTTGATTACGTCTAATCGGAAGCACTCTGCGTAGAAAATGTTCTCTTCAGTCATGTTCAGCTTCGTAAAATACTGATTCCACCATAATATGCGACTGAGGTTCTCGAAGTCTGTGCCATACTTGTGCTCTTTAATTATGGAAGGTTTGAATGGATTTGATATCATTTTTCCACTCTTAACGATGTTTCTCAATCCCAGGTTGGCTAATTGCAGTACTGCGATATCTTTCATAAAATGTACGACATTCGTTCTAGCAAATTCCTGCGCGCTCGATTTGAGCAAAGAATCACAATCCATCAACAAACGCTCATATTGTTCTACATTATCAGTATAGCAGAGGTTCACAGCGGTGCACACTAATGTTGATTCTACTTTGCTTATCAAACTTTGATACGAGCACGCATTTTTTGATATTTCATTACTACTCATATCAAGAATGTCCCAATTACTAAGTTCATCGGGAATGTCACTATTTCCCTCGAACACACGCAAAGCTGTGAACGAGTTCCAGTGCGAATTGTGCTTCTTGCGGTTTTCGTTATCTCTCCACTCCTGCATCTCTTCCCAATTTTGAATATGCTTGTAGCTGTCCATCATTTGATCATCAATGAACTTGTCACTTTTGCTTTCGGTTTGAGTACAGTCACCAGATTCTTTATTATCTTCGTGTGGTTTTAAACCACTTATTTTCTTGTAAAATTCCAGAGCTAGTTCATGTCTCGAATTTGCCTGATCTGCTGCGCCTTTTAGCCAGTAAAGCTTTTTGTCAAATGTGTTTTTTATCCATACATACAGACCGTGTAACACTTCCGGCTCTTGAATCTTTATGAGGACTCGAGTAAGATTCATAGTAATTGCCTCGATGTCAATATTGGTTTTCGAGGTTGCAGCGGTCTGTAAGATCAGTGATGCATGGTAGATAGCAGCTCCATAATGTCCAGAGTACTGGCTCACGGCGAGTGACGCAGGCCGTAGTCTATTTTGCCAGTCGCGACAAGTCGTCCAGTTCGTGTGGAAGAAAGTCCTCACAGGCTTGCTTACAGGTGGCAATACAGTGGCTGTGCCTTCAGCAGCATTGTAGACGTACTTTTCCATAAACATCATAAACTCGGTGATCCAGCGGGACCTCATCTGCTCCGCAACAACGACATCTTTTAACTTGCGTTGCTCCGTCGCCACGTATTTAGTCTCTAGCGAAGAAGTTTCTCTTGCAATGCCTTTCAATGCTCCTTCTATTTTCATAAAGGTTTCTTGAGGTTTCCCCAACACAGTTCTTAGTTTTAATGTCACACAAGTAAGTGCCAATTCTGAAAGTGCCCAAGTGATACAAATTGAAGAAAAATTGGTGGCACATTGTCGAAAAAATAGTATATTATTCTCATCTGTATCTTGAGATTGTAAAGGCCAGGATGTCAGAAATGCATCTAGCAAAAGATTTTTGTCTTCTAATGTCGACTGTAGAAGGCAACCTATGATCGCTTTGAAGTGGTGATTGGACAAAGCAGAAAATGACCCTTTCATGAGGTACTCTTTGAGTGAATTTGCTTTGCTGTCATTGTTGAGCATGTACAGGCTCATTTTTCTGCATCTGAAAACTTTTACAGCTTGTTTATCAAGCTCCAGCTGCACAATATCCCATGGTAACTCAAATAGCACTTCCATGCAAATGTTCGAAACTGCATTGTTCTGATTGTCCATGTGTAACAAACATAAAATTGCAATAGTCTTCAAAACCATTATGTTCATTGTAAGATTTTTATTCTTCAATAAAAGCTGGCTATTTTTCATCACAATAAGCACTATATCGTCATCAAAAGTGAATGCCAAAGACAGCATATTAGTGGTTAATATCACAAATCCTTTTGTCATTCCTACAATTGGCAGGTATTTGTCTAACTGGGCAAATATATCTGAAACCCAATGAAGGATTAGCAACATAGTTTCTTTAGAAACATCCTTCTCTAAGATAATGCTCAGTGTGTTGAGAATAACAGCAAGATGACCTGAAGTAGGGCTTGTGCCTTTGACTTCACCTAGATTAAGATTAGACAAGCCGAATATATCATTAGCTCTTTGCTGTGTATTTTGCAATTTCACTAAATCACTTGATGCTATAAAATGGTTGTTCTTCTTGCAGTGTGAATAAAGAAGATAAAGCACGGCATATTGCAAGGCAGGCTTTTCGCGGCTCAATTTTTCATTATCAGGACTCATTTTTAAAGCCAGTAGCTCCAAAATGCTTGGCTGCAAAGCCCACATGCCGATTATTGAATTGCTTGCGTTTGCAAGTTCTGACAGACACTGAAGGTAAAATATTACATTTCTTTCGGCATCTTCTAGACATATTTCGTCACTGTAGTCAGGTTGTATGATTTGTACGTCAGGAATGATAACTGAGAATGAGTTCTGAATGTCAGTTAGCACATATTTGTAGGTTTCTTGCAAGAGTGGGATATTTTTGAGGTTCAATAGGTTACTGTACACTGTCATAACACCATTTAGAACCAGGGCACTCTCTGCATTACGTAACTGACGCAAGTTGGATTCTGGTCCTATGGTTTGCGTAATAAACTCTATGGGAAGGTTTGAAGCAATCTCTTTCACTGTTTTTGATATCAAATCAATCACGCTGAGGCACACACTTTCCTCATCTTGTAAATATGTAGTCATTTCCATAGAAATAAGTGAGAACAATGCTGGAAAGCAAGGCATAGATTTTGTTTGCAGATGCTTCAATAGCAATGTGATACTTTCATTCCCAGCAACTATTAAGTCTGGTTCGGCGTCATCCTTTAATGTTTTAGTCAAGACTTGAAGGATCTTTGTTATAGCTTCTGTCAAGAAAGACCAACTGACAGACTGAGATACAGTCGGATTGAGTATAGTGCCCAGACTCTTAACAACTGTGTTGAACACATTTAAAAATGAGGTTATCTTCTGTATACAGTCTTCCTGCGATGTTGACTCAGTATCTGTGTCACTCTTATTTGAGTCTAAGTCACTTGAATAAGCTACCATGTCTTCCACAAATTGATTCAACAGGTTCACTGAAAATCCAACATCAGCCTGCCAGTGGCGGCTCAGTTTGTACAATGATTGTAGAGCAAAGTCCTTGATCTTCTTAGGTTGAGCATTATCGACATGCCAGCCTACCAATATATCGACGGTATCCACAAAGTGGTCTGCAAAATGTTCAGGATACGAGTTTGACATTACTATCATAGCAGTTATGGCAGCTATGAACACCTCAGCTGAGTCAGTGCTTTCAATAATGACCTGAAGACGGTCCAAGGTCATCTTGGCAAACTCTGTCAAATTTGGTGTCTGATAGTCCAATTGGAAAGTCTCTGAAAATGACAAAATTAGTAGATGTTTTATAGAAGTATTGTGTGCAGTAAAAGTAGTCTCAATCCATTCTAAATGTTTGCGAAAGTCCGGACCCATGACATAACCAATTCTGCCGAGAACAACAGCAGCACTCTCCTTGGTTTCTGGGCCTGGAGCATCATACAGCACATCGAGTAATGATTCAACAAGTATATCATAGGATCTTCTGATGTATCTGGCATTCTCTGGCATCATGACAGCTTCTTGCAGCTTGCTACAGATCACGAGAGACTTCTCGACGTCCACCTCGGCGCACAGACGCCGCAGCAGCTTGGAAATGCGTGGATCTTCAGGCAAGTGGACGGCTAACTCAGACCGTTCATAGAATATCCTGTTAGAGTTCCCCTGAGGCCAAGCCTCGGCCCCGGGATGGCCTAACGGTTCGTGATATTTGTAAGAACCTTCAGTGGTATCGCGGTCGCCTCGGGGCGGCAGGCCGCGGCCCCGGCCACCTCGCCCGCCACCGCGTGAGTGCCGGAACTCCGTGACCCGACCCCGCGGCCGGAAGCGCCCGTCCCGGCCCGGCCCGCCAAACGACGAAGATGCATCGTATGAACCAACATAACCTCTGACCTTATCATCGGCTGTGTTTTCTTGACCGATTTCTTCCCTTTCTAGAACATCGGGGGGCTCCGTGCCCCGGAGGTTTTTCACTTTACTATTTGACGTGGTCGATAACATCACTGTAATTGTCTATAACGGCACGGATAGGACCACACATGGCCGTAAAATTACGCAAAATTATGGGCAAAACAGTCGTTCTCGGCCAACACACAACGAAAACGCCATAGACAAAGACGTCATAGCAGCAGCTGTCAGTTACAAGAAAAACAGTAGACAAAATAAAACTTCTGAACGACAAAATTAAAAGGTTTTGCAATGTATTACTGATTTCAACTACTTCTACTTATCTCAAAGTGTTGTTATAGTAGAATCTAGCAAATTTTCATCATTACCAAAGGTTTTAAACAAAATATTACTTATTAATTTCTTCGTAAAATAGAACCATAGAGTAATTTAAATCAGTTCTTGAACGAAATTGAATTGTCAAAACAAAGCAAATAACCTCAATTGCTTACTGGTTTGCAGGCATGTTTTACTTTTTACATTAATTAATAAACTTCGAAACTTAAAATCTAAATGACTATAATCGAAAGTAAAGCCATGAAAACTACAAAGCGTTCGCTTAATTTTAAAGGTAAGTAACAAGTTATTTTGGTGCAACAAAACCACCTGTTGTTTACATTTTCGTACTCTATTTATGGAGTTATTTTGTGTCGTTCTTTTTACATTTAAATACATAACAGTGAAAGCTTTTCTTAAAAAAATCTTTTTGAATTTCAGCTCTGCCACTCAAGGTCACCGAAGATTCGGAGTCTCCACATACAATTTATTTCAAAGAGCATTCGGTGAGAGACCACACAGCAGAGAGGCCATCCGGGAAAACCTTGTTTGTGGTCAATATCCCTCCATACGTAGACAAAAACGGCATAAAAAACGCATTTCAAAAAGCTGGCTCTATAAAATCAGTGGAACTACTAGAAAAACCTGGCCCTGAAACAAAAACCATAGACAAATTCCTTCCTGCTGTTCAGAAACCTACATTCAAAGTAGCCTATGTTGTATTCAATAAGGTATCACAATTGGACCAAGCTTTGGCTCTAACAGAGTTAAGTCCTGTAAATAATGACAAATATCAAGTCAAATGTGGTTTAAAGAAGTGGATAGAAGAATACAACAGCTCCATTTTACTCGCTAAAGAATTAAAAGAAAAAGTTGAAGGCTACATGAAAAGTTATGATGAGAAAACAAAGCAGGCAGATGAGAAAGAGAAAAAATTAGAAGTAGAAGATGATGAGGGCTGGGTCACTGTGACTAAGAGAGGGAAAGTGCAAAGCTTTGCTCGCTCGGAGAAGGTAGAGAACAAAGTAAGGGCTAAAGAAGAAAACAATAAAAAGAGAAAAGAGTTGCAGAACTTCTACACTTTCCAGATTAGAGAGTCGAAAATGAAACATGTGGTTGCGCTGCGCCAGAAGTTTGAGGAGGATAAAAGGAAAATTGCACAGATAAAGCAGAGTCGTAGATTTAAGCCATTTTAAATAAAGTATTTTAGTTAAGTTTTGTTTTAATTTACTTTAGAACAGTAAGACATTGTTGGTGTTGAGGTGCTCAAAAATATCTCAACACTATTATAATGTCAATATTTTGGAGCATCTTGGCAGCATTGATGTTCACCTTATCAGCCATTGTCACCTTATGTATAGGTTGTATCAAAACTGAGGAGCTCATTCATTGCCTTCTAGAATGTGACCAGACAGAAAAATAAAATGAAAATATTTGGGGTCATTTTAGTATGTATAATGGTTGTGTAATCACATTTGGTGTATAGTGACTCTATGTCAACGAGTTGAGGTTGAAAAGTGACAAACCTTTTCTTACCCCGACTATACTTAGGCCTTGTTAAAATATAAGAAAATATATTTGAGAAATAAAAAATGTGAATAATTACTTAATTATCAATTTATTTCATGTTTAAATCTTACAAAAAACACTGTACAGTAACCTACGCTATTTACAATATAAAGACTAGCTAATTTCTAGACTTAGTCATAAATAATATCATCTGACACTCGCATTAATGTATGTCATCAAAAGCATAATGATCATACTAATAATTATAAGCCGGGTTTCCACTAATCAAGCCGCCTCGCGAGGCAAGCGCATGAGGCATGATTTTGTTCTACACAAAGCTCAGAATCGGACCGAAAGGTGGCTCGCTCAGTGGAAACCCGGCTATTAACGCGAAAATTTGTATTGATGGATGTATAGATGTTTGTTACTCTTTCACACAAACGGTTTTCCGGATTCTGATGAAATTCGGCACACAGATAGTTTATAACCTGGAAACATATAGGATACTTTTTATCCCAGAAAACTGAATAGTTCCTGTTGGATAGTGATAAATGAATTCTTCACAGATGTGGCTAGCTGTGGGCAACAGCTGGTGTAGAATTATTGTACTCAAAAGTAGACACTTGTATTTACTGCTTCTTCCCGAGCATAAACCTTTACATTTGGAATTTGAATGTAAATTCTGGAACTTCGCAAAAATTCCCGTGAAAATTCTCAAAAAATTATGTGGTCCTCATTTATGTTCCAAGAAAAACACCCATGCAATTTTAGCGTAAAGTAATAACAAACACACTTTACTTTTTCTTTTTTTACATTGATGTGGTAAGGAAATTAGATAGCAGTTGTTTTGAAATTTGAAATCATATACATAAGCTTTAGTTCAAAACTCAAATCAGAAGAGCATTGAGGTTCATTTCTGCTCTCTCATTATCCTTTCCAAGCCTGCGCTCTGTAGCAAGTACCAGTAGGTATTAGGTGCGCTGTAGATAGGTGGTGGTGGTTTCAGATGGTTTGCTAGTGGTCCTATGTTATAGACCCACTGTCAGATGTTCCTGGTGCCCAACGCTACATACTGTGGTGATGGACTTAGGTATGTGTTCAGATTATCTGCTGGTGGGTTTAGATGCGTTGTCAGATAGTCTGCTGATGAACCTAGCTGAGTGGTCAAATCGTCTGTTTATAGGCCTATACGTGTGTTCAAGATGTTCTGCTGCAGAACATGAAATATGTAGTCAGATGGTCTGCCGACGGGCTTAACGTGTGCTTAGACGTTCTGCTGCAGAACATTAGATGTATAACAGATGGTCTCGCTTAGGGCCTAGATTTGTGGTCAGTCGTTCTGTTGACAAGCGTAGATATGTGGTCAGATGGTCTAGGACCTATATATGTCGTCAGATAATCTGATGACGAGCCTAGATATGCGGTCAGATTGTCTAGGACCTAAATATGTGGTCAGATGGTCTGTTGGCGAGCCTAGATACGCGGTCAGATTGTCCAGGGCCTAGATGTGCGGTCAGATGGTCTGTTGACGAGCCTAGATACGCGGTCAGATTGTCCAGGGCCTAGATGTGCGGTCAGATGGTCTGTTGACGAGCCTAGATACGCGGTCAGATTGTCCAGGGCCTAGATGTGCGGTCAGATGGTCTGTTGACGAGCCTAGATACGCGGTCAGATCGTCCAGGGCCTAGATGTGCGGTCAGATGGTCTGCTGGTGGTGGTGCACGATGACGCGCAGCAGGCGGCTGTCGGGCAGCGCGGCGAGCGCGCCCAGCAGCTGCGGCACGTTCCCGAACACGCAGCCCGCCGCCAGCGCCACCTGCACCGCCTGCCCCACGCGCTCCAGGGACTCCTGGAAACGCACAGGCTGTTACTGTACAAGTGAGGTGCACTTTTGACCTTACCTGCCATTTTCACCAGGATAACATAACCACGGTGGGAGACAATAGCCGCGTACTGACTGAGCGAGCAGCCTCGCGAAGGAAACGCTCGGGCAGTCAGGACGTGCCTCGCCCGAGGCGAGCGCGCCGCGGCCCGAGCCGAGCGTTGTCGGTTTTTGTCCATGCTCAAAGGTGCCTCGGTACGTTTGCCTCGCTCACTCGAGACGGTTGTGTTTTGCCCCGCTTGTTCGTCGCGTGCCAGCATTAAATTAATATAACATTATAACAGTTTTATTCAAAAACGTTTAGGTTTCTATTTTCTTTTTTTTACAATAATTATTAGAATGGCAGTGATGGCGATATCTTTCCGAACTTGCGGCCTCATGGCGATCTTGAGCAAAACTGGCTCGGCATTTCCTCGCGCGGCGAATGTTAAGCTGGATCTCCACTGAGCGAGCTGCCTCGCGCATGAGACATAATTTTGTTCGACCAAAGATGATATAGACTGGATTAGCAATCGCCATAGTACAGATTGTCCGCAGAAAAATAGTTCAACCATTAAATCTAGATGACGCTGAAATATAGCCCAAGGCTTTGAAAGCAAAACAATAAGACTACAGATGTTTGATATTAGTACAAATCTATTATTTTTCGAAAATATTGCATAATAATACATTTGCAGTAATATAAAATATCTGTAGTCTTATGGTTTTGCTTTCAAACCCTCGGGCTATTTGTCAGCGCCATCTAGATTTAATAATCGAACTATTTTTCCGCGGCCGATCTGTACTATGGCGATTGCTAATCCAGTCTATATCATCCTTGGTTCGACACAAGATTCAAAATCGCGCCGAAAATGGCTGCCTCGTGAGGCAGTTCGCTCAGTGGAGACCCGGCTTTATACGTCTTTTTACTACACGAGGCTGCCTCGCCGCGGCAAACGGGGCGAGGCAAACGCCCGAGGCTGCTCGCCAGTCAGTAGAGTCAGTACGCGGCTATTCACGTGCGTGGTCCGTTTGCCGGGAGCCCTGCGCGTGCGCTCACCTGCAGCGGGGCATCGGCGTGGAGCCTCGCGCCCTGCGCTAGGAGCGCCTGCGCGTGCGCCATCAGCGGCGGCTGCAGCGACGCCAGCGCGGCCGCGTGCACGGCCGTAGCTGGGCCCAGGGCCCGCCTGGCCGCGCGCAGACTGTGCAACACACCTGAACCAACGATACGGTATCTGACACCACGACTATACAGGATCGGCCACACTCATGCACAAAGACCGAACGGATTGACATCAATGCACGCAATAATGTGGTAGGTGGGTCAATCAATTATTTTACCCACACGTTGGGTGTCTCCGGCGTTATCCAATTTTTTTATTTTTTTTATTTTTTTTTGCTCTGGCAAAAATTGTCTGGCGTTACCAAAAAATTGTATTTCCAATAAGATATTTCACGGCTTATAGGCTTAACTTATGTAGGATGGCGGGTATAAATGTACACCATCAATTAAATTAGAGAAAAACCATGTTTACTTACAAACATCTGCAATTGTTTGGAAAAATGTCGCGGACAGACTAGTGTTGGTAAAAAAGTTGATTGACCCAGGTATGTGTGTTTTCTCCGTTAACATCAGTTGATTGCGGGCGGAGTATATTTTTGATAATAAAAAGGAATAGACTGAGCGCAGAAAAGTTGGAAAAAATACTGATTATTTTAAAAAAAGTGTCCTTATTTTTTGAGTCAGTTTTGTGACAATATTGTTTATGTTATTTATTGCGCATAATTGTGGGTCTACAGGAAGCATCAATAACAAAATAAGTTAACATAACCAACATCATCAGAGAAGCTACAAAATTGTATTGTTGATATGTCAGTTAGAATTAGAAATGAAAAATGTCTTACCTAAATGTAATTTCACGTATAACTCAGATTCCGACAGCACTTTCGCCGGAACCGGTTTCGCCACAGACATGTTCTCGCCTTCGATTTTGATTTTCTTAGGCGGCGGCAACTCCACGATCTCTGCATCTGAAAAGACAATAATTATATTTCACTTGTTAATCCTTGCATAAAAATTCCATAAAAACCTATAACACCCATTGAAAATGTTTAAAACATATTACACTACAGTAGTACTATACATATTATATATTCTGTGACTATGGTACAACCAACTAATTGAAACGGACCGTAGTAATACCGCAGTATTACTACGGTCAGTTTCAATTAGTCGGTTGTAAAGTAGCCGACTAATGGGCCAACTACAAAGATGACCAAATTAAATACAGACTCACAACCCTGGTACCTCAGTTAGAATGTAAATGTTTGAACACAGACGATTCCTCAAAGATTTTATTTAATGTAATTCCTCCTACATGTTATTGAGGAATACATACAAAGTAAGATGTGGCCGGATAGTCGGCGCTATTTGCCGACTAATCGCCGACTAGGAAAGTTGCCGGATAGTCGGCTTTACCGACTAGTCGGCACATCTCTACTAGCTTGTAATAAAAATATGTTCAGAATTTGAGCACCGAAAGCGATAGCGCGGCGGCGCGGCGCCGGTGACGGTTGTAACATTCTAACTTCTATGAACGGTTGTGCAGTACCGTACCGCGAACTCGTTCATACAAGTTAGAATATTACAACCGTCACCGCCACCGCACCGCCATGCCTCCGCAGTTTGGAGCTTAAGGTATATAGTGCAGGTCACCTGGCGGCAACAGCAATGGCGCCAACGCGCACCAGCGGATAAGCCCCGATAGAGGCGTTACGGCGGCCATCGGGATGCAGCCCGCTGGGAGTGCCGCAGCCTGTTGCTGAGCGGCCATGCATAGCGACGGGTTCGAGTACACCTGACAACAACACATATCTAAACATCCACAGCTGTAAGAATCAACTGCAAAAAAAAAACTTTTTTGAATTGAATGCTCAGTGTTAAAAGTTTTGGTGG
Organism: Archips crataeganus; assembly: GCA_947859365.1. Taxonomy (NCBI): domain Eukaryota; kingdom Metazoa; phylum Arthropoda; class Insecta; order Lepidoptera; family Tortricidae; genus Archips; species Archips crataeganus. Next base: position 1,483,919 of record OX402058.1, read on the forward strand.
GTGAAATGGTGAAAGAAAAATTCAAACCATTTTTTAGTCTAGAGGCTTGTGAGACTAGCCCTTCGTATGATTTAGCACTGGTCAGTGCCACCCCCGTTGCATGCCAAAGCAAATGGGTGAATTTAACAAAGCAAAATCCAATAAAATGTAGCTTTTGGGATTTTGGGCACTGATCGGGCACATAAGTGAGAAAAAAAAAAACAAAAACATATTATTCATAAAAGTCATGTTCACTTATTATTGTTAACTTAAATGTTACAATATTATCAGTATCACTATACATCACTTAAAACTACAAAATTAAATGATAAACTCATCACAATTTCGCAGTAAATGATTGATGAATCTGAATGGCCCATATCAAAAACCTCACAGCCCTAAACCGCCTCGGTATAGGCAACAAGTAATAATATTTACCCACCCAGGAAGTGATGACTTCCAACAAATTCTTAGGCGGCAACTTCCTCACACCTTGAACTTCTTGCATGTACAATTCCGTAACAGCTGTTATGAAGTTAGCTACAAACTGTGGAGCGCTGGTAGCTAAAGACTTTAGAGCCGCTTGGTTGCATGTGTTCAGGTGGAAATGGTCCCGGATTATGTTTTCAACCAGTTGAAGTGAGGGTGCGGAAGAGCAGCCCATTTGTTGCAGCCAAACACCAACTGCTAGCAACACCTGTGGAGTAAAATAAATTGGCTTAACAGACTTAGATTCCAAGTCATAGAATGTTACAATAAAAAATAAATTTATCCTCCTAGCATCCCCCGCATCCAATTTTTTGTACATATTTCAAAATTGACTTTAAACTTTAACTAAATAACAGGACTCCTAATTCTAGGTCTCGGGAGGTTAATTTAACATAATACTGGTTTGTCCTCTGACCCGCCATATTATAATGCTAAAGGGCCATTCTACTTTTCGTTGACCAGTCATTTTTAGTAATGTGCTCTTCAAATATTTTTTTTACAAAAACGGTAAAGTGCTCGGTTCTATCATTAAAGATTTAAATAGGCACATAATTAAGCTTATATTTAAAATTATCAGTACGCATAAAAAGTAATCATTATTATCTATAAAGTAGGTAACGCAGTGGACATGCATGTCCCCGCCATTTGTATGGAAATTGGTGTATTTTCCGCTGAGTTACCAATTTTTTCCACAAAATTTCTTTGAATTTAAAGTTTTTTTGCTTTAAAATATTAAATTTAGTTATTTCAGTTTTCATATAAGTTATTTACACTTGAAAAAAATCACCAGGTATGCCTTATATTTCACGAAAGATTAATGGTTACTTAAAAGTAGAATGGCCCTAAACCATTATTTTGATTTGGATGATTTAAAATTGCTCTTAAAACAGCAAGCTACAAGACATTATTGTTTATTTGGTTTGATAAAACAGTGCCTAAAAAGGCATTGTAACGGCAAACATGGTGTGACACACCTTGTAAATAAGTGGGGTGATGATATTTACAAGGGGTTTGGAGGAGGAAAACTGAACATCGACCTTTGTGGAGAACCACAGGAGACGCCCATGTCTTACACAGGGTCGTAATAATGATGGATGATATAGTAAAAATGTATAAATTTAGTTACCGGTGTGCTCGAAGCCGATACAGCCATGCTGGCGAGTATACTCAATATCTTTAGCCTCTTCTGAGTGTCGGCACCCCCAAAAAGCGACAAAAATATTGTGTTCTTAGTAGTCTCATTGGCACAGCTAGACAGGTAGTCGCAAATCACTTCGATAAGCTGTAACTCTTGAAGCGGGTTCAGCCCTCGCCTTTCCCCGCGCCGTGTTGATTCACAAAATATAAATTCAGATATTATTTCCATAGCTATGTCTAGTTGTTTGCTAGTAGGAGCTGAACGGCCAACCAATAATTGCTCTGGAATACACAAAGTAAGCGAAACAGTATATAATAAGTATTCAATAAAATAATGTAAACAAGGACCACAATAGGAAAGTGAAGCATTTAACCTGTTCTAATGAGTGCTTCTTTCGCACATGCTGGAAATTCAAACTTCCGTAATGTATGTTTCAGATCTGATATAGACATATTGGCCATTTAGTTAGTCATAAATAAATTAATCAAATCTTGTTTAAAACCGCATAAAAACGGAATCGCAACGCTAGGACTAGGACGAAGGAGGAACGAACGAACGAACGGAGCGATCGTTTTGTGTATTTTGATGTGATTTTGACGTTTTGTTTAACATCATAGTTTGACATTGACATACCATTTGACGTTTAAGAAATGTATTTTGCGAAAGTATTTCACCATGATCCTCATTTCTGAACCGAATTTTGTGTTTGTTCGTTGGGTTGGCATTATATTTGTTTGTTACATTTTTATTTTTATTTTATCTTATCTATGTTCTTCTAAATGTCAATTGCTTGTCAACGCTGCCTGCATCGGAAACACGGCATACGTACGATACGAGAATAAAATTGCAGTTTTATCAATACAAATAAATAGTCTTAGTTTAGTACTCGCAATGGAGGTCATAGTAGCTAACGTAGACCATATTAAATTCGACATCGATTTTGCTTTAGACGAGCAATATGGAGCTCTACCATTACCTTTTCCCGGGATGGACAGTAAGTGCCAATTTATGCATAATAATCCTTGATTTATTCAGAATCATGCGTAAAAATCATAATCTTTTTTAAGAAGAGCTTGGTTGTCTTACTATTTAACGTTTAATTTACAGAATCTACGGCAGCGGTATGCGAATTTTACAGTCAGCAAGGAGGTTGTACGAATGGACCGCAATGCCCTTATAGACATGTCCGCGGGGACCGTACCGTGGTCTGTAAGCATTGGCTGCGAGGCCTTTGCAAGAAGGGCGACCAGTGCGAGTTTCTGCACGAGTATGACATGTCTAAGATGCCCGAGTGCTACTTCTATGCCCGCTTTAATGCATGCCATAATAAAGAATGCCCGTTTCTCCATATCGACCCGGAAAGCAAGATTAAGGACTGCCCTTGGTAAGTAACCTTAACTTTATCATGTTAAGAACCAAAACTGGCACCTCAGTTAGGTCACAAAGTGTTTCAACTGCCATATCCCGTGTATTCTAAATATTATGTCCAGTTCATATACAGTCAAAACTGTTTATAGCAACACCAGTTACAACAACATATTGGATGTAACAACCAAGAAAAAAACCCAACACAATCTTATATACCAAAGTAACACTGGTTACAATGACCAACTGTGTTTAACAACCAAATATTGCTGTCCCTTAAATGTTGTTATAAACGATTTTGACTGTAGTTTCAAAATACACAATGATATTTAATATATAAAAATCTTGTTTTATCACGTTTGTTATTGAACTCTTTTGAAACAGCTTGACCAATTTTTATTAATTTTTTTCTCTATATTTGGTAGGTCTCAGAATAGGTTTTAGGCCAGACTATACTTTTATATAAAAAGTATTTATTATTATTAAACACATACAAATATTAAGAAACAATAACAATAATAAATTAATACTATAACTATAAATAAAATAAAACTAACTTAAACTAAAACTAAATTAAATTAAAAAAAGGTTCCCCCCGCGGCATGGACCCAAAGACACTGGCAGCATTACCTCGCTGTATAGCAATGCTGATACGTTGTGCGAGGTAGCTGCCAGCTCTTTGGTCTCCTGTAGTGTCACAAAGACACTGGCAGCATTACCTCGCTGTATAGCAATGCTGATACGTTGTGCGAGGTAGCTGCCAGCTCTTTGGTCTCCTGTAGTGTCACAAAGACACTGGCAGCATTACCTCGCTGTATAGCAATGCTGATACGTTGTGCGAGGTAGCTGCCAGCTCTTTGGTCTCCTGTAGTGTCACAAAGACACTGGCAGCATTACCTCGCTGTATAGCAATGCTGATACGTTGTGCGAGGTAGCTGCCAGCTCTTTGGTCTCCTGTAGTGTCACAAAGACACTGGCAGCATTACCTCGCTGTATAGCAATGCTGATACGTTGTGCGAGGTAGCTGCCAGCTCTTTGGTCTCCTGTAGTGTCACAAAGACACTGGCAGCATTACCTCGCTGTATAGCAATGCTGATACGTTGTGCGAGGTAGCTGCCAGCTCTTTGGTCTCCTGTAGTGTCACAAAGACACTGGCAGCATTACCTCGCTGTATAGCAATGCTGATACGTTGTGCGAGGTAGCTGCCAGCTCTTTGGTCTCCTGTAGTGTCACAAAGACACTGGCAGCATTACCTCGCTGTATAGCAATGCTGATACGTTGTGCGAGGTAGCTGCCAGCTCTTTGGTCTCCTGTAGTGTCACAAAGCCGTTATACTTTTTAGCTTAACACATTTGCTGCTGGTTGTCTACCCCAAGACCTCTCGGTTTGGTGAAGACCCATATATACATTCAAATGGCAGCAAATATTTGACATCAATTGGCACTAGGCGAATGTGTTAAAATAAAAAACTAAATTTAAAGATCAGAAATTATTTGAGACTTTTTTTAATGAGGCAAAAGCTAATTTTATTTAGTTATTGGTAAAAACATTTATAATCTTGAACATTTTTGGCTGTCTTTAGTATAATTATTTACATTTTGAATTACAGATTCAAGAACCAGCCCTTGAGATCCTTTAATATTTTATTTTTATTTTATTTTATAGCCTTCTCTCAAAAGAAATCCATGCTAATAATTTTTGTTCCGTATTTAGTTATTCTGTGCACACTTTGCAAAGGCCTCCCCTCCCCCAAAACTATCCAATCATCTCTCTACCTTGCCAGTCTAATTCAGGTTTATCTTCTCTTGCTTTCCTTCTCTTCACCTCACTTTATGTACTACATAATCCATAACTTGCTCCATTTTTCTTCTCTAATTAAACGTCCAGTCCATTTCCATTTTAGTGTCTTTGTCGTTTATCTAATTTTATCATTTAATATTTAGTTTGATATTAATTTCAACTTGATACCTTTATCCATTCCTGAGAAAATAATGGTGACTGACAGACAGACACCCAACTAAAGCAACAGCCAGCCAGACAGACAGACATAAACGGACAGCAAAGTGTTTCTATAAATTATTTCCGTTTGAGGTATGGAACCGTAAAAAGTATGACATGACACTTTATTTTTTTATTTGGCTTATTAGCATAGAACAAGCAATAGTCGATTAGGTGTCTCACTGCTACGCAAAAGGTCCACCCTTTTTCATTCCTTTTGGAGGAACATTTCAACCCAAACTGGTAATATTTTGCAAAGGATGTTTTTTTTAAAGTAGCCTATTTGACGCCCAGCAGAACGTTACCCAGCAGTGGCTAGGCGAGTATGTATTGTAATACCGAAGTACGAAAGACCAAATGTATTCAAATATCAAATGGGTCAAAAGACAGAGAAGTTTTTCTTCTGAAACCGTTAACTTTTTAACATTGCCCAATGAGAACAACTCCCCTTTATAACGCCTTACCCTCCTGGATCCCCAAACCAACCAACCTCAAAACCCTTCTTCTCCTCGCCTCCTCTAATAAGAGAATCCTAAACTTATTGATCAAATACATCACAAAAGAAAAATTAAACTTTAGGTGCTTTCCTCGCTTTTGTCTTTTCTATCAATCCTATTTGTATTGTCTAAATGTTTTGTATTGTCTATATGTTTTGTGTTGTCTATATGTTGTGTATACATCCTTTCCAGATTCGCAACAAACACGCCTTTACAACCACTTTTACCCTTTTAATTTTTTATAACTGGTCAAACACAATAATACACTTTGCTGCCTTTAGGTGTCATTGGCAGTAATGGTTGCTAACCTCAAGCAACCGGTTGCCACAATCAAAACAAGTTGATGTGTGAACATTGTTATAAAACTAACCTAACCTAATGGGTTTTATACAATACCATTTTAATAAATCCTGACAAGTTTACGGTTTCTGAAAAAAACTTCTGTTTTTTGGCTAATTCAATATTATAATAAATTGGATAAGTTAACACATACCCGGCTGGACTAAGGCCTTGCCTCTGTTGTTCCACTCTCACCTATCTGTGACACACAATGTTGACAATGAACAGTATCGAAACTACAAAAACAAAATTGTTAGATTCAACACTGTAAATTGCGCGGCATAGTATTGAAATTTCAAAATTAAAATTTTGCAGATTCAATACCGTATGGTGCGGTAGTCAACATATGAAAAAAAAAAACCCTTTTATTCTCACCATCTCTCCGTTTCCAGGTATGACCGGGGCTTCTGTCGGCACGGGCCGCACTGCCGGCACCGGCACGTGCGCCGCGTACTCTGCACCAACTACTTGTCCGGCTTCTGCCCCGACGGGCTGGCCTGCAAGTACATGCATCCCCGCTTCGAGCTGCCCGCGCCCCCCGAACAGACCAAGGATGCCAAGCGGCTGCCCGTCTGCCATTACTGCTCCGAAGTCGGCCATAAGGCTTCCTCGTGTAACAAGATACCGCCAGAGGTAAGTCTACTCCTCAATTTAAGTTATGAACACGATTCTATATTGTATTGTAACTTAGGTGGTATCACAATTCAATATAAAAAAGTGGCTTTATCAAAATTACTTTACCATTTTGGTATTCTGTAAGTATATACATATGAGTTTATTGATTGGGAATATCACTGAGAGAGATAAGTCCAAACAAATAATACTGATTGTTATTATTTATTCCCAAAAAGACGAGTGTACATTGTCCTACAGGATCAAGACTACTAGCGAGTCTGTTGGTGTAGTTAACCTATATAGGTCTCGCTAATATTGGTAGCTATGCAACTGTGTCGCTACACCATCATTTTCACTTCCAGCTTGAAAAGTCTGGGTATACATACACACATACAGATGTCTTAAAATGAAACGCCTTGGGCTGTAGTTACCGACAAACCATTGCTGGGAACTTGACATACCACTGCTTTTGCATATAAATTTCAAAAACTCCAAGTTGCAAGTCTCAGTTCGAACCTCAAGCTTGAGAGGCCACTAGACTACTTTATGCAGATTCAAACACTTTCTTTAAGACTGTTCATAAACTAATTAGCAACCCGCCCTGGCTTCACAGACTTCAAAACATGTTATGGCCACATTGAGGTTTATACATATAGTTTTTAAGTTAACTGGAAATTTTAAATTTTCTGTGCGATTATATCAATTTTTTTTTCCATAAAAACCTTGACCAAGGGAACCAGAGATTCATTTATATCATATATACATAGATACATGTTGTTGACAAACTAGAACACATTACTCTCACAACTCCAGAACCAATATTTACAATCCCTACTAATATTATAAATGTGATTGTCCGTTTGTTTGTTTGTTTGTGTCACGCGAAAACTACTTAACCGATCATCATAAAACTTTGTACGCATGTTCTAGGAGGTATTAGAAGTAACATAGGATACTTTTTATTAAAAAAATTTTTTTTTAGGAAAGATAAAAAAATTATTTCTCAAAAATTTCAAAATCTAGCTACTTCAACAATGTTTATGAAGCTTTTTTCTCCACATTCGGCAGGTCTGAGAATAGGTTGTAGGCTGTTTTTTATACCTCTATTATTCTTCGCAGACGGCGTCGCGGGCAACAGCTAGTAACCTATAATTTCTTATGATTACAGCAAAGAGAAGCAGCTCAACGTCAAGAAGAGGCCCGGTACAGAGCCCTCGGCTACATCAAACCGGCCAACGAGCACGAAAACAACGAGAGTCCCCAACGGGGCCAAAGAATGATGCACAAACCACTCGAAGAAGTCACTTGCTTCAAGTGTGGTACCAAGGGCCACTACGCTAACAAGTGCCCCAAGGGACACCTCGCCTTCCTCTCCAGCCAGAACCAAAATCTGAACCCAAACAGCCACCAGAACCAAAACTACCACCAAAACCATCAGCAGTTCAAAAAGCCCAACTAGTATAAATATTTGAAGCCAAATTGATTGGCTTCGTGAAAGACAGCAGTGACTTTGTGTTGGTTTAAAGTGGTTAAGGATAGGTATTTTATGTACACTTTAATGCGAGGGATAATAGGTTTGTTTTGATTGCTTTTTTTTTCTGTTCCTTGACTGTCGTATTTGTGTTTCTTTTCGCATTAGCCGAGTCTCCACTGAGCGAGCCGCCTCGCGAGGCAGCCATTTTCGGTGCGATTTTGAGCGTTGTGCAGAACAAAATCATGCCGCATACACTTGCCTCGCGAGGCGGCTCGCTCGTCTTGATTTTAAGAGTGGTAAAGAAGATTTTCAATAAGAAGTATAAGTAGTCTTAATTTTCTTCTAATGAGGAATTTTTTGGGTTTCTTACTGTATTCTCCCTAATTTTCCATGCAATTTTTTGTGTCAGTTTTGTGGCGGCTGTATAAACTAAGTATATGAAAAAAGTCACGACTCTGACTCGAAAAATCAGGACACTTTTTCTTTATGATAATAAATAGTATTAAGAGAGTACGATGGCTGAGAGACTTTTGAGAAATAGGTATTGTAATGAAATGTCGCTGTCTCGCCCGAACCCCTCCGTGTCAGTACAGCGAGAGCGCGACAACTGCAGCTCAGACCGTTATTAGACGCGTAAAATTGATCAAAACAGCATTTCGTAATCCCCTGTTTTCTTCTCGAAAACTGGACCACAAAAATTATTTTTTTAAAAATAATTAGAGGACAGATTTAGCTATGCCCCTATGTTTTCCTTTTTTTGTTTATATCAGGGATTCTTTTCTGATGAGTGTCAGAAAATGACGTTGTAATTAGGCAATATTTTCAGTTTTTGAAAGCTCATATTTCTTATGTTAATTGAAATATGGAAAAAAACGAAACATAGGGGCATAGCTGTGGTAGATACAGATTACACAGTAAAAAAAGTTGGCTCTAAAGCCATTATCCAGGGAGGAAACAGGGGATTACGTTTGTATGGAGAAATGGTGCGCATCATACCCTCTTAATGATTTTGATCAAGAGAAAACCAAAGTTACCTAATTTTAAAGAAAGGAGACCAAACACTTTATTGAAAATGCCTGCGTGCAAAGTCCGCAGGCTCCAAATGGCCTTTTTGACTAACTATAAAAAATTTTGCTATTATTAAGGTGGAATTCCGAGCAAAGCAACTCTACCGATTGATAATTTAACCTCCTGAGTCCTGGTCTTTTCTAACCAATGTAGAACTTCAGACCTACATAGGTATAAGAATCACACGTTTTGTAATTTTATAACTTATTCGAACGTCTGTTTATTCATTGAATAATTTATAATAATAGTATAGTCGACCAAGTAAGTGCTTTACCATTTTTGTGACAGTTTCTACATCAGAATAAAAACAATAAGGCTGATTGTCACATTGACTTGTGAGTGAAAATAGCCTTTGATGTCTTAAGTCATACAACCACAGAAATAATAATAAAGAGGATAGAAATGCCTTAGTTCCTATTTTCTTCCGGAACTCGTGTCGCTGCTTCATCCCCTCTACTTACTGTGTTAATGCACACATGCAAAAGACCGGAACCGTACTACGCAATCACGCACACAATTACTAATATTTTTGCTTACAAACAATTATGAACCTTACACCTTAGAGATAGCGTTGAATAACACTCAACGTAAGTTATAACCACATTTACACAACGGCGCCATTTATTGGCCGCGTCGGCATTATGTCTGTACTAGTCGTAACCTGTTTTTTTGTCCGTACCACGAACTTTTGTGCAAGACGGAAGGGTTATCAAAAATTACTTTACATTGCTGCGTATAATTCAAAACGATCTGCGTTTTTATGGGCATGAGTATTAATGGTATATGAAGTTTCGTGTTAATAACGTGTAAACCAATATTTCATAATGAAATATTTTCTCAAGTTGTATTTTGATATAAACCGCATTATTACATTAAATTAATACATACCAATGAAATGTAATCCCCTTATTAGTGTAATTACACAGTGTGGACGAGTTTCCGCAATTGCTAATGCTGCAAAACACCATTTTAAAGCACTTGTTGTCATACCCACGTTTCAAATAGCACTGAGCCACAAGTCGCGTGCTTGTGACCTACGAGTCACAAGCGCGGCGCCAAGGTCACGCGTCTAAGGCACTTCTATCCTCTTTATTATTATTTCTGTGCATACAACTGACATTGAACTTTAGAGTGGTAAAGGAGTTTCTTGGTCGACTATACATTCGGCTGTTATCTTACTGTCTACAGGGTTATTTGTAATTCACTAGCATCCTTTTAACCCTAAACTCCTACCACTTAAACAAATGTTTTTTGTTTTACGGCTTTTGTCATAACTTAATATTTTTGGTGTAATAACGTTTTGAAAATTTGAGATTACCTCTTATTTTTACGATACTCTGTGTATTTGTATGGGAAAACAAGTGCTTCATTTTAAAAAGTCGTAAAACAAAAAACATTTGTTTGAGTGATAGGAATTCAGGGTTAAAAGGATGTCAGTGAATTACAAATAACCCTGTATAAAGTATGCTAGGACTTAAGAGGTTAAAAGTTCTACAGTGTGTAATCAAAATGGTGATCCAAAAGTAGTGATCCTTGCTCAGTTAATGCTGGACAACATATTTGCATTAACTCAATTGCTAAAATTATTCTGATAAAATTTGGGATGTTCATACTTTTTTGCCATGAAATCACCAACTCAATCTATGTACGCCTCAAATTTTATAAGACTAATTAACACAAATGAGTTAGTGCATTATGTTGCCCAGCAGTTACTGAGTAAGGAACACTACTTTTGGATCACCATTTTGATTACACCCTGTATATTTAAGTATAGTCGACCAAGATATTCCTTTTGCCACCCTAAGGTTCAATGTCAGTTGTTTGGCATAAAACATCAAAGGCTATTTTCACTTCCAAGTCAATGTGACAATCTCCCTTTTTGTTTTTATTCTGATGTAGGAACTGTTACAAAAAATGGCAAAGCACTTACTTGTTCGACTATACAGTGTGTACGAACAGAGTCGAGGGCACGGCGCTCTGCCGCGGCGTCATGCTGAAACCACTTTTCTCGGAAACAATTTATAAATTAATTTAGATCGTCAAGGAACGGCAATCATTTACTTGTTTAAAGCAGCACAAGTAAATAAAACTTTTTAAATAGTAAAGCACTGTGAAACTCCGTCATAATTAATACAAAACATCTTAGACACCATATTCACCTTTTAAGGCCACCACAAACTGGGAGCGCGGGGCGCCGACGGAGCGTGTCCAGCGCGGTCAATAACATTGAATCATTATACGGTGACACACCGGCAGCGCAACACAGCGTATATAATTCAGTGTTATTGACCGCGCTGGGCACGCTCTGTCGGCGCCCCGACGAAAATTTTATTGTATCCAGATGTCCTCTAAAATTTAAATATTGTTTTTTTACTGGTGCGGCTGCTACATTAGACTAAGGTTAGTTGATATTAAGTATTTTTAAGACATAAAACACGAATAAAAGAAGACAGTTTCTCTGGAATTGACATTTTATTTTATTTTATTTATTGGAGAAAAAAAAAAACAATCATTATCAAACAAGGCATATAAATAAGAATGTAGTATGCACCCTAAAAGTATAGTATAGTATGAAATGTTCATGTTACAGTGAAGAGACAATATTTAATGCAGTATCCTGTAGTCAAAATCAATGAAAACGAACAGATTCTTTGCAAAACATAAAATCTCGCCAGTTTTCATTGGTCGTTAGCGTAAATAGATTTACTTACCAACATCATTTCCTTATTCAACACTAAAGGCCACATCTAACCGGGAGCGTAGTCATATACGCTGTGCCACGCTGCCGGTGTGTCACCGTATATATGATTCAGTGTTATTGACTGCGCTGGGCACGCTCCGTCGGCACCCCGCGCTCCGGTTTATAGTGGCTTTTATATTTTTACGTGCAGCATCGACATTTGACATTATTATTTTGAAATTGACGGTACTATTATAAATAAATTTTAATATATAGTTATTCACAAATACTTGTGCAAAATAAAATTATAGTCTTCCTCGAGTAAATGAACTGACAAAATATTATGTTTGGTTTATTCTTAGTGAATAGCGTCCCGTTTTCTGTCTAACTTTATCTAAACTAATATAATTAAGAGAATAATAGATTTGCCTGTGTGTTTGTTTGTTTTGACGGCTAAACTCAAAACTTCTCAACCAATTTTAAAAAATCATAGGTATGAGAGAGAGAGAGAGAGAGAGAGATGTTTATTTACACATATTCGATACACAGGAAATACATTTGACAGGAAAAGATACAAATAAAAATCATCGAATAGTATAAATTGGGCCCCACTCAGCATAATGTTGCGGCAAGCCGCAACGCTGTTTTTCAGTGGGACCCATTTAAAAACTAAACACAAAAAAAAAACAACACATTGTGAAGACACGAACGCCAGCGGAAAATGTAGTTCGCAACAAAAATCTAGATAGGTATACAAACCGGAAGTATGTATGGCAACACTTGATCAGTTTAATATATATTGGTATATTGGTTTTATACCGGGAAAAGCACTGTCACTCAATCATTCAATGACTGACATTCCGTGAAGCAGCGATATGTATGCCTGTAGCTGGCAGACACATCACACACTGTTGCTGGCACACCAGTTTCATTAGCCGGGTCTCCACTAAGCGACCTGCCTCGCGAGGCAGCCATTTTCGGCGCGATTTTGAACCCTGTGTCGTACAAAATTATGCCTCGTGCGCTAGCCTCGCGAGGCAGCTCGCTCAGTGGGGCCCAGCTATTCATCGGTTTGAAAATATCCTCACTTCCCAGGAGGGGAGGGGTGCTGGCATGCTTTGAAGTCACTGACATGCTTTTGGCAACTATGGTTGCCAATTTATTTAAGTATTTATTTAACCCAAATTTATTCATTAAGACAATAATGATAATGTTGAATATCACTGATCAATAACTGATAGTAAATGCAAAAATGCACATGAGTGGGTAGTGGCACGCGAGTTACGGGTACGTCATCACGAGACGCGCTCGCCGCCCGCACCTCTCTCGGGCCCTTTGTCGTCATACCCCCCAGCCCCAGTACCGCGCTGGCGAGGACTCATTTAAACGATCTCGCTATAGTCTTGTAATCTGTGGCGCAAACAAACATGGGGATCGGTCCCACAAACTCGTGCATAGCTTACTAAGTTAACCATTGCACCAACTGGTCAGTGGTCAGTCTAAAAGATATTTATACGTATAAAGGAGAGAATATGTCGTCCTACAATGTCTTGCTGGTTCACGTAGTCATGCTATAATGTGAATATTTTTTTACATTGCTGCTTGCTTGACTCATTGACCTCATTGTAGCTTCGAAGCTCCTATACAGGTTGAATTCAAATTGGTGATACAAAATTAGTGTTTCGTACTCAGTTAAAGCAGGACAATGTAATGCACTAACTCATTTGTTTTTATCAGTCTTATTAAATTTGAGGTGTCCATACATTGAGTGGTTTCAGAGTTCACAATAATGTATGGACGCCCCAAATTTTATAAGACTAATTAAAACAAATGAGTTAGCGCATTATATTGTCCAGCATTAACTGAGTACGAAACACTAATTTTGTATCACCAATTTGAGTTCACCTGTATATGTAGATAGATCGGTTTATTGAAGGGTTAAAAACTTGAATTGAAACACAGTTTTAAAACGTGTCTCAAATACACGAGAAGCCCATGCGATAAGCTAAATAAAAAAAAAACGAATGAAGCGTCTAGTCTGTGGAAGCATGGTTTGTTTTGGTTAGTTAAGGCCACCACAAGCCGTAGCGCGGGGTGAGCCTAGCGCGGTGTATAACACTGAAGCATATGTACGCTGACACATTGTGGCAGCAAGCGCCCTGTGTTTCGGCTTGTGGTGGGTTTTAGTTTAGTATAGTGCTTAGTCCTTCTGTTCTGTCAACTGTCAGTTAAGTGTCACATTCACGTTGCTTTTGCTTGCTTGTTAAAGAAAAGACGCGTGCTATTTGCTGAGCTAAAACAAGTTCGGTTTTCAAATTGACGCGATCCACAGTGATAATTTCTTTTAAATAAGTAAACTCATTTATATACCCGTCATTTTCTCATCCTCCGTGAAGCGAGAAATCGCCGAGAGGTGTTAATTTAACAACGCCGTAACGTTAAGAATTATCATGGTAAGTCCACGTGTTTATTACTGTCTAGCATTACTAAACATTTAAATAAATTAATTTACTCTTAATCTTCCACTCTAGTGTGCGAAGCAGTTGAGATATTAGTTAAATAAATTGTGTTCAAAGAGAATAAAGTTTTGAGGTTATGTGTGCCGCGAGGAATCCCAACAATGTTACCAACATATACCCGTAGTATCTAACGTCTATAAGCAGCATTTTTTTTTCGAGGCTTTAGTGCACCTGTGTGACTATGCCAGCCTCATTGGGAGACTCAATGGCCAAATTCATCAAACACTGCTCCTGCCACGTCCAGATTCTCTGGCTGCAAAAGAATGTTTGATGAACTTGTATATTTTACTGCATCTTGCGACTCCGGACAACTCAAAATAACATTCACTGCCCCATTGAAAAGGTCTACATCATTTAAATAAGTCTCACGGTTATCCTTGGTCCGTATACACTCCACCAAAAAATGTATCAAGTATACGCAGCATTACAAGACCTTTTTTTCCCTGTTTCAGAGCGAAACCGAAGCCGCAGTAAACCCGAAAGCCTATCCTCTGGCCGACACAGCCTTAACATCTAAAATGTTGAATCTGGTTCAACAAGCCGCTAACTACAAGCAGCTCCGGAAAGGCGCCAATGAAGCCACCAAGACCCTCAACAGGGGTCTTGCTGAGTTCATCGTCATGGCTGCTGACGCTGAGCCTCTAGAGATTGTTTTACACATTCCGTTGCTGTGTGAGGACAAGAATGTTCCGTATGTGTTTGTGCGATCAAAGCAAGCCCTGGGCCGTGCCTGCGGAGTCTCGCGCCCCATCGTTGCCTGCTCTATCACCATTAACGAGGGCTCGCAGCTTAAGCCGCAGATTCAAAGTGTGCAGCAAGAAATTGAAAGACTATTAGTTTAAGTATGACATTGAGAATACAAATGTATTTTTTTAAATATAAGATTTAAATTTATAGCTTGTTTTAATTGACTTATGATTAGCTGGTCTCTGCGATTTTGTTAACAGTTTGCTTATTTTTTATCTCTAAGAATGCCACTAATGGGGATATAAATTGCCATCCAGGTTAAGGGTTCCCATACAAAACTGCGATGCGACGTCGCATCGCAGTTTTGTGTGGGAGCCCTAAACAACAAGTTACTTAATTATAATTAATAAAATCTGTTCAGGAATTAGTGATATAACAAATATTTACACATTTTTTGACATACATATTTGCATTCAAGGTATTTATGTGAATATCAATGTTCAAAAACAAAAAAGTTTAAGGCTAAGTTCAGATGAACGCGCGACGACGCGCGGTTTAAGACACCACAACAACATTGATTAGTTGCATTGTTGTACACAACAACATTGATTAGTAACAATCTTACACCGCGCGTCGAGCCTACCGCGCGTCGTCGCGCGTTCATCTGAACTTAGCCTAAGAGAATATTAATTGTTACAGAGTTTGCGCGTTCAGCATCACAAAGTCCATATTTCACTAGGATCTGATTTACTCTTGTTAAAAAATAATTAATCATACTCACTCTGACCTCAAAATTTCAAAATTTCAAGGAAAATAAAACCCAATTCAACAAAATTATTATATTGATTATTGAACATTATATAATTATTTGGCCCCATATAACAATAACTAAAACTAAATTGAGATCATGTTGTGAAGAAATCTTTAACTCTAAGGTCCCAGTTAGCTTCCCATCGGGACATCTGGAATAGTTCCAGCTGTTTCCTCATTGCTGCTGCTAATTTGCTCTGTTCCTCATTGTTTGGGAAACCCTCGAACCACGCAATTATCTGCTTGGCAAGGTCATCACTGGTTTTGAATGTGTATCCATTCACTCCGTGTTTCACTAGTTCATCAATACTGGAATGATAAGAACATGTTAGCTTGTTAGATAGAATGCAATTTGAAAAGACATTATTTAAAAATTAGGTAAAGATGTATGTAACATTCTGTTGTGCAATAGTTAATTAACCATATAATAAAGTTGTATACTTTAGTGCAAACATGCACGTTTGGCAGCCGCCGTGACGTGCGACTCCGACAGGAAGGGCTACGGATTAGCCCGAAACATGTCAAGTTAAACTCGTTTTAAGACGTGAGTGATCCGTTTATTTTCACTATGAGTGAGTCTCACGGTAGTTTCATGTTTAAAGTTGTATACTTTACCATATAATTGTGTAAATATTTATTGTGTCCTAATGGAACTTTCCAGAAAGTATTTTTATCATGGTTAACTACGTAATTCAAACTTACGGACGCACTACTACATGCCTTGACACTGAAGTGGAAGTGGGCAGGTCATATAGCTCGATACCAGGATAACAGATGGACATTAAAAACAACAAAATGGCTCGGTCCTACTGGAAAACGACATAGAGGACGGCAGAAGAGATGGGTTGATGAAATTATAAAAACAGCGGGAAATGACTGGATGAACACTGCTCAAGAAAAAAGAAAGTGGAAAGAGATGGAGGAGGCTTTTTACCCTGGAGGGGCCATACAATAGAACTATATTAATATAATAAAAATGTATAGAAACTTATTGTACTGCATGGATAAATAAAGCTTTAATAATAAATAAATAAATAAATATCATGAGACAATTCACACCAATTGACCTAGTCCCAAAGTAAGCTTAGCAAAGCTTGTGTTATGGGTACTAAGCAACGGATAAACATACTTATATAGATAGATACATACTTAAATACATATTAAACACCCAAGACCCGAGAACAAACATTCGTATTTTTCATACCAATATCTGCCCTGACACGGGAATCAAACCCGGGACCTCAAGCTTCGTAGTCAGGTTCTCTAACCACTAGGCCATCTGGTCGTCTAAAAATAATAATAATGGAACTTTCCAGAAAGTAGTTTTATCATAGTTAACTACGTAATTAGTGTAAGTGTGGTTTAGTTTAACTAAGAAAAGACTACAACTTTGTTTGGGTTCATATCAATCATTCCTAGCGGAGAGGTTAATTTTTCAAAAAAAAATCTAAATAAGACAGTAGATACCCACCAACTAAATTCAAATGCGCAAACTGGCAACCCAGCTCCAAACATGTCCACAACCTTCATTGGTAAGTCTAGTCCGGACGAGCTGGTATGTAAACAGACACCCAAGTCTGCGCTCGCCACCATAGTGGGGTAATCACAAGCCTCCAACCACGGTGTAACAACTTTTATGTGTTGCCAGTTTTTGGATGCAATCTGCTCAATGTAATGTTGCTTCATGGGTCCTTTGCCCGTAATCACACAAATAAGTTTAGGCAGATTTTTTCTGACTTCAAATGATGTTTCATAAACTGAAAATTAAATTGTATCATATTTCACACAGCAATTATTAAATCCGATCTTATTAATACAAATTTATTTTTATTTATTATGGTGTGAATTTTGTCACACGGTGAAAGTTAATAATTTATTGAATTAGGCATTACTTTGCGGAGGTCCATGTCAATGTACTGAAACAATTACTTTGCACACCAAAAACAAGCAAAGTTATTGTTACAGTTAATTGTGAAAGATGTTTAAAAAAAAAGACATTTAAAACTGCAACTGGCTTTACTTGAGCTACTTTTCAGTTATTCAAACCTGTGAAAATAGTAAATGTCAATAAGTTTTGTTAAAAATTTCATTTTTAAAGCCAGCTTTTTAGCTGACTGTACTTTTTGTTGACTGTACTTGCATTGTCATCCAACCTACATAAGTATACCAAATTTCAGATGAATCCAACCACTGGAAGTGGGTCAAATTCGACTTCTAAGATGTGACCCAAGAATAATAATAAAACAAACGGGGTGAGCTAAATAAAAGCTTGTAAAAACATAGTATACCTTGTAATGCATTCATTAAAATTCCAAAATCCTCATCTGGAGTCCAACTGGTACTACTGAAAACCAAACCGGGGGCATCTTGTCTCGCTTCAACTCTGTTGTTCACAAAGTTAGTGAAGGCAGTTTTGGTGACCGAGTCTCCAGCAGGATGGTTGAGAAGCTCCCTTCCCGGACAGCTGAACTCGGAGTACTGCTGACTTATCTTAAGGAACCACTGGTGCTGTTCTTCTAAGGTTATCGGGTGGAAAATTCTGGGTGGGCGATCATAGAGGACTTTTGCTCTGGAAGTTGTAAATTCTATTAATATTAGTATTTATTTTAAAATTATCCTGTAAACTCTAGAGCCTAAGGACGGGCGTATTATTTAGGCGCAGACAACGCGCATTCACGTTGCTGCAAATTTTCAAAAAGCTTGTACAAAAATGACTGAATCTCGTTTGAAGTGCATCATTTGCACATAAAAAAAGACTACTTATCATACCTTTGGTGGAACTAGTGCATAATTCTAATGGACAATAATAGATAATCATACACTTGTCCTACCAAAGGTACAATATACATATAAAGAGTGTTAGTGACAAAGGGTAAAGATAATCAATTTTTAATGAACTACAACCCTTTACCTTGCACCTCCGTTACCACATGTGCAAGACAGCTATGTCTGTAAGACACATATTTTCATGCAAATAATCTGCTCTCCTCAACCTTTTTTTCTATTTTTTTGACGTTGTAAGAGTTGGATCAGGGATGAGGGAAATAGTTCATTGATACTTCTGCAAAGTAAAACCTGAATCATTTTTTTTTCACATATAACTGGCCTTTGATTGACCTATCTGAGCCTGAAGGTGTACCTCACCGGTTCAGTAAAAACCTATTCACTAGCCTTGAAGAGCCCTAGATTGTGAAATTTTACTACAGACCATTCCACACTCTTTGAAATAAAACTAGCAGGTATAGACACATGCAGGCAAACCAGGGAAGCTCTTCTGAGGATCAACCCCAGATTATCCCGCAAACTATGCGGCTATGGGAGAACTCAGCTCCGACTACTGGTTGGGGCTCTAACTGGACATGCCTTGCTTAACAAACACTTGCACAATTTAGGTGTCACAGACAGCCCCCTATGCAGAGTGTGGATGGAGGCAGAAGAAATGGCCTCACACATCCTGCTGGAATGCGCTAGTGTGGCGAACTACAGGGTACTACACCTCGGGACACCGAGGTCGCTCCAGGAAGTTGTCGGCAACGTGAAGGGTCTGCTAGGCTTCCTTAAGGAGCTGGCCTACAGCCAGTCACACAAAACAGGCGCACAGAGACGTCAAGTTGCGGAAAATAGCCCATTACTATCTATCTATCTAAGGTACAGACATAATTATTAAACTAAGATACACAGGTCACTTAAATATTAGTAATTGAGGTATGCCTGACATGTTTCGAACCTATCTATTGTGTTCATGATTAGCTTCCTATTCAAAACAACCTTGAAAAAGAACCATAGATTGCTTTGAAACTTGTCATATACCTTAACTAGTAATATGTAAGTGACTGCTGTATCTCATTGAAGTATTCATTCAATATGATGATTTTAATGGAGTACTTACTTGATACCCCAGTTCTGAATTAAATCTGATTTCATAGCATAGGTCACACATATGTTATGATCTGCAGACTGTCCAAAATATCTTTCTAGCGCTGTAGCTAGCTTCAATAACGCCCGATTAGGAGAGGCGAGGGCCATTATAGAGAATGCATAGTTATGCCAGTCAATTATAAACCTAGTTCTAGTAACTAAACAGTAGAACCTGCAAACTGGCAAAGTAGGGATCGCTGGAGGGTTCTGACACAATAAATAATTGCATTTTCCGGTCACGAATAATGTCAATAATAAACTTATCGCTTGCCATAGTGCCTTCATCCCGTACTGTATTATCTTTGGCCCTCTATTAAATATCAAAGGATGTAGTTTCGTTATGGTGATTAACTGATGCTCCAATATCTCGGGCAGCGGTGTGGTGTCCACGTAACCGATTATATTTACTTTTAGACCGCTATTAGCGAGCGACAGCGCGTGATATTGCATGCGAGGACTTCGGCCGATGTCTCCCAGCACTAAGACTTTGGCACTCCTTCGCGGTGGTCCCTCCGTCATTTTTGCAAACTAGCACTTCAATTTTTATTGTAAGCACTCTAGTTCGTTCGAGGATAATGAACTTTTTCAAAACAAGGACGCTGTGGCATTTGATTTGACAATTTCGCTATCACATCACAGATTACAATCCTTTTCATGTTGTTTTCATGGGCTCGGTGACATTTGGTATTTTTTCCATTCCACGCCTTGAATGTTTCAAGCCAATACTTTGTAAAAAAATATACTTGAATCCCGAAAGAATTGATGCCTAAATTTAATCCCGAAGGAATTGATGCCCAAATTGAATAAAGAATTTTGACTTTGACTTTGAATAAAAAAAAATATACATCTCCACAGCTTAAAATATTTCGTAATAATAAACACATTATCTCTTCAAAATATATTATTATGTTATAAAACTAAAAAGATAAATTTTAATCTCGTCAACTTTCATCGTGTAAAATGGAACGGAATTGTAAATGAGGCCCTATACCACAGATTACTTAATAGTTACTTCGTAACAGATACTGCATCCCGTACAAAATCTTGGTACTTACCGTGATTGTAGCCACAGATTATACTACTCCGTCTCCTTAAGAATGTGTGCGTTAAAGAGTATTGTAATATTATATGAACAAGAGTGGCAACTCTATGGTCAAATATGCATGTATGGAAGGTGCTGCTGCTCTACGCCCTGGTGAAGAACTAATGTGACGTATCTATAGATGTATACCTATCTATATGTATATGTTGGTAGTGATGTACAGCTATAATTACGCGTAATTTTAATTGATAGGCTAATTGCCACTATTCGTATTTTAGCCGTCTAATTCAAATCAGCTTATACGAAGTATAAGCGGCTAAACCCGATTTGCACTATACGGCTAAAATACTAACATTGGCAAGTGGCCTATCAATTAAAGTCCTTGACCGTACAATTTGGTACGCCATGGCCATGGCCGATGAATGACAACTGACAAGTTTGACAAGTCAACCAAGATGGCCGCTAATTTAGTTCTTTACCAAACAACCAGAGATCGCTGTAGTCGCATGAAAAGTGTGATATATGTAAGTGTGCCCCCCCTGGTGTGCGTGCCGACCTTTCGACAGTGACAAAGGCTGGCAGTTTGGATTAAATTTTTTTTCTCTACATGTTGTTTTACCATTTTGTCGGGATAATTGCTATATATTATATCCATGCAAACTTTCTAGCACTAATATTCCCTAAGCTAAGCCACGGACGGACAAAGGGACAGACGGTCATGGCGAAACTATAAAGGTTCTGTTTTTGCCATTTTAGCTCTGGAATCCTAACAAAAAAGGATCTTTATTGTAATGCGCAGAACACATTGCCATGCTCACAGTACCCTAACGTTATACTAGATACGACGGTCAACTTTTGAACTTCGCATCGTGCCATCCCGCTCACGCTTATAGCTTTTTATAGAAGAGTAAGAGGGACAGCACGATACGAACTTCCAAATTGTTATATTAGCTATTAATTCTAGCATAGTCATATTAAAGTTTGCCCCTGTTTCACCATTTTCACTTATAAAAGTCCAGGCGGCATATTTTTCCGTGGAACACGAATGAACGTGAGTCGGCGCGCGCTTGTGACAACCTACTGAAATTTCGATCGTAGCAGATCGTCCCCGCGGTAGGTAAATATCGCGCGTAAGTACATGGCATGCATGAGGCCTGCCTATACTACGAAGCGCGAAATTCGAACTTCGTTTCATGCCGTTCCGCTCACGCTAATGGTATTTATTACGAGAGTGAGAGGGACCGCACGATCCGAACTTCGAACTTCGAATTTCGTTATAACACCCGAGTTCCGTGGTTCCGTTTTACACTTGTTTTACACGGTGAAAGTAGACGAGATTAAAATTTATCTTTTTAGTTTTATAACATAATAGAACTGTTTGCCCCCGAAGGGCAGAAAACGCATATTTAGGTTTCAGCCGTAGCTTGAACCACTTGAGAATACGTCTTCCGATTACTCACTCACTCCCTAGCAAATATGCATTAGTTATGCATTTGTGTGCGTTAGTTAACTGTCAAACTCTATAGTCTATGTTAAGTCAATTCAATAGATATGTTGACACCATTAAAAAATAATTTGAAGACACGACTCCAGTAAAAAAACGCTTTATTTCAGCCCTGAAAGTCAGATTAATTTTCGATTAAATGCAAAATTAGATTTTTTGTTGCTTTAAAACCAATAAATAGTTAGTTGATTGAGCATTGCGAAGAATGACGTCATATGTCGCTATTGTCATTCAAACTTGGAGATTGTGTTTTGACAGCTCATAAAAAGAACGTCAGTTGATTGGTGGTGTCAACATCCCCATTCAATTTTTAAAAATATAGCTCCATCGATACTATCGATGATTCTGCCAAGCCAATGTCGAGGTTGAGAACTATGTCAAGTCAAGAAGCCGCGGGGAGCGGCTGTCAACCAACCTTCCCAATCGTCCGTCCGCCTGTCAGTTCAGTCAGTCAGTCATTATTGTCTGTGTTTTACGTAAACAAACACGATCGTATCGTTTTAATCGTATTTAGTTTTGCTTTCGCGCGATAGTTATCATTGTGATTTAATTGATCTAATGTTCGTTGTGCCAAAAAAATACCACGTCTGACTGTTGTTTTTATTGTAGTTTACATTTGACTGTAAAACATGTCTAAAGTATTAATAATCAGGCATCTTCCTCAAGCACTTACGCTTCATGAAAAAGAACAACTTTTGAAACATTTTGGTGCTGAAAAAGTGTGGGAAACGTCTTCTAAAAGAAATTACACATTCGCATCATTTTCTTCGGTGAGCGCAGCGCAGCAGTCTCTTAGTCGGCTGCACCAACTAGAAATATCTCAGCGACGGCTCGTCGTCGAATATTCATTTGAAAAAGAACCAACAACTGGAAACAATAAGGAGGATGAAGAGCGTAGTTCGCTGTCGACGAAACACGTAAAAGATTTTTTAAGAAAATTGAACGCTTGGAACCCTTCTGTAGACTTCTATCAGCCCCCTACAAACTACTTAAAATATAAATATCCCAACATCACCCCAAAAATTGTTATAAATATAATAAAAGCCCTATTTTCACATAAGCCTCTGTACATTCAAACTTTACACTTAATGAACAAAATGTGCCTTCCAACGCCTTTCACAGAGAATGAAGAGGCTTTTGAATACTTCAAGCAAACATTTAGAGAATTCTTTCTAGGCGAAATAGCTGAAATACCTGTACCAGACATACCAAGGGAAATAAGCGAGTCAGAATCCGAAATATCATGTGATGAGGCAGATGGAGAGCAACTGCCCCAACCAGCAATTATTAAGAGAAAACATACTCTACCGGTAACAAGAAAGAGACCAGCGGCTATGTTAAAGACAGCTGTTTTACCAAAAGTTAAAAAACAAATGGTTAACCAAGAAGATGTGTTTGAAACAGTCATACCAGTGCAAGAACCCAAGAAGATATCGCTAGTTGTCCATCAGGATGCTCTACGAAAACCAACAGAAGAAACAGAAGTGGTTGGGGAACTAGGGAAGTTTGAAAAAGAGGAACAAAAGGTCCAAGAAGATAATCCCGCCACTGAACCAGATCTACCGACTATAACAAAGAGAGAGCTACTACAAAATAGGATATCACATAGCGACATGAAGGTTATGAAAGTATTCAGGAATTACCATCCGGGACCCCCATCAATGAGGCTGTATATTAAAAACTTAGCTAAAACAGTATCAGAGTTGGATTTAAAGAGAATTTACAAAAGGTATATTGAAGGGGTTACGGAAGAGGAGCAGATCGGGTTTGATGTGCGAGTCATGCAGGACGGGAGGATGAAAGGTCAAGCATTTGTGACATTCCCATCTCAAAGGATGGCAGAGAAAGCACTGAATGAGACCAATGGATACATGCTGAAGGAGAAGCCTATGGTTGTACAGTTTGCGAGGGCCGCTAATAAAACTATGCAATGATAATTGTTTTTTTTTAATTGTCTCACATAATATCTCCCTAAAAATAAGAATTACAAGTCATATGGATAAAATGCTTAGTTTAGGCAGCTTGCTACTACCTAGTTTCTCAATTTAAGCTGGCTTTAGCCTTTGCTAGCTTGTGCGCAAGGTTTTCTAACAATATCTACCATGTGCACTTTTATGATACACAATGTGTATGTCTGCTACATTTCAGATTTCTAGTTCCAATAGGGATGTTGACACCACCAATCAACTGACGTACTTTTTATGAGCTGTCAAAACACAATTATCCCATATACCTGGTTTACGCTCGCGTACGAGTGGCGAGACGAACTGCGGGACGAGCCACGAGACGAGAGTGTGAACAGACGCTCGCGGCTCGTCTCGCGCCTCGTCTCGTGATTCGCAACGCTCGCGTCCGGAGCGGTTTTTTGGTCGCGAGTCAAAGGACCTCGCGACAAACGCGAGCGTCGTGTTTACATTCGCGCTTCCGCTTCATTCATGTTTCAACGTTGTGCCGCGCAGGTTGTGCGCTTTAAAACTGCAAAATGGATTGGTCGCAAGAAGAAACGTTTCGATTTCTTGAATTATTTCAAAAGGAACCGATAACGACCTTAAATAAGAAGTGAAGGCTCCTATAGCTGTCACCAGTAGCTAAGAATCGTAAAGCTTTCGTAAAGTTATTGCTAAGCGCACTTTTTCTGGGATGGGGATTCTGAGTCTAGTCTTTTGCTTTTTAATTATAGGTTCAACTTTGCTTAGCAGAAAGTCAAAATCATTTGGCGACATTCTGCAAAAATTTTTAAAGTCGCTAGCATCTTCATTCAGCATTTCTTGAAACATTCTTTCCATACTTTGCCTAAAATATAAATAAATGTATGTATACTTAATTATATTACTATGCATAATAAAACCTTGTCACAAAAATGTATTTTAACAGGCTGACATTATTACCTCCGTGAAGGTAACAATGTGTCAGCCTGTGAATTTTTAACTTCGACTAAGAAAAAATAAAGTATAATAATAGCTTGTAATAATTTTATACATACACTCCCGCGACTCCGTCTGCGAAGAATGGGGGGGGGGGGGAGATAAAAAATAGCCTACGACCTATTCTCAGACCTACCGAATACGGAGAAAAAGTTTCATACAAATCGGTCGAGCCGTTTCGGAGGAGTTGCCGCTAACACTTCAACATCCTCCATCGTCGCTAGCTCAGAGAAAACTGAACTTCCCACGAGAGTGTAAACACGCTCATTTAGCTCGCGTCCGATGCGAGACGACGAGGCGAGACGACGAGGCGAGGCGCGAGGCGAGAGTGTAAATCAGGTAATAGAGTTTGAATGGCAATAGCAACTTATGACGTCACTTGTTCGCCAACTCAATCAACTAACTATTTATTTGTTTTAAAGCAACAAAATATCTAATTTTGCAGTTAATCTAAAATTAATCTGGTTTTCAGGACTAATATTAAGCGTTTTCTTACTGGAGTCGTGTCTTCGAATTAATGGCATCAACATCCCTATTGTTCCGGCCAGGGGTTGGTAAACTGAGGGTCTACTCCGAAATTCGAAAATCGAAGTTCGTATCGCATCGTCTTGCTCGCTCTCGTATTAAATACTATTAGCGTGAGAGGAATGGCACGATACGAAGTTTGAATTTTGCACTTCGTAGTATAAGGCCTGGTTTTTTCGATGTAAAGTTGCTATGACTCTCCAGTTCCATGCACAAAAATTATGATTTAAATTATTTTACTCAAAATTCTCAAAGGTTGATCATTTTGACCAATCCAAATAATAAAATTATTTTTTCGTAGCTCTTCAAAAGTCAGACAATTATATCGGGGGGCACGGCAGTGCCCCCGCCAAGTCGAGCGCGAAGCAAACACTGCCGTACCATCCTTTACTGGAACCATTTCGCCGCATTTTCAGGCCCCTATTTGAGAATACATTGTTACTTTTAGCTCTTCCATTTCAAAAGATTGCCGATTGCCAATCCCTGGTTTAGGCTTTTAGTCAGTAGTCACATTATTCTTAAGGCTATTTTAGAAGAGCCGCATTTCAGCTCCTTTCTGGCTTCAAAAGTGCAGTTACGTTAACTGTAGAAGAACTGCATTCAAACTGCACTTATGTAGTCTGAAATCCTGAAGCCCATCTGTAACAGCCTTTATAGGTAGGTACAGAATAATATGGAAATCAGCACTTATATTAGATACTAGCTTTTGCCCGCGACTCCGTCCGCGTGGAATTAGTAATTTGGGCAGCTTATTTATTTTTTATCCAATTTGCTTTTTCATCAATTATGGCTCTCCTTAGTTCCTTGATATAAAAAAAATTACCCGCCCCCGCACCCCCCCCGCACACCCGCGTTCACATTCAACACCGTGCACCGTACTCCCAAGTCAAGCGTGCCTATAGAAGTTTTACTTCAAAAACCCCCGATTTTGAAACATTCTTCCGCTCCGCTCCGCTCCTATTGGTGTTAGCGTGATGATTATATAGCCTATAGCCTTCCTCGATAAATGTGCTATCTAACACTGAAAGAATTTTTCAAATCAGAGCAGTAGTTCCTGAGATTAGCGCGTTCAAATAAAAAAACCTGTTCGATAAATTCTTAAAATAGACGTATCTTTCTTATTTGTGAACCGATTCAAATGAAACAAACACTAAATGTTAATCCAAGAAAATACCAACATATCAGTGAAAACCGCATCCTTCTAGGTTAAGCCGTTTCTGAGATTAGCGCGCACAAACGCACAGACAAACAGACAATAATTCTAATAATCATTGTTTTGGGTTCTATTGTGCTAATAAATAGGGCAGTGACAGTTTTTCTCAAATATCTTCAATGTACAGACACCGACGTGTTACAGATTTATTATATGTATTAACTTTTTGATGATGACTATAAACTACGAATTACTGACAACCCTACAAAGTGCGAAAGTGCGCCTACAGCAAACTGTTTTAAAAATAGACTGGACATTTATATAAAGAGATTTAAAACACAAGTGTAGTGATATGCACGCATCAGCTCTATGAGCTGCTAGTGTATTATTTTAAATAATATTAATAATAATAATAATAAAATAAATATAAATAAAGAGAATAATAATAATAACCATCCGGTTAGAGAACCTGACTACGAAGCTTGAGGTCCCAGGTTTGATTCCTGGTTGGAGCAGATATTTGTGTGAAAAATATGAATGTTTGTGCTCGAGTCTTGGATGTCTAGTATGGTTATCAATTGTCTAGTACCGATAGTACAAACTTTGCTTATGATTTATTATTTTATTAAATAAATAAATAATAATTATTATTATTCCTTACTTTTGTCCTTGGTGGACAATACTCACAACTAAATGGAAGGGTCCAATTGGGAGAAGAAGAGTAGGCAGGCCCTATAAAAGATGGAACGATGACATAGTGGAGACAGCCGGTAAAGACTGGCTAAAGAAGGCGGAAGATAGGGTGACTTGGATGAAGCTGGAGGAGGCCTACACCCAGAGAGGGGTCCAAATCTGCGGAAACTAACATACTAACACAATTAACTAAACTAAGATTTACTAACAACACTAATTATTCTTTTCTTTTTTGTAATGGATGTTTCGTAACTCCTGTATTTGGAATAATAAAGGCTTTATTATTATTATTATTATTATTTATTTTATTTATTTATTCTTTACTTAATCCTACTTATATTTCCATCAATTCAATTGTATATGGCAATACCTCTTCATTATTATCACTGGGTTTGGTATACAGGACCTTATGCATCAGGGCGATTGTGTTGTCCACAATTCCCAACTGGTTGATCAGGTTGACTAAAACTTCTAGCATTTTTTCAAGCACTACGGTCACCTTGTTGTCTTTTGTCATCAAATATTGTTGGTAGAACGCATCCATTAACAGAGCACACCAATCCAGCAATTTGTTTTCCGCTACATCTAAATCTTTCCCAGTACCTATAAGGAGGTAAGAAATGTACGCCATGAGGAATAGACCGTCATTTAGTGGCATGGAACTCTGTAAATGAGGTATTAACAATGCATCACTAACTGTTACCCCAAACAAATAGTCTAGGAGTTTGAATTCAGACGGAAAAGAAGAAACAGCAGTTTCTATCTCGGCATTGTTAGTAATATCAAAATCTGTGTTCACAGTCTTAATTACGTAATTCATTAATAACAGTACCACCGTTTCTGGGACATCTTTAAACTGTAATAAAGCTCTCAAAATTCTTTCAGAATCTGCACTTGCTTTGTTCTCCAAAATATCTGAGATTACTTGTGAACAAATAGTTCTCTCTGATAATCCCTGCATTATAAGTTGTTGTACATCCTCAGTGGCATTAAACTGAGGTTTAGTTATTAAGCCCCAGTCTGCTATTTCCATGTGATCATCTTTAGCTATCTCATGAGAGCCAAGCAGACTCGATAAGTTCCGTTTCAATTCAACAACATACGGTAATATGCCTATGTGATTGGAAGCTTCTAAGATAATACGGTTGTCAAAGCAGAATAGCTTAGCATGTTTCGAGTACATTTTCATTGGATACCGACAAGATCCAATACCGAGGTTGATGTTATAAGCCACAATGATGGCTCCATCTCGCTCTAAGTTGCTACCGAATGCTACTATGTGACCGTAGCTCATCCACATGAGGGAGACACTTCCTGTTGTGGATATCCAAGGAACGGTGCCTATGGTACTCCATGTCTTTTTCGGCAGGTTATATACAGCCATTTTTGAGTCGCTCCCTGCAAGGCAACAATAACATAAGTAAATTAGTACTATCTTCAAACCAAAGTAGAAGCTGTCAAAGATGTGAGTCTTTTTAATAGTTAATTATTATTTGTTGTACAGTTTCATGCATTTAACAGCATCCTGTAAAGCACAAGTTGGCCCCTATTTCTTAAATATGACAGGCTGACACTTTCATAGCTTATAATAAAGTTTGTTTTAACATGGAACTCTCACTTCAATACCAAAGTTGCATATCAGCTTATTTATTCTTTGAGGAGCGTTTTGAAAATGTAATCATGTACTTTAATTATTATTATTATTTGATATAATACCCTAGCAGATCATTGAGCTGATATGTGTATATCACAGCACTTGTGTGATGTATGAGTCCTTGGAACCGCTTGGCATCTTTTTTGACACCATTTCAGATGGACTTTGCCATGGATGCCTCTCACATTTATGAAATAGAGCCAATTGAGGCTAAGTACATTTTACATTAACCCGTCGCACAACCAACAACTTTTTTAGGTAATTTTTTCTAAGTACCCTACGTTAAATGGTGGTTGAAACTAGTAACAAAAATTAGCAAATCATGAACAGTTAGTTTCGCGCCACTGTGGCACGCAGGACGTTCGATGGGTTAAAATTAGCAAATTATGAACAGTTAGTTACGCGCCACTGCGGCGCGCAGGACGTTCGATGGGTTAAAATTAGCAAATCATGAACAGTTAGTTACGCGCCACTGCGGCGCGCGGGACGTTCGATGGGTTAAAATTAGCAAATCATGAACAGTTAGTTACGCGCCACTGCGGCGCGCGGGACGTTCGATGGGTTAAAATTAGCAAATCATGAACAGTTAGTTACGCGCCACTGCGGCGCGCAGGACGTTCGATGGGTTAAAATTAGCAAATCATGAACAGTTAGTTACGCGCCACTGCGGCGCGCGGGACGTTCGATGGGTTCAAATTAGCAAATCATGAACAGTTAGTTACGCGCCACTGCGGCGCGCGTGACGTTCGATGGGTTAAAATTAGCAAATCATGAACAGTTAGTTACGCGCCACTGTGGCACGCAGGACGTTCGATGGGTTAAATCATGAACAGTTAGTTACGCGCCACTGTGGCACGCAGGACGTTCGATGGGTTAAAATTAGCAAATCATGAACAGTTAGTTACGCGCCACTGTGGCGCGCAGGACGTTCGATGGCTTAAAATTAGCAAATCATGAACAGTTAGTTACGCGCCACTGTGGCACGCAGGACGTTCGATGGGTTAAAATTAGCAAATCATGAACAGTTAGTTACGCGCCACTGTGGCGCGCAGGACGTTCGATGGCTTAAAATTAGCAAATCATGAACAGTTAGTTACGCGCCACTGTGGCGCGCAGGACGTTCGATGGGTTAAAATTAGCAAATCATGAACAGTTAGTTACGCGCCACTGTGGCGCGCGGGACGTTCGATAGGTTAAAATTTTAGACTAATTCTGCTTCAACTTACACAAGATGTAGACTTCTTTCTCAGCCATGTGTATAAGATGCCCGACAACATACACATCATCAGGTCTTGTTACCTTCACTCGGTTCATTTTGGATTTATCCAGATCTGCCAACTCAACTCTCAATGGACAGTGTACAATATCATAATTTGATTCACTCTTTATGACGAAGCAGATTTCCGTCTTACTGCTTTCAACGGCTACTATTTCCTCTGTATCTTTTATTGAAGCTTTACTGTCATATGATTTACGGTTTTCTATGGCATATGTCAAAGCTGCACAGTTTCCGTTTGCAAATACTATGTGGTTTGAGAGAACTTTTAGTATGGGTATTTGGAACTGAAAAAAAATTGCAATGTTTTATCTATTAGCCTTTTATGACTTAAGCCATTTAAGCTCCTAATTATAAAAGCATGGTCATTTAAGAAATATTTAGTTTTAAAAAAAAATTGTTGTGGTTTTGAACACTCCATGTGTGAAAAGTTTAAAAAACCCCCAAATTGATTTAAAAGTAAAATCATTATAGCTAAGCCGTAGCATAAAGGTATATATTTATTTATTAATTTTACCTTGTATTTTTTTACTTTATCCAAATTATCTGAATCCTCCTTCCACATTTTTATTGTGTTGTTGTTGAATACGCCAACATAACACCCGTTTATTTTGTCGTAAATGATCGGCGCTGTTATGTGGTCCTTAGACGTCCATCCTCCGGTCTGCTTCTGGTCTGAAAGCTGTTAAAAAAGTTAGTATGAACATAACCTTCTTGACTTACATTAAAATTGAAAATTAAGAGCTTTATAAACGTTAAAATTAAAGTTATTGGATTATTTTGCTATTTGGACGCATTTTGTGTTACTTACCCTGTATTTATTAACCACATTTCGGCCCAATGTAACAATAACAGTTTCATCCTCCTTATCGTGCGCTACTCCAAGGAAACTCTTCTGATCAATCAGGGGGCACAGTACGTAATAACTGTGCAACTTAGCCATTTTTTTTACTAGTTGAAAGTGTACTTAATTAAATTACATGGATTTAAGTTAAAAAAATGAAACCACATGGGAATGTTTTGGATTCCGATTCCGCAATTGCTCGTCCCACTGACCGAGACCGAGGTACTGACCTGTCACTGTCAATTTAACATTAAATGACATTGACAGATATTTCTTTTGATTTCGGCGGTTGCTACATTGACTTAAATAGTTTATCACCATCACCATTGTATAGTAAACAACCCAAGTTTGTTATGACGACAAAACGACAAATTTGTATTCTGCGTGTAGCTAAACATTCAAGTTCCTTGCTCGATCGGTAAAAACAAACAAAGATGAACCTTAATTGTAGGTATGCTTGTACTGATAGCGCATAGCGCTGCCAACAAATTTCATCGTAAGATTGTCGACTGTTTCTTGTTTTGGTTAGTGGTGTTGCAGACTGTACGGACAAGTTTCAAATGAATGTTAAATTAAAATTCATGTTCAAGGTTGCAGCTTATCGCCAGTTTCTATTACGTCACTATTTATAACCATATAATATATATTCAGCTTCAGTGTCTTTCTTATCGTATAACTTCCAATATCAGTTAATTGGTTATCAATAAGTGTCGTGAAGGAAGTTCGATCGCTTACTTAATTTACTTTTAGTCGCACAGTCGACTCGGGTGGACACATACCAATAAACCGGGCCTTTATCAAGATGTCGACAGCTGGGAAAGTGATCAAGTGCCAAGCGGCGGTCGCCTGGGAAGCGGGCAAGCCTCTATCTATTGAAGAGATCGAAGTAGATCCTCCTAAAGCAGGCGAAGTTCGTGTTAAAATCACCGCAACCGGCGTATGCCACACGGATTCGTACACTTTATCCGGAAAGGACCCAGAAGGAGTGTTCCCGGTGGTCTTGGGTCACGAGGGAGGCGGTATCGTGGAGAGCGTCGGCGAGGGCGTCACTAGTTTCAAGACTGGCGACCACGTTGTGCCCTTATACGTCCCGCAGTGCAACGACTGCAAGTTCTGCCTCAATCCTAAAACTAACCTCTGCCAGAAAGTCCGCGTGACGCAGGGCCAGGGTTTGATGCCCGACGGCACGCGCCGCTTCCGCTGCAAGGGGAAAGAGCTGTTCCACTTCATGGGTTGTTCTACATTCAGTGAATACACGGTTGTTGCGGAAATTTCTCTATGCAAAGTCGCGGAGAACGCCGCGTTGGATAAAGTATGTTTACTTGGCTGTGGCATCCCTACCGGCTACGGCGCGGCTCTGAACACTGCCAAGGTCGAGGCGGGCTCCAACTGTGCTATCTTCGGTCTTGGTGCTGTCGGTTTAGCAGTTGCTCTTGGGTGCAAAGCAGCCGGAGCTAAACGCGTCATCGGTGTCGACATCAATCCCGACAAGTATGAGGTAGCTAAGAAATTTGGCGTAAACGAATTTGTCAACCCTAAGGACCACGATAAACCTATCCAGCAGGTTCTGGTTGACTTAACTGACGGTGGTTTGGATTACACTTTTGAGTGCATCGGTAATGTGAATACCATGCGGGCAGCGTTGGAAGCCTGCCACAAGGGTTGGGGTGTGTCGGTGATCATTGGTGTTGCTGCAGCTGGTGAGGAAATCGCTACTCGTCCGTTCCAGCTTGTCACTGGCCGTACATGGAAAGGAACAGCTTTTGGTGGCTATAAGAGCCGTGACAGTGTACCGAAACTCGTTGAAGAGTACCTTACCAATAAGCTGCCTATTGACCAGTTTGTTACACACAATGTCCCCTTGAAAGAGATCAATGAAGCCTTCCACTTGATGCACACAGGCAAATCTATTCGAGCCGTTGTCCATTTCTAATTTTTCCACCCATACCACATTACTTTTAAGCATTTATCTATGTTGATACCAGTTGTAACTGCATTTTGGTGAAAGAATACTCTACATATATTATACAATTATTTTGTTTCATTTATTAAATCCTTGAAAACTCTGCCAGTCAAATTTCAAATGAATATTAACCCAATTCATAAATACAGCTATATAGCTGCATAAGCAGATTTGGGTAAACATAAAACTGAGGCTACGACAGAAGTACAGTCAAGGGCAAAAATATGTATACACTTTAGTACCTTGTCTATTTTCGTCATATATGAACTGTCACAGTGGTTAAAGTGACAAGGTACTAAAGTGTATACATATTTTTGCCCTTGACTGTACACCCTTTGTAACTCAGTACAAAAATGTATTTAACATGTTGTTGGACAGTACTTTCAATTAACACATTCAGTGCCGGGAACGCCACAGGGGAGTACGGAGAACTCCCCTGTGGCGTTCCCGGCACTGAATGTGTTAAGCATTATATTTTTAGACGTCTATAGGCGTACTGTCCATCAGTGTTAAGCATTTTTGAGTGATACACAGGTATAGTCAAGTGTAAAAATATGAACTTCTTCAAAGTTTCAAAAATAAGTACCACAGACTCTTATTCCGACGCAATAAGGCAGTAGTAACATAGTTTTGAGTGGTTCAAATAGATACTTATTTTTTCACTGCATTGTACCACAAACCAAATAGATTTTACTCATCTATAGACACTTATCACAGTAAATTTCATATGAACTGTTCTGGAACATACAGTGAAACTAAATGAGACAAGGTTCTAGATCTAGACTGTTGTATGGTCCACAAAATAAGCTGAATAAAACAACCACATACATTGTATATTATGTAGAAGTCAAGGTTGAAGCTTGACCCAAACTGCTTAAGCATTATACGTCAAGAAAGATTATGTAACAGTCGATAAGTAGGTAGGTATTTCTATCTACAAGAAAAAGAAATGTGATAAAAGAGCATTGAAAATTTATTCACATAAATACAAATATACTTACATTTTATAATACACTTCCGTTAGTTGATAAAAAATGTTTCATTGATCTAAAAACCAGTAATAATAAAGCAATAAATATAACTATCAATTATTATTCATTTACTCCTAAGGTACAGTTGGCATGGAATACTTTCACATAAACATATTTAACAATTAACAGATAAACTTTGATGATTTGATTATAGAACAGCGCAAAAAAATCAGAATGTAAAAATTTACCTAATCCTTTGACGGATTAGCATACATAAATAATGATCACAGTTCAATTTCACTTCAGGTCTAGTACAGTACAGTACAGTATGCTGCCTGAAAAAAAAAACTAAGCCACTCAGAAGAGACGTGGGACGGGGGCGCGTCGCAGTCCGCCTCGTTTGTCCGCAGGCCGCGTCTCCGCCCCGTCTCTTCTGTCTGCTTTGGATCGCGACGCTTCTATACATTTAGTATGAAAACTGATTCAAGGGGCGCCGCGACTGTGTGGCGCCCCCGTCCCACGTCTCTTCTGTGTGGCTTGCGCCTTACGTACAGTGGTTATAGCCTTTTAAATTTAAATACGTAAATTAAAGGGCGGTAAGATCCTCTTCCGCCCCTGGTGGCAGACACCCACGCTACGACACTGGTAGTTCTACTTACCTAATGTTTGTACACCCACTGCATGGCAAGACAGAATACCACATATGCGTTCAGCATACCGCGTAAGGCCGTGTTGCACGGCAGGGTTTCTGCGATCGATAAAAATGGTCTCGCCGGAAGACCAGCGCTGGCTCCACCCCAGGAGTCCGCATTTATGCTGAGGCGGGACCTTTTTCATATATTATTTTATTTTTATTTTATATTTTAAAATTGTATTGTCTTAACACATTCGCTGCCACGTATTGCTACGCGCTATGAACGGAGAACTCCCCTGTGGCGTTCCCGGCACTGAATGTGTTAATAGTTGTTTTTTATTTATTATTTTTGTGTGTGCGAAATAAATTTTTTCATTTCATTTTCATTTCATTTCATATGTACTTAAAAACTCTGTATAATACAGCTTGCCTATGTTCTAGGTACAATAAACATTTTTTTATTCTGATCCTGTGATCAGATTTTTTATTTATTTATTATTAGGTCGTACATTATTGTCATTCTTACCGCGTCGAGAATTACTGGGGTTGTATTTAAAAAAATTTTGGGCTTGAAGTCACATTAATGAATAAGGCAGGTACAAATATTTTTTCTCAAACATCCAAGGAAATGTGGTCCTTATAGTCGTGACAATAGAACACGAAGTATGTCATTGTATAGCAGTTGAGGGAGATTCGTTCCAATTTCGAATTAGACGACAATAATGGAATTTCATACAAACATTGCTGGCCAAGGCCAGCAAAGAGATTGTCTTTTGTTTTAGTGGGTCGTATTTTCTTTTATTGACTATCAATGCATACTGCGAATTAAGAAAAATAATTAATAAATATTAAAATAATAATAATAATTAAATTTAGTTTGTGAATTTACTTTTTAATACCTTACTTGGCTAGATTTAATCAGGTATTCAATAAAATAAATAAGGATTGGCGTTTATTGTTAACAATTTATTATTAATAAGGTCGTAATTTTTGAATAAATATAAATCATCTCAAGATTTTGCGTCAAAAACATTAACTGGAACAGCTTACAAATAAATTGCTGGAAAATAAATATTTTGGCGGGAATCAAAAAAAAAACAATTTGAATTAAATATGTATATACAAGTTGAACATTCGTATCATTTCCTTGGATTTATTTGAGAAAAGCACTATACAAGCCTTGGCCACGAACAGGGATTGCCGGCCTCGTATCTCTAGATGGCCTCGTTAACACTCGGCCATCTATTACTACTCGGCCGGCAATCCCCTATTTCGCGGCCGCTGCAGTAATGCACTATTATGACGGAACGATGATACGGTAGAGTGGGCGAAAACCTTTACGTAACATTAGATAAAAGGTATCACACAACGAACCAGACAGACAGTTGTACTCCTTATTTTAGGGATCTGAACGTTTTAACAGCACCTTGTCTTTTCATTCTTGAGATAGCTTTTTTTTTTTTTTATGTTAGAAAGGCCAGACAAACGAACTAGTGGGTCACCTGATGTTAAATGATCACCACTGTCCATAGACACCCGCAGCGCTTTACGCGATGCCAGTGCGTTGTCGGCCCTAAAGGAATGGGAACAGGGGAAGGGGGTGAGGGAGGGGAAGAGGGAAGGGGTGAGGTATTGGGCCCCCGGCACTCTCACTGACCGTACGAAACGCAAGCAGGATTACTGCTGCTTCACGCCGGTGTTCTGTGAGAGGGTGGTACTGCCCCGGACGAGCCGGCCCATTCGTGATGCAGCGGCTAGCTACAACATGGCTCTACCACTACTAAAAAAAACAGGACAGAACAGAAAACTTTTGTTTGTTCGAAACAGTCCAAAGCTGTTTAAGAGGATATCCAAGGTATCTGATAGGAATATCCATCGCACCAATGACGTCTGCTCAGTAATAGCTCACACCGCACTAATGCGGAAAAGCGTGATTTGCTTGGCAAGCAAAATCTACAACAAAATACCTATTGCCTTAAGATTGCTGCCACTAAGGGAATTTAAGACTGAGCTCCCTAAATATTTAATTTGTAAATGCTATTATTCTATTTCGGATTTTTTGACAGATAAATTCAATTAAATGATTAGTTTTATGATTGCTGACATTCCTAGAATTATTATTTTGTTATTTTTTGTATTTTTAATTTTATCCTCGTTTTAATTTTAATTTTGATTTTATATAATTATTATGATTGTTGTACGCCTATCGGCAAAACATAGTGTTGCATGCCAAACTTTTCCACCACTGTAATCAGTTGTACCTATGTTTACAATTAAATCACTTTGACTTTGACTTTTATTGACTTTGAACCCTGAATATTTTACCCAGTGATTGGTCAAGTTAAACTTTTTTCAATAATTCTAAATTGAGATTGATATTATGTTCCGACACATTAAATTTATTCAATGTTCAAAATGTAACGCGTCAGAGTCGTGACGACATTTTGAATGATAAAAAGCAAAATTAAAAATTTTGAAAAACCCATGACGGTTCAAACTTAATTGAAAAACCGCATCAAAATCGGTTCGTACCGTCGTGGGTAAAAATTGCCGGTGAAAAATATTTACACGGGGTAAATTTGAACTTGCTCAATGAGGGTTTTCTATGAGAGGCTATTTGGCGCTAGTATCGTCAGGTCCGTTTGACAACTTTGACATTTGTTGTATGGGTCAAATAGACCTTACGATACTAACGCCATCTAGCGATATTCCACCTGTCAGAAAACCCTCATTACTGGACGAAATATACCCGATTCATTTTAACATAGAATGGGCACAGCCGACATCGTCGCTATACTCTCAATGATGTACTCGTAATATAGGTCATAGGTTTCAAACTTTTACGGACTGTCGCCCCCTTTACTTTTGGACGTCCTTTACCGCTCTGTTTCTACACTCGTAGCTTGCAGTTTATTCGGTTGGTCATTTTTATTCAGACATTATTTGCTTGTAATATTCCACGTATGCGTCGCATTGTTCGCCTGTAACCAGAAAAAAAAAGGTTAAAAAAATGCAAGCTTTTTGCTGAATATTATTTTTATGAATGTAAGTAATTTTTTTTTTGCTTTCGCCTTTGCTATTTTAGCAAGGCGTATTTTGCCAATGTCGACGTAAAGAGATGCATGACATACAAGAGGAGACTGTTTTGTTTAAGAACTGAAATTTTGTTGATTTTGGGGAGGAATAGACAAAGTACTTGTATACATATATATAGAGTCAGACCATGATAAACCTGTAACGATTTAGCATGCGCAGTGCATGTGTTATTTATACGTCTTAATTTCATAGAAGTTTGACGTTTAATGTAACACTTGCACTGCGTGTGTTATCATTGTCAATATCGTTGCAGACTTATCTTGGTCTGACTATACAGATATAGTCATCCAATTTATGCAGGTTCACGAAATTTCAAGTCAAACCGACCTCTGGTAGTGGGTTAAATTCGACGTCCAGATTTGACCCATACCTACTACAATAAAATACAATACAAATATTCTTTATTGATCACCAAAAACAGTACAGTGATATTACAACAATAAAAATACACAACCACATGTATACTACATGGCAAGTTAAACAAAAGCTATATTTTTGGATTGGGAACTCCACACCATTGAATTTCTTCTCACGATGTTTTTCCTTCACCATAAAGCTCATGGTAAATTTAAAATGTAATTTAAATTAATTCCAAAAAACACAGAAGCGCGAGACCGTGCTCGAACCCACGACCCTCTGCTTGAGAGGCCATACGCCAAACCACTAGGCTAGAACGACTTCATGTTTCATTATTCTATCTCTCAATACCTATACCTATAAGAAATACCTATACCTATAAGAAATACCTATAATACCTGTAAGACCTATAAGAAATACCTATAATACCTATAAGACCTATAAGAAATACCTATAAGAAATTATTCTCAACACAGTTATAGAATTTTACAAATTTTGAATTTACCACGAGCTTCAATGTAGAAATTCAACGGTGTGTGTGAAAGTTCCCAATCCGCACTGGGCCCGCGTGGGAACTACGGCCCAACCCCTCATTCTGAGAGGAGGCCTGTGCCCTGCAGTGGGACGTATATAGGCTGCGATGATAATGACAGTTATAGAATAGTGGGGCTACTAATTAAGAGTTACTTCAAAAAGCCTCCACAATTTCAATTAAAATAAGAAACAAAACTATTGCACCATCGTTTTTCTGTTGATGTCACCGTCACGACATTCGATCATGCCATAGCAAATACTCCATGACACCATGCGATAACATTATGCCATGGCACGGGTCAGCAGATAGTTACAATCGAGTAAATAATAAATGTAATAAATAAAGTATAGTGAGCTACGGGCTGTGGTGTGGTGTCGTGTTGTTTATCTAGGCGGTTAGCGGACATCAGCTAACCAAATACCTAACATCCGGTTTACTATAAGTTGTGAAAATGTATCACGTTTAGACAGACTGCGGTAGATTTTTCGACGTTCATAAACGCTTAACGCATTGAATTTCTTCGCAGGTTTTCCTCGCAATGTTTTCCTTCACCGTGAAGCTCATGGTAAATTTCAAATGTAATTTCGCACATAAGTTCCGAAAAACTCAGAGGTGCGAGCCGGGATTTGAACCCACGATCCTCTGCTTGAGAGGCTATAGGTCAAACTGCTAGGCCACCACGGCTTTTTGTCTATAACTTGACTTAAATAGATAGGTACATACATAAATACAAATTAAACACAAATATGTCGAGAACAAACATTCATATTCTTAACAGACTTCAATAAAAGGAGGTTATTAATTCAGTTGTGTGTTTTTTTTTATGTTTGTTACTACAGAACTCTGTCATTTATAAACGTAATTAGAAAAAATTTTTTTTTTTGGTTGGACAGGGAATAGTTTTATTTAGGTCCCATTGTCATCAAAGTCAAGATCTGGTGAGAAAATCGAGGGATGTCTTCAAATATTGTCGGGCGGGACCTTCGATCAACAATATACTACTAATTGGGAATGTCTAAAAAAAATTACCAGTGATTTTTATATTTTTTTTGTATAGAAAAGTCAATTATAAGAAACTAATTTCAATATTTTGTCACTTAGTTCACTACTTTTTTCAAAATTAATTATTGAAACTATTTTGGTTGATGACGTCAGATTGTAATTGAGGGCTCACACACTGCCAAATTTCTAAATCTATCTAAATGCGTACGATAAGGCAACCCCTTTAATTATTTTTTGCGTGGTGGTACACTGTAACAAGTGTCACTTTACTGGCGCTGTCAAAGTGCTAGATGTCAGGCAGTGGGTCCAAATCAAACTCTGTAGTTATAATCCACGCGTAAATTTGTGAAGAATTCTAACCACACACGACGACGAAGTACGACTTGGACCGGTCACGCAATTTACACCAAAGTCAAATGAAGGTCATTGCTTATTTGTTATGTAATAAATTCATTATATAATATTAAAATTAAATAACTACAGAAAACGAGTTAAAAACCATTTATCTCGAAATGGTTTTCGATTTACTATACATTGCAAAAAATAGACATCCCCAATTTACTTATTATTATTATTAAGCCTTTAATCGGACAAAGTATCAACATTACAAAAATGAATTGGGTATATATTCTTCTCTTAGTTTTCCTTCTATTCATAGATTTCTTTTTTGTTTAGCTTTTGCATGTCCGTTTGCCAGGTGGCAAAGGCCTCCTCCAATCTTCTCCATTCTGGTCTTTCTAAAGCCACTCTATTCCATGCTACTCCCGCGACCTGTCTGATATGATTTACTTACCTACTACTATTATTACTAATACTATTGTATTGCTGATCGAAGGGCGGGACACCTATAGTTGTTACAACAATTGACATTGTATAAATGTAGTATAGGGACTTATGTCCTATAGCCGTGTACTATAGCCGTGTGGTCCACCGTACTTGCGTCAGAATCCATAATTTCCAATCTACGCTAGATAAGACGATAAAGTCGAAAAATAACTAACCACCATGATAAACATGCAATTACGAGATAACACGTCAGTTATGGCATCAATTTTAATGTCACATTTTAATACCGGACAAATAATATACATTAATTATATTGTTACGCAATAGGCAATGAAGCGTTAACTGTCACACTCAGATATGGCAGTTAAAGTTAATTGAGATGTTACTCGCTATTCCATTTTGAAAATTATGCTCAAAGAAATATGAAAATGTGTAGGAGGTGTTTTTATTTATTACTAGTTTTTGTCCGCGACTTCGTTAGCGGAGAATACCAATTTATTGTTAAGCTCCATCTCTTTCATTGAATAAAACAAATATCCGGCAACGGCAACATCTACATATCGATCATCATCGCCATCAACGGTATCAGTTAGTGGATATGTAAATTAACTCGTTGGTGTCGCCTTGCCGTTCGGCGAACAGTTGGTCTAACTGCTACATTAAGTTAAAGCCTGACCAGTAATTATATGATCATGCGCCATGTTGCTGATTTCATTGGAACTAATTTCTGGGTCTGATTTTGAAGCCACTTTTTTTTATGTTAGAAAGGCCAGACAAACGAACTAGTGGGTCACCTGATGTTAAATGATCACCACTGTCCATAGACACCCGCAGCGCTTTACGCGATGCCAGTGCGTTGTCGGCCCTAAAGAAAAGGGAATAGAAGAGGGTGAGGGAGGGGGAGAGGGAAGGGGTGAGGTACTGGTCCTATGGACACCGAATTTGGATTCTGATTTTGATTACGGTGAATAAAAGTAGGTAGTAGTCTAACAACGAGTTGCCTTAAAACAGTAGCGCCCTCTTGACAATGATCAATTGATCATATATTTCCGGTCAGGCTTTACACACCTTTAAGGAAGTTCGGCGTGCCTCGTAGCTTATCTTTCCTGGCCTGTAGCGCTCTGTATATGTATGGCAGCGAAGGCCCCAAAATCCCCTCGAGTTGTTTACCAGCTTACAGTAGCTTGCGACAGATGGCGCTAAGTTAAATCCGGTGAACAGTTCGTCGGTAGATTAAGCACATTTGAGGAAGTTTGGCTTCCTTCGTAGCTACTCATTCCTGGCTTGTAGCGCTCTGTATAATGGGAACGAAAGGGCCCCATACCTGTTGTTCTGCCAGTTGTTTGCCAGCTTGCAGTGGTTTGCAATAGATGGCGTTAAACACGCTAGAGTCACCGCGCCGTTCGGCGAACAGTTCGGTAGGTTACGCACCTTTGAGGAAGTTCGCCGTGCCCCGGAGCTTCTCGTTCCTGGCCTGTAGCGCCCTGTATATGGCAGCGAAGGGCCCGGGGTCGCCGCGCTGCTCCGCCAGCTGCCTAGCGGCTGCCAGCAGCTTGCGGGCGGGGAGGGCGCGCCAGGCCTCCGCGCCGGCCTGCTTCGCCGCGCCGACGGCGGATATCGGCTCGTTCCAGCTCAGGAGGACTTCTTCTATTTCCTGCGACATGTTGTTTGTTTTAGAGGCATGGTTCTTGATAAAAGAAATTGTGTTGCACAGTGATTCCGTGTGACACTGTAGATTGTGTCGCTGTTTACCTGCTGTGTTAAGTCAAAATCAAAGTAAAGTGTGATTGAGGTGTTTATTGTTAATGTAATTTAATATGTATGTAATTTAATGACAATGTAGATCTGTTTGAAAAAAATATACCTTGTTGAGTTTCTTGCCGGTTTCTTCTCAACAGGGTTTTTTCCGAACCGGTGGTAGATTCTTCGACGTTCATAGGAGCATCAATTGATGCCTAAATTGAATAAAGAATTTTGACTTTGACTTTGACTTTGAATAAACCACCGTGTAGTTTAATAGCTAGTTTACCTACGTTATATGGATTCCTCCTCGCGGTCTATAATTTCGTTGTGTGTGGGAAAAACTTCCGCTTAAAGCTTACAATTTAGGCAACAATCAAGGCGGTGTAGATGAAATAATCAACAGTCACGCGAAGTATGGTAGGGAAACCTCGCTGCAGGTAGCAGGCGATTCATTAAAGCACTCCCCATGATATAATGTACGAGTGAGTTGTCGTCGTCACCTCTCGGTGCGTGGGACCCGGGGCGGACCGCCACTCCGTCCCCTACGAGCCGGCGCCCGCGGCACCCACCTGCACAGCATGTCCAGCGCGAGGGCCAGCAGCTGGCAGGCGAGCGGGCGCGTGTCGGCAGCGCCCCGGCACCCACCTGCACGGCGCGCAGCCGCCACAGCATGTCCAGCGCGAGGGCCAGCAGCTGGCAGGCGAGCGGGCGCGTGTCGGCAGCGCCCCGGCACCCACCTGCACGGCGCGCAGCCGCCACAGCATGTCCAGCGCGAGCTGCGCGTGGTGCTGCGCGTGCGCGAGGGCCAGCAGCTGGCAGGCGAGCGGGCGCGTGTCGGCAGCGCCCCGGCACCCACCTGCACGGCGCGCAGCCGCCACAGCATGTCCAGCGCGAGCTGCGCGTGGTGCTGCGCGTGCGCGAGGGCCAGCAGCTGGCAGGCGAGCGGGCGCGTGTCGGCAGCGCCCCGGCACCCACCTGCACGGCGCGCAGCCGCCACAGCATGTCCAGCGCGAGCTGCGCGTGGTGCTGCGCGTGCGCGAGGGCCAGCAGCTGGCAGGCGAGCGGGCGCGTGTCGGCGAGCGCCCCGCGGCGGGTCAGCGCGCGCAGCCGGGCGCCCGCGCCGCCCGTCACCAGCGCGCGCACGCTCAACGCTGCTGCCGCGTGCTGCACCGTTATACTGTGCCGGGACAGCGACGCCAGGTACGCTGTCACCACCTGACACCGTAAGTAAGTAAGTAAGTAAGTGTTAGAGCCTGCATTTAATGAGTGGCAACACTATTTCCTCTTCCCCCTCTTGTCATATAGACTTCGCTAGAGCGTGTTATGTGCTTGGTAAAATAAAATGTTTTTTATTTAATAAATACGTTTAAAACATTATTGGAACGCGTGTGTTAATAAATCATACTGCCCTTCGAGTTATAACAGTTTTTGGCGACGAGGATGGGACGAAGAAGCATGGAATACGTGAAGTACAGTTTACAAAACATTCAAAATAAAGAGACATCTTGGATTTATCACCTTAACAAGGAACAATTACTGGAAATAATTCTGTATTTAAACATACCGACAGTGGGCGACAGAGTGGATGATTTACGCAAAACACTAGTGCAAATAGTAGCATCAGGGGAATTCTACAAAACCTTTGTTTCGAATTTATCAAGCAATATACAAAAAATCGAGAACGGAAATAAGACCAAAATAACAATGGCATACAACGATGTCCAGGTTTTTTCCGGGGGAAATTACGACATATTCGAACAGCAATTGGAATCATTAATAAATCTCAATGAAGTTACTAAAGAGAAAAAGGTATCTTTACTAATTACCAAGTTGAGTCCCTCAGTACTCGAAGATTTAACCTATCTATGTGCGCCGGAAAAACCTGCAAATAAAACTTACGAAGAACTAACTAAATTACTTAGAAATCATTATGTGAAAGTAACTAACAATTCAATTATACGGGCAGAATTTAGAAAAAGAAATCAGAAAATTGATGAAAAAATTGGAGACTATGCCTTAGAGTTAAAAAAACTGGCCAGGAAATGCGAATTTAAAGATCCCGAAGACCAAATTAAAGAAAAATTTATAGACGGTGTAGCAGCCAAACAAATTAAATTTGAATTACTCAAAAGTTCACATAAAAATTTACAAGAATTATTGACTATCGATGGAAGAAGTTTTGAAACATACAAATCAAATGGCAGATACAAA
The DNA here is from genome assembly GCA_947859365.1 of Archips crataeganus. Lineage (NCBI taxonomy): Eukaryota > Metazoa > Arthropoda > Insecta > Lepidoptera > Tortricidae > Archips > Archips crataeganus. The sequence goes on from OX402058.1 coordinate 1,528,408, forward strand.
CAAAAACTTTACTGGTGAAATGTTTAAAGTCAATAGATATCAGAATCCAGGGCCTAGAAGGGGTGCAAATTTTAAAAACTACACAAAAGGCAAAGAAAGCCCTCCTACAAAATGTTTTTGCTGCGGAAAGTCCAACCACTTGCAAGCTAAATGTTCTCTTCGCTACAAATTTTGCTCTGAGTGTGGAAAACAGGGGCATATATTCCGGATGTGTAATAGGAGGAGTACTCGACAGGTTGAAGTGGTAGAGGAAGATGGTGACCTGGTACCAGGGGAAGAGCCTAGTTCCCCAGATATCGAAAGGTCATTGCAAAAATTATTCTTAGATGATGAAGACAATTACAATTTATACATGCATGAAAACACGGGAACATCAAAGGTACCCCCTCATTTTTTAGAATTAAATTTTCAGGAAAAAAAACTTAAGTTTGAATTAGATACTGGGTCGGAAGCTACCGTTATTACCATTAGAGATAAGAATTTCCTGTTCCCCAATATAGATATGTCAGAAACAAACATTGTATTCAAAAATTATGATCAAAGTGTGTCAAAACCATTAGGCATTTTAAAAAATATCCCTATAACTTTCAGGAATATTACAAAAAATATGGATATTTTTGTGGTCAACAATGAAAAACCCAGAATATTAGGTAGAGATCTTTTAAAAGTATTTGGATATTGGCCACTAACATTGTGCAAAAAATCAATTAATGTAAATACAATTTCAGATCCGGTGAGCATAATAAAGGGAAAATTTGCAGAAGTATTCACGCCTGGTTGGGGAAATTTTAAAGGAGAGAAAATAACATTAAAATTAAAGTTGGGGGCAAAACCAAAATTTTTACCGGTAAGACAAACACCCTATTCATTAAGAGACAAAGTAAAGAATGAAATTAATAGGCTTTTGGAAAATAAAAGGATTGAACATACGAGGGGCGTTCAATATAAAGTGAGAATGACATGCAAACTCTTTTAATATTACGAAATTAAATACTGGCCGGTAAAGCTAATCTATCTAGCTGATTGCTATGAAAAAAAAACTAACTGTCTTTTGTTTAAAAAATATACGGTAATTTCTTTGCAATGCTATTGAGTACGTTAGCGAAAATGGAGAAAATTGAACTGCGCGCCGTTATCAAATACTTGTGTTTGAAAATTTTTTCTACGGACCAAGTCAATTTGGATTTGCGGGACACTTTAGGGTCTAATGCTCCTCCGTATTTGACAGTCGCACGTTGGTGCGCCGAATTTAGACGTGGAAGAACATCGACAATGGACGACCCCCGCTCCGGACGCCCTACTACAGCAGTAACTGAAGAAATTGTGAAAAAAGTCGAAAACTCAGTTTTGGCGGATCGTCGTGTCACGGTTCGTTTTATTGCTGAAAATGTAAAGATTTCAACGGGGAGCGTGCATAATATTTTACATGAACGCTTGGGTATGAAAAAGGTATCTGCGCGTTGGGTACCAAGAATGCTTACTGACACGCAAAGACAAACTAGACTAGAGATTTGTCAAGAAGCTTTGAACCTGATGCAGCAAGACCGGGAACTTTTTTTGGCGCGATTTATAACAATGGACGAAACATGGCTCCATCATTACGACCCAGAAACGAAACTGCAGTCTATGACATGGAAAAGGCCATCATCTCCAACTCCGAAGAAATTCAAGGTGAGCCCATCTGCCGGTAAGGTCATGGGCTCTGTTTTTGGGATGTTAAAGGGGTATTAATGATTGAGTATCTCGAGCATGGAGCCACTATTACGGGCACATTACACGCCAAACAAATAGCAACATTGCGCAATGAGATCCGCGAAAAACGGCGAGGTAAACTCTCGAAAGTTGTGCTGTTCCACCAGGACAATGCCCCGGCACACAAGTCCGCCGTTGCAATGGCTGCAATTCGTGATGCTGGGTTCGATATCCTTAAGCATCCTCCGTATTCACCAGATCTCGCTCCCAGTGATTTCTACCTATTTCCGAGATTGAAACAATACCTGAGAGGCCAGAAATTTGAAGACGACGATGCGGTAGTCGCTGCAGTACAAGATTTTTTAAGTACTCAAGATGAGACCTTTTTTAAAAATGGAATTTTAAGTTTAGAAAAAAGATATACTAAGTGTATTATGCTAAAAGGTGACTATGTCGAAAAATAAAATGACACTTAGTAAAAGTTGTTTATAACATACTCATTCTCACTTTTTATTGAACGCCCCTAGTATTAAATATAGTGATCTTAGGAACTATAGTGGGAGAGTCTATTCCTGGAGTTACCTATTTTATAGATGTGGGTGGTTTGAAATGGAAACGACATACAAACCAAATGCAAAACTGTAGTCAAACTTTAGAATAAAATTTGTTATATATAGTCATAGTTGAGTAGTGCAAGTTCATTCAAAGTGTAAAGGAGGGAAGAGTGTTAGAGCCTGTATTTAATGAGTGGCAACACTATTTCCTCTTCCCCCTCTTGTCATATAGACTTCGCTAGAGCGTGTTATGTGCTTGGTAAAATAATAGTACATTACTGCAGCGGCCGCGAAATAGGGGATTGCCGGCCGAGTAGTTATAGATGGCCGAGTGTTAACGAGGCCATCTAGAGATACGAGGCCGGCAATCCCTGTTCGTGGCCAAGGCTTGTATAGAGTTTTTCTCAAACATGCATCATCATCATCACCACCATCATCACCGCCATCATCATCACCATCACCATCACCATCACCATCACCAACAACATCATCAACATCCATCAACATCCATCAACATCCATCAACATCCGTCAACATCCATCAACATCCATCCATCCATCCATCCATCAACATCCATCAACAACCATCAACATCCATCAACATCCATCAACATCTAACAACATCCACCAACATCCATCAACATCCATCAACATCCATCAACATCCATTAACATCCATCAACATCCATTAACCAACATCCATCAACCAACATCCATCAACATCCATCAACCAACATCCATCAACATCCATCAACATCCATCAACCAACATCCATCAACATCCATCAACATCCATCAACATCCATCAACATCCATCCATCCATCCATCCATCAACATCCATCCATCCCTCCGTCCGTCCGTCCGTCCGTCCGTCCGTCCGTCCGTCCGTCCGTCCATCCGTCCGCCCATCCATCCATCCACGTCGACCACGTCGACCTATTAAACGTCATGGTGCTGTGTCACATAATACAATAGACGATCACTTTGCTGGCCTTGGCCAGCAATGTTGTATGAAATTCCATTATTGACCTCTCGTCTAGCCGCACCTGCAACGTGACAGTTCGTGGCGTATTTTAAGGAACATAACGTCAATATTTCATAGCATGTTTGAGAAAAAAACATTTTTTGGCCAAGGCCAGCAAAGTGATCGTCTATTGTTTTATGTGACACAGCACCATGACGTTTAATAGGTCGACGTGGTCGACGTGGATGGATGGATGGACGGACGGATGGACGGACGGACGGACGGACGGACGGAGGGATGGATGGATGTTGATGGATGGATGGATGGATGGATGTTGATGGATGTTGATGGATGTTGATGGATGTTGATGGATGTTGATGGATGTTTATGGATGTTGGTTGATGGATGTTGATGGATGTTGGTTGATGGATGTTGATGGATGTTGATGGATGTTGGTTGATGGATGTTGATGGATGTTGGTTGATGGATGTTGGTTGATGGATGTTGGTTAATGGATGTTGATAGATGTTGATGGATGTTGATGGATGTTGATGGATGTTGATGGATGTTGGTTGATGGTTGTTGATGTATGTTGATGGATGTTGATGGATGTTGTTGGATGTTGATGGATGTTGATGGATGTTGATGGTTGTTGATGGATGTTGATGGATGGATGGATGGATGGATGTTGATGGATGTTCTTGTTCATGGATGTTGACGGATGTTGATGGATGTTGATGGATGTTGATGATGTTGTTGGTGATGGTGATGGTGATGGTGATGGTGATGGTGATGATGATGGCGGTGATGATGGTAGTGATGATGATGATGCATGTTTGAGAAAAACTCTATACAAGCCTTGGCCACGAACAGGGATTGCCGGCCTAGTATCTCTAGATGGCCTCGTTAACACTCGGCCATCTATAACTACTCGGCCGGCAATCCCCTATTTCGCGGCCGCTGCAGTAATGTACTATTATTTAATAAATACGTTTAAAACATTATTGGAACGCGTGTGTTAATAAATCATACTGCCCTTCGAGTTATAACAGTAAGTAAGTAAGTAATTTATTTGCAGAAAATAGTGTACAATAAGATAGTGAACAGGAAATAATGACACAACTATTCCACTACACAATAGCATGCAAAAATTCAAAAACACAAAGCACTTAACACATTACACATGCAAATGACTTACCTATAAAAAAAAAAAAAACAAAAAAAACTTTAAAAACTATCCCTTGCAAGACAGGAAATCCTTAATGGTGTAGAATCTTTTCTGTAGTAACCAATTATGCAATGTTCGTATACATACCCTATAAGGCAGACTTGTTATATTTGTAGGGACATGATTAAATATTCTAATCCAATCCGTAACAACTTACATAAACGAAGGAGCGCTGTGCAATACGTTTACTTTTAGTTTACCACTGACATATGGCTTGCCTTCATTTCATTTCCAACTTTAACACCATAAAAATAAAGTAGCTATTACAAAATCTGCAAACGTGGGTAACAGTATTCTAAAATTGGCTTTATTTGTAGGTCGTTAAAGTTGAATATGAAATGTAGGCAAACCATCTGTCAGTGGTAAACTTTATGTAATTTTACTGTACCTCCTAGCTACACTATAGCAGTGGCGAGGCGTGAATATTTTTCCAGGTAAAGCCGGAACAAAAGAAAACAAAAAACATACCCCAGTTCTTAGTAGTTATACTAGTTATTTTCTTGAAAACTAGAACGTGCCTATAGGGTAAACTAACCAGTTATTGCCTAAAAAGCCAGACCAAAAAGAAGAAAAACAAGAGCAGAAAAGCAGTGCACACAGAACACACGCGTAAACAGTAATTACCGTCGCCCATGGACACCCGCGACACCAGAAGAGTCACAAGTGCGTTGCCGGCCTTTTAGGTAGGAGTACGCTCTTTTTTTGAAAGCTTGAAGGTCATATCGGTCCGGGAATACCGCAGCAGGAACCTCGTTCCAGAGCTTTGCTGTGCGAGGCAGGAAATTTGTGGAAAAACGCACAGTAGAAGACAACCAACCATCCAGATGGTGAGGATGGAAGTGTTGTCGCGTAGGTCGGTGGCGGAAGGATGCGGCAGGTATCAACCCGAATAACTCCTCGGAGCACTCTCCGTTGTACATGCGATAGAAGATGCACAGTTAAGCTACATCTCTACGCAGCGCCAAGGAATCAAGCCCATCAGAAGTTGGTTGGCAGCCGACTATTCGAGTCGCTCTCCGTTGTATGCGATCCAGAGGGAGAAGCTGGTAACGGGGAGCCTCCGCCCACAGATGAGAGCAGTATTCCATATGTGGGCGAACCTGCGCCTTATAAAGCTGAAGGCGGTGGGCTGGAGTGAAATACCGTCTCGATCTGTTGAGCACGCCGAGCTTCTTCGAGGCTAATTTAGCCTTACTCACCAAGTGGTCGCGGAACTGGACTTCACTCGAGATGTCAATACCAAGGATTCCGATACTGGCTGTGGTAGCAAGGGGAGTGCCTTCGAAAAGAGGTGACGCGACAAACGCAGACTTTTTTGCGGTAAACGCGCAAACCTGTGTCTTAGTGGGATTAAAACGGACTAAATTAAGTCGACCCCATACTGAAACTTCTTTTAGGGAAGTCTCAATTTCAGACACAAGTTTGTTTCGGCACTCTATAACGTTTTCCCGAGAAATACCGGCGCGGCCGGTGTAAGAGGCATCAACCGTACTATCATCCGCATAACAGTGAATGCCGCCGGATGGCAGCATATCATTGACATGCAGAAGGAAGAGTGTAGGCGATAGCACACAGCCTTGAGGGACACCAGCATTCACAGACATGGAATCAGAGCATGCACCGTCAACTACAACCTTTCTGCTTCTGTCCGTTAGGAAGCTGCTGATCCATCCGCATAATTTCTCAGGAAGCCCAAAGGACGGAAGTTGAATATGATTTAGGAGAGAATTGGTAATTTTCATCATATGTCTGATCAGTAAAACATGTTTTTTTATTTTTATTTTATGATGAGACCCCCCACAAGGTAAGAGGCCGAGGTATAAGATTGTGCGTCCCCTGCCTTAATTTCCCGCTCACTCCCCACCATCCTATCCTGGTCCAGCGCGGTTTGGTTATCACCGAACAACGCGGTCAGGAATTCCCCCAACCCACTGTGGCTTGGTCAACCCCCCGATCCACACGGTTGGTGTATCCGCCTGGCTAACACGGTTTGGTCATCCCCGAACCGTGTGGCTAGTTACCCCCTGGTTCTGTGCGATTTGGTCTATCCCCAAGCTATACGACTGACTTATCCTCCGGCCCAGTGCAGTTTGGTTGACCGAATCTGCACGACCGGGATTCCCCCTTGCCCAGCGCGGTTTGGTCGCACCGAACAAAACGGCAAGGACTCCCGTTCGTCCATTCCCGTAGGGATCGTCCGGTAGGTCCGGGAATCCACCGGGATCCCGCCCACATTCCGTAACGCTCTTCAGACAATAAGACCGCGTGACCTAGCGTAGCTTTTTATCAATAAGCAGACGTAAATGCCCTCCAAAATTAATTTATAAAAGTTGTTTATATAAAACTGCCGATCCCTGTCCTCTGAACTATAGTACCTATGCTCCCAGCCTCCAACTCCCAGTTTTTTTATTAAAACAAACTTCGCGAGTCAAAATAAACAATCGGGCCAAATCAAGTGTCAAAATTCAATCGCAATGTTGCTATTCCAATAAATAACAGTGTTGTCTTTGAAATTCTAATCTAATAAAAGCAGATAAACTATCATTGTTTTTGTTTTACACAAAAAAAAAGAAAAAGGTACACTTTAAATTGAAAATGTCCTTCTACCCTACTTTACTGACAATATCGGAGTAGAGTTTTTGAAGTAGAGTTACCTGCACAAGATTATTGTGTGGTTGCAACAAAGCGCACATGTCCTCCTGCGTGACAAGGACGGGGAACCGCGCCGCCGCCGCCGCACCGCTCTCGCCCGCGGTGTTGCGCGCCACTTCCTGGTCCGCCCACTTTCTACAACCATCATCATCATCGTGTACAAGGTGCTTCAAAATTAATCCAAAATATTGCCGTGGGATCGTATTGAAAGTTAATAAATCGAATGTATTAAAATATAGGATAGCTTTTAACCCGGAATTTTGCGTAGTTCCCGCGGGACAGCGATAAATGAACTCTTCGCGGGCAACAGCTAGTGGGTTATAATACTGTCTTGAAAGAAATACTCTTTTCTTGAAGGCTTCAATTCGTAAAATCCTGGAATTTTTACTCCAGACCCAACGGTTCACACGTGCTAAGCTAGTAAGATGCTAGTAAATAAATGAGTGGGGCTCTAGAGCATTTCAACCATCATATCCCGTTAAGTATGAAGTATCTTTTTCTATTTATTTTTTATTTTCTTCAACTTCATTTTTTAACTTGTAAAAAAGTTGGCCTAGTAGCGCCATCTCTTGGTCCAGGTGAGCGGGTAGCTCCGAAGGAGTGTTGAAGTCTCTCGGTAGAGGGCATAACATAGATGCGCTTTATCACTGCCTAAATGTGATTATAACAGACTGAAGTGTACGATGTATGGGAAAGATTCGTCGCTAACTTCTAGACCAGTGATGGTGTAGGGGTAAGCACGCAGCACGGAACGCTGAGGACCTGGGTTCGATTCCCAGCATTGGTCTTTTTTCTGGGGTTTTTTCTGTGCATCTATGTTTCAGTTTGTATTTAGTTTGAAATATATCATATCCCGTATCATATACCTACTTGACCACAAACTAAAGCTGATTGCAATTCTGCGACCACACTACGCGTGGTGGTCATTGGAATTTTTAGATGGCCAACATTTATTATTAAGTACTCGATAATCGTAACACGAGATTTATTTAATATTTATTTACCTATTTCATATTAAATTAACCTAAACGACCAGTTATTTGTAATATCCCAAATTGGATTCAAATCGGGATCGGCCGACACGAACAGACAGACAGACAGACAGATAGAAGAAGAACAAATTTATTTGTTCATTAAAAGTATTACATGGCTTTATTGATGACCAGTACCAAATTAGGTTCGGCCAAATAAAAAACAGTTTTTATGTTACTTTACTAACAGACTCTTTATTACACATTCTACCTTAGTACGTTTGAAAGTCGAATCCAGCAAATTATGCCCTATTAAGTGTCACTTTTTTTGTATTATTCTGAAAGTTTAGAGACTGGCGAAGTTTTTAAAGTTACTTCTGGTCTTTGAATTGTGAGATTTTTAGGTTATTTTTTTTTACAAAATCAAACTTCGATTTGCTCAAAGGTAAAACTTTCACTTTCGGTCAATTTTATTGTAACTTGCGTCAAGGTTGGGAAGCTGATTATTTTATGTGTGAAAGTACAGTTTGTGAGGATAATGTCACAAAAAAAAACACTGTGAAAAAACGTAACCAAAAAAAGTTACATGATGTTAAACTGCTCGGCCCGAAAATTGAAAAAATCTTTAAAAATTAATTACTCGAAAACTACAAAAAATCGGCCAACATACATGGGGTATATTCGGATAGCCCCGGATGTAAGGCATCTAAATTTTTTTTTAGACGTCAGTCTTTGGACCATCCTGTATTTATCATTAAAAATTACAGCATTACAGTAAGAAACCAATGCGCTGTAAAATTTAACAACACATACAAAAAACAATTAGTGAAAGGGAGCCTGGGGGCCTTAACATTGTTGATCCGGCCTTGTACATAATTAATGGCGACTGTACCACTAACCTGTAGACTGCGTTGATCTCGTCAAATACCCTGGACAACTGTACCAGGTAGGCTGCGGGGTCGGCCACCATTTGATGGAGGATCCTGTAGATGGTTTCCTTGCCGTCCGTCCGGCGGAGCAGCACCGACACTACCTTCGATATCTCGTCTTTTGGCACCTGGACCATGGGATTCGATCATTTCATCGAACTCTTCATTTTTTTAACATTAGATAAAGGGTGAACCATCTTTTCTTTTAGAAAATTATATAAAAAGAATGTCACAAAACTGACCGAAAAAATAAGGACGCTTTTTTTACACGCTTTATATTAGCTTCACCTGTATGTTTGTATGTATGTATGTTTGTATGTATGTTTGTATGTTTGTTTGTAACCGACTCCTTAGGGCGCGATTTTGACCCACTTCCCGGTTTCCGATTGAGCTGAAATTTTGCACATATGTGTAAATTGGATGACAATGCAATATTATTGTAACATGGAGCTGATCTGATGATGGAGCTGGATGGTGGCCATAGGAACTATGTAATAAAACAACACAATCCCGTCGAGTTTGGGCTCGTTTGATTCGTCTTGACGAGCACTTTGATCCCAGATGGTAACCAGGGTCTGATGATGGAGCTGGAAGATGGCCAAAGGCACTCCACAATAAAACGACACAACCCCATCGAGTTTGGGCTCGTTTGATTCGTCTTGACGAGCACTTTGATCCCATATGGTAACCAGGGTCTGATGATGGAGCTGGAAGATGGCCAAAGGCACTCCACAATAAAACGAAACAACCCCATCGAGTTTGGGCTCGTTTGATTCGTTTTGACGAGTACTTTGGTCCTAGATGGTAACAAGAGTCTGATGATGAAGCTGGAAGGGGGGTAGGTGGCGGGTTGGGGGGGGAATGGGGTATGGGGTAAGGGGGTCGGGGGTTTAGAGGGTTGGGGGTTAGGGTGTGGCGGTTGGGGTTAGGGGATGGGGGGGGGGGGGTTTACGGGAAATAGGGTGGGGGTGTTGGGGGCTTCGGGGGTAAGTGATTTTGGGGGGTTGTGGGAAATGGGGAGGGGGTAAGAGGCCTAGATGGTAACAAGGGTTTGATGATGGAACTGGAAGGGGGGCGGTAGGTGGCGGGGTGGGGGGAGGGGTGGGGGGGGGAGTGGGGGTGGGGGGGAGCGGGGGTTTCCGGGGGGTATGGGGGTTCGGTGTTAGGGGGGTTGGGTTTAGGTGGTTCGGGGGTTTGTAAAATGAGGAGGGGGTAAGGGGGGTTTAGAGGATTGGGGGTAAGGGTGTAGGGTTTGGGGGGGTTTGGGGAAATGGGGTGGGGTATGTTGGGGGGTTGGGTTTAGGGGGTTTTGGGGTTGCAGGTGAGGGGGTAAAGTTAGAAAGAAAAAAAATGCAACTAAAAAATAGAAAATAAATAATAGTTTAAAAAAACTAAAAAACACGCTTTAAAAAATAAAAAATAAATTTTAATAAATTTCAATTCACTATTCTTATAGTGCAGTAAAAAATCTTAATAAGCAATTATTATATTGTTATATCCAGATCAAAATTTGTAAACAATTCTAAATATTGATAAAATAAATAATAATAGTTTAAAATATTTTATTGTAAAAAAAGCGTGGGGTGCTTTTTAAGATGTTATCAAAATGATAATCCTTGACAATTGACACCATGCACCCCACGCTTTTTTTACAATAAAATATTTTAAACTATTATTATTTATTTTATCAATATTTAGAATTGTTTACAAATTTTGATCTGGATATAACAATATAATAATTGTTTATTAAGATTTTTTACTGCACTATAAGAATAGTGAATTGAAATTTAATAAAATTTATTTTTTATTTTTTAAAGCGTGTTTTTTAGTTTTTTTAATTTATTCGTGAAAATGTGCCGTATCGTGATTTTACATAAGCAAACCCCAAAATTACCTCATAAAAAAAAAACTAAAGGGTATAGGTCGATACCTATATCCACCACTAGAGTTGAGGCGAATGATTATACACACAGCTACATAAAGTACTGATTGCAAAAAAAATAGCGAATGAATGAAATAAGTGAGTGAATGAAAATGTGATCTATGATCTTATGGTGAAATACTTACGCAATACTATGCATATTGTAATTTTTCTTTTTTCACATAATCTATTTTTGAAATAAAACAATCTGAAACTGATAAGAAATATTCGCAACAAAAAAAACGATATTTTATAAATAGCAAAAAATATGCTTACTTATCTGATTTAAATAAAATAGATCAAAATATTTTATTTTCCGTTTTGTTTGTTTTCCTAAATAATTCTTAAAATATTTAGGTTCAAGAAATTTTTAGTCAATCTTGCAATTCACTGTTGAATCTGTTTAACTTGCTACCGGTACGAATATAAATGTCAAAATCCCGCTGTCATTACATAACGTGTTGTTGTGTGCGTGACCTCAACTCTCGTGGCGATACCTAAGTATACACCGTGAAATTTTAGTGGTTGTTTTCCCGAAACGAGGTGATTTAGTTTCGATTGTACAATCGATTCATAATTACTATTTTGACTAGAGTCAGAAAATCACATTGTGAAAAACGAAAGTCGAAAATGACCGCAAACCAATGGTAACGCTTCGTTGGTACAAGTAGCGTACGATCGTACGATAGGTTAGGTACCAACGAAGCGTTACTATTGGTTTGCGGTCATTTTCGACTTTCGTTTTTCACAATTGGATTTTTGACTCTAGTCAAAATAGTAATTATAAATCGATTGTACAATCGATACTAAATCACCTCGTTTCGGGAAAACAACCACTAAAATTTCACGGTGTATATATATTTTTTAAATGCTTATTATAGTCTGAATTCTACCCTGAACGTGTCACACTTGTTTTATCAGGTTTTGTTTACTCACCGAATGCGCCAGCCCCTCCGGTATGAGTTTGACTCGCCACAGACAGCCGAGCCGCGCGTCGATTATGTAGTTAGGCTGGAATACCACCCAGTTGCCGGAGTCTGGTGCCGGAGTTAGGGCAAGTAGAAGTAAACATCAACCTTATGAGTGATTGCTAAACATCGGTACAGTACCCGGCCATAAAGATTGCACATAGGTCTTTGGAAAAAGACTCGGCAAATGTCGGCTTCGTAGAAGCGAGCGAAGCGTACGAAGCCCGATGTGCAATCTTTATGGCTGGGTACTGTATCAACGTTCGGATTTCATGGCATTCGGTAAGGGTAGCAATAGTACATTGTGCATCAAGGGCCGTAAGTAGGGGGATTACTAACGAGAGTCTATTAGAAGCCCGATGCCGAATAAAAATCGGTCATGCCGTCTCGGAGGAGTTCGGTAACAAACACCGTGACACGCGATTTTTATATATAAAATTCTCGTGTCGCGGTGTTTGTTACCAAACTCCTCCGAAATGGCTCGACAGATTCTCATGAAATTTTGTGTGCATATCGGGTAGGTCTGAGAATCGGCCAACATCTATTTTTCATACCCCTAAATGTTAAGGGTGGTACATCGATGAACGCCGGCTGCATACACGAAAAAGGATGACGCAATGTAAGTACATGAGCCGCGAGGGCCAGTTGCAAGAGAGCGGCGAGGGCCAGTTGCAAGAGAGCAGCGAACGCCAGGATGTACAATGCGGGGTGCGGGGGGGGGGAGTACTCTAAGGCGGAACAAAGTTCACCGGGTCAGCTAGTATATTAGATGTTTATCCATTACCTTGTACCCATAACACAAGCTTTGCTTACTTTATTGGTGTGAATTGTCCCATGATATTTATTTATTAATGAACTAAAACAATTACTTTGCTCACCCGCGACCTTACAATAATTACGTTTATGCAAGAAATGTGCGTTCATGCAGTTCCTCCACCTCCACACTGTACGAACACACACAAATCACATAAACCCAACCATCACCACCACCAAGCTACACTGACGCGTTTCGAACTCAACCAGAGCTCATCTTCAGAGTTACCACAACCGTATGCTATGCTACCAAATGTTAAACTAACAAACCAAAACAAATGTTTTAACTTGTCACTGTAACTTCTCAAGTACCCACTTTATTTTTCTTATTCTCAAACTACCCCACAAAAATTAACTTTTATTGAACGTAACTATTGTAAGGTCGCGGGTGAGCAAAGTAATTGTTTTAGTTCATTAATATGGACCTCCGCAAAGTAACGCCTGATTCAATAAATTATTTATTTATTATTTATTTATTTATTTATTTATTTATTTATTTATCAAAGGATACACATGGGGCAGAGCTGGTCATCCAAAAAGGCGGGGCGCATGCGCAGCGCCGGCAGGAGAGGCGTGTGCACCGTCACACTCAGGTCCGACTTCACATCTTCCATTATGTCGAAGATCTGGGACGTCTGGCTGGACTGGAAGTGAAAAAACATGGGACTATTTACACAACAAAGCTAATGGTGCAAGATCCCAGAGCCGCTTGACATAAAATAGATTGTACAACAAGAGCATAAAACGAGCCATTTTACCCGAGACGCTTATATAGCCGAGTCGGTACGACGAGGGTGGATAGACACGTCGAGGGGGAAATGGCTCGTTTTATGCCATCAGCTTATCATGTTATGTATAAGTATTAAACTTTAATAATATTCACATGCTTGATTTTTATATACATAAATTTATGTTACTTAGGGTACTATTTTCAAAACGATATATGATCAGCGAGACTGATCGAAGGGGCGGAACATTCTACAGACTCTAAAAATCATTATCATCATCATGAGTGCGATATAATACTCTCATTGTCACGGCTGAATGTTTTTGTGGAGAGTAACTGTCCTGATGACCGGTGGGGCCAAAAGGTTATCGAGTGGCGTCCACGGACCGGAAGACAGTGCAGTGGCAGTGGAGGTAGGCCTCCAACAAGATGGAGCGACGTAATCGAGGACAGATGGCACTGGACCGGTATGTTTGGGGACGCTTGAGGGAGACCTATGTTATGATCTATGAACTGACCTGATGATGGACAGCTACTAGATGATCCAGTACGCTGACGGCGAAGCGGCCGGCGAGCCCCGTGCGGAGTATGTGTGTCTGACTGCACGCGCTCGAGATTGGCATCAGCCATAACTGGAAATAACCAAATATACGGTTGTATGGTTGTACATATACACCATGAGATTTTAGTGGTTGTTTTCCCGAAACGAGGTGATTTAGTATCGATTGTACAATCGATTTATAATTACTATTTTGACTAGAGTCAAAAATCCAATTGTGAAAAACGAAAGTCGAAAATGACCGCAAACCAATAGTAACGCTTCGTTCATACTTAACCTATCGTACGATCGTACGTTACTTGTACCAACGAAGCGTTACAATTGGTTTGCGGTCATTTTCGACTTTCGTTTTTCACAATTGGATTTTTGAGTCTAGTCAAAATAGTAATTATAAATCGATTGTACAATCGAAACTAAATCACCTCGTTTCGGGAAAACAACCACTAAAATTTCACGGTGTATTGGTGTCGTACAGTACAGACATAATGAACTGAACGATAGTTACGTTTACGTAAAAAATGCGTGTTCATAAACGTAACTGTAGTAAGGTCGCGGGTGAGCAAAGTAATTGTTTCAGTTCATCAATATGGACCTCTGCAAAGTAACGCCTGATTCAATAAATTATTTAGCATGGCGTCATCGCGCGTTATAGCGCGCGCCAGGGTGTATTATCTTAGTACTAGCGCTCTGGTAATTTTTAATGGTGGGGGGTGCGAGGAGGGGAGGAGGGGGGGGGGGGGCATTAAAGCGGGATGAAAATTTCATTGATTTTGGTGTACGATGCACCGGTTTCAAGATGTTTGACAAAACACCGGTTCTCGTCCGTTCACCGAGGTTAAGCAACGTCGGGCGCGGTCAGTACTTGGATGGGTGACCACCTGTTTTCATTATTGTTTTTTCAATGTTTTGTTATGACGTTGTCACGTTAAACTGTCGTCCGTAAACCGACTTTACAGACAACCGGTTTTTTTTTTTGTCTCTTACAATACGTTTACTTTTAGTTTACCACTGACAGATGGCTTGCCTTCATTTCATTTCCAACTTTAACACCATACAAATAAAGTAGCTATTACAAAATCTGCAAACGTGGGTAACAGTATTCTACAATTGGGGATGTCTATTTTTTTTGCAATGTATAGTAAATCGAAAACCATTTCGAGATAAATGCTTTTTAACTCTTTTTCTGTAGTTATTTAATTTTAATATTATATAATGAATTTATTACATAACAAATAAGCAATGACCTTCATTTGACTTTGGTGTAAATTGCGTGACCGGTCCAAGTCGTACTTTATTCTGTGTGGTTAGAATTCTTCACAAATTTACGCGTGGATTATAACTACGGAGTTTGATTTGGACCCACTACCTGACATCTAGCACTTTGACAGCGCCAGTAAAGTGACACTAGTTACAGTGTACCACCACGCAAAAAATAATTAAAGGGGTTGCCTTATCGTACGCATTTAGATAGATTTAGAAATTTGGCAGTGTGTGAGCCCTCAATTACAATCTGACGTCATCAACCAAAATAGTTTCAATAATTAATTTTGAAAAAAGTAGTGGACTAAGTGACAAAATATTGAAATTAGTTTCTTATAATTGACTTTTCTATACAAAAAAAATATAAAAACCACTGGTAATTTTTTTTAGACATTCCCAATTGGCTTTATTTGTAGGTCGTTAAAGTTGAATATGAAATGAAGGCGAACCATCTGTCAGTGGTAAACTTTATGTAATTTTACTGTACTTCGGTGGGTATGGGCGCGTGCGCGGCGGCCGCGCCGGCGTGCCGGAACACGGCGCACCAGGTGGCACCACACAGCCGCAGCAGGATCACGTCGCGCTCCACCACCGGCTTCGCGGACTCCACTGGAACACAACCGAAAACATAACACTATGTCGAAACGTCTTTGTTCAATTATAAAAAGAGAGATAGAAAATGGCTGGAGTACTGTGGCGTCGGCGATCTTGATAGCTAGCCATACACGCGTACTGACTGGCGGGCAGCCTCGGGCGTTTGCCTCAAAGCAAATGCTCGGGCAGTCAGGACGTGCCTCGCCCGAAGCAAGCGCGTGCTCAGCCTCGGGCGAGCGTGCCACGCTCGGAGCCGAGCTTTATCGGTTTTTGTCCATGCTCAAAGGCGCCTCGGTACGTTTGCCTCGCTCACTCAAGACGGTTGTGTTTTGCCCCGCTTGTTCGTCGCGTGTCAGCATTAAATTAATATCTTAATATATAAAAGAAGAAACTGACTGACTGACTGACTGACATATCAACGCACAGCCCAAACCACTGGGCCTAGAGATTCCAAATTTGGCATGTAGGTTCCTTATAAGGTCTAGGGGTGCACTAAGAAAGGATTTTTCAAAATTCACTCCCTAAGGGGGTAAAAAGGGGGTTCAAAGTTTGTATGGGGAAACAAGATTAGTTCGACTATTTTATTCGAAACTTCACAGAAATACTCCTAATGATAAATGAGTAAACACGTGTTTCAGGTTTTTTGAGAATTCAACCCCTAAAAGGGGGGAAAGGGGTAACAAAGTCTGAAAATCAACATGGGTGTTGTTTCTATGGTTTATCGGGTCGCTGGTTATGAAAACAACAACGGTTTTAAAATCCGACGTGGCAGACGTAAAATACCATCTCCCTGGATGGGGTGCGATGGGGTTGAAATATCTAATTAAACTAAATGACTGTTGATATATCAACGCACAGCCCAAACTACTGGACCTAGAGACTTGAAATTTTGCACATAGATACCTTATACAATGTAGGCATCCACTAAGGAAGGATTTTTGGGAATTCCCACGGGAAAGGGAAAAAACGGGATTTATATATTCGATTCCGAGTGACCCTATCTCAGTACCTATAATAACTAGACTCTTCAAATTTGATACACAAGTAGGTATTACATTATTTAAAACATTAATTTCAGGATTTTTCAAAATTCCCACGGGATAAGGAAAAAACGGGATTTATATATTCAGTTCAACGGGATCCTATGAACTATAATTACTAGACTCTTCAAATTTGGCATAGATGTAGGTTATTATAAATTCCCATGGGATAAGGAAATAAACGGGATTTTTCGTTTTACTGGTCGTAGAAAGCTGAAATTCGGCATGTAGGTTGTTTGGGGAGTATTGAGCTGGATTGAGAGAGGACTTTCCAAAATTCCTATGGGAACGGTAAACACAGGATTTTTCGTTTTACAGGTCGTAGAAAGTTGAAATTCGGCATGTAGGTTGCTTGGGGAGTGTAGATGAGCATTGAGAAAGGACTTTCCCGTATTCCCATGGGAACGGGAAAAAACGGGATTTTTCGTTTTACTGGTCGTAGAAAGCTGAAATTCGGCATGTAGGTCGTTTGGGGAGTGTAGAGGAGCATTAAGAGAGGACTTTCCAAAATTCCCACGGGAACGGGAAAAACGGGATTTTTCGTTTTACTGGTCATAGAAAGCTGAAATTTGCAAGTGGGTTCCTTGGGGAGTGTAGAGCTGAATTGAGAGAGGACTTTCCAAAATTCCCACGGGAACGGGAAAAAACAGGATTTTTCGTTTTACTGGTCGTAGAAAGCTGAAATCCGGTATGTAGGTTGCTTGGAGAGTGTAGAGGAGCATTGAGAGAGAACTTTCCCAAATTCCAACGGGAACGGGAAAAAACGGGATTTTTCATTTTACTGGTTGTAGAAAGCTGAAATTCGGCATGTAGGTTGTTTGGAGAGTGTCGAGGAGCATTGAGAGAGGACTTTCCAAAATTCCCACAGGAACGGGAAAAACGGGCTTTTTCGTTTTACTGTTCATAGAAAGCTGAAATCTGGCAAGTGGGTTCCTTGGGGAGTGTAGGGAAGCATTAAGAAAACATTTCCCGAAATTCTTACGGGAACGGGAAAAAACGGGATTTTACGTTTTACTGGTTGTAGAAAGCTAAAATTTCAAAATTAATAACTGCAAGGTGCTGCTTAATTAATGCGCAAAGGGCACTTTAACCGACTTCTAAAAAAGGAGGAGGTTATGCATTCCACTTTATGGATTTTTTTATGTAGGTATGTTCACCGATTTCTCGGTCAATTGTGGGACCTGTTTGCTTGCTTGCCTGTATGCTTGCTTGCTTGACATCTTGGTTCTTTGGAATACTCATAGTACACGCGAGCGAAGCCGCGGGCAAAAGCCAGTAACATTATAACAGTTTTAATCAAAAACGTTTAGGTTTCTATTTTCTTTTTTTTACAATAATTATTAGAAAGGCAGTGATGTATATCTTTCCGAACGTGCGGCCTCATGGCGATCTTGAGCAAAACTGTCTCGGCCTTTCCTCGCGCGGCAAATTTTATACTTCTTTTTACTACCCGAGGCTGCCTCGCCGAGGCTGCTCGCCGGTCAGTACGCGGCTAATGGCTAGCTGATCAGTCAGCGCGTACGAACAAGTTTATACTTGTCGCACAGGGAAGCTCCCTTCCCAATGAAATTAATGAGGCTAAAACATGTTTGTTTTGTATTATTTTGTTTTATTAGACCTGCCCTTAACAGATCACTCCTCTACCTCCTTTTCCACCATCGCCTTGACTCCGACTCGGTTCTGATAGAACCACTACCGAGATATCTCTAGTCAGGACTGTAAAAGATTGGCTTACATTCTAATTTCTGCATCTTGTTTATCGTAGAGTTGTTCAGAGCAAATGGTTGTAACAGGGCACCATTGTTCCCGGCCAAAAGCACTATGTTGCTCTGGGCACACCATGAGAACCATGCACCACTGGAAATTAAAAAGAAAACAATTAATCTTTGACAATTTCTAATAATTTATGTAGAAATTTAAGCAGGATATCATAATTACCTAGGTGACACCACCCAATCAATTAAGCTCCAAACGCACAGACTGCGGAGGCGTGGCGGTGCGGTGGCGGTGATGGCTGTAATATTCTAACTTGTATGAACGGTTGTGCGGTACCATACCGGAAACTCGTTCATACAAATTAGAATATTATAACCGTCACCGCCACCGCACTGCCACACCTCCGCTGTATGTAAGTTTGGAGTTTTAAAACACATTTTATGAGCTGTCAAAATGCAATACTGCAATAGATTTTGTGAAGTAATAAATTTGTAGGGTGCATGCTGTGGTATTATACAAAGAAAACTCACTAAATAGTTATAGACAGCATGTTTTTAATACTCCAGCTGATCATGTCAGCCTCATGGGTGCTTACTCAATTCTATTTTCTACTCTATTCAAGGGACAAATCAATAAAATGGTATATGCTAACAAAAGAAAAATAAAAAAATGAAACTAGTATTACCTGAAAGCAGTACTCTTCAAGGTTTTCAATTGTTTCTTCTCTGGAAACACTTGCAACAGCTCAATCCCATGGTCCGTAATAAACGCTATCTCATTAACCCTCGGCCACACAAACCCCAATATTTTGGCGTTCTTCCACTTACATGTATGAGAGTACTCTACGTTTGTAGGTGCCAAGTCTTTGAAGTTAACAAACTCAACATTGGCACACATATTGTCCGAGTTACGTTGAATGGCCAAGATGTTGAAGTCGGGGGAGAATTTTATAGAAATTATAGGGCCCCTGTCTTCCATCCTGAATGATGTGGACTTGGAGTCGTCCATCCCACTCACTGTGACGCCTGTAACGCCCCCAGATCGAACAGTGAAAACCTAGAGAACAAACAACAACTTTTTAGTTTTTCCTAGCTTTTGTTTACTTGCTGATTAACAATAAACCATTTTTATTTAAAAACAATTTTTTATTTAACAGTTATTAATATATTCTCAGATGTATTAGCAAGTGTCTCTACAATAAAGGTTTTTTTTTTATAGAAAGGGGAAAAACGTATAAAAGTAAACTGTCAGTAAATTGAAATTGCAAACAATGCAAACAAACCTTGTATTCAAAATGACTTTAATTTCCATTTTCCCTCATGAAATACTGCTAAATCCGTGCGTTATTTAATCAATACTTACCACAACACTATCATAAACCATTAAAACAATAAACAAGTGCTAGAATATGGATATTTCATTAAATGGTTTATTTACATTGTTCGTAATTTCAATTGACAGCGATTTTAGCTTTATTTACCTGTCCGTTTGTGTCGTCGAAAAACACATTTGTAACCGGACTATCGGCATCAAACCTTTTAGGCTGCTCTGACAACGCTAAATAATATTCATCGCTATCCTTTAGGCAGAAGTTAGCCATGGTTATCGCATTTAATTCTTGGTAATTCCAAACAATAACAAGATCAGTTTCACCAATTTTCATTCCTTTTCACAGCTTTGTTTTGACGTTTTTGACAATTATGACAGGCTGGCTGACAGCTGTGCTTCTGTGTTCCATTTTTATCCGATTTCCGAAGACAGACAGCTACCTACAATACAAGCGATAATTTTATTTTTATAAGCAACCCTTTTTTATTACACTGCTCCACCTCAAGTTGAAATAAGGGCCTTCAAACGTAAAATTTAGGGTTGAATGGCTTATTTACAATACCCAATACCTTAAGATTAAGTGCTGTTGCAGTCCTACTTAGTTCCAGTGCCAAGTGGAACGCATCTATTCCACTGTTTGAGCCAGTTGAAAAAGCGTCCGGTTCTTTTATTAAGAAATAAGGGTTCGTTCAAGGCAACAGGAATATTATAATGAACGGTACTTTTATTGCTATGACAACAAATGGCGGAAGTTATGAAAACAAATCCGCTAGGTACTAGATTTGCTTTGCTTGTATTTCGCAGAAAAATTAGTAAAACTTGTGACACTAATAATAATGAATGAAAACATAGAGTTACAATCATTTTCTAGAAATTTCGAAGTAGAAATTGATGGAATCGAGGAATATCATGAAATAAATGAAGCGGCTATTGATGATACAAAGTCGCAAAACCGAACTCCAAGAAATCGCACAAAAACTATCACAGAGGACGACTTTTTTATCCAGTACGATGTAAAATCAGCGCACAGGAAACCAGTGAAGAAAAAAATAAACAAAACAAAGCAAAACAAAACATCAAATTTAATGGATATTATTAATTCAGAATTAGCGTGTATCTCCGTACCAGTTACAGAAGAATTAATTACGACTAAAATTGACTATAATAAGGCGCAAATGAATACCTATCTAAAGAATTCTAGAATGCGTAATCCATTTAAAAAGGCATTTGGTTTTTTTCCAGAGAATGGGTAAGTTCTAATTCACTTGCTCATATAAGAAATCTTTTGTTTTGTTTTAGTGTGAAAAATTTGCTATCCAACTATTATTAAAAAAAAATATATTTTAGTTACGGTGATAAGTTACTAACTGCTGTTCTAAGCCCAGTATATCCGATGATTCTAGAAAATGCAGTTACTGAATATGAGCCCATTCCAGTTCAATACATCGAGGCAGCGAAATTTGATGATATTGCTATCAACAACGAACCTGATGAAGGACACAGTAAATTTCTAGAATTCACTATCAAAAATCTAAAATTTCAACATCACCATGAATTCTGTTTAGAAGAATTACTTAGCATCAAACTTGTTGAAAGATACAATGAATATAATGACAATGAGAAATTGATAGGCGAAATAATTCGAGATATTAAAATTAATAGGGAAACTAGAGATAGCCTTAGGGAAGATATAGAGAAAATATCTGCAAAACAAGAAAGCATTCGATTTGACGAAACAATCAGAAAATATACTGAAAAACTTTTACAACTCAAAGATAAACATTTTGAGATGCTTTTTACGAGGAAGGAAGTTATGCATAAGATTGGATCTTTATGGTCTGATATTATAATGGTAAGAGAAAAATCCGGTCGTACAAAAACCCCTCACGTTTTAATTGTAGAAACAACAGAAAAAGCTTCGGAGACTTTTAAAAAAGAATGGACGACGGTATTTAATACAGAATACGCTGATTTGCTCGATAAGTTGGAATATGACTATGTGACTACATATTTAGAGTACAAAAGTTCAAAGGTTACGAAATCTGATAAAAAAAATGTTAAACCGAAGTTAGAATTTGATGAAGATATTTTAAAAACCGAAGCAGAAACGATTGCTAACAAAACAGTTGCAAAGGATAAGATCGATATTATTCTAAAAAATGATGATACAATTTTGACGGACGTGAAGAAATCTAGAATAAAACAATCCAAAACTTATTACTTTAAAATTTACGTGGATGACTTGTTCGTTTGTGAATCAGAATCGTACGAAAGCAGTTTAACTGACAAATTTAATTTAGAATTTACTGAATCATTTTCAGTACAAATTCTTCCCAAAAATAGCACAATTACAATAGAATTGTATGAGCAAGACGAGCCCGTGTCGTCTTTAAAAAGAGATTTGAATAGCCTTAAAGTAACATATATCAATGCTGATTACAACACCGAAGTTCTTACTTACAACAGTATAGTAGAGCCTAATCCAAAACATGTCGGCAGTGGACATAATATCAAAGAAATAGCATCGGTAAATAAATTGAGACTGAAAAGTAGCAACTTATTTAAAGGAAATTTGTATACGACCTATGAAATAAATTTACAAATGGGATGGAACGAAAAATTTAGTGAAAATGAGATAGAGGCAGTTAAATCTTCTTTGGATATAGGAAGGCAACTGAAACGGCTAATGCATGGATTGGATAAACCAAATATAGAAGTGTTAAAAAACATCATAGCAAATGTTTATGATAAAGATATTGATGATGATGAAGAAATGATAAACATGTTGAGAAAACTTTGCAAATTGGAAGTCTATACAGATGACACTATACCAATCGATGAAAAGAGTCCCGAATTCGTTCGATTAAAACTTTTACATTTAAGAAATAATGGTGGTTTTATAAATATAGAAAATAAGACAGTGCCTTTACTAGCAAGTCAAATTTCCACCGAACAACTGAATTGTCTCCAAAAAAGTACTGAGAACGAATTCGAAGTGCAGCACTATGATAAGCATGACATGGATCCTGTTGAAGTGCAAAGATATATTGGAGCTAAATATGTGGAGAAATTAAATAAGAACATGTTAAAAAATTTAAGCGACTATCTTTTGAAGAAGACGCATAAGGATGTCGTGAGAGATTTCAAGGATTTGAGTTTAAGGTTTGTTTACAAATTACTGAAAACGGTTTTAAAGAAATTGCTGTGTCATAAATTTTAAGTAGGCTTTTAATTTTGAGGTCTACAGCTACTTTCATCATCAATGTTGCATTGTACAAAAATCATTCACAATCTCGAAGTACTATTCAATTTCATAATCATTACGTTTGATAACATACTTCTATTTTCGATACTTTTTCGGAAATAATTTCTACAGCTCATTATCTCAATTTCAGAAGCCTATTCTCAAACCAGTCCAACTTGGCCCTCTCTCTGTCAACAACGACGCGTCAACAGCGTGTGTTGGAAGCCCTTCCTCATGAGCAGGAGCTTCGTGTGACTGTGTTCAGAGCGCTTGGGCTGCGGGATCGAAGTGCCGGGGTGACTGATAATGACGATGATGATGAGAAAATTGCTGGTGAGGACTTTATATTTGACTCTAGCACTCACAGATGATTATCTTCTATTGTCTATTCTATCATTACCTACCTTGGACTTAAGTAGGCTAAAAAGCCACAGACGAATTTATAAACAATATCTGGTGTGTATCATACATAACGCTACAAATATACCAATAGAGTTGAAAATAACTGGTAATTGTTGTAAATATCACGGAAATCATTTTATGCAGGATTTAAAATCCGGCCTCTTCGCCCATTTGTCAGAGTGTCCTATGGGAAGGCATCCGCTGAAACTACTCCAGCAATCGGCTGTCATCCCACGTGGAACCAAACCTTGAAAATTAAGACCAAGTAAGTACAGCTTCCTTCAGCACCAACTCTTAAAATGTGGTGAATCTGGTTTGAAAGACTAAGCAGCCGCGTGAAAACTACATTTCAAGTCTCAAGTCCTCTCATTCTAAGGGAGACCTGTGCCCTGCCCAGCAATAGGACGTAAAAAGGCTGCAGATAATTACGACCGTAATGAGACAAGAAAAGCGAATTGAATTTAAAACTAACTCCAAGATCTTTCTAACTTCAGATTAGCTCCTCTCTCTTGCATCCAAGTGAACATTTTCGATGAACAAAGAGTGCCGGTGGCAGACAGCTCGGACCTCGCAACCACGCACTATCGTTGCCAGAACAAATGGCTGGGTTGCTTACAGGTGCCCCTGAAATCAGTGCTGGACATAGGCTTGGTGAGTTTAAAAATCACCGAGCTTCTAAGCCCTCTAAATAAATATATTCGGGTAGCACTTTTGCTCTTCTTTTGAGCTTTTGTTAGGAATCGACGTATCTTATAGTTGGAACCTTTCAGTCATCTCTGTTTGTTTGTTATGTGTTTGACTCATACCTATTTGTCTCCTTTTAATTTTGCTGAAACTTCACGATGACTTCGAACGATATCGGGTTCAATTTTAGACACCGTTGATACTCGTCTACTTCTACTAGTGACCACGACCGCTGCAATATGGCTGAAACGTTGAGGTAGTTTAAACAATAAATTGTTGTGTCGTGTTTAAATCCAGCGTGTCCTACCGCTCACGGTACGAACCACGGGGCAAAGAATTCAACCCAGGGCCTATACTCCGAAGTGTAAAATTCGAACTTCGTATCGTGCTATTCCGCTCATACTAATAGTATTTAATACGAGAGCGAGCGAGACGGTACGATGCGAACTTCGATCAAGTTAGCTATGAAGTATCTTTTTTTGTACTTATTTTTTCAACTTCATTTTTTTATTACTTTTACGGTCATCCCGTGAAATCATACATTTCGTACTAATCTCTGTGTCTAATCTCTAGACCAGTGGTGGTGTAGGGGTATGGCACGCGGCACGGAATGCTGAGGACCTGGGTTCGATTCCCAGCATTGGTCTTTTTTCTGGGGTTTTTTCTGTGCATCTATATTTCAGTTTGTATTTAGTACGAAATGTATGATTTCACGGGATGACCGTAAAAGTAATAAAAAAATGAAGTTGAAAAAATAAGTACAAAAAAAGATACTTCATAGCTAACTTGTTTAAAGTTGCACAGTAGCGCCATCTCTTGTCCAGGTGAGCGGTTAGTTCCGAAGGAGTGTTAAAAATCTCTCGATGAGGGTGTAACATAGATGTGCGTTTGTCACTGCATAAGGTGATGATTTAGCAGATTGAAATGTATGATGTATAGGAAAGATTCGTGTCTAATCTCTAGACCAGTGGTGGTGTAGGGGTATGGCACGCGGCACGGAATGCTGAGGACCTGGGTTCGATTCCCAGCATTGGTCTTTTTTCTGGGGTTTTTTCTGTGCATCTATATTTCAGTTTGTATTTAGTACGAAATGTATGATTTCACGGGATGACCGTAAAAGTAATAAAAAAATGAAGTTGAAAAAATAAGTACAAAAAAAAAGATACTTCATAGCTAACTTGTTTAAAGTTGCACAGTAGCGCCATCTCTTGTCCAGGTGAGCGGTTAGTTCCGAAGGAGTGTTAAAAATCTCTCGATGAGGGTGTAACATAGATGTGCGTTTGTCACTGCATAAGGTGATGATTTAGCAGATTGAAATGTATGATGTATAGGAAAGATTCGTGTCTAATCTCTAGACCAGTGGTGGTGTAGGGGTATGGCACGCGGCACGGAATGCTGAGGACCTGGGTTCGATTCCCAGCATTGGTCTTTTTTCTGGGGTTTTTTCTGTGCATCTATATTTCAGTTTGTATTTAGTACGAAATGTATGATTTCACGGGATGACCGTAAAAGTAATAAAAAAATGAAGTTAAAAAATAAGTACAAAAAAAGATACTTCATAGCTAACTTGTTTAAAGTTGCACAGTAGCGCCATCTCTTGTCCAGGTGAGCGGTTAGTTCCGAAGGAGTGTTAAAAATCTCTCGATGAGGGTGTAACATAGATGTGCGTTTGTCACTGCATAAGGTGATGATTTAGCAGATTGAAATGTATGATGTATAGGAAAGATTCGTGTCTAATCTCTAGACCAGTGGTGGTGTAGGGGTATGGCACGCGGCACGGAATGCTGAGGACCTGGGTTCGATTCCCAGCATTGGTCTTTTTTCTGGGGTTTTTTCTGTGCATCTATATTTCAGTTTGTATTTAGTACGAAATGCGAACTTCGATTTTCGAATTTCGGAGTAGCCCCCCAGGGCACTCTACAATAACGCAACCTGTTTCATTTCAGCTAAAAGGAACGTTCAAGGTGTTTTCACCTCCTGTTCTCTTAGGTTACGAGAGTGGACCAAAGAGCTCACATTCTCTCATTCCTGAGGTGACCCAGTTATTGAGGAAGGAGGCAGCTTTCATTTCCCTGCAGATTACAAGCAGTCTGTCGCATTTAGGAGGAGTGCAGGTGAGTAAAGTAGCTACTGGCATAGAGGACTATGTTCCTTTTAGCCTTTTTCTATTTAAACTTAACTTAACTGGCAGCCTTTGGTATTTCGTTCCCAACAAAATTTCAAAGATATTTAGATTTACCCCTTACTCATCAAAACCGGAGTGCTAAGAACTATAAAAGGGATCCTATTTTGACAATTCATTGTTTCTTCCTCATTGTTTCCAGGCTTACAACCAACCAGTACCAACCGACCCTGATGACTACATAATACGCCATTTAAACACGTTCGTTACAGAATACACAAACGAATTCCCGTCCAGAAACATCTCCCTAGCTTTTATAGACAGTGCTGGCCAGAACAAATCAGTAACTCATTTCCTTCAACCTATACCACCTCCAGATTATGAGAATTTTCCAAAGAATCCCAAGAGCGGTTCTGCCATGTCTAAAAGTTCTGGATTCTCTATCAGTAGTAGGAAAAAGGAGGAGGAACGGAGTGAAGGATCAGTTTATAGTGGTTATAGTGGGAAGGGAGATGGACCGAGTAAGTTGATAGACGCTTGCTTGAGATATGTGTCGTTGATTCCCTGTTATGAAGTGGTCGAGAGCCATGTTGTTACATTGTTGGGAGTGGTAAGTCGTTGGCTATGTTGTTGTTAATGTCGTTGTGATGTTGCTGCCTTCGCTTGCTTCATTGTGGTCTATTTAATAATGCTAACTGTAAAAGAACAAATTCATTTTATGCTTGGGATTATCAATAAGTGCACTTTGTGTCCAAGTTCATGCAGCAAAATTGTTTTCAGGAGCTTTTAAAAGTGCTGCACGGCTCTCCCCTAGACCACAACATCTTATTGGCCAGTTACTTTCTTCATCTAGGCCTAAAGTGTTACATAGCCACAGGATTCGGTTTACCTCGGGGCTTAAGCCACTACGTCCTCACAAAATACGACCTAACAACCCACAGGACGGTTCTGGCCAATGATCAGTACAAGAGAAAAGGATTGTTTAGCAGGAATGACGGGTATATATGGTACGTTTATGATGCCACGATCGGGGAGAAATTTGAGCTTCGAGATGTCAGTTGCCCCTTGAAGAGTGTGCAATACGTTTTTGATAACGAAAATGTGAGTATTTTTTGGTGCAAGTATTTTGTATTAATGTCTTTTTTTACGACTTACATCATTTTGTATTGTAATGCTAATGATCAGTGCTCTCAGGCATCAGTCCTTAGAAAGCGAATTTAATTTGCATGGACAATATCTTTTATGGAGTGGATTTCCATTCCTGCAAACTTAGCAGCATCTTTACGCGTATTTATCATTTTAACTATCGTTTAAAAACATACATATAACATAGACGTATAGGTACCAATACTACTAACTGCTTTCAGATTTGGGTGAACATGCAGTCATCGCTGGACTGTGAGAGCGTTTCTTTCGATCTTACGAGGTCTTCTGACTGGCAGCCGGTAACTTTAAAATTTAAAGTTTTTTATCTGCATAACTTACATAAGTTAAGCCTCTACTACATAAGCTACATTGCAATTCCGATGTCACTTTCACAAAGTTATAATCGTATCGTGTAGCTACATTGATTTGACGATATGATTCCGATGTACTTAGATACGATTTGACGGTTCCACCAATGACGAGAAGGAAGTGATATGAATGAAGAAGCTGGCTCTAGCTTAGTTTTAAAATAACAGATTAAAACCGTTATTGTAACTGAGATTCTTAAAGTGTTCTATACTTCCGCTTTAAAAAAAATTGTCTGCTTCATACTACCTGATATGTGTTGCGACTCCTAGCGCCATCTTGTCATCACAGAGAGAAGCTGCATCATTCTGCATCGCGCTATCGAAGTTTCTCAACTCGGTTGCATAAATACAACTTCCAACTTTCTTTTCCGGCGAGCAATTATGAAAAGACTAATGAGTATTGTGGAAGCGAAAGATTTATGTCAGGATCGTAGCAGGTGGAAACAAATAGTCTCTGCCTTTGCACGGAAGGAGGCGTGATTGTATGTAACTTTCTTCCTTCGGACTTCGGTCCACAGGCATAACATCTGCCTGGAGAAAGATCTTGGCATTGAAGCTTATCCCCACTTGTTTTCAAACTCAATCGGAAATACAATACAATCTTGCAGTAAGTGTTTGTATTTTTCAGGTATTTGACAAATCCATCTTCGTGATGACACTCCCGGTAGTGACAGACCCGAGTCTCTATTCTCCGGCTGTCAACGTTGACAACTTAAGACAGGCGCTGGAGACGAAGATTAAAAACAAAGTGCAGCAGTGGCGCCCTCACGTGAAGACTATTTGGAACAGGTAAAAACGAGGACAGGTTAAAAACGTTCAAAATCGTCTTCTTATTCTAATTTTTAAAAGATAATCTTTCAGAATTTTGGTTTAAGTATTTGATGGGTTTTTTTTATTCCCTAGTATGCTAGCTAAAGTAACAAAGCAACTCCAATCAAACAGATAGTCGAGCCACTCACTAGTTTGAAAAACGCTACGCTATGTATTTGCGGCTTGCGCGTGATTTTAGTATTTAGGATTAAATTATCTTTTTTTTTTATGCTAGAAAGGCCAGACAAACGAACTAGTGGGTCACCTGATGTTAAATGATCACAACTGTCCATAGACACCCGCAGCGCTTTACGCGATGCCAGTGCGTTGTCGGCCCTAAAGGAAAGGGAACAGGGGAAGGGGGTGAGGGAGGGGAAGAGGGAAGGGGTGAGTTATTGGGCCCCCGGCACTCTCACTGACCGTACGAAACGCAAGCAGGATTACTGCTGCTTCACGCCGGTGTTCTGTGAGAGGGTGGTACTGCCCCGGACGAGCCGGCCCATTCGTGATGCAGCGGCTAGCTACAACATGGCTCTACCACTACTATCTAAACTAGAAATGTTTATTAGCTTGTTTAGGTTAAAATTTTGCACTTCGAAAGCCCACTTCCAGTCCGATTGACCCGATTAATTCGGTATACCCAAGCGCAATCAGCAAAACGCTTGTATTTTTAAACAATAACTTACTTCTGTTTACTCCTTCGCATTAGTTCACCGTATTTTAGTCGTTGTAAATCCTCCATGCAGATATTGCAGCAGTCTCCTCCGAGAAGTCCTGCCTTACTGGGAGCACCACGCGTTCAACCCCGCGGAACAGAAGCCGGGTCTCGGACAACGGCTCAAACAGCTAATGGTCACACACAAGGTGACCACACACTTTAACTTAAATACAGTACCCGAAGTGGATCTTGTTACCATTGCAGAAGGATTTTTTCCAGTTGAATGTTGGTCATCTATAGATGACTGGCGTGTCAGGCATTTTATTGGCTGTCACGACTGGTTGACTCTGGCGTTCAAAGGGTTAGCACCATACAAATAAAGTAGCTATTACAAAATCTGCAAACGTGGGTAACAGTATTCTAGAATTGGCTTTATTTGTAGGTCGTTAAAGTTGAATATTAAATGAAGGCAAACCATCTGTCAGTGGTAAACTTTATGTAATTTTACTGTACTTACTGTTTCTAAAATTGGACGTTTCACATTATCATTCTCTTTCAGATGTTCGGCTTTCCCCTAAACATGTCATACGTCAACACAAAATCCGTCATATCAAGTGTCAAAGCGACAGGGGTGCACGTGACAGGCGACCCTAACGCGGAATTCGCGCTGGGCGTCGAAGTGTACGGCTACCCTAACAATGTGATCAGCGTTTGGGTGTTCTTGGCCAGTATTACCAGGATATGAATATTTAATTTTTATTTGGTTTGTAAAATCAATGACTGATGAATGAATTGTTTGTAAAAATTGGTTGATTTTTTGTTCATGCAAAAAAAGTGGTCAATCATGCCAAGCAAATAGGGTAAATCGCCAATAACTGGCCCCCTCGTAGAAGACGGTTTAGTTATTGAAGGGTGGCCAGTAATTAACACGTTATACTAAAAATTAACTCTATTATGGGTGAACAGAGTTCATTTTTTTATTGGCGATTTATTCTATGTGGCAAAGTTCGAGCACTCTTGCGCATACATTCAACCAAGATTTGATGAAGGTCAGATCTCTTATTGCCAGACTTTTTTTTTATTCTTTTCTAAGTATTTACACTACTTTGGGATAAAACTGAACCTCTGGAGTCATTAAACAAAAACCCTTTACAGAAGAGCAATATAAATTTATTATTAAAAACTATACCAGGATACTTAAAAAAAGAACAGATTTAATTTAAATAAAAAATATCGGCGATGTCTTTTTCGTTTCAATTTTAATGCTAACAAAATAAAATTAACATTTATTCCATCGTAGTATAAAAATATACGTAAAAATAGAAAAGAAGTGTTTACCGCAGCGAACTATACCGCCTCCGTTCACGATGCCCGTTAGAGAAAAAAACGCGCGCGCATCCCCAAAAGTGCACTCCAATGTTGACAGTTTCGCTATAAACCGACGTTACTTAGGGTTATTAGTATTACTTTAAATAATAGAAAAGGCAAAAATCTTCACAACTAAAAATGGCGCGCGTTTTTTCCTCATTCCAGCTTCAGACGCGTTAAACAACAGTGGCTCTTATTCCGTTTAGCAAAGAGACAAAGTTGGTATAAGACAAGTTTCTAGCCGAGTTTCAGTCCACTAACTTAACCTAGGGCTGGCAGATACTCTGAAAATGACAGGCCAATGTGAGTGTCAGGCAGATTGATAAAAAAACGTCATTCATTTATTAAAAAAATTTGAAATCTGTCAAACTGACACAGGCGAGGCGCATCACCATTTTGGTATTACTGTAAGAATACTGTAAAAAAAAAGTTTGAATGGTTTATTTGTAATAAAGAAATTGGCTCGAGATTTTTTTTATTCATTTTAACATCAGACTCGGCGAAGGTGAATGAGGCAAACTTTTTTTCTAGCGAATTGGTTAGCGTAGCTCGCTCCATGTCAGTAAGACGAGTGCCTTCAAGTGAATTTAAGACTAGTTTTGAATTGAATCAATGAAAACCGCGCGCAATTTCATTAGATCCTGATTCAAGCTGGTTTTTAATTTGATTTTTTTTTGATCAAACGTTCAGTAGGATTAAGGTACTTTATAGGACGCCAAGGAAATTGCATGCGGATTATCGTGATTTTATACAATTTTGTATGAGAGAACGTTATTTTAGCATGTTATTATATAGTAAACCAGGATTATTGGCTTGACGGTAGTGGTCTGAGCTAGCAGTAAGAAAAAATAATATTTTGTCTATATTTTTTCTGCTTTAGATATGTAACTGCTTGCCGTGAATTCCGGGTTATTGCGCTATTTTAAGAGAAAACCTTAGGATTTATATGATGTTTATAATAAAACCTATATTATTTTTATATTCAGTTTCCACTACCGCCAATTCAATGATCCCAAAAAGTACAGTTTTTCTTAATTCATTGACAGTACAATCAGTTATTTGCAAGCCTTTGACCTTTTGTCTAATTTCATTATACGTTATATTCGACTTGATTTTAACTAAGTTTAATATTCAAAAGTGGTTCCCTGCATGTCCTGACACAAGAAAAAGGTTGACTAACAGAGTTACCCACACATTCGTAAAAGTTACAAACTACATAGCTACATTATGTTGTGCCTGGTTCTTGCAAAGGCAAATGTCAAAATGAGAGGATTTTTTACCAACAAGCTTAATAAGGGTGTTTTATGTAGCGGTTATTTATAACTCTGCATGTGTTAAAACTTATTGTTCAGTAATATAAAGCATTTATTTTAAAATTAAATAAGTGAGTTTAAATTTAGATTTCATGTTTAGGTTTTCATGTTTAGAGTTTAAATTGGATTCGTATTAATTAATTGACATTAGTCAGATTAAAATTCGATTGTAAAGTTGTTTTTTTGAGATAGCGCATATTTTGAAAGTACAATTGAACCATTCCTGGCCCACAGTAGCCCATTCCCACAGTAAGTGTTAATTTAATGATAATGAATGACTCTATGCCATTTAATTTACTGCGAGAAGGTTGCAATGGGTACCACGGCAAAATTCAAGTGATTAAACCCCCTATTCATAAAAACTTGTCAAACTATGAATATTTTGAAAGTACAGTTGAACCATTCCTGGCCCACAGTAAGTGTTAATTTAATGATAATGAATGACTCTATGCCATTTCATTTACTGCGCGAAGGTTGCAATGGCTACCATGGCAAAATTCAAGTGATTAAACCCCCTATTCATAAAAACTTGTCAAACTATGTGACCTTATCATTGTTTCTCTTTATTCGTCATTCATTAACAACTGCCTTCCCAGACACAGATAAAACACACTTTACAATAACAATTTGTAACTTTTTATGAATAAGGGGAGTAAGCCATTTAATTAAATAGTGATTTTAAATTTTAATTCCAGATACAATAGGGATGATGACACCACCAGTCAATTGTCATTTTTTATGAGGTGTCAAAACACGATTCTCCCACAGATTTTACATGGCAATTCCTAGTTATAATGTCAATTCTATGCCAACTCAATTGACTAAGACTAAATATTAAATTGAAAATTGATCTGGTTTTCCACAATTACACTATTTCGTTGATCTAATGCGTTCGCTGAACTTGTTGCAAGCTACTTCGGCAAAGGAACGTAGTATTCACATTAGTCTATCCCCCTGCGGCGGCCATATTAAAGCACCAAACGCACTGAAAGCGATAGCGGGGCGGCACGGCGCCGGTGTCGGTTGTAATATTCTAACTTGTATTAACGGTTGTGCGGTACCGTGCCGCGAACTCGTTCATACAAGTTAGAATATTACAACCGTCACCGCCACGCCTCCGCTGTCTGTGTGTTTGTAGCTTGAGGCGGTAGCAGCGGTCGCTTGCCGAGTGCGGCCGGCTACAATTTTCTTTACACTGTTGCGGCCACCGTAAGTTGCGTGCGGCGATCGACTCGTTGAAATTGCCACTTCGAATAAAGTTTATTTTACTAGAATCGTGTGTTGGAATTATTGTTTCATGGTGTAACCATCCCTATTGTAGATCAGCAGTTGTCGTATTGTTTCTACGCAAACCTTATACTAGTTTGGTCGAAATTCAACCTTTATTTTCCACAACACCAAACATTTAAATAAAAATGAATAAAGTCCAGTATACACCATAACTAAAGTAACGAAATAAGCAATGATTTTACAATGTCTAAATTTCTAAACGTTTGATATTAATTTCAGATGGAGAAATGTACGAATATATTGGGCTATTGAAGTGTTGTATTTCTGTCTAATGAAAGAAAAAATCTTATTTATACAGTAAAATAAGACTCGAATAGAAATATGGCTATAAGTGGGAAAAACGAGAGAACTTTTATATCTGCCACATAATTGACGTGAAATGATTGAACGTGGTAATAGGGATGTTGACACCACCAATCAACTGACGTTCTTTTTATGAGCTGTCAAAACACAATCTCCCATAGAGTTTGAATGACAATAGCGACATATGACGTCATTGTTCGCAATGCTCAATCAACTAACTATTTATTTGTTTTAAAGCAACAAAAAATCTAATTTTGCATTTAATCGAAAATTAATCTGACTTTCAGGGCTGAAATAAAGCGTTTTTTTATTGGAGGCGTGTCTTCAAATTCTTTTTTAATGGTGTCAACATCCCTATTATGTTTCAAATTATTCAATTCCTTTTTTATCCATTCCCTTTTTACTGTCGAACCCATATAATGATTACATGAGGATTATTTTATTATTGTGGTTTATATTTCCACCCCAAACTTTTTGTGTTTTGATTGATTAAAGTTCTATCGCTGTAATAATCCAATTATTAGCAATTAAATCGAGCGAGTTTGTTACATATTGAACCAGGAACTTAACGCGTCACATTTTTACTCCAATTCATATCTGTGGTCGACACTTGTGTTTCTAAATAATTTATTGAATCAGGCGTTACTTTGCGGAGGTCCATATTAATGAACTAAAACAATTACTTTGCAAAGTAATTGTTTTAGTTCACTTGTGTTTCTATCAAGAGTCACTTTACTGTATACGATGTGGCTTGAAATATATCCGGAATATTTACTTTTTTAACTATGTCTGAACAATTATTCCGTACATTAATCGGTGTTCAAAATGTAGGCGTCAAAGGCGTCATGAATCATAAATTTGCGTAATTTTTTTACTGAAATGTTCAGGCAAGCTGAGACGACGATTTGTTGGAATATTCCAGATCAATTTTAAGACACCTTGCCAACGCTCGCGTCTAAAATACCACATTTAGCAAAAAAACTCCATTACCTATTTACCACATTTCTAGCTTTACCAGATTCTCATTGCACGAGATTACAAAATCGATGATTACTCAAGGGTATAATAGGTGACGTAGCATTTTGAAAACATGTGGTATTTTGTGACCGTGGTAATTTAGGCACGAGCGCGTGCCACAAATAAACATGTCCGAAAGAAAGTTACAAATTCCCGCCAAGAGCTCGTGTTTGCGTCAGCCATTTTCTAATACCAGGTCAGCCACTCACAGCCTGCCGGCCAGCTTAGCTGCCGTCGGGGTCCGGCTTGCGGCTCCGGCGCAGCTGCTGCAGATAGTGCCGCTGGATTGGCTTGTGGAGCGCTAGTTGCGCGAGCGCGTCATCGATGGAGAACCACTGTCGCTTGCGGCCCATGAGGCGCGCGTCCTCCCACTCCGCCAGCTCCTGGGTGACGGTCATGACGTACACTTCCGTCCGGTGCTTGTGCTCTCGGTTCTGGAATTAAAAATATATTGTTTTGATAGGGATGTTGCGTCATTGAAATTTAATTCGAAGACACGACTCCAGTAAAAAACGCTTTATTTTCGATTAACTGGGCCATTCTACTTTTCGTTGACCAGTCATTTTTAGTAATGTGCTCTTCAAATTTTTTTTTTACAAAAACGGTAAAGTGCTCGGTTTTATCATTAAAGATTTAAATAGGCACATAATTAAGCTTATATTTAAAATTATCACTACACATAAAAAGTAATCATTATTATCTATAAAGTAGGAAACGCAGTGGACATGCGTGTCCCCGCCATTTGTATGGAAATTGGTGTATTTTCCGCTGAGTTACCAATTTTTTCCACAAAATTTCTTTGAATTTAAAGTTTTTTTGCTTTAAAATATTAAATTTAGTTATTTCAGATTTCATATAAGTTACTTACACCTGAAAAAAATCACCAGGTATGCCTTATATTTCACGAAAGATTAATGGTTACTTAAAAGTAGAATGGCCCAACTGCAAAATTAGATTTTTTGTTGCTTCAAAACAAATAAATAGTTAGTTGATTGAGTTGGCGAACAAGTGACGTCATAAGTTGCTATTGCCATTCAAACTCTATGGGAGTATCGTGTTTTGTCAGCTCATATAAAGTACGTCAATTAATTGGTGGTCATCAGGTATCATTCCTAATGCACGGAACTATCAGACTTAACGACTAAATGAATATTTTTTTTTCCAGAAAGTCATTAGATTGTTGGTTTTAGTCTTGTCATTTAACATAGGCAGTGATAATACTCGTAGTTTTTAGTACATAACAACTAATTGTTTGTTGGTTAAACAAGGATTTGATCGTGATTTGGTTGGTAGTCTAAGTTATCGCTCGTGGTTTATTAGCTTAACACATTCCCTGTCCATGCCTTTAAGTAGAACCTTATTACAATGGATTAAGAGCTATTGTGCCCCACATGTGGGTCACTGGACTGTGAACGTGTTAATAATGACAAACATCCATTATTTAATGAGGATGACAAACTCAATAAATCAAATAATTTAAATATGAGAAGTACAATGTATAAATACCTAACTATACATTCTTACTTCCAAGATTCGTCGCACAACATATTCATCTATCTATCTAATCTAATTTCTTGTTGTACATTTATTTCGTCCTCGCAGCGGAAACGTACTCGAAAACGGCTCTAACGATATCGAAGAAATGTGCTGTTTGGAGGCTTGGTTTTATCTCTGGGAAAATGTGTGTTTTCGAGCTTTAGCCCGTCGCTCAAGTTCTACATACGTACATAGTAACAAGTTACGTAAAAGAAAAACCTGTACGCATTTAAAGACCGAGTATTGTGTGGCTTGCACCTTAGGGTTTCCTTTGTTACAATTCGTGTAGAGTCCAAAAAATTTCAACAGTAATTAAAACCGTAACGTCGACCACAACAAACGCTCGAGACAAGGTCGGGGTCGACGGCCGCGGCAACACTCCGCTAATCGAATTTTGCAATGAATCATTGAGGCTACATTCATACACATACATATAGTATAAAACTTCCCAGGTGAATTTTTCGCTTCGAGCCCTTATCTTTCAAAACAAACGGTATCGTCATAGTATTAAGGCTCAAATTTAATGTAATGGCTCGAAGCGAAAAATTCACCTGGGAAGATTTATACTATACAAGCAAATATTGTATGGCGTACCCGTCTTCAGGTTGCACCATGTTTAAAAGTGCACCGACTTTTTGGTCGGTCCATTTATGGCAGCCGTAGGAGCCTAGTGACCAAGTGACCAAAAACAATCGATACTGAAAATTCGATACTATCTAAAAAAAAAAAAAAATATTAGGGGGACAATCTTACACAAATCGACCTAGTCCCAAACTAAGCAAAGCTTGTACTATGGGTACTAGACGACGATAAACATACTTATATAGATAAATAAATACTTAAATACACAGAAAACATCCATAACTCAGGAACAAATATTCGTGCTCATCACACAAATAAATGCCCTTACCGGGATTCGAACCCAAGACCTCTTGCTTCGTAGGCAGGGTCACTACCAACTAGGCTAAAGCGGTCGTTACTATCGGTACTATCGACAAGTGGCAAAGCCCAGTACCTCTACCATGAGTTTACACTAGTTCACAGTGACCGTACTCGCTAGCGACAGCGTAAATGATTTGTATGGAGAATTGTACTTCCGTAAGTGACCGCTAGAGGCGCTGTACAATTCTCCATACAAATAATTTACGCCGTCGCTAGCGAGTACGGTTACGTAAACTAGTGTGAACTCATGGTAGAGGTACTGATATCCTGAATAGTTATCGATAGTTCTGCAACACTGGTTTGACCTATGGGCTCTTAAGCAGACGGATCATCATTATCCCAGCTTGTAAAAGTCCCAGTGCATGGCACAGGCCTCCTCTCAGAATGATAGTACTTGGACCGTAGTTCCCACGCGGGCCCAATGCGGATTGGCAAGCAGAGGACCCTGTGTTCAAATCCCGGACTCACACTGAGTATTTCAGAATCCATGTACGAAATTACATTTGAAATTGACCCTGAGCTTTATGGTGAAGAACAAACATTTTTAGAAAACCTGTACACACCTACCAAGAAGCTCCCATACCGCACTGGGCCCGCGTATAGGAACTATGGCCGCCCTTTCCTTCGTAGAGGAGGCCTGTGCTATATATACACCGGGAAATTTTAGTGGTTGTTTTCCCGAAACGAGGTGATTTAGTTTCGATTGTACAATCGATTTATAATTACTATTTTGACCAGAGTCAAAAATCCAATTGTGAAAAGCGAATGTCGAAAATGACCGCAACCGTACGATCGTACGATAGGTTAGGTACCAACGAAGCGTTACTATTGGTTTGCGGTCATTTTCGACTTTCGTTTTTCACAATTGGATTTTTGACTCTAGTCAAAATAGTAATTATAAATCGATTGTATAATCGATACTAAATCACCTCGTTTCGGGAAAACAACCACTAAAATTTCACGGTATATATACTAGCTGTTGCCCGCGACTCCGTCCGCGAAGAATGGGGGGGGGGGGGGATAAAAAATAGCCTACGACCTATTCTCAGACCTACCGAATAAAGAGAAAAAAGTTTCATAAAAATCGGCCAAGCCGTTTCGGAGGAGTTCGGTAACAAACACCGTGACACGAGATTTTTATATATTAGAAGATATAGGATGGAATGATGTCGAATCTATTCTATTCCCTTTGTTATTAACTTATTAGCTTCGTTGTCTGTATTAAACCAAATTTAGCAAAACTAACATTAAACTAAGAGTACTACAGCCAATAGTTCTGACTAACGCCATTATTATTATGCATATTTCCGTTACAAGGAAGTGGGGAAACAGCCGTCCGCAATAATGTTATTGTTCGAGATTACATTTGACTTTGAGAGTTAAGCAAGGTCGTGCAAACTTAAGATACGAAAGCTGATTAGGCGTCTCAACTATATTTAAGACTAATAGGGCGGCTGATTACAATGTTGACTAGATTTTACCTCTCGCATTGGCCTTTGAACCTAACCATTTCGAGGCCTGAGCCATTTCGAGTCGCTTCGGCCGATCCATCTTGTTTGCTCGCTGTTTGCGTTGTTTCGTAATGAAATGACACATTCGTCATCATATCATCATCATTTCAACCGAAAGACGTCTACTGCTGAACATAGGCCTCCCCCAAGGCTCGCCAAACAGATCGGTCCCGTGCCATCCGCATCCAACGCGATCCCGCAACCTTAACTAGGTCGTAGCTCCACCTACTTGGAGGCTTTGTCTACACTGGGCCTTCTGGTCCGTGGACGCCACTCGAGAACCTTTTTGCCCCATCGGCCATCAGTTTTACGAGCGATGTGCCCTGCCCACTGCCACTTGAGACAGCCGATTCTTCGAGCTGTCGGTGACTTTAGTTCTTGCGCGGATTTCATCATTTCTAATGCGATCCCGCAGAGAAACTCCGAGTATAGCCCTCTCCATCGCCCTCTGAGTGACTTTGAGCTTTCTTGCCCATCGCCCAATAAGACATTTTGGCAACATGATGATGTTTTACTATGTCGATGATCGCCCTATGTATGGGTTTTCTTGGAAATCAGTATTTTGTTTTGATATATTTTTTTTTGCTTATTTGGTTGACAGTTACAGAAACATAATTACTAGCACAGGGCGAGAATAACCCCACATACATCGCAATCGTCGTCATAGAAAAATCGTAGGTTGCCAAGAGAGACGTGTTTCGTTACTGTTGGTGGGTGGGGACCAGTGGCGAAGACTAACCTATTGAAGTTACCATACGCTTCTTTTGCATTACTGCACTTTCAAGAATATGATAAATGCGTTTTTTATATTTTTTTGCTCCGGCTTTACTGGCAAAACTTTTCACGCCCCGCCACTGGTGGGGACATTTAATGTCTGTCCATGATACTTTGCAATACAAAGGTGCCACCAACTGCTGTTGCAAGACAAGAGCATAGCATGTCGCAAAAATGACGTCACAAAGAGCTTACATTTGATTACAAAGACACTGCTAATTACTCTCGTCACCTCACCAAGGTTTCTTTACAGAAACATAAATAAATAATATATACCGTCACGTTTGCTTACGCCTTTACTATACTATACATATCTAGACGACCAGATGGCCTAGTGGTTAGAGAACCTGACTATGAAGCTTGAGGTCCCGGGTTCGATTCCCGTGTCGGGGCAGATATTTGTATGAAAAATACGAATGTTTGTTCTCGGGTCTTGGGTGTTTAATATGTATTCAAGTATGTATCTATCTACATAAGTATGTTTATCCGTTGCCTAGTACCCATAACACAAGCTTTCCTAGCTTACTTTGGGACTGGGTCAATTGGTGTGAATTGTCCCGTGGTATTTATTATTTATATGTCGAACTAGCCTTTATTTGCGGCTTCGACTTCGAGTACGGACTGTAGGGAAATATGTAAATAGGTAAATAAATTTGTCTGAATATTAGCTGGAGTTTGGGAATACTTCAAAACTTTAGAGTCTATTCAAGCCGGAATATAAAAATGACAACTATCAAATTATAAAAATGTCTATAGGAAGTATGTAAATGTCTAAAATAAAAAATGAATATGAATAAAAATGTCTTTTAGGGGTCTGAATTATCAGGTTGTGCAATTATAACATTAGTATTTCATATTTGATTAAGTATAACTTATTTCACAATTATTCCATCAAAAACTATGGTTTTGAATTTGAAAATTTTCCTGCCAAAACAGGTAATTTATCTATTACAAAACATTCAAATTCAATCAAAATTTATATACATGAGTAATAAGTTTTAATTGTTATGCGGAATAAAAAAACTAAAAAACACGCTTTAAAAAATAAAAAATAAATTTTAATAAATTTCAATTCACTATTCTTATAGTGCAGTAAAAAATCTTAATAAGCAATTATTATATTGTTATATCCAGATCAAAATTTGTAAACAATTCTAAATATTGATAAAATAAATAATAATAATTTATTGAATCAGGCGTTACTTTGCGGAGGTCCATATTAATGAACTAAAACAATTACTTTGCTCACCCGCGACCTTACAATAGTTACGTTTATGCAAGAAATGTGCGTTCATGCAGTTCCTCCACCTCCACACTGTACGAACACACACAAATCACATAAACCCAACCATCACCACCACCAAGCTACACTGACGCGTTTCGAACTCAACCAGAGCTCATCTTCAGAGTTACCACAACCGTATGCTATGCTACCAAATGTTAAACTAACAAACCAAAACAAATGTTTTAACTTGTCACTGTAACTTCTCAAGTACCCACTTTATTTTTCTTATTCTCAAACTACCCCACAAAAATTAACTTTTATTGACATATTTAAAACTACCTTGAATTTTTTTGTTTATTTATTTATAAGGCATATTTAATTAATACTAACTGTTCAAATTCGACCCAAGCCGCAGTAAAGGAGAAGATACTAAATTTACCTGTTCATTAATAATAGACCCCATAGTGTTGTACCTAATTATTTCCATGCATTCCAGAGCATCCAGACGCAACCCCTTGCCGCAATAATGTAACACTTCATAAGAATCTGAATCTAACAATGAATGATTTGATTCCAACAAATGTTTTGCAAAATTCGATCTATCTGGATGCTTATTCCTATATGCCGAAACATGCTCTTTTTTGTGGAGGTGGAGGAACTGCATGAACGCACATTTCTTGCATAAACGTAACTATTGTAAGGTCGCGGGTGAGCAAAGTAATTGTTTTAGTTCATTAAATAATAATAGTTTAAAATATTTTATTGTAAAAAAAGCGTGGGGTGCATGGTGTCAATTGTCAAGGATTGTCATTTTGATAACATCTTAAAAAGCACCCCACGCTTTTTTTACAATAAAATATTTTAAACTATTATTATTTATTTTATCAATATTTAGAATTGTTTACAAATTTTGATCTGGATATAACAATATAATAATTGCTTATTAAGATTTTTTACTGCACTATAAGAATAGTGAATTGAAATTTATTAAAATTTATTTTTTATTTTTTAAAGCGTGTTTTTTAGTTTTTTTAAACTATTATTTATTTTCTATTTTTTAGTTGCATTTTTTCTTTCTAACTTTACCCCCTCACCTACAGCCCCCAAACCCCCTAAACCCAACCCCCCAACATCCCCCACCCCATTTCCCCAAACCCCCACACCCTTACCCCCAATCCACTAAACCCCCCTTACCCCCTCCTCATTTTACAAACCCCCGAACCACCTAAACCCAACCCCCATACCCCTGGAAACCCCCTCCCCCCACCCGTCACCTGCCCCCCCACCCCAACCCTCCCACACCCCCCACCCCGCCACCTACCGCCCCCCTTTCAGTTCCATCATCAAACCCTTGTTACCATCTAGGCCTCTTACCCCCTCCCCATTTCCCACAACCCCCCAAAATCACTTACCCCCGAACCCGCCAACACCCCCACCCTATTTCCCGTAACCCCCCCCAACCCCTAACCCCAACCGCCACACCCTAACCCCCAACCCTCTAAACCCCCGACCCCCTTACCCCATTCCCCCCCCAACCCGCCACCTACCCCCCTTCCAGCTCCATCATCAGACTCTTGTTACCATCTAGGACCAAAGTACTCGTCAAAACGAATCAAACGAGCCCAAACTCGATGGTGTTGTTTCGTTTTATTGTGGAGTGCCTTTGGCCATCTTCCAACTCCATCATCAGACCCTGGTTACCATATGGGATCAAAGTGCTCGTCAAGACGAATCAAACGAGCCCAAAATCGATGGGGTTGTGTCGTTTTATTGTGGAGTGCCTTTGGCCATCTTCCAGCTCCATCATCAGACCCTGGTTACCATATGGGATCAAAGTGCTCGTCAAGACGAATCAAACGAGCCCAAACTCGATGGGGTTGTGTCGTTTTATTGTGGAGTGCCTTTGGCCATCCTCCAGCTCCATCATCAGACCCTGGTTACCATCTGGGATCAAAGTGCTCGTCAAGACGAATCAAACGAGCCCAAACTAGACGGGATTGTGTTGTTTTATTACATAGTTCCTATGGCCACCATCCAGCTCCATCATCAGATCAGCTCCATGTTACAATAATATTGCATTGTCATCCAATTTACACAAATGTGCAAAATTTCAGCTCAATAGGAAACCGGGAAGTGGGTCAAAATCGCGCCCTAAGGAGTCGGTTACAAACAAACATACAGGTAAAGCTAATATAAAGCGTGTAAAAAATACACATTAGTTGTTGAGTAACACCTCTAAGTGAGACAGTTAAAACTACTTAAAACCAAATTCCAAGATCCCCAAAAATAAATATATAAATATACAAGAAATGCTTCTTTAAACATATCAGATATAGAGTGGATTTCATGCATTACGACCTTGGTTTGTAGCAACCATTTAGCTATAGCAACATAAATCTAAGTCCCTTGGATTTAAAGCATACTTTTGTACAAAATTCATGTGGCTATAGCAACTTTGGATGTAACGCAGAGTTTGGGTGTAGCAACAGTTTTTAATGAATCATTTGTAACAAACCCCCAGAAATCCCATGCAGATATTGCGGCCGGAGTCGGCCGCCAAAGACACAAAGAGCTTTCTTATCTTAACGCGATTGTGAAAATAAGCTTCAGTAAAAAACCATAGTGTGAAAAAAAGCATCTGGGAAAAAATGAGAACGGAAATTTTGCTACTAGATAATAATGGTTCTAGTAAATTGATCTAACA
Source organism: Archips crataeganus (assembly GCA_947859365.1). Classification (NCBI taxonomy): domain Eukaryota; kingdom Metazoa; phylum Arthropoda; class Insecta; order Lepidoptera; family Tortricidae; genus Archips; species Archips crataeganus. The sequence goes on from OX402058.1 coordinate 1,571,740, forward strand.
AACCTATGTTTAGAATTATTGATTTGTCCCAAGAATGTGATCAGAGTAAGTAATTTCTAAATTAGCATCTAATATCTCCATCATTTCCAGTTCATTAATGATTGTTAATGAGTCTTCAATGACTATGTTAATTAATTTAATTCAACTATCACAAACATGTTTTACCAGCCAATCACGCTTTGCAATGATTTTGGCTAGCTTACTTATTATTCAATCAAATCTGCATTAGGCAAACTGACTAATGTAATGGCGACATTAGTTCACCGAAGCAGTTTGAAACTAGCTCAGCTGTCAGATTAGGAGGCCTAAGTCCATTTATGTCCATGACCAAACCTAGTGCCAGCATCATAGGTATGTTGATGTCCATCATTGAGCAAGCACAATGTTATTTATTTACTTAACATTAATTTGTGTCCTGAGGTCACTTAAGCTCCAAACGCACAGGCAGCGGAGGCATGGCAGTGTGGTGGCGGTTGTAATACTCTATCTTGTATGAATGAGAAGTTAGAATATTACAATTGCCACCGCCACGCCTCCACTGTCTGTGCGTTTGAGCTTCAATTATGGCAAGCTGAGATAAAAAGAATAAATGGAATATCTTCATGCAACTAGTGCCAGTTCAAGAACTTAACCAATTAAATTAACACGTGTAACATTGGGGACCGCAATATTGCATGGAACATGGTAGTTGGCAGCCACATCTGCCTTAATATGGCCCCCCAAGTAGCAGACAGAGTAACGTGAAAACAATGTTTGTCAAAGGAGTTTCTAATAAGTTAGGTTACTGCGTTACACCTAATAAACTGATATATTTTTTACAAGCTGTAAACATGATTTTCCCACAGATTTGGGATAAACCAATTCTTCACATAGTTGCAGGCTGAGCTAGTAACTAATATATAAGTAAAAATAAGTAACATATCCAGCATGGCCAAATACTGATCCCTAAGAACATGATGAAATTTGTCTTTATTTTTTGTGAAGTTTTTAGTAGTTTGCATCTTGGTATGAGAATATAATATTTGTTAGGATCTCTAGGAATTAAGAAGTATGTTTTGAAGGAGAATCTGCTACAATATAAGAAATTTGAAAATAAACTTATCACCTGCACACAAATTATTTCTAGTAATCAAAGTGCAGGGTTTTTGACATTAGAGAACACTATTCCATCTGTCAACTGCTAATTAGTGTATATTTAAAGAGAATCAAACTTTGTATAAAAGGTGTTCCAAGCATATGTTATTTTTGATGTTTACGCCGCGTCAGAAAAACACGTACCTCGAAGACGCCGAGGCAGCGGCCGAGCTTGCCGATGACGCCGGCCTCTTCCAGCACCTCGCGCATCGCCGTCACCGAGGGCTCCTCCTCGGGCTCCACGCCGCCGCCCGGCACGATCCAATTGTCCGGTCGCCGGGAAGATGTCACTAACAACACCTGCCCCAACACAAAATCATTACCTCACACGGTTAGAGAAGCACCCAGCGGGCGCGGCGACCAACAGTTGTCATGCTAACCTCAGTTTCGGCGTCCGATCGCACACATATACAAGCAGCACGGCGTCTGAACCCTTCTTCGTCGTAGATCCGGATAGAGTTGGGCTTCTCCTTCACCATTTCGAGTAAACACGTAAACGCGAACGAAACAGACGATCACGAACGAAAAACGGACATCAAATATAAAGAAAATTATCAACCGAACGAATTTTTTAGTGATCAACAAACGCCATAACCGAGGTATCCTGTAATAAACGTATCCATTTTCGACTAATTGATGAGTTACACAACGTACATGTAAAATGAAACTATAATAACGATAACACTACAATTAGAGCAATATTTCAGCTATAACTAGCTCTTGATCGCGTATTTCGAGCCCATGTTGAATGGTGCCTGACGTTTTCTTTGGGAAAATCGAAATAGGTTTTGGAAAGCAAAAGCAAGGGACTATCAGCTGACAGCCGGAAGAAGGAAACAAGATTGCCATGCCACGCCGTGGCTATTTGTAGTGTTGCTAGCTGTGAATGGACTAAGCGTTTCGTTCGATAAACTTTTTTCCAAATTGACAATTGTAATTCATAAAAATCTAGATCTATTTTTGCACATTAAGTACTAATTAAAAAATAATTAATGCGATAGGTTTATTTAAACATTTTTTAGTGGGACTATGTTGGCTAACATGGCAAAAATCTTAATGAAGTTCTAGTTGCAACATGATGCCTTGGTTTCCACGTCGAGCCTTAAATTGTCTATGCTTTTACTTTTTTCTGACATTTGACAGTGAATGCAGTTATTTTAAAATTTTGATTTACTTGTTTGTTGGTTTGTGTCTAATTAATTTTGTTTAAGTTTTTTTTTCAGGTCAGTAATGGGTGAGTAGCATTATTTTACTAATACCCTTCCATTTTCTATGTATGTTGTCATTACAACGAAATTTGGAGCCAAGATTTGTGATATAAATTGAGATTTGATAGCTTGAAGATGTGTTAATGGATTTCTTTGGTTTTCAGACAGAAGCTTCGACTTAATTGCTTTGTTGAAGCAGCAACCAACGAAGACCCACAAAGTTAAGCCGTCGCAGTTTGTGAGCGTGGCCGGAGGGGTACTGTGTAACATTTAATTAGTGATAGTTTTGTAGTCTGCAGTATACTTACTTTAAAATGCATGCGGTAGGTGTATGACGCCTGTATACTTTTGGTGCCCGAATTATGTGAGTTTAGAGTTACAATCTCAGTTCAATTGTTCCTTATTTATCAATTAATTTTTCATAGTAAGTTGTAGATGCTAAATCCCAAAAATACAGTAAACAAAACTCAAAACAAACTAAATTCACATAATTCAGGTACCATCTTTCAATTACTTAAGATCTCAGCTACTATTAGTCATAATAGTGTGAATTTGCATTGCAGGTCCAAAAGCGGCTCGAGACCAATATAAGGAATAGGAAAAGCAGTCGCTTGTCAATCTTTGACAGGATACGGAACATACCCAAAGAGAGTCCACGCCCACCTCCAATATCTGAGGTACAATTAAAAGCGGAACACAGGAAACAGCAGTTGGAAAAATGGAAGGAGGAAAAAGACAAGCAGAAAAAGGCAGCGGCGGCACAGAAGAAGAAACCTTTTGTAGCTGGGGTTTCACACAGGAACACATTTGGGCCTCCTCCGCCTCCAAGACCGACGCCGAGTACCTCTGGTCGTATCACAAGGTCCCAAGCCTCGAGACAACGTAGCGAGCAGGCAAAGCAACCCCAGTCTTTTGCACCGTCTAATGCTGCTTTTAAACCACCACAGTTTAAGAATCCAAAAGTTCCCACTCTGGCGCCTATAACAAAAAAAAAACCCAACAATAAAACTAAACCAGCTCCGACTTTCGAGCCAGTTCTGCCAGAAACTACTCAAAACTCAAGAACCACACGGTCCAAAGCAGTATTAAACAAACCAAATAAACCAGACAAAGTAACTCTCAAGCCGAATGAAAAGACCAAAGGGAAGCTCAAGAATCCATCACCAAAACTAAGAAAATCAGTCACAAGTTCCATTGAGTCTGCAAAATCTTTGGATTCTGAAATCACATCATCATCTTCCGTGTCTTTAGAAATGAGTACACCTAAGAATGTTGTTCCGAGAAGCGAGTCTAGTTCAGAGGAGAAGCTTCGTTCCCCAAAGTCAGTATCGTTGACGCCAGAGCAGATCGTTGAAGAGGCCAAAAATATTAGTCCGTGTGTCACAATGTCTCGAGGGAAGGACAATGCTAGGAGAGAGATGAAGAAGAAGCTGGCTGATGGTATGAATTGTACATAATATTATTTATTGTAGGAATTTTTGTCTCACTCCAAAATGTAAACCCCAACTAATACCATAAGTGCGAAAGTTAGTATGTTTGTTTGTTTACTATGTCATCATCATCCCAGCCTATGTACATCCATCTGCGGGGCACCACCTTCGTCTCAGCATGAGGGCATGGGCCGTAGTTCCCATGCGGGCCGAGTGCGTATCGGGAACTCCACACTCGCCATTGAGTTTCTTGGCAGGTGTGTTAGGTTTTCTCATGATGTTCTCTTTAACCATAAATTTCAAATGTAATTTCGTACATTAATTCCGAAAAACTCAAGAGGTAAAAGCTCGGGCCCTATACCGCGATCCTCTGCTTGGGAAGTTGAGAGGCCGTAGGTCAAACCACTATGCCACCACGGCTTCTGTGTAGCAAACAGCAAAATATGTACTTATTCTTTGCTTTGCATACTTCACTCCCAAATACACTCGGCGTCACGGAAATCGCACACCCACGGATTTCTGTGTCAAGCCGTTTGTAAACCTTATAATACAGTCTCAAAGGTAAAGTATGGGTGTGCGGATTCATATGAAAGGTAATTTAATCCACCATTTAATAACAATGCAAAATCGGTAGAAAAAGCAATAAAAGTTATAAAGATAAGAGTTATACTTATTCGCTTGAAAGCAAAATCCGTAAGATGTGTGCGATTTCCGTGACGCCGAGTGTAAATGGGGCATGTGACAACCCTAATGCCTTGATCACACGTACCGAGTAAACGGGCGAGACAGTGCTCTCGGCCGAGTACTCGGTGCGTATAAACAAGCGCTGCCTTGTCTGAACTGATAAATATGTACTGCCATCTATTTTGAATACCTTGCCAGAGGAAGTCTTAAACAAAATGTCAGATTGTAAATACGAAAGAGTCAAATGTAAAAAACTAATTAAGAGCTATTTTATAGGGTGCGGCGGGGTCGCGGATCTTTCCTAGCTGTGGGTAGGCCGGGCGGGGCTGGCCTGCGGCGCCGGCGCACCCTACATTTGTACATTTATACTTAATTTTAACATTTAATATTATTGTAAGCGCGGACCGAACCGCGCGATCTCGCCAACTGTTACATAAACCAGTTATGGTTTTTAACAGTGGCTAATAATGTGAAAAATGTAGAAATCTATTATATGAGTAAATAAACTAAAAAAAAAAAAAAAATATCAGAATAAAAAGTTTTTTTTTTCAGGATTATTGGACGAGGATAACAGCAATATGGACAGCGTGAATCATTTCCGTAGGCAGCTGGACTCTGAGATCTCTCGTATCACCGGTATATGCGAGGCTTGGGACAAGATCTTTTTACAGACTGTCTTGCCAGAACCTGTCCAGGTAATATTGAGTTAAATTAAAGTTTGGGGATTTCTCGAAAATTCCCAAACATTACATCATCTTCATTAACATTGCATGAAAAATACCGTTAGGTACATGATTTAAAACTTATTATTTATTTTTACTGCTTTAGTAATGGAAAATCGTGATTTCGCTATGTTTCACTAGCGCTGTAGTTGGTTACTTGTTATTTTTTATTATGAAGTTTCACTTCTTCCGCGCGCGCGCGAAGGGATTCCAAGCACTATCTTTTTTTATTGTAAAGGCTTGAAAAAGTGCATAACCAAATGGACTAATTTTAACTTAACTCCATGTTAACAATTTCTTAATTGGGTACAACGAAAAAATGGAAATGCCCAGTGGATCTATTGCAGGGTAGTTTTGGAGTTATGCCCTTTTAATAAATAAATTTATTATAAATTAATTAATAATCGTAGTGAAAATTTAAAACTATCAGCGTCTTTCTCTTTCCAAACAGAATACAGAGAACAAATCAAATTATAGCCTTAGAAATATAAAATCTTGTCAATTACAATATTGTCTAAAATACACCGTGAAATTTTAGTGGTTGTTTTCCCGAAACGAGGTGATTTAGTTTCGATTGTACAATCGATTTATAATTACTATTTTGACTAGAGTCAATAATCCAATTGTGAAAAACGAAAGTCGAAAATGACCTCAAACCAATAGTAACGCTTCGTTGGTACAAGTAGCGTACGATCGTACGATAGGTTAGGTACCAACGAAGCGTTACTATTGGTTTGCGGTCATTTTCGACTTTCGTTTATCACAATTGGATTTTTGACTCTAGTCAAAATAGTAATTATAAATCGATTGTACAATCGATACTAAATCACCTCGTTTCGGGAAAACAACCACTAAAATTTCACGGTGTATATTAAAGTATATAATGATTTTGTAATAATTGAAGTCCTGGGCTACCAGTATAAGTGCCTATAAATAGGACACTGGGTCGTTATTACAAACGTCCTAAAAATAGTTTGGGCCTCAGGAGGTCAAGATTCAGCCAGCGAAACTCCGAGTGTACAAATTAGAGTATCATCGTCAGGAGTTGGTGCTGACGGCCGTGGGACAGGCGCGGCTGCTGATGTCTCAGAAGATGCAGCAGTTCGCGGGGCTCGTGGAGCGCTGCGCCCGGCCCGCGCCCGGGGCCGCGCTCGTCACGCCCGCCGACCTGGCAGGCTTCTGGGACATGGTGTTCATGCAGGTACTGCCTCACACTATACTGCTGACGTCTCCCAAGAACCCTTATTTTATAACATGTATGTTTAGCATGTAGAGTTGGTTCCCCAGTGGGAGCCCCTCTATCTATAATTTGTTTGTTTTTAAAGAAAATAAAAGTCTATCACGAATAATTATTGCAGTAGACACATTAACTTATATATTAGAACAATTTTTAATTTTCATTAAATTTTTATGGAATAATCGAGAAAAACTAACAAAAATGCAACATTGCCAGCTCAGCAGGTATAAACCCTCTTAAGACTATACTATACATCACGTAACTTATCTGCTCATAGTCATTAGACTGATCGCATGATAACACGTAGAAAAAAAATATAGCTGGAGAATTACAATGATACTGAAAATATTAAATTATATTGTCATCATTAGAACTAAAAGTGACCAATTATAACACCAATTTGTCAAGAAAAAAGGGGTTAAAATTACAACTACAAAATTTGCTCCAAATAGGTACATAAAAAATGTTAAACCAAATAAAACCATTAATTAAAAAGGGTAAACCATCTTGACAAGACTTTACTGTAAAATGATTTAAAAAAAAATAGTATCTATTACTTATGGAAACAAAAATAATAAAATTGTAATGAATTAACATGTTCCTGTATATTTAATACCCATATTATATTAATATGTTCCTATAAATTTAATACCTAAATCTCGCGACAATCTTTTATATCAAACTAGCTGATAGCTTCGCCCCCTTTGTATTTTTTTTTTTTATAAGAACCTTCTCCTGGCAATAACAAACGCAACAAAAAAGAATTATCCCATTTGGTGCAGTCAATCAGAAGTTATGCGCGTACAAACATTTCTGTGATTGATTTTTATTTATACAGGTTGAAATTTTGAACGTGATATAAAATTAGTGTTTCAAGCTTAGTTAATGCTGGACAACATAATGCATTTACTCAATAGGCTACTTTCCTAACTAGTCAGTCTTTTAGATTATCAAAAAATATTGGACACGTATTTTTTATTTTGTCAATTAAACAAAAAATTACGAAGATATGGCGCGTTGAAGTTTCGCGTGACGTCACTTGTTCCTACACTTTGTATGAGCGTTTTAGGAACAAGTGACGTCACGCCTCGTCACGCGGAACTTCAACGCGCCATATCTTCGTCATTTTTTGTTTAATTGTCAAAAGAAAAATTACGTGTCTAATATTTTTTGATAATGTAAAATACGGACTAATAAGAATTATTATTTTTTTACCTAGGAAACATCCCTATTGTTGAAATTGGTGTGATAATATTTTGGATTTTCATACTTTGCGGTAGTTAAATTATGAACTAAATGTATGGACACCTCAACTTTAACAATACGAATTCTAACAACTGGGTAATTGCATTATGTTGTCCAGCATTAACTAAGCTAGACACACTAATTTTGTATCACATTCAAAATTTCACCCTGTATAGATTGTGTAATGTGTAACAAGTCTTATATATGAAGTATCTTTATACCTGATTTACACTCGCGCCTCGCCTCGTCGTCTCGCCCCGGACGCGAGCCTCAAAATCAAGGGAAATCACGAGACGAGGCGCGAGGCGCGCCTGTTCACACTCTCGTCTCGTGGCTCGTCCCGCAGTTCGTCTCGCCACTCGTACGCGAGTGTAAACCAGGTATTATAATTTTATACTAAATACAAACTGAAACATTGGTCTTTTCTCAGCATTGGTATTTTTTCTGTGTATCTATATTTCAGTTTGTATTTAGTATGAAATTATGTAATTGTTAGGTTTGATTTAATTTAAGGTTTATTTTCTTTTTTTTAGGGCTGTAAGTGTATTTCCACTTTGTTATAAAAGAAATAATAAAAAAAGGGCTTTAAGTGTACATTTTTTTAATTTGTTTTAACTTAAACCAGTACGCTTATTGTCTAACGCACTGAAACTTGTAACACATTCACTGTTTCTCTCTGTCAGACAGTATGAGACGGAGTGACAGAGAAAGATGGCGACTGTGCGTCAGACAATACGGCCTTCATTGAACAGGTGGAGAACGTAGACATGCGCTTCAAGAAGCTGGAAGAGCTGCGCGCGCGCGAGTGGGTCGAGGACGCGCCGCCCCCCGCCCGACCCGCGCACCCCGCCCGCCCCGCCCGCCCCGCCCGCCCCAAGCCCAGCGGACCCAGTGGACCCAGCCGCCTCAGGGACATGATCGCAGGTAACGCGATGCTGTCATACTGAACCGCTCGTGCCTAAAATAAAACGTTCACAAAGTACCAGATTTTTCAAAATGCTGCATTAGGCACTGGTCCCGCCGCCGGTGACGAGCGATAAACTAGTAGAACTAGAAACTAGAAACAAGTGGGCGGCGAGAAGCGAGTGTGTAGTTTCGATGGTTTTGTCGCTCGGCTATAAGCGAGTGTTTTTTTTTTTTTTTTTTATAAGAGGTGGCAAACGAGCAGACGGGTCACCTGATGGAAAGCGATCACCGTCGCCCATGGACACCCGCAACACGGGGGGCATCACAGGTGCGTTGCCGACCCTTTTAGGAATTGGTAGGCTCGTTTTTTAAAGATCCCTAAGTTGTAACGCTCCGGGAATGCTGCCGCAGAAAGCTGATTCCAGATCTTTGTCGTGCGAGGAAAGAAGTTTCGCTTAAAACGCACGGTACTAGAATGCCAATCATCAAGATGGTGAGGATGGTGAGGTGAGTGTTCGAGTGCGACGGGCGATTATCATCGCCGAGTACCGCTGAGTGAGTTTTATCGTTGACAGTTTTTATCGCTGCGATCAACTTGTAAGAGAGAGTCCTCACCGGCAGTGTGAACAGCCAGCGATGAGCTTTAAGGTGCACTTTCGTTTGGCAAATTACGTTTCCCAAACTGATTCATTTGGCAAATGTTTCACTTGCCAAATGTTTATTTTTTCTGAAACTGTAAACTATTCAGGATATATTTCAGGACTATTCTGTAGGTTAGGTTAGGTTAGGTTAGGTTAGGTTAGGTTAGGTTTGTTTTATAACAATCCAGAAAAGTTTACAGTTTCAGAAAAAATGAACATTTGGGAAATTAAACATTTGCCAAATGAATCAGTTAGGGAAACGTAATTTGCGAAACATTAGTAAACCGAACTTTAAATATATATCTCTCTCTTTTATGTACACGAATTCCGTGCTGTGTGCTGAACCCCTACACCACAACTGGTCAACTGGTCTGGTTCCCAGCGCTGGTCTTTTACTGGGTTTTTCTGTGCATCCAAGTTTCAGTTTGTGTTTAATCTACACTAATATTATAAAGAGGAAAGATTTGTACCTATGTTTGTATGTTTGTAATGAATAGGCTCAAAAAGTACTGGGCCGATTTAAAAAATTCTTTCACCAATAGAATGCTACATTCTTCCAATTTGACATAGGCTACATTTCATTTTGAAAAAAATTAGGAATCCTTGGTAAAATTTGAACAATGTAACCGAAGGTGTAGAAAAATGAGTCTTAAAATGTCTTTCGTCGAATGCGCTGCCGAAACTATTAGCGATAGAACAAAATAATGTACAACAATTTTGAAGAACATCATAATGTCTACAAAAAACTCCGCGGTAGCATATGTCCAACTATTGTAGTTATGTCACTACAACAACTTTTTTCATTTTAAACATTAATGAAAATGCTAACCAAATTCAAACCATGCTATTTATGTGTTTATATTAATCCTTATCCAAATAAATTATTTAATGGTAAAGACCATTTAACTACCTATAAAATAGTTTTTAAATTATTTAAATTGGACTTTCCATTCAAAAGATATTACGAATTAAAAAATTCAAACAGTAAACAAAACCGCCATAGCGCCGTGGCCGTTGTTTGCGATGCAGTCTGAAAAGCGCGCCGGGCATCGCGGCGGGCGGGGTGGGGGGGGGGGCACTGAAATACAGGAGTGGGGCGTGCACGTCTGTAATAATTAATAAATAATAATTTTTTAATAAATAAAAATATTTGTGAAAAAAAGTGTTTTATATCCAAATTTCCAAAAATAAATAATTGTCTACCCCGTGCGAAGCCGGGACGGGCTGCTAGTATGATATATATGGATTTCTCGGGATAATCGTAAAAGAAAAAAAATGGAGTTGAAAAATATAAATAAAAAAACCGGCCAAGAGCGTGTCGGACACGCACAAGGTAGGGTTCCGTAGCCATTACAAAAAAATCAAGTAATATTTTTCTAAGGATTTCGTATATTATGTACGGAATCATCCAAGTTTAGGTATGTTTTATACTTTAGGCTACTATTTACTCTTAAACTACAAATAATTTCCAAGCAATCTTAGCCGCTATAATTTTCCTAGTAAATTTGATATATTTACTACCATTCTGAATTTTTTAAAGTTTTTCCACCTAACAGTTTAGATTTTAGAGGGGGGGGGACGCTCGATTTTAATGAAAATTTTCACTTTAAAGTTGAGTATTTCGCAAACAGATCACTGAATATAAAAAACATGTTAGCAACCCCGCAATGGTTTTAAAATACCTATCAAACGATACCCCACACTATAGGATTAGTCGAGAAAAAAAAAATCACCCCCCCTTTACGTTTATGGGAGGTACCCTAAAAAAAAAATTTTTTTTATTTTTTATTTTACCACTTTGTTGGCGTGACTGATATGTATATTCATGCCAAATTACAGCTTTCTAGTACTAATGATCTCTGAGATTAGCCGCGGACAGACAGACAGACAGACAGACGACGGACAGACATGGTGAAACTATAAGGGTTCCTAGTTGACTACGGAACCCTAAAAAGAGTATAAAAACCAATCTTGCTCTTTCCAGCCGCAAGAAAAGCCAAAAAGGACCAAGAATCTCAGTCATCCGACAACTCTGAGTCGGAGAAGTCTGACTCGACGCCTCCGGAGAGCAAGACGTTTGATGCCGGCTTCTTCAGCGTGTCATCTCCTCTCAAGAAGCAGGGCTCGGGGCCCGCCACGCCCTGCAACAAGTCCAGTCTGCTGAAGAGCGTGCTGTCCAGTGAGGCCAGGAAGGCTTCTGCTTCTAAGGTTAGTCCTGCAGGCCTATGCATCTGTTGCAGATAGGTTTGCCAGATTCAGGCAGTTCGATTCCGGGTCAGTCGGAAAGTCACAAATTCGGTCGATAGGAAAATATACGAAAATAGATATATCTATATATATATAAAGAAGAAACTGACTGACTGACTGACATATCAACGCACAGCCCAAACCACTGGGCCTAGAGATTCAAAATTTGGCATGTAGGTTCCTTATAAGGTCTAGGGGTGCACTAAGAAAGGATTTTTCAAAATTCACACCCTAAGGGGGTGAAACGGGGGTCCAAAGTTTGTATGGGGAAACAAGATTAGTTCGACTATTTTATTCGAAACTTCACGAAGTACTCCTAATGATAAATGAGTAAACACGTGTTTCAGGTTTTTTGAGAATTCAACCCCTAAAAGGGGGGAAAGGGGTAACAAAGTCTGAAAATCAACATGGGTGTTGTTTCTATGGTTTATCGGGTCGCTGGTTATGAAAACAACAACGGTTTTAAAATCCGACGTGGCAGACGTAAAATACCATCTCCCTGGATGGGGTGCGATGGGGTTGAAATATCTAAATAAACTAAATGACTGTTAATATATCAACGCACAGCCCAAACTACTGGACCTAGAGACTTGAAATTTTGCACATAGATACCTTATACAATGTAGGCATCTACTAAGGAAGGATTTTTGGGAATTCCCTCGGGAACGGGAAAAAACGGGATTTATATATTCGATTCCGAGTGACCCTATCTCAGTAACTATAATAACTAGACTCTTCAAATTTGATACATAAGTAGGTATTACATTAGTTAAAACATTAATTTCAGGATTTTTCACAATTGGGAATGTCTAAAAAAAATTACCAGTGGTTTTTATATTTTTTTTGTATAGAAAAGTCAATTATAAGAAACTAATTTCAATATTTTGTCACTTAGTTCACTACTTTTTTCAAAATTAATTATTGAAACTATTTTGGTTGATGACGTCAGATTGTAATTGAGGGCTCACACACTGCCAAATTTCTAAATCTATCTAAATGCGTACGATAAGGCAACCCTTTTAATTATTTTTTGCGTGGTGGTACACTGTAACAAGTGTCACTTTACTGGCGCTGTCAAAGTGCTAGATGTCAGGCAGTGGGTCCAAATCAAACTCTGTAGTTATAATCCACGCGTAAATTTGTGAAGAATTCTAACCACACAGAATAAAGTACGACTTGGACCGGTCACGCAATTTACACCAAAGTCAAATGAAGGTCATTGCTTATTTGTTATGTAATAAATTCATTATATAATATTAAAATTAAATAACTACAGAAAACGAGTTAAAAACCATTTATCTCGAAATGGTTTTCGATTTACTATACATTGCAAAAAAATAGACATCCCCAATTCCCACGGGATTAGGAAAAAACGGGATTTATATATTCAGTTCAACGGGATCCTATGAACTATAATTACTAGACTCTTCAAATTTGGCATAGAACTAGGTAATTATAATAGTAAAAAACAGTTTTAAGGATTTTCGGAAATTCCCACGGGATAAGGAAAAAACGGGATTTTTCGTTTTACTGGTCATAGAAAGCTGAAATTCGGCATGTAGGTTACTTGGGGAGTGTAGAGGAGCATTGAGAGAGGACTTTCCAAAATTCCCTCGGGAACGGGATAAACGGGATTTTTCGTTTTACTGGTCATAGAAAGCTGAAATTTGGCAAGTGGGTTCCTTGGGGAGTGTAGGGGAGCATTAAGAAAACATTTCCCGAAATTCTTACGGGAACGGGAAAAAACGGGATTTTGCGTTTTACTGGTTGTAGAAAGCTAAAATTTTAAAATTCATAAGTTTATACTGTAAGTAGGCCGCAAAGGGCTCTTTAACCGACTTCTAAAAAAGGAGGAGGTTATGCATTCCACTTTTTTTTTATGTAGGTATGTTCACCGATTTCTCGGTCAATTGTGGACCTGCTTGCTTGCTTGCCTGTATGCTTGCTTGCTTGATATCTTGGTTCTTTGTAATACTCATAGTACACGCGAGCGAAGCCGCGGGCAAAAGCTAGTATTTTAATAAATCACTCTATTTTTTTTTTAAATAAAAAATAAATAATAAATAAATAAATAAATATTATGGGACAATCTTACACAAATCGACCCAGTCCCAAACTAAGCAAAGCTTGTACTATGGGTACCAGATGACGATAAACATACTTATATAGATAAATAAATTCTTAAATACATAGAAAACATCCATAACTCAGGAACAAATATTCGTGCTCATCACACAAATAAATGCCCTTACCGGGATTCGGACCCAGGACCTCTTGCTTCGTAGGCAGGGTCACTGCCAACTAGGCTAAGGCGGTCGTTACAGGATAGTCTTACGTTTGGCCTCAATCTCGCTTGATGGAAGGCGAAGATGAGGCCTAAGATGGTACACGCTTGCCTAGAAGGTGTCTGTTTACTTTGACCTTAAAGATGTCCAGATTATAGCGTTCCGGAAAAACGACCTCAACAGAGAGTTCCACTCCTTAGCCGTCCGCGTAATGAAAGATGAGGCAAACCGCTTCGTGCGTAATGGAGGAATGTCTACAACATAAGGGTGATACTGCTCGCCGCGCCCAGTCGTTCGGTGACGGAAAGGGGAAGGGGGTATCAGGTTTTACAACTATATGTTTGATAAAAAGAAACTGGACTACCTACATTACTAATACATACATCTCAGTGTATTTTTAAAACATCAATTGAGTACTGTTTCTGCCTTTTCTTATTCATGAAATGAAACTTTGGTAAAAATCGGTATAAGCGTTTCTTAATACAATATATTTCAAACTAAATACAAACTGAAATATAGATGCACAGAAAAAACCCCAGAAAAAAGACCAATGCTGGGAATCGAACCCAGGTCCTCAGCGTTCCGTGCTGCGTGCTTACCCCTACACCATCACTGGTCTAGAAGTTAGCGACGAATCTTTCCCATACATCGTACACTTCAGTCTGTTATAATCACATTAGGCAGTGATAAAGCGCATCTATGTTAATGCCCTCTACCGAGAGACTTCAACACTCCTTCGGAGCTACCCGCTCACCTGGACCAAGAGATGGCGCTACTAGGCCAACTTTTACAAGTTAAGTATGAAGTATCTTTTTCTATTTTTGAAGTGTACGATGTATGGGAAAGATTCGTCGCTAACTTCTAGACCAGTGATGGTGTAGGGGTAAGCACGCAGCACGGAACGCTGAGGACCTGGGTTCGATTCCCAGCATTGGTCTTTTTTCTGGGGTTTTTTTCTGTGCATCTATATTTCAGTTTGTATTTAGTTTGAAATATATGGTTTCACGGGATGACCGTAAAAGTAATAAAAAATGAAGTTGAAGAAAATAAAAAAATAAATAGAAAAAGATACTTCATACTTAACTTCTTAATACAATGTTCATTTGATGAAAACAAAACTAAACAATAAAAGTTGAGATCGCTTGCTCGCTCATTTTTATTGAGCAACCTACCTAGTATAGTAACGTAATGAAAAAAGTAGTATCAGAAATCCAGGATTTTAATTGTAATTACTATTTGTTGCCCGCGACTCCGTCTGCGAAGAATAGGGGTATAAAAAATAGCCTACAACCTATTCTCAGACCTACCAAATACAGACAGAAAAAAAAATCATAAAAATCTTTAAGACCATTTTGGAGGAGTTTGATAACAAACACCGTGAAACGAGATTTTTATATATTAGAGAAGTAGGATAGATAGTATAGATAATAAGATAAAGTATTTGCGTTTAAAGTATTTGCGTTTTATAAATAGTTCTATGTATAAAAAGAGTACCTATGTAACAGCTATTAGTGTTTTTAACAATCTCCCAGTTGATTTGAAGGTTATGGAAGGGGATATATTTAAGCGAAGGCTCAAAAACTGGCTTTTGGATAAAGCATTTTATAACATAAAAGAGTATTATAGAACTAGTTAACTAATTGTAAATAGCCATTAAGTATTAAAATTAGACTTAACTTTAAAGTACCAAATTACATTATATGTATTACTAACAAAATTGTACGCCCGGAACGGGTAACTGTTGAAACTACCTTTAGTATATGTACTACCACCTAATTGTACCTATGTGACACAGTTATACAATAAGTTATTCTGATTCTGATTCTGATTCTGATTTTACATTTACAGACCTCAACATCCTTCGCCATGCTTCGAGCGTCGTTGATGAGCAAGAATGTGGATATTGATGGAGTCTCTCCTCTCATGGTATGTACTTTTTAGGGTTCCGTAGCTGAAATTTTATTTATTATTATTATAAATTAAATCATCATTATCATTTCGGCCATGATGAAAAAATACGGATAAGTCACGTCTGTGACCGAGTTTAGCTTGACATGTTTCGGGCTAATCCATAGCTCTCCATCACGGAGCACACGCCACAGCCGTAGTTATCCGTATTCTTCAAATTCAAATAAGATTTATTGACATCAAAAAGAAAAACAACAACCCTTTAAACAAGCCTTTAAAGTAAAAATTAGAAAAAAAAATAACGAAAAAAGTAAATCCTAAGTAAGTAAGTACTTCCTCATTGTATTTAATCATTATGGTAAATTTAATAACATCATGGAATTTCTCATCCAGCAAACCCCAACCATGACGCCAGTGAACCTCTTCGCCACTCCAGCCCGGAGCATCCTCAAGCAGAACCATCCCATCAGCTCCAAGAAGCCGGAGAAGCTGAAGGTGGTGCTGTTCGAAGAGGCCAGTTCGCCCACTTCTTACACTAGCTGCGGGACCGAGGAGCTCCAGGAAGTTAAAGAAGTGGAGGTTAAAGAGGTTAAGGAGGAGGTTAAGGGGGATAAGGAGAACAAGCCGGCGTCGAGAAGGCGGTCCAGGTGAGTGTACTTGGTCGTCTTCTGCCTGTACACTGTTGGTACGGGAAATACATTATAAGGCTCATTATCATTTCGTCCACAGTCCCTTTTCATCACCTTCTTAAATCGTCCACTACTAATAATATAACCCTGTATAAATGCGACTTTTGCAATATTTTTGACGTGACAACGTCTAATAAATCGATGAACGCCGGCTGCATACACGAAAAAGGATGACGCAATGTAACGTACATGTCCCGTGTATGTACTTACATGTCCCGTACATGAACCTACAGAGCAGTGAAGGCCAGTATGTACAAGAGACCAGTGCGGTGCAGTGGTTGAGGGGGAGTGCGGCAGAGGGGTGCGGGGGTATTAAAGGGGGGATGAAAACTTCATTGATTTTGCCGTAGGATGCACCGTTTTCAAGATATTTGACAAAACACCGGTTCTCGTCCGATCACCGAGGTTAAGCAACGTTCATTTTTGTTTTTTGAATGTTTTGTTATGACGTTTTCACGAAACTATCGTCCGTAAACCGACTTTAAGGGCAACCGGTTTTTTGTTGCTTTTGTATAAGCAGCGAAATATTAAAAAAACCGGCCAAGAGCGTGTCGGACACGCACAAGGTAGGGTTCCGTAGCCATTACAAAAAAATCAAGTAATATTTTTCTAAGGATTTCGTATGTGTACGGAATCATCCAAGTTTAGGTATGTTTTATACCTTAGGCTACTATTTAGTCTTAAACTACAAATAATTTCCAAGCAATCTTAGCCGCTATAATTTTCCTAGTAATTTTGATATATTTACTACCATTCTGAATTTTTTCAAATTTTTCCACCTAACAGTTTAGATTTTAGAGGGGGGGAGACGCTCGATTTTAATGAAATTTTTCACTTTAAAGTTGAATATTTCGCAAACAGATCACTGAATAGAAAAATCATGTTGGCAACCCCGCAATGGTTTTAAAAGACCTATCCAACGATACCCCACACTATAGGATTAGTCGAGAAAAAAAAAATCACCCACCCTTTACGTCTATGGCAGTTACCCTAAAAAAAAAATATTTTTTTTATTTTTTATCTTACCACTTTGTTGGCGTGACTGATATGTATATTCATGCCAAATTACAGCTTTCTAGTACTAACGATCTCTGAGCTTAGCCGCGGACAGACAGACAGACGGACAGACATGGCGAAACTATAAGGGTTCCTAGTTGACTACGGAACCCTAATAGTTTAGAATTTCAAGATAACAAGGCCTTAGAATGAGTTGCCAACGCATTCTAAATTGTTATGATTATGACGTTATCTATTAAAATAAAACTTTAAGTTCTTAACTTTTCAAGTTAGCGGAAGTTCCCGCGAGATAGCGATAGACAAATTCTTCGTAGACGGAGTCGCGGGTAACAGCTAGATTCTTATGCTACAAAAATATACTTAAAATTCCCAGGCTCTCCCGTCAGAATGCGGAGGACAAGTCGAGTCCGGTCATGACTCGTAGCCGCCGCAAGAGCGCACAGACGCCGCTCCTCCCCGCAGACACGAACACAAACACAAGCACGGACGCGGACACGGACACACGGACGCGGCGCAAGGCGGACGCACAAGAAACGCCCAAGAGGTCATCGAGACGGCGGAAGAGCACCGCTGTTATTTAGATAAGTTTTAAGCTCCTATACTTTATTTTAGCGTTAGAGAAACGGTAAACAATCTTGACGAGGCATTTTATTGAAAACGCTTTAAAAAAAATTAGTAACTACTAGCGACCCTCCCCGGCTTCGCTCGGGTGCAATTATGCATGTGTTATACATATAAACCTTCCTCTTGAATCACTCTATCTATATAAAAAAACCGCATCCAAATCCGTTGGGTAGTTTTAAAGATACATATGGACAGACAGACAGCGGAAAGCGACTTTGTTTTATACTATGTAGTGATTCCTTACGAAACCAAAATAATGTAAATGACCACAATTTCCTTGCTATTGTTACATATTTGCTGTGATTTATTTATCAAAAGTGTTTTTCAATAAAAATACGTCAAGACCTCTCACCTTCTTTCTAATGTTAGTTTGACTATAGATTCTCTATGTGAGCGGATACACCTTGTGGGCGGTGGATGTTCCAACATCGATGGTTAATGGATTTGTCACATCGATTGACAGTTTCTACTAAAACAAAACCTACACCAATCTATTCTATCGACGTCGAACAGTAGTGTAGGGGTAGCTTGTACATCCCAATGATAAATCGTATTTCAGTTTGACTCCATTTATTGCGTTTCACATGTTATTACATAGTGGTGGGCGAGAGACTACTGACGCTCCGGGCTGCTTGGTATACATTTGTTAAACTGTAAATTTTTATATGCACTAAGGGGGCTGGGGGGAGGTTGTGCTCCCGGTTCTAGATTTCCATACTAATACGGTACCCCATAGTGCCCAGTGGGAAGGAGGGGCTTGCCTGTGTCGCCACATTAGCATACGACCGGTATCCGTTGATCAGCTTAATCTAACGCACTTCGAATAATCGTCACTATTTAAAAAAAATCTCTTATCTCAAATCAATATGTAAACCAAACTGAACTTTATTGCACACTCAGTAAAGTTCAATTAGCCAGATTATCGATTTTGAGATACGAGCTTTTTTCAAAGTAGTGACTTAATACCATCGATATCAATCGATTGGCGTGGTAGGTTTGTCTGATCGACTGACACCCTGTCGCTAAACGATTGATAGACAGCCGATTGATGCTACTTTTCGACATCCATCAATTGGTGTGGTAGGTTTTGTAGTAGCGGGAACTGTCGATCGACGTCGACCAATCTATTCTACCATCGATCGATTGGTGTAGCCTTTAGAGCCTAAATAATCGGAAAAACTTTAAAAACAGTTTAGTGTAGAGGTAAAGATATGGAGGCATAGGACTTACTTATTTCGATTTGTGAGTAGATAATTTCTTTGGAATTTGCGGAAACTTAACCTCCTATGGCAATGTTAATTTTGCCACAATTAAACGTTTAGGCTTGTACCTTGTTGCTAATTTGGTGATAGCTTTACTCTGATTCTATACTGTTCAATTATGTTTGTCTTTCTAGTTTTGTAGGATTTGTAAAAGGAAATAGTTCATTATCATGTGATTTTTTTTTAAATTGATTGGATACTTTGTTGGAAATGAGATTCCAGATTATGTCTGATTGGTTAGAATGTTGATATTAGCCAAATGGAGTGGCGTAGGACATTGCATCAAAAAAAAAACAGACAAGAAAGAGTAGAAAACGGATGAAGGGGAACTAAAACAAAATGTGTTGCCATGATTATTTTACGGCAGTTGCTAAGACAGAGGCGCCCTCAGTTTCTGTACTCTAATGTTGCTATTACATTTTTTCTAATCTATTTTTAGCAAAAGAAGCACACTTATGTACATTCGCGATCATAAATATCGGAGCATTCAAGATGGTCAAGAATATATTTCGTACTAAATACAAACTGAAATATAGATGCACAGAAAAAACCCCAGAAAAAAGACCAATGCTGGGAATCGAACCCAGGTCCTCAGCATTCCGTGCCGTGTGCCATACCCCTACACCACCACTGGTCTAGAGATTAGACACGAATCTTTCCTATACATCATACATTTCAGTCTGCTAAATCATCACCTTATGCAGTGACAAGCGCACATCTATGTTACACTCTCTGTCGAGAGATTTTAACACTCCTTCGGAACTAACCGCTCACCTGGACAAGAGATGGCGCTACTGTGCAACTTAAAAACAAGTTAGCTATGAAGTATCTTTTTGTATCGTTTTGTATTTTTTTTTGTAATAAATACAAAAAGATACTTCATAGCTAACTTGTTTATGGTCAAGAATATCAAAACACGACTGTATTGTCAATCGCGTACGTGCGAGTTCACATATTATTGAAGGTATCCTATTATCTCGCCTCATTCGATTTTCGTTTAATTTTTATTTCGTTTCATTATGTATTCGTCACTCATTCTTTATTCGTCTTGTTCGCTATCCGTCTTTATTTTATTTGGTCAAATTATGTTACTTGTCTCTCTCTTAATAAGTCTTATTCGTTTTTCGTCGCGGTCTCCCTCGTTTTTAGCACCAAAGCACCAAACGTAGCACCAAAGGTATCAAAATAATTTTGCCGAATAAGTAAATGAGACAAAAAACGAAAGGGAATAACGACGAATGAGTCCAAGGTAGACCGTGACGAAAAACGAATAAGACGTATTAACAGATAGGCAAGTTGCAGAATTTGACCAAAAAAGATAGTGACGGATAGCGAATAAGACTAATACAGAATGAGACGAAATAAAAATTAAACAAAAAACGAATGAGGCGAGATAATAGGTTACCTTATTGAACACCTTGACTGCTCTGATATTTATGATGGCTACTGTAACCTGTGTAGCGTTCTATGATCACAGGTTGTCTGATGAATAGTCAAGGTCATGAATATATGTACAGGTCGATTCACAAGAGTTGGCACGAATGGAATGAACGAAAGCAATGTCACTTTGACATTTTTGCAGGAAAATGACTGATGCATGACATTTTCATATTTGTGTGAAGTGTATTCAAATAGGTAACACATACCTCTAGATACTTTCATTCACTCATTCGATCCATTGGTGCCAACTCTTGTGAATCGACCTGTACGTTACTAAGGCGTCATTAATATCTATACAGCTCTATGCCATTAACCATAAGGTTGATGTTTACATGTATTTGACGCGATGGCTGCATAGATATTCATGCCTTCGACTAAACATGGTTGTAATCATAGGGCACTATAGGACAGTAAGAAATATATTTCAAACTAAATACAAACTGAAATATAGATGCACAGAAAAAACCCCAGATAAAAAAAATAAATAGAAAAAGATACTTCATACTTAACTTGTAGTAAGAAATATGATCACAATATGAACGGGTTAAAATTATGTAGTACATTTTTATTATAGTGACATTTAGGTTTGAGATTAAGAATAAAATTAAGTAAATGGACACTTGAAATAATGAATTTGGCGATGTAAAAACGCACATTTTTTCTTTGTAAAAACTCATTAGTTAATATTCCTTTTATTCTCTTATGTTCTTTGAAACAAAGTAAGATTATTTACTATGGCAAAAGTGATCAGAACGAATTAGTTATTAGATTGGTCTTAAATTAATTTACTAGTATCCTTTTTTATTCTTTTTATTTAGTTCATATTTATAAACGCCTTTAGGAAAAGCATTTGCTCAGCCATGGGACACTATTTAGGCTATAAAAACGTCATAGATTTTGGCGCTTATATCGTGTTATGTCTATTGATATTGATTAGTTTGTTAGTGATTGTATGTTAGTGTGTGAAATGTAAAATATCTACGATTTTGTATTGACAATGAGAGGTGTTTATGTTTAAATAAAGTTAGATACATGATTATTGTTGTTTGTTTGTTCCTAGTTACTTTCAGACAATATTTTGATATCTTCAAACGAGTAAGTATTTTTTGTTTATTTATTTATTTCGATGAAATTTGCTATGGGGTTTTCGGAGGCGAATCGAAAATCGAAAGGAGCTTGACCTCTGGGAAAACGTGTTTTCGAGTTTTAGTGCGAGTGAAGCTCGACCGCCTGGGTCCTAATATAAAAAGGCAAACTTTGCGAGGTTGGCTTGCATGCAGGGGGTTTTCTTGGGTGATTCTAAAAAATGTTTCACCCCTAGAATGCCACACTCCTGATTAACATAAGTTACTATTTATACCAGGTAAGTGCAAAGTTCTCTCGGGATATTGCTAATATTAATTTAGACAACCAGATGGCCTCGTGGTTAGAGAACCTGACTATGAAGCTTGAGGTCCCGGGTTCGGTTCCCGTGTCGGGGCAGATATTTGTATGAAAAATACGAATGTTTGTTCTCGGGTCTTGGGTGTTTAATATATATTTAAGTATGTATCTATCTATATAAGTATGTTTATCCGTTGCCTAGTACCCATAACACAAGCTTTCCTAGTTTACTTTGGGACTAGGTCAATTGGTGTGAATTGTCCCGTGATATTTATTTATTTATTTATTTTATTTATTAATAATAGATTTCTTTGTTTGATTTGTTGTATTTGTTTGATTTGTATAGTAAATTGTGGTAATGCATAATACATACAATTTGACTTGTAAAATTTATAAATTTAGGAATATGAATATGAATAAGTAATCTTTGTTTGTAATCTCTAAAATTACCGAGCCGATTTTTTTTTTAGAGATAGAAAGCTACACTTTCCCAGATTAGGCTAAGCAGGCAGGCCTACATTAAGCTGGGAAAGTGTAGCTTTCTATAAAAATTTAAAATTGGTTCGGTAATTTTGGAGAGCTCCGGAAAATTATAAAGTACCCCGCGGGACGTGACGTACCTAGGCACCTATACATACAACGTTATGGACAACAGCTAATAAGTTATTTACAGCGATATGAGCACGACAGAGTAAAAAAAATGCGAATGGGTGAATTTCAACAAGCTCTAAATTTACCTAATTTTGGTGGGATTTTTTATTTTTGTTGTTCGAGTCAAAATTATATATCAACAATACGTAACAAGTCATAATAAATATTGTGTCGTAATGGCCTTTCATTATACCTAGTAGTTTTAGAGATATTATGATTTTAGTAATTTGATTATCACCAAAATTGCTTGTACCCACCAAAATTAGATAGGTTGGCCACCAAAATGAGATACTTGTACTAATTCAAGGTAAAAAATATATTCATAAAAGTGATTAAAAAAAAACCGTATCATTTCCAATTTAATTTAATATTTTAAAACGTATAATTCACACAAAAACAAGTATTGCTAAGTCACACCACCACACACCACGAAAATTGCATTAAAAAGTATTTTAACCAAAATTAGATACT
This sequence comes from Archips crataeganus, assembly GCA_947859365.1. Classification (NCBI taxonomy): domain Eukaryota; kingdom Metazoa; phylum Arthropoda; class Insecta; order Lepidoptera; family Tortricidae; genus Archips; species Archips crataeganus. The sequence continues at coordinate 1,594,924 of OX402058.1, forward strand.
TATGTGCTTGGCGAACAGATTCAGAAAGATATGGCAAAAGATACGGCGGTTAATACACGTTTGTTGGTCTTATTGCGTTTCGTTCGACCATAAAAACATCTTCAATATTTACCACCAAAATTGCCAATCTCACTTGGACAACTTTTAGTGCCTAGTATTGAGTATCAACTCATGTACTAATATTTATTTATATATTCTTATAAGATACTTGAACTAATGAAGAATAAAATAAAATGCATTTTTAGTTAAATAAATGGACGTTATGGTTCTATCATAGATATTTATCAAGAACAACGGATACTGGACGCCACACCAAAATTATCATTTCAACGAAAAAATTTTTTTTTAATAAACAAGAATGATTTTTTATAACACTGCGATTTGGCGTAAGATAAAAATTTGTGTTTTCTTTTTAGAAAAAAAAAATATATAAATTCTAAAACAATTAGTCCACACTATAATTATCAGCTTTGCCGCATTCTCGCTGGGATAATCACCCGAATGAGAAACGAAAATTTCACATTTATGTCAAAAACATGACTTACGAAAAAGTGTTGCCCTCCTATTCTACTTTTTGCCAAACTATCCTTATTCAGTGTTCATTCAGATACGAGATAAAGCTGATAGCGTGCTTCGAGGGCCGTTTTACACAATGGAGTCCTGGAGCGAGCCAATTCCAAGTATTTACAGCGAGATATCCTGTGCCCTAGTTGCATCTCTGCCAAATAGCAGCATGCAGGCCCGAAAAGTGTAGGAGGCATTTAGTAATTACTTCCTAGATGACCAGATGACCGGAGTGGTTCGAGAACCTAACTACGACGCTTGAGGTCCCAGGTTTGATTACCGGTCGAGGCAGATAATTGTATGAAAAATAAGAATGATTGCGTTCGAGACTTGGATAATTGGATAAATAAATATTAATATTTACCTATTAGTATGTATTTATTTATTGTTGGGTCCGAACACGCAAGAACGATCCAAGTCTAAGCAACAGTTCGCACGCTCAAGCCTTTCCATCAAGCGAGCGAGCATTCTTAGAATGTTCAGTACGCTTAGTATAAGTTTTACCTCACCAAAATACTTCTCGATCGCGTTTACGTAAAAAAATCAACTACTAGGGAAACATGGACAGCGCCTCCGCGGCCGCGCGTCCATGTTTCCATAGAATTGATTTTTTTTCGTAAACGCGATCGAGAAGTATTGAAGTGAAGGAAAACTTATACTAAGCGTACTGTAGAATCTTTGCGAATGCAGACCAAACAACGAAATAATGTTCTACGTCTTTTTACACTAAAATAATTTAAATAGAGTAAGGATGGAGTGAGTATTCGCTCGTCTGGTGTAAATCGGCTTAATGTCGAAAATTTTATTTATTCGTTCGCTCAATGATAAGCACCTACTGTTGCTAATTTATTGAATCAGGCGTTACTTTGCGGAGGTCCATATTAATGAACTGAAACAATTACTTTGCTCACCCGCAAAAGGCAAGAGTTTTAGGTCGCGGGTGAGCAAAGTAATTGTTTCAGTTCATTGATATTGCTGCTGTTTACAAACCACCTGAAATATTCCGGTACAATTTTAAGATGACTTGTATTTGCAGAGTAAAATAGTTGAGATATCTTCGTGCTGGACTCCTGGCTTCGTAGCGCGGTGGCCTGGACCGCGGCCAGGCACCCACATCCCGGACGGAAGTAATTGCTCAGTAATGGCTGCTCGGATTCATATCATAACCTAGGCTACGCTAATTTACATAGGTATTGTAGCTAAGTATGTATGCTTATGCTCCGCCACTTCATACAATAAAGTATAGTTGACCTAGGAAGTGCTTTACCATTTTTAGAGTTCCGTACCCAAAGGCTAAACAGGGGACCCTATTACTGAGATTCCGCTGTCCGTCCGTCTGTCACCAGCTGTATCTCATGAACCGTAATAGCTAGTGTCGCGCGCAGCGCGAGTTGCCATATTAAATTCGGTAAGTGTCACAGCCCTAGTCCTAGTACGTTATTACATTTGTAATGTGGTCACACTGCTTATGCTTACTTTGTCTTAACTGTGTGTTGGCACGACTGTATAGTGTAATGGCGACACGAAGGCGCGTTAGATGAAACGAGAGGGAAAGAAGGAAGCTGGTACCCTGGTTCGGAGAGGTCAGTTGCTGAAACTCGGATGAAACCTCAGGTGAGTGTTTCTCTCATGTTGAAATGTTAATTGCTATGATCATGGAGTGTGTAAGGACGTCCGCATTAAATACAGGATAGATTGCCCACATGGGTCCAGTAAACGCTAGAGTACAATGTACACGTTGATAATGTCATAGACACTGGGGCGTATTAACTGGACATGGAGCAAGCAACTTTTGCCCAGCAATAACGGTCGTATGATGATGGAGCAACCGAGGTCAGGACTATTGGGGATGGTGGAGGTCCTCGTGGGGGCATAGCCCCCATGTCCAGCGGGCGCCAGGCTAGATCACGCCAAACTGAACCGATCAGGAGCCAGTCGATCGGTCGGGATAGGTCTGAGGATCACTGGTAGGCCCAGGATCCTTCTACCTAAGCATTGAGGCGCCCAGGCATAGCGCTGTGCCTAGACTGGAGTAAATCGACCGTAAGCTATGCATGCTACTTTAGGCCTAGCTTGAGACAGGAAAGTGGCACAGCCACACCGCGTTGGGAATCACTGTTATCACATATCTTGTGAAGCCACTTGAATAAGAACTTATCCTTGCACACTTCAGGTCATGTGTCTCCTGTAATAGGGAGATATGCAGTAATATTTGTTGTCCTAACCCTGTGTACCAATAGCACCCCAGGTATGCATGTATGACAATTATAGAATGCATAGAAAGGGCGACAGCTAGACCGTCGAAAATTTTGCAGATGATGTATTTCGGTTGCCGCTATAACAACAAATAATAAAAACACGATAAAATTAATATTTAAGGGAGCACATACAACAAACGTGATTTTTTTGCCGTTTTTACTGATAATGGTACGGAACGCTTCGTGCGCGAGTCCGACTCGCACTTAGCCGGTTTTATTTATGACAGTCCTACATCAGAATAAAAACAATAATGCTGATTTTCACATTGATTTGTTAGTGAAAATAGCCTTTGATGTTTTAAGCCTTACAGCTGACATTGAAACTTAGGGTCGTAAAGGAATTTCTTGGTCGACTACGGAAGTATACATAGTCGTAACGACTATAATTCCCTACTGCTATTTGTTGTATACAGTGGGGTGATTCTATTCTTTATGAGAGTTGTCACTAAAAATGTAATAAGGGCTTAAATCATCGGATCGTGCATTATGTAATGTTTTTCATTCCGGTCGACAATTACGGGGGCGTATAGTCAAGGAAAATGAATCACGACCAGGGTGAACCCTTTTCATTGCAAATGTCATGTTGACATTCCATACATCTGCCAAAGAAATTATCGTGCTATTGATATCGGCTGTGAAAAGGTTCCGTTTAGGTTCATTTCGTCCACATTTCTATTTCGTCCACATTCCCACTTCGTCAGCAATCCCATTTCGTCCACAATCAATTCCCATTTCGTCCACATTCCTACTTCGTCAACATTCCCATTTCTTCCACATTCCCATTTCGTAACAAAATAGTAACGAAATTGGTAGTGTATCTTAATAGTATTGACCCGCACCGTGCTTAGCAAGTATTTTTCTTAACATGAATACCTTAATCACAAAAATAAATAAAATCTTCCCTGAGAATTAAGCTAAGTGATAGCGAAAACCGCATTAAAATCGGCTAGGAATGTTGACTAAGTGGGAATGTGGACGAAATGGGAATGTTGACTAAGTGAGAATGTGGACGAAGTGGGAATAGGACGAGATGGGAATGTGGACAAAATGGGAATGTGGACGAAATTAACCTAAACGAAAGTTTCCATCCACCCTGTTATATACATACACCTTTCCTTTTGTGTCCTTTACACACACTAACCGCATGCAAAAATATCTCTACACGCTTACCTACGTGGTTGCCAATACGGTCGGATTCAGTAATTTATGAACTAGACAGCTCCATTGTTCAGAATGACCACCGTACATTTTGTATAGAAATAGAAATGTGTTTTTAAAATTATTTGAGCACATACAGACACATTAAAAATGCATTTTATTTTAACATAGGTAAACCTATTTGTTACGGAGGACAAACCAGAAGGAACTAGACACCATGCGGCCTTGCAACTCTTGCAAGATAAAGTTCTTAATTTATTCGCTCGAACCAGTAATTTCAAGCAATTAAAATAAACATTTAACAAGCAAAACAAGATCGCATAATTTCGCCCCCGAATTAAAGTGAAGTGGGTACTTTACAATTAAATCAGCAATTAAAAATGGCAGCAGCAGCCATGACAATAACAATTAAGAAGGCTCGTTAGATAGCGGGTCAGATTACCTACCTAAATCTATGCAAATGCGGGAGACTGTAATGGGGTAATTTCGAGTTGAACCTGGCAACCCCGGGAATGGCGGAAAGGCCGAATGTCATAGACAAGTTTTTCATAATATTACACTACATTTAATTCAATGTAAATTCCCGCCTTCTTCATAGTGAGTTTTCGTTGCATGGTGTTGTCATAATCATATCGCACGATTTAAAATGCTAACGACAAGTGGAGGCACAGGCAGGCTTCGGAACTTTAATGCTTTATAATTATCATCCCTCTTAAATACCTAGACTAAATTTTTCAGTAGCTATCTTTCACCTTTTCGGAGCAACCACACGTGCAAGATAGCTACTGTGTAACATATAGGTAGGTATATTGTCGTGCAGAACCCGTCTCAACTTCATTAAAAATGAAGTCAGACTCAAATAGCAAAACCACCCACAGTATTTATTTAAGTAACACCTTGTATATCTTAAAGTAACTATTTATATACAACTATCGTAAACTAAAAGTACATTAAGAAAAAACTGAAACATATTATGAGTCCCGTAGGCAAAGTTTCGAAGATACTGGCAATGGCAACGTTCCCTCTTTGAATAGCTAAACTAATTCTTTGTCCGAGGAAGCTGCCAGTTGTTTGGACTCTTGTATCGTAAACGAATCAATAGGTACCTACACTATTTGGCTTAACATAAGATCATCACAAAATATGTTCCGTGAAGTGCAAAAATATGTATCGATTTAATTCTATCATCATTATGTATCGATACCTTAATTCGTCGACGTATAGCTATGGGACATAATTATTTATGAGCAAATTGTATGCACTCATGTTTTTACACTTGACTCTATTTAGCGATATTATGGCATAATAAAACTTTTTTACTTTACGCTTCCTTTTAGGGTTCCGTAGGTAACTAGGAACCCTTATAGTTTCGCCATGTCTGTCCGTCTGTCTGTCTGTCCGCGGCTAAGCTCAGAGATCGTTAGTACTAGAAAGCTGTAATTTGGCATGAACATACACATCAGTCACGCCAACAAAGTGGTAAAATAAAAAATATAAAAAAAATTTTTTAGGGTACCTCCCATAGACGTAAAGAGGGGTGATTTTTTTTTTCTCGACTAATCCTATAGTGTGGGGTATCGTTGGATAGGTCTTTTAAAACCATTGCGGGGTTGCTAACATGATTTTTATATTCAGTGATCTGTTTGCGAAATATTCAACTTTAAAGTGAAAATTTTCATTAAAATCGAGCGTTCCCCCCCTCTAAAATCTAAACTGTTAGGTGGAAAAATTAGAAAAAATTCTTAATGGTAGTAAATATATCAAATTTACTAGGAAAATTATAGCGGCTAAGATTGCTTGGAAATTATTTGTAGTTTAAGAGTAAATAGTAGCCTAAGGTATAAAACATACCTAAACTTGGATGATTCCGTACACATACGAAATCCTTAGAAAAATATTACTTGATTTTTTTTGTAATGGCTACGGAACCCTACCTTGTGCGTGTCCGACACGCTCTTGGCCGGTTTTTTCATCTACCTTTAATTCTGAGAACATAAAAATGTACAAGCTAACTAGTGGAAGTTTTTTTAGCTAAATAATACATTTATTATTTAAAAAATGAAAGTTCAACTGTATTACATTATGCCAGATATTTCCCAAAACAATAAATAAATAAATACTTACCTAATCAACCTTTGAAACTCCCATCAAAGCTAACATCGTCCCTAACACAACGCATTAGGCAAATTGCCGCGCAATTTAAATTATTAGCACACTGCGCCCCGTAAATTCACAACTACCCGTAATTCATTTCCTTACGCGTTAAACTACCCCAATATTTCCAGATCTTACGTTTCTGTGCACGTATCTCGAATTCACACTCAAGTTCATACATAAATTGTATGAAATACTAGTCCCTTATTCATATAGAAACTTGTTCGGTAAATCACATACGAATAAAATGCCCGCAAAAGGAAGTTAGTTTAGTAAAGTGTAGTTTGCGAAGTTTTGCTAATTTGATACTTTGTGCCGCTTACGCTTTGGTGGCGTTGTTTGTTATGAAGGAACTAGATATACCTTTTTTATTTTCGTTTAGTTTTTGTCTAGATAGATGGCGCTATTGTGTTGAGCAGAGGTCAAAATGCCATACGAAATTAATGGTACAGTGAGAAAGAAGAAGATATAGTACTCTTTTCTCAAAGGGCCGGCAACGCATCCGTAACTCAACTTTTGTTGTGGGTGTGGGTGTCCATGGGCGTCTGCGATTGCTTTCCGTCAGGTGACTCGCCTGCTCGTTTGCCCCCTATCATATATAAAAAAAAAATACTTAAACTAGCAATAGTTCGAGTGCGAAATGTTTTTCCACGTGCCAAGCGAAATACATCGTTATGACAATGTCATAAAGGCGCTGTCATGAAAAAACGTTTTGCACTCAAACTATACTTTATGTTATGGTGGTTTATGTTATCTATACTATATAATATTATAAAGAGGAAAGATTTGATTGTTTGTTTGTTTGTTTGTTTGTTTACGAACTAAAACAATTACTTTGCTCACCCGCGACCTTACAATAGTTACGTTTATGCAAGAAATGTGCGTTCATGCAGTTCCTCCACCTCCACACTGTACGAACACACACAAATCACATAAACCCAACCATCACCACCACCAAGCTACACTGACGCGTTTCGAACTCAACCAGAGCTCATCTTCAGAGTTACCACAACCGTATGCTATGCTACCAAATGTTAAACTAACAAACCAAAACAAATGTTTTAACTTGTCACTGTAACTTCTCAAGTACCCACTTTATTTTTCTTATTCTCAAACTACCCCACAAAAATTAACTTTTATTGGCATATTTAAAACTACCTTGAATTTTTTGTTTATTTATTTATAAGGCATATTTAATTAATACTAACTGTTCAAATTCGACCCAAGCCGCAGTAAAGGAGAAGATACTAAATTTACCTGTTCATTAATAATAGACCCCATAGTGTTGTACCTAATTATTTCCATGCATTCCAGAGCATCCAGACGCAACCCCTTGCCGCAATAATGTAACACTTCATAAGAATCTGAATCTAACAATGAATGATTTGATTCCAACAAATGCTTTGCAAAATTCGATCTATCTGGATGCTCATTCCTATATGCCGAAACAGGCTCTTTAAATCTAGTATTAAAACTTCGGCCTGTCTGTCCTACGTATATCCCATTGCAGTCATTACAAGTAAGCTTGTATACCCCCGATCTAGTTCCCTTATCTACCTGTTCTTTGTGGTTACATAGCCTAGAGTACAAAGAGTTGTTAGTCTTAAAGGCAACATTAATATTGTTTGATTTTAAAATGCCATAAATCTTATCAGACAAACCCCCGACGTAAGAGATGCTAGATCTATATTTGTTAGTAGACTGAGAAGTAATTATTTTAGTTCATTAATATGGACCTCCGCAAAGTAACGCCTGATTCAATAAATTGTTTGTTTACATTGAATAGGCTCCGAAACTACTGGACCGATTTCAAAAAATCTTTTGCCGTTATAAAGCTACATTATCACTGAGTGACATAGGCTACTTTTTACCGCGGGAAAATACCTTTTCCTACGGGAAAATTAATTTATCGCGGGCGAAGCTGCGGACGGAAGGCTAGTTGTATAGATTTTGACTTACTTTAATCGTCTTTGGCACTAAATACTGATGATTTATTTCGTGATAAATTTTAAAAACCGATCACTAGTGAATAGGGGTGGGCCACAGACGTGGATAGCTTAGGGGATCTACTAGTCTAAATCCAATACTGACCGAGTTACTCTAATGCGGTGGGAGACATAGGGCATTGTGTTACAAGCTTTAGAAACGATGTTTCCAATTTCAACGTACACATTTTGCTTTTAAACAGAAAGTTTTCAATCGCAATACGAAACGTTTTCGTAAAGCCGGTCGCGAATAAAGGAGCGAATCGCGTCTTCGGATTACACGTCGATGAACGCAGCTTTATAAAGTGCTGTGCTGCTGTGCCTAACATAGTATCGACTATCGATAAAATTTTATTGGAAAGTAGACCAGAGAAGCTCTTCCGACGATTAACTCCGAATTGTCCCGTAACTCTGCGGATACGGGAGACCTCAGCTCCGACTACTAGTTAAGACTCTAATTGAACTTAACAAACACTGATATAATCTAGATGTTACAAAGAGCCTGTGCTTGGAAGCAGATGAGACGGCCATACATTCTACTGGAGTGCAGTAGAGTGGCGAACTACAGGCACTATATCTCGGGGTGCCAGGGTTGCTCCAGGAAGTCGTTGGCAACTTGAAGGCTTCTGGGCTTCCTCCAGGAGCAATGCCGGCGCGAATAGTGCCTTCAGCCAATTACGGAAAATAGGTGGACACAGGTGTCAAGTTGTGGAAAATAGCCCGCTAACGACCGCTTTAGCCTAGTTGGTAGTGACCCTGCCTACGAAGCAAGAGGTCCTGGGTTCGAATCCCGGTAAGGGCATTTATTTGTGCGATGAGCACGAATATTTGTTCCCGAGTTATGGATGTTTTCTATGTATTTAAGTATTTATTTATCTATATAAGTTTGTTTATCGTCGTCTAGTACCCATAGTGCAAGCTTTGCTTAGTTTGGGATTAGGTCGATTTGTGTAAGATTGTCCCCTAATATTTATTTATTTATTTATTACCTATTACGTATAATTATGTTATGAAGTTATCACAAACGTGACAGCGTGTCGTTTTATTTATATGAAAGAATAAATGAAACTTGGTGAAAAAAAGTATTTTTGAAATGCGAATAATTCGAATAGAGTCAGTTTTGTTAGTGCGCAATGTTAAGTATTCGGGACGTACCCTTAGAGCTTTATCGATATCGATAAAGCACCGTCCCATCTCTAGGCTGTAAGTAGATTTACGTCGGCGTGTCACGTCGCGTCGAGTTGTACATTTTATTTCATTCATTCACTCAAGTCGCCGTTCGCGACAAATGTAATGGCGGTGATTATGTAATTCCATCTCATCGTTATATTCCTGGGTTTAAATTCTTAGCATTTTCTTTGCATGCGGCTTTGTTCGCGTAAACCATTCGGTCTGCTGTAATTGCAATATTAGACCAAATAATAAGTTTGGTATGAAGTATTTTTTTTTTATTTTTTTTTTTTTACTCCATTTTTTTGGAAATATAAAATATAAAAAAGATACTTCATACCAAACTTGTTAAAGTATGGCTTAGTAGCGACATCTCTTGGTCCGGGTGAGCGGTTAGTTCCGAATGAGTGTTGACGTCTCTCGATGAGAGCTTAACATAGATGGCGCTGTATCACTGCATAATGTGATTTAGCAAGCTGAGATGTGCGTTGCATAGGAAAAATTAAACTATACGCAGCACTATACTACTATTAAATTAAACGCAGCACGGAATGCTGAGGACCAGGGTTCGGTTCCCAGCGCTGGTCTTTTTTCTGGGGTTTTAATGAAGTTGTTGTTGTTGGGGTTTTAAGTAATTGTTTCAGTTCATTAATATGGACCTACGCAAAGTAACGCCTGATTCAATCAATTATTTATAAGGGTGCCTTTTCACCAGAGATGTGCTATGCAGCCATGTTGCGGTGATGTGAAAGCTACGACTGTGCTACGCTACGAAACTATGTGACCGATTCCACTATAATGGTGAGCTAAGTAACCGCTCAAGGAAGAACCAGAGCTCGTATCCACAGAACGCATCCTTCCATATAAAAACATATCTGACTTCATCATTATCGTCATCATTACAGCCGAAAGACGTCCACTGCCGAACATAGGCCTCCCCCAAGGCTCGCCAAACAGACCGGTCTCGTGCCATCCGCATCCAACGCGATCCCGCAACCGTAACCACCTGGTCGCTCCATCTTGTTGGAGGCCTCCTACCTACACTGCGTCTTCCGGTCCGCGGTCGGTTCTACGAGCGGTGTGACTTTAATTCTTGCGCGGATTTCATCATTTCTAATGCGATATACCTATATACCTAGGTATATCTGACTTAGTTCGACTAAAATTTAACTCTGTAGTTCAACAGTATAACATGATTTTTTACGCAACAGTTTTTGATAATTTGACGAACCTTTTCATTTGTGACTGTACATAGGCCCTTTGAGAGTTCATTGGTGTTTCTAATAAAGCAAAACATGCACAGTTTTTCGTGGAAAATATGGAAGCCATGATCCCAGCGAAGACGGCAGTAATGTAAACAACAACGTGTGGTGGCGGCTTCTTGACACCATGCTACTGTATTATTGAGGACAAGGTATCTAATATATAAAAAATAGCAGTTGCCCGCGACTCCGTCTGCGAAGAATAGGGGTATAAAAAATAGCCTCAACCTATTCTCTTACATAACTAAGTACATTATGCACAAAAAAAAAACATAAAAATCGGCCGAGCCGTTTCGGAGAAGTTCGATAGCAACACTGTGACACGAGATTTGTACAACATCTGTTGGGAAATCGTGTTTTGCGATTCATAAAAAGTACCTACGTAGATTGATTGGTGGTGTCATCTACCTTATTGTCATAAATTTTCTAAAACTTCATTTCCTTTCATTGTTGATTATTTATACCATCGTAAACGTCAGGTTATTTCCGTGAGTAAAAAAGGATTAATATCTTTTAGAAATAATTGCTCGAGTAGGTACAATTTTTATTTTAGCAGTTGAATGAACAAAATCCGAATTTTACTGAATTCCCAGGGGTATTCCCAAATATTACAATGTGGTTTTTATTAACGCTGCATGACAACACTCATACAAAATTATGTTTCTTGACTTGGCGATTGAGATTTTGGGATTTTACATGCGTTAATCGCGATATCTTGTTAACTGTTTATTTTCATGTTTTGCGTACAATAAAGAGTTTTTACATACATACATATAAAGGGATATAAAGTAGCCTGTGTGCTTTTTCGTCATACAGTGAATATCTTTTTGTTTTTTAATTTTTAACTGGGTGCTGAGTGAGGCCCAATTTGTTCTATTCAATGTGTTTGTTCGTAACTTTTTTTCCAAGTTTATGTTTTCCTATGTATCGAATATGTGTAAAATAAATGTCCCTTTTTTGTCTCTCTCTCTCTTTATTTCTCATTCCCGAGATCCGCATATCTGTATACCAAATTTCATCAAAATCTGTTCAGCAGTTCTAGCGGGTAAGAGGAATAAACACACACGCGCATACGCTCCCAATCTTTTGCATTATAATAAAAGTAGTAGGATTGTCCTCCATTTTTAGACAACATGGCGGCTGTACTCTACATTCTCTCTGGTTTATTAAAAATTGGATCATCGCATCGGGACGCGCGCATATTTCACGGTTGTACGTGCCTCATACACTCTGCGTTTACCTTGTGGGGGAGAACGCTGGCGCCTCCACACTCATGCGGTTTGGTTGGGGCAAGTAATAGGGAACGTGCAGAAACTATAGGCGGCAGCACTAATGCGACAGAAGAAAACAAATATCAGGGTAAAATAGTCAAATTGATGACACCAGTTGGTAGCACCGTCTATGTACACGTTCCCTATAGGGATGTTGACACCACCAATCAACTGACGTACCTACTTTTTATGAGCTGTCCAAACATAATTCTCCCATACAGTTTGAATGGCAATAGCAACTTATGACGTCACTTGTTCGCCAACTCAATCGACTAACTATTTATTTGTTATAAAGCAACAAAAAATCTAATTTTGCAGTTAATCGAAGCCAGGGCTAAAATAGGCGTTTTTTTACTGGAATCGTGTTTTCGAATTATTTTTTAATTTCGTCAACATCTGCCTAGAGAAATATTTCTCTATTGTAGCTTAACTATTGTTATGTTTGCAATATATTTTAACTATTAGTTTGTTTAACTATTGATCAAACAACGGTCTCTTAATCACAAACTAAAAGACAGAAGACAAAGACCTGGGCCCAATTGCATAACAAAGTACAACTTATATTACAAGCGGAATTCCCTTTCTAGTTAATATAACTGAAGCGAGAGTTCCGCTTGTAATATTAGTTGTACTTTGTTATGCAATTGGGCTCAGAAGGGAATCTTGTCTCTCTTTGTAAGGTTAGTTATAATTATTACTTATGTTGCTTGGCCGCGCAGTTATGAATCCTAGAAATATTATAAATGCAAAAGTTTGTGAGTACACACTGCGTGTGTGTTTGTTACTCCTTCACGCTAAAATTGCTGGACCGATTTGGATGAAATTTGTTACAGAAATAGCTGGACGTCTGGAATATTACATAAGCAACTTTTTATCCCTATATTCCCACGGGATCCATGTAAAATTCCGAAATTTTAACGTAGTAGGTATTAGGCCACCACTCACTATCACTTGTAGAACTGATGGCCGATGGGGCAAAAAGGTTCTCGAGTGGCGTCCACGGACCGGAAGACGCAGTATGAGTACGCTTCCAACAAGATGGAACGACGACCTGGTTAAGGTTGCAAGATCGCGTTGGATGCGGATGGCGCGGGACCGATCTGTTCAGCACTGGACGTCTTTCGACTGAAATGATGATGATGATGATGAGGTATACTTAAGGCCTGATGTTGCTTAGATATCAATCCCATGGCTCACGATTTTAATCAGAGTGTGGCGGGCCCTTTACAGTGGGGTCTGTCTAGCCAGGAACGCGCATTTTTCCCGCTCGTACGTTTTAGCGGCACCGTGTTTAGACGCAATAATATTCAGGGTTACAAGTAAAGCTAGGCGGGGTGAAATTAAATAAATCCAGCACATTTTGATGCAAGGAATATTTGTTTACGTTAGACGAAGTTTTATCAGTGAAAATTACTGATTCCAATTCATTTTTAGGGAGCTCAAAAGAAAAAAAACCGGCCAATTGCGAGTCGGACTCGTGCACGAAGGGTTCCGTACCATTATCTATAAAAACGGCAAAAAAATCACGTTTGTTGTATAGGAGCCCCGCTCAAATATTTGTTTTATTTTAATTGAATAAATATTCTGTGAATATTTTCAAGCGTCTACCTGTTGCCGTTTTCAATTTGTGTCTTCCACCGGGATCTGTGTCCCATGACCCTCTGCTGGAGACTTGGAGAAGCCATGGGTCAAACTGCAGTGGGACGTAGGTATATATATATATATATATATATATATATAGGCTGGGACAATGATGTCCTACCTCCTCGAAAGTGAACAACACCCCCATTGCGCTGTCAAAGTTCGCTTATCTACTTAGAACGACACCTCTCACCAGAAGCTACCTCTAACCCTATTAAGGCCCTCCATTAGGGCGGCGGTCACTGACCCCTCAGCTAATATCCCCATCTGTCTTGCATCACCTTCTTTGACGCGTCAAGCGATCGGCAAAAACCAATTATAGACGGCTGCGAAGATACAGCCACTTCGGGCCACAAAATGTTCGCAGGTGAGTTTCATGCTTCTTTCCGCAGGCTAATTCCAGTTAATAATCCAGCCTATACGTCCCACTGCAGGGCACAGGCCTCCTCTCAGAATGAGAGGGCTTGGGGCGTAGTTTCCGCGCGGATTGAGATTCTCTCTCTCTTCTGTTAATGCTCATGGTAAATTTCAAAACGCAATTCCGCACACACTAAGAAATAAAGGTTTTACATTTACATGCATACATAGGTTATTTTTAGGTTACTTTTTATTTCAAATGTACCCTCGTTATTATTTGTTGTTTAATTAATTCCCAGTTGTTCGCACGCACTTACTACTACACGAACAACTGCGAACTAATAAGCCTGAAACACTTACCTACCTATGACGAAATGAGGACAAAACTCGGTTCGATATTCAGCCCCAGATATATAGGTATATGGCCTAGTGGTTAGAGGACCTGACTACGAAGCTTGAGGTCCCGGGTTCGATTCCCGTGTCGGGGCAGATATTTGTATGAAAAATACGAATGTTTGTTCTCGGGTCTTGGGAGTTTAATATGTATTTAAGTATGTATCTATCTATATAAGTATGTTTATCCGTTGCCTAGTGCCCGTAACACAAGCTTGCCTAGCTTACTTTGGGACTAGGTCAATTGGTGTGAATTGTCCCATGATATTTATTTATTTATTTATTTATTTATTTTTATATGATCCATGGACACCCATAACGTAGGTAAGTAAAATATCTAGTGTATTGCCGGCCATTCGAAGATATAGTAGATTCGTTCGTTGCGTTATCTTAATGCACCCAGAGTTAATTCACCCACGATTTATTCATCCGTAATTCAGTTAAAACCTACAAATTCGACGGAGGCTCCTATTTCTAGGTGGGCAGGAGAAGCTACCTAACTAACCTAACCTGAAATATATTGACTGAACTGAATTATGGCTGGGTGAATTAACTCTAGGTGCATTAATTTTACGCAGCAGATTCGTTACGCTGTTCTAGTTACAGTTACAGTTTAGAAAAATATTTTCTAACGAGAAAACAGAAATAAAGACCAAAAATCGGAAAGTAAACTTCCTGATAATGACAGTAACAATAACCTTTGGGTCTGGAATACGACCAGGAGACAAATCATAATAATACCTTCCCCTTTCAAACCGCAGTGCCCTTTGAACACTAACGCACAGCAAAACCCTGTTGATACCAATACGCCTGCTCGGCAGTGCACGCGGCTAATCCGCCCTCCGGCCACCTACGTCTCCGTGAAATATGGCCGGCATTCTTCACCCTCTAGGAATGAGGGAGACCGCCACAGCAGGCCCGTTAGCTCACCTCTGTGCGAAGTCTCGGCAGAGCTGTCGTCATAAATATAAATTAAAAATTTAAAAACCCCCAACGCAATTTGGTCACACATAACATACGTTTCAAATAAAGTAAATGGTCATTGATTATGCGTCTAAGATCCTTCCGCAAATAAAAAAAAACCGAATCCAAATTGGTTCACTCGCTTAAGAGCTATTATGCCACAGACGGACACACACACACACACATAGCGGTCAAACTTATATACCTACCACTTTGTGTCGGGGGTTATGAAAGTCGAAGAATCTAGCACCGATTCGGAAAAACCCTGTTGAGAAGAATCTGGCAAGAAACGTATCTAAGTACCTCCTACAAAGTTATTAAATTACATACATGAGAAGTATTTAACCCAACTTTTAACAAACAAATTTATTTAACACAGTACATACGCTGTTTGAAACTAGGGATCGCCAATGCGGATCGGAATTATTTCCAAACATACATATGCGTCTATTCCATATTAATCCATACTTGAATACTCCTTACTTACTTTTAATATTATAAATGCAAAAGTGTGTCTGTCTGTATGTTACCTCTTCACGCTTAAACCGCTGAACAGATTTAGGTGAAACTTAGAGATAGTTTGAGTTCCGGGTAAGGACGTAGAAGAAGACAAAAAAATAAATAACATTTATATATAACAACAATAACACGTACACCGACAAAAGTAAGAGTATATACACCACAATACCAACACACACACCCACCCACAGGATAGGGTAGGATAGTTTTATCCCCAATAATTGTATAGTTCCCGTGGGTTTGCGATAAGCGAATTCTTCGCAGACCGAGTCGCGGGCAACAGCTAGTGATACAAGCCGGAGCCATTAGGCACCAACGAACGTGGAACACCGAACATACATGATTTGTTTATTTTTGTTCCTGCTGTCCCTGTCTCTCCTACGCGGGGTATGAGGGATAGTTATAATGAGCCGTTGTTTGCCAGCCTACGGGTCCCGGAATTAATTCTGTTTGCAAACTTGGAAAGTGCTCTCAGTATTAATATTGTGAAATGGCTCTACTTTGTTTAATTTGCTTCGAGTACTGTTTTTCTTTAGGATTTGTGAAGCTTTGTTCTTACCGCGAATTGCTTTCATAGCTTCCATAGTTAATCTTTAATTACCTTTAAAAGAACGGTTCTTCGGTTATTTGTCATCTTGTAATAATTAGCTTTATTATACCTAGTTTATTTATTTACCTATATGTGGCTTTTATCCCACTGCCTATATTTATTTTTGACGTGTATTATATGTACGTTATATGTATGAGTAGATGTACTATTTTTGTTGCGTTTTTAATTTTCTGATCCACTGCTGATGCACCACCTGCTGTAAACTAGTCCTTCCTTCTTTCTGTTTAAGGGTTGCCTGGAAGAGATCGCTCTTAAGCGATAAGGCCGCCTATTACTTACCATTGTAACTTTCTCTCTGTGTACCTGTTTTCTGTATCGCTTACTATTTCTGGTGTACAATAATGAGTCGTTGTATTGTATTGTTCTTGTATATTTATTTGTCTCGGTCATTTGATACATAGAAAACAAACAAAGCAAATTATCTTGGTCTTCGGGATTTAACCCTCAGGTATGACGGCCAAATCGAAATCGAATGAGGAATGAGGAGATCCATAGAAGAACCAGTCACCGACATATAGCCAAACGGATTAGCTCGTTGAAATGGCAATAGGCAGGCCATATAGCACGCAGAACTGGCCGTGTTGGTGAAAAGTTCTCGAACGGAGACCACGGACTGGCAAATGCAGCGTGGGACGTCCACCAACGAGATGGACGGACGATTTGGTGAAGGCCGCTGGTTCAAGGTGGATGCAAGCCGCTTCTAACCGCAGTGATTGGTCAATGAGGGAGGCTAATCTCTAGAAGTGGACATTCTACGGCTGAAATGATGATGATAATGAGGGCTGGTTACCTAAATGGTTAGAGAACTTGATTTTTGATTGTTGATTGAGGTCTCGGATTCGTTCCCGATTTGAGCAGATATCTGTACGAATAATACAAATGTTTGTTCTCTATTCTTGCATGAAACTGGAGCTAGAAACTAGCGATATTTAAATAATTTCTGACCTTTAAACTCACTCTTTGTCACTAACTAAATGCTCAGCTCACCCACTCAAAGATGGATTGGTAGAGATTGCGTAAGAATATGTGTTATTCCAGGTCTTCAGCTATCTACATAACATACTAAATTTCATCCAAATCCGTCCAGCCGTTTTATCGTGAAAGAGCGCACGCAAGAACGCACATACTCGCAAACTTTCACATTTACAATAACACACTAATAACACACACACACACAACACACACTCAACAACACATATAACACACACACAGTAATAACATTTACTACAATAAGTTACCAATGAACCTTACGAATCCTAGTGGTACCCTAAATTCACTATTCTCCGATACCGGCTACCGCATCCAATCGATTAGTGCCGCGATGCGCGCGCGCTGCCGGACCACCCGCCGTCCGAAGATACCCGAAGTTTGCCGACGTCGCACGAAACGCGATGACCGGCGATTCGGCGTGTCGCATCGGTAGCTGTCACGGTATCAAATTGTTTGGGGTTTCCAAACCGTCACAGTTTACTAGTTTTTGGAATAGCTCCATCCTAAAGTGGTAAAAGTGGTGGAAGGCAAGAGGGCACGCGGTCGTTCACCAACTCGCTGGACTGACCTGATTAAAAAAGCTACTGAGTCCACCATGGTCCAGTGTACTCGCAACGCCTCTAACCGGCAGAAATGGAAGCAAATTGCTAAGAGGGCTGTCCTCGAAAAAGTCTGCGACCCACCGAACATCACTCCGTGTACCTCGTCTGCGCAACCACGACCACTCTGACAAGAGTGTCCGACTTTTGAGGAGGAAAGTGGTAAAGGTCGGTAAAGACCAGATGCGTGTGCGTGTCAAGCACCGGTTGTAATGAATGAAACTGAAAGAAAGATGACACATTTGTGTACGCATCTAGTGCGCCATCTTTCTCACAGTTTCATTTATTACAACTGGTGCGTATGCGTGACGTGACACGCACTAATGTCGACAAATAACCTCAGGGTTTACCTGTAAGTAGTAGTAAGTAATTAACAAATATGATACTCAAGGTAGTGTCTGACAAAACGTCTAGCTTCAATGTTTTGCATGCCTGAAGAAGACCATGCTTGTTTCAATTGTCTGTCAGTCTGTCAGTCAGCCATCATTCATGATGATGCGAGCCATGGCTCTTACTGCAATGTCATTACCTAATTTTAACAAATTCATGCGCCTTCGTGAATGGTACTAGCTATAACAACTAGGATTCCATAAATTTAAAAATCTGTAATCCGTTAAAAGGTATGCTTTGCTCGTAAAGCGGCGTATTCGGATTCAGATCGAATTCTTGATCACATTTTAGTTGAGCCAGAAAGCATCTTTGTCTCAAAACATTGACTACGCAGTGGTAGTAGGCAATCCTATGTTATGGATATTATCTTCACTCTTGTGTGGTTAGTATTCCAATGGCCCGCATAACAATTTCATCTTTCCTAATACGAACTACTAAGGAATGGAATTCGCTCACAACGCCTCTATTTCCAGATAGATAGGCTAGGCTAGAGTGAATAGGCATTACTAAACCAGTGAACACATTTGACTTCATCTGCTGTGAGATAGAGGTCAGCTTTACGTGAATAGCCGAATAAGGCGCAAGCCACTCAGAAGAGACGTGACAGGGGCACGTCGCAGTCCGCATCGTTTGTTCGCAGGCCGCGTCTCCGCCCCGTCTCTTCTGTCTGCTTTGGATCGCGACGCTTCTATACATTTAGTATGAAAACTGATTCAAGGCGCGTCGCGACTGCAACCCGCCCCCGTCCCACGTCTCTTCTGTGTGGCTTGCACCTAAAACGTATTCGAGTTCGAGTAGGACCTCTACGCCTTTCTCAACTCAGTCGGTGAAACCCGCTGGTGGGAAGCCAACTAAGCCGATACGAAGTCACACAAAAACTCACAAAACACTATCCGGCTCGAAGGACCAAAATGTACTTTCTGTATAGATCGCACTGTCAGGATGTCAGTGATAAACTTGTCAGATTATCTTGAAGGATGCAAATGTCAATATGTCAGAGTGATTGTCAAATAATAACCCACGTTAGACGCCAACGAGCGTCTTTAATGCACTGGATTTAGTATAAAATAAACAATAATTAGGTCACGCGTGTAAGAGTGAATAGTCTTAAAGGTAATGTCACAGTGAATGCAATGCGATGTACCTACGTGCTAGCACGTACTTAGATGTTTCTCCAGAATAACGCTGTAACTCTGAAACTGCACCGTAAGTTAATAAAACCAGACAAGAGCTTTCTTGGTGCGGTGTTGTGGCAACAGCGGCGCGGGCGATTCAACGACTATTTCCAAGCGGACGAGTCAATCTGCCCGCTGACGGCCAAGTTAAAAGCTGGTGGCGGGTGACTGACGGCCAAGTTAAAAGCTGGTGGCGGGTGACTGACGGCCAAGTTAAAAGCTGGTGGCGGGTGACTGACGGCCAAGTAAAAAGCTGGTGGCGGGTGACTGACGGCCAAGTTAAAAGCTGGTGGCGGGTGACTGACGAGCAAGTTAAGAGCTTAAGCGAATGTTGTCTTACGACAGCTACGTCGTATCGACAAGTATACAATACGCTTCTTTATTGATCACCAAAAACAGTACAGTGGCATTACAAGAATAACTAA
This sequence comes from Archips crataeganus, assembly GCA_947859365.1. Lineage (NCBI taxonomy): Eukaryota > Metazoa > Arthropoda > Insecta > Lepidoptera > Tortricidae > Archips > Archips crataeganus. The sequence goes on from OX402058.1 coordinate 1,614,808, forward strand.
TAACTGTAACTGTGGCATATTTGCTGGCCTATGTATAACTTAGTTTTTTTTTAGTTTACTCATTATATTGTGCCGTTTTTTGCCCAAATAAACATTAAACATAAAAATTCAGGTAGACAATAGGCGGTCTTATCGCTAAAAAGCGATCTCTTCCAGACAGCCAATTACTCAGAAATTAATAAATATCAACAGACTAATGTAGGAAACATGCAATTTTCCAGGATATAACTTTCTTATGTCCTTCCCAGGATACATACCAAATTTCATCTCAATCGGTTCAGCGGTATAAACGTGAAGAGGTAACAGACAGACACCTTGAGGTACATTCGTTTTTTTTACATGGATAGTCCGCTCGCGACTCCGTCTGCAAGGGATTTGTTATGGCTATTCCGCGGGACCTATGCAATTTTTTAGGAAAAAATCTATCCTGTGTTCTTCCTAGGGTCTATAACTATATCCATACTTAATCACATCTAAATCGGTTCAGTGGTTTAAGCGTGAAGAGGTAACAGACAGTCGGTCCAAGTTAAATTAGCTTTTTTAAATGAATATATAAATTAGTACCAATAGATGGATAGTATGTTATTGTGGCAACAGCGGCGTGGGCGATTTAGACGACCATTTCCTGGCTGACGAGTCAATCTGACCGCTGACGGCTAAGTTAAAAAATTGTGGCGGGTAACCTGAGGAGCGAGTTAACAGTGGAAGCACATATTATCACCTGCTACGTCAATACGTCACATCTGTCACACAGAACAGACCCAACTATTACTATTTTCATTTCAAATAATTCATCCTCAAAGCTATGGATAAATAATAGATCACATTATGGTCCTCCACAAAGTAACAATCTCAGTTAGGTTTTAGCGTTAACCATTTCAACGCCAACTACGTACATGTGTCACAAAGTACTATATCAAAGTGATCTTCACGCAATGACATAAGGTTCAAATTAAAGTACTAGGTTAACTGGGCTTGGCGTTGAAAAAAGTTATACTATGAATTTTATAAATGCAAAAGCGTGCGTGCATCCTTGTAATTGAAGACTAAATGAACAGAGAAGGATCGAAGACAGATTGAGAATAAGTTTGTGAGTGATCCTTGACGTTTTGGAAATAGAGAACGATTTAAAATATAAAGATAGAAACGCTTTTCTTTACTGACTTGCGTCACACTTGATACTTACAAGAACAAAGCAAGAACATAATGAAGCGAAAACTGTATCGTAATGACGTTCATTACGCCCGGAGAGGCGTAATTACGGCAAATGATTAAAACGAATTTCAATTGCATTTTTTGTTGGTCTTAATTAATATTGTGGTAGAAATAGAGAAAATAATTTCTTTAAGAGAAAGTTGTGTTAAAAAAGCTGGACTCGCACACCGATTCGTTCCATGCAAATGTAAATACATGAAAAAAAACGGTTTGTATTTCATAGTATTTAATATAGGAATGAGTGATTTGACAGGCGTGGTAGCTTTGATCTATGGCCTCTCAAGCAGAGGGTCGTGGGTTCAAATCCAGGCTCGCACCTCTGAGTTTTTTCGGAATTTATGTGTGAAATTACATTTGCTTACCATGAGCTTTACGGTGAAGGCAAACATCGTGAGGAAACCTGCATACACTTGCGAAGAAATTCAATGGTGTTTGTGGAGTTCCAAATCCGCACCGCACTGGGCCCGTTTGGGAACTACGGCCCAAGACTTTTCATTCTGAGAGAGGGCCTGAGCCTTGCAGTTGGACGTATATAGGGAGGATGACGATGATGATCAGCATAAGTATAATAATTTGAGGGCGACTGTACCTACCCGTTACGTAAAGTTCCTCGAACGACGCCGTGCGACACCGATTCTGGCTAAGGTATAATTAGAGCTGCAGAAAGTGACGAATGGGACGTTCAAATCAATCGCACTATTTGTTGTCTGTCAGTCACTGACGTTCCTTCTTTACACCCAGGTATAGATTGTCCATTTAAAGTAGTAGGTACTTAGTAGTAGTGACGGAGCAATGCTAATATGCTGATTCTGACTTGACTCGACAGAAGTTCCTTCCAAAATGGTAACACGTCGCCTTACTCGACGCGAAATGACGCCAACACACGTGTGATATAATATAAGTGTCATTTGTCAGAGTTATCTTACAAATCTGCCCATTGTTCATCTGGAGGTACCTACTTGGTTATTCGCGAGTCGCGTCGATATTACAAGAGCTGTACACATTTTAGAGCAATGTTTCAGATAAGGTAGAACTTAAGTAATCCTTCCTAAAAGACACATACGTGGAGGAACGATAGTGGAGCTAAACAGACCCTAGCTTTACAGGTAACACTAGCTTTTTGCCGTAACTTTGTTCGCCGAAATAGTAAGAATATCGATTATAGTAAAGTAGTTGATTCATGGTGAAAAAATATGGCTAACTCACGTCTATGATCGAGTTTAGCTCGACATGTTTTGGGCTAATCCGTAGCCCTTCTTCTTGGAGCAAAAGGCCACGCCTGTCAAACGCGCACTACGCGCCACCGCTCTGCTCGCGCGGCTGCTCGACGAAACTGGCCTTATACTACGAAGTGCAAAATTCGAACTTCGTATCGTGCCATTCCTCTCACGCTAATAGTATTTAATACAAGAGCGAGCAAGACGATGCGATACGAACTTCGATTTTCGAATTTCGTAGTAGCCCCCCTGATACTGGCGGACAGCTACCCACGTTTTCATCATTTTTATTGTCATTGCCAATAGACGTGAGCTATCCGTATTTTTTCACTATGAGTGAGTCTCACGACGGTATCATGTTTAAGTAGCTGATTCATAATCTCTCGTGCAACAGCCATTTAAAAACAAAAATATAAATCGCTTGTATTCCTTACCCCACGGGGATTCCTTAAAATCTCTTCTTAGTACAACTTGATGTGATGACCCAATTGTTTACGTGTTCGTCGCCTCAAATACCTACATTAAAATGTCTACCAGCTCTTGGACTATAAGATGTATGAGATATCTCACGAGGGTTGCTATATGTACAGTACAGAATCTGTTTTTGATAAAACAGCATAATAAAAGAGCAAATAACTCATGTAATGATAGTTTTTCGTCCGGATTTGCCCAGACATATTCAGATTTAGTCAAGCTTGCCCTAGTTGTCTTTCCTTTGGACATACAATTAGTGACTCCGTGTCAGCAAACTCAATAATACAAGTTTACGAGATTTTTATACATATATTAGATGTTAATAATTATATTTTTAATAGAAGCGTTTTTGCTGACTGCACTTTTATCAGGTTACCAAAGTACTCATCAAGACGAATCAAACGAGATCAAACTCGATGGAGTTATGCCATTCTATTACGGAGTTCCTATGGCCACCTTCCAGCTCATATAGATCAATAGGCATTGTCTAACATTTCTGACGTTTGCCTTCGCAATCACTATTTCTTTCTGCCAAACGGTATAAGATGATGTCAGAAAGAGACGGTGAAAGCGAAGGCAAGCGTCAGAAACGTTAGACAATATGGCTTCTGCTCTATGTCATAATAATGGGATCCTATCGATGTTTAGAAAATTTTATTTCCGAAGGTTTAGAATCCCGAAAACTTCATTTGTCCGAAAGCATTTTTTTCTGAAACTGTAAATATTTCAGGATTTATTTCAGGACCATCGTGTAGAACCCTTTAGGTTAGGTTAGGGTTGTTTTATAAAAATCCTGAAATATTTACAGTTTCAGAAAAAAATGCATTCGGATAAATGAATCATTCGGGATTTTAAATATTCGGAAAAAATAATTCTAAATTTTGATAGGTAACCCATAATAATATTGCATTGTCATCCGATCTACATAAAATATGTATGCAAAATTTCAGCTCAACCGGTTGAAGATATCTACCTGTACGGAGGCCGTTTGTCTAACGCGCGGGCACTTGCCTTGGCTTTCACCATCTTTTTCTGTCACCATCTTATACCGTATAACAGAAAGAAATAGTGAAAGAAAGCAAGCGTCAGAAGCGTTAGACAAATAAGCCTACTGATCTATGTAGCTGGAGGGTGGCCATAGGAACTCCGTAATAAAATGACATAACTCCATCGAGTTTGATCTCGTTTGATAAGCGTGGAAATTCCATTCCATAGCAGCTCGCATTGTACTTATTCAAGATAGACTTCCAAAAATTATATAATACTGATAAACTGCATCTGCTACCTGTTGTATCGACGATTAGTTACCAAACTAAGAGTTGGCACGGATGAAGAAAGCAATCAACTACAGTTTTGCTACTCCACAGTGTTTTTGTCCTATGTCCATGTTAACCACAATAAAAACTGAACTTTACGCTTTTGAAATAAGGCAGACTTTGGACTGTTCAAGTTAGACTTAGGGCTTTGTTGTATCGGATCTGGGGATCCTGGGAGCTGTTAAGAGAAATGGTTGGTTGTCAGAAGCGGGTTCGAACTTGGTCTAATATTAATTGAGATATTGGCAAGGTGACAGAGAAATTATAAGGGTGGATTATCTTAAGTCGGACACCTTTATATCCCAGCATAGGCAGATACGTCCCAGTGCACAGGCCTCTTTTCAGAATGAGAGGGCTTGGGCCGTAACACCCACTTGGGCCCACTGCAGATTGGCAACTTCACAAAATCATAATGTTTTAAACTTTCGTTCATGGACAGGGATGTTTGGAAATAATTCCGATCCGCAATGGCGATCCCTAGTCTCAAATAGCGTATCTATACTGTTGAAAAATATAGTTGTATTAAGGTATAGATGTATGTAATTTAATTTAATAACAATCTGTTTCAAAAAAATATACCTTGTTCTTCTCAACAGGGTTTGTCCGAACCGGTTGTAGATTCTTCGACATTCATAGGAACATCAATTGATGCCTAAATTGAATAAAGAATTTTGACTATGACTTCGTGATTTTCACTCATACATAACTTTATAGTGCTAATAGTTTACGTATTTACACGAATCAGCGAATTTCCCGGAACGTAATAGGTAATACTAATAACTATAGAGGGCTTTCCCAATTAGCCATGCTAACTTTTTAAATATGTATTGAAATCTCAAAACCATTTCGAGAAACAAGCTTTCGGTACAGTTTCTGTATATCAGATTTAAAAAAAAGTCTTACATTATTAAGATATTCGTTGAAATGTTTTGACCTTCAAATGCCCTTTCTGTGAGTCATCAAACGAATAATGGATAATGATTCTTTTGCCTTATTTAAAAAAAAATCGACTGACGTCTGTCTAGTCTATATCAAACATAAACTCAAACTCATATTTGTGGCATTCGAACATGGCGGATGTAGACAGTATATAATTTTGGTATTTCTGTTTCTTTGGCTAGTTGTGGTATAATTCTGATAGTGTTTTATGCGGCGATTAACCTTAACTGTTACAGTGATCTCAAAATTCTATATTGCTCTCGTGTCTGACATTTTTTAATGCGCAAGTTGTCTCCACGTGGTTTTTGGAATTTTACTATCAAGTTGCAAAAACTACAATTACCGTACAACGTGAGTCGCTCTCAGAGCAATTAACTGATATTGGCACAAGCCTAGTGGCCGCCATTAAGGAAGAAAAGAAAGAAAGAAACTCAAACTTGACATTGACGTGTCGTTTCGTTTTGTAGTTTGTTTGTTTATTTGTTATTTAAGCACAAGGAGTAAAACCATATACCTAATAAGGTTTAAGCAGCATTTTATTATAAAAGGACGGCTAATAACGAAAAAGCCGATTCTCGCAATTTGCCACAAGTGGACAATGTCATGATACTGGAGTTCATGACGAATTCTAGCAACCACAACATCGCTGAAATAAGAGGAGCTACTCAACGGTCAAGACTTTATTGTTAAACCATTGTGTACAAGTAATGTGTTTGTTTTAAATAGGCACATACATTTAAATGATCTTCACAACAAAACTGCAAATAGTTCTTGAAGTATTTTTGCTTCACTTCTCGACACCATTCCTCTCGCCGTCGTTCTGGGATTGGTACGAATAACAAATCCGGGTTATCCCTGCTGTTATTCGAACATAAAGGGGCGAAACACTCATAGCCTTCCATTTCAAACAAGTTCAGTTAGCGATTTCAAATTTTTTTGAGGTTAGCCGTCGGCGGTGACGTTAACACCTTGATGTTGACTTTACCATAGACTTTACTGTATTTTTTTTGTGCAGGCAAAGACTACATTATCCATTATGCGTTTGATGACGTCACGTCAGCAATATATATATTTTTTTTTTAATGTAGATAGGATTCATTAAAAACAAAAATACCGAAATTAGTTTCTTAAAATAGTCTATATTTATCAAATAAATTATAAAAACCATACAACAAAAATATGAAGCATGGCCAATTGTACTTATTGCCTATACTTTTACAATACTTTACCTTTTCAATTTCCCTCCGCATAAATAACGCCCTAAGCCTTAACTTTCCTTCAATAACTTCAAAACCAAAACTCCTGACTCAATGCTCATAAAACACCCTTAAACGGATCAGCCCTCTGAGGAATCAAAACGAAAAGAAGCCATTCAATAATCAATAAATCATCTAAACGTACTTAACTCGATCCTCGTACGAGGGGCCACATCGGATTGAAAAGCGTAAAAAAACCCTAAAAAACCCCTAAAAGTCCGTTCGGGGCGAACGCCGTAAATAGATCAAATCTCGGGCATCATCCCTCCCGTGACGTGAGCCAAATGATTGAAAATATGCCGTAGAAGCGAAACTTCTGTGGCAGATTTACAACTGCTTAAAAAAATGTACCTATAGTCAACCAAGTAAGCCCTTTAACATTTTTTTTATCGCAGTTCCTACATCAGAAGAGAAATTACATAATTGTCTTAGATTATTTATACACTAGAAAGAGTGTCAGTAGCAAACATTGCGATAAAAAACGTCCAAAAATCCATTTGACAGCTTCATACTTATTACGATCGCGTTACGTCATTCAAACTGAAGGGAGGCAAATGACATATAAGCCAACAAATTGGCTTATATTTTTCGGGACGTTTTCATGCCGCCTAAGCTCTATCTAGTGTATAAATAATCTAAGATAATTGTATAAGGCTGATTATCACATTGACTTGTGAATGATAAAGCCTTTGATGTTTTAAGCCGCACAACTTTGGGGGTAGCTGCAATAGAGATATCTCTCTCCTGGCAGATATTATGCCTGTAGACCGAAGTCCTAGGATGAAAGTTGGAAGTCTTATTTATGCAGCGGAGTAGAGAAACTTCGATAGTGCGATGCAGGATTGTAGTAAATAGTTTCCTATGTGATGACTAGATGGCGCTAGTAGTCGCTACACAACTGACATTGAACCTCAGGGTGGTAAAGGAATTTCGTGATCGACTATATATCTTAATGTGAATAAGCTTTTGTAAAACATTCACAGCAAGCCGCCGCGACAGCGACGCGCCCCCGTCCCACGTCTCTTCTGTGTGGCTTGCGCCTTGCAGAGTAGTGTCGCATCTCCGCAACCTCACAACCCTCCGTCCAGAGATAACGACTGCCGAAACGCGGACCGACAGCCCGCCTCCAAAGAGGATCCTCCTCAATTTTTACCTTTTTTTATCTCAACTACTTTCTCGTGAAAAATATTGTGATTGGGGAAATTGGCTTTTTCATTTTTTCCCGGGGTTTTTGGGATTTTATTTGCCATCCATTAGTGCCTGGTTGAGCGAGCACCGTTAATCCGACTTCAAAAAGTAACCCTCTCTTCATCTCTATCAAAAAACAATAATAATAAATAATAATCGTTAATTACAAAATATAACTCTTATTTTTTATATTTATTGAGAGACAGAGAGAGAGAGAGCGAGAGAGATGTTTATTTACACATATTCGATACACAGGAAATACAGTTGACAGGAAAAGATACAAAAAAAATCATCGAATAGTGTATAGAATCGAAACGGCGTGGGAATAATTGGAATGCTTCCAGGGTTCGTGCCGTCGCCCTGGTTGACGCCACTATACCCACCACCGCCTGCATCATCCATACCTAAGACTTATGTTACCTCTTAGTTGCGGATCTAGCAGGATAATTATTAAGTAGAGACAAACAAGTAGAGACAAATAAATGAAAATTGATAAGAATACTCAGCTTTGTATTTTCTTACGACGCTCCTTCGATACACAACCGGCCAGGTCAGGTGCTCCGCAAAAAGTGCCCGACCTGGCATCCGTTTCAATAAGACGAAACCTCAAAAAGAGGGAGCGAACTGTCACTTGGTTTGTAGCGTCCTTATTGGTTGCAACAAACCAAGTATCGTGATTGGTCGTCTTGTTCAAACGTCACAAAATAACGAAGTTCTTTGACAGTCTTATTTATTTTAACTATCACCCTTCTTTATTGTAATTTAAAACTGAAAATAGCATTAACGACAAATAACAAAACACTGATTATTTGTATTTCAGTCTTGATCTAGAATAAATCAAATTAAATTCCAAATTAATTAAAGCAGTAACAATAAATGGCGCCACTGAGCAGCGCACAGAAATGGAACTAGTAGCTAAATTCTGACCTATTGGATATTGATAATGTTCAAATTAACTTCTATTTAAACAGTAAATATTCTAGGATTAAAATAAATTCAATTTTGATGTCGTTGCGCCGATATATAAATTGGGCCCCACTCAGCATAATACCAGCATCAGCATAATTATATTGCTAATTTACCAATTAAAAAAAAATGTTTAACCGTTCGAAAGCTGTATATGTAGAAGATTAATATAGGCTACTTAACTTACTTATTAATATGTAAGTACCTATGTAGTTTTTAAGTACCTAGTTATTTATTTTCATATTTTATTTTTTTATATTTAACGACCACTTTAGCCTAGTTGGTAGTGACCCTGCCTACGAAGCAAGAGGTCCTGGGTTCAAATCCCGGTAAGGGCATTTATTTGTGTGATGAGCACGAATATTTGTTCCTGAGTTATGGATGTTTTCTATGTATTTCAGTATTTATTTATCTATATAAGTATGTTTATCGTCGTCTAGTACCCATAGTACAAGCTTTGCTTAGTTTGGCACTAGGTAGATTTGTGTAAGATTGTCGCCTAATAATATATTTAATATATATAATATTTATATATCCCAAGTGAATTTGCTTAAACGTGATACAAAATTAGTGCTTCTAACTCAGTTAATGCTGAACAAAATAATGCATTAATTCAATTGATTTAATTAATCCTCTTTAATTTGTGGTGTCCATACATTGAGTTTGTGATTTAATGTCAACAATGAACATCCTAAATTTTATCAAACTAATTTTAACAATTAAGTTAATGCATTATAATGCACAGCATTAACAGAGGTAGAAATAATAATTTTGTATCACGATTTAACACTTTCACAGTCCAGTGCCCCATAAAAAGGTCACAGCGACTTAGCTTCACAAGTCTGTGCCCACATAATGATCCTGTTTACACACTAAGCAGGACGGTAGGTACATTGAACTAATTTGCTGGAATTACCAGATTTACTTACCAGGAATTTGTAATTTGTATGCGACTGTGAATGTGTATCACGTCTAAAAGGTCACCTTGCATATTATTACATTAGTATCAAATCTACTTACATTTATTCATTATTATGTATGTGTAGGTAATTTTGGATTTCAGTTCTTTATTTCTTTATTTTTATTTGCTTGTTTCTTGTTTTTTGTTGCTCTGTCAATCGTTTAAAGGTTAACTGGTGTTTTATGTACAAAACGTAGTTTTACATACATACATAATTTATATCCCGGGAAGGTGCAAATTCGCGCCGGACAACAGCTGTACAGAGGGTACGATTCGCACCATTTCTCCATACAAACGTAGTCCCCTGTTTCCTCCCTGGATAATGGCTTAAGAGCCAAATTTTTTTTATTGTGTAATCTGTATCTACAACGGCTATGCCCCTATGTTTCGTTTTTTTCCATATTTCAATTAACATAAGAAATATGAGCTTTCAAAAACTGAAAAATTGCCCAATTTCAACGTCATTTTCAGACACTCATCAGAAAAGAATCCCTCATATATAAGCAAAAAAAGGAAAACATAGGGGCATAGCTAAATCTGTCCTCTAATTATTTTTGAAAAAATATTTTATTGGTCCAGTTTTCGAGAAGAAAACAGGGGACTACGAAATGCTGTTTTGATCAATTTTACGCGCCTATTAACGGTCTGATCTGAGCTACAGTTGTCCCGCTCTCGCTGTACTGACACGGAGCGGTTCGGGCGAGACAGCGACATTTCATTAAAATACCTATTTCTCAAAAGTCTCTCAGCCATCGTATCCTCTTAAGATTTATTATCACTTCTTCTGTCAAAAACACGCTCTCAAATCGCAGCGAAAACAATCAACCGTGGAATTTTAATCGCCAGTCACTTTTCTTCTTAAATTAGTTTTTTCTAAATGAATGACAAGAAAAATGTCTTCCAATTATTTCCTCGGAGTGTTTTTAAGTTATCTCCGGAACGGTTAAACTGATAAGCCGGTAGGGCGCCGCCCTAGCAGAGCGCGATTTAGGGGTAAAGGCGAATGGTTTTAGTTATCCTGCCTTGACAAATCACATTCCCTTATTTTTCATAAACTTTACACAATTAAGATTGTTACTTTAAGAAAATTGGTGATATAGTTGAACGCCGCTTGTTGGAAATAAATCTAGATTTTCGTTAAACCTGATTAAAGCGTCACAGTTAACAAACCGGGAGCGCGGGGCGCCGACGGAGCGTGCCCAGCGCGGTCAATACCACTGAATCAAATACGGTGTGCCGCGCTGCCGGTGTGTGTCACCGTATATTTGATTCAATGTTATAGAGCGCGCTGGGCACGCTCCGCCGGCGCCCCGCGCTCCCGGTTTGTTGTGGCAGACTGAGCTTAATATACAAGAACAAGCTGTTGCCCGCGACTCCATGTGCAAAGAATTGATTTACAAATAATTACTTATGCAATTTTCCGCGATAAAAACTATTCTATGTCTCAAACTATCTTCACACCAAATTTCATCTTTCTTTGGTTTATCGGTAAACCGCTAGCGGTAAAGCGTGAAGTGGTAAGAGACAGACACCACCATCCATCCATGGTGTCAATGGGCGACGGTAATCGTTTACCATCAGGTCTGCTCGTTTGCCCCCTATATCATAAAAAAAAAAAACACACTTCACACACTTTATAATATCGATATGGACCACGAATCACAGATTTGCCCTTCTAGAGGTTAATTACGGACAATGGATTTACTATATCTAAAAATACAAAATCGTCCGCTCAAAATTATTCCTCAATTTAGAAAAACGTCAGTTTTTAAATACATCAATACGAAAGTAGTTCATCCAGAATATTGTCAAACATTGAATCATATCCCATGGCAAAAATGACAAAATTGATTTAGACCGAAAGGAAAATATTTTTAATTAATGATTAATTCAATTCAGGCTTATCTTTTCATTTATGACCAAAAGATATTTAGTTTTAATTATTTTGGTCAAAATTCCAAATGGTGAGTTAAATTAAAGTGGACGAGTTTTCATTTGTACTTAATGTAATGACAGTAAATTGTAATTAATGCAGGAAATGCCGTTGAAGTGTTCATTCGGACTGCTCAACTGTACACATTCCGAATCAATTTTAACGTCGAATTTTCTCAGTTAGAGAGAAGAAAACAGCCACATCATGGAGATTGCCAGCCATTTGATGCATTAGAAGATCCTTGGAATCATCTGAATACATGTTTTAAAGCTCCTCCATAATAATATTCTCCATCCTTCAGACGCGCCGATGGCACGTCCGTATTCAAGCCACGCGTCTTAATGCACAGCGCTGAATTAAAGCAGTGACGACAGGAGATGACCAAGCGTTTTTCCTCCCAGGTTTTCTGCGCAATGGCAAGGCGTCGTAACAACGAGATTCCAAATTTTTACGTATAGGCCATAACGAGACGCGCAAGGACTAACTAATGTCACCAACATAGCTCGAAGAATCGCCAGTCTCTAGTGGCAGTGGGCTAGGCACATCGCTCGTAGAACTGACGGCCGATGGGGCCGAAAGGTTTTCGAGTGGCAGCCACGGATCGGAAGACGCAGTTTCGGTATGCCTCCAACAAGATGGAGCGACGACCTGGTTAAGGTTGCGGGAACGTTTGACGAGCCTCGTGGGTGGCCTATAGTAATAATAATAATAATTCATTTATTTACGACCAACTTGGATCACTTGGGTTAGTAATAAAATTATACTTAAGTTAATGTTAGTATTTTCACATTAACATAAATTAAATTATTATTTGACTATGTTCAGCAGTGGACGGCTTTCGGCTGAAAGGATGATGATGATGATGATGAGATTAGTTTTAGAACAATCTTAAAAAAATACCGTTTCTGAAAAAATTTTTCGATATTTTAACCATTTTAGAACGTGTCCCTATATCTTGCCTACCAAAGGTTGCAGGAAAAATATAATGGAAAGATTATTTTTTTTCAATTAAAAATTACAGATTTACCAATGCGCTGTAAAATTTAAAAATACATAAAAATACCGGAATATAATGTAACATAAAACACCAACGCACCACAACCAACAAACAAAACAAACGAACACTTTGTTGTTTGTAGTAACAATTCTGGACCAATGTAGGTATGTCTTATTGACAAATAAATAATAAAAACACAGGAAAAAAACATACAAGGAAAATTAATAACTATTTAGAGATTTTTGAAAATATTCTTCGTCGCTTCCCTAAAACGATGGAACACCACACCCTCCGACCAGAAGTCGGAGCGTAGGACTGAACGTCTGCTGGTGCTTGGCAGGCACTTAAGGTAAGCTTAAGACAACTCCGGTCAAAGGTGCTTAGTTGCTGAATACACCGCGTCACGTTTATTTCGTTTGTTATTTTATTTCATTTTTATATCCAATGGAGATTGCCGTGCCATATTTTAAAAAGCGGCCAAGTGCACTGTGGGTTCCGTATAAATTTATAAGCAATCTAAATAAATAAGATAATAACATTTTGACGTCAAGATAAATAATGAAGTGTAAAACGCTCTTATTGAAAAGATTGTGACTGTGATAAAAACGCAAAGATGGTGTATTTTTTAACCCCCGACACAAAAAGAGGGGTGTTATAAGTTTCACCGCTATATGTGTGTGTCTGTCTGTCTGTCTATCCATGTGTCTGTCTGTGGCATCATAGCTCTTAAGCGGGTGCACCGATTTGGATGCGGTTTTTTTTAATAGAAAGCAGGTTTCTTGGCGATGGTTCTTAGATATGTTTCATCGAAATCGGTGCAGCCGTTTCAAAGTTATCAGCTCTTTTGTTAGCTGCGGAAGAGATCTTAAACGCATAACGGGCATTGACAGTGAGATAATTGCGTTGGGGGTTTTTAAAATTTTTAATTTATATTTATTATCAGAATTAAATTGTTTTCAGCGGTTTAGTTATTTTTATTAACATCTACTTAATTAAAGCTTGTTTTTAGAAAAGCTTTTTCTTTTAATTTTTTACAATAAAATGAAATCTTTTCATTCCAATTTTTATTTCTGTGTATCGATTATGTGTAAACAAATACTGTATATGTAGATTCAGGCGTTACTTAGCAAAGTTTCATGTTAAAATAAATGGAATACTTATCTTACTCACGAAGCAGCAAAATAGCTGTGTTTACATTGAAAATATATACTTTTACATGCAGTTTTATGTGTAAATAAATGTCTCTCTATCTCTCTCTAAATAATATTTTGAATCAGATGTCTGCGGCTCATCCTTTCTAGATATAGATCTAGTTAAAGTTCTTTAACTTCCGTTGGCACATAGCAGAAAGTATTTAAAAATACATTTAGACAGTTTAGAAATACCTAAACGCTAACCAAATCTGAAGGTGACACTTAAAGTTATCCTTATTAACACCCGACACGAAAAAAGGGTGTGTGTGTGTGTGTGTGTCTGTCTGTGGCATCATACCTCTTAAACAGGAGAACCGATTTGGATTCAGTTTGTTTTTATTTGAAAGCAGGTTCCTTGGCAATGGTTTTTAGACATGTTTCATCAAAATCGGTTCAGCCGTTTCAAAGTTATAAGCTCTTTTGCTAGCCGCAGAAGGGATCTTAGACGCATGATGGGCATTTACTTTATTTTCAAATATATGTGCGACCAAATTGCGTTTGGGGTTTTTAAAATTTTTAATTGAACTCTGTTACAGACTGAGCTGAGGAAATATTTAGATTCCTAAACAACATGCCTTCTCCTCCAGATTTTATGTATTCCTGGCACCACTACTGTACAATAGATTACACGCTAAATTAGGCATATACTCTTTTAATTATAATAAGACCAAAAAAATTATCCAAGAAGGTCTTTTAAAAATGTCTTATGAGGATTCAGAAAAGTTATTGACTGTCTTAAAATAAATAGGATTAAATAGTGTCAAGTTATTTTAAGTGTTTATTTTAGATCCAAAAATGTTTTACAACGTGTCTTTTATTCAAAATCTACTCAAAAACATTTGTGTGTAGGTATTTTGCATTTGATTATTTATGTTAGCATTTTAAGTCCAATTATACCTGAAACACAGGATTTTATTTTATTATTATTATTATGTTGGTACGGATTTCCGATCACGGGCCCATGGGGACCCGGCCATTTGAAAGGCATTCACGGGGCCAAAGCCAACATGAAGAGGCCTTTGGTACCATATAATATAAATGAGATAGGTGCAACTATGGATGTCTATCCCCTAATACACCATGAGGATGTGCTAGCGGACTATTATTATTATTATTATTATCGTTTTTAAGCCATACAGAATCTAGCGCTTTTAACTTTGATTGATCGCTTGCGTACAATTAAGCTAGCTATTTTCAATATTAAGGTAGTTATCCTCCATACGGTGTTCGTTTTTCCACCCTGTCTGTAGTGTCTGTATACTTTTCACTTCGGGGCACAGATCTCGTCCTAGAATCACCATTTTCGAGCGACATGTATTCAAAAATCGGTTACCAGCCATTTTGAAACTATGATCTAAGCCGTACCTTCGTGAAGTGAACTATACCTTGCACAATTTACGCGGGGACTTAAAGTTCATCGACCTCAATTAGCGGTGCCTCCGTGCACTCAAGGCGACGCCACGGCAGACACCTAGTCTAATTGCTTTAGCTGGTATTGTACTAAAAGCTTTAATCGTGCCTTAGAGCTCGCAGTGCTCTCATATATAAATGTATGAACTAGAACTAAGGCACCTCGTACACAAGGCTACGGAAAACTTCGATACCCGACGATTTGCGCAGACTTGTGTACGAAGGGCCTTATTTAACCGCTACTCCGCAAATAAATTCATAGGTTATTCATAAGTCCCACTGCAGAGCACAGGCCTCCTCTCAGAATGAGAGGGCTTGGGCCGTAATTCCCACGCGGGTCCAGTGCCGATTGGGAACTTCACACATACCATTGAATTTCTTCGCAGGTGTTTTAGGTTTCCTCACGATATTGTTCTTCACCGTAAAACTCATGGTAAATTTCAAATGTCATTCGGCAGAAAAATTCCGAAAAACTCAGAGGTGCGAGCCGGGATTTGAACCCACGGCCCTCTGCTTGAGAGGCCATAGTCAAACCACTAGGCCAACACGGCTTTTTCACGCTAATATTAATTAATTAATTTAGCAAAATATGATTTCCAGTTTTCAAAATATTACTGTACGGTATTTGGAGCGCTTGTGGTAGGTACACGTTATTTCATTCCGCATTTCACAATACTTCGGAATGTAAGGAAAAACAAGAAAGTCGTAAATTAAACGTATTGTCGTTAACCGCGTCGGGTCGGTCATACATAATTAACCTGTTTCTAACCAACGCTATTACTCCATTTCATTTGCCACTGGCAACTTCGTAGGGATCCCGTGGGAGCTTTACACTTTTTCGAGATCATCATCATCATCACTGATTCACAGGGATTGTGAAGACGATTTTTAACCCCCGACCCAAAAAGAGGGGTGTTATAAGTTTGACCGCTATGTGTGTGTGTGTGTGTCTGTCTGTGGCATCATAGCTCTTAAACGAGTGAACCGATTTGGATGCGGTTTTATTTAGAAAGCAGCTTAGGTTTCTTGGCGATGGTTCTTAGATATGTTTCATTAAAATCGGTTCAGCCGTTTTAAAGTTATTAGCTATTTTGTTAGCTGCGGAAGGGACCTTAGACGCATAATGGGCATTTACTTTATGTTCAAACATACGTGTGACATAATTGCATTCTGGGTTTTTAAATTTTAAAATTTATAGTTATTCGTTTGCGAAATATTCAACTTTTGTTTAAATCGAGCGTCCCTCGCCCTCTAAATTGGGAAATTCCGTACAAAATCCAAAAAAAAAGTTAAATACGGATAGTATAATTAATAGTAAGTACAGTTAATAACATTATGCAAGGATTTTTTCGTAACGACTGCGGAACTGGGCGTGTCCGACTCACTCTTGGCCGGTTTTTTATATCTAATCATATCTAATCGCTGGCTAGTAATAACTAGTTCCTTATTATATATTTTAAAATTACGTAATAAGTTAGCTATGAAGTATCTTTTTTTTTTTTTTTGTACTTATTTTTTAAACTTCATTTTTTTTTATTACTTTTACGGTCATCCCGTGAAATCATACATTTCGTACTAAATACAAACTGAAATATAGATGCACAGAAAAAACCCCAGAAAAAAGACCAATGCTGGGAATCGAACCCAGGTCCTCAGCATTCCGTGCCGCGTGCCATACCCTACACCACCACTGGTCTAGAGATTAGACACGAATCTTTCCTATACATCATACATTTCAATCTGCTAAATCATCACCTTATGCAGTGACAAACGCACATCTATGATACACCCTCATCGAGAGATTTTAACACTCCTTCGGAACTAACCGCTCACCTGGACAAGAGATGGCGCTACTGTGCAACTTTAAACAAGTTAGCTATGAAGTATCTTTTTTTTTTTTGTACTTATTTTTTAAACTTCATTTTTTTTTTATTACTTTTACGGTCATCCCGTGAAATCATACATTTCGTACTAAATACAAACTGAAATATAGATGCACAGAAAAAACCCCAGAAAAAAGACCAATGCTGGGAATCGAACCCAGGTCCTCAGCATTCCGTGCCGCGTGCCATACCCCTACACCACCACTGGTCTAGAGATTAGACACGAATCTTTCCTATACATCATACATTTCAATCTGCTAAATCATCACCTTATGCAGTGACAAACGCACATCTATGTTACACCCTCATCGAGAGATTTTAACACTCCTTCGGAACTAACCGCTCACCTGGACAAGAGATGGCGCTACTGTGCAACTTTAAACAAGTTAGCTATGAAGTATCTTTTTTTTTTTTGTACTTATTTTTTAAACTTCATTTTTTTTATTACTTTTACGGTCATCCCGTGAAATCATACATTTCGTACTAAATACAAACTGAAATATAGATGCACAGAAAAAACCCCAGAAAAAAGACCAATGCTGGGAATCGAACCCAGGTCCTCAGCATTCCGTGCCGCGTGCCATACCCCTACACCACCACTGGTCTAGAGATTAGACACGAATCTTTCCTATACATCATACATTTCAATCTGCTAAATCATCACCTTATGCAGTGACAAACGCACATCTATGTTACACCCTCATCGAGAGATTTTAACACTCCTTCGGAACTAACCGCTCACCTGGACAAGAGATGGCGCTACTGTGCAACTTTAAACAAGTTAGCTATGAAGTATCTTTTTTTTTTTTTGTACTTATTTTTTAAACTTCATTTTTTTTATTACTTTTACGGTCATCCCGTGAAATCATACATTTCGTACTAAATACAAACTGAAATATAGATGCACAGATTACGTAATACGTGTGTTTGTTCTTTTGTCCTCAATAGGTAAGGGCCTACGTGAGCTCTATATTCTTATGAGACACGCTCTGTGCTGTATATTACGACCATTAATACAATTATAATTATCATCATTAATTAATACAAGTCAAGATACAATTTCGCAATGGCGGATGCCCCCCAGCTGTTCTTACCGACCATGGAGGAATCTACCAATAGAGTAGTAATATAGGCTATCCAATTCTGCAATACATTATTCATTTTTTTACACAATATATGTTTGCTATCACAATCACGCCTGATGGAAAGCGAAGGTGAGGTCTACAATGGAGCACGTTTGACTAAATAAATAGTAAATGCTCACTCAATGAGTCTCCCAATGAGGCTGGCATAGTCACACAACACAGGTGCACTTAAGCCTCGAAAAAAAGAGAAAAAAAAAATGCTCACTTATCCTAGACTTGAAAATGGCCAGATTATACTGTTTAGGGAACACAGACGCAGGTAAGGAATTCCACTCTTTAAACAATGTAACTGTAACTTAATTTAATTTTATAAGCTGTCGCAATTTTCAGTCATATTTTTTTAAATAATTTCTTTAACACGTATAAAAAGGAAATCAGCCCTGACTGATTCACTGACATGACTAACTTGTAAACGGCTAGAACAAACTATTATCCCTAGATGGCTGGAATTCTGCATAGAGCTCGTCTTTATGATGTAGGAGGGGAATATAGGACGGATTTGTTGAAATCCCGACGGGATAGGGAATAAACGGGATTTATATGCCGGATTCGAAGTGACCCCATCTACGTAACTACTACGTGTCTACGTACGTGTTTCTTAGTCGGATTTTTTTCTTTATTCAATAAAAGAGATGAAGAAACTTTACCAAAAATTTGAATTCTGCGTGGAAGCTACTTAAAATAAATATATAGTCCCAAAGTAAGCAAAGCTTGTACTACGCAACGGATAAATACACTTATATATATATAGATAAGTACTTAAATACATATTTAATCATACAAGAGTCGAGAGCAACCATTCGTATTCATCATACATAGGTAAGTCATTTTAACATTAGGCTATTCGGTCGGTGTATGACATTTGCATTCTATTAGTTAACTCCTCTGTGTTACCAACATAATAAATCACCTACTTAAACCCTTATATCAACGTAATAAGGTCGATTTTTTTCAAACGGTGTGCCTGTTTCGCGGTTGAACTATAATTCCGTAATAGTTTAATCCAGAGGGCGCTGTGAGCGACAGCCGGAAATTGCGAGCTGCGCCTTAAGCATTGACGTGTGAGCCTTAAATATTGAACATGTGCCGACTTGGGCTTTGGGAGGGCTTTAATTTGCTGTAAAATCATATCGTCATCGTTATCATCACCAGTTTTGTAAGTTCCTCTGCAGACCATAACTTCTCGGAATGAGAGGGCTTGACAGTAGTAGTTCTCACGCTTGTCCTGTGCTGATTGGGAACGTTCACACATGTTTTTAGGGTTCCGTACCCAAATGGTGCCAACGAGACCCTATTACTGAGGCTCTTCTGTCTGTCTATCTGTATGTCACAGGGCTCTATCTGTTGAACCGTAATAACTAGACATTTTTTCACCGACTATGTATATTACCTGTGGCCGCTATAACAACAAATACTAAAAATAAAATAAAGTTAAAAATTGAAGGGGGTCGTCATACAAGAAACGAGTTTTTAACAGCGTTTTTAATTCGATTTTTATATATTTTTTACTGAACTAATTGTTGATGTGATTTAACGGCAGTTAAACCTTAGTATGGTTTTGCTCGTTGCATTATTGTAAAACGTTATATTGTTTTTTCTGTTTAGTAAATAAATAAATAAAAAAATGTATGAGTCCGATTCGCACTTGACCGGTTTTTTTATTTGTATCTTTTCCTTCCAAATATATTTCTTCCTATGTATCCAATATGCCTAAATAAAGGTTTTTCTCACAAAGCAATTTTGCATATGAATTCCGGAAATCTCAAGGATGCAAGTCCGGCCTTGAACCCACGACTCTCTGATTGAAGGATTTGCCACGGTCCGCACGGTCAGATCGCATGCACGCGTAATATATAGAGACCGATAATGTTGTTCATACATAATGCGGGCTGCGTTCAATTTGACCTGACCGCGACCGCAGAACGCATCCAGTGCAGAGTGGCAAATCCTTGAGAGATCGCAGGATCTAGGTTACTAAGCCTGTTACTAATTACATACGTAATCTGTGTTTATACATATGGCATTTTTTTCCTGTTAGTGAAAATACAATAAAATAATCATTTAACAAAATATTGTATATCTTTTAAACATGTGTAATTATACATGCAACGATTTTAAAGTGGGTTAAAAATGTACGTATCTTTATTAGAATTTACAAAATAATTTTCATGAAAACAAAAAAAATGTATAAATATTCCAATTAATTACTAATCTTAAAACTAAAGCTTACAACAAACAACCTCTGTTTGCCAACAAACTAAAAAACCAGCCCCTCGTTTTAAATTACTAAGCCATGCAAAAGTTCACGTATCGTCAAATGTCATTGATATTTTTAGCAACCCTACGCTCCCATCCTGCTCACACGCAGCGAAACTGTAAAAGACGGCAGCTTCATCGGTTGAGACGGTCCGTACAACATAGAGTAGGGTTGTCACAGTTAATAAAGGACTATTCAGAGCATTTAATTAACAGGGGTGGTGCCCTTTGTCGTTTTACGGTGGAATTGCAGATTCTTTGTCGGAATTCGATCGCTACCTCGGGGTTGGACTGCCATTGAGAGGGGGATTTTGGGGGTTAATTGATGCTGTATACATATGCAGGTATAATGTCAAATGTATTATAGTTACGTAGGTACATAGTTTTGGTTTCGTTCAGAGAAATTTGGCTGTATGGTTCTAAACCCTTTGTCTTTTATCTTTGTCTTATAACATACTCATTCTCACTTTTTATTGAACGCCCCTAGTATAAGTTAATGTGTATACTGCAATAATAATTCGTGATAGACTTTTATTTTCTTTAAAAACGAACAAATTATTACCTAACGCTTTTTAAAGAAAATAAAAGTCTTATCACGAATTATTATTGCAGTAGACACATTAACTTATATATTAGAACAATGTGTATACAAAACAGTTTTAATTTTCATTAAATTTTTATAGAATAATCGAGAAAAACTAACAAAAATGCAACGTTGCCAGCTCAGCAGGTATAAACCCTCTTAACTACTGTTAATTGTTTTATTATTTCACAATGAACGAACGATATATAAATTTCGTCTACCTATTTATCAGTTTTACTTGGTTTTACTCAAGAAGGCTTTTCCCCGTGTACAAATCGTGCATTTACACATGAAGAAAAACATAAATTTAAATTAAATCTTATTATTTACTTAAACATTATGCATATTAATATTGAAAGCAAAGGAGTCTGCTGCACGTGCCTCAGCTTAGGGCCCCAAAATAAATAATTAAACGAATAAATTTTGCGATAGCCCTAGTCTTAATCCCCTTACGATTCAAGACATTTTCACAGCGGCAATAGTGAGTTAAATAAGGGTGACCGAGAAGAACATAAATTATTGTTTTGCTTACCCGTGAAATTTTAAATTAAAGCATAAGGCCCCGTCCGCACAGTGATATGTCACATATAATATATACTAATATATAAAGCTGAAGAGTTTGTTTGTTTGTTTGTTTGAACACGCTAATCTCAGGAACTACTGCTCCGATTTGAAAAATTCTTTCAGTGTTAGATAGCCCATTTAGCGAGGAAGGCTATAGGCTATATATCATCACGCTAACTCCAATAGGAGCGGAGCGGAGCGGAAGAATGTTTCAAAATCGGGGGTTTTTCAAGTAAAACTTCTATAGGCGCTAATCTCAGGAACTCTTGCTCCGATTTGAAAAATTCTTTCAGTGTTAGATAGCCCATTTAGCGAGGAAGGCTATAGGCTATATATCATCACGCTAACACCAATAGGAGCGGAGCGGAGCGGAAGAATGTTTCAAAATCGGGGGTTTTGAAGTAAAACTTCTATATAGGCGCTAATCTCAGGAACTACTACTCCGATTTGAGAAATTCTTTCAGTGTTAACACCAGGGGGGGGGTTGAGGGGGGTGAGGGTGCGGGGGGGGGCGTGGGGGGGGTTAAGGGGGGATTAACATTTCATTGATTTTGCCGTAGGATGCACCGTTTTCAAGCTATTTGACAAAAACACCAAGGGGGTGGGGGGGTGCGGTGTGCGGAGGAGGGTGCGGGGGAGAGGGTGTGGGGATGTTAAAGGGGGGATGAAATTTTCATTGATTTTGCCGTAGGATGCACCGTTTTAAAGATATTTGACAAAAATACCAAGTGGGGGGGGGTTGAGGAGGGGGTTCGGGGAGGGGGGTGCGGGGGAGAGGGTGTGGGGGTATTAAAGGGGGGGATGAAATGATTTTGCCGTAGGATGCACCGTTTTCAATTTCAAGATATTTGACAAAAACACCAAGGGGGTGGGGGGGTGGGGGGGTTGAGGGGGGTGCGGGGAGGGTATGGGGTGCGGGGGAGAGGGTGTGGGGGCATTAAAGGGGGGATGAAAATTTCATTGATTTTGTCGTAGGATGCACCGTTTTCAAGATATTTGACAAAAAAAAGCTTGAAGTAAAACTTGAAGTAAAACTTCTATAGGGCACGCTTGACTTGGGATGGGATGAACGCGGGTGTGCGGGGGTGCTGTGTGGGAGGGCGTGCAGGGGGTGCGGAGGGGTGCGAGGGGGGTTCGGGGTTGCTGTGCGGGGGGAGTGCGGGAGGGAGCGGGTTGGAGGGTGCGGGGGGGGTTGAGGGGGGGGTAATTTTTTTACTATCGAGGAACTAAGGAGAGCCATAATTGATGAAAAAGCAAATTGGATAAAAAAAATAAGCTGCCCAAATTACTAATTCCACGCGGACGGAGTCGCGGGCAAAAGCTAGTAAATAATAATAATAATAAATACTAGGGGACAATCTTACACAAATCGACCTAGTCCCAAACTAAGCAAAGCTTGTACTATGGGTACTAGACGACGATAAACATACTTATATAGATAAATAAATACTGAAATACATAGAAAACATCCATAACTCAGGAACAAATATTCGTGCTCATCACACAAATAAATGCAAGTGTAAGGACCGGGATTCGAACCCAAGACCTCTTGCTTCGTAGGCAGGGTCACTACCAACTAGGCTAAAGCGGTCGTTTGATATTTCTAGCTGTCGTTCTAGCTCTTGCTTTTTGTTCGTCTGGTGTAAATCGGCCTTAAGACTTGGAGTCTGTCTAGAAGCTTATAAATATCAATTCTCCCGGTTCTATCCAAAATAGTCGAACATTTCGTAAGTCGTCGTCTCTCCTATCACCTGAATAGACACGACTTATTTAATCCTTTCCAATCTGGTTTCCGTCCTGGCCATAGCACTGTCTCCGCTCTCGTCAAGGTCACTGATGACATACGTCATAATATTGAGAACAGAAAGCTGACTGTTTTAGTGCTGTTGTATTTTAGTAGTGCTTTTAATACCGTGGATTTCGATATCCTTTTAGGCATACTGAGCACTTTAAATTTTTCTTTCACCGCTTTATCGTGGTTCCGTTCCTACCTCTGTGGGAGGCAACAGCGAGTCAGGATTGAGGACGCTTTTTCAGCGTAGTGTGATCTTACCGCTGGTGTCCCTCAAGGGGGTGCTCTGTCCCCTCTCCTTTTTTCTATCTTCATTAACGGTATTACATCCTCTTTGAATTCTTGCTACCACTTTTATGCAGACGATTTGCAAATTTATTCTGCTGCTCCTCTTGACGATCTTCCTCGATTGATTGAACGCATTAATTCTGACCTTACAACCATTCGCGATTGGGCTGCGAGCTTTGGCCTCAAGGTTAACGCGAAAAAGACACAAGCGATCATGTTTGGCAGTCCATATTTCATTTCTCAGATTTCTGATATGGTAGTTCCTAACCTATATTTTGATGGTACCGTTATTCCTTTTTCGCCTACTGTCAGAAATCTGGGAATTATCATGGACCAGACATTTTCCTGGTCAGCTCAGGTTGCTGAGGTCAGTCGGAAACTTTTTGCCTCACTTCACTCGCTCAGACGCTTGCAAAATTTCCTGCCTCTCAAACCAAAATTACCCTAGCTCAGTCTCTTTTACTTCCTTTGCTCGACTATGGTGATGTTGGTTATTTGGACCTTGCTGAGGGGTTGCTTGACAAGCTTGACCGCCTTCAAAACGTGTGTATCCGGTATATCTTTGGTCTCCGTAAATACGACCACGTTTCTCACTTTCGCGCACAGCTGAGGTGGTTGCCCATCAGGGAGCGTAGGAACATCCACGTTCTGTCATTGCTTTTCAACACTCTTTTTAATCCTTCCGTCCCTTTATACCTTTCCGAGCGTTTCAGCTACTTGGCTGAAGGAAGCCAGCATCGTTTGCGGTCGAGTACCAATCTTCTTTTGGCCTGTCCTTCTACTTCTTCCAAAATTTACTCAAAATCATTTACTGTGCAATCTGCTAGACTGTGGAATCGATTACCCACCTCCATTAGGCAGTCTCCCTCCGTGGTGTCGTTCAGGGAAGCTTTGAAGAAGATGTGGCTCACACCATCACTTTAATATATTGAGAACACTGCTTATTTATTATATGTATTTTGCATATATATGTTGTATATGGTAGTATATTTTTATTAGGTTTCTTTATATTATGAGTTTATGTATTGTATTTACTAAAAGTTGTATTGTAGCCTTTGCTTTTTCCGACTGTATTATTTTGACTTACTCTTTGTCGGTCCCTTACTAAATGCTCCTTTCATCCACTCAAGGGTTGACTGGTAGAGATCCCTTAAAGGGATAAGTTCGCCTTTGTACATGCATTTCAACGGTTGTCAATAATGTATTTCTTTTTTTCCTTATTTTTGTACAATAAAGAGTTTACATACATACATACATACATATCAGAACACGATTGTATTCTTTAAATTAAATACCGTAAGACACACGTAAAATTACTAAAATAAGGAACACGGATCGCTCACGTATTTGTAGTCGCGGTATACCTATATGCCCGACTGTTTTGAACTAAACTGTCGTTCTTTTTCAAGGTTGGTTCGAACGGAAATTCAAAGAAGTTTGCTTGTGTATTAACTTAGATTATTTATGCACTAGATGGAGCGTCACTAGCAAACATTGCGATACAAAACGTCCACAAATCCATTTGACAGTTTCATATTACGATCGCGTTACGTCATTCCGGTTGTCACTGTGTGCGTGCTTAATGATACCAGTTAATTTCACATTCCCCAAAATGTGGGGAAAGTGAAGCTGATTGGGGAATGTGTGGGGAGAGCTTCAATTCGGGGAAAATGAGGGTATTTTAAGTATGAACACAAATACGCGACATTTGACATCAAATTTCTGCTAGTCTTGATTAATTTCCTACAATTCATTATTCGCAGCAGCTCTAAACTAAGTCACTCGGCCCACATAATTTTTCATTCCCCACACGTGGGGAATTTCGACAATGCGTTTGGGGATTTTAGCATATTACTAATTGGCAACCCTGCAAATGACGCAAATGACATATAAGCCAAGTTGGCTTATATTTTTACGGGACGTTTCCATGCCACCAAAGCTCTATCTAGTGCATAAATAATCTAAGTGTATTAGTAACTTCAATTGTCACTGTCTGACTGTCAAAACTTCTTTTTCTTTTCATATGTCATGGAGCGATAATGTTTATAAGCTCTAAGTTTATTGGATGTTGTGATCGGAAAGTTGACAATCCTTTGACCCGCACTGATGTCGTAAATCATCTAGTATTTAATGCGACAAGGTTCTATAGCGGCCCAGGAATCAAATTGGTTGACTGTACAGTCAAGTGCAAAAATAAGCATCTATTCGAACCACTCAAAAATATGTTACTACGGCCTTATTGCGTCGGAATAAGAGTCTGTGGTACTTATTTTTGAAACTTTGAATAAATATATATTTTTACACTTGACTGTATACATGCGAATTTATCGCTCTAGAAACTTCATCATCGTTATCATCAGTTTGTGTTAGTCCACTGCTGGCCATAGTCTCTCTCTCCGATCCCTACCCGCTGCCTTACCATTACCAATATCAACGTCTCACATTGCTACAGGACGCTCTATACCATTTGTCGACACACGGTCTCCACTCAAGAACCAGTCTGCCCCAACGGCCATCACTCATCAGTCTTGAAGTTTATGTTGAATTTAATTAACGGAACGAACCAAAACGAACGAATTGAACGCAAAAGACGACCAGGTTTTAAAGTAAACAAATTACTTTCAACATAAACCTATTGTAAGACTGGTCCGTAAAACAAATTTCCCGCCATTAATTTCCCTTTAAATTAATTAACATAACAGAAATCCACTAAAACTACATAATTAATTAAACAAGCAACATAGTCTTCGTAATTGGTCGCAATAAAACCATCAAACTGCCAATCATTCACCATAAACGCATCATTCCGGTCCCGTTCATTCCATTCACCCGGAGTTTATTTGACCACTTTATTTCAAGTTTGTTTTAAAGCTTGTAAAATTTACAGCCTGTCGAGACGCGATAACAGGGCAGACAGACAGACAGGCAAACAGCGCTGCCGTGAAATTTATCGTCTCATAAATATACATTATGTTTATGACGGTTCGAGGCTGTGATTGGCCGATGTATCGGTGAGTGAATGAATGGGTGCAGTTGATTTTTAGCTCAGAGAAAGCGTTTGAAACTTCAAACGCTCGACGAGATTTTTAGAGCTCTAAGGTAGACATTTCATTTAGTTTTGACGTCACTATTTTTCACATTTATTTACTTTGTACTTTATTGATTGATTTGATTGCAGATATTAAGCGGATCGCGTTGGATGCGGATGGCACGGGACCGATCTGTTTGGCGAGCCTTGGGGGAGGCCTATGTTCAGCAGTGGACGTCCTTCGGCGAAATGATAATGATGATGATGATGAGATATTAAAGACCGAGCGAGAGCGAAGCGTCTCCGTTTCAGCTTGGGAAAAAAGATTTTATATGTCTGTTCGGCGGATGTCCGGCTGTCCTCTACCTGCAATTTTCAACCGATTCTCGTGAAATTTTGTGAACAGATTCTATAGTAAAATTGATTTTTGTTAATTCAGTTATTGGAATCAAAATGGGTGTTTAAAACTTAAAAGATAGATAGATAGTAGGAGATAGGTAGTTTCATGTTTAAAGATAGAAGATAAAACGTAAAGTCACACCACTGCGACACACACACCACTTTATTGTCATAAAGTAATTTATTTCTGAACCAGTATTTTCTTCAGAATATATAACCTAAGCTACTACTGTATTCTAAAAGCTGACACTTCAAAAATCGTGAAATTATACCAAGTAAATTATGGGAAACAAAAGGATCCAACTAATTTTAAATTTACCACGAGCTTTACGGTGAAGGAAAACATCGCGAGGAAAAATACATGCACCTGCGAAGATATTCAATAGTGTGTATGAAGTTACCAATCCGCACTGGGCCCGCGTGGGAACTACGGCCCAAGCCCTCTCATTGTGAGAGGAGGCCTGTACCTTGCAGTGGGACGTATAGTTGTATATACGCTGGGACGATGAAAAGGATTCAACACACCACACCAGCATCACAGCACCAGTTATTATTTAGTTCTGTGTGAGAATCTAAATCTGTGTTTAAGTATTTATCTTTACGACTCCGATACACTTTCCGCATTATAAAATAGATCGGGCGTCGTTTAATCCTGCGACACTCGGTGTATCACTGGACCTATTTAGCCGTTCAAATATAGCGCGGCAAAAAGGCGCACGTGCCGCGTTAATCCCTGTTTTCCTGTCAATTTTGCGTGTCACTGCGCAGCTGGTGACGCGCCGATGGAATTGCTGCGATTGCCTGTGATGTATATACTCAAAGAATCCTACTAATGCTATAGGGAACATACACATCGACGGTGCCGCCAACTGGTGCCATCAATTTGATAGCTCATTTACATTCGCGTACGAGTGGCGAGACGAACTGCGACACGAGCAACGAGACGGGAGTGTGAATAGACGCTCGTGGCTCGCCTCGCGCCTTGTCTCGTACTTCGCAACGCTCGCGACGCCGAGCCGATACACGAGACGAAGCACGAGGCGAGGTACGAGGCGAGAGTGTAAATC
This sequence comes from Archips crataeganus, assembly GCA_947859365.1. Taxonomy (NCBI): domain Eukaryota; kingdom Metazoa; phylum Arthropoda; class Insecta; order Lepidoptera; family Tortricidae; genus Archips; species Archips crataeganus. The sequence goes on from OX402058.1 coordinate 1,642,878, forward strand.
AGGTATGACTGTTTTACCCTGATAAGTTTCTTTTACTCTCCGCATAGTGTCTCTTCTATCGCATTAGTGCTGCCGCCTATAGTTTCTGCACGTTCCCTATCAGGGATTTGAAAGAGGTTAATCGACGTCACAGGGGACCGAAGAGCTGGCTGCTTCCTCGGACAAAGAATTAGCTTAGCTATTCAAAGAGGAAACGCTGCCAGTATCTTCAGCACCTTGCCTGAGGGGACTACCTTTCAGAATATGTTTTAGTTATAATTATCATTGTTTTATTTTTTGTTTTATTTTTTCTTATTGTACTTATTTTTAGTCTAGGATAGTTGTACTATATCGGCACTTTCACACGGGCAACGTCCCGTTTTTTGCGGTTCTCAAAAGAACATAGGTCGTAACACGAAAAAAAAAATTCAGTCTCCCATATAAAATGTACTGGTTAGCTGACCAACTTACTATGGAAAGGCGAAAAAAAAAATCGTTTTTCGAGCTATGTTCCTTGGAGAAAGTTGTACAGTTTAAAAGCAACACTATCACCTGTTTTCGGGAAGGTCCCCCGTCGTCATCTACCCGATATAATATATAAGTATTGTGTTGTAAATAAATAGGCGATTAATATCATAATATTATGCTGTGCACTTCGTATTTAGTGTGAATACTGTAAAAAGATTGCGAGACGCGAGAGAAGTACGACGACTCTATTTAACACAGATGTGTTAAGTCCAAGATATACTCTTGCGCATGTTTTGTCGTGTGTTGTTACAAAGTATTTAATATGTCACATGGGTTAAGAGTACTGTGTTTCTGGTGCATGCGTCGTAGAGATGTCAAAGCTGGATCAACAAGGATTGTTTAGTGAATGTATGAGTTTGTTGCACTGAAAAAAGGTAGAGTTTGCGGCGTTGGAATTTTATATAAACGTCTTAGATGGCGAGGCCTTTGAGCCTGTTGGAAAGTGTTAAAGTAAATGTCTTTGACAAAAAATACTTTAGTTATGGCTAGCTAGCTTTTTGGCGGTTGAAATTGCTCGCGTCCGTAGGTTTCACCTCGAGACCCTACACGTGGCCCCCGGCGCTCTCACTGACCATACGAAACGTAGCAGGAGTACTGCTGCTTCATGCCGGTGTTCAGCGAGAGGGTGGTACTGCCCCGGACGAGCCGGCCCATTCGTGATGCAGCGGTTAGCTACAACATGGCTCTGCCACTACTAAAACGTGCTAAACGAGCGGTACAACTCCTGGTGGTTTTCGGCCGCGGCTGGTCACCACCCTATATAGGTTGAGCCAGGCCGCCAAGCGACTCGTCGTGTTCCGGCCTGTTACCTATAGTAGCCATTCTGGAGGAAGGGTCTGAGCAGTTGTGCAGCGGTACCCTGTATTTGTTGTATGGTTTGCACTGCTTGGGTCGCGCGCAATACTGCGCTCAACTGCCATCTTCCTTCTTATTCCCCTAAATTCAAGTCTAGGGTGATTGAGCATTTACTTGGCAAGCGTAAACAAACGCGTAGGCGTAAAACGAGCCTACCAATTCCTAAAAGGGTCGGCAACGCACCTGTGATGCCCCCCGTGTTGCGGGTGTCCATGGGCGACGGTGATCGCTTTCCATCAGGTGACCCGTCTGCTCATTTGCCACCTCTTATATAAAAAAAAAAAGAAAGCGTGCTCTATCGTAGGCCTCATCTTCGCTTTCCATCAGGCGTGATTGTGGTCAAACGCATGCCTATATTGTATAAAAAAAAAATAGCTGCTGCCCGCGATTTCGTTAGCAAAGAATTTGTTTATCGTTGTACCGCGGGATCTATGCAATTTTCTGAACTACGAAAGAGTAACAAAAATCCACACATCCATACATCCATCCATCTATCCATCCATAAAACCTCCATGTTTATAAAATTAGCGGGATTTTTTATTTTGTAATTATAAGTACCATTTATTTTGGTAGTATTAGTATACCTACTGCGTTCAAGCATACTTTAAGCGACGTAAATAAGGAGTGTTGGGCCGGTTCCTTAAAATTTACTGCAACCGATGCTTACGGTAATTCGTAACCGATATCCAAAGGGCTTCAACAAGACATCAAAGACACTGACAATGTAATAATAAATCGTATAGGTCATCCACACAAGCACTCTCAAGAGATCTCTGATTTGACACCCGATTGTACCGTAATGACGGACCAATATACCAAACGCCGTTCCCAAACTCATCGCGGACCGATAATGGACTCTATGTTACCAGTATTAAGTATCACTACTTTTACAATTCGGTTTTCATGTCAAAGCAAACTGTGTTGATGGACAATTTTACTAGTGCAGTCCTGAGCAGGTTGGTAAGCAAATTTGAAAGTTATGGTAAGGGATTAAGGTGGTAGATTGTGAATGGAGGTATAAAGGAGGTTGTATGTCGGCGTCTTTAAGGCTGCGAATGGTGCTTGAGACGCTTTGATGGTGTCTCGTTAATTTTAGTTGCGGATTAAAGCTATATGATATAAGTATGACGTTTTGGAAGAGGAAAAGCACGTGGTAAAAATGTAGCTAAAACACGCGAGTTGGTACAGTCAACCAATTTGATTCCAAGGCCACTATAGAACCATGTCGTAATGAATCAATTTGTTTAATCATGGTTTAATCTTTTACGACAGTGATTTTGCGTGATGTAAGTCATGATGACATCTCGATGTTTCGGAATTATGTGTCAACGATAATGAATAGGTAAGGAAGGAGTTTGCTTGCGCATTAATAACTTGAATTGTCACTGTCCATCTGTCAAATTTCTTCTTTTTCTCATATCATAGAGCGAAAACGTTTATAAAACTTTTTACGTTTATTGCATGTTGATCGGAAAGTTGATAATCCCTTGACCCGCACTAACGTTGTATTTATCTAGTAGTTAATGCGACAAGGTTATATAGTGGCCTAGGAATCAAATTGGTTGACTGTACCTACAAGAATAGTTGGGTTTTAACTGATTGCCTGTCCCGAAGCAATGTGCGGCGTTCTTTTGACACGTCCCCATAGTAACAATGACATTAAACGCTCATAGTCATGAGGCACATGTGCCTCATGGACGTACCAGTAAAGTCACGCATGAGGCACATGTGCCTTATGGGACAGGGAACCTGTTAAGCAGAGGGTCGTGGGTTCAAATCCCGGCTCGCACCATTGAGTTTTTCGGAATTTATGTGAGAAATTACATTTGGAATTCACCATGAGCTTTACGGTGAAGGAAAACATCGCGAGGAAGCATACACCTGCGAAGAAATTCAGTGGTGTGTGTGAAGTTCCCAATACGCACTGGGCCCGCGTGGGAACAACGGCCCAAGCCCTCTCATTCTGAGAGGAGGCCTGTGCCCTGCAGTGGGAGGTATATAGGCTGGGATGATGATGAATAGGCATGGGGCATTTTATATTTAACACTCAAAATTCATACTAATATTATTAATGCGAAAGTGTGCCGGTCTGTCTGTTACCTACCTCTTCATGCTTAAGCCGCTCAACCGATTTAAATGAAATTTGATGTAGCGATACAGCGATAGTTTGCATCCCAGAAAAGGGCATACGATAGTTTTTATCCCAGAAATCATACTTTAAGGGAGTGAAAAGGGGGGGGGTGTGGAAGTTTGTATGGTTCGTATTCACACTAATTGACGTAGTCCCAGTAAGCAAAGCTTGTGTTATGTGTACTAGGCAACAGACAGATATACTTAGATTAGATCGATACAAACTTAAATACATAGGTATTAAACACCCAAGACACAAGAGCAAACATTCGTATTTTTACACAATACATGCGGGAATCGAACCCGGGACCTCGTGCTTCGTAGTCAGGTTCTCTAACCTCTAGGCCATTTGGTCATCAAATCCTATTTTCTATAAACTACACAGTATCAACAACCGTAGTGATAAAAACCGTCTCGTAAGCTACACTCTCAGCCCCTCTGTTTACAAGGGACAAAAACAAGAGGTCACTGATATCCGAGATAACCACCCTATCACTGCACTGTCTCTTGACATAGTACCTTATTACTGGCCTGTAAAGTTAATTTCGTTCTGGCCTTAAATAAAATAAGGGCTGTTACAGATTGAGCTTAAAATAAGGCGTTTCAATTTCCATTGTGACACGAAAATTCGTACTAATATTGTAAATGCGAAAGTGTCTGTCTGTTACCTCTTCACGTTTAAACCGCTGAAACGATTTAGATGGAATTTGGTATGGAGATAGTTTGAGACCCTATGAAGGACGTAGGATAGTTTTTATTCTGGAAAATGGCACAGTTCCCGTGGGATAGCGATTAGCTATAAACCAATTCTTTGCAGACGGAATAGCGGGCAACAGCTATTACTAAAAATTAAATAAAGTTAATAATTAAAGGGGGTCATCATATACAAGAAACGTTTTTTTTGTCAGCATTTTTAACTCTATCGTTTTACTGCGCTATTTTTAAAGCATTGTACGGAGATACGGAACTCTTCATGTACCTACGAATCCGGCTAGCACTTTACTGGTTTTTGTAAAAATCATTATTATATTATATCGAGTTAATACGCGGAAACACGTATAAACGCGCGAAAAATATGCCCAATATGGAATCGCCCTTAGAGTGCCCGGGAATGACACCAAAAATTCCGCGCATAACTTTTTCCCGCCTTTGTAAATTGAATTTGGAAGTTAATTGTCTATGATTCCGTTGCTAAATATGCGACTTTCGAATAATGAATCTTATTGTGTAGTGCCGATAGTTGTGTTTCGTTAGGTCTTTGACAAATTCAAATTTAAGTTTTCAATTAAGAACACTAAGAACTATAGTTACTTTTGCATTCTTGGGGAAGATGAATTGTCGGAATACTTCAGTAGGAGTTGATTCTAGGAAATTAGCGAACGGTAAAAAAACGATACTGTTTTCTTTAATGAGGGTTAAAGAACAACCATGCCAAATATCTTGTTTCTATAATAATAATAATAATTTATTTATTTGTAACATAGGTACAAATATAGATGGTAAACCTAAAATTAGAACCTTGTATGTTTTGCCACATGGCGTACAAAATGTCATGGGTTTTCTAAATAACATTATGAGCAATTATATCAATTACCTATGCAGCGATAAATATTATATGTATGAAATTAATGATGAATTAATGATTTTGACTTTGACTTTGAAAAGGTAGCCTGTGTGATTTAATTTTCATTCCAGACGTCCAGCTATCAATTTTTTAATTTAGCCACCAAATTTCATCCAAATGTGTTCACCCGTTTTAGCGTGTAGGAGTAACAAATACACACACACGCGCACGCACAAACACAAAATTTCGCATTTGTAGTACCTAGTAGAATGAGTAATAATTCAGTTTACCTTTACTACAGTCGGCCAAAAATCTAATGTTCATTTGCTCGTCATGATATATGTAGGATTCAAATCGATTTTCCCTTGCAATAATATTACAGTGACTAATGACTTCACTCAGTTAGAAAAGTGAACCTTAGCGATATTAAGATCTCATAGAAACTTTTGTCAAAACTGGTACACGACTTTCTTGGTCGACCGTACCCTTCAATGATTACTAGGTAGTTAAATCATAACCATAACAATGTGTGTGCGTCTATTTCGATGTTTCTCGCAAACGCACCACACTTACTAACAACCTGTACCACTACCATAAGTTTACAGTGAGGGTACTCGATAGCGACTGCGTAAATGATTTGTATGGAGTTCATACAAATCATTTACGCAGTCGCTATCGAGTACGGTCATTGTAAACTCATGGTAGTGGTACTGTATGCTTAGTATAAGTTTTCCTTCACTTCAATACTTCTCGATCGCGTTTACGTAAAAAATTCAATTACTAGGGAAACATGGACAGCGTCTCCGCGCGCGCGCGTCTATGTTTCCATAGAATTGAAATTTTTACGTAAACGCGATCGAGAAGTATTGAAGTGAAGGAAAACTTATACTAAGCATACTGCGCATGATTCGATACCCAGCTTTTTTACTACGAAGTTTAAAATTCGAACTAATCATATCTCGGCCTATACATATCCCACTGCAGGGCACATGCAGGCTTTTTCTAAGAATGAGAGGGCTTGAGCCGTAGTTCCTACTCGGGCACAATGCGCATTGGGATCTTCACACACATCATAGGATTTCTTCGCAGGTATCGTAAAGCTCATGAACGTATTTTCACACATTTCCGAAAACCCCTGGGGGACGATATTCGATACCTTAGCGCACAATCGTATTAATTACAATGCAGTGCATAATTAAGTAGTAAGTAGTTTTGTACACAAGGACATACAGTGCTAATTTATATGTGCAGTACATTGTAATTAGTATGAGTGTGAACTAAGGTATCGATATGTAGACCAACAGGGATGTTGACACCACCAATCAACTGACGCACTTTTTACGAGCTGTCAAAACACAATTCTCCCATAGAGTTTGAATGGCAATAGCAACTTATGACGTCACTTGTTCCCCAACTCAATCAACTAACTATTTATTTGTTTTAATGCAACAAAAAATCTAATTTGGCGTTAATCGAAAATTAGTCTGGTTTTCAGGGGTTATTTTATTTTTATTCTTATGGGGGGTAAACGAGCAAATGGGGGGTAAACTATTACCGTCGCCCATGGCACCTGCGACACCAGAAGATTCACAAGTGCGTTGCCGGCCTTTTAGATAGGAGTACGATCTTTTTTTGAAAGCTTGAAGGTCATATCGGTCCGGGAATACCGCAGCAGATACTTCATTCCAGAGCTTTGCTGTGCGAAGCAGGAAATTTCTGAAAAAAAGTGTTTTTTTTTTACTAGAGTCGTATCTTCGAATTATTTTTTAATAACGTAACATCCCTATTCGGGTATCACTGGTCTGAAAGATACAACCTTGTCACACAGACGCACGGACAGCGAATCAATGGAGTCTCGTTGTCACTAAATACAGAATCCCACCTCAGGTCAAAAAGCCAATCCCAGTGTTACGCAGGTGTGTACTTTTTCAGTCTGGCGGTTTGCCAACGGCGGCGTACTCGAAAAAACCCCTTGCTAATGGGCAATTATTCGCTGTGAGCTGCCAAGCGGTCGTTAGCTGCGTAGTGGCAGCAAAATAGATCAGTGGGTGAAAGGTACAGCCAGCAGCAGAAGAGCTGATAGAATCAAAGGAGCTCTATTTATTTAAGTCTTTCACAAGGGCCAATTATGTGAAATGGTTTTATGCCCCCTGGACGTTGTGTATCATGTATCAAATGTATGTAAGTATGGCATTGTTTCGTGTGAATATAATGGCAATAATTTTTATGATAAATGAAAGTTTATAAATTATCCGTGTGGTTTAGAGTTACAAGTCTCTATGTCTTCCCTGGATGTCGTAAGAATATAATAGGCATGTTTTATGTATGTTTGTACATCTTTATAAATGTAATTTAAACGTTTACTATTTAATAATTATTATGATTATGAGCTTTGTTGTTAGCTAATACCTAGTATTTTATACAATAGCTACCTACAAAATAGCGCTTCTTAAAGTCGAGTATATGTATAAGTACGAGTACCTACCGTGATTAGGACATGAGGCTTTACCGAGTGGCCAAAAAAAGTTACGAAATCTTAAGACCTAATTATGTAATGAATGATTGTATTCATTATTTTTTCTATGAGTAAAAATACTGAAATTAAGTAATATGTTAAAATTCTCAAATAAATAACTATACGGGTTATTTGTAATTCACTGACATCCTCTTAACCCTGAATTCCTATCACTCAAACAAATGTTTTTTGTTTTACGACTTTTTAAAATGAAGCACTTTTTTTCCCATACAAATACACAGAGTATCGTAAAAATAAGAGGCAATCTCAAATTTTCAAAACGTTATTACACTAAAAATATTAAGTTACGACAAAAGCCGTAAAACAAAAAACATTTGTTTAAGTGGTAGGAGTTTAGGGTTAAAAGGATGCTAGTGAATTACAAATAACCCTGTATACTTACAATGTGTTTTAGTAAGTAATGTTCAAATTTACACAAATTATCTATGAGATTTTTGAACAGACCTTTAAAAAATAATAAATTGTGCTGAATTTGAATTAAGAGTATAGTAATTAAATAACAACTACCTACTAGGGGCGTTCAATAAAAAGTGAGAATGAGTATGTTATAAACAACTTTTACTAAATGTCATTTTATTTTTTGACATAGTCACCTTTTAGCATAATACACTTCGTATATCTTTTTTCTAAACTTAAAATTCCATTTTTAAAAAAGGTCTCATCTTGAGTACTTAAAAAATCTTGTACTACAGCGACTACCGCGTCGTCGTCTTCAAATTTATGGCCTCTCAGGTATTGTTTCAATCTCGGAAATAGGTAGAAATCACTGGGAGCGAGATCTGGTGAATACGGAGGATGCTTAAGGATATCGAACCCAGCATCACGAATTGCAGCCATTGCAACGGCGGACTTGTGTGCCGGGGCATTGTCCTGGTGGAACAGCACAACTTTCGAGAGTTTACCTCGCCGTTTTTCGCGGATCTCATTGCGCAATGTTGCTATTTGTTTGGCGTATAAAGTGCCCATAATAGTGGCTCCATGTTCGAGATACTCAATCATTAATACCCCTTTACCATCCCAAAAAACAGAGCCCATGACCTTACCGGCAGATGGGCTCACCTTGAATTTCTTCGGAGTTGGAGATGATGGCCTTTTCCATGTCATAGACTGCAGTTTCGTTTCAGGGTCGTAATGATGGAGCCATGTTTCGCCCATTGTTATAAATCGCGCCAAAAAAAGTTCCCGGTCTTGCTGCATCAGGTTCAAAGCTTCTTGACAAATCTCTAGTCTAGTTTGCTTTTGCGTGTCAGTAAGCATTCTTGGTACCCAACGCGCAGATACCTTTTTCATACCCAAGCGTTCATGTAAAATATTATGCACGCTCCCCGTTGAAATCTTTACATTTTCAGCAATAAAACGAACTGTGACACGTCGATCCGCCAAAACTGAGTTTTCGACTTTTTTCACAATTTCTTCAGTTACTGCTGTAGTAGCGTCCGGAGCGGGGGTCGTCCATTGTCGATGTTCTTCCACGTCTAAATTCGGCGCACCAACGTGCGACTGTCGAATACGGAGGAGCATTAGACCCTAAAGTGTCCCGCAAATCCAAATTGACTTGGTCCGTAGAAAAATTTTTCAAATACAAGTATTTGATAACGGCGCGCAGTTCAATTTTCTCCATTTTCGCTAACGTACTCAATAGCATTGCAAAGAAATTACCGTATATTTTTTTAAACAAAAGACAGTTAGTTTTTTTTTCATAGCAATCAGCTAGATAGATTAGCTTTACCGGCCAGTATTTAATTTCGTAATATTAAAAGAGTTTGTATCTCATTCTCACTTTATATTGAACGCCCCTCGTATAATTAACGTTGTATCTTACGTTACGTTACCTTACGTTATCTTACGTTGTACTTAAATTGAGCTGTAGTAATGTACCTACCTATGCTACCGCTTCTGTTTTTTGTCTGAATAAACAGTGCGGCATCACAGATATCTGTCACATAAAATATCAGAAATTTATCACAGAGTGGTAAAAGACCGACCCTTAGGTATAGTGGCAGGTACGTACCAAACTATCCGTAAGGTGTCATGGGAAGTGACATTTGTCAATTATGTCGTCGCAGTATAACTCGATTGGACCCGAATCAAACAATTCAGCCGGCGGCGACTACGCTGGCTGAATGACTGAATGCCGTTGCCTCGTCGACAAAAAAGTTGTATTTAAAATGTTTTTCGAAATTTATGTGCGAAATTACAGCTCAAATTTATCGTGCGCGTTACGGTGAAGGCAAAGAAATTAAATGGGGTGTGTGAAGTTCTCAATTCACACTGGACTCGCGTGGGAAGTACGGCCTAAGCCCTCATTCTGAGAGGAAACCCGTGCCCTGCAGTGGAGCGTGTATGATGATGATGATAGTTCAAAGATAAATAGTTTTGAATTTATTTAAGAAAACAGGCAAAAATATACCATTGCCCTTATTCCAGAGGCTACTAGGGCTTTACAGAAATACTTGAAGAAATATAAATAAATATAGGGAAAGGCAGGGCGCACGATTGAAAAAAAATGTCATACGGAATTCTCTCCACGCAACTTCGACTTGCACCTGTACAGGCAAAGAAACTCAATCAAGTACCAGGGAACAAGGGAACAATGAACCCTTTTCATTGCAAATGTCATGTTGACATTCCATACATCTGCCAAAGAAATCATCGTGAAATTGGTTGTGAAAATGTTCCATCCTGGTACGCGATTCAATTGCCTTGACTGTACGCTTTTTCCTTTTTTTTCTTGTGTGTATATAATAAGTATGTGTAAATGTCTTTCTCTCTCTTTCTCCGTATCTCTCGAGTCAGAAGTTGAAAGCCATATCGCATTATTTTCATCTCTGACGTAAAATACGGAATGCTCCCCCAGACAAGATCGCTAAGAGCCCATTAGTCAGTCTTTACATTCACGGGGTGGGGGGGCTAAATGTATTGAAGCGTCGCGATCCAAAGCAGACAGAAGAGACGGGGCGGAGACGCGGCCTGCGAACAAACGATGTGGACTGCGACGCGCCCCCGTCCCACGTCTCTTCTGTGTGCCTTACGCCTTACATAGTTGTATAAATAAGCCATAAGCGACGCTTAGCCCGTTTCCTATTATTGCAATACCACCCTGGGGTGACTTTTTACATTCCCGATAAGCCTTATCTTGCGGAATGTAGGAACAAATCGTTCCACACCAACCTAGGTCCCATGTCCAATCCCGATTTTAAATAAAACTGAGCTCTAACCCCTTTTAATTTAAAGTGCAATGTTGTATAATGTAAGGTAGAGTGACGTGTACGCACCATTAGTCAATTTAGGGTAGAGTACATTCCTTGAGATGGTAGAACTTGATTGCTGAGAAGGCGACTGTGCTTACGATGCATCCTCTATCTCTTTTACCTATAAAATAGTAGTGTGACTGTGTGACATGTGTTTGGTCAAATGACTGACTGATAGACAACATATAGGTAACGCCACGAGAGTTAAGGTCACGCACACAACAACACGTCACGGGATTTTGACATTTATTATTCGTACCGATAGCAAGTTCAACAGACTCAACATAGAATTACAAGATTGACTATAAACTTCTTCAACCCATTTCGTTAGGAATTATTTAGGAAAATACTTATATCTAGGTAGTTCAAACAAAACAGAAAATAAAATATTCTGATCTATTCTATTTCAATCAGATAAGCATATTTTTTGCTATTTATAAATTTATTGTGAGATACCATCTATGTACTGGTAATTAATGACGAAAAAGATCCGCCAAAAAAGTAATGGATACGGTTACGGAAACGGATCTTTCGTCTCCTTCTAACATCCGCGGATACGGACGCAGTTATCCGGCACATTACTATACTTCGTATTTTTAGCATTAGAAAGAAGGTAATCTTCTTGGTCTTGATGTGTCTTTTTAATTAAATACACTTTTGAAAAATAAGTCACAGCTAATATGTAACAATTTGAAAGGAACTATGGTCATTTACACAGTTTTGGTTTCATAAGTAATAGTTACTATTTTTATAAAAGCGTTTTTCAATAAAAGGACTCGTCAAGATTGTTTATCTTATTTCTAATGCTAAACAAACGAAGTATAGTGCATACTCGTGCTTATGCAGGCTGCACATTCGCACGGCGGGCAGGCGGCGCGGGCGCATCGACTGTCACCTAAACCAGCGCGCCGTTTTTCTGAAGCCGTCTTGAACGTGGACGTTCAAAGAGTGTGGGATATAGACAGGTCAGATTTGGGGCTGAAATATAAACTGCCTAGATCCATTTTTGTTTATTTTATCAGCACATTTTCAAACCTACAAAATACAAAAATATTTCTTTAAATAATGTATTTGGTTGGGTTGGAGCTCTGGTTCGGTCTCATAACAACAACTCTGGAGCTCAGACATTAAATGGTGAAAAATAATTATAATAACCAAATTTATTTTCGCCATAAGTAAGTAATTTAATTAATCATTAATTGAATTGGTCATATTTATTTTTTTCGGCTTATAAATACCAGTTTGGTCAATCAATGGGACATGATTCTATTTTCGACAATATTCTGGATGGACAACTTTCCATTCCTATAGGTAACACCACGAGAGTTGAGGCGAATGATTACACACACAGCTATATAAAGTACTGACTGCAATAAAAGTAGTGAATTAATGAAATGAGTGAGTGAATGAAAATGTGACTTATATGACTTTGACTTGTTAGACCCATACCCATACATACATAAAAAAGGCAGTTACTCGGATACCAATAACTATAGACCTATAACAATTCTGTCTTGCATAAATAAAATTATAGAAAAATACATTGGAAATATAATAAATGAATTCTTATCGAGTAACGGCATCATTCATGAAAAGCAGTTTGGCTTCCAACGTAATAAAAGCACGTCGCAACTTTTGTCTTTGTTTACAGATGAAATCAATGATCACTTAGATAAGAAATACCATGTACTTGCCATGATGATAGATTTTGCAAAAGCATTTGACACACTAAGACACAGTACACTTTATGGAAAATTGAAGCAGAATGGTATACAGGGACCCATGCTGGAACTCATAAAAAATTATCATACCAATAGGTATAACGCGGTGAGCATCGCGGGCGAACAAAGCGACCTAATTCCAACTTTATTTGGTACAGCACAAGGTTCAATTCTAGCTCCAACCGAATATTTGTTGTATGTCAATGATATGTGCAAAATATTTCAGCATGGATCTGTATATCAGTTTGCAGATGATACATGTATAATCATAGCGCACAGGGACCTAAAGATTGCGCAGGCCATGATGCAAAGCGAATTTGACACATTGTGCAAGTGGGCCCACGACTTAGGTTTATCGCTAAACTACTGTAAAACTAAGCTTATGTATATTCACTCACCTTATAAAAAAGCCAATTTCATGCCGAAGATAGTTGCCCATGAACACAAATGTCTGCACAAACCTAGCGCATCTTGTAACTGTACTCATCTTGAGATTGTAAAGGAACATACCTACCTTGGACTAAAAATTGATCATAAATTCAGTTGGATTCCGCATATCAACCATGTGTGTAATAAACTTAGATCTGTACTGTCAAAGCTATTTGTTCTTAAACATAAAGTTCCATACAATACATTAAGACTTCTTTACTTGTCCTTAGTGGATTCTGTCATAAGTTACGGCTTAGAAAGCTATGGGAGATCATATAAAACATATATAAATGATATTTACAACCTACAATTGCGTATACTTAAGACTATAGTACCTACAAAAATTAAATATAAATATAAAAATAATTATGAAAATCTATTCAATTACTGCAAAGTGCTAACTGTATTTGATAAGATAGACTTAGCTATTGTAACCAAATACTTTAACAACATAACAGGGCTAAAGAGAAGAACACGTCCAACACACTTACGTAACTTAGCCAACCTCCCAACCTTTGAAATTGCAAAAACCAACAATGAATACGGTCAAAGAGTATGGAGATGCATCTTACCGCGTATTTTGAATAGATTTTCAAGTGAATTATTAAACTTAATTGAAGGTCGAACGAGTAGACAAGCTAGAAATATTATTAAAAGATACATGTTTAAAATAAGAGGGCAAACTACCGACAAATAATTTACTTAATAATTGTATACCTACACAACTCTGCCTAGCAATATCAATTATAATTGTTATTACTCTGTGGAAATAGATTACTTTGTATAATTAAAACGTACAGTCGAGGGCACAAACATATGGACGGCTCGGAGTCGGATATAATGTAAACACCAACCTTATTTAGTGATAAAGAGGTGTACAGATATTTTTGACTTCTGACGTGCGTGTGTTTGTGACCTTGACTGCATACACACAAAAAAAGACTTCTTAACTTATAAAATCTTTTTAAATTAAGATTATTAGTTAAGATTATGCATGCAATTTTGTAATTTTACTGAAATAAACAGTTTAAATTTTAATTTTTTTTTTTTTTTTGATCTTTATGATACTATATGTACATATTACTATTTTTCATAACCTATTTGTGAAATTAAACAATTTAAACTGATAAGAAATATTAGTAACAAAAAATCGGTATTTTATAAATAGCGAAAAATATGCATATCTGATTTAAATAAAATAGATGAAAATATTTTATTTTCTATTTTGTTTGAACAAGACGTATTTTCCTAAATAATTCTTGAATAATAGGTTGAAGAATATTTTAGTCAATCTTGTAATTCACTGTTGAGTCTGTTGAACTTAATGAACTAAAACAATTACTTTGCTCACCCGCGACCTTACAATAGTTACGTTTATGCAAGAAATGTGCGTTCATGCAGTTCCTCCACCTCCACACTGTACGAACACACACAAATCACATAAACCCAACCATCACCACCACCAAGCTACACTGACGCGTTTCGAACTCAACCAGAGCATAGCATACGGTTGTGGTAACTCTGAAGATGAGCTCTGGTTGAGTTCGAAACGCGTCAGTGTAGCTTGGTGGTGGTGATGGTTGGGTTTATGTGATTTGTGTGTGTTCGTACAGTGTGGAGGTGGAGGAACTGCATGAACGCACATTTCTTGCATAAACGTAACTATTGTAAGGTCGCGGGTGAGCAAAGTAATTGTTTTAGTTCATTAATATGGACCTCCGCAAAGTAACGCCTGATTCAATAAATTCTGTTGAACTTGCTATCGGTACGAATAAATGTAAAATCCCGCTGTCATTACACGACATGTTTGTTGCGTGCGTGACCTAAGCTTTCGTGGCCTTATCTATACTTATTGATAGCAAATTATCAGTTTTATTCTAATGCCTGTTTTAATCGTGTCTTCAAAGTTATTGCAAATTTGACCAAGTGTTTAGGATTAAACGGTAGGTCGGGATTAGGGTTACCATATGTAAATAGAGGGATGCCTGTCTATGGTACCTAAAATGCCTGATTTTTTCAGAAAAATGCCTGTCTAAAGCAAAACGCTGTGAGTAATAAGTAAAAGCCAACAGATAATAATGAAGAAGGATGTGATTTTTAAAAATGCCTGTCTCAGACCAATGCCGGCCGCACGCCTGTCTAAACCTTAAAATGCCTGTCAAATGCGGCAAACGCCTGTCATATGGTAACCCTAGTCGGGATGGTATATGGCAGTTAGAGGTCGAACATAATCGTGTAATGATAATAAACTACCAGATATATATTAACTGTTATGATAAAGTTATGCCACTATGTGCTAATTTTATCGCTTGAAAGTGCTTATTTAATGTTATTTTGCAAACATTGAGCTCCAATTAATAATATGATTTGATATTTATGTGCGGAATGGCATTTGAAACTTATCGAGAGATTTACGGTGAAATAAAACATAGCGAGGAAACCTGCATCACCTGCTGTGATTATGAAGAAATTCAACGGAGTGTGCGTTTGTGGGAACTATACGGCCAGAGTCTTCTCATTGTGAGGGGAGGCCTGTGTCCTGCAGTGGGCAGTGAGCTGGCTGGTAGTGCGTGTAATGGCTGTCAAACGTAAGTGCTTGGTCTGTTACTATCTGTCTGTGTCTGTACACAGACTGTCTGTATGCATTGTGTCTTTCTCTAAGTATTAGTACTCTAATCATCGTCATCATTACCGGCCCTTATTATGTCCTACTGTATCTTCCTATCTGTAGATGACGCATGCACAAAGTTTATAAAAAGGTCCCGTACCAACGCTGTATACCAACTGGCCACCAATAAAAATTAGAAAACAAGCAGCGCTAAAAGGAAACAAAAGAATATCAAAGTCCTGCTCGCTCATAGCCCTCGTCCGAGCTGCGTATTAATTTTGCGATATTTATTATATTTATTAAATATTTGTTTTATTTTTACTATTTTGCACCCCAAAGTTCAGTTTACTGTCTACACTATCTATCTATCTTTGTCTTTTTATCTTTTCAACCGACTTCAAAAAAGGAGGAGATTCTCAATTAGATGTTTTTGTAGTTTGTTGCGCGATTGCTGGCAATTTGTGAACCGATTTTCAAATAATTTATTGAATTAGGCGTTACTTTGCGGAGGTCCATATTAATAAAAAACAATTACTTTGCTCACCCGCGACCTTACGATAGTTACGTTTAGTAAGAAATGCGTGTTCGTGCAGTTCCTCCACCTCCACACTGTACGAACACACACAAATCACACAAACCCAACTACCACCACCACCAAACTACACTGACGCGTTTCGAACTCAACCAGGGCTCATCTTCAGAGTACCGCAACCGTACGCTATAAAAAAAATCTGCAGGGCGCTGGCCTCTCGGAATAAAAGAGCTTGGTCCCATTGTCTTTCTGTAGGTATTAATACTCTGCATGTTGCTTATTCTTAGGTAATGGCAGCGATTAGCGCCGCGCGGTTTTTACGCCAGCGCCCGCGCAGCCATTGATATCCCAGGCCGAGATAAAACAAAACACTACCGGAGCTGGATGTAAGCAACGCATGCTATGTACTGACGTTGTTTTAACTGTGCGCGATGACAGCGCCCCCAGTGGCCACAATTATTGTGGAGTTGAGATCTGTCAAACTGTAGAAACTGGATTGTTTGATAACGATTTCGGGTTGTTTTTTAAGTGAAATTAAATGAAAATATCTAAAAAGTTTGTACTACATATCATAATAAGTGATTTTCCTACTTAAACGTAAGAATGAATGTTGAAAACGTACGGGATTTGAAGCGATAAAACATGAAATAAATTTCCAACCTCAAACTGTGCAAAAAGGGAAAAATTTACAATACAATACAATACAATACAATACAATGACTCTGTATTGTACACCAGGAATAGTAAGCAATACAGAAAACAGGTACCTACACAGAGAGTAAGTTACAAGGTAAGCAATAGCAATATATTTACAGACCAAAATAGTTATAGTAATACTGGCTAAATTATACATGTATCGAGATTTTCAGAAAAAAAAGGTGTATAAGCTAAGCGAACTCCAGTCTTAAGTAGTTTATGGCGCTAATGTTAGTTTTTCTATGACTGATCGATCACTTTATTAATATGGAAACTTGTCAACTGTAGTTAAACTTGACATGAGAAAATACAAATGTTATTTTATTGCAGCAAAGTGTGTCTCAGTCTATATACGTGTTACTGGTGGATACAGGCCTTCTCTCAGAATGAGAGGGCTTGCTTGGGCCATAGTTTCCACACAGGCCCAGAGCGGGTTGGGAACTTCACACATAATTGAATTTCTTCGCAGGTATGCGTAGGTTTCCCCACGATGTTTTCCTTCACTTTAAAGTTCATGGTAAATTTCAAATGTAATTTCGCACATTAACTTCCGAAAAATTCATAAGTGCGAGCCCGGGTTTGAACCTACGACTCAAAGCTTAGGCCATAGGTCAAACCACTAGTGCAAACTCTCCTTACATGTCCAAATATGTATGACGTACCTAGTCTATAGATAGCAGGGATGTTATGGATATGATATTTCGGATCTAGATACGGATACGGATATGGATACAGGAATAAAATTATATCGGTTTCGGATACGGTTACGGATATGTGATTATTTCGGATTATCCGTTAGTTTCGGATAGTTTCGGTTATATATATTAGGGGACAATCTTACACAAATCGACCTAGTCCCAAACTAAGCAAAGCTTGTACTATGGGTACTAGACGACGATAAACATACTTATATAGATAAATAAATACTTAAATACATAGAAACATCCATAACTCAGGAACAAATATTCGTGCTCATCACACAAATAAATGCCCTTACCGGGATTCGAACCCAGGACCTCTTGCTTCGTAGGCAGGGTCACTACCAACTAGGCTAAAGCGGTCGTTAATATTAGATTGAAGTAAAATAAACACTAATAGTATGTATTAATTTGGTTTTATTTATAGGTTTTATCTACATTTCGTACTAAATACAAACTGAAATATAGATGCACAGAAAAAACCCCAGAAAAAAGACCAATGCTGGGAATCGAACCCAGGTCCTCAGCATTCCGTACAAAAAAAGATACTTCATAGCTAACTAGCTAACTTGTTTAAAGTTGCACAGTAGCGCCATCTCTTGTCCAGGTGAGCGGTTAGTTCCGAAGGAGTGTTAAAATCTCTCGATGAGGGTGTAACATAGATGTGCGTTTGTCACTGCATAAGGTGATGATTTAGCAGATTGAAATGTATGATGTATAGGAAAGATTCGTGTCTAATCTCTAGACCAGTGGTGGTGTAGGGGTATGGCACGCGGCACGGAATGCTGAGGACCTGGGTTCGATTCCCAGCATTGGTCTTTTTTCTGGGGTTTTTTCTGTGCATCTATATTTCAGTTTGTATTTAGTACGAAATGTATGATTTCACGGGATGACCGTAAAAGTAATAAAAAAAATGAGGTTTTATCTAGTCTAGGTTATCATTTGGTATTATTTAGACTCCGCCCATAAGTATAACTATCCGAAACTTGTGAAACGGGTACGGTGACGGTTACGGATATATTTTTATTTCGGATATCCGATAGTTTCGGTTACGGAGCTCCATAACATCATTGGTCTATAGTATAGTACAGCTGCTGCAGTGTATTAAAGGAGGGAACACTTCTCGGAGCAGAGATTACCCAACCAGTAGTAATCTACTAACACCAGTACCTCTACCATGTGTTTACACTAGTTTACAGTGACCGTACTCGCTAGCGACGGCGTAAATGGTTTGTATGGAAAATTGTACTTCCGTAAGTGACCGCTAGAGGCGCTGTACAATTCTCCATACAAATAATTTACGCCGTCGCTAGCGAGTACGGTCACGTTTACTAGTGTAAATTCAAATTAGTGCAAAAACTTTTTAACAAAAAAATTAAACCACCGAAAAAACTGAAAAGCAAAAAAAAAATTTATTTAACCTTAATAACTAAGTTTTTAAACTAACGTACTAAGTATACCTAAGTATATACATATTTTTGTAATTATTTTGAGTTTTTAATTAACCTTAATAACTCGGCATTTCTATTTTTCCTTGTAATCAATGAAGAAATTGTTAATAGGGAGTTAAAATTAGTCCGTTTGGTTACGCACTTTTTCAAGCATTTATAATAAAAAAAAACATAACAAACCGGACAATTTTTCACTTCTTGTTAAACATTGTTAATTTTTTTTTTTACTATCAAGGCTTGAAAAAGTGCGTAACCAAACGGACTCATTTTAACTCCCTATTAACAATATCTTAATTGGGTACAAGGAAAAATAGAAATGCCCAACTAAGTTCTTAAAGTAATAGGTATACCTAAGTATTTTTGAGTCGTAGTACCATAGCGAAAGCCTTTTAGTTATGCAGTCCACAAACCGGGAACCTTGAACCTGGGTTCAACTGAGAGCTACTATTAGCCGCGTCGCCTGCGCACGCGCCTAATGACAGCCATTACTGCGCAGGCTTAGGCTACGTAAACGGAGGTCGTGTGTGTATGAGGGAGTTGCAAAGATTTACTGTCATTTGCCAATGTAGACTTCAATAAAAAATATTGGCTATAACCCTTAACTTTTGCCATGCCCACAGGAACGTGAACATAAAATTGTGAATAATCCATTTGCGCAATCCCCGACGATTTTTTATTTAAAAAATCATCATCATCATCATTTCAGCCGAAAGGCGTCCCCTACTGAACATAGGCCTCCCCCAAGGCTCACCAAAGAGATCGGTCCCGTGCCATCCGCATCCAACGCGATCCCGCAACCTTCACTAGGTCGTCACCCCATCTTGTTGGAGGCCTACCTACTCTGCGTCTTTCGCTCCGTGGACGCCACTCGAGAACCTTTTTGCCCCATCGGCTACGAGCATCAGTTCTACGAGCGATGTGCCCTGCCCAGCCCACTGCCACTTGAGTCTGGCAATTCTTCGAGCTATGTCGGTGACTTTAGTTCTTGCGCGGATTTAAAAAATACTGCAGCTTATTAGTAGAATAAACATCCTAAATAATACGAGTGAATGTGCCAGTAGGTACCCGTTTAATATGAAACGGGTGTCGGCGTCCATTAGGGTGCGTCCCGCATGGCGGCCATCTATTACCGAGTCATTAAGTCGCAACTTTATCTCTTAATGGCCATCACGATACTTCTATAATTAACTTGATTGGGATTAACATAAAAAATAGCAGTATTAATAAGCTAAAGAGTGATGAAGGGCGCGTGTCTTATGTGATGAGCTGATGTTGATGATGTGGCTGTGTGCGCGGAATGGCCTCTAGTAGTTAGAGAACCTGACTACGAAGCTTGAGGGTTGGATTTTCCCAGTCGGGGCAGATATTTCTGTGAAAAATACGAATGTATGCGCTCGGGTCTTGGGTGTTTAATATGTATTTAAGTAACTATTTATCTATATATCGGTTATCGAAAGGTATTTTGAAAACATTCAACTTGTTTATATCAAAATGCGATTAATCGTATCAATGAACTGAAACAATGACATTGCTCACCCTCGACCTTCGCGCAATTTCGCGGGTGAGCAAAGTAATTGGCTAAGTAAAGTTTTTTGAAGAGGTGCTAATTATATTTTTTTTCGACAGTCGGCGTTCTGGAGATCGAGAAACTGCAGCTGTTTTATTTTTATCTCCTATTGTGTACTGGAAATATTTTTTTGAGTGTTCGAGATGACATTTGTGAGATTTTATGGTTGACAAGCCGTTCGTGCTCAGAACTTAGTAGAAACAGAAAAAAAAACCGAAGTGAACTGTTACTGCTGTCAATGTCAAATCGTTTGCGTTTAGTTTGCTTTGCGTTTTGGTGTGCTCAGTGTGATTTTTTGACTATTTTTATCGACCTTCGCATAAAATCCGGACTTTCAATTTTACCGCATTTCTCCACGACCTATGCACGATAATTGGATCACGATTGAATACTTTCGATCACTATTTTGGAACTGCTTCTTGGACAACGCAAAGCAAACGAAACGCAAACGGTTAGATTTCATTTGACATTGACAGAAGCGACAGTTGAATTCGTTTTTTTTTCTATTTCTTCTTAGTACTGAGCACGAACCGCTTGTCAGCCATAAAATCTCACAAATGTCATCTCGAACACTTAAAAAATATTTCTAATAAATAAAAGGAGATAAAAATAAAACAGCTGCAGTTTCTTGGTGTTGAAGTCGACCACTGTCGAAAAAAAATATAATTAGCATCTCTTCAAAAAACTTTACTTAGCCAATTGTTTCAGTTAATTGATATGGACCTCCGCAAAGTAACGTCTGTTCAATAGATGATTAATCGCATTTTACGACTATTTATGTATTTTTATGATTTGCCATCTCATCTCATCATCTTGCACTCAGAGGTGGGAGCCCGGATTCGAACCCACGACCCTCTGCTTGAGAGGCAATGGGTCAAACCACTAGGCCACCACGACTTTTTTGAGATATTAATAATTGGAAATTAATCTTTCCCAGTTTAACTATTGTAATAGCCAATTAGCGAATTCTAGATACGTATAATTTACATCTCTGAGTCCAGTTACTGAACGCGCGTCGACCTCCATTACTCGTCTCCTAAATCCCCTTTAGCTCAGGTTAACTTTTAATCTTCCGTTAGTTGAAGGCTAGAGTTCATCCAGTTAGCTTCCCGGCTAATTAACTTATCCGGTTATGCGCCCGTTCCGGCCGGAGAATATCCAGGAAACCTGACGCTGACATGAACACACACCGTGGCCGACGGTAACCTGACAGATTTGAAACATAGATTCCTCAGCTGCTCAGGACTGCTGCTTTGACTTAGTTTGGGAGATGGGTCATACACATTTTTAGGCTTCAAACTGTTGGCTTATATTTTTCGGGACGTTTTCATGCCGCCTAAGCTCAGATCTAGTGTATAAGTAATCTAAGCTTATAGGTAGGTAAACATCCGAACAACATAATATAGGGTCGTTTGTTGCCTAGAAACTGCCGGCTGTCACCTAGGTCGCCTAGCAAAGTCTAACAATGCCTAGCGACCTAAAAGTGCCGGAAAAAACACGTTTCTTGTATGACGACCCCTTTAATTTTTAACTTTATTTATTTTAGTATTTGTTGTTATGGCGGTCACAGTAATACATAATCGGTGAAAATTTCTAGTGTCTAGCTATCACGGTTTAAGAGATAGAGCCCTGCCACAGACGCACGGACGGACAGATAGCGGAGTTCCCTTTGGGTACGGAACCCTAAAAACTCTCACTGTAAAAGATAACTTGCACCGAACCATATCCGGGAAAGGGTTCGTCTTAGATACCCGAGTACTTAGTGGCACTTGTAACCGCCAACCCTTGCCATCGATAGGGTCGGGTGGACAGACGGATGATACTGATTGCCATCAGTTCGACGCTCACTTAGGGTTGCTTCGAAATTTGGACCGCATTTGGTGACCAAACGTTACAAAAAACCCGTTTTTTTATAAAATGAAGTCATAATCTTCTTTCTAATCAAGTTAGCTATGAAGTATCTTTTTTTTTTTGTACTTATTCTTTCTAATATATAAAAATCTATCTATCTAGGCTATAGCCTACGACCTATTCTCAAACCTACCAAATTTAGAGAAAAAAAATCATAAAAATCTGTCGAGCCGTTTCGGAGGAATTCGATAACAAACACCGTGTGACGAGATTTTATTATGTTTTGTTTTTTGATTAGAAAACTAGGATATCATTTATTCGTACCAATTGACAACATTTCATATTTCTAAGACTATAATTTGATTCGTTCTCTGTATACTGTTTGGAAAGAGAAAGACGCTGATAGTTTTAAATTTTCACTAGGATTATTAATTAATTTATTAAATTTTTTTAAAGATGTGCTTATTCTAAAAGAGCGTAACGATAGAATAGATCCATTACTTTTGTCTAGTCTCTATTAAAAAAAAGTGATTAGGTAAATTTGACATTAAGGTTGTTATCAAATTTAAAATTATGACAGCTTTTTTTTCTAGTGAAAAGGGTAAAGGAAACATATCTATTCTGTGGAGGTACAGGTAAGCACTCATATGTTTTTTAAATATGTTGTATTTTTTTAAATATCAAGAAATTAATTATAACAAATATTTTTCCGTGTTCAGGAGGCGAAACTCTTTCGATTCCTGTAGTAATTTTCAGGTGTTAAAAAAATGAAATGTTGTCAATTAAGCTCTATCTGAGCAAGCTCAAAGAAATAATAGTTTTACGCCCTTATAGTACCTACTCTACTGGGTAATTCCTCTATGGTACCTACGCATATTAACTCCACTGACTGTACCTGAGAGCACATATACGCGCGATTGTACACCAACCCCTGTTTCGCGGAGTTGTAAACACGCTGCATTTATTGTATGGAATGCGATTAATGAGTGCATCGCACTTAGAGTTATATATGTTTGCTGCAATGTGGAGGTAAATTAATAAACTGTAGGCACTACTTGTGCTCTCATCACCCCAGCATATATATCAGAATTAGAAGGCTTGCGGTGTAATTCTCACGCGCGCCCAGTGCGGATTTGGAACTCCACACTCACCATTGATTTTTTTCGGCGTGTGCAGATTTCCTCACGATGTTTTCTTTCACCGTAAAAATAGTGGTAAGTAAATTCCCGGGTTCGAACCCACGACCTTCAGATTGAGATGCCACAGGACAGACCACTAGGCTACTACGGCTTTTAACAGGTAATCCAGTGACTGGTAGAGATCCCTTAAAGGGATAAGTTCGCCTTTGTACGTGCATTTCAACGGTTGTCAATAATGTTTTTCTTTTTTTTCCTTATTTTTGTACAATAAAGAGTTTACATACATACATACATACATACTTCTAAATACATACCTTTGGCAACACACGTTTCATCCCATTTACATTTTTATACATTTACATACCTATATGTGTATATTAAAAAAAAAACTGTGTTATATAGCCTAGCCTAACCTACGGCCTCTGAGTTTTTCAGAATTCATTGGCAAAATTACATTACCACGAGCTTTACATTGACAACTCAGGCCCTCTCGTTCTAAGAGGAAGCCTATGTCCGTCCAGCAGCGGGGCAGGCTGAGATGATGATGAAATAAAAAGTTAGTGACTTTGTTTGGATAAGGATGAAATTTGGTATGCAGACAGCTGGATCGCTGGAATGACACTGGCTAAGTACTTTTTTATCTCGATATTCCCATTATGCATTGCAGTACTGGTATGGGAAGTCTTACTTCAATAATAGTGTTTTTATTACTACATATCTCTAAATAGAGACAAATGTTCTTTATTCAACACCAAAACAGTACAGCAAAATGAATAATAAAAATTCAGGCAGAAAACAAGCGGTCTTATCGCTCAAAGCGATCTCTTCTGGACAACCAATGTTGGATACATGTAGAAATATGAACAGGTTTAAGTAGGTGGCGGAAACAACAGACAGGAGAAATGAAGAAATATTAATCAATAAATATTAAAACAATACAAATAAATATACAATATTTACATAAATAATCAAGCAAATACATTAAAGATAATACTTATAAGAGCATTTCTTTTTTTTTTGTCCACGGTTCTGATAATTGTCAAAATAAATAAATACGCTTATATTGATATTTTATTGAGACTATTTGGTAGAATACTTAATAAATTTAGTTATTATGATATAGTCACTTCATTTAATTAGGTTTAATTCGATTAAAACTTAAAATTTCCACGAAAGGTACAACTGTCTTTCCAATTTTGTTACTTTTTATTAAAAACTTAAAATAATAAATAGTGGGCTAAAATCATTAATTTATGGTTTTCTATTGAACAACACAATGTAAACAATTTAATCAACTGAATTAAACATTTGCAAAGAAGATTATTTCTTACTTTATTCGATGCTATATATTTATTTTGTTACTCGGGTCAAGAATCATGTATAATATTTAAATTTAACGAACAAGTAACCCATAATTTTAGTTTTATAGTATCCTATATGGAAAATATGAATTACAATTAACTTTCTACGCCTATTTCATTAATTTAGATATGTTAAAAAAGCGAAAAAATCCAAAATACGGCTGTTGAAATCTTGGGACAGTAACAAAGAAAGACACTGGTAACAAAATAAATAATGTTAAGCTAAGTTCATCATAAAGCATGAAAACCGTATTCAAACTAAAAAGGGGTTAGATGATGTAAGGTGAAAATAAAATGAAGATAAACGATAATTTAAAATTATTTACTTATTTTTTGGGTACCAAGAGATCGAATATAAAGAATATACTACATAAACAGAACATAAACGAGAACATGTCAAAAGGCCGCACGTGAGAAAAGGAGCTCAGATTTAAAGAAACAATGTAAACAAAAGAAGATCCATTCATGATGTAGAATTTATAGTGTTACCGTTGAATAATGAAAATTAATGTAACTTTTGCATTTTTAATATTAGGGTCAATCAACTTTTTTTTGTAAATTTCTATTTACTCCTTTACAAGTAACTCTGTAATCTCTGGTTAGTGAAACCATGATTTTGTAGTAATTAGATTAACTGTTTATCATAGTGCGTATGTGAAAACCAAAAAAAAAGCATTTATTGGAAAAAATCCGGTCACCCAGGGGACATACCACTATTTTCATACAAATTTGGGGACATTGTTGTCCCCTGGGTCACCCACGAAATAGAAGCTAAACAAAATAAAATAAATACGGCAATTACACCATTATTGACTACAAAAATCTAGGGTTTTGAAAAGTATACTTTAAATAAGGAAACTTAATCAGTTTTTTAATTATTTCGGTTTTCATAGAAAGTAGCAGAAAATCGTTGACAAAAAAAAGTTGATTGACCCATTAGTAAGATGGGCATTGTAATTTTTAATCATTTTCATTTACAACGACATTTAACAAAGCTGTCGGGAAACATGTTTAAATGTAAATTAACAAAATGGTAATGGGGATATGTTTTTACAGAGCCAAGTATTAAATTAAAGAATATATTGCTGACGAAAATTGTTTTGCTGAATAATGTATGTGCTAAACTTGGTTTAAGATCACTTTACCTACTGTACTTATGTATGTATGTATGTATGTAAAACTCTTTATTGTACGTAAAACATGAAAATTAACAGTTAACAAGAGAAACAGATGTACAAAGGCGAACTTATCCCTTAAAGGGATCTCTTCCAGTTAACCTTTGAACGATTGACAGGACACCAGAGACAAGAGTAGGCATACAATGCAGAGTAAAAAGAGTCGAAATCAAAAGTAAACCCAAACCAATAAACTTAACATAATCAATACATAAACATACAAAGAATACACGCAGGTACACACTAATATAATATATCATGAATGACTTATTCTTACAAATGTATGTTTTTGACGTGACTTAATTTGTAGAATTTATTTACTTATTTAGTAATTTATGGGTCAGTTCCCGGAAAGTAAATAAGAGGCAAGTAAGTAAAGAAATCGCAATATTTATTCCATAATTATAACCAGAATTCATTGAACCCTACATACATTTCCTAACATGTATCGTGTGCTTTTACTAACTCTACATTGTCTAAACAACAAAAACTTGTACGCACTGCACCCCCAACAAACAACACTGGTAAAAATCCCTTTATTAACAGAAAAAGCTATAAAACTCAAATCCCAAATAGTACGTGTGCGTGAAAAAAAAGAACTTTCACTGGTCGCAGTGTGCGCGCTTTGGTGCCGCCGCGCCCCGCGTCAGTCCGCGCGCGGCGCCCGACCTGTCTACACGTCGGCCTGCCCCGGAGCCCGAGCAAACTTTACGCGAGTGCCCGACCATGCCCGCCCGCGTCGTGGCCCTGCTGGCCACCGCGGCGCTTGCCCTCGCCGCCGCCCCGCCGGACCCCTGTTACGAGGACGGCCGCCCCCGACGATGCATCCCCGACTTCGTCAATGCCGCTTTCGGGGCCCCCGTCGCCGCCTCCTCCATCTGCGGCAGACGTGGCCCCGAACGCCTGTGCGACCCTCCCGGAGACCAGAACCCTGAGAACGCTTGCCGAGTCTGCGACGCCGCCCGCTCCGACCGCCGGAACGCCCCTAACTACCTCACCGACCTGAACAACCCTCACGACGCCACTTGCTGGCGCTCCGCCGCCTTACCTCCCGCTTCCTACGACTCCCCTCCCGACAACGTCTCTCTAACCCTCTCGTTGGGTAAAAAATACGAGTTGACGTACGTGAGCCTCCAATTTTGTCCTAAAGCGGCGCGGCCGGACTCCGTAGCGATCTACAAGAGCGCTGATCATGGCACGACCTGGCAGCCCTTTCAGTTTTACTCGAGTCAGTGCCGGCGGGTGTACGGGAGACCTAATAAGGCTACTGTGACCTCCGCTAACGAACAGGAGGCCAGGTGTTCGGATTCGCATCGTTTAGCGGGGGAGAACGCAGGCGGTTCGCGCCTTGCGTTCAGCACTTTGGAAGGCCGTCCGAGCGCCGCTAACTTTGACATATCCCCTGTTCTCCAAGATTGGGTGACTGCTACGGATGTGCGCGTGGTTTTTAACCGTTTGCATATGGTGAGCGAAGGGGATGAGGTTGATTTGAAGAAGCAGGCGGCGGCTGGGACGCAGCATTACGCGGTGTCGGACTTTGCGGTGGGTGGTCGCTGCAAGTGCAACGGACATGCTTCTCGCTGTGTGCCGATGAAGGACGAGGAAGGGTCCGCGCAGCAGCTCTCCTGTGAGTGTCGGCATAACACTGCTGGCCGGGACTGCGAGCGCTGCAAGCCGTTCCACTTCGACCGGCCCTGGGGACGAGCCACCGCCAGAGACGCCAACGAATGCAAAGGTAGGACACATTAATATCTTCTAATAAACTTAAAACAAAAGTTAAGAAAGCAATTTTCTTAACAACTCACAACTTTACAGGATTTTTATAAAATAAACCTAACCTAATCTAAACCAATCTGTAGATTAAATGATTAGAAAAGTTCGTCCAAAGGTTTATTTGTCTCTCCTGTGGACATAAAATTACTGACTCCGAGTCAGTAAACTTAAGATTTATTTCAATGGGCCGTAAGTTAGCCAGGTTTCCCGCACGCCGATGTAGACTTGACTAAAAAATATTGCATAATAGAACCTTAACTTTTACCATGCCCACAGCAGAAATAAAATGTGTATGATCCATCTAACTGATTCTGATTTAAAAGTCTGATAACCGTTACTTACTTAAATTACTAAAGGTATTGTATAAAAGCAATTTGCAAACCCAACATGTAGCTATATTATATTATACTAGCTGCCCGCTACGGCTTCGTATGGGTAAGAATAGGCTAATAAAAAAAACATACAACTCTCTCAATAGTTATCAATACAACAAAAAAATCATTAGACAAATAGGTGCAGCCGTTCTGTAGTCCTACGCGTGCATACGTTTTCTGCTATTGATTTTTATTTATGTTATATATATATATATACATAGATATAGATATAGTCTTAAATAGAACAGGAAAAATGATCTTACTTCGTCACGAGCTTATTTTTTTCTGTTCTTTGATTATACCCCGGAAAATACTTAACACCTGAAATTTATAAATTATTTAAATGTCTCTCAGAAACATGAGTCATTCATTTTAAAATTCTGCGAAATTACTTTTCACAAGCTTGTATCTAATTTGAAATGTTTGTTTGTATTTTTGTTAAAGTAAATCAAAATTTTGATACGAATATGTTGTCTCAATGACAACGCAAGTACAGTTCTCAAAAAAGCTTGTAAGTAATATATATATTTTTAAAAACTTTTTTAATATTCTCTTCTCTTCTCTAAAGCTGTAGATGTTTTCTGTACAGTTTATCGAAATTTAATCTAGGTACGCTTTGCTTTACAAAATATGGACCAAAAAGTTAGCCATTATACTTTTGTCGCTGCTGAGGAGTGTCGAATTCTCATCCATCTGTATTTTTACCCGAGAGCCGAAATATTAGCCGGGTTATATGTTTTATCTTGTGTCTTTTAATAAAAGGCGTATTCAAAATTATTAATTAAAACTTACATAGATAAAATAGAATCATTGCAAACAAGATTTTTAAAATTACTCGTAAATAAAAAGACAAAGAATCAATGTAAAGGAGATTACTATAAACTATATAAAATATGTAAAATTCTACTGGCTAGCCTGAAACATAAATATCTTCTACTTGTAAACAATCATAGTAAACAGGATCGTTTCACTAATTTGGTGCAACATAAAACTGGCACAAGGTTAATGTCCAAAGGTAAATTTGAAATACCCAGGGTACAAAATTACTATGGAGATAGAACGTTAAAGAAACGAGTTCCGTATTTACTCAATAGTTTACCCGAGGACATAAGACGTGAGCCTTCTCTTGCTAAATTTAAGAGTTTATTAAAAAAACACTTGTTAAATACGTTGTAAACATTTACGTAATTTAATTATATTATAAGTATAATCTAATTTAATAATTTATAAGCTATGTTTATATAAAGCGAGCTACCTGCAGTCAAACTGCGTAAGTAGTTTTGCGGGGCATGGTTTAAATGAAAGTGTAACTTTTTATGAATAAATATATTTCATACATACATACATACATTATGGACACGTTTGAAAATAATTACGATCCGCACAGGCGATCGCAAGTTTCAAATAGCGTATCTACTGTGTTAGACACTTTTGCTATGTTTGTTGTTTACTATGTATGTACGTTAAATACTACAGACGTATGTAATTAAATAACATTGTAGATATCACATGTCTTGCATAAACGTAACTATCATAAGGTCGCGGGTGAGCAAAGTAATTGTTTCAGTTCATTGTAAATCTGTTTAAAAAAATAAATAAGTAACTTGACGAGATTTTTCCTAACAGGGTTTTTCTGAACCTGTGCTAGGCTCTTCGACATTCATAAGTGCTTTTTATAGTCTAAATAAAACAAACATATTATTTTGAAATATTACGTCCAGAAGAGGGCAGCAAATTCAAATTCAATTTACAAAGCAAATGGTAAGTTTTGCGCAAAGGCAAACTAAACGAGGTAAACTAAGTATTCTATTTATTTCCTTCTAAACTCCAAACTAGGTGAGTTAGTAATTAATGTTTCAGTACATAGTTCACAACGCAACAGCACAATGTTGCAGGCGGGCTTTGAGAGCCAAAGGATAAATACCTATCGTATCCACTTGTATAGAGTATTACCTAGTAGTCCTTTGAGCGACCAAAGGCCGCTCAACTGTTTTAGCTCGTAGCAGCTTAGAGTAGTTAATGAGTTTTATTACAGCACGCGAAGTCAAAACAGAGAGTATAACACAAATAATCTATCTATATGTAACACTAACATCGTCATCATCATTGTAGCTTTTTTACGTCCCACTTTAGTAGTTCCCATGCCCAGCGCGATTGGGAATGTTGGAAACTTCGCACACATTATTGAATTTAATGAACTGAAACAATTACTTTGCTCCACCGCGACCTTACCATAGCTACGTTTATGTAAAAAATGCGTGTTCATGCAGTTCCTCCACCTCCACAATATCACACAAACCTAACCATCACCATCACCAAACTACACTGACGCGTTTCGAACTCAACCAGCGCTCATCTTCAGTATGCTTAGTATAAGTTTTACTCGACTGTATGCTTAGTTTAAGTTTTTTCGCGATCGAGAAGTATTCGGTGAAGTAAAACTTATACTAAGCATACTGAGTACCGTAACCGTTCACTGTGCTACCAAATGTTAGACGCCAACTATTGAATTATTTCGCAGGTGTGAGCAGATTTCCTCAAATTGCTTGCCTTCACCGTAATGCTCATGGTAAATTTCAAAATGTAATTTCGCACATAAATTTTGAAATACTCAGGGCTCGAACCCATGGTTCTCGGCTTGAGAGACCATAGGTCATACTACTAGGCTGCCACGACTTATGCATATTAAACAATATGCAGTAATAGACAAAATGCATTATGAATACACAGAAGACCAACAGTAGACCACACGTTTTATGCAGTTACTGCTGTTTGCGGGCGACCGCTTTTGTGGTCATTTTCGATGTTGATTTTACCCCTTGTATATTCACTAAACCATCTAAAAACTGTTGTTCAGAAAGGAGCAGAGTCTCTTAATACTGACAGTAATCGTTGCAAACATACTTGTACGGTTAAAACAAATGTAAAATCGTAAAATATCCTAGCACGCAAAATGTTCGCGCACGATTAGTATATTTTCCTATATGATTTTTTTGTGAACTTCACCACGTATTGTTTTTTATAGAAAACTTTTAGCACATTTAATGAGCTATATTATTATTATAAAATATTACACTTATTACAATCTAGTCCTTGATTACTCTTACTTTGTCTACATCATTTTACTCTAGAAAAAATAGATAATACGAACGCTTTACAAGAAATAAATGGTTATGTAGTTAGGTGACATTTTCGTACTCGAATTCAAAGGTAAACTCGCAAATTGTTAAAACACGAAGGAATAATAATGAGTAATAACAAGTAAACCTCCGAGTTTCTTTAATATTACGTATCTCTTCCCTTTATTTGCTGAGATATCGTCTCGCATAAATATTTACACAATGCGAAGATTGTGCGTACAATATCATGTGATATTTTACTGGCAAGAAGCTCAGGAAATATTGTGATAAAGTTTCGCTTCTGTATTTAATAAGTATAGGTTTTTGTAGCAGGAGCATAATACATCATGTAAATTATGTTTCTTTCGGTAAGGATTGCGTAGTTCTGCGAGCGTTTCAACCGCTATTAATATTCTGTTGCATATATTGAAGAAATGAGCTACTTTTAGCCAAATTACTTGATATTACATAGTTTAATTCGTCATAATCAGACCCCGTTAGTTGTTGTTAGTTTGGTGGCTATCTAACATTAGTAATGTGCAATGTCAATAAAAATCTTTCTTTTTTAATTGAGTTTCAGTAGGGATGCATCGATACGCCTTTTTGCCGATACGATACCGATACCGATACTATTATAAAAATATCGTCGATACCGATACCGATACCAATACAAACGCATAGTGAATTAAAATTAATTTATGGTAAAATATATAAAACACACTCAATTTTGGTTAAATAGTTTTAATTTCTATTAAAATATATAAACAGTTACAGACTTTGAATAAGATTATTAAAATTAAGAATTAAGGGTAATAATTAAAATGAAATCAATAACTGTTAATAATTAAAATTATCATTAATAAGATTTTTGTTTTGCCTCGTTTGCAACGAATGAGATCAAACAAGATGCGCGTTTATATTACTTTTTTAAAGCGCGAAATTTGAAAAGTATCGTTGTATCGGCAATAAAAATATCGCCGATGCCGATATATCGGCAAACCCAAAATATCGCCGATATATCGGTATCGGTATCGGTATCGGATGTATCCCTAGTTTTCAGATAAGTTTTGGAGTTCCCATACATATATATATATATATATTTTTTTCACGACACTGCTCGAAAATGTGGCCATAGATAACCTAAATCCAGTACTCAAAACTGCCTATATATGTACATTTAACAGCTGACTCATTTATGGCGCACAAACACGACAACAAAGTTACACTAATCGAAAACAGGACGTATCAGTATATGTATTTCATTATACGATACGACTTTTTGAAAGATAATTTCTGAATTTCATTCCTGGCGTGCTGAAACGACATTATTGGACCAATCAACAGTAATCGTCTGCTGCATGCGATGGATGGATGGATGAATGGATGGACGGACGGACGGACGGACGGACGGACGGACGGACGGACGGACGGACGGACGGACAGACGGACTGGATGGACGGATGGACGGGATGGACGGGATGGACAGAATGGACGGATGGACAGATGGACGGGATGGTTAGGATGGACGGATGGACGGATGGACGGATGGACGGATGGACGGGATGGACGGAATGGACGGATGGACGGGATGGATGGACGGATGGACGGATGGACGGAATGGACGGGATGGACGGGTTGGACGGGATAGACGGGTTGGACGGGATGGACGGGATGGACGGGATGGACGGGACGGATGGACGGGATGGACGGAATGGACGGGATGGCCGGAATGGACGGGATGGACGGGATGGACGGGTTGGACGGGATGGACAGAATGGACGGATGGGCAGATGGACGGGATGGACGGATGGACGGGATGGACGGGATGGACGGAATGGACGGATGGACGGGATGGATGGACGGAATGGACGGGATGGACGGGATGGACGGGATGGACAGAATGGACGGATGGGCAGATGGACGGGATGGACAGGATGGACGGGATGGACGGATGGACGGATGGACGGGCTGGACGGAATGGACGGATGGACGGGATGGATGGACGGATGGACGGATGGACGGGATGGACGGGATGGACAGAATGGACGGATGGGCAGATGGACGGATGGACGGATGGACGGATGGACGGATGGACGGGATGGACGGGATGGACGGGATGGACGGGATGGACAGGATGGACGGGATGGACGGGACGGATGGACGGGACGGATAGACGGGATGGACGGAATGGACGGGATGGTCGGAATGGACGGGATGGACGGGATGGACAGGTTGGACGGGATGGACAGAATGGACGGATGGGCAGATGGACGGGATGGACGGATGGACGGGATGGACGGGATGGACGGAATGGACGGATGGACGGGATGGATGGACGGAATGGACGGGATGGACGGGATGGACGGGATGGACAGAATGGACGGATGGGCAGATGGACGGGATGGACAGGATGGACGGGATGGACGGGATGGACGGGACGGATGGACGGATGGACGGGATGGACGGGATGGACGGGATGGATGGATGGACGGGATAGACGGGATAGATGGACGGATGGACGGATGGTCGGATGGACGGGATGGATGGGATGGACAGGATGGACGGGATGGACGGGATGGATGGATGTATGATTATGATGATGATGATGATAATGATTTCCTCGCATTAGTCGTGAAAAGCACAATGTTTAGTCTCGGCCAAAAGTGCAATAGATGGACTCGTACTTTCGAGGGCCTCCGCTACGCGTCGGCCCTCAAACAAACTCGTCCATCTATTGCTTACTTTCCAGCCTCTACAACAATGTACTATTCCTATATGATTATATATATGACTATATATATATATATATATATATATATATATATATATATATAGTCCTCCTCATCGGTTTCGATGACGGCGACCCCACTATTCTATAAATTAAGACGCCTATCATGGGCTCTGATATGGCTGGCTAGGCCGAATTTACTTTTAAATACTCTCCTACACGCGTGACAGTACAACGTCGAGACTTGGATAGTTTGTATTGCACATGACTAATGTTAGGTAGTTGATAACGGGGTAGGCATAGTCATAATTTTACCCGCCATAAAATAAAATTTAACCTCCTGAGTCCTAATTTTTTTCATAACAGATGTGGTACTAAAACCTAATTGAGAATCACCATTGTTATTTTGAAAATTATTTCACTATTATTTAAAAGAAAATATTCAATAAACAATTTGGTACATTATAAAATACATTAGGCAGTTATTATTACTGTTAATTTATTCTTTATAAATTACGCCAGGACTACCGAGGAAGCGTGTTGTTTCCGGATATTTTAAATGTCTTATAAATTCAGGTTAGGTTAGGTTAGTTTAATATTGCATACTAAATACAAATTGAAACATGGATGCACAGAAAAAAAACCCCAGAAAAAAGGCCAGTACTGGAAATCGAACCCAGGTCCTCAGCATTCAGTGCCGCGTGCTAAACCCCTACACCACCACTGATCAGGTGTTTAGACACAAATTTTTCCTATGCATCGCACAATGTCAGCGTGCTAAATCACATTACAGTGATACAGCGCCATCTATGTTAAGCTCTCATCGAGAAACGTCAACACTCCTTCGGAACTAACCACTCACCCGAACCATGAGATGTCGCTACTAAGCCATACATAAAACAAAAAAAAAATCGAATAAAAAAATAAAAATACATAAAGATACTTCATACCAAACTTGTTAAAGTTTAATATTGATTATGAAGGAAATACTGTTTCAGAGATAAATTACTTTGTGACAAATGAAACTATGAAAATCGATACATTATGGAATAATCATTTGGGCAAACGATAGAGAATATATAATAAGAAATTGTATGGCAAGCACACTGTCATCATCATCATCAGCCTATATACGTCCCACTGTAGGGTCCTCTCAGAATAAGGGGGCTTGGGCCGCAGTTCCCACGCGGGCCCAAATTGGGAACTTCACACACACCATTCAATTTCTTCTCAGGTGTATGCAGGTTTATTCTTCGCGAAGTTTTCCTTCACCGTAAAGCTCATGGTTTTTAACCGACTTCAAAAAAAAAGAGGAGGTTATCAATTCGTCTGTATGTTTTTTTTTTTTTTTTTTTTTATTATGAGAAAGAGACAAACGAGCAAGCGGGTCATCTGATGGGAAATGATACCAACGCCCGTAAATATCAACAACTCATAAAGAGTCACCAATCTATTGGTGGCCGATTGTTGGGCGGTCGGTTGTTGTTGATGTAATTTCGCACATAAATTCTCAGAGGTGCGAGCCAGGACTCGAACCCACGACCCTCTACTTGGAAGTCATAGGTCAAACCACTAGGCCACCACGGCTTTAAAAACTGTATCGTTTTATGAAAACCATTGACAGGATTCTGATAGCGGTGGAAACGCTAATAGAACAACCCAGATTTAAGCTAGCGTTTTTGTTTCATGAATAACTTAGTAATTTAGTATCATTCTTGGAAATATGTTTTTCTATTGTGAAATGAAAGACATGTGAACATTCCTCACAGCGCTATGTTCAATAAGTTGGTAACAAACCGTAACTTTGACATTGAAAGCAAACATTTTCACATTATCTTGCGAAATCGTTAAGTCTTGTGAATGAGTATCTAAAGTAGGGTAAACCAATAAAAGATGAATGACTACCATTCATCTCTTTTCATTAAAGAAGCTTATGACATTTAAATTTACGATTAATTTAAGCGTTATCAATCAGTCCATATCAACGATCACTCTTACGAACGATCGCTACGTATGTAGGTACTAGTATGTCCATTCATCGTCAAGAAAACACGTACTATAAAATTAGTGATTAAATATAATATATTTATTGATATTATCATGGAAAAAAATTTTTGGATAGAATTCTGGTCTGCATTGGCGATTCCTAGTTTCAAAAAGCGTATCTACTGTTACAAAATTTAATGTTGTTCCGATGTATGTAATTAGTAATATTTAAGATCTGTTTGAAAACAAGTTTTTGTTAAAAATTATATTTTTAATACAATCTTTTTTTGCTGACTGCCTATGGTTACCAAAGTATACGTCAGGACGAATCAAACGAGCCCAAACGCGATGTGGTCGTGTCATTTTATTACAGAGTTCCTATGGCCACCCTCCAGCTCCATCATTACATCAGAGGCCGCTTGTCTAATGCTTCTGACGCTTGCCTTCGCTTTTACCATCTCTTTCTGCCATCATCTTATACCGTTTGACGGAAAGAAATAGTGACTTCGAAGTCAAGCGTCAGAAGCGTTAGACAATAAGGCTACAGCTCTATGTCATAACAATATTGCATAGTCACCCAATTTACACGTGCATGCAAAATTTCAGCTGAATCGGTTGAAGATATCTAACTTCAAAATTGAGTTAAAGATTCCACCCGAACAAAAATACATTGAAAGTTAAACAAAAGCTTGTAAAAAACATACATTGTGGAGTTTAAAAAAAATAAAAAAAATAAAAAATACTAGGGGACAATCTTACACAAATCGACCTAGTCCCAAACTAAGCAAAGCTTGTACTATGGGTACTAGACGACGATAAACATACTTATATAGATAAATAAATACTTAAATACATAGAAAACATCCATAACTCAGGAACAAATATTCATGCTCATCACACAAATAAATGCCCTGACCAGGATTCGAACCCAAGACCTCTTGCTTCGCAGGCAGGGTCACTACCAACTAGGCTAAAGCGGTCGTCGGTTTCTCGCAGATTTTTTATGAACAAGGTGTTATGGAACCGATGGTAGAGACGTGTCAGCTGTCTATCTATTATGATTATTTATGATTCTCGACATACAGCTCTGAGACAGACAGACAGTCTAGTGACCGTAATAGGGTTCCATTTATCTTCCGTCAAGTAAAGAACCCAAAAAGGGTGGTACGGTCGAGTGCAAAAATACGTATCGATTTGATCCTCTCATAATTATGTACCGATACCTTAATTCGACGACGTATGAGCTATTGGATCACCTAATTCGATCTCCCAGGTACAATAATTGTACCTTCTTCTTCTTCTTCATCATCATCATCATCATCAGCCTATGTTTATCCACTGCTGGACATAGGCCTCTCCCATGGCACGCCACTGTGCACGATCCTCGGCCACTCTCATCCAGCTCTTGCCAGCCACCCTGCGAAGATCACCGCTCCACCGAGTCTGAGGACGTCCCGCGCTACGTTTGCCGATCCGTGGTCTCCACTCAAGAACTCGTCTACCCATACGGTTATCGGTTCCTCGGGCTATATGGCCGGCCCATTGCCACTTCAGCGTGCTAATGCGGTGGGCTATGTCGATAACTTTGGTTCTCTGTCGGATCACATCGTTACGAATTCGATCTTTTAGAGAAACTCCGAGCATAGCCCTTTCCATAGCACGTTGAGCAACCTTAAATTTGTGGACCAGCCCCACAGTAAGTGTCCATGTTTCGGCACCGTATGCCATGACGGGTAGGACGCACTGACTGATGACTTTCGTCTTTAGACTCTGTGGTGTGTGTGTGCTTCTTCTTATGGCTCCCCATTAATGGAGGTCTGCCGTCAGCTTTGCGAACTGTTTCCGGTCTCTAGCCAAGCGAAATAGCTCTTCAACGCTGGCTATTCCTGACCACTCGCGGATGTTGCGAAGCCAGGACTTTTTCCTTCTCCCAGCACGCCTCTTTCCCTCCACTTTGCCCATCATTATTAGCTGCAGCAGTTGGTAACGGGGATTTCTAATTACGTGACCCAAGTAACCAACTTTACGTGATTTGATGGACTTTAGCTCTCGAGTTTTTCAGGCGCGATGTAATACAGTGTCGTTGGTAACTTTCTGGGCCCAACTGATGCGAAGCATGTGGTAGCACCACATTTCGAAGGCCTCTAAGCCCTTACGCGTGTCCTATTTCATGGTCCAGCCTCGCACCTGTAGAAGACCACAGCTTGATGTAACAATTGTACCTAGGGGATCGAATTAGGTGATCCTATTAGATACCGCGGTTGTATGCACCCATATTTATACACTTGAGTGTACTAGCAACTCCACCGTAAGTCATCTAGTTATTAGACGTTAACAAGATAATAAAACAACTATGCGCTCGTAAAAAGCCAACGAGTGTTACGTGACGAGTGTAGTAAATCAATTAAATAGTTTTTTTAGTCACACCCCTTTCTTGACTAAGATAAGTAAATTCCTTAAATTTTAGATACATATTTACCTATTTCATGAAATACCTACATTTGTGTAAATGGAGGTTTTCGCCTCGCCTTTCTCCCCGTATAGTAGTTTATTGCAAAAAAAAACCGGCAAAGAGCGTGTCTTATACGTGCAGGATAGGGTTCCGTAGCCGTTACGAAAAAGTTATTTAGTCGTTATTTTTACATGTGTTTTTACTATCTGTGCCTATTTTGTAACTTGGTCAATGGGACAAGTAATTTTACTATTAATTATACTATCTTATTAAACAAGTTATATATTTTCTAAGGATTTTGT
Organism: Archips crataeganus; assembly: GCA_947859365.1. Taxonomy (NCBI): domain Eukaryota; kingdom Metazoa; phylum Arthropoda; class Insecta; order Lepidoptera; family Tortricidae; genus Archips; species Archips crataeganus. Next base: position 1,681,683 of record OX402058.1, read on the forward strand.
AATTTGTACAAAATTATCTAAGTACCTAACTCGAGTTCAAATCTAGAAAAATTATACATAAAATTTTAGTGGGGAAGTTCAAGACAATTCCGTGATAAAAATGGCAACCCTAGCTCCATGCGCGCGCGCAGAATGAAAATCAGCCGAGTGACAGCTGCGCTTCTGCCTTATACGAGTGGTCGCTTCCCCCGCATTCCAGCTGTTTACATCTGATTTAATCTTGACATGGTTAGTGGTTAGCTATCACACCTAAATTCCAATTCCATAAAATATACCGTGGCCGAAGTAACCCGACAGACTTAAAACATAGTTTACTCAGGTTATTTCAAGCTAAAAATTCTTACTAAGGTTAAAATATGTCTGTTTGTCTGTCTGTTACCACTTCACGCTTTAACCGCTGCATGGGATTGTTTTTATCCCGGAAAATTACATAGTTCCCGCGGGACGAATTCCTGAACCGATATAGATGAAATTTGGAATGGAAATAGTTTGAGCCCCTAGGAAGGATATAAGATAGTTTTTATTCCGGAAAATTGCGAAGTTCCCGCGGGATAGCGATAAGCGAGTTCTTCGTAGACGAAGTCGCGGGTAAAGAGCTAGTGTAATGTAAGGTCAGGTCGTTTTGGCTCAGTCAGGGAGATATTTAATTTTTTGTAAAAATTATTTTGAATAATTCTGCAGTGCAATACACTCTAATGATAGGCAACGTTGCCACTTTTTAGTCCTAAAAAGTCTTTTTACAAGCATTTACCTTCTGTCCCGTTGTGTGTGTCATCAAATCTTGCAAGTTAAATTTGATCACTTCTTGATTTCCGATTGAGCTGAAATTTTGCATGCATGTGTAAATTGGACGACAATTCAATATTATTATGACATGACGCTGATCTGATGATGGAGCTGGACGGTGGCCAAGGAACTTTGTAATAAAACGACACGACCCCGTCGAATTACGGCTTGTTTGATTCGCTTTGACGAGTACTTTGATCCTAGATGATAACCAGGGTCTTACGATGAAGCTGGAAGGTGGTCCCAAAAACTCCGTAATAGGTAACACGAATTAGTTAAAATTGCTTATTAGACCTCAGGTTCATATTATATAACGCTATTTACTTCTGAGGGGCTCAGAACTCTGTTTTATGAGTCAGATGCATTTGCTGTACCCACAGTGTATAGTAAATTCTTGGGATTTCAAAGAAGGTTATCGGAACCGTTAGTTTTTGCTGATAGATGGTTTTGCCCTGAAAAGTAAAATTGCTAACACAATTTCAATCCAATATACAAAGGTTTTAGCTTTAAGCCATGCCAAAATGATAGTTTTGCACTCATAGTAGTGTTAACTGTATGTGTCTAATGCTCTGTTCAGTTTGTTGTATAGATAAGCAGAAAGTTTATCATAATTATACCTTATTTTGATAATTAATGAATTAAATGTCTGTGTTGTCAGTAGTTTTGAAGCAAAAAGTTTGCTGTCTTGTGCAGCTGTCTAGTACATTTGGTACCGGAGGAACACGGTAAAAGGTATAAGTTTATTTAGACTCCGTTGGTGTAACTGACCTTCCGCAGTCAACTCTATTGTGGTTTCGTAAGCTCCCTTAGTTATATGTTAATTATTCACAGGCATGTCGTAAGCTCAAACTCCATTTTACAGCACAGTTATGTCGTAAAGGTCATTAAAATGTAACCCATAATAGTGGCGAAATATATCCGGACCCTTTTACGATGGGTCGTAAAGTGAAGATGATCAGCTACTAGGGTCTATACAATACACGACGTTGGAAGGCAAATAATTAAAAAATATCAAAAGATAAGATTTAGTGCGCAAGATAATATGGGCAAATACTATCCTACTAGAAATAAGAAACGTTATTGTTTAAAACCGTGTACAAATTGTGTACACTAGCCACTCACGTGCTTTGAGCAACTACGGTTGCCAAATATATTTTAGCAAAATGCTTCTGGCAACTGTGGTTGCCAGACAACGGTCTCACTGTTTTTGTGTTCTCCTTATGTTGGTCAACGTGTATTGAGACCTTAAAAGTATCATTCATACAGAGCGATAAACTGGCAACATTAAAAAAACCATACCGCGTTGTGAGAGCTGTATGCCGGATATCCGGTTCTACCAAAGCTCAGTGCGTAAAGCACTTCTCTCCCTCGATATCCATAAGTCCAATGGGCCTGATGGAATCCCTCCGGTAGTGTTGAAGATGTGCGCTCCTGAGTTGGCTCCGGTTTTAACGCGTCTTTTTCGGCTCTCCTACTCTTCTGGCGTAGTCCCGTTCTCATGGAAGTCTGCTCTGGTCCACCCGATCCCTAAAAAAGGTGACCGCTCTAATCCATCTACCTATAGGCCAATAGCCATAACTCCCCTGTTCTCTAAGATAATGGAGTCCGTTATCAACCGCCAGCTCCTTCGATACCTTGAGGACCGACAATTGCTCAGTGACCGTCAATATGGTTTCCGTAGCGGCCGCTCGGCCGGCGATCTACTGGTTTACCTGACACATCGTTGGGCACAGGCGATTGAGACAAAGGGTGAAGCATTGGCTGTTAGTTTAGATGTGGCGAAGGCCTTCGATCGGGTTTGGCACAAAGCGCTCCTCTCAAAACTTCCGTCCTTTGGGCTTCCTGAGAAATTATGCGGATGGATCAGCAGCTTCCTAACGGACAGAAGCATAAAGGTTGTAGTTGACGGTGCATGCTCTGATTCCATGTCTGTGAATGCTGGTGTCCCTCAAGGCTGTGTGCTATCGCCTACGCTCTTCCTTCTGCATGTCAATGATATGCTGCCATCCGGCGGCATTCACTGTTATGCGGATGATAGTACGCTTGATGCCTCTTACACCGGCCGCGCCGGTATTTCTCGGGAAAACGTTATAGAGTGCCGAAATAAACTTGTGTCTGAAATTGAGACTTCCCTAAAAGAAGTTTCAGAATGGGGTCGACTTAATTTAGTCCGTTTTAACCCCACTAAGACACAGGTTTGCGCGTTTACCGCAAAAAAGTCTGCGTTTGTCGCGTCACCTCTTTTCGAAGGCACTCCCCTTGCTACCACAGCCAGTATCGGAATCCTTGGTATTGACATCTCGAGTGAAGTCCAGTTCCGCGACCACTTGGAGAGTAAGGCTAAATTAGCCTCGAAGAAGCTCGGCGTGCTCAACAGATCGAGACGGTATTTCACTCCAGCCCACCGCCTTCAGCTTTATAAGGCGCAGGTTCGCCCACATATGGAATACTGCTCTCATCTGTGGGCGGGGGCTCCCCGGTACCAGCTTCTCCCTCTGGATCGCATACAACGGAGAGCGACTCGAATAGTCGGCTGCCAACGAACTTCTGATGGGCTTGATTCCTTGGCGCTGCGTAGAGATGTAGCTTCACTGTGCATCTTCTATCGCATGTACAACGGAGAGTGCTCCGAGGAGTTATTCGGGTTGATCCCTGCCGCATCCTTCCGCCACCGCCCTACGCGACAACACTTCCATCCTCACCATCTGGATGGTTGGTTGTCTTCTACTGTGCGTTTTTCCAGAAATTTCCTGCCTCGCACAGCAAAGCTCTGGAATGAGGTTCCTGCTGCGGTATTCCCGGACCGATATGACCTTCAAGCTTTCAAAAAAAGAGCGTACTCCTACCTAAAAGGCCGGCAACGCACTTGTGACTCTTTTGGTGTCGCAGGTGTCCATGGGCGACGGTAATCGTTTACCATCAGGCGATCCGTCTGCTCGTTTGCCTCCTATATCATAAAAAAAAAAAAAAAAAAAAAAAAAAAAAAAAAAAAAAAAAAAAAAAAAAAAAAAAAAAAAAAAAAAAAAAAAAAACCAAAGGTCTATGGAGCAAAATTCGTAAGAAAAAAAATATTCCGATGAGACAAGTAAAGTTCGAGTCGTAACGGGCACGGATCAGCTGTTTAGATTTGTGATGAAATAAATTATATCGTGTTTATTAAATACAATGATACGCATACGGTTGTTATTTGCAAGGATTGTAGTGTTTGTTTTTATAAGTTCAAGTGTTATAAGTGGTTTGTAGTGTTTGAAATCGACTCGAAAAAGTGCCCCAAATTTTCGTAGGTACGTAAGCATTGTTTTGCTTTTTGTTCATTTTTTAATAATTATTTCAATACAATAACCCACCAAACTGCTACTAGAAACATATTCTCTGTTTCTTTGGCTTTATTGTGTAATAATTTATGTAACACATATTTGAGAAATATGAAAAAAATCGATTTTTAAATAAATTCGACACTGCGTCGCTGTTTGCAACGCAAGGCGAGAGCAATTCATGGCCGGTTTTTTTTCACGCGAGCATCTGAGTGGCTAGTGCATCAAGAAGTGTCACCAGTCTGCCCATTTCAGACGTACAATTTAATTACTTAATATTAATTTACATGAATTTTAGTATTAATTACAAAAGTATTCATTTAGGTTATAAAAGCACTCGTACACTAAAAATTGTTTAAGTTTATTTTTGAATTGCGTACCTACCATCTTATGATTTTAAATATTCAGGTAAATGATTATTAGACTTTTATTCCGTTTACGTAGGTGCTCTTTTTGAGTTGAGCTAGAGGGTCGGACAATTCATATGTCGTACCTACTTATATTATGATCGTAGGTACCTATTTGTTTTATAAATGTAAATGTGTGGATATAGTGAAAAGCCAAAACACTGTATCTTGAGAAAGCCGGCAATAGCATTAAGCACCTTATGGCACGTGAATTACGAGCTTTAAAAAAAAACACTGTATTCCAAATTACAGTGTTTTGGCTTGTCACAATATTGGTTTACGCATTCGCAAGCCGCGGGTATAGGCTACTATAAAATATAACTACGTATCTCTTCGGAGTAAAATGCCACAGATAATGAACTAAAGCTACCAAGCCAACATACGCGATAATAGGGTGCTCCCACGCCGCTCTATGATTTACGATGCATCCTGTATTCCCATAAATTTACTGGATATACCTACTTTTAAACGCTTGTCAAGGATTTTATTCACTTAAGCCACATAGCAGTTACGACGGTAGTAGCTATAAAATAAAAAAATAAAAAATCATTTATTTCAGTAAACAGGTTCCATATTTTGTTAGTAACAGTTGACTTATAGACTATTTTAGACATGAAAATACAATATAATGTAAAACAGAAATGTGAGAGAGAGAGAGGCCATTGGTAGGCCCCTCTCTCCCGCTACCCTCTACCGCCTCAACGATCTCTTTTCACCACATGCAGATCCACAAAGCGGCCGAGGATCCATCCATCCTCGTAAGAACCACTTAATTTTTTAAACCTAATCAATCCAGTAGGTTCTATGTAAGTTAGATATTTAGTTTATAGTTAAGTTTTATTTATTGTTAGTTTTCCTTCATATTTTTATTCTTGGTTTCAATAAATTCATCTCATAAGAATAATTGACATCTGCTTAAAAATAAACCTAACCAACCAAGTTGTTTAATTACATAAATCTAAAGCAGTGATAGCCAAAGTGGTCTTTATCGACCCCAGAGGTCAACGAAGACCTGCGAGACATAAGTAGTTAGTAAACTATGTTAAGCAGGTCTACCTAAAATTAAAAAATATACCACCGACCGGACCGGATTGCCTAGTTGTTAGAGACCCTGACTTCGAAGCTTGAGGTCCCGGGTTCGATTCCCGTTAGGGCAGATATTTGCGAGAAAAATACGAATGTTTGTGCTCGAGTCTTGGATGTTTAATATATCTATCTATATATTAATATATCTATTTGTATGTATCTATCTATATAAGTATGTTTATCCGTTGTCTAGTACCCATAGTAGTACAAGCTTTGCTTAGTTTGGGACTGGGTCAATTGGAACTGTCCCGTGATATTTATTTATAAATTCTATGATATTCCCAAGGTTCAGATAATTCAATCAGTCATTTTACCGTGACAGAGTAACACAGTAACAGAGTAAGAGTGAGTAGTAGTATAACAGACTGAAGTGTACGATGTATGGGAAAGATTCGTCGCTAACTTCTAGACCAGTGATGGTGTAGGGGTAAGCACGCAGCACGGAACGCTGAGGACCTGGGTTCGATTCCCAGCATTGGTCTTTTTTCTGGGGTTTTTTCTGTGTATCTATATTTCAGTTTGTATTTAGTTTGAAATACGTGACAGAGTAACAAACTTAAGCATGGATATAATTACCTGGTAGTAGGATGTTCTTTATTTCGTTATTTTAGACTGACTGTCCTTTTACGTAGTTGAGTAAAAACAAAACAATGAAGTCTAACTCATTGTTTAACGTATTATTCATAAATATTAAACTTGAAATAGAGACAAAGACAATAGATCTTAAGAATAAATTAACTATTTGTTAGTCTAGGCATAGAAACAATCAAATTTACGAAGAATCTAACTTGAATCACATTTAAATTAAGAATGGCGCATGTCCATACGTTAAAATAAGATGCAGTAAAAGAACTTACGTTTAAAAGTCAGGACCGGTACGACTAGTTTCCGTCTTTTCGGAAGACCTTTTTCAAGGGTGCTAGTCTTACCGTTTCTGACTTTCAATCGTGAATACGTTTATTTAGTAAATTTTGTTTCATGAGGGCTTAAGTAATAACATCATAGTACGTATATAGGCTAGGCTACTAATAGGTACTTGAATACAATTTTGTAGGCAAAATATCTGCCCCTTCGCGGGAATCGAACCCGGGACCTCATTCTTCGTAGTCAGGTTCTCTAACCATTATAGACCCTTATTTCAAAATGGGGTCTATAATGACTCCCATAAAATTTTAAGTCATAATGTATCATTAGTCATAATCAACGTTAGTCATACAGTGATTTATTTCTGAAACAATTTATTTTTCGGAATTATTATAAAACAAACCTAACCTAACCTACTGCATTCTATAAGATGGCATTTAAAAAGTCCTGAAAAAATACCGTTTCAGAAATAAATCACTGTATGAGTATGACTAACGTTGATTATGACTAATGATACATTATGACTTAAAATTTTATGGGAGAAAAGGGGCACCGTTGAAATAAATATATATTTGGAATAAATAATTACACTGTTATTATTACACTGTTGTTATTATTATTATTAATTTGGAATTAATAATTATTAATTAATTTAACATCAGGTGACCCACTAGTTCGTTTGTCCGGCCTTTCTAACATAAAAAAAACTGTCGTATTAAATGGCTGAGGCGAGCGAAGCCACGAACAATATGTATGCAAGCCGTGGTGGTCTAGCGGTTTGGCCTATGGCCTCTCAAGCAGAGGATCGTGGATTCAAATCCCGGCTCGCACCTCTGAGTTTTTCGGAATTTATGTGCGAAATTACATTTGTAATTTACCATGAGCTTTTACGGTAAAGGAAAACATCGCGAGGGAACCTGCATACACCTGCGGATTCAATGGTGTGTCTGAAGTTCCCAATCCACACTGGGCCCGCGTTGGAACAACGGCCCAAGCCCTCTCATTCTGAGAGGAGGCCTGTGCCCTGTAGTGATGATGATGGATGAATATGTATGTGTAAACTCAAGATTAACTCCATAAGAAACAAAGTTCGCGTCGTCAAAGCAAACAGCTAGGATACGAGCTTCAGACCGCAATTTCCGATATACAGAAATTCATTTCCGAAGGGAAATCGGCAGGGATTTATTATCCATGTGAACGAAATCTTATGACAAATATTTTTATGACGTCCTTCTCGAGGAGTCACGCCCAATCAGCGGAGTTTAAGGCGGTACTTCCATAAAAGCGGACTACAGCAATAAAAGTATTAGCAGTATTAGACGCCGACGGAGCGTGCCTAGTGCGTTGTATAACAAGAAATCATATACGCTGCGCCGCGCTGCCATGGGCGTCACCGTTTATATGATTCAGTGTTATAAGTACACCGCGTTGGCCACGCTACGTCGGCGTCGCGCGCACACCCCGCGCTGCGGTCTGTGGTAGCCTTCAGGCCGGATTTAGAGGTGTGGAGGCCCCTAAGTCAAAAACATAACCCTACGGCAGTCGGGTAAAAACAACGCATACTACTCGCTTGCTTGGTTTAGCTAAAATAACAGTTTATAAACCGCCGAAAAAACTGAAAAGCAAAAAATAATATGTTAAATACTGCACCTTATGTTGGTGAATTAGTCCAATGTGTGGAATTTGAAGTTTGACGTTTGACATAATCTGTCACTTTTTTTTGTTACCTGTGCTTTTTTTTAAATAAAAAATCTTTCCGTCCACCGCAACTGATGTGTGTTGTTTAATTATAATAACTTTAATGAAACCAGTCTAAAACATTGGTCCTTAAATACCGGAAAAACAATTCTTCGAGTTATTTAACGTCAACACATTGTCCTTGTTGTGCTACGAGGGCGGATTGATCCGGATTGAAAACAACGTGCCTGAGTCGGCGCCGGCGCCCGTGTTTGGTAAACGTGGCTTTGCTTCAACCTTCAATATGGCGCCAGGAAATCAAGAAGAGGCATCTCCGAAGTCAGTAAGCATTGAACTTCAACCGCTTATAAACAAAAGGCGATTTTTGAAAGGGCGTGTCACACACATATCGAATGTAGTGAGCCAAGCGCCCATCGACGAGCTCCCGTTTCACAATGAGCGCTTACGTGAAATTTTGGCCAAGATCGAGGACGTCAACATGAGCATCGAGTCTTTAGACCCCAACGAGCAGGAGGCGGGTCTTCAGCTGGAAACCAGATGTACTGAACTGCTCTTGGCGCTGCAGCGGCGGCAGGGGTTCGCCTGCGCACCGGACGCTAATGCACACTCAAGCATGCCTGCAACTTCTAAGCCTTCTTCAGGCGCTAATCTTCTACCTAAAATTTCACTGCCTACCTTTGGAGGAGACTATAACGACTGGCTTAACTTTAAAGATTTGTATACCAGCTTAGTCCATGCCAACCAAGATCTGAATGATGTAAATAAATTCTACTATTTGAAGTCTTGCTTGAAAGGGGAAGCGGCCTCTCTAATATCCACTATCGATCACTGTGCAGCAAACTATGGGAAAGCTTGGGATGCGTTAATGGAAAGATATGATAACAAAGTTTTGATTGCCAACCATCACATTCATTCAATATTAAATTTGCAAAAAATTAACCGTAATTACAATTTAAGAAATTTAATGAATGATTTTCAGCAACATTTCAACTCATTGTTGGCCCTACAGGTGCCTGAGCTTGCCGACATGCTTCTCATTCATGTTTTGTGCTCAAAGTTGGACTTTAGTTCACTAAGAGACTTCGAACTGAGTCGAAAGTCCAAAGATTTCCCTAGCATAAATGATTTTATTAAGCACATTCAACAGAGATGCCAAGCGTTGGAGATGATTTCTTCTGAGTCTACGAAGCCTGCCACTGCCGGTCATCGGTCTGTGTCAAATGTGATCACAAATAAGGAGAATAATGGTAAACAGAATAAATCAGGTAAGCTGTGTGGATTTTGTAATGGCCAGCATTACATCAATAGGTGTTACAAATTTTTAAAACTCACAGTTGATGATAGGATAAAGTTTGCAGACAAATATAACTTGTGTTCACTTTGTTTGTCCTCTGGTCATTCTGTGTCAGGTTGTAAACAAACCTTTGTGTGTAAATCATGCCAGCAGAAACATCACACCTTGCTTCACCCAAAATCTGTGCCATCTCCAAATAATTTGATTATTTCCAGTTCAAACAATGTAGCTGAGCAATTGGCAGACCAAGTGGTCGTCCCGGCGCCAGCCGCAGATAGTCCGTGTTTGGCAGACTCATCAGTTGTGCCGCAGCCGACTCTAAACTTGCATAACACTGCATTAGAAGAAAAATGTGAAATATCTTTGCTTCCAACAGCCTTGTGTTATGTTATTGATGATTCTGGTGAGATCCATTTTTGTCGTATATTATTAGACAGTGGTAGTCAAAAGAACTACATTACAGAGGATTTTGTTGCGAAGTTAGTTTGTAAAAAGACTCCTGTAAAGTTTTCTGTTTCTGGTGTAGGTGGAAATATGACTTCTGTCAATGCAAAAATTAAGTTACAAATCTCGGCTCGAGATTTTAAGCACAAATTTAATAGTGATTTTTGTGTGCTAAAAACAATTACTGAGTCCTTGCCAACTACCAACTTCCCAAAAAATTTAATGAAGTGGCCGGGTTCTGTCAATTTAGCTGACCCTGATTTCAATGTGTCTAGGAAAATAGATGCTATCTTGGGCATTAATGACTTCCGGTTGTGTATGCGAGATGGCCAGTTAAATTTGGGTCCAAACGTTCCTGGGTTGTTGAACACAACCTTTGGTTGGATTTTCTGTGGTAACCTGGTTCTGACCAGAAATCAGTTATTTAAAATACCAGACAATTCTGTGTGCAAATTTTTACAGGATGACTTGACAAAGTTCTGGACTATGGAGGAGCTGCCGGCGCAGCACATCATGTCGAGCGCCGACGCCGCCTGCGAGCAGCTGTACGCGCAGTCCGTGTCGCGCGACCGCACGGGCAGGTATGAAGTCGATTTGCCGGTCAAAGAGGAGATGCTGCCTAAATTAGGTAACTCCTTTAATATGGCCTTGCGTTGTCTTCTAAGTTTAGAAAGAAAGCTCCAATCCAATCCTGAGCTGTATAAAAAATATTCTGACTTTATTCATGAGTTTGTGCAGTTGGGCCACGCCCACTGGGTAACTGATTTCCCTAACGAGTCTCAACCTGAGTTTTACATGCCACATCTGCCTGTGATAAGGGAGAACGCTATTACGACGTCTTTAAGGGTAGTTTTCAATGCTTCGGCGCGATCAACATCAGGAGTGAGCCTCAATGACGTTTTGTATGTCGGTCCTGTCGTTCAGGCAAACTTGTTTGAAATTTTATTGAGATTTCGTCTCAATAAATACGCATTTATTTGTGACATGACAAAGATGTATCGTCAAGTAAATATTAAAAAGTTTCAGTCGCTGCAGCGTATCTTATGGCGCGACCCTGGTGGGGAGTTAAAATGCCTGCAGTTGAGCACCGTGACTTACGGCACGGCGCCTGCCAGCTACCTAGCGACCAGGACGCTGCTCCAGCTGGTAGAAGATGAAGGTAAAAGTCTTCCTTTGGCTTCTAAGGTTGTATTGGAGAATACCTACTGTGATGATATTTTGGCAGGATCTGATAGTATTGACAAAACTGTTCAAACTATGTCCGAATTGCAATGTCTGCTAGGTAAAGGCCAGTTTGAACTTCACAAGTGGTACTCCAATAATCCAGTTGTACTGAATAATATTCCAATGGAAAAACGCACTAAGTGTACCTTTAAATTTGATATCAATCAGGATGCTGCCGTGAAAACATTAGGGTTGAAATGGGATCCTTCAAGTGATAGGTTGTCTGTGTCTTGTCCTGATGGATTTTGTAATGGCAAGAAAACTAAGAGGCATGTACTTACTGAAATAGCTAAGATCTTTGATCCTCAAGGCTTTGTCGCCCCTGTCACTGTCTTTGCAAAAATAATAATGCAATTAACATGGAAAGCCAAAATTGATTGGGATGAAGATATTCCCAATGATATTCTGTGTCTATGGCAAGCATTTTGCGAAAATTTGCCAATTTTAAACTCTGTTTCAGTCCCCAGACTCATGGTACATCCAGAACGCTGTAAGTTGGAGCTCCATGGGTTTTCGGATGCATCAACCAAGGCTCTGGGATGTGTGGTCTACGCGCGATGTAGTTTGCCTAACAACCAATATACAGTCCACTTCATATGCGCGAAGTCGCGCGTGGCCCCCATAAAGACTGTAACTCTTGCAAGGCTTGAGCTGTGTGCGGCTCACATGCTAGCCCGCCTCATCAACAATATTGCTCAGATTTTAAAAGTCGATACAGGTGACGTTTATTGCTGGTCTGATGCTATGATTACTTTGTCTTGGATCAGGGCAGATCCGTCACGGTGGCAGGTATTCGTTGCAAATAGGGTTGTTCAAATTCAGGAACTGACAACACAACAGAATTGGAGTTATGTTAATACTGTTGAAAATCCTGCAGATGCCGTCTCCAGAGGTCAAATGCCCCAAGATTTTGTTAAAAATAATCTATGGTTTCAGGGTCCGTCTTGGTTGGCAACTGATAGAGAGCAGTGGCAAGCGCCGCCCCAGTTGTGCGCTGCAGCCGCTGAGGAAGTCAAGCAAGTGTCGTTGGCCTCGCACGAGGCACCCGAGTCGTACATGTCCACGGTATTCCAAAGATTCTCGAAATGGTGGCGCCTACTTCGCACATTTGCTTATGTTTATAGATTTGTGCATAATTCCAAGCACCCTACCAATACTTTGAAGGGCCCCATATCTACAAAAGAATTAAAAGAGGCTACATATAAAATAGTTTTGCTCGTTCAGAAAGAGGAATTTAGCAAAGAGTTCCAAATATTAACTACTGTTGACAGAGATGACTGCAAGTTCACCGTCAACCAAATTAAATATCTTAACATCTTCAAAGATGAAAATGAATGTTTGCGTGTCGGTGGCAGATTGAAGCACGCGGCTCTTCACCGGGATCAGAAGTATCCCTTGCTATTGCCATCGAAACATCACGTTACTGATCTAATTATATTACAGGAACATGAGCGTCTGCTGCATGCTGGTATCGAGACTACGTTGTCCAACTTGAGGTCGCGGTTCTGGCCGCTAAACGCGCGAAACAGACTGCGTAAGCTTATATTTAACTGTATGAAATGTTTCAGATTTAAAGGCCAACCGCTGACACAGATAATGGCTGACCTGCCGAAGTACAGGGTGACGCCGGCCAGACCGTTCTTGCTGAGTGGCGTAGATTTCGCCGGGCCCCTAGAGGTAAAGGAATGGCGCAGCAGAAAGCCCATAGTTCACAAGGGGTACGTATGCATTTTTCTTTGTATGTCGACAAAAGCAGTCGACCTCCAACTTGTTAGCGACCTTTCATCCAAAGAATTCATTAATGCATTAAAAAGGTTCATTTCCCGTCGTGGGAAATGCTTGAAAATGTTTAGTGACCACGGCACCAATTTCATAGGCGCCAACAATGAGCTGAAAGCTGTCCACAATTTGTTCAAAAATAATAAACAAGTTTTATCTGACTTTGCCAGTATAGAAGGCTTTGAATGGCACTTTATACCCCCTGCATCGGCGCATTGGGGAGGGGCGTGGGAGTCAGGGGTGAAAAATTTGAAGCATCACCTGAAACGCGTCCTAGGCAATCACGTACTTTCGTATGAGCATTTTAATACCTTACTGATCGAAATAGAAGCCATACTAAATAGTCGTCCGATTTCCCCTTTAAGTGAAGATGCATCTGATGAGCAGTGCTTAACACCAGCTCACTTTATCATTGGTGATCGTTTAACATCCTTTCCAGAGGTTGATGTGTTGAACATTCCTGATAACAGACTAAAAATATATCAGCTCATAACCAAGATAAAACAAAACTTCTGGAAGAGATGGAGAACCGACTATCTTAATTCTCTGCAAATGAGATACAAATGGCATTCTAGTAAACCAAATATTGATATAAATAGCCTTGTACTTTTAAAAGAGGATAAAGCGCCTCCATTGTCATGGCCAATGGGAAGAATAACCCAGCTGTTCCATGGGAAAGACAATAAAGTAAGAGCTGTGTCAATTAAAATTAAAGATAGTGTTTATGTCAGACCCATTACTAAAATTGTGCCACTTCCTATGTAATAAACATACCTATTCTAATGTTCATCTAGAAATTCTCAAATAATAATTTATATAGTTTGGTTATCTTAAATTATTATGCACTATTTTTGTATAAACAAAATGATAGCTCTGTTACCGCAGGCCTAGATGCATAGTGCTGATGTCTCACTCTATGATGCCAAGGGAACAGAGCCATTGTTCTGTCCTCATAAAAAATAGGTTACTAGCTGTATATAAGCTGTGTAATAACTAGAAAATTTATTGTTATAAAAATTAAATGTGTGGTTTATTTTTTGCTCAATGTATATTAATGTGTGTCTAAAATAATGTGTGACATTTTTCAAATGTTAACAGTATTTTTTATGTTTATGGTTTAGCATAGTCATTACCAAATTCATGTTCAGTTTCTGGGTCATTGACCTTGGTATCCCACCTATTGATTATGTAGAGGTATATATGGACACATAGAGTGTTCCAGAGTCTGATCATGAATCTTATAAGCTTGAACACAAGAGTTCATTATTGATTATTAACTTCCCTTGATCTCAATGTTACCTGTTTAGAATTTTTGGTTCAGTCAAATTTTATTATAGTGTAATCTGATTTTTGTAGTTGTTTAAAAGAGGCGGGAGTATGTTAAATACTGCACCTTATGTTGGTGAATTAGTCCAATGTGTGGAATTTGAAGTTTGACGTTTGACATAATCTGTCACTTTTTTTTGTTACCTGTGCTTTTTTTTAAATAAAAAATCTTTCCGTCCACCGCAACTGATGTGTGTTGTTTAATTATAATAACTTTAATGAAACCAGTCTAAAACATAATACCTTTTTTGTTTGACCTTAATCTAGGTACCAGTTTGAAGTCGGTTCCTCAGTAGAGCCAGGAGAAGTGATAGAAGCAAATCAGGTAGAAGATTATAGGTCCACTCCTCCTGGCTAGTGCTGAGGCACCGACTTCAAACTGGTACCTAGATTAAGGTCAAACAAAAAAGGTATTATTTTTTGCTTTTCAGTTTTTTCGGCGGTTTAATTTTTTTGATAAAAAGTTTTTATTTTATACTTTTTTCCCATCCTTGGGGTAAATTTTTTTTTCCAAATTTATATAATACCAACTTCAAGGTATATGCTTTCCAATAAAAAAATAATCATCAAAATCCGACTACTCTGTAATAAGTTATGCGTGGCCATATAGTACAATCAGTAACTGAACAATCAATCCTTCCCTGTTTTCCTACCCTTAGGGTAGGAATATTATTTCCAAATTTAAATGGGACCACCCTCGGGGTATAAGCTTTCCAATAAAAAAAGAATCATCAAAATCGGACTACTCTGTAAAAAGTTATGCGTGATCATACAAAAAAAAAAAAACACATATAAACGTCGAATTGAGAACCTCCTCCTTTTGTTTTCGTCGGTTGAAAAATTGCCTTGATTTTTTGACATTTTCGTGAATAAGTCTGAAACAAAAGAAGATCGAAGGCTGATATTACGCATACAGTGTTCTTAGGTCCTGCCAATACTGCTGCTACTGCGTACTGCTACTGTACGATGGGCACCATTTCTCCATACAAACGTAATCCCCTGTTTCCTCCCTGGATAATGGCTTTAGAGCCAATTTTTTTTACTATGTAATCTGTATCTACCACAGCTATGCCCCTATGTTTCGTTTTTTTCACAGAAATAATAATAAAGAGGATAGAAGTGCCTTAGACGCGTGACCTTGCCGCCGCGCTTGTGACTCGAAGGTCACAAGCGCGCGACTTGTGGCTCAGTGCTATTTGAAACGTGGGTATGACAACAAGTGCTTTAAAATGGTGTATTGCAGCATTAGCAATTGCGGAAACTCGTCCACACTGTGTAATTACACTAATAAGGGGATTACATTTCATTGGTATGTATTAATTTAATGTAATAATGCGGTTTATATCAAAATACAACTTGAGAAAATATTTCATTATGAAATATTGGTTTACACGTTATTAACACGAAACTTCATATACCATTGCTGCTCATATCATTAAAAACGCAGATTGCTTTGAAGTATACGCAGCAATGTAATGTAATTTTTGATAAACCTTCTGCCTCGCACAAATGTTCATAGTACGAACACAAGACAGGTTACGACTAGTCCCGAGCTAGTGATGCCCGTTGACTTGCGTAGACTTTTTATCGATATCCTAGTTTACAATCATCCTAAACACGGTATAAAGGTGGTATAATGTACAAATAATAAAGTTACAATTCCATTGTAAAAAAAGATACTGATTGTGAATTCTGTGTGATTGTGTAAAATGATTACATTTTTTACGATAGTATCCCCCATATTTTGTATCAGGTTTGAAATTTCGCCTTTTGTAGTGTTGGGAAATGTTGATTTGAACCCTCTGTGCGCGAATCTGAGTTGCACTTGGCTAGTTTGTATTTAACAAAATCCTATTTTAATTGCGCATTAATTTTTACAGAGTAGTCCGATTTTGATAATTCTTTTTTTATTGGAAAGGATATATCTCGAAATTGAATGAATTCATTTTAAATTTGATCATTGGTTACAATAATTTCCTGTAAGGTTTACTGCAAATTGTAACAGTCGATAAAATTGTCGATGAATCGAGGCCTAGCGTAAATGTGAAATAAATTGCTTTTGTACACTACAACCACACTGCCGACGCGGCCAATGAAGAACGCCGT
Source organism: Archips crataeganus (assembly GCA_947859365.1). Lineage (NCBI taxonomy): Eukaryota > Metazoa > Arthropoda > Insecta > Lepidoptera > Tortricidae > Archips > Archips crataeganus. The sequence goes on from OX402058.1 coordinate 1,698,011, forward strand.
TGTGTAAGTGTGGGTATGACTTACGGTGAGTGTTATTCAACGCTGTGTCTAAGTGGTTAGGTTCATAATTGTTTGTAAGCAAACAAATTAGTAATTGTGTGCGTGATTGCGTAGTACGGTTCCGGTATTTTGCGTGTGTGCATTAATAGTAAGTAGAGGGGACAAACTAGCGCCACTGGTCCCGGAACAAAATAGGAACTAAGGCATTTCTATCCTTTTTATTATTATATCTGTGGTTTTTTTCCATATTTCAATTAACATAAGAAATATGAGCTTTCAAAAACTGAAAAAATTGCCCAATTTCAACGTCATTTTCAGACACTCATCAGAAAAGAATCCCAAATATAAACAAAAAAAAAGAAAGCATAGGGGCATAGCTAAATCTGTCCTCTAATTAGTTTTGAAAAAAATAATTTTATTGGTCCAGTTTTCGAGAAGAAAACAGGATATTACGAAATGCTGTTTTGATCAATTTTACGCGCCTAATAACGGTCTGAGCTGCAGTTGTCCCGCTCTCGCTGTACTGACACGGAGGGGTTCGGGCGAGACAGCGACATTTCATTAAAATACCTATTTCTCAAAAGTCTCTCAGCCATCGTACCCTCTTAAATTACAATCAAATCCCTTGCGGGGGCCACTCTTGTTAGCTTAGCCTGCTAGACTGAGCCACCACCAAACTACACTGACGCGTTCGAACTCAACCAGAGCCTTCCAGAGCTCATCTTCAGAGTAAGAACCACAACCGTACCCTATGCTACCAAATGCTAGACATTAATAGGGTTCCTTATGTTCTTCGGATATGGAACCTTAGAAAGTGTCAATTCAATTCAACCATGTTACTGATGCTACGAGATAATATTGTTTTATTACAGTTTTAGTGTTAAAAACGACGCGCGCGCACGAAGATTTATTTTATTGCCTGCGTAGGAGATTGATAATGCACCGATATTAGTTGGGACAAATGTGTTACATTACTTTATGGGCGGATCAAGTCGTTAAGTATTTGGTACAAATTTTTGTACCAGTTAGAAGGCTCTAAACTTTCTTAAAGCTGTTGAATATTTTAGACAATGACAGTTGAATTATATAATCTTCTAATCTTCTAATATATATAAATATCGTGTCACGGTGTTTGTTACAGAACTCGTCCGAAACGGCTTGACCGATTTTTATGAAAATTTTTGTCTGTATTTGTTAGGTCTGAGAATAGGTCGTAGGCTATTTTTTATACCCCTATTCTGCGCGGGTGGAGTCGCGGGCAACAGCTAGTTTTTTTTAATTAGAAGATTAGCTCATTCACAAAAAATCAGTCCACCTGTTTTATCGTAAAGGAGTAACATAACACAAACACACAAACTTTTGCATTTATAATATTAGTAGTATGAATCCTAGTGTACCTATGTCATCGTTATCAGTTTCAACGAGGACGATCGGTTTATCTTGCATCTCTGTTTATTAGTACGCGTCGCAATAAAGATGAAGCGACAGACGCAGATATAGCTTACGCTATGAAGTTGAATAGGTTATAAATATTTAAAACTTTATTCTCACATTTCTAAGTTTTAATACAATTATCTTCTCTTCTCTAATATATAAAAATCCCGTGTCACGGTGTTTGTTATCGAACTACTGTTATCGAAATTGCGTGTAGTTGTATCTGGTCCGACCCTTTCTTATTTATTTATCTGTGGTTTTTGCTTATCATTATTTTTTAGAAAAGGGGGTTACTCGCGTTATCATCTGTATGTGCTATGTGATTCAAGATAGTGAATAATCTGACGTTAAGCGTTAACTACATTGCATATCTGTATATTGACTGAGCCTCCTGTGTGCAAATGAATGAGTTCTGTTATTGTTGTCTTCATTTAAATTTTATTGCAAAAATACCTCTATGTGACTGTAAAACAGAATCGCATTTTGAGCGTGAAATGGCAACATTTTTTTTACCGACTTAAAAAATGAGGACGTTCTCAAATATAATAAACTTTTGGTTGCCGCGCAAATCCTTAGTTTACAGAGCTGCGAATTCTTGCGGTGAAATTAAAATACTTCCTTTTCATGTTAAATTGAATAAATTGCTTGCTATGTTGGTAGTACTATATTTACTTACAAAAGAAGGTAAAAAAGATTGTACATTTTGAAGTGTCGTTTAAGAAGTAAGTTCAAATTAATTTATTGGCGCGTTATAATCGAAAACGCATTCGGAATTTTCTCCAGCCAGTGCCAGCGGTGGCTGAATAAGAAACACCAGTGCCACTGAAATGTTTACGAAAACGGAATGTCAGGAATCTTAGCACAAATTAGAAATAAAGTTGTTATTTTGTTAAATATTTAGAATCTGTTGATTATGTAACTTCATCGCTACTTTTTGTCGCTAAAAAAAACTTTTTAACAAAAAAGTTAAACCGCCGAAAAAACTGAAAAGCAAAAAATAATACTTTTTTGTTTGACCTTAATCTAGGTACCAGTTTGAAGTCGGTGCCTCAGCACTAGCCAGGAGGAGTGGACCTATAATCTTCTACCTGATTGGCTTCTATCACTCCTCCTGGCTTGTGCTGAGGCACCGACTTCAAACTGGTACCTAGATTAAGGTCAATCAAAAAAGGTATTATTTTTTGCTTTTCAGTTTTTTCGGCGGTTTAATTTTTTTGTTAAAAAGTTTTTATTTTATACTTTTTTCCCATCCTTGGGGTAAATTTTTTTTCCAAATTTATATAATACCAACTTCAAGGTATACCCTATCCAATAAAAAAGAATTATGAAAATCAGACTACTCTGTAAAAAGCTAGTCAATCATCCCCGGTTTTCCTACCCTTAGGGTAGGAATATTATTTCCAAATTTACATGGGACCACCCTTGGGGTATACGCTTTCCAATAAAAAAAGAATCATCAAAATCCGACTACTCTGTAATAAGTTATGCGTGGTCATATAGTACAATCAGTAACTGAATAATCAATCATCCCCTGTTTTCCTACCCTTAGGGTAGGAATATTATTTTCAAATTTAAATCGGACCACCCTCGGGGTATACGCTTTCCAAATAAAAAAGAATAATCAAAATCGGACTACTCTGTAAAAAGTTATGCGTGATCATACATAAAAAAAAAAAAAAACAAATATACACGTCGACTTGAGATCCTCCTCCTTTTGTTTTCGTCGGTTGATAAAATGAGACACATTTAGATGATGCCTCATTGCATCATAATTTAAAAGAAAGCTGTGTTCGAAGAATTAAGGCGTACTGCCTATTCGTATTTTTTCCGCCATGTCGATTGCTTCGTGTTGGTGGGCGTGAATAACTTGACATCCGTCAATTGCTGACACTACTCCATTGACATTGACAGTCACGTTTGGACCACTTTACTATTACTGTTGAATAGTCATTCACAATCTAAAAACGTGTTTACCTACTTGTAATAAGGACCAATAGAATTTTTTTAAAGGGTAAAATGATTTGTTTATGTTCTTTCGAGTGACACAAAAGGACAAAGGCAATGTGACAGTTATTGTGTAAATAAAAGAGTGAATTATGACTTCCGTGGGATGTCAAACTAAAAGTATTGTGTAAACTTTAATCTTAAGTTTCATCGTCACCTTTTGGATAATTTATTGGCAAGCCCACGTTTGAAAATCTTATCCTTTTTGCTTATTTCTTAACAATATTGGTCATTGAAAATAAGTGATTGATTCAGGCGTTTATTCGCGGAGGGCCATATCAGTTAATTAAATATTTTTATAATCAAGTATCTGTTGTCCACGACTTCATTTGTAAAGAATTTGTTTATGCAATTTGTTAGGATAAAAACAGTCTACCTCGTATGTCCTTATTGGACTTAAACTATCTTCACACAGAATTTTATTTTTATTGTAAGTAGTTGTTGCATCAATATTAAGTAACAAACATCCAATAATCTTCACAAAATTTCTTACTTATAATATTAGTAGGATAGGATAAAAATAAAAGCGGTCAAGTGCGAGTCGGACTCGTATATGAAGGGTTCCGTGCCTCCGTACAAAGTTTTAAAAATAGTTTAGTAAGAAACCGCCAAAATGAAAGCACTAAAATCACAAACTTATATGTAGATAAAAACATCCGAACAGCATAAGGTCACTCGCGTTGCCCAGCAACCTGCCCGCCATCGAGTTGCCTAGCAACCGTGCCGTGCCGTTAAAAACGCTGAAAAAAAACACGTTTTTTTGTATGACGAACCCCCTTTAATTTGTGACTTTATTATTTTTAGTATTTATTGTTATAGCGGGTAACACATAATCGTTGGGTTAAAAATAAATAAAATAAAAATTTCTGAGAGGAGACCTGTGCCCTGCAGTAGGACGATATAGGCTGGGATGATGATGTTGATGATGATGATGAAATAAAATTGAATGGGAGATCCATACAACATACAAACTATACATACATAGTCATACAAGAAACATGTTTTTGTGCGTTGCCATACTAAGAGTCCGACTCCCACTTGGTCTTTTTTTTTTAATCTATCTTTCCCGTGTGCCGCTCTTTGCCTCTCAATCAGCCACGTATTATGTATATAAACCTCCTGCTTAGAAGAAACACATTTGGAGGAATGAGGCGTTGACAGATTGATAAATAGAGTGTCAATTTGACATTCAGGATAGTCATTAGGTACGTCATGACAAGTGTGACTAGCATTCTGAAGGAGAATAAGAGTCATAAAAAATGTTTTTATTTAATGTTGTTATTTTGGGACGACCAGATGGACTAAGTAGTTAGAGAACCTGACTACGAAGCTTGAGGTCCCGGGTTCGATTCCCGTGTCGGGGCAGACATTTGTATGAAAAATACGAATGTTTGTTCTCGGGTCTTGGGTGTTTAATATGTATTTAAGTATGTATCTATCTATATAAGTATGTTTATCCGTTGCTTAGTACCCATAACACAAGCTTTACTAAGCTTACTTTGGGACTAGGTCAATTGGTGTGAATTGTCCCGTGATATTTTTTTTTTTTTTTTTTTATATCATCATCATCATCCCAGCCTATATACGTCCCACTACATGGAACTGGCTTCTCTCAGAATGAGAGGGCTTCGACCATAGTTCCCACGCAGGTCCTGTGCGGACTGGGAACTTCAAAAACATCATTGAGTTGCTTCCCAGGTGTGTGTAGTTTTCCTTCAAATGTAATTTCGCACATAAATTCGGAAAAACTCAGAGTAGAGTCGAGCCCTGGCTCAAACCCACGACCCTTTGCTTGAGAGGCCATACGCCAAACCTTTATTTGATTTTTTTTTTTTTAATTATTTTTGAAACAGGCTTCGTACAAATTGTTACATTTAGCCTATAGGCTATAGTATAGTATATATAGTATAGTGCCCTATAGGGCAAAAACAACTTACAAAAAACTCTCGCAATGCTATTTATACTTAATTATAACTTTATTAGGTACATCAGCCAACCTGAAAAGCGTCTACGCCATGTCTGAAGCCGGCTGGTCTAAAATCCCCATAAACATTCCCGTGTCAATTAATTTTATTTGAATATGATCATAATTTTAGTGAAGTTGAATTTACTACCTGTCCACGTTCGAACTTTTTTGTAATAGTTTGTTTATAAGTATTTTTTAACTAAAAAAAAATCTTGGATCTACAAGACTCCCTCAAATTTAACGTGCTTATTTTTTTAAATCTACTTAATATTTTTACCTAGCTTTTGGTTGCAGAGAAGCTAGTTAAAATACTTAATCTACTACGAAGCTAATTAATTGTGTTCTTTTCAGTCTGGCTGGTCCGCAGCCCTTAAAACAACAATAAAAAAAACTTAACCGTACCTTTGTGTCTGGCCACTTTCATTCCGCTCTGACCGTTCCAATTTTAATTTCGATTGCCTTACCCGTTTTCCCGCGTCAGGGCCACAATAGAGACGCCAGACTTGACCGCGTGCCAAGCGGCATATCTCGGATAACAGATAAACACGCTCGATATAGCTTATCTGTGGACGTTTTTCTTTTTTTTAAATTAGACAACAAAAATACTGGCCGTTACGTGGATTGCGTCGCGAATGTTTTTATTTTTATTGCTCGAGTTCTGTTGACGTTTCTATGAAAAACGTTTTATGAGTGTTTAGATGTGATGGGATATAAATTGGATAATTACCTCCGTATTCAGATAAACGAATTCTTCGCAGACGTAGCAGCGGACTACAGCTAGTTTAATGTATTTTTTCTACTTCTGTACTTTTATCTGTTTTTACATGGTCACGAACAATTAAATAAGACCATAGATAATATGACTTCAGTAAAGTCTATAATCTATTCCCCATAACAGTACTTGTGTCGTAATGTCGTTATTAATATAACGATACGCCTTGCTGCCACCAATTATTGAATGTAAGTTACACTCAACTCTAAAGCCCAAGCTTTAGACCTGCAAGGAAGTCTGTGCAAGTTGCACTACACTTGCCCAATTTTTCTTGCAGGTGTAAACTCGGCTTAAAACAAGCAACTGAATTCATACGACTTTTATTAAAAATATAGCTTTCCGAGATATTTTTTTCTGCCAACATAAGAAAATTTTTTTTTTTAATATCGAACGTTGTTCAAAAACAAATTTTACCATAGACAATCACAGCTGTCAAATATATGTCAAACATTTTTATATTATTTTGCCATAGTTTGCTACAATTAAAGTTAATAGAAGAAAACATGGATGAAATTATTTAAAAGCGAAAAAGTTTTTCGGGTGCGCCGGTGGGATTCGAACCCACGTCTCCTGGGTATGCGCCCCAACGGGTGTTCTACCAATTGAACCACGTCGCATCCAACCGACTCCCCCGAAATTCTTAATCGCTTACATACGCCAACAGTGGCGTGTGGTAACATCCATCGCAACTATTAGAAGCTACGACTCCTACGTTCCAAATTACATTGGAAATGCGTAAGAAATGATGTACCACATCTATTTATTCAAATATTATTTTTATTTTATTAGCAGTACGGCTGCTCACCGAGTCTAAGATTATTTAAAAGCGAAAAAGTTTTTCGGGTGCGCCGGTGGGATTCGAACCCACGTCTCCTGGGTATGCGCCCCAACGGGTGTTCTACCAATTGAACCACGTCGCATCCAACCGACTCCCCCGAAATTCTTAATCGCTTACATACGCCAACAGTGGCGTGTGGTAACATCCATCGCAACTATTAGAAGCTACGACTCCTACGTTCCAAATTACATTGGAAATGCGTAAGAAATGATGTACCACATCTATTTATTCAAATATTATTTTTATTTTATTAGCAGTACGGCTGCTCACCGAGTCTAAGATTATTTAAAAGCGAAAAAGTTTTTCGGGTGCGCCGGTGGGATTCGAACCCACGTCTCCTGGGTATGCGCCCCAACGGGTGTTCTACCAATTGAACCACGTCGCATCCAACCAACTCCCCCGAAATTCTTAATCGCTTACATACGCCAACAGTGGCGTGTGGTAACATCCATCGCAACTATTAGAAGCTACGACTCCTACGTTCCAAATTACATTGGAAATGCGTAAGAAATGATGTACCACATCTATTTATTCAAATATTATTTTTATTTTATTAGCAGTACGGCTGCTCACCGAATCTAAGATTATTTAAAAGCGAAGTTTTTTAAATAATCTTAGATTCGGTGAGCAGCCGTACTGCTAATAAAATAAAAATAACATGGATGAAGTAGAAAAAATGTTGTATAGTATAAATCTTCCCAGGTGAATTTTTCGCTTCGAGCCATTACATTAAATTTGAACCTTAATACTATGACGATACCGTTTGTTTTGAAAGATAAGGGCTCGAAGCGAAAAATTCACCTCGGAAGATTTATACTATATGCAACGGTGTATAATTTGGTCTAAACGGCTCGTGCCGTCTTCCATTGTGATAGTCACATTCGCTCGTATCGCAACTCACGTCACTCGCCTTTTAAGACTTCACTTATACAACCGTTGCATAAAATACTATTAAAATAAATTTTATATAGGCCAAAGGTAATTAAAACAACTTAAATAACCCGCGTTTTCCACGCTAATTAGCGAATCATTTCAACACGTTAATGACGGCCAAATCCGGGCTTTAGTCCAAATTTTAATGTGTTTCAATTCGTTGATTATTTATTCAACAAAATATGACTATTTGAGTAATTCCCTTTCGAGCATAAAATCAATAATGGTTTATATGTAAGTGCCTGAAATATTAAATAAGCTTGCTGATGAAATAACGAAAATATTTCTAGAAAAAAATAAAGTAAATTTTAGTAAATTCTGAATTTATATATATGTATTATTATTATTATTGTGTATGTATGTATGTATGCATATGTATTTAATTTCGATGATTTTATTAATTTTGACAACTAAATAGAGCTTAGGCGGCACGAAAACGTCCCGAAAAATATAAGCCAACTGTTGGCTTATATGTCAGTTGTTTGTCCCCCTTCAGTCGGAACGACGTGACGTGACATTAATATGAAGCTGTCAAATGGGTTTTTGGACGTTTTGTATGCCAGTGTTTGCTACTGACACTCTATCTAGTGTATAAATAATCTAAGATTTTGACATAAACACACTTTGTAACAAATCACGATCAGCAGCCGAATTTGAACCCGCGACCTATGAAATAAAACTAAGCTCTAATAATACACTACGCACGTTGTTTACTATTCCCGAACAGTTATTACACATCGCGGCGACAAATTGACAAAATGTCAAACACGGGGCAGCTGTCGTCGATAAAATAGCGAGCGGCAAATTGTACACGACATTTACAAATCGGGAGGCTTGAGAATCAAGCATGTGCAACCAATGCGCTTGTTAAATAATTATGTGCTATTTATTATAAATATAATACGTAATACTTTACTAGCTGTGGTGGCCTAGTGGTTTGACCAATTGCCTCTTAAGCAGAGGGTCGTGGGTTCAAATCCTGAAATAAGTTTTTATCTGAGGCCCTACCACGAAGTGCATAATTCGAACTTCGTTTCGTGCCGTCCCGCTCACGCTAATATGATTTGACACGAGAATGAGAGGGATAATACGATACGAACTTCGATTTTCGAATTTCGTAGTAGCGCCTCTGTTCTAATTACGTCCCACTGCAGGGCACAGGCCTCCTCTCAGAATGAGAGGGGTTGGGCCGTAGTTCCCACGCGGGCCCAGTGCGGATTGAGAAAATCACACACACCATTGAATTTCTTCGGAAGTGTGTGCAGGTTTCCTCACGATGTTAAATTTCAAATGTAATTTCGCACATAAATTCCGAAAAAGTCAGAGGTGCGAGCCGGGATTTGAACCCACGACCCTCTGCTTGAGAGGCCATAGGTCAAACCACTAGGCATCTACTCGCATGTTAAATTTGAATGGTCATAATAAATACGGAGAAAGAGTCCCGTTGAATTGGAAATATAAATCCCATTTTTTTCTTACTGCGTAGAAATTTTCAAAAGTAGAAATTAGTTTTTTACTGTTATGATTCCGGTTATTATACGGATTGGAATTATTTTCAAACATCCATCTATATTCAGCTATCTATGTACAATGTTATATAACAAATTTCATCTTAATCCGTCCAGCCGTTTTAATGCGTAAGAATAATAAACGCACACGCACACTTACTAACTTTTGCATTTATATCGGTAGGATTTTTCAATGTTTGTACATATTTCTATTTAACGACTGTCATTATTACTCTATAATTATAATGTCCCACAATAAAACCAGTCATAAATATAGATAAAAATTAACTTTTTAATACGTTGTTTTGTGACGTTTTTTATTCATGGTAATTTCCGCTCTTATAATGACCCGTCTACACGATATTACGTTCCCACACTTAAGACACATCCTCGTTCCAATTTTATTATTGTAGATATATTTGCGAGAATTTTTGATAGTACGTGTTACAAAAATACGAAAAAAAGTCGATGTCAAAAATAGGGTCAGTACGCTTAGTATAAGTTTTACTTCACCAAAATACTTCTCGATCGCGTTTACGTAAAAAAATCAATTACTAGGGAAACATGGACGGCGCCTCCGCGCGCGCGCGTCTATGTTTCCATAGAATTGAAATTTTTACGTGAACGCGATCGAGAAGTATTGAAGTGAAGGAAAACTTATACTAAGCGTACAGCTTTAGTGTCATCATCATCATCTTTTCGGCCAAAAGACGTACACTGCTGGACATAGGCCTCCCCCAAGGCTCGCTCAAGCTTGGTTAGCTCAGGCTTAGGGTCAGCTGTAGGCAGGGGGGGGGTTCACTCCGCAGTTTAGGTATGTTCGGCCGGCGCTCCGCCCGGGCGGATTATGGCAGTAGGTTGTCAATTGGCCTTCAGTTCGCACGCTAGCCGCGTCGTGCGTATTTAAGAATCTTTTTTTTTGTGATTTTTGCAACAAACAATGACTTCTAAACGATCTTATAAATAACTTACTTACTTACTAAAGGTGGTTTACTGAATTAATACACACTGTTATCTTTCTTGATTTTTATACCTACCAAACATCGGCGAGTCGGAACTAGGGCTTCCAATACCGGGATCCCGGAAATTTTTCGCCATTTTTCAATACCGGTATTGAAAAGTCTAATACCGGGATCCCGGTATTAGTGATTTTATGATTTGTATGTTATTTATTACACTATTATGGTATAAATTTGACTACAAATTGCAATGTAATGTAATTATTCATATTTTAATGCACTTCATAACATAATAATAGTAATAATAGTAATCCCCACCCCTTGAATGTCTCGAAAACGAAGGTCATGGTGATCACTATGAAGGAGAATATACATCCTGTGATTTCTATAGCAGGCATGAAGCTGGAGCGAGCGCTTAAATATAAGTATCTGGGCACATGGGTTAATGAAGACTGGGACGGTTAAATAAAAACCCGCATTGAGGTCGCCCCTAGTGCTTTTAGTACTATGAAAAAGGTTCTTTGCAGTCGCAGCCTCAAAATATCTTTGCGCACTCGTCTACTGCAATGTTACATATGGCCTATACTTCTTTACGGATGCGAGGCTTGGACAATTAAGGAGGAACTCCGGAAACGTATAGAAGCATTCGAAATGTGGGCATATAGGCGTATGTTAGCTATTAGCTGGACACACCGAGTGACCAGTTTTGAGGTGCTGCGCCGTATTGGAATGGGACGCCGACTACTGCAGACCATCAAAAAAAGAAAAGTTGCCTATTTGGGTGACGTGTTAAGACACGACAGATACGAGCTTCTGCAACTGATAAGGATGGGCAAAGTGGCAGGTAAAAGATCAGTGGGTCGTAGAAAGAAACCGTGGCTGCGCAATATCCGGGAGTGGACGGGAATTAAGAGCGCCGCGGAGCTTTTCAGACTGGCAAAAAACCGAGTTAAATAGGCGGAGCTGACTGCCAACCTCCACTAGTTGGGGAGGAACTTGTAGAAGAAGATATGATTTTCAAGTGAAAACTTGTTTTTTTATTGATTTTTTCATCAAAAATGTTAATTTTAATCTTATTTTCTTAATCTTTTAAGAAAAAATGATAATTGAAGGTATTAAAAAAAAAACTTGATATGATACCCACTTCAATACCAGGATCCCGGGATCCCGGTATTGAAAAAAAATATTCCGGTATTAATACCGGTATTGAAAAAGTCCGGTATTTGGAAGCCCTAGTCGGAACCCTGTGCCCTTGGTTTCGGATCAGCGGTGCCCAACGGAATATGAACGCTCGGATCACACGATAAGTTTCAATTTCGCATGCAAGCAGTAAGAATAGACAAGTTTTTATACCTAAAGTTGACTTTTGTTCGAGAGTGATCCTTCTGTACGTTAGTACTATTACTTATTCTGTGCTGTAGGTTCGCTGAAAGGAAAATTTTGGGATTTAAGATATTTTGTTGCGGTCTTCATTTACTTTGTATGAGAGGAAAGAGAGATATATTCACTATCATCAGTATCATCACTATCATCATCGTCATCATTTCAGCCAAAAGTCTTGCGCCATCCGCATCCATTTAGGTACACATATAAAAATACATTTGGAATTAAAAGGTACCATTAAAAACAAGCCGCAATGCTGTGTTTCAATGGGACCTATTTAAACTAAACACAAAACATAGTACGTGTTACAAAAAAATACGAAAAACCGGCCAAGTGTGAGTTGGACTCGTGCGCCGAGGGTTCTGTACGAATTTGTCGGTATTAGAAGTACACACTGTAACGACACGAACGCCAGCGGAAAGTGTAGTTTTCACAACGAAACCTAGGTAAGTACAAACCGGAAGCATGTATGGCAACACTTGATGCGATTAATCGTATTTGAACTATTAAACCTTAGCAAATTAGGCCAAGATTTGTTTGGGATATTGGATATAAATGCGGAAAATCACAGCAGATTCAGGCGCAGACCAGATGCGTGTGCATGTCACGCATCCAGTTGTAATGAATGAAACTGTAAGAAAGATGGCACATTATGTGCACGCATCTAGTGCGCCATCTTTCTTACAGTTTCATTCATTACAACACGCACACGCATCTGGTCTGCGCCGGCCTTTAGCCGTTAGGCAATTTTAGTGTACGAGTCCGACTCGCACTTGACCGGTTTTTCAATAATTTGACACTTCACACTTAAAAATTTTCATACGACAAAAATATGCCCAAAACATGCCTGTGGCTGAACAAACAACACAAATCATTCGGTCACTCAGTTTTATTCATTCACTCACGCGATCTGTCAATTACGGGAATCCATTCTACAACGACCTGTGACTTCCGAACTACTCGCTACGCATACTTACTTATTACGCCGTCAAAATACTAGTCCTTAACAATTTCCAAGACACAACTAGTTTTTCAACGACAATAATAAAATTGTTTTACTACTTTTTACAACTTTATATTTTACAGCTTGTAAAATAAGAGCTTAGTATTGTTTAAAAGTAGGAGTCAGTTTTCTGATGCTAATTTTTATTTGGTGCTTTGATTTGTTTAGAACCAGTTTTTCTGGTAAAGAGCTTATAAAAGAGTTATGGATGGTCTTTTACTTTTAATATTTGAGGAAATCTTTTATTTTGGGGGAATTGTTGTTATTTTAATGAAAGCCCTTTGATTGATGGGGTCGAAAATAATATTTGTTTTTACTCACATTTGTATGACATAAAGTAACATGCAAAAGTTAAAGAATAAGTGACCACACAATCAGCTATACAGGGTTATTTGTAATTCACTGACATCCTCTTAACACGTTCACTACGGCATCGGGTCGAATGTATCCGATGTAGAACTTTCCTCCGGTGCGGGGATGAAATTACTGTTCTGAACGCTGGTGCGGGATAGATATCTCTGTATTTTGAGTAAGTAAAAAAGGGACAGATAGTGTCTTGTCAATGTTTATTCAAATATAGGCAATTTACGCAAAAAAACACTCATCGGATATTTTCGACCCCATGTCGACCAGTGCGAAAGTATTTTCATCTGGTGCGTTTTCCGGGTCTTAAAGATCTGATGCCCAGTGACCCGATAGCCGCACTAGATAACAGCCTAGTTCAGCTAGTGCAGTCTAAGTGTGTAGGTGGATTGATTTATCGATCATGAAGCTGTCGAGGAAAATATTGTTTATGTGTGAAAAAGATAAGAACGAACCTTTAACCATAAAAAACAAAAAGGAGGATTTACCTGCCAGAATAAATCATAATTGGTAAGCAAAATATTACCACAAATAATATTTATATTTCCCATCAACTGGCAAAATGTTATAATGTATCACATAAGTTCAACGTGACGTCATAAATAACATTAAAATTAACTAAAAACATTTAGTGCTGATTATACATGCTACATTTTGTATCTTTTTATAATATAAAAATTAATTACTTTCGATATCGACATTTGATTTTTACCCGCAACACTAAAGAAATATCGATATTGTAAACAGTCAGTGCGGACATGGGGTCTAAAAGATCCGACATATTATTCTTTGTTTTCCCATCAAATCATACAGTGAATCTACCTGCGTTTTGAAGATAGACTAGGTTGACTATGTAAGAATATGTTGTTTTAGATATATATGCATGAATCATCATGACTACGTAGATAATCACAATTAAATAAGAGCATACCCAACGGGTCTCTTTGACCCGTTAACGCAATAAAATATAGTTATGCATCGGGTCTAAAAGACCCCATGTCGTACCCAAATAAAGTCATTGAAATTCTTTGCCGTAGTGAACGTGTTAATCCTGAATTCCTATCACTCAAACAAATGTTTTTTGTTTTACGACTTTTTAAAATGAAGCACTTTTTTTCCCATACAAATACACCGAGTACCGTAAAAATAAGAGGTAGTCTCAAATTTTCAAAACGCTATTCCAAAAATATTAAGTTATGACAGAAGCCGTAAAACAAAAAAACATTTGTTTAAGTGGTAGGAGTTTAGGGTTAAAAGGATGCTAGTAAATTACAAATAACCCTGTAATTATTGTAGCAACGTGTGTGACGGCCTTAAGATACAAGAATTTTTGGTTCTGTCTTTCTATTTGGACTGTACAACCACGCCCATAATAAATTGGTGTGACTGTACATGAAACAGAAATAAAAGCCCTAATACTAATTCTGTCAACAAAGCAGTTATTAGAAATGTCACATTAAACTATGAAATATTAGTTCTTTTGGTTTAGGCGCTGCGTACGCGCATAAAGCCGTCCGCGCGTCATATAAACAAACAGTAGACAAAGAACAGTGGGTCAGATGATCCCTATATATCTATACTCATATTATAAAGTTGAAGAGTTTGTTTGTTCGTTTTGTCTAATTTATTAAATCAGGCGTTATTTTGCAGAGGTCCATATTAATGAACTAAAACAATTTAACGACCGCTTTAGCCTAGTTGGTAGTGACCCTGCCTACGAAGCAAGAGGTCCTGGGTTCGAATCCCGGTCAGGGCATTTATTCGTGTGATGAGCACGAATATTTGTTCCTGAGTTATGGATGTTTTCTATGTATTTAAGTATTTATTTATCTATATAAGTATGTTTATCGTCGTCTAGTACCCATAGTACAAGCTTTGCTTAGTTTGGGACTAGGTCGATTTGTGTAAGATTGTCCCCTAATATTTATTTATTTATTATTTTAATTACCTTGCTCATCCGCGACCTTACGTTTATGTAAGCAATGCGTGTTCATGCAGTTCCTCCACCTCCACACTGTACGAACACACACAAACTATCGCCACCACCAATCTACACTGACGCGTTTCGAACTTAACCAGAGCTCACCCTCAGAGAAGGTTACCACAACCGTATGCTATGCTACCAAATGTTAGACTATATATCAGTCATGGTTATGTCAGTGTAGTTTGGTGGTGGTGATAGTTGGGTTTGTGTGATTTGTGTGTGTTCGTACAGTGTGGAGGTGGAGGAGCTGCATGAACTTAGGGATCTTTAAAAAAACCGGCCAAGAGCGTGTCGGACACGCCCAAGGTAGGGTTCCGTAGCCATTACGAAAAAATCAAGTAATATTTTTCTAAGGATTTCGTATGTGTACGGAATCATCCAAGTTTAGGTATGTTTTATACCTTAGGCTACTATTTACTCTTAAACTACAAATAATTTCCAAGCAATCTTAGCCGCTATAATTTTCCTAGTAAATTTGATATATTTACTACCCTTGTGAATTTTTTCAAATTTTTCCACCCAATAGTTTAGATTTTAGAGGGGGGGGGACGGCCGATTTTAATGAAAATTTTCACTTTAAAGTTGAATATTTCGCAAACAGATCACTGAATAGAAAAATCATGTTAGCAACCCCGCAAAGACCTATAAAAGACCTATCCAACGATACCCCACATTATAGGATTAGCCGAGAAAAAAAATCACTCCCACTTTACGTCTATGGGAGGTACCCTAAAAAAATTGTTTTTACTTTTTTTTATTCAATCACTTTGTCGGCGTGACTGATATATATATTCATAAACAAGTTAGCTATGAAGTATCTTTTTTTTTTTTTTTTTTGTACTTATTTTTTCAACTTCATTTTTTTTATTACTTTTACGGTCATCCCGTGAAATCATATATTTCGTACTAAATACAAACTGAAATATAGATGCACAGAAAAAACCCCAGAAAAGGAGTGTTAAAATCTCTCGATGAGGGTGTAACATAGATGTGCGCTTGTCACTGCATAAGGTGATGATTTAGCAGATTGAAATGTATGATGTATAGGAAAGATTCGTGTCTAATCTCTAGACCAGTGGTGGTGTAGGGGTATGGCACGCGGCACGGAATGCTGAGGACCTGGGTTCGATTCCCAGCATTGGTCTTTTTTCTGGGGTTTTTTCTGTGCATCTATATTTCAGTTTGTATTTAGTACGAAATATATATATTCATGCCAAATTACAGCTTTCTAGTACTAACAGTCTCTGAGCTTAGCCGCGCACAGACAGACAGACAGACAGACAGACAGACGGACAGACGGACAGACATGGCGAAACTATAAGGGTTCCTAGTTGACTACGGGACCCTAAAAACGAGCCTACCAATTCCTAAAAGGGTCGGCTACGCACCTGTGATTCCCCTCGTGTTGCGGGTGTCCTTGGGCGACGGTGATCGCTCTACATCAGGTGACCCGTCTGCTCGTTTGCCCCCTCTTATATATAAAAAAGAAGCTTTCATTTATGGACCCAACACATCGTCACGCTTTTTAACACAATACAATTAAATCGTTTGGAGTTACTGTACCTATATGTATCGGGTTGTTCGAGTCGGGCCGATAGCCGCGCGTTAGTCACGATTTACGAGCGCGCCGCGTCGTCTTTCAGCTGTGAATGGAACACTCCTGTAATATGAATAATCGTAGTATTTTTAAACCGGCTGTTACGTCGGGACGTTTATTCAGCTGTCCGTAAATACTTATCGATGTCTCACTGAGTTATCTTTAAGATAAATTAAGGCCTAATTCGTTTATCAAGCGACTAATGAACTGAAACAATTACTTTGCTCACCCACGACCTTACGATAGTTACGTTTATGTAAGAAATGCGTGTTCATGAAGTTCCTCCACCTCCACACTGTACGAACACACACAAATAACACAAACCCAACTATCACCACCACCAAACTACACTGACGCGTTTCGAACTCAACCAGAGCTCATCTTCAGTAGGTAGTACCACAACCGTACGATATGCTAACAAATGTTAGACCGACAACATTTAGTAGCATCTCTCTCTCTGTCTCTCTCTTATTTCTAACGAAGGCAAAACCGCGCAGTAAAGCTAAGTATTCTTAAATTAGCTTAACTAAAAAAAAAACAATTAAGGCGAAGCTCTCATCAACCGTCATTTGCTAATACTCGACTTCATACGAAATTGCGAGGCATTGAAAGAAAAATTAAAATGGCATTCAAATAATAATGAGACATAATTTATTCATTCTTCCTTTGAGTTGCATATCTGAGAGCGCTTTGTTCATATTTATGACTGAAGATTGTTTCCCTTTTGCCTTGCTATTTATTTTTTATGTGAAGAACGTTTTCTCAAATAAAATTTCACGAGGGCAATGCCGATTAAAAAATTCTAATTGCAGGTGATTTAAGTATATTCAGAGCCTAACCTCTAAAGCGCGGGCGCTTGTGGTCACATTTGCTATCTCTTTTTACCCTTATCCTATGCCGTGTGATAGAAAAGTCCTGACAAATTGACTGACTGACTCACTCACTGAATCATCAACGCCTATCCTAAAACCTTTCGCCCCAGAAGGCTGAAACTTTGCAAAAAGTTTGTCTTTATGTTGTAAGCAAGGAAATGGTGGACTTGTCGAAATTCCCACAGGATAGGGAATAAATGGGATACGGTATTTATATGTTCGATTCAGAGACAGGACATGATAATAATGCTAACTACTATATATCTAATTAACTTGTATCTAAAAACTCATGACCTGACCATGCAATAAATAATTTGAATTGAATTGAATAGAGTAAGGGCCCTAACCCCCGTGGCTTCTCTTAGGGTTCATACGCAATTTTGGGGGACGAAACTGGGATTTTTAATTGTAATATTATATATTATGTATTAATTTCGTAATGATTTGATAATAGTTTAAACCACAGAATTTCAAAAAATCTGTGATAAGTCACAGTGGTTGTAAGACCTGTGGCCGGGTTTTTTAGTCCGTGCGAGTCGGACACTGTCTGGGTGCTCCCCCCATTCGTCCGCAGGGATTTTTCCCGACCACAGGCCCTCTTCCAGGCAAAAAAAAAAAAAACCCCCGTGACTTTGATTACTAGTAATTATAACTGATATTAGGATTTTCGGAAACTCCCAAGAGAGAAAACATTAGATTTATATATTTACTAACTGATAGCGATTATAATGATTAAGGGATTTTTGTTTTATTCAATAAGAGAGAAGAGATGAAGAAGCTTTACCACAAATTTCAATTATACGCAATTTTTAAAGTGTGGACAAAAGCTTGTAGGATAAATAAATAAAATAAATAAATATCATGGGACAATTCACACCAATTGACCTAGTCCCAAAGTAAGCTTAGCAAAGCTTGTGTTATGGGTACTAAGCAACGGATAAGCATACTTATATAGATAAATAAATACTTAAATACATAGAAAACATCCATAACTCAGGAACAAATATTCGTGCTCATCACACAAATAAATGCCCTTACCGGGATTTGAACCCAGGACCTCTTGCTTCGTAGGCAGGGTCACTACCAACTAGGCTAAAGCGGTCGTTAAAAGGACCTCTTGCTTCGTAGGAATTACATACAATCTAAGAAACAATAGAGTTTTCTAGCTCATAAAATGTAAGTGCTACTGGCACGGTCTAAGGTTAAAAAATTAAATCGTTAACCCTGAGTTATGGATGACAGTTCGATACATTTTGACTTACTTAACCTCGGATTTATATAGTTAACTCTTGTCCACGCAATTGCATGCAATTAAACCTGGACAATTGGTTGATGGCATCCACCCAATTGTCTACAAACATGTAAATGAGACGATAAGCAAAAATTCCCTCGTAAGCACGTTTTACTCGCTCGCTCAATGAAAGCAATCGACGTCAAGACGCCGTGAAAAAAAACTTTTTAGCCTCGCGCCCAAAGATAGCAAACCAATTCCACCAGCACGCTAAAGCAAACTCTAAGCCACACCGCATAGATGCTAGAGTCGTTTATTTGCTGAAGTTGACAATTCATCACCAATATAAAAGTGTATGCCAATGATATTATGCGTAGACATGCGTATGAGAACAGCGTGTTTATGTAGCATTACAAGCCAAAATGAACTTTAAACAAATTTGTTAAGATTGAATTTTCCGTGTTACGAGTGCTGAACAAATATTGATAAAATATACGGTCAGTTTAACACATATTCGAAAACTGGAGTCGATTTTTTAATTTATGCGTACGTAACTTAGTACACATTGGAATGTGGACTTTATTATTTAGTGTTAAGGTGGTAATTGGAACGTGTGAGTTAGTTAAGGGGCAGTGGCGTGTTTGCTTCCGCTGCCTTTGTGTAATAATCCTCTCCGTGGATGCGCGGGCGCGTGTTAAGTTAAGGCGGCGCGCTTTGTTTTTTTTTTAACTAATGGCCCGATGATTGAACGGTGAAATTAATCGATTGAGAATCGAAAGTTTTTGTTCGGTGTAATTAAGACTGTTTTAAAATTGTTGTATCGAATGTTATTGAGGATGTGCTGTTGTATGTCGAGTTTAATTCTTTGTGGTTCTAATTATTGTTTTGTTGGTTTTTTATTGAGAAAAATTTCAGAAAAACAAGGGATTTTTTGTTGTTTGTATAATGCTGAGATCACTAAGTTACTTATTGTTAGTATTTTTTTTTATACAATATAGGCATACGTTTCACCACAGTCATGCCTAATCGAAAGCGAAAATAAGGTCTACGATGAAACACGCTTGCCTAGTAAATGCTTATTCACCTTAGCTTTGTTTAGTAGTAGCTTTATAGTGTGAATGATTCATGGTTTATGAAGAAAGGCATGTATTTATAAATGTGAACCCATTATTATCTTAATATATAAAAGAAGAAACTGACTGACTGACTGACTGACATATCAACGCACAGCCCAAACCACTGGGCCTAGAGATACCAAATTTGGCATGTAGGTTCCTTTTAAGGTCTAGGGGTGCACTAAGAAAGGATTTTTCAAAATTCACTCCCTAAGGGGGTGAAAAGGGGGTTCAAAGTTTGTATGGGGAAACAAGATTAGTTCGATTATTTTATTCGAAACTTCACAAAAGTACTCCTAATAATAAATGAGTAAACACGTGTTTCAGGTTTTTTGAGAATTCAACCCCTAAAAGGGGGGAAAGGGGTAACAAAGTCTGAAAATCAACATGGGTGTTGTTTCTATGGTTTATCGGGTCGCTGGTTATGAAAACAACAACGGTTTTAAAATCCGACGTGGCAGACGTAAAATACCATCTCCCTGGATGGGGTGCGATGGGGTTGAAATGTCTAAATATCAATATGGGTGTCGTTTTTAAGATTTTGCCCAAACCACTGGACCTAGAGACTTGAAATTTTGCACATAGATACCTTATACAATGTAGGCATCCACTAAGGAAGGATTTTTGGGAATTCCCTCGGGAACGGGAAAAAACGGGATTTATATATTCGATTCCGAGTGACTCTATCTCAGTAACTATAATAACTAGACTCTTCAAATTTGATACACAAGTAGGTATGACATTATTTAAAACATTAATTTCAGGATTTTTCAAAATTCCCACGGGATAAGGAAAAAACTGGATTTATATATTCAGTTCAACGGGATCCTATGAACTATAATTACTAGACTCTTCAAATTTGGCATAGATGTAGGTAATTATAAATTCCCATTCCAATTTTTCGTTGAACTGGTCGTAGAAAGCTGAAATTCGGCATGTAGGTTGTTTGGGGAGTGTTGAGCTGGATTGAGAGAGGACTTCTCAAAATTCCTACGGGAACGGTAAAAATAGGATTTTTCGTTTTACAGGTCGTAGAAAGTTGAAATTCGGCATGTAGGTTGCTTGGGGAGTGTAGATGAGCATTGAGAGAGGACTTTCCCATATTCCCACGGGAACGGGAAAAAACGGGATTTTTCGTTTTACTGGTCGTAGAAAGCTGAAATTCGGCATGTAGGTCGTTTGGGGAGCGTAGAGGAGCATTGAGAGAGGACTTTCCAAAATTCCCACGGGAACGGGAAAAACGGGATTTTTCGTTTTACTGGTCATAGAAAGCTGAAATTTGGCAAGTGGGCTCCTTGGGGAGTGTAGAGCTGGATTGAGAGAGGACTTTCCAAAATTCCCACGGGGACGGGAAAAAACAGGATTTTTCGTTTTACTGGTCGTAGAAAGCCCAGCCCAGCCATCTCATCATCTTGGAGAGTGTAGAGGAGCATTGAGAGAGGACTTTCCCAAATTCCAACGGGAACGGGAAAAAACGGGATTTTTCGTTTTACTGGTTGTAGAAAGCTGAAATTCGGCATGTAGGTTGTTTGGGGAGTGTCGAGGAGCATTGAGAGAGGACTTTCCAAAATTCCCACGGGAACGGGAAAAACGGGCTTTTTCGTTTTACTGGTCATAGAAAGCTGAAATTTGGCAAGTGGGTTCCTTGGGGAGTGTAGGGGAGCATTGAGAAAACATTTCTCGAAATTCTTACGGGAACGGGAAAAAACAGGATTTTGCGTTTTACTGGTTGTAGAAAGCTAAAATTTCAAAATTCATAAGTACTGTAAGTAGGCTGCAAAGGGCACTTTAACCGACTTCTAAAAAAGGAGGAGGTTATGCATTCCACTTTATGATTTTTTTTTGTAGGTATGTTCACCGATTTCTCGGTTAATTGTGGACCTGCTTGCTTGCTTGCCGGTATGCTTGCTTGCTTGATATCTTGGTTCTTTGGAATACTCATAGTACACGCGAGCGAAGCCGCGGGCAAAAGCTAGTACAAAAATAAAATGACAGAAACAGGTTACAATAATTGAGATTAACATTGAGATTACAATCATAGAGCTTACAATCATAAGGTAAACCTCCCTTTGCTCGATACTGACCCAACACATGCCACCTTCAATCTTATGTCATAGTAAGCGAGTTGACAGACGGGTGTCATCTACTGGGCGTTGAGGTGTCGAGCATTGGCACGTTTACCTTACAAGAATGTTTTATTATTTTAAATTATTGAAATTGCTGATAATTTACAACAATAACAATATCAAATCTTGGCCCAATTTCTTACAGTTTAGTAGTTTAAATAAGATTAAAGTGATCCCATACATGAGTCCGGTTGGTACCAAGTTTTGTAGTGAACTACACTTTCCGCTGGCGTTCGTGTCGTCAAAGTGTATGTGTGTGAGTGTGTGTGTATGTTTTTGTATTTAGTTTTTAAATGGGTCCCAGTGCCACTGAAAAATTGCATTCCAGCTGAACGCAACATTATGCTGGCGGAGCCCAATTTATAATATTCAATGTTTAAAGTATTCAACTCTGACCTTCGCTCAACAACAAAGACTATTGATGTGGGCCACACTCGCCAAACTCAGGTGAGACTGAGTGGGGCCTCTAATTGCAATTTCTCTGGGCATAAATTGCCACCAATTGGGTTTCAAACGACGGGTACAGGAGCAGGGCCACGCCAAGACAGAGATGGCGCGATAATTTGTTCGTTTTTGACATTTAAATATTTAAGAAAAAAGGAAGGTCTTTGAGTAGCGGGATATCTAATAGGCTATTATTAAAAAAATGGGGGGGTGGGGTTGCCTGTGAGCATAAGCTAGCATTTGACAAACGACAACCTCGAACAGCCTTTCTAGTTGTGCATCTCAAACGTGCGCAATAAACAAACAACCCTTCAAACCCTTCAACTCAATAAACGTCTAGAAACCTCAAATCATAACTCAAAACAATAGTCCTCCATCCATCTCAGTCATGCGTGCCATCCGGCGATAGTATTGAATCCCCTGACAAATGGCCGACTGATTTATTAAATAAATTAACGTCGAGTGATTGACGACGGGAGCGCGGAGCCTTAAGCTTAACTAAATTTGTCAGTTTGCTAATCCCAGTTTTGAATTTGATTGGATGGATTTAAATAAAAGTAGGGTGAGTGAATGAAGCTTTTTGTGTTGTCCAGAAACGACTGGTAAAGAGTCTGCGTACGCCTCTGTAGAAAGGATGGACAAGGATGTTTGGAAACAGTTCCGATCCCTAGTCTCAAATAGCGTATCTACTGTGTTAAAAAATTAATTGTGTTAAATACTTTAGATGTATGTAATTTAATAACAATGTAGATTTGTTTGAAAAAAATATGCCTTGTTGAGTTTCTCGCCGGATTCTTCTCAACAGGGTTTTTCCGAACCGGTGGTAGATTCTTCGACATTCATAGGAGCACCAATTTTATTGATGCCTAAATTGAATAAAGAATTTTGACTTTGACTTGACTTTGACTTTGAAGAGCGGAGTGGAGTCTGCACGGAGACATTAAAGCTTAGAGGTAATTACTCCATTAGATCCAATTTTTGTTATCGTTGTTACGAGTCGGGGTAAAAAAAGGTTCGTCATCTTAAAGTTAACATTTGCTTGCGCGCACGGCTTGCGCCGAGTCAATTGTCATTCCTGTCAACATTTCGCTCCTTTAGAACGATACTGACACAATTCGAATTATTGTCATTTCAACTTTGATCAATTATAACTGAAGATACACATTGCCGAAAAAAATCCCCTTTTTTATTTGTTTGCACAACAATTAAAATCATCACCTACACAGAAATTTGAACCTAGTCTTTAGTTCATTACAGTCGAATTTCGGTTGACACTTGACAGCTAAACTTGACAATTTCACGCAACGTACTGAGAAAAAAGAAGGCCACTTTTATCAAAGTGGCGCTCATTTGGCTCGGACATTTTCGGGCGCGCGACTGTGGATCTACAGTTATAATTGATCAAAGCATTTCAAAAATAAATTTATGTTATAAAAGAAAAAACCGGCCAAGTTCGAGTCAGACTTGCGCACCGAGGGCTCCGTACACATGTGTTGTTTTCAAAAGGTACTAAGAGAGAATCTATCACTTGATAAAGGAATCAATTTAATAACTGACGAAGGTTTTCGTATCCCGACTGTACACGAATAGGCACACGCAGGCATTCAAACTCACACTCGCATACGCTCCAGACTCACTTACACGTTCACAGGCACACACTCACAGTCATACTCATAGTCAAACATATGCCCACATTCACGCATGTACACACACGTACGCCTGTGGAAAAACAAAGCTTTTTACGAAAGCAACAGTCCCTTACAATGTATCTAATATATTAAAATATTAACAATATAACAATATCCAAACAGTTGGCAGCCGCCCCCGGAACTCACCCTAATGAAATCGATACAATAAATAAATGCCCTAATTACATCCATTCATACAAAATTACACGTCGCGATTCGAATTTCCGCAACTCTGGATAAACGTGCAAAGTTATATTTGCGGTTGGCTTTAGCCAGTTGAATTATTGAATGATACTTTTTGTAAACAAACTTTTGATTTGATTTTTTTATTTTTATTTAATTACAATCTAGCTCATAAAGGCTAATAAGCAATATTCATTTCACTTAATCTACTATTTTGTTTAAAGTCTCTAAGAATAACGTCCAATGACTTTTCTTAGTGTCTATTAAGGCGAAGCACTTTGTTCATGTGTTCTTCATTTACGTCACTATCACTGTAACACTATTTCGAGTATGATTAACACTACACTAACTCAAAGGGTTTAGTCTTTTTCAGTCTTCTCACTAGGTCCGTGTTGTCAAGGAGTTGGATTGCCTCGACGTTCACATGATGATGAAGTCTGCGTTCATGAGCTTCGGCGTATTTAGACATTACCTCGTGGACGAACTCAACATTAAGGTCCCGATGGAGATCGCCGTTTCCTATGTACCAGGGCGCGTTTACTATGTCCCTGAGTACCTTATTTTGAAAACGTTGTATTATTCGTATATTACTTTGTTTGGTACAGCCCCAGAGCTGTATACCATAAGTCCATACTGGCATCAGAACTTGCTTATACAACAGTAATTTGTTGTGCACTGACAACGAGGAGTGTCTACCGAGTAGCCAGTACATCCTTTTGTATCTTATTCCTAATTCTTCACGTTTTTTCTTGACATGAGCTTTCCAACGCAGCTTTGTGTCAAGCTTGAGATTTGATGATACAAACTTTGTTGGTTACGTTTGTCTGCAGCTGAGTGTACTTAGTAACGGCCAAAGATATGGTCTACCACCCTATGGCTGAAGTTCATTTGCATGCCATTTCCCCTTGCAATAATATGATGACAGTGACTAATGACTTCACTGCGTTAGAAAAGTCAAATTTGCCCTTTCTTGGCCGACCGTACCTACCTTCTTTTAGTTTAGGATCTTCTTCTTCTTATATTTAAGAGTTATGCTCTTATGGTGGAGTAATCGCCACTCCTTCGGCCAGCTGTTTGACTTCCTGTACGCTTAGTATAAGTTTTACTTCACCAAAATACTTCTCGATCGCGTTTACGTAAAAAAAAAACAATTACTAGGGAAACATGGACAGAGCCTCCGCTGCCGCGCGTCCATGTTTCCATAGATTTGAAATTTTTACGTAAACGCGATCGAGAAGTATTTTGGTAAAGTAAAACTTCTGATACGACACGACACCCACTTTCTTCATCACCTGGTCGAAATAGATCAATCTTGACCTTCCTCTGCCTCGTCTTCCATCTATTTTTCCTTCCAGCAGCTTTAAAAAGAAATTTTCGCGTCGTATCAATCGTCGTATCGTTCTAGCATTATTCTTAATGAAAAAACTATATACTTTTATTTTCGACCAGCAAAGCTAAGTTTGTACTCGTACAATAGTTAATCGATGCTAAACCGAAATTGGAGCGTGCGATTGACAGCTGGCCGCCATTTTGAATTGTCATTTTGCAAGTGGTGTATGGTCAGTTTATTCGAGCGTAATATTTAATGTGGGGGAAAGGTGCAATTTATTATTGTAAATGCTGTTAATCTGTTTTGTTCTATTAATCCCACTATTGTAGTTTTTCTGCTCCCACGCTTGGTGTGGGAAAAGGATGTAGGATTTGTTTTATTTTAGGAATCTGATGAATTGTTATGCACGTATTTTATATGCATAACTCAGTGATTCAATGGGAATATTAATTTAATAGCTTTAACGCGAGTGAATAGAATACCTAAAATCAATTAGCGCAAAATGCTCGGTGCGGTATCCTATGTATCAATCCAGATTTTCGTCTCAATTTTACGAGAATCGTTTGACAAATGCGACCTGTAGAGGAGGACATCCGCCTGAAATACGAAAAGATTTTTGCCCTGTTCAAACGGAGATACTTCGCTTGCGCTTCAGAAAAAGTATAAGTACCTAGAAGTATATTTGACACATGGAGAACATATCGACATTATTACTTACTTTACTAAGCCTGTATTTGTGTCCCACTGCTGGGCAAAGACCTCTGCTCTTGACCCCTGCATCTCCCTATCCAGGCCTATATTTGGCCACTCACTCAGTTCCGCGTCCAGAGGCCGTATTGTCTAACGCTTCTGACGCTTGCCTTCGCTTTCACCGTCTCTTTGATACAGAGTTTGTTTTTAATGGCTGACATTCGATTGCTGTTCCATTTTTGATATTTAAATTATCTCATAGACAATTCACATTCAGCAATCGCCTGCCAGTTAACAGTACCCACCGCGTGGCTGAGTGCGCCCGTCTTTGTATTTGAAAATAATGCCTAATGTGACATTATAATTATCATCAGTTTTACGAAATGCCTCGTGCCGACGACACAATACGTTAACATTCTCAAATTAAAACAAAAACTACAACGATTAATACAAATTAAGAGCCTGTCATTGCGCAAATTAATGACAACACTTTATAATTCAGTCAACAAACGTTGTAAGTCTTACAGCTTACAATAAAAAAACACCTTGCGTCTTTCACTTTAAACCTATAATTGAGCGCACTGACAATTCAACAGGTGTTAAGAGCAATCAGAATTAAATCTTTTGGCCTTTACTTTTAAGTTTTTATTCAAACGTATTTATAATTATTATTATTGTCTTTTGGTGGTAACAAATTAAGCAATCCAACAATACGCTTTTATTTATGTGCGTTGTTTTACATTTAACAGGCTATTAATATTATTTTCGCTTCGGAACCAGCCGTACTTTCTTACCTTTTATTGACCACTGTGACCTCTTGGCATGTTGATAACGAAACCGGCTGCGGCACTTGGATACCCATTTTATTATCTGGGCACATAAATTTGAAAGCATTTGTTGTCTATTATAAATGCGAAAAGGTCTACATAAACAGCGTCCTTACGGTGGTCCAGAATGGGAAGTAGTAGAGTCGTGATTCCACAAAGGTACCAAAGGACAGTGATGCGCTTAGTGAAGGGAACTGGCAGGCCGCTCAGCGAGGGGAAGTGATAGGCCACATTAGCTAGCTAGGGAGAATTGGTGGGAAGCTCAGTGAAGGGAAGAATGAAAGAAACACGGAAGATTGAAGGAATGCTTCGCAAGGGGTAGTGTCAAGCTGCTTGTGAAAAGGTAGAGCCGGCGAGAGAAAGAGAAAGGCCGCTAAGCAGGAGGAATGAAAGCGCAGCTTCAAAAGAGGTAGTCATAGGCCGCTCATCAAGGGGAATTGACGGCTAGTGGAATGAGGGGAAGATAAGGGCTGTAAAATAAGAGGAATTGATAGCTGCTTCGCAAGGGGAAGTGACGGCCGCTTGGCAAGAGGAAGTGATGGGCTACTGAGCGAGGGGGAGACAAGGGCCGCTCAGTAAGGGGAATTCATAAGCTGCTTCACAAAGAGAAGTGACAGGCCACTGAGTGAAGGGACGAGATGCGCTACTTTGCAAGGGTAGTCCGTAACTACCCTCGAAAAGCAATCGCGGCCAGTGACGCTAAGCAAATCGAAGAGAAGTACTCGTTCACATTGTACGTTTTTGTCTCAAAAAATTACATACGTATACTAGAGTTTATCTGGATGTTGAAGGCCGAGCAGAGCTGAGGCGATCGACATCTTCGTCCTTATTGCGTGGGCATAAAGCTTTTTTTGACTGGCTGAACCCAACGCTGTGTCGATAAATGCAAGTAGACCCTCATTTTAGGCATTCTGAAAGACCCTGTTCCTAGAATCCAAAATAGTACCACATTTGCATTTAGCCGCAAGATTTCATCGCAATGTCGATGATGTCATTACCTTGGAAACATTAAAAGTAAATTCGTGCGCAATAAAACATGTCGTCCGGCAGTCGCACGCGCATAACGGGGTCTTGTAGGGCCGTGGTGTACCGGCCCGGTAAATGTTTTGTGATAGTGTAGGGATGTAGCGAATGTTTAATTCCTACATCGCGATATCTAACTCCTTTGTCTAACTCCAATATTCGCGAATGCCAATCATTATCATACTAGCCTATATACGTCCCACTGCAGGGCATAGGTCTCCTCTCAGAATGAGAGGACCTGGGTCGTAGTACCCACGCAGGCCAGTGCGAATTGGGAACTTCACATACACCCCATTGAATTTCTTTCCAGGTGTGGGCAGGTTCCCTCACGATGTTGTCTTTCGCCGAAAAGCTCATGGTAAATTTCAAATGTAATTTCGCACATAAATTTCGAAAAACTTATAGGTCTAAGCCCGCGCTCGAACCTACGACCCTCTGCTTGAAATAAGTCATGGGGCCATTGACACCAATTGACCTACTCCTAAACTAAGCAAAGCTTGTGCTATGGGTACTTACTAGACAATGGATAAAAACATATGTACTTATATAGATAAATACATACTTAAATACATATCCTTAACACACATACATATACTTAATCATCCAAAAGTTGAGTACAAGAATTCGTATTTTTTTTTCACACAAATATCTGCCCCGACCGGGAATCATACCCGGGACCTCAAGCTTCGTAGTCAGATTCTCTAACAACTAGGCTAGCCGGTCATCGAATTTGTATTTGTGTGTACGTGTTTAATCTGCTAGCCATATCGAAATATCATGTGCGGCCTAGCCTCAGTTAATTAGTACACATTGTACACACATATTTGTTATTATTTTAAAGAAGTGCAAAAGCGTCTGGTCGACACTACTGGAGGCCAAAGGGCTGGCAGCTATCTCTCTAACAATACCGATAACGAATCTCCATCGCCATTCAACGACGAAATGTTGCCAGCCTTTTTGGGCACGATGTCACGGGGGCCTTTTTTAGACTTACCCCCTGTTTCACCATCCATTGACCAAAGTTATTTGACGGATAAATGTGATGCCATCTCTGTTTGTTTTGTTCGAATAGACGGAGACGGCATCATATTTATCCGTCAGTAAAAAGGAAACAATGGGTGGTGAAACAGCCCCTTAATCTAGTAGTTTTTACGTTAGATATTTAGTTTATATGTACCTACTTAGTAAAGTTTTATTCATTTGTAATTTTTTCTTAATATTTGTTACCTATTTTAACAAAATAAATAGGGTCGTTAATCCACCCAGGCAATTCTGCTCCCTTTATTGCCGCCATAGAGTTTGTCATAAACCATAGATATTTATTGCTTAATGTTGGTACGTGCGCCGATTGCGGAATTATACTTTCACTTTGTTTTACAGCTTTGTTAGAAACAGACAAACAATTAAAAAGGTTTTCGCTGTAGACAATTCAGGGCAATTTAAAGCACTTTTTATTAAATATTGGCCGTGATAACCTACTCTATCTCACTTGATGATAAAAATACCTACTATGTTAATTTTGCCTCGCATAGGCATTAAATGGCATAGTTAACTTGTATCTATTTATGTATGTATGTATACTCTTTACTAAAAATAAAATAAATAAAATAAATTAAATTTGTTTATTTGAAAAACATAATGTCTGACAATAATTACCAGGGGTCCCCGCACTAGGCTTCGCCTGTATCGCGGAGAACCAGATAACATTTTATAGCAGAATCTAGTTAACACCATAATAAATAACAGACTTCTGTATTTAACTTAAGAGAGAAAAAAAAAACAAAGTTTACTCTACTTAAAACTAAATAAGTGGTTGAACAACATAGGTAAATGTGCTTATACAGTTATTTAAGACATCTTATCCAATATTGCTTCTGATTCATCGTAGCTCATAGAATGGAGCAGTTCAAAAAGATGCTTCTTAGCTTCATTTAAAGTGCAGCCCTGTAGGTTACAGTAATTTAAAATTTTATTTACTGTACAAAAAGTAAGAAAAAAAAACAAAACACTATTGACTTGTTTTTGAAAATAAGTTTTTTGCTGCCTGTACAATTTGTTGACTGTATATGCAGTGTTATCCTAACTACATAGGTATCCTTACCAAGTACCAAGTTTTAAGCTAACACCAAAAATCGTTGAAGAGTTCTTCCTATTCTATTTTAACTTTTTACAGGGATGTAGGGGGTAAGTTAGGTAGTGGTTAAGTTCTTAATTCAAAATATTTTAGAAATACGTTTCTAAAATACAGTACACTATCTACCGATAGGGCTACCACCTTCAAAAACAACTAGACGACATTGCAATTTCTCAAATTTTCAATCTTTACTAAGTTAAATGATAAGTAGTTTCGCTCATAGGTCCATAAATGTCCATCAATGACAACACATGTTCAACGAATTTATTAGTCATAGGAATTGATAACATTTCGTCTATTATTTTAGGCGATTCCGTAAAAGTTGTGACTTTAAACACCTCAAGTACCTGAACCCATTGTAAATCACTGACGTCGATGAAAAGTCGTTGCTTGTACAGTCAAGTGTAAAAATATGGGTGCACACAATTTGCTCACAAATATGTATAGGTATATAACGATGGGAGGATTAAATCGATACTTATTTTTGCACTTGACCGTACAAACTGAGGATACGTTGTTCAATGAAAGTTTGACCTTTTCTCGTCGCCCTGACACGTCGATGTAAAATCCGTAGCCCGGATATGCACTATTCAGATCCGTAGACTCCGGGTCAAAGCTCTATCTATCTAAATTTAATAAACTATCTAAGTACAGTGGAGGTGTGAAATGATTCCTCCGTCAAATGAATTGGAGATGTATAACGTCTGATATATGATGTCGACTGTACATCGCGAAATGAATTGACAGTGTACACTCGCCTACTTAACTCCCTCCCTAACGAGGGGAGAGTAATTAGAAATAATTGGTCGCATAAAGCCGGTCCCAGACATAATAACGACTCGCTATCATGCGCGAGTGAGGGACTGGCAGATTTTTATACTAGCTATCTTATCACAAAATTATTCCAAAATATTATAACAAATAAAAAATTAAAATATTTTTTTTATTTTTATTTTCAGATTTCCCAGATCCATAAATTGTTAATAGTAACAGAAAGCACTTATAAAACTACGTTAGTATGTTCGTAAAACATGAAGGTCGGTGTATCGGCGGAGAATATCCGAATGCCACCTCCGTGCTATCATTTTCAGGATGCTGTTCGTGCTCTCATCCGCATCAGCACAGAGGCCGTCTTCTTCCGTACTATGGCATGAAAGTCATCTACGTTAGCATCTGCAAACATCCCTGAAGCTGCAGAATCGAGGAAGCCCCAACAACATCCTGGAAATGTTGTTGTATTGGATTCGTAGGGCACTGTAGGACCTCAGCCTGAAACTAGCCCACAGACCAACCAACCAACACTTATTTTTGAGTCTAACGAAAAAAGTAAAAATTTTACAAAATTTTTAATTGAGGTCAAAAGAGCCCTTTGTGGCATACTTACAAAATAAATGTTTATAAATAGATATTACCTATAGGGTGACGGATTCTGATTAAATTTGGTACACATATAGTTTATAACCTGGATTAACATATAGAATACTTTTTATCTAGGAAAATTGCGTAGTTCCAACAGCTAGTGAAGAATATTTGACTTATCTTATACCTGATTTACACTCTCGCCTCGTCACCTCGCCTCGCGCCTCGCCTCGTCGTCTCGCTCCGGACGCGAGCCTCAAAATCAAGGCAAATCACGAGACGAGGCGCGAGGCGCGCCTGTTCACACTCTCGTCTCGTGGCTCGTCCCGCAGTTCGTCTCGCCACTCGTACGCGAGTGTAAACCAGGTATTAGAAGGAACCCTTTACTGGGCGTGTCCCGACATACCTACGCTTAAGGCCGTCGCAGACCAGTTGTAATGAATGAAACTGTAAGAAAGAAGGCGCACTAGATGCGCGCACATGGTGTATCGTTTTTCTTACAGTTTCATTAATTACAACTGGTGCGTGACACGCACTCGCATCTGGTCTACGCCTTTATCCGGTTTCTTTGTAACTCGTAGGCGTAAGCAATTATTTAATCATAATTAAATTGCCTTTACGCTTAATTATTGTTGTACTGACTGTACTTTAACAAGCTTTTATGTCTCATACAATTAATTCTCAGTCCTCGAGCGTTACAAATTGTATGAAAGGGAATGAATGATGTCTGAAGGGCTCTCGCCTGCCTACTGAGGCTACGGGTTCTGTTCCACACATACAACTCCATACATTGGGACATACATGGTTCGAAGAACGTATAATACTTATTACTACTTGCATACGTTCACGGGATTTACAATTAGTCACGTAATGAAATACGTACTGTTTTAATTGCCTCGACATTTTGGCCATATTCCAGAAGGCTTGGTCACTAGTAGAATGAAATTCGTCTAGCAAGATTTGCCAAGTCATCATCATCATCATCTCAACCTATATACCTACAATACAATACAATACAATGACTCTTTATTGTACACCAGGAATAGTAAGCAATACAGAAAACAGGTACACAGAGAGTAAGTTACAAGGTAAGCAATAGGCGGCCTTATCGCTTAAGAGCGATCTCTTCCAGGCAACCCTTTACCAGAAAGAAGGAAGGACTAGTTTACAGCAGGTGGTGCATCAACAGTGGATCAGAAAATTAAAACGCAACAAAAAATAGTACATCTACTCATACATATATCGTACATATAATAAGTACACGTCTAAAACAAATATAAGCATTGGGATAAACAGCCACATATAAATAAATAAACTATAACAAGGCTAATTATTACAAGAAGACAGATAGTACACCTTAAGCATTGATTGAAAGATTGACAGAGATTTTGCCCGTCGAAAGTCAATCGGCAAGGCATTCCACAACCGAATAGCCTGGACAGTATAAGAATAGACATAGAATTTGGAGTTAGAGAGAGGCACGGTGAGGAGACAGTTCTGAGAGCATCGAATAGAAGTTACGTAGCTAAACCGCTCTTTGAGGTAGCGAGGAGTTGCAGGGTTAAAGAGAATACCATAAAGAAGGTGGAGAACGTGAGAGTTACGGCGAAGTTACATCCCACTGCAGGGCACAGATCTCTCAGAATGAAGACTTGGGCCGTGGTTCCCACGCGGGCCTTTTTGGTGCAGGTTTCGTCACGAAGTTGTCCTTTACCGCGAAGCTCATGGTAAGTTTCAAATATAATTTCGCACAAAAAATCCAAAAAAATTCAGAAAGGCGAGCCCGGTTTTGAACCCACGACCACTTGCTTGCTTTGCTTGAGAGGAAAAGTCACGAGGAACAGCTAGTAATAATTTACCTACCATTGCATTGTAACACGGCATTTGATGTACTTATACTTCGTTTTTTTTAGCATTAGAAATAAGGTAAACAATCTTGACGAGTCTTTTTTTTTAACGAAAAACTCTTTAAAAATATAGTAACTAAGTATTACTTATGAACCAAAAGAGTGTAAATGACCATATTTCCTTTCAAATTGTTACATATTAGCTGCGAGTTATTTTACAAAAATGTTTTTCAATAAAAAGACACGCCAATATCGCTTACCGTAAAACGGGGTTACTTTAAAATACAGGGGCTACTTTGGAAAACAGTTTTTACGCCGTGTCCTTATTTTTTTAGACCATCTGTGGCAGTGAAATAACTACCTTGATAAATTGCCTAACTTTTTACGTCATCTGCTCAATCGAGCTATGAATATTTGCGTTTTTATAACCATTTTAAATCTATCAAAGTAGCCCCAAAATTTCCTAAACCCCCACCCCAGTTTACCGTACCTTATTTCTAATGCTAAAAAAAACGAAGTAGGTATAGTATAGTCGGGGTAAGAAAAGGTTCGTCAGTTTTCGACCCTATGTCAACGAGTTAAGGTCGAAAGTGACGAACCTTTTTTTACCCCGACTAAGTATACATTAACAATTCGAAACCATGCGTTTCTGCAGGTTGCTGTAAAACGAGATCTTTAGTCACAGTCGTGTCCTTAGTTTTATTTTGTCTTAATTTATGACAGGCCTTGTAAGGTAGCTAGCCACCCTGCGCAAACGCAAGTGCAGTAATAAACGCGTAGTGTTACCAGCTTTAGTGTTTTTAGACGGAGTACCCAAAAATATAACTCTATTCGCTCAACAAGTACACAGCTTAAGGTCCAAATTAGTCCAAAATTATAAAATGAATCGTAAAAAGTAAAGTAAGTAACTGAATAAACGATTTATCCCAATTTGCTAGATATAACATTATTATCATTCATGAAAAATTTGTAGTTAGTATGATTTCTTACAAAGTCAAATAACTTAGGCTATATGGCACTTATGACTTTGAACGTCGAAGAATCTAATTTCTTACCAGATTGTTCTGTTGAGAAGAATCCGGTAAGAAATTAAAAAGATAAGAAAAATGATTGTTATTTGAATTTAGGAATATTGTTTGTTATTTAGTTAAAGTTCAAAGTCAATTTTGAAATCTGTACAAAAAATTGTACACGGGGTCTTAGGAGGTGAACCTATTTCCTTAGTCGCTTCTTACGACATCCACAGACATCCACGGAAGAAATGAAGAGGTGTAATTCTAAAACTGACACCACACGGGTATATACTTTTTTAAACAGATTTTTTTATACCATATAGGCTTGCGTTTGACCACAATCACGCCTGATGGAAAGCGAAGATGAGGCCTACGATGGAGCACGCTTGCCTAGTAAATGTTCACCAAATTAACAAACAATGTTATTTAACTTAAACTATTTTAAACATGAACTGACACAATTACTCTCACCCACCACACCCGTGACCTTATGATAGCTAAGCTTCATTGATATGGACCTCCGGTCCTCCGCAAAATAACGCCTGATTCAATAAATAATTTAAAACATTTTACAGTTCTCTCATAATTTTTGTAACGGTTCAGCTTTTCAGTGTTGGAGGTTGGCAACACTGGATAAGTAGGCGCATAACTCGCCTGCGATACGATCTCGTGGGCGGTGACAAACGCCGCTCGTTTTACTGTCGAGTAGGTTTAGAATACCCACCTAAATTACATAATTGTCTGCAGTAATCGTAGACGAATATGGCTGAGATTAAGGAAATTGAAGTGTGATTTGAGTGGAGGTGGTATCGATGAACCAAGTTTAAGTAATTAAGCGGAACTGATTTTGAGCAAGGTCGTGAGTAGGGTTGGGTTAAGTGAGCACGTATTAGGCTGTAAGCAGTGCGGAGCGGACGTGTGTATTTTTTTATACAAGATACCTCCTAAGTATACTGGTGTAACTGCATAATGGTGATTTTACAGTAAAGACCGTATCATTTCGATACAATACGGTCTTAACTGTAAAATCACCACTATGCAGTTACACCAGTATACTTAGGAGGTATCGCAATGTAAGTAGGTTTGCGTTTGACCACAATCACGCCTGATGGAAGGCGAAGATGAGGCCTACGATGGAGCACGCTTGCCTAGTAAATGCTCATTCACCCTAGACTTGAAAATGGCCAGATTGTAGTGTTCAGGGGATTCTAGTGGTGGCGAAGCGACTTATTTCAAACTAGCTTTTATTATTATTATTATCATCATTTATTTCAAGTTTATTTCACACAGCACAATGCCTTAAATAAACGGTGCGTATTTTGTTATTAAAACAAATGCTTTAAGTATGTTTTGCGAGCGATTTCCTTTTAATTAACATTTGGAGCTTGGTCGACACGACAGACGAGCATACATATATATTGTTTTTTTTGTATATCTTTTCCTGTATGTGCATCACTGTTGGCTACTGATTGGGAATAATGGTAGAATAGTTGTCGCGCTATTGTCAGTGTACAGTCGACTACAAAAAGATCGATACCGCCAAAGTTACAAAGATATGTATACACACCTTTATTGACTTAACATTAAGGTCGTGTATACATATTTTTGTAACTTTGGCCGTATCGATTTTTTTGTAGTCGACTGTACTTAAATGTAGTCATTGGAACTTTTCTATTGTTCATTTTATTTAGTTTTTTTTTTCTAAAATCTTTACAGCACACACTGTCGGTGTCAAATTACATTAATATCAGCTCAGTGAGAGCTGTCGAGGAGGTAGATGCCTGTTATTTATAAAAATTTAGAACATAAGAACTATTTGTACATCTATTTCTGTTTTTTCTCCAAATAAAACTATAACTACATCACGCCGCAAATAAGTTAGGTATCTGAGAGACAAACAGAAGTCATCATACCAGCTTATGACGTCCCACCGCAGGCCACATGCTCTCAGAATAAGAGGGCTTGGGCCAGGCCCTATACTACGAAGCGCGAAATTCGAACTTCGTTTCATGCCGTTCCGCTCACGCTAATAGTATTTATTACGAGAGTGAGAGGGACCGCACGATCCGAACTTCGAACTTCGAATTTCGTAGTGACCCCCCTGTAGTTCCCACGCGGGCCCAGTCTCAGGTGGTGTGAGGTTTCCTCACGATGTTTTCCTTCACCGTAAAGCTCGTAGTAACTTCCAAATAAACTCAGAGGTGATGATGATGATGATGATGATGATGATGATGATGATGATGATGATGATGATGATGATGATGATGATGATGATGATGATGATGATGATGATGATGATGTACGATTCTCTAACTACCTATCGGCTTGCAATAATGTTATTAACCGGAGACTTGACACTATTTATCGTTGCAGTAACTTGTAGAAGCTCACGCAAAACGAGCTCGTCGTTTCTGGCGCCCTCTTTAACGGTATCCTAAAAATATTTTCATATACTTTTTACCTGCACTGTAATTACTATAACTACAAACAGCACATTAACTGTTCCACTTTTAATTAAACGATAAATTCCACGCAGAATACACCTAATAACATAAAGTTACAAAGCAAGTCTCCCATTTCCCGCCATTTTATCGCAACAGGACCATAAACAACAGACGCGGACGGCCATAGACAACTAAACAGCTCATTTCCATAGAGGAGATGTGCTATCTGTGGTACAAATGCTGTTTGAATCTCGTTACACGGAATTACAGACTCTGGCTATTTGAGACACGTCTTTTTTGCATGTTAATTAACTAAAACGTGTGAAATTAAGTTTTAAATTGAGTCTGTTGACGCACTCAATGGTCTGATGAAATGAGCTAAAGCAAGAACGTCGGTAGGCGTTATCCAAAAATACTTTAGATCACCAGTAACATTGTTCTTATTTTGTTTCAGGTATGTAACATTCTGCAAGCTGAAAATGTGAGGTCGAGTCCGCATTATCTATTAGGTACACTGAAGCATTTGATCGTTAAACCGTCATACTCCTCAGACTTTTTTATCATTGACATAAAATGAATCAATTCTGTCTCAGATTGACTCATCAACGCGTAATTTATTGGTTCCTTTTATGATGTAGACAAGAAAGGACGGATTTTTCAAAATTGCTGTGCTGGTTGCTGTCCCAGCAGTAGCCATTTTGATTTCTCTGTCATTAGCAAAATAGGTGAAAGCAGGGTGACGAGGGTTGCCAACTTTTTTTTACAAAAATAGAGTAAGTATATTTAGATCTGAGAAGGAAAACAAATAGTAATTTAGAAAAAGGATTTTTTTTTAATGTTTTAAAGACATGGTTTTGTTGCTGCTCGAACAACTTACATACGTTTAGAATGAGACTGTCACAATTCGAATTATTCTTATCTCAAAACTAAACCTGTTTTTCTTTTTACACAAAGTTTATTTTGAAATGAGAATAATTCGAATTAGTGCCAGTCTCATTATAAACGTGCTTTATCAATTTAGTATTAAAATATTATTTATTTTATTAGCAGTACGGCTGCTCACCGAATCTAAGATTATTTAAAAGCGAAAAAGTTTTTCGGGTGCGCCGGTGGGATTCGAACCCACGTCTCCTGGGTATGCGCCCCAACGGGTGTTCTACCAATTGAACCACGTCGCATCCAACCGACTCCCCGAAATTCTTAATCGCTTACATACGCCAACCCACCGGCGCACCCGAAAAACTTTTTCGCTTTTAAATAATTTAGTATTAGTTCTAAAAGCCAAGGCCTCGCCACAAAACCAAAATTAAAATAAATGATGAGCTCATTTTTTATTAAGTTTATTGAAGCTCCTTTTCTGTCTTCCTGCCAATTTGCATTCATTACCAATAATACCTATTCTTGTGTAAATACTGAGGTGGCGCGAACAGAAATTAGGTATGAGCCAATTTGGTGGGTGCTTAGTGTTAAGCAGTCTGCAGTCTATGACATGGAAAAACCCATCATCTCCAACTCCGAAGAAATTCAAGGTGAGCCCATCTGCCGGTAAGGTCATGGGCTCTGTTTTTTGGGATGGTAAAGGGGTATTAATGATTGAGTATCTCGAGCATGGAGCCACTATTACGGGCACATTATACGCCAAACAAATAGCAACATTGCGCAATGAGATCCGCGAAAAACGGCGAGGTAAACTCTCGAAAGTTGTGCTGTTCCACCAGGACAATGCCCCGGCACACAAGTCCGTCGTTGCAATGGCTGCAATTCGTGATGCTGGGTTCGATATCCTTAAGCATCCTCCGTATTCACCAGATGTCGCTCCCAGTGATTTCTACCTATTTCCGAGATTGAAACAATACCTGAGAGGCCAGAAATTTGAAGACGACGACGCGGTAGTCGCTGCAGTACAAGATTTTTACAGTACTCAAGATGGGACCTTTTTTAAAAATGGAATTTTAAGTTTAGAAAAAAGATATACTAAGTGTATTATGCTAAAAGGTGACTATATCGAAAAATAAAATGACATTTAGTAAAAGTTGTTTATAACATACTCATTCTCACTTTTTATTGAACGCCCCTAGTACATACTGAACACTCAATACCCGAGAACAGACATTCGTATTTTTACATAGAAATATCTGCCCCGACACGGGAAACGAACCACTACCAATACCAATGTCAAGCACTAGGATTTTGTTCTGTAATCCTAGTGCCCGGACATTTAGGTATAGTTAAAATTTTATAAGCTGGGGGTTTAGGACTGCAGAACTCATTTTGTTCTCGTTTGTTGAAGCCTACCGCTAATAACAAATCAGAACAAGTAACAAAATATGCAAACAAATAGCTACCGTCTTCTCTAAGTTACAAGGTCGAAATTGCAAAAGCTTAACTCATTAAGAAAGGCCTTTCGTCATTGTAAGCGGTACTCAGGTCAGGTGGCACGTCGGCGTTGTAGTAAGTCCATAATAGAACAAACGAATACAATGTTATCTTTACCAGATGAGTACTGCAGTTCTAAACCCCCAGCTTATAAAATTTTGACTATACCTCCATGCATTTTATTGTTAGCGGGCTACTTAAAACAGCGAAACCGAACCGAATCCAACCTGGAGGTTTGACTTATGACTTCTCAAGCAGAGGGCTTTGAGTCCGGACTCGCAATTAAATATTTTTTGGAATTTATGTGCATCTGAAATTTATCATGAGCTTTACGGTCAAGACAAACATCGTGAGGAAATCTGCAGCATCTGAGAAGAAATTCAATGGTGAGTGTGAAGTTAACAATCCGCAATGGGCCCGCGTGGGAACTACCGTCCAAGCCCTCTTATTCTAAGAGCCTATGCCCTGCAGTGGGACGTATATAGGCTAAGATGGTGCCAAAACAGTACTCCAGTTTCGTCGACTTTCTTTCTTGTTTCACTATTCTTTCGTAACAAAAAACAGTGTCAAGCTCATAAATTGTAAATTCTGTACCAGTAATTCGTATGCCGCCATAATTTGAACAAATATGAACAAAAACCGGCAATTGTTGTGTCTACGTGAGGACAATACTGCACGCAAGGTGACATCGGTGACCTTTACAGGTTTCAAGCTAGATTATACGCTAAACCATAAATCGTAGGGGCTATTTTGCTGTACATTTTTTTAAGTGTATGGGACTGTGGAAATTGTTTGTAAATCTTTGTGGACGAGTGTAAAATGTAGTAGCGTGCTACTTTGTGAAAAACTATGGACTGTTATTTTATAATTTTGCTGATTTATTTTGTGTGGGTGGCTTTTGTCAAGTATTTTAAATGAAATTAAATGAAATGATGAAATGAAATGATTTATTCATGCATGCGGAGATACGGTTACAGATGCAGTCACACTTGCAGCTTTAGAAGTCTCACCATAAACCCTACCTTTACAGGTGTACATACATTTGTATAAACTAGATGAGAAACTACTTATTTAAAAACCAATTATCACTATTAGTTTATGTTGTAATATCATACTTCGTAAATCCTGACTTTTATTAACAGGTTCCCTGTCCTATGAGTCATATGCGTCTCATGTGTGACTTTATTGGTATGTCCATGAGGCACATGTGCCTCATGACTCTATGAGCGTTTAAATGTCATTGTAACTATGGGGACGTGTCGAAAAAACGCCGCACATATAGCTTCGGGAAAGGGAATCTGTTAACAGGCATAGTGCAGGCTACAGACTAGCTTATTTTGACAAATTTGATATTCTCATACCATTGAAAGTGTTTTATTGTACTTCACGTTACATTCGGTAGTTAGGTATTTCTTACGATGGATTTGTACTACGCGACGAGGTTTATATTGAAGTACGGTCAACAACCTTTAATTGTTAGCAACTTGCCACTCTTACCCCCTGTTTCACCATCCATTGATCAAATTTGTTTGACGGATAAATGTGATGCCGTCTCTGTTTGTTTTGTTCGAATAGACGGAGACGGCATCACATTCATCCGCAGTTCAAATTAATCAATGGGTGGTGAAATCGCCCCTTAGCATTTTAGTCGTGTAATGCAAATCACATACACACACACACACATAGCTCAAAGAATCGAAACTAATGGCCGATGGGGCAAAAAGGTTCAAGAGTGGCGTCCACGGACCGGAAGACGTAGGTAAGGCTCCAACAAGATAGAGCGACGACCTGGTTAAGGTTGCGGGATCGTGTTGGATGCGGCAGTTAAGCAGTGGACGTCTTTCGGCTGAAATGATGATGATGGGAGTCACATACCATATCACTTTTAATGTTAGGTATTTTCTAAAAACTGTCTATTATCGCTTAACTAAGCCTCTCGCCCAGGTTATCGTTCAGTTTTGGGACGCACTGTATATCTAAAACAAACGGGACTGACGCATATCTAAGTTAATAAAAATAATAAATTAAAAATAAATGACAATTCACCTAGTCCCAAAGTAAGCAAAGCTTGTGTTATGGGTACTAGGCAGCGGAAAAACATACTTATATACACCGTGAAATTTTATTGGTTGTTTTCCCGAAACGAGGTGATTTAGTATCGATTGTACAATCGATTTATAATGACTATTTTGACTAGAGTCAAAAATCCAATTGGGAAAAACGAAAGTCGAAAATGACCGCAAACCAATAGTAACGCTTCGTTGGTACCTAACCTATCGTACGATCGTACGCTACTTGTACCAACGAAGCGTTACTATTGGTTTGCGGTCATTTTCGACTTTCGTTTTTCACAATTGGATTTTTGACTCTAGTCAAAATAGTAACTATAAATCGATTGTACAATCGAAACTAAATCACCTCGTTTCGGGAAAACAACCACTAAAATTTCACGGTGTAGATAGATACATACTTAAATACATATTAAAACACCCAAGACCCGAGAACAAACATTCGTATAGGTAGTATAATTTAATTGAAAGCGTGATTTATAATAACATTTATGTAATATTTTTTCTTTTTTTTTCTGTTTAATGCACTCGCAGATGGCCAAGATACAGGCTCAGCCTAGTTTGGCCACTGATGGATACCCTCAAAAATGTAAATATGTAGTTTTTGTCAATTATCGATTTTGTATTTTTTTTTTGTATTTGTATTTTTCATACAAATATCTGTCCCGACACGGGAATTGAACCCGGGACCTCAAGCTTTACAGTCGGTTCTCTAACCACTAGGCCATCTGGTTTTATGGTGGCGGTAGTTTTAACTCTGGGTTAAGTAAAAGTATAGCCATATCAAAATAAAATAATCATATGTGAAACCAATGTAGCTGGCATGGAGACAGGAGTTCTTATTTTAAAATCTGTAATATCTAGAATTTTATTTATCTATACTGGGCTGCATAGACCTCACTCCTTACCCACGAGAAATGAACTAGAAAAACCAACTGACTAATGCAGCTGTCACTTTGTGGGCACTGCTCTATTTTACTGATGTCCAAGTAGCTAGAGGATCAGTTTGGACCACAAGAAATTCTGGTTTATCTCAGAAACAAATGTTTCACAATAAATCACTCTGTGATACCTTGGAGGCCCTCTACTAATTACACCTTTAAATGTATCATTATAAGTACATTCAACGTTAGTGAGAATAGAGACCTTATTGTAAACTTGTATGGTTTTATTTAGTTTGGTTTGATTTGTAGTTATGACATTTTGAAGGGTTATCCGTAGTCGTGATTCTTGTATGGTGAAATAATTACAGAAAATTTCAAATAAATGGGCATGTTTTGAGCTTCGCCTTGGTTTGTGCGGTGATTGTTATATAATAATAAATAATGACGATATTATTGACCGCTATATAAAGCTTTGATTGAAATTGCCACGACCTCGTTGGTAATTTGGTTCAATTTGTTTTTTCTCGTTAAAGGTATTATTGTTTTTTTATTTTTAAAAGTAAGCCCTTAGTACACGACGATGTTTTACGTGATACAAAATAAGTGTATCAAGCTCGGTTCATGCTGAGAAATATACAATGTTTATGTCCCACTGTAGGGCACTGGCATCCTCTCAGAATGAAAGGGCTTGGGCCGTAGTTCCCACGCGGGCCCAGTGCGAATTGGGAACTTCACACACACCATTAAATTTCTTCTTAGGTTTCCTCACGATGTTTTCTTTCACCGTAAAGCTCATGGTTAATTTCAAATATAATTTCGCACATAAATTCCGAAAAACTTAGAAGTGCGAGCCCGGATTCAAACCCACGACCACGGCTTGAGAGGCAATGGGTCAAATCATTAGGCAACCACGGCTTAGTGTTACATTAATCAAGTTCAATTTGACTACTTTGTTAAAACTATATTCACATACTCAAGTTTAACTCGACATGTTTCGGATTAATCCGTAGCCTTTTTCTCCTAGAAAGAAAAAATAAGGCTCATCCCAATCTCAGCCCAAACTTCTCGCAAACCAGTGATTTTTGGCGTTCCTGAATAGCTGCTCATCCCTATCCTCTCGGAAACGATCGAATTACCGCTCGCAAACCGTGTTGGGCCGTTCCTGAATTTAGCCCCAGTATGAAACCTGGGTTCGGGATAATCGGGATGATAGTTTCATAACACGATTTTGAAATTACCTTTTTTACATAAAACTGAACTGTGATTGACCCCTAAATCACCTGATAGCAAGGTGCAGATGAGGTCAGTACCATTAATTACCATGAGTTTACAGTGACGGTACTCGATAGCGACTGCGTAAATGATTTGTATGGAGTCTCCCTACAAATCATTTACG
Source organism: Archips crataeganus (assembly GCA_947859365.1). NCBI lineage: Eukaryota > Metazoa > Arthropoda > Insecta > Lepidoptera > Tortricidae > Archips > Archips crataeganus. The sequence goes on from OX402058.1 coordinate 1,741,806, forward strand.
CAGTCTCTATCGAGTACGGTCATTCTAAACTCATGGTAGTGGTATAGAGGTGTATCTCACCGATTCAGAAACTGAAAAGCCCTAGGTTGTAGGAATCTGGAAATACAGTCGATGTGAGAAAATTCCATTCCTTGGGCGCAAGCCACCAGAAGAGACGTGGGACGGGGGCGCGTCGCAGTCGCACAGCCCCTTGAACCAGTTTTCATACTAAATGTATAGAAGCGTCGCGAGAGGCGGAGACGTGGGCTCGTCTCTTGTGTCTGCATTGGATCGCGACGTTTCTATACATTTAGTATTAAAACTGTTGACGCGCCCTCATCCCACGTCTCTTCTGTGTGGCTTGCGCCTTAGTAGTTCGTATTACGAAAGAAGAATATTAACTAAGGGTGAAGACGCTCCCCCCGCCTGGATATCCGTAGCCTTTGTTTTAATTCTATTTACTTGTTATTTGTTTACTTTACCCCCTGTTTCACCATCCATTGATCAAATTTATTTGAAGGATAAATGTGATGCCGTCTCTGTTTGTTTTGTTCGAATAGACGGAGACGGCATCACATTTATCCGTCAGTTAAAATTAATCAATGGGTGGTGAAACAGCCCCTTAATGTCTGATACTTCATGCTTATTTCTCATCGCAATTTTTAAGAAAGATGTAATTAAGATCCAATCAAGTTTCTTTGGAATTACATTTTGATCTGCGCAACGACTTATGACATAATTATGGGGTTTTGTTGACTCCTAACAAAGGAGTTATTTAAATTAAAGTTTGAAGGTACTCGGTCTGTGTGTCTGTGATACGTTGATCCTAAATATTCGGGGCTAGGCACTTCTTACCCGTGGCACTACCGGTACCGACTGACCACCCGGGGGTCCTACTGGTAGTACCACGGGGATTATTTTTTGCCCGTAGTACTACCAACTTGACTGGTAGTATAGTCGGAGTAAGCAAAGGTTCGTCACTTTTCGACATTAACTCGTTGACATAGAGTCGAAAAGTGACGAACCTTTTCTTACCCCGACTATACCAAGTGAGATTTTGCATTACCCGTGGTGCTACTTATCAATTAAAAAAAACTATCTTAGTAGATCCATACTTCAAAACAATGGTTCTACTTAGTTGGAAAACTAGCATAAGCATAATCTCGAAACCGTTTGTAATATTTATAATTATGTTAAAATTGATAAGTAGCACCACGGGTAATGTAAAATCTCCCGCGGTACTACCAGTCAGGATGGTAGTACTACTTGATAAACCCCGTGGTACTACCAGTAGGACCCCGGTAGTACCACAGGTAAGAAGGGGGTCAAAGCCTGGCAACTAATGTTATAAATGAAAGAAATTGTGATTGTGTACCTAATTATGTCTGTATTTATCTATGTTTATGTTTGTTGCTCTTTCACGCTAAAACGGCATGACGGATTCTGATGTAAATTGGCACACAGATAGTTTACAACCTGGATTAACATGTAGGTTTTTTATCCCGGAAAATTCCATAGTTCCCACGGGATAGCGATAAACGAATTCTTCGCAGACGGAGTCGCGGATAACAGCTAGTATAACATAAAACTATCAGTTGGTGTAATTATTTTCCGCCTTGTAACATAAGACAGCGATAACTATATGCTATTAACATTAAGGCACATATAAGTATGACGATCCTGTTCATAAAAACTTGGGTCAATAACTTATTAAGTATCAAGTCCATTCCAATTAAATCACTATGTTATCATTGGGATCAGCTACAAGATATAATATTAGATATGGTGATAATATCTGTCCACATAATACTGGTTTCTAACATATAACCGTACAAACATATCACTCGCGTTGAGAAAATATTGAACTAACATTAGTTACAGTATTAAACGAAATAAAAGACGACGACAGTGGCGCCGCTTGCAAATGAAAATGTAACTTGGTTTACCAATATAACTTGTGCTGGTGGGAAAATACTGAACAAATTCTATGTCATATAAATAAAGTAGAATATCAGGACAGTGGCGCACCTTGCGGATGCAAAAGTAAATTTGTGTCGATATAAGGTTAGGTGCCATATCTTCTGGTTTAGATTTTCTTTGGTCACTTATTTGTAATTGATACGTTTCTTATTGAATTCTATATAGAGTTATGGGCAAGCAACATGTCTCAACTCGATAGTCTATCATAGATAGTGACACATTTATTTTAGTCTCGACTTCTGTTCAGCACCATATCTGTACACTCATCATCATCAGCCTATGTTCGTCCACTGCTGGACAAGTGAACATAGGCCTCTCCCATGGCACGCCACTGAGCACGATCCTCGGCCACTCTCATCCAGCTGTTGCCAGCCGCCTTGCGAAGATCATCGCTCCACCGAGTCTGAGGACGTCCCACGCTACGTTTGCCGATCCGTGGTCTCCACTCAAGAACTCGTCTATCCCAACGGTTATCGGTTCTTCGGGTTATATGGCCCGCCCATTGCCACTTCAGCGTGCTTAATGCGGTGGGCTATGTCGATAACTTTGGTTCTCTGTCGGATCACTTCATTACGAATTCGATCTTTTAGAGAAACTCCGAGCATAGCCCTTTCCATAGCTCGTTGAGCAACTTTAAATCTGTACACTACAGGGAATTATTTTACTGTCCGGCATCCGATTTTTTACGGTCCGGTGTGGCACCGTCAAGACGTTCAATGGTGTGTGTGAAGCTCCTAATCAGCAAAGGGCTCGAACTTACGCATATCATTCTGAGAGGGCGTGGTAACCACGGCCCAAGCCCTCTCGTTCTGAGAAGAGACCTGTGCCTTGTAGTGGTATGGCTGGAATGATGACTGTTAGATCGTGTCCGGCCTGAACCCACTACCCTCAGCTTGAGAGGCATTAGGTCTAACCACTGCTACCACAACTTTTATCTTACGGTAAGTCATAAATTAAAAAAAAATACTTTAAGTGTAGTTAGGTCTCTAATCTTGAAATCAAAATCATAATTTTATTTCTGTAAGTAGGTCGCTAAGCGCTCTTTTATTTACATGTATTTTTTTGAATCTACCAGCGCTTTTGAAAATACCATGGTCTCAATCATGTATGATTTCCAAGAAGAATAGGTAAGCCGTCGCAAGAAACTTTGTACTACCTTAGTATTTTTTTCTAAAAACAGGTCACATATTACTTGAAGTTACATATTAATATTACAAACTTAACGGCCTTTTCCTTGCGGGCTGATTAGATAGAAAATTAAGATAAACTGACCTCTACTTTCTACACTACAATGTTTCTTAAAAACACGTCATATATAACAGCTGTCAGCGTAAAATAGAAAAACAAAAGTATGGATAATTTCCCCACACTCCGAAGGGCATAATTCCTGCTTAAATCATGAGCGGCAAGCGTCGAGCGACGAGCGGAGCGGGAAAGGACAAAATTACTTGACTTTTATTTCACGTTGTGATCGGTAAGTCCATAATCCTTTGACCCGGACTGATGTAATTATCTAGTAATTCAAGCGACAGGGGTCTACAGTGGCCTAGGAATCAAATTAGTTGACTGTGCAGTGCATTTTATTCTGACTCCACTGTAAATATCTTGTTTTAAGTATCAAAACATTTCAACTTAGTTCCTGAATAGCAGTTCATCCCTATCCTCTCGCAAACGATTGAATTACCGCTCGCAAACCGTATTGGGCCGTTCCTGAATTTAGCCCCTGTTCTGCGCTGGCCTAAAGGTTGCGATTTAAGCGTGAAGAGGCAACAGACAGACAGATACTTTCGCATTTATTATTGGGGAATTTCAGAAATAGGGTAAAACTATTTTTTTTGTCTGATTTTAGAATTTTTTGCATGTTTCTGCTTAGAATCAATAGCACTATCGATTATAATGGAGTAAAAAATATCCCTAGTTTTTCATACCAAAAATAAGTGTCGGTTTTGTTACCTTCAAACACCAATGTATGAAAAGTAACAAAACTGACCTCGGTACACTTTTTTTCTCTATGTAGAATCGATAGTGCTACTGATTCTGAGTACATCCATGCAACTTTTTTTTAAATCCGAGTAAAAAAATGTATTGTAACATATTTCTGAAATTTACCAATTTATAAAAGAGAAACAGTAGCATTCTCTAGACAATCACCATTGCATAAGGAGACTTTTAATGTTAACATCTTAATGGGCTACAAATAAAAGCTTTCACCATTCAGTTCATGTCTTGCGACTGCGCAGACGCAGCAGGGGACTTCTAATTTATTTGAAGGCTCTATTACTGGCCGGCCCGTTTACACATTATGTAATTTACACCTCCAGCCTCTCCTACACCTCGTTGGCCGAGGTTTACCTTTATTAGATTATTACTAAACGTGTAATAGAAAATTTGAAATTTGAGACAGTGCCCCATTATCTGCTAGAATATTTTTTATTGGTGATTTTGGGGTCATTATTCGGGTAACACTACGCCCTAGAAAACATCTTGTTTTATTAACATTCAAAAAGTCATGACCTTCCGTGCAGTATTAGCGTCGTACTACGAGTTTAATTTATATTTTAGAGACGACTTTGGATTTTTTTTCTATCGAACGAACTATAAGTAATCGTGTTTCGATAAACACTTGTCATCAGAGTGAATCCTGAAATATCTTACACATGAATTTCAAAGACTATAGTTTTACTTGTAATGATACAGCACGAGATTAAATGAATGCAATAAATGCGCCATAATGAGTTTATACACGGTAGGCCCTTAAAAAATAATTCGAAGACAAGATTCCAGTAAAAAAACGCTTTATTTAAGCCCTGAATCCCAGATTACTTTTCGATTGACTGTAAAATCGGACTTTTTGTTGCTTTCAAACAAATAAATAGTTGATTGAGTTGGCGAACAAGTGACGTCATAAGTTGCTATTGTCATTCAAACTCTATGGGAGAGTTTTGTTTTGACAGCTCATAAAAAGTACGTCAGTTGATGGGGTGGTGTCAACGTCCCTATTTAGACCAATACCAATCTTCTTTCATGCAACTCTTTAGGATTTCTAATTTCTAACAATTAAAACAAAACATAAAATCACTCAACAACATTTATTTTGTACCTTCCATTTTCCGTACCATATCATTAACACAGATGCTCTTAATTGCCGCAGTACGTGAGAAGCACGTCGATGGTGCAGGGCTGGAGGCAGCATTCTTCGACGATCTGCCTCTTGCCTTTGGGGCCGGAGAGGCCTCGGGCGTCGGAAAGGCTCCTGGAGTCCGAAAGGCTTTTGGCCTTGGCTGCGGCCAACCAGGGCCAGCTAAATTCAGGCTCGAAGCCAAAGTCGATGGCGTTGTAGTTCGACCTACGAGAAATGACGAAATACTGCTTTAAACGATATTTACGTTTTTGGTCTGATGCGATTTTCGTCAGATTCGGTAACTCGTTTATTTAACAGATACATTCTCCGTCAGATCCGTTTACCGTCAGATTTGTATTTTGTCGAAACTATACCTAATTTGTCATGCCATGTCGCTTGTGAATACCGTCCCTTATCGGTTGTAAATTATTTGACAAAGACAAATCTGACGGTAAATGAATCCAATAGAGAATGTATCTGTTAAATAAATGATATGACTGTTAAAGAATCTGACGAAAATCGCATCAGACCAAAAACGAATCTGATGGATATCGTGAAATCCTTTTAAACTTTTGATTTTCACTTATAATTATTATACTGAACGGGACTTATCACGCAAACAATATTTACGTAAACAATAACAATAATTAACAATATTTACTGATTCTAATCGGAATCAAGTAGGTACGGGTAGTTCGAAAGACTTGAGCGGCTAAACGAACGTGGCACCTACACTTCAGTAAACTCGTGACCACGGCTGCTGCAATGTGGCCGTAACGTCGAGGTAAATATTGTTTACCTACGTGATAAGTCCCGTTTAGTATAATAAATTATACAAAATGACGAGATTTACTCGTAATAAGAGAAATACCGGCCAAAAGTGTGACGGACACGTCCAGAAAAACCCTTAATGAATTTAAAAGACCTATCTAACGATATCCCATACTATAAGATAGACGAGAAAAAAAATACCCCCACGTTACGTCTATGGGAGGTATGCTAAACATATTTTTATTAAGTACGTTTTATTTTACCACTTTGTCTGGGTAACGTAATTTCACACATAATTTTTTTCGCATGACATGTTTATTTTTTTTTATATTATAGAGAATTTAATTTTGTACGCCTATTTTTAGGTAGAAAGTGGAGATTCAGACTAGTTTTAAGATCATGCCTGACCTGCTTTCAACAAATAAATATATTATTATAATTCTTTCTGCTTATTCCACTAAATTCAAGTCTAGGGTGAATGAGCAAACTCATATGGGTGGGTGACTAGGCAAGCGTGCTCCATCGTAGGCCTCATCTTCGCTTTCCATCAGGCGTGATTGTGGTCAAACGCAAGCCTATATTGTATTAAAAAAGTTGGAATAAAGCGAAATCTTTCATACCTTTTGACGAGGTTGCTACTGTACTCGTTCTCGCACAGCCAAGCCAGAGCCTGTGAAAGCCGCCTGCCGCAGTAGGTCTGCTTGGTTTGGTCCTGGCCATGTCCAGAAGCAACAAGAGCGATGGCAAAGACAATAACCAGTTGGATCTTCATGATGTCTTGGAGTAGATAGACTTGACTTGCTTTGAGTTGTTCTTGGTGGATGGTGTTTGAATGTGTCGATGGTTTGGAAGCATCCCATTTTATACCCCTCAACTCATTGCTATTCAATCGAGTGAGATGTTACCCTAATGAAAGTTAACATGTGAAGAATTATTCCATATTTATGACGTTAAATTTGAACGAGTTAATGTGCATTGACAAGCCATCGCTCGCGTACCTGAGATTAACGAAAACGAGAGAAGGTAGCGATTTTGCAAAAAAATAATTAAGTCATCGTAATCATCGGGCTATATACAGGGTGTTTGTAATGATAACCTGGTACCGGTAATAATCCTGGAAAAAATCCATCCCAACCTATATAAGTCACACTGCAGCGCACAGGCCTCCTGTCAGAGTGAGAGGGCTTGGGCCGTAGTTCCCACGTGGGCCCAGTGCGGATTGGGAACTTCACACACACCATTGGATTTCATCGTAGGCGTATGCAGGTTTCCTCACGATGTTTACCTTCACCGTAAAGCTCATGAAAAGTTCAAATGCAATTTCGCACATAAATTCCGAAAAATTCAGAGGTGCGAGCCGGAATTTCAACCTACGACCCTTTGCTTGACAGGCCATAAGTCAAACCGCTAGGCCAACATGTTTTTTTTTTTGGAAAAAATTAGAAAAATAAATCTATGTTCATATTTACAGTGCAAGCTCAACTTTGGAATCTATATTAGTTGTATAGACGAATTAGGTGATGTTGTAGGCACATGAATTACTCTCAAAACATTTAGTCAGACTACTGTCATCAAAAGTGCTTTGGGATATTCTTTTATTCCTAAACAGTTTCGAACATTGAGTCAAAACATCTTTGTTTATCTAGGGATAAAAATATTTCTAGGCACTTTTGATGAGAGTAGGTAGGTATATCGAGAAAAAGTGAGCAAAGAGTTGTACATGCATACCTATTTCTATTTCGAAATAGATAGCTTATAAAACAATGCCGCACGCAGCATTCCATTCAATTTTGTGCCATTTAATTTACTAAACTTCGGTGGCATTCCCAACTACCTCAAAGAGAGTTTTCAAGTCCCACTGTGCTAATTTACTCGTAATCTTCTTCTAATATACACCGTGAAATTTTAGTGGTTGTACCAACGAAGCGTTACTATTGGTTTGCGGTCATTTTCGACTTTCGTTTTTCACAATTGGATTTTTGACTCTAGTCAAAATAGTAATTATAAATCGATTGTACAATCGATACTAAATCACCTCGTTTCGGGAAAACAACCACTAAAATTTCACGGTGTATAAAAATCTCGTGTCACGCGGTGTTTGTTATCGAACTCCTCCGAAACGGCTCGACCGATTATTATGAGATTTTTTGTCTATATTTGGTAGGTAGGTCTGACAATAGTTCATAGGTTACTATTCTCGCGCGCATTTCATTGAGTCGCGGGCAACAGCTAGTATATTATAATTGACACACGGCGACTGAAGTTAGCAGAGCCAACGCTCAGTTGCCCACTAACACAATACCGCAATCAACATTTACATGGATGATTTGGCGTTTTCTCCCGTCTGGACTAGAAATATCAATCATCGTTTAAAACAGGCATTGTTGGCGAATCAGTTTAGTTAGTGATTGACGGTGAAACTTAAAGGTACTGTTACACATGGTCGGTACTAGCGCACTAATAAGCATGCTTATGAGCGTGATAGTGCGGATGCTCTTGAACTGTCTACATTTTGTCAATAAGCAAGCATGCTAGTTTTAGGCATGCTACTGAATGAGCACGCTCAAAACAAACACTCTTTATGTACACGTGCCTCTTGCTAGCATGTTCTCTGCCAGTTAAAACCTAAAAAACCAGTTAAAACTATGAAAAGCTGTATAAAATCATTTTTTTGTTTGCAATCTAATCCAAAGGTATTGGAACATATTATAATCGTTGAAGTAAGAAAAAAAAAACTAAGTAATTCTGTATCGTGTCATTTTAAAATACTTACTTACTTAGTATATTTTAATAAATTTCAGTAAAACTTTTTATTCTTTAACTTTTTCACCATTGATTTGAGAAATGGCAAGAGATTAGCATGCTTACTGCAAACACGTTCACACTTGCTAATACCATTCCCCCTTCCGGCCCACCTTGAGTAGCATGCTAGCAGATAGCAGGAAGGTCGACTAACTAGCATGCCACTTATAAGCATACTTAATTCGAGCCACGTGTTAAACACACATTTTGCTCATTAGTAGCATGCTTTGGAACAAGTGTAACAGTGCCTTAGGACTGGACAGTAATTGCAGTCAAGTTCTTAAGTACTACGAAACACTTTGGATTCTTAGAACATCGAAACTGCTTCGTGATGTTGACAAATTAACAGAGTGGTAGAGGCAATTGAGTTCGTATTAAATATCTACTTGTGAATAAGAGGGTATTAGAGATTTGTTTGACGCCATTTCACGATTCACAGACTTGCCTGAATCACTTTTCTTGCTACAAAGTTTATTGAATGAAATCTGAGTTCTCACTCGGAAAAGGATGTATGTATGTATATTATTATGTGAGTGTTTTCTCGTGGCGATGCTCGTCGCACAGTGATTAGGTACCTGGCAGCACACTCAATGATCAGATATAACTTTAATTTCAATACTATATGAAAAAAACCCGCCTTTATAATTTCCGTTCCCTTGGGAATTCCGGGAAAATAATATTCTATGTCACTCGCGGAACTGGGACGAATCTAATGACACCTCGCACTTCAAAATCCATCGAGCCGTTTAGGCTGCAGGGCGTGCCAAAGAATGATACATATATACATAAATACATACGCTCGAAAAACATAACCTTCCTTCGACAGTCGGGTGAAAAAACGCTTAACACTTGCTGCCCGCTCGCGCCCAGTTCGTAGAATAGTAACTAGGTATGCTAACTCTACAGGCCATGAGGCTGCATGAAATGGGATACGTAGGTTTAATTGCGTAGTGCCTGCAGCGTACGTAAGCGTATATTGCCCCGAGCTTTGCCATTAATGGGTAAAAACCAGAGTTCCCCGATTCACTATGAAGCGAAATGATGGAAACTATGTATAATCAATTACAAATAGTCAATGGCTGTTATTAACTAAATCCTGGCACAACAGTGAAGTTTCTGAATATTGATACTGTGACATAGAAAATAACTTTAATTTCAATACTAGACGAAAAAATGCCTGTATAATTCCCGTTCCCATGGGAATGAGGGTTTTCTGACATGTGGAATATCGCTAGATGGCGTTAGTATCGTAAGGTCTATTTGACGTTACACCCATACAACAAATGTCAAAGTTGTCAAATGGACCTCACGATACTAGCGCCAAATAGCCTCTCATAAAAAACCCTCATTCCGGGAAAATACATACCCAATGTCACTCTCGGAACTGTGACAAATTTAATGACACCTCACACTTCAAAGTCCATTGAAGCGTTTAGGCTGCAGGGCGTGCCAAATAACGATACAAACATACATAAATACACATGCTCGGCTCGAATAACTCTCCTTCGACAATCGGGTGAAGAATGCTATACCTACTTACTATTCTAGTCACACGCGACAATACATAAGTAAAGCAAACTTTATAATAAATTGTTCCATGTGAATTTACTCCATAGCAGCCGTTGACTGTAGTAGTTTGTATAGGTTCATTATTCAAGCCATCATTATCATCATCATTTCAGCCGAAAGACGTCCACTGCTGAACAACAGCTTCCCCCAAGGCTCGCCAAACAGATCGGTCCTGCCTGCGACTCTGTGGCGAGCGCACGCCGACAGAGAATACGCCGCTGCTCCGCTACCCGCTCTGGTACCCGCTGGCGTCCAATACATGGGCTAACGTTCGAAATACCACAGAACCTAAAGTCTAGTAGACCTGCAAGAAAAGTCGTGCAACTTGCATTACATTGCGAGGCTGAAAGGCCGATACAGACGGACTGGACACCAACTGCAACGTAACTGCAAGTGCCAACCATACATTTTAAAGGCAAACGATTTTAAAGTGGTCAATCGAACGCCGCATTGTACCTAAAGCACGTAATGCATTAAGTCGTGTTAGCCAAGTACAGTAGTTTGACTTCTAGCCTCTCAAGTACCGCCTTACTCTGAGTTTTTCAAAACAAAGAACCAATGTGGATATTGTAAGTAAATTATGGCATCCACGTGGACATCTTCCGCGTGACACGTCAAAAACAATCTTTAATTCAGTTCAGTGACTTTTAAAAATCATGTTTTATCAACAACGACAGGTATAATCTTAGACCTTTCACATCCCAGACGTTGACGTCAACACAGAGACAGTGTGGGTTGAATATTTTCCACTGATAATCACAACCAGGTCGCTAAATACTCGTGCATTAATTAAATAGGTTAAAGGTATAAAAGGGGGCTGTAGCTTTCTATCGACACACTAATCGGAATCAACCCGTTCGAGCAACAAAATGAAGATCCAAATTATAATTCTCCTTGCTGTCTTCAGCTTCATAATGGCTGACAAAAACTCCGCTCAGATCTACTGTGGGAGACGGTTAGCCCAAGTCTTGGGGGCTCTCTGTTCAAGTGACTACCTGGTTAAAAGATCAGGGTATAATGAGATCCAGTTTGGCTTTCCCGAATGGAAGCCACAGACAGATTTCTGGCCGTGGATGGCCCCCGCTCAAGCCCAAGGGCTACGTGGAGGGAGGAACAAGCGTCAGGTGGTCAAAGAGTGCTGCGAAAAGGCCTGCACCACTGATGAACTGCTCACGTATTGCTAAACTTGAGGATAATCGAACCTGCTGATAATGATGGAAACAATTGGCGATGGAGGCGCTCGCACTTAAAGACGACGATTTTCTTGTTTTGTTTCTAGTTAAATCGTTTACCGTTTACGGATTACTCACGTCTTAAAACGAGTTTAACTAGAAATGTTTCGGGCTAATTCGTAGCCCTTCTTCTTCGTCGTTCTTCTTTTTTGCTTTATGGATAAGCTAGTTACGTGGTAATGCAGCTTCATCGACGATATGGCTTGTGTCAGTTGTCGGGCGACATGTCATAATTTTTTCTTTCAAAATGACAGGCATTTTGTTACAATTATTTGTAATTTTTAGTGACATGTTGTGAAACAAGAATTATTTTTCCTAGTCGACATTTTGTAGGTTTGTAGGTAAATCTAGACTTGAGATTAAAGGCTGTGTCAGCACCACAGTAGTATAGATGATAGTGTTAGTTACTGACAATTGTCACGTTAGTAAAACAGGCCAGTTAGTTGGGTTAATTGGACTGAATACCCCAATGTTTTTTTTTTAATCGTGGCTGAATAATGTTTTCACACATTGGTACGTACAAAGTATACGGTCAAAGGCTTCAATCAACGTTACGTTCCTTCATCAACCACACAGCTAAGGAGTGGAATTCCCTGGCTGCGACTGTGTTCCCTGAACACTACAATTTGGCCGCTTTCAAGTCTAGGGTTAATGAGCATCTATTAGGCAAGCGTGCTCCATCGTAGGCCCCATCTTCGCTTTCCATCAGACGTGATTGTGGTCAACGCAAGCCTATATAGTTTAAATAAATCTTGAATTAAAAATACAAAAACTTTGACATGGTCCAGTCAAATTAACCCAACCATTTCCTGACGTATTCTAGTTTCCTAACAACTTGTACACAAATATATACCTAGTTATAAATTGTATATTGTAAGTTATTGCGATGGAAATGTACTTATTCAATATATGCCGCTCGTTAATTGTAACGCAATTTGTAATATAGCTTGATATTATTAAACAGTTCAACATATTAAAACTATCTTTATATACAATTCATGTTTTGATGGCTAAAAATAAAACCTACATCCTAATTTCTCAAATCAGCTTATACAGGGTGCCCCGAAATTAAACGATAACCTGGTACATGGCGAGAGGCCAAGACAAGTTATAATAATCCTGGACAAAATAAGTTTTTGTTTAAATTTTCATTTTAAGAGCAAGCTTTTTAGCTGACTGTACTTTTTGTTGACTGTACTTGTATTGTCATCTAATTTACATAACTATACTAAATTTCAAGTGAATCCAACCACTGGAAGTGGGTCAAATTCGGCTTCCAAGATTTGACCCGTACATACATACATAAGTACGGTCAGCATCTAAAGTAGCTGGTGACTTTTGTATTTTGTCGTAATAATACAATGACGTTTTCCACCTAATTGTAGAGCGACAAGGCACAAAAGTGACCAGCCACTTATGATGCCTGTACATTGCAAGTTAAATAAAAGCTTGTAAAAAAGAAAAAAATCCATGTCACTTCAGCGATAACAGACCTGTTTTTTTAAATATCTAGTACTTACACAAATTATTATAATTAAGTATTAAGTATTTTTGTAGCTTGCTCAATCTCAACCTATTTGGAGAAATTGTCCAAAAAAAGTACAAAAAAATTACTAGACCCTCTAACTTCTGCAGATTTTTTTTTCAAGCAAATTCTGTTATTTCTGACTACCTACTCTCTAATATTATCAAAATAAATCAAATCGGAACCAGTCAGTTGGGTACTTTTCCTTGTAAGTGACATTTTAAAAGTTCATGATTTTTACTCATAATTATTATAATAAACGGGACTTATCACGCAAACAATATTTACCTCGACGTTTCGGCCACATTGCAGCAGCCGTGGTCATGAGTTGACTGAAGTGTAGGGCGTCAAGTTCGTTTAGCCGCATGAGTCTTTCGAACTACTTACTTACTTGGGTAGTTTGGTTTTGGATTTGGTTGGTAGTTTGTTTGTTTGTGCGTTTGTCGTCTTTTATTTGCGTGATAAGTCCGCTTAGAATAATAATTATGAGTGGCATGGATATTTTTCTTATTTTTTCCAGAGCTGTTTTAACTTGAACTTTCGTCCGTTAGCCGGTTTTACCACGTTATCATTGAGTTTTCGGACAACCTGTATAGGGCGAAATGATGAGAAGATATTTCAGGGATTTAGTTTAGCTAAATATGTACCCACCTAAATTCGACCAGCGTTTAAGAATAACAAAGAGACACTTACATACTTTCGTATTTATAATACAGGGTGTAATGAAAATGGTGATCCATAAGTAGTGTCCCTTACTCAGTTAATGCTGGACAACATAATGCATTAACTCAATTTCTAAAATGAGTCTGATAAAATTTGGGATGTTCATACTTCTTTGCCATGAAATCACCAGGTCAATGTATGGACACCTCAAATTTTATAAGACTAATAAAAACAAATGAGTTAGTGCATTATGTTGCCCAGCATTAACAGAACTGAGTAAGGAACGCTACTTTTGAATCACCGTTTTGATTACACCCTGTATAATAGGATAATCAAATGGTAGCACGTTAACGAATACAACTTGCTTCAACATTCATTATTGCAAGATTTACAAGGGACATACTGTTATGTTCTACGGAATATTCGCCATTACTCTCACATGATTTACTTTCCCGACCTTAAGTGTGTGAAATTTATTATATCCAATTATTGAGATTGCTCAAACGATTGTTTACTTTCAAGTTAGGGCCGTTCTAAGCAGCATTTCGAGTCTTGGGTGTTTTATATGTATTTATGTATATACTAGCTTTTGCCCGCGACTCCGTCCGCGTGGAATTAGTAATTTGGGCAGCTTATTTTTTTATCCAATTTGCTTTTTCATCAATTATGGCTCTCCTTAGATCCTTCCGGAAGAAGTGAAACTTCATAATAAACCAACCCGCTCCCATTCCGCACCAACCCGCTCTCAACCCGCCCCCAACCCGCTCCCAACCCACTCTCAACTCACCCCCCACCCGCCCCCAACCCGCTCTCAACCTGCCCCCAACCCGCTCCCAACCCACCCCCAACCCGCTCCTAACCCGCCCCCAACCCACTCCCAACCCGCCCCCAACCCACTCCCAACCCGCCCCCAACCCGCCCTCAACCCGCTACCAACCCGCCCCCAACCCGCTCTCAAGCCGCCCCCAACCCGCTCTCAACCCGCCCCCCAACCGCTCCCAACCCGCCCTATCTAACTGGGCTATCTAACACTGAAAGAATTTTTCAAATCGGAGCAGTAGTTCCCGAGATATAGACGTTTTATTTCCAAAACCCCCGATTTGGAAACATTCTTCCGCTCCGCTCCGCTCCTATTGGTGTTAGCGTGATGATATATAGCCTATAGCCTTCCTCGATAAATGGGCTATCTAACACTGAAAGAATTTTTCAAATCGGAGCAGTAGTTCCTGAGATTAGCGCGTTCATAATAACAACTCTTTACGCGAAGTTACGGTTCCTTAAATATAAAAAAAAACTCAAGTTTTACTCATCCAGGGCTCGTTAATTTTTAGGGTTCCGTACCCAAAGGGTGCCAAAGGGACCCTATGAGACACCGCTGTCTATCTGTCCGTCTATCTGTCATAGGGTTCTATCTCTTGAACCATGATAGCTAGATACTTGAAATTTTTAACGATTATGTATTACTGTGCCTGCTGTAATAATAATAATAAATATTATTACAAAACTCAAGGCAAAAAAGAAAATAGTAATAATATAACAATAATCATTTATTTTCGAGCAACTAAATGACTCATACACAATTAATTATGTTAGTAAGTGGCTTATTTCCTAGAATCTCTAGGACCTAGATGTTAGTTTTGAATAATTTATCTACATGTTTAACGTAGCGCATGGCTAACGTAGGCGCAGTCAAGTCTGTTCGCAATCATCGTCAGGACGTCAATAATAATAACTTAAATTACATAATCTTATTAAAATAATTACATGTCACAGTTAGTAATTGTCTTTCTTCTAAAGTGTTAGTATAACAAAAAATACTAAAAATAAAATAAAGTTACAAATTAAAGGGCGTCATCATCATCATACAAAGAACGTGCTTTTTTCAGGGTTTTTACTACGACGACGGTTGTTAGGGACAGCCGGCAGTTGCTAGGCAACGAGAACGACCCTATGCTGTTTGAATGTTTACCTACCTATAAGTTTACGATTTTAGTGCTTACATTTCAGATTTTTAACTGAACTGTTTTTAAAACATTGTACGGAGGCACGGAACCCTTCATGTATGAGCCCGACTCGCGCTTGACCGGTTTTTTCCTATATTGTGTAGCTTTAACCAATGTATGTAAATAACAGAGCTTTCTATTGATGTTTATATCTCAAGATTATGGTCAGTATCAAGAGTTACGACGCATCATTATAGTTGTTATAAACATCTTTGGATAGTGGACTTGGACAGTCTATACTTAACTGGAGCGGCCATTTTAGATTTAGCTATTACCCAATTGGTCTGAGCGGAGTAAATCGAGCTTAATCTTAACATTATATTATAATGCTTCCGTGGGATTAATATGGCGCATTTGGATAGTAAAAAGTTCCGGTATATTACAATCATCATTATAATCCCAGGCTGTATACGTCCTGCAAGCGTCATGTCTCCTCTCAAGTGAGAGGGCTTGGGCCGTAGTTCCCACACGGGCCCACAGCGGATTGGGAACTTCACACACACCATTGAATTTCTTCTCAGGTGCATGCAAGTTTCCTCACGTTTTTCTTCACCGTAAAACTCATGGTGGAGTGACGTCCGCGGACCGGAAGACGCAGTGTAGGTAGGCCTCCAACAAGATGGAGCGACGACCTAGTTAAGGTGGCGGGAACGCATTGGATGCGGATGGCGCAGGGCCGATCTGTTTGGCGAGCCCTGGGGCCATAGAGTAGAAAGTTACCCACGCTTTCATCCCGGGTCATAAAATATTGGCTGAAGACTAAATTTTGCCATCTTCACAGAAGAGGCGCGAACAAAAAAATGTGTATGACCCATGTATTACTTACACATTAAACCTTACACATAGCACGTAACACGTTACACGTTTATGAGACACGCCAACATCGATAAAAGCGCCGTAAACAGCCACGTCGCTTGTTAGCCGCGTCAGTAAACAGGGTTATTGACGGAATTTATTACTTTTTCGGTTATATTTTACTAGGTACGTCCAAATAACGAGTTCATGGGTTCGATTTGGGTTGGATTTTTAACCTGGAAGAAGGGATGCAAACTGCAAAGTTTGAGGCGTCTTCAAACTTATGTGGATGTGTCATTGGCCCGCACTAAGCGATTAACTTCATATTGGTTAGGATTTATAGGTGCTTATAGCAAAACGTTTTCGTTGAACAAAAGACCGTAACGTATTAATACGTCTTGAGAGCAAAACGTCCGCAATTTATAAGGCCCTGTGTCAACAAATCAAAATGTCACATTGATCAAACGACTTAAATGACTACTGGAGCTTAGTCCGCAGTTAAAATTGTAATCCACACTAATCTACAAAATCTATAAAATACTAAACTATCTAATCTATAAAATATACTATTTTTTCTTCTTCACTAAAAACAGTATTATACAAGTTTTGTCTTCTTGTCATTTTTCGTTGATGAAGATTTGCTTCAAAGACATTTTTAATTGCGGATGATTTGCTCCCTGGGCATTCTTCCCTGCGGTCTTTTTCATTAAACGGACATTATGCCTAGCAGGCTAAATGTAACACAGGACGTTTTGCTCTCAGTACGACTTGCTCAAAATTGATGAGAATAGTGAAACTTTACGATCTGTTTTATTTATGACAAATAATCACTACATAGTATACAACAAATTCGCTTCCCGCCGTCTGTCCCTATGTATGCTTATTTATGTAGATCTTTAAAACTACGCGATGGATTTAGATGCGGTTTTTTTTAATAAATAGAGTGATTCATGAGGAAAGTTTATATGTATAATACATGCATATTTAGTATAAGCATTGCACCCATGCGAAGCCGGGGCGGGTCGCTAGTTTAGAATAATTTAAACAATCTACCCGTAGTCGCTATCAATTCAATCTACTGAATGGCCTGTAAACCAAATAAAGCTGTTATCATAACGAATAACTGATAACAGTTGGTTTATCAATCACTCTCAATGAATGGAGTTGTGGACCATTACCATTAAATACTATTCGGAATCAATGAACAGAAACTGAATTTGATTATGTGGTTGAGATATCGGAATGGATACTTTAATTGGCCCGATAAGCTACTTGATCGGAAGCCAAGTTTTTTTTGGTAACAAACAAGTATTTTTGAGGGTCTTTATTTTACAAACAAGGTAACTTAACTTTAAGAAAGTGATGTGACTGTTTCGTTATATTAACTAATTTAACTTTTAAATGATGGTCCTTCGAACCGGATGCTTACAGGTTGTTAAGATATACCGACTGAGATGAACTTAACAGGATTATTGATTCGATTTGGTGCTGCTGACAGTTTATAATGATGATAAAGATGATGTTAGGTTTATACAAAACCAACCTGCCGAAGCCGTGGTGGCCTAGCGGTTTGACCTATGGCCTCTCAAACAGAGGGTCGTGGGTTCAAAGCCCGGCTCGCACCTCTGAATTTTTCGGAATTTATGTGCGAAATTACATTTGAAATTTACCATGAGCTTTACGGTGAAGGAAAACATCGTGAGGAAGCCTGCATACACCTGCGAAGAAATTCAATTGTGTGTGTGAAGTTCCCAATCCGCACTGGGCCCGCGTGGGAACTACGGCCCAAGCCCTCTCACTCTGAGAGCTGAATGCTAAAGTTGTATGAAATATTTTAAAAAACCGGCCAAGTGCGAGTCAGACTCGCGCACCGAGATTTCCATATAGATTTGTCGGTACACGTCAAAATATGCACTACAAACGTTAGTATCTATAAAGATGCAGGTACGAAAAGTGGGCTCATTTTATATTGGTAATTTGGTACCCCATAATTTTGAATTTATTTTATTTTTTATTATTTGTTACTGTAGCAACAGACATACTTATTATGTAAATATGTAAAATTTCAACTATCTATCTATTAAGGTTCTTGAGATACAGCCCGGTGACAGACCGACAGTGTAGTGAAATTAATAATTTCCGTTTATTACCCTTCACGTAAGAAAAAGACATTATTAAGTAACTATATGTATATTGATATCAATAAAAATTTTAAATTACATTTTGATTAAGCGGTCTCTTAACACACATCATACTTTGGATGCTTGTTATAATTAATTAGTCTGGAGAAGGGTCCCACTGTTGGGCAAAGGTCCCATTATCTCGATTCAGTATGGTTAACGACCGCTTTAGCCTAGTTGGTAGTGACCCTGCCTACGAAGCAAGAGGTCCTGGGTGCGAATCCCGGTAAGGGCATTTATTTGTGTGATGAGCACGAATATTTGTTCCTGAGTTATGGATGTTTTCTATGTATTTAAGTATTTATTTATCTATATAAGTATGTTTATCGTCGTCTAGTACCCATAGTACAAGCTTTGCTTAGTTTGGGACTAGGTCGATTTGTGTAAGATTGTCCCCTAATATTTATTTATTTTATTTATTTATTATTTATTATAACGAAACAAAAAACCGAAATGGTCAAAACGCGCAAACCGATCTAATTCTCAGCGCGTGTGGCTTGGATCGTGTGGCGATAATCTATTGATCGGCGCGCGCGCCGGGCGCAGTGTGAACCGCGCAGCGCAGGTAACAAGCGGCGCCCGATCTAGCAATACATCGATCATTTACTGAGTATAGCGTATGGTTGTGGTACCCACTCTGAAGGAGAGCTCTGGTTGAGTTCGAAACGCGTCAGTGTAATTCGGGGTGTTGATAGTTGGGTTTGTGTGATTTGTGTGTGTTCGTACAACCCCCGCTTAATCTCGTCAACTTTCATCGTGTAAAACGGAACTCGATTACAATTCCGTTCCGTTTTAAACGATCAAAGTTGGCGAGATTAAAATTTATCTTTTTAGTTTTGAACGCGTGTTTATTATTACGAAATATTTTAAGCTCTGGGGATATCTTTTTTTTATTCTTTCGGGATTCAAGTATATTTTTTTATAAAGTATTGGCCTGTTACATTCAAGGTGTGGAATGGAAATGGAAAACAAATGTCACCTTACCCAAGCTATATGAAAAGGATTATAGTAGGCTAGAATAATATTTTAAAGGGTTATTTTCATATTAACTTCTAAAGCAGGACTATAAAATGCTGTGTTTTTGTGCCTTATGTTATAAGCGTCGTAAACAGCGCAATAAACTTTTGTTTTATGATTGCGTGAAGTGTTATGGCGTTCGCAAATGGCGAAGTAAGGAAAAATGCTATTGAAAAGCTGTTAAAACGAAATCAAAATAACTTTATTTGGTCGAGAATGTCACCGAAAAAACTTTGATAACCAAAGAACTAAGGAACTTATCCTGCGAAGAAATTCAATGATGCGTGTAAAGTTCCACGCTACGGCTGCTTTCTGATTCTGATTCTGAGAGGAGGCCTGTGCCCTGCAGTGAGACGTGTGTCTCAATAAGCTGGCATAATGATGATGATTGAGGCTTTCGTCATAAGTAATTTTAAAATTGGACATTCGAGCATTAATCATCATCATCATCATCATTTCAGCCGAAAGACGTCCACTGCTGAACATCGCATCGCATCGTCGCTCCATCTTCGATTCGAGCATTGAGAAGATAAAATAAATAAAATAAATATCACAGGTCAATTGAAACCAATCGACCTAGTCCCAAAGTAAGCTAAGCAAAGCTTTATGGGTACTAGGCAATGGATAAACATACTAATATAGATAGATACATACTTAAATACATATTAAACACCCAAGACTCGAGAACAAACATTCGTATTTTTCATACAAATATCTGCTCCTACACGGGAATCGAACCCTTGACGTAGTCAGGTTCTCTAACCACTAGGCCATCTGGACGTCTTTGGATGTTTCATAGTCATATCGTTTATTGCATTATGTGGTATAAAAGGTCTTTCGAAGTTTGGATGACAACCTACATGACAAGGATATTTTTGTTTTGTACTGGTATAACTTGACCTCTCACTCGGTACAGTCAACGTCATAAATAAGTGATCTTATTTTTTTAATTTTAAAAATATAGCTCCATCGATACTATCGATGATTCTGCACATATCGAGGTTGAGAAAGACACTATCGGTTGGCCGTTGATCGGTAACGTCAAAAATAAGTGATCACTTTTCTACTTTATCGCTTTCACTTGTTACATCATTTCGTACGACTTTTCAAACATGACGTTAAAGTGACAAGGTACAAAAGTCATCCAGTCCAGTTTATCGTTGAGTTTTGGCACATCCTATATACAAACTTTTTCTAATTGAACCCGCCGCCATCCTCTCTCTCGCACCACACACAAGCTGCATAGCTCGGCCTCGTCCGGTCACGAGTGATGACTTTCATCAGCGATGATGGGATCAGCCGTCAGAAATTAAATAGACACTGTTAATGCTCCAAATTGTTGCTTTAACACCTTTGGTGGAACTGAGATAGGGTTACCAGATGAAAATTTAAAAAGTCCGGAGGAAAAGTCTGTTTTACTTCAGAAAATTATGAGACTTTTTACACGATTTCAGATTTTTTTCAAATGTAAATCGACATGACGAGTGACTAGTAAATACAACAGTATATTTACCTGTTTTAAACAAAATAACTGGCTACAGTTCAGTAGCCTTAGAAGTGATGTCATTACTGGCTTTTGCTATAATTATAAAACCTAGGGGCTATCGTTTTATGACAGCTCGTAAAAATCAGATAATTGGTGGTGTCTCGTCCCTATTGTGATAGATAACGATGATACAACGAATTATTTAGACTGTAGATGTAGAGGATAGTTTTAATGGCGCTACACTGTCCGTCTATCTGTTCGTCACGGGACTCAAGAACCGCAATAGATAGACAACTGATTGTTTTACATAATGTGTATTTCCATTGCCGCTATAATGCAGTTTCTTTCCAATCTATCCGTTAATTCATAGTGAACATTGAAGATAAATTAAAGTAATAATAATACTGTAATTTAGCAGGTTTTTTTATATGTATATTTTCTGAAATCGGCTGAATGGCTCCGCTCCCATAGTCTGAAACAAATTAAAAAAATATATCATCCAGTCAGTGCGCTCTCGGCCTTAAGCGTGGTATGCCAGTGTTGCAACACTTCATAAATCTATCGATGGCATTATCTTTTTATGGTGGAATTACCATATTCGTTATATTATTTGAAAGTTTCAAGTCAGTGGACAACGCTGGTGGTAACGGGGTCAAATTCAAACAATTATAAGGTGTGTTACTTCTATAGTACAGTTGACTACGAACGAAGTCAATAAACGATAACAATTCAAAAACTCTTCATATTACTAATTGCGACACAAAACTTTTTATTCAATCTTTTTTTTTTTTTTTTTTTTATGGTATAGGCGGCAAACGAGCAGACGGATCGCCTGATGGTAAACGATTACCGTCGCCCATGGACACCCGCGACACCAGAAGAGTCACAAGTGCGTTGCCGGCCTTTTAGGTAGGAGTACGCTCTTTTTTTGAAAGCTTGAAGGTCATATCGGTCCGGGAATACCGCAGCAGGAACCTCATTCCAGAGCTTTGCTGTGCGAGGCAGGAAATTTCTGGAAAAACGCACAGTAGAAGACAACCAACCATCCAGATGGTGAGGATGGAAGTGTTGTCGCGTAGGGCGGTGGCGGAAGGATGCGGCAGGGATCAACCCGAATAACTCCTCGGAGCACTCTCCGTTGTACATGCGATAGAAGATGCACAGTGAAGCTACATCTCTACGCAGCGCCAAGGAATCAAGCCCATCAGAAGTTCGTTGGCAGCCGACTATTCGAGTCGCTCTCCGTTGTATGCGATCCAGAGGGAGAAGCTGGTACCGGGGAGCCCCCGCCCACAGATGAGAGCAGTATTCCATATGTGGGCGAACCTGCGCCTTATAAAGCTGAAGGCGGTGGGCTGGAGTGAAATACCGTCTCGATCTGTTGAGCACGCCGAGCTTCTTCGAGGCTAATTTAGCCTTACTCTCCAAGTGGTCGCGGAACTGGACTTCACTCGAGATGTCAATACCAAGGATTCCGATACTGGCTGTGGTAGCAAGGGGAGTGCCTTCGAAAAGAGCTGCCGCGACAAACGCAGGCTTTTTTGCTTTTTTTGCAAATCTTTTTTTTTACGGTATATTGACACCAATGTAATTGACCTAACACACTAAGGGCCGATTTTTCAATCCCCAGATAAAAGTATCCGTCGGTTAAAACTATCGCTTTCCTTTTCTCAACTCATAGGGAAAAAAAGGATAGAGCTTATACTTATCTGACAGATACCGTTAAGTAACTGAACATTGAAAAACCAGTTCTAAGTAAAACAGAAAAAAAAATCTTATTAAACACCGAAGAATTCTTCATGCTATTACGTCTAACTCCATGGGGATCTGTACCAGGGACCTCAAGCTTCGTAGTTATGTTCTTTAACCACTAACCTATCAGTTCGTTTAACCATTATTATCATACTCGTAAGTTTTTTTTACAAGAACATTCAAATACCTGTCTAAATTTGAGTAAGCAGCCAGGGTCAAAAGCCAACCATCCGAACAGGTCTCTTACTTTTTAAAACGTAAAACGTTCGAATACTTAACTCGTGAATGTAAATTTTTGCTTGGCATTTCTCACAGTTCGAAACTTAAACAATTCCATTATTTCAATTCATTACGCAGGAATCTTAACATTTTAAACTTCGAATATTTTGAATGGCAGCGTTTTGAGAACGCGTCTGCGTTCGGGAATAATGAATTGCTCATTGTGCATTGAAACTCGAAACAGTCCCGTTTCCGAACGGACAATGCTGAAAGTTGCCAGCGCAATTTATAAGAGCTATTGCAATTATCGTTAAATGCCAATTTTAATTGATTGGAAATCGGAGGAGTGGCTTGTGAATTTTTGTGACAGGGAAATCTGTAGATCGATAATTATTGTGCTTGGTTAATCATGGAGTTTCGATTACTTCTCTTTAAATTATCTGTTTATAGATGAATCTCTTAATGACGAAATTGAGAAAGACGGTTTTAATTAGTTGCTTGGTAGGTATAGTATGTTTCCAAAGCAGGTGAAAAAACGGTCAATGACACAAACTATTGTGTTAGCATCGAAACAAAACGATACGCATCGCTCTCCATACAGTTCTTCCGCGTAGTACTGGGTTTCGTGGTATAGTATAAATCTTCCCAGGTGAATTTTTCGCTTCGAGCCCTTATCTTTCAAAACAAACTGTATCGTCATAGTATTAAGGTTCAAATAAAATGTAATGGCTCGAAGCGAAAAATTCCCCTGGGAAGATTTATACTATACGCGGTGAGGTGAACTACGCTGTCAGTTAGACACGAGACAATACAATCACTGGTTTACTGCTTCGTGGTTAAGGATAACAAACCTGTTCCAACATGTTTAGAATAATGATAATCTATTATTTCAAAATGGCTGTTGCCCGCGACTTTGTCTGCGAAGAATCCAGGTTGTAAACTATCTGTGTGCCAAATTTAGTCAGAATCCATTTAACCGTTTAGCGTAAAAGAGTAAAAAACATCCTATAGTTACATCCATTAATATAAACTTTCACGTTTATGATATTAGTAAGTTAAGGCCACATAATTTTTGAATATCATTAAAAAGGGTTGGTCATTACGCGCTAATGATTTTTATTGGGGTTTTTTTTTCAGTTTGTTCGAGATTTTATGGGTTGACACGTCATCAGCATCCTCATTGTGCATTGTTTCATCTGCCCCAGAAACATAGTATAGTCGTGTATAGATTATAAAGTTTTTAAAATTGTTCTAGTTGGACCTCATAAACGCAAACGAAGGGATTGTCGCAGCCTTTTGCCAATAGTTATTCAATTGTGTGTCTAAAAGTTCGTCGTGTTACACGTACGCGCCTAGCCGAGTGACTAAGGCAAGCTGTGAACTGAACTAAAGGCCTCCACAGACCGCAGCGCGGGGCGTGCGCGCGACGGTGGCGGTGCGTGTGCAGCGCGTTGCATAAAACTAAATCATATACGCTGTGCCGCGCTGCCAGTGTGTGACGGTATAAATGATTCAGTGTTATATATCGCGCAGGCACGCTCCGTCGGCGCCCCGCGCACGCCCCGCGCTTTGGTTTGTGGTGGCCTAAAATTATGTGGTCGTGCGAAAAACTAGTGACATATCTACCCTTTCTTATTTACATCTACTGCGCATGAGCACGCAATTGTCAAGCGTACTCAAATTGATTTAGCGTCATGATCTCATGCTCGAGAGATGGCGTTCAATAAAACGACCATTTGTCTCGCTTACGTCGCCCGGCGGATGGCCACGGTCGTGTCGCGAACAAAAAGACGGAACGTCGGAACTTGGTATCAGAAGCTTTTATTAAATTAAACGAAGAGTGTCTAATCTATGAGTATTTCAAGGAATTTTAGCTGAGCCTAAATAGTCCTGGATCGATCGTTCTATTACTGTATTTAAATGTACGAACTAATATTGAACGCTTTGATAGTTCGGGTACTGTAGCTATGCGACTTAAAGGAGGCCCCTGGAAGTAATATATCAATGCATTAAGTATTAAAACAATCCGGTTCGAATTATCAGAGACGTAAAATAACTGCAACTTTGCATATCTGATAACGAACGGTTACCTAAACATACAAATGAGCTTTACGGTGAAGCCTTCGAAGTTGTTCAGGAGTACGTCTACCTAGGACAAATCATTAAGCTTGGTAGAAACAACTTCGAGAAAGAAGCCGATAGAAGAATTCAATTGGGCTGGGCAGCATTTGGGAAGCTTCGTCATATCTTGACGTCATCTCTGCCACAATGCCTGAAAACAAAGGTGTTCAACCAGTGCGTCCTACCAGTTATGACTTACGCTGCAGAGACGTGGACACTCACAGGAGGACTAGTCCATAAGTTCAGAGTCGCTCAGCGTGCTATGGAGAGGGCTATGCTTGGTATCTCGTTGAGAGATAGGGTCCGCAACGAGCATATAAGACAAAAGACGAAAGTCGTTGACATAGCCCGAAGGATTAGCACGCTGAAGTGGCAATGGGCTGGTCACGTTTGCCGTACAACTGACGATCGTTGGAGCAGACGTGTCCTGGAGTGGAGACCACGTTTAGGAAAGCGTAGTGTGGGACGCCCTGCAACACGTTGGACTGATGACCTTAGGAGGACAGCGGGCAGTGGATGGATGAGGGAAGCCCAGGATCGCAAATGTTGGCGCAATATGACGGAGGCCTACGTCCAGCAGTGGACGGACAATGGCTGTAGATTACGGTGAAGGCAAACGTCGTAAAGAAACCAGTACACCTGCCAAGAAATTTAACGGTGTGTGTGAAGTTCCCAATCCGCACTGGGCCCGCATAGGGACTATGGCCCAAACCATCTTACTCTCAATCTGCATCGGTCAATCATTTCCTGGCCAATTTTACTATGGATATTCATTGGCTGATGGCTAATCCGCGACGGAAGCGGTGTATAGAATTATTTTATCTAACAACGTCTGACATGCTTTACGAGTAAAACTGTCTTCTACTTGACATGTACAAAATTGTCCTTCAATGGAAGCCCGAGTTAAAAAAATATAACTAGGCTTTGAATCATGTTAAGGTGACAGCTGTCAAAAGGCAACTGTTACATCTCGTGCAATACGGACAATATTTTTAAACTCCTAATAATGTGACAATCATTTTATAGATTCGTCAAGACCCCAATTTGTCGTAACTCCAAAGCCGATAATGTTATCGTGAGCGATGCGGCGCGCGCCGATCCGTCAACTCCCGCACATAAGTCATCCTTATCTATAATTTATTCTATCTAATTTATTTGGAAAGAATTTTGAAATGATTGTGTACTACGATTGGTCGTTGTTTTTTATGCCGTTAAGCTCCATACTCACAGACAGCGGAGGCGTGACGGTTGTAATATTCTACCTTGTATGAACGGTTGTGCGGTACCGTATCGCAAACTCGTTCGTACAGGTTAGAATATTAAAACCGTCATCGCCACCGCTCCGCCACGCTTCCGCTGTCTGTGCGTTTGGAGCTTTAGGGCTGAGGGCGTAACGACAGCACTTTGGTAGTTACGATAATCTATGCATGAAAGAAGAAAAATCCTGATGATTGCTCATCAAAAAAAAAAGAAAAGAAAAAAAAGAAAAAAGCTTAAATTTTGCATAAAGGTTACCTTTATTTATTTATTTATTATTTATTTATTTTTATTTATTTATTTATGCAATATTGATCCTGTGGACTTACAGCTCAAGCCAAGACGTCCAGCAGGATAGTAGTAGGCATTAAAACTTACTTAACCTAAGAAATATTCATTCGCATGTAGTACATTAAAAATACAATAAGTCAAAAATCAAAAATGCTGAATTAAATAAACACGAAATAAAAATTCCAAATTAAATAAGAATAGAAATAATAACAATCAAATGAATTAATTTTCAAATTTTTAAATGAATTAATTTTTTATGATGCTAGCTAGAAATTGGATCACCACACTACCACCACAAACATAAATCCGGACGTGTTTCGTCTCTATCCGAAGCATCATCAGTAACATGTGTCTGGATTTTTGTTTGTTGTGGTAGTGGTTCCCAGCACCATCCCATCCCAGCCCATAATATGTATTTCCCACTGCAGGGCACAGGCAGCACCGTAAATTGTTTTTTTTTTTTTATGTTAGAAAGGCCAGACAAACGAACTAGTGGGTCACCTGATGTTAAATGATCACCACTGTCCATAGACACCCGCAGCGCTTTACACGATGCCAGTGCGTTGTCGGCCCTGGGAAAAGGAGAGGGAATAGGGGAGGGGGAGAGGTATTGGGCCCCCGACGCTCTCACTGACCGTACGAAACGCAGCAGGAGTACTGCTGCTTCACGCCGGTGTTCTGTGAGAGGGTGGTACTGCCCCGGACGAGCCGGCCCATTCGTGATGCAGCGGCTAGCTACAACATGGCTCTACCACTACTCCTACTACTGGTAAATTTAAAATGTAATTTCCCACATAATTTCCGATAAACTCAGAGGTGGGAGCCCGGGCTTGAACCCACGACCCTCTGTTTGAGAAACCATAGGTCAAACCAATAGGCTACCACGGCTTTTCAGTTACATTTGCGTTGATTAATTTATTTTTTAAGCATAAATTGCATGAAGAAGCATATTTTCAATGCTAACGTAGCTATTTTGCATGACTTGGCCTTACTAATTCGAGGACGAGCAAAATAAGTATTCCATTTATTTTAACATGGAACTCCGCAAAGTAACGCCTGAACCTACAGCATGATGATGACAAATGTGTAGACCGTAACGGTTTCGGATTGTAAACCTACATGGATTGTCTTGTGCAGCCGCTCGCTCTGCCCATTAGCTCGCGGCTACTCGCGGGTGCATTGTGCCTCGATCGATAGTAATGCATAATGTATCCTCACTGACTGACGGGGAAGATGGAGAAAGCATTAACCTCTTAAAGCCCAGTGGCCTAATTATGGGTCATATAATTTTTTTTGTTCTTTGTTCTGTAGGCATAGTAAAAGTTAAGGGTTTATAGCTAATGTTTTTAGTCAAGTCTACATTAGGGTGTGGGGCGTTTGGCGAACTCTCGGCCCATTTAAATTAATCTTAAGTTTCTGACTCAGAGTCGCTAATTTTATGTCCGCATGAAAACTAGCTTTTGTTTCTTAGCCCGTGAGGTGGAGCTTAATACTTAAAGGGTTACCCTTGCTAGTTAACGATGAGTTGTACAAGACGTTTAATGTTTAATGTTTATTTGGTGGACTTAAAGAAAAACTTAAGTTATATATAGGCCAGCAAATATGCCACAGTCAATTTATGCTAGTGAAGTAACATGTAAAAATACAAACAGCAAAAAATTAGAAAATAAAAAACGGGCGTTAAATACTATAAATCTAAATAACAAAAAAAAACTTGAATTTTGACAGCACACCTTTAAACCTGCTAAGTGAAAGATTAAACACAAGCTCTGGATATTAAAGTATTAGAAGCATATTTACTACGAGTTAACGGAATATAAAACAACAGTTTGTGCGCCTTGAATTAATACGAGGAACTCTAAAACATATTTTATGTAACAAGACTGTGGCCATTCTCTTGGCTATCTGATTGAAAAGCTCCAAGTTGCTAAAACTTTAAGTTTATGATAATTCTTTATGATTCGTTTTTTTTTCTTATTCAAGTAGGTACTTATTGCTATATGTTATACTTCCAACCTTACCTTCTACCAATGATCAAACGCTCAATTTATTGCGGCTTTATATTACCGAAGTTGTACCCGTTTTATGATTAAGTATGCGTTGCGTTTAATATCGTTGTCAGTTTGTTTGTTGGGGCGCGGGCAAGTTAAATGAATTTCGGGGCTTTGATCACCACCGGTGGACCATCGGGGAGATTTTGATTCTGTCTGCAATTTGATATTTACTCAATGGGTATTACACACGGTTTTTTATATCCATTAACTTCGACTAGTCAAGTCCATCGAAAGAAACTGCCCCATAGAAAATAGAGCGTAAGGGAGACCGAGGACAGTTGTGACAGAGGAGAGTGGTGACAACGTCGATTTTTTTTAGAACTTATTAACTGCTAGCTCGCGTTTTTTTAGTTCAAATCTCGAGCTATCAACCACGCGCTGTTGCGAGTTTGCCAGCAGTAAATAAGTTCGCAAAAATCGACGATGTCACAACTCTCCTCTGTCACAACTCTCGTCGGTCTCCCCTATCTGTCTCTAATAAATAAGACTTATTAAAACAAATGAGCTAGTGCAATTATCCAGCATTAACTGAGTATGCTCGAATCAGGAATGAGGAGATCCTTAGAAGAACAAGGGTCACCGACATAACCAAACGGTATAGCTCGTTGAAGTGGCAATGGGCAGGCCATAACCGATGAACAGATCCATTGGGGCCGAAAAGTTGTCGAATAGATACCACGGACTGGCAAGCACAGCGCGGGACGTCCACCAACAAGATGGACGGATGATTTGGTGAAGGCCGCAGGTAACGACCGCTTTAGCCTAGTTGGTAGTGACCCTGCCTACGAAGCAAGAGGTCCTGGGTTCGAATCCTGGTTAAGGGCATTTATTTGTGTGATGAGCACGAATATTTGTTCCTGAGTTATCCGGATGTTTTCTATGTATTTAAGTATTTATTTATCTATACTAAGTATTCTTTGTGTAGTACCCATAGTAGTCAAGTGTAAAAATATGAACTTATTCAAAGTTTCAAAAATAAGTACCACAGACTCTTATTACGACGCAATAAGGCCGTAGTAACATATTTTTGAGTGGTTCGAATAGATACTTATTTTTGCAAATGACCGTACAAGCTTTGCTTAGTTTGGGACTAGGTCGATATATGTAAGATTGTCCCCTAATATTTATTTATTTATTTTTTATTCACGGTGGATTTAAGCCGCTTCCAAACCTAATGAATGGGTCAATGAGGGAAGCCTATGTCCAGCAGTATTGTTTGTTGGTTTGTTAATACGTAGGTATGGGTCTTTGACCTATTTCTGGTGATCAGTTTGACTTGTTTGGTATACATTTATAGATGGGGTGACAACGAAAGTACAGTCAGCAAAAAAGCTTATAATTCTCGTGACAATATTAGTACAAAAATTATAATTAACTCGGTTTCGTGTCTGTCCACTAATTCAGTGCTTGCATTTTAAACATGAAATTTTAATTTGTTGTCAATAACTAGTAGTTTTTCTATTAGTTGCACGCAAGTCTTCACTCAAAAATTTTGTTTTGAGCTTTACCCCCTGTTTCACCGTCCATTGATCAAATTTATTTGACGGATAAATGTGATGCCGTCTCTGTTTGTTTTGTTCAAATAGACGGAGACGGCATCACAATTAATCGCCAGTTAAAATTAATCAATAAATAAAAATAAAAAATAAATATCACGGGACAATTCACACCAATTGACTGAGCTTGTATTATGGGTACAAGGCAACGGATAAACATACTTATATAGATAGACACATACATAAGTACATATTAAACACCCAAGACCCGAGAACAAATATTCGTATTATTCATACAAATATCTGCCCCAACGCGGGAATCGAACCCGGAACATCAAGCTTCGTAGTCAGGTTCTCTACCTACTAGGCCATCTGGTCGTCTAAATGGGTGGTGAAACAGCCCCTTAATCTTATTTCATCGTTATTTTTAAATTAGCTCTTACTGATGAAATAAGGGATGGAGTTATACAGTAATTCGGGATACAAGTAGTGGATCAATTTTTATTCATTTCTGCGCAGACAAAGTCTCTATTATTTACCTTGTTTTACTTCACATTTCCAGTGTCTTTAACCACTTTGTTCCACATTAAATGTCTTATAGACTCAGCAGGGGACAAGAGTCCATGGTCCCGCATTGTCGACCGCCTACAGTTCTGCCTCGGTGCTATTTGAAATATAAACATAATTTGCGTGTGGTCTCACCTTATTGTTGAAAAAGAAAAAGAAAAAAAAATTGGGGATGTCTAAAAAAAATTACCAGTGGTTTTTATATTTTTTTTGTATAGAAAAGTCAATTATAAGAAACTAATTTCAATATTTTGTCATTTAGTTCTCTATTTTTTTCAAAATTAATTATTGAAACTATTTTAGTTGATGACGTCAGATTATAATTGAGGGCTCCCACAATGCCAAATTTCTAAATCTATCTAAATTCGTCCGATAAGGCAACCCCTTTAATTATTTTTTGCGTAGTGGTACACTATACACTGTGTCACTTTACTGGCACTGTCAAAGTGCTAGATGCCAGACAGCAGGTCCAAATCAAACTCCGTAGTATAATCCACGCGTAAATTGTGAAGAATTCTAACCACACAGAATAAAGTACGACTTGAACCGGTCACGCAATTTACACCAATGTCAAATGAAGGTCATTGCTTATTTGTTATATAATAAATTCATTACATAATATTAAAATTAAATAACTACAGAAAACGAGTTAAAAAGCATTTATCTCGAAATGGTTTTCGATTTACTATACATTGCAAAAAAGTAGACATCCCCAATTGTGCACTTTATTTTTATTATTTGTAAGTTTGCCAGACTCGAGTGGCAGTGGGCAGGGAACTCGTAGAACTGATGGCCGATGGGGCGACAAGGCTCTCGAATGGCGTCCGCGGAGCCGAAGACCAACAGATGGAGCGACGACCTTTTTCCCTCCTTTCCCTCGCGGACCAAGTGCGGATTGGAAATGGGATTGGGAACTTAACTGCAAGGTTAACTCACGATGTTTTCCTTCACCGTAAAATCCTAAATTCAGAGGGGCGAGCTCCGGTTTGAACCCACGACCCTCTGCTTGAGAGGCCGTTAGGTTAAACCACTTGGCTATCACGACTTTATTTACGCAAGAATTATCGTATATGTACATATGTATATTAGTAGCAGCTGATATAATTTTCGGATAGTCACAAGTAAAATAAAGAAACTAAACAAAATGTAAATCAGAGACGCTACTACGAAATTCGAAAATCGAAGTTCGTATCGCATTATCCCTCTCACTCTCGTGTCAAATCATATTAGCGTGAGCGGGACGGCACGAAACGAAGTTCGAATTATGCACTTCGTGGTAGGGCCTCTGTTTTCTCACACAATCTTTGCCTTAAAAATTGCAAGCAAAAATTACAAACATCTTGAAGTTCTGGGTTCAAATACATTCGGCAGCTGAATTTGCCTACCTTTGTTACAGTCTTATTACCAGCAGTTTCTTGGTTCAATGCAAAACAATAATTAAGTGTAACGACACTAATGCAATGCTATAAAAATAGAAATCGACGAACTGTTTTATCTACATCGTAAATCGCAAGCCACTTTAAACTAAATTTCAAACGTACTAAAGTTCTATTTGCATTACACAATTAAACAAGATACGACTTTTAGAAAATAAGTAGTGAACGTCTAAATCTATCAATTAAGAATGTCCTTAATAAAAATAAACAAAATATAACCCGTTTGTACGTGCCAGTACAATGCCCTAGGCGACTGATC
This sequence comes from Archips crataeganus, assembly GCA_947859365.1. NCBI lineage: Eukaryota > Metazoa > Arthropoda > Insecta > Lepidoptera > Tortricidae > Archips > Archips crataeganus. The sequence goes on from OX402058.1 coordinate 1,774,381, forward strand.
CAGACATTTAATTTCGCTAATAACAAAGTTCTATAACAACACATTGCCATTTAAAAATCGGACCAAAACTCAGAAACACAAGGTTCACATTGAAAATTCCATGAACCAAATCAGGGAATTCATTACGCACTCACCACTATAAGAATACCCGTGGTTAGCTTTGTTTATCACAGAAGCGCGGGCCTAACAAGCTGGTAACTATTCCTATGCAATTCGCCCAATTAAGCAAGAGCCGCAGGTTTTATAGGATCGCTGGAGAATGGTGGATCTCACTAAATTGGAGTTCAAATATGCATGTAATTGAGCTTGTCAGTTTTGAATTTGCATAGTTATTAGTGTTTATTTGATTTTGCGTTTTGTTGATACGGAGTATATATGATAGAAATAAACATTGTAGCGATAGAGACTGTATTAATTCAGGACGTTATAAATATTTAACTAGTCGCGCTCGCGTCTTTATTTGTGTGGGTTTTAAGATAACTTTTCATCTAAATAAAATGGAATTGCACTACGATCTCATCCGCATTGTATCCATTGATTTAATAAACTTTAACAAAAAAATCCCGAGATTTGATGACAAATTTTACCAATATTATAAACGCGAAAGTTTGTATGGACCTATCATCATCATCACCATCATAATCATCATCATTATCATCATCATCACCATCATAATCATCATCATCATCATCATCATCATCATCATCATCATCATCATCGTCATCTATTCTGCGTGCTATATGGCCTGCCCATGCCCAATGCTATTTCAACGAGCTAATCCGTTTGGCTATATCGGTGATCATTGTTCTTCCACGAATCTCCTCATTTTACGTATGTTTGGACGTTTTCTGGATTAACATATAGGATACCTACTTTTTATCCCGGTAAATCGCATAGTTCCCGGGAGATAGCCACAAACGAATTCTTCACTGACGGAGTCGCGGGCGTCAAGTACCTACATATAACAATAAAACCAAAATAAGCAAAGGTTGACTGGGAGAGATCCCTGAAAGGGATAAGTTCGCATTTGGACATGATCTCAATAATTGTCAATAGTGTTTGTTTTTCTTTATTTGTGTATAATAAAGAGTTTGACATATAATGAAGATAGTAACGCTCAGATAACGCAGACGAAGGCAGTCAATTCAAAGTTAATAAGTTTTTGTTAAAATTTTACAATACAATACAATACAATACAATGACTCTTTATTGTACACCAGGAATAGTAAGCAATACAGAAAACAGGTACACAGAGAGTAAGTTACAAGGTAAGCAATAGGCGGCCTTATCGCTTAAGAGCGATTTTAATGTTAAGAGAAAGCTTTTTAGCTGACTGTACTTGCATTGTCATCCAACTTACATATGTATACCAAATTTCAAATGAATCCGACCACTGGAAGTGGGTCAAATTCGACTTCCAAGATTTGACTTGTACATACATAATGTAGATAGGTTACATTGCAAGTTAATAAAATGATTTAAATAAAAACTTTTAAACAAAAAATTAAACCGCCGAAAAAACTGAAAAGCAAAAAATAATACCTTTTTTGTTTGACCTTAATCTAAGTACCAGTTTAAATTCGGTGCCTCAGCACTAGCCAGGAGGAGTGGACCTATAATCTTCTACCTGATTGGCTTCTATCACTCCTCCTGGCTCGTGCTGAGGCACCGACTTCAAACTGGTTCCTAGATTAAGGTCAAACAAAAAAGGTATTATTTTTTGCTTTTCAGTTTTTTCGGCGGTTTAATATTTTGTTAAAAAGTTTTTATTTTATACTTTTTTCCCATCCTTGGGGTAAATTTTTTTTTCCAAATATATATAATAACAACTTCAAGGTATACCCATCCAATAAATAAGAATTATGAAAATCAGACTACTCTGTAAAAAGTTAGTCAATCATCCCCTGTTTTCCTACCCTTAGTGTAGGAATATTATTTCCAAATTTACATGGGACCACCCTTGAGGTATACGCTTTCCAATAAAAAAAGAATCATCAAAATTCGACTACACTGTAATAAGTGATGCGTGGTCATATAGTACAATCGGTAACTGAACAATCAATCATCCCCTGTTTTCCTACCCTTAGGGTAGGAATATTATTTCCAAATTGAAATGGGACCACCCTTGGGGTATACGCTTTCCAATAAAAAAAGAATCATCAAAATCGGACTACTCTGTAAAAAGTTATGCGTGATCATACATAAAAAAAAAATAAAAAAAAAAAACAAATATACACGTCGAATTGAGAACCTCCTCCTTTTGTTTTCGTCGGTTGAAAAGTCCGTAACTAAAACGAAACTGCGTGCGTAAGCTACTTAGTTAATTTTATGCATTAGTGTTACCTTATAACCTTTTTATGCAAGGTAATTTACCGTTGAGTAATAAGATACTTGTCTAGGTCTTCGCTTTACCGTATTTGGTCGACACTTCAATCTATCCTGTTCGTTTAGCTTGACATTCTGTACTAAGTAATTGCATGTAATTTATATTAGTTAAGTCTTTTGCGTTTACAGTTCATTCCGTCTTGAACTGTGTGGAAGGCGAAGTTAATACCAGTAGTTAAACCATAAGAGGCTGCTTGGAAAAAGTTCAGCCATAATACGAAAGTTATTCACACGATAGGGTCGACACGATGCTTCCTACCTATGTATCTTTCCTATCTTTATTCTTACTAATACCATAAATGGAAAAGAAACTGTGCATTGACGCCGGGAGATGAGTGCAAGGAGGTAGGTACATACATTTACACCGCCCTGGCATAAAAAATGAAGAGATCATGACTATGGTACAAAATCTAATATATAAAAATCTCGTGTCACGGTGTTTGTTATCAACTTATCAAACACCTCCGAAACGGCTCGACCGATTTTATGAATTTTTTTCTCTATATTCAGTAGATCTGAGAATAGGACATAGGTAAGCTATTTTTTATACCCCTATTCTTCACAGACGGAGTCGCTGGCAACAGCTAGTAAACCTATAATTATGAATATGCATGCGCTCCCTAAACACATATGCAAGATGAAATGCACCCCCCTGAAAATATTCGTGCCGGCGGGTGCCTATATGACTCTGTCTATCTGTCTGTCTGTTAGCTCTTCACGCTTAAGCCGTTTTTATTCAATCTGGGCTTCAATTTAAGGACTTATGGTTGTCGAAGTGTCTACCACCGCTTCGGAAAAAACCCGTTGAAGTTGAGCCGATTTAAATTAATGACATTTGGTATCAAACTTTGAGGCTCCAAGGACATAGGATAGTTTTTACACAGGAAATTCCAATTTAACGTGGAACGTTGGGTCATACACAAGAAAAAATATTGAATCAGGCATTACTTTGCTGAGGTCCATTACAATGAACTGAAACAATTGGGAATGTCTAAAAAAAATTACCAGTGGTTTTTATATTTTTTTTGTATAGGAAAGTCAATTATAAGAAACTAATTTCAATATTTTGTCATTTAGATCTCTACCTTTTTCAAAATTAATTATTGAAACTATTTTAGTTGATGACGTCACATTATAATTGAGGGCTCCCACAGTGCCAAATTTCTAAATGTATCCAGGGGGGGCACACTTACATATATCACACTTTTCATGCGACTACAGCGATCTCTGGTGTTTGTTAAAGAACTAAATTAGCGGCCATCTTGGTTGACTTGTCAAACTTGTCAGTTGTCATTCATCGGCCATGGCCATGGCGTACCAAATTGTACGGTCAAGGACTTTAATTGATAGGTCACTTGCCAATGTTCGTATTTTAGCCGTATAGTGCAAATCGGGTTTAGCCGCTTATACTTCGTATATGCTGATTTGAATTAGACGGCTAAAATACGAATAGTGGCAATTAGCCTATCAATTAAAATTACGCGTAATTATAGCTGTACATCACTACCAACATATACATATAGATAGGTATACATCTATAGATACGTCACATTAGTTCTTCACCAGGGCGTAGGGCAGCAGCACCTTCCATACATGCATATTTGACCATAGAGTTGCCACTCTTGTTCATATAATATTACAATACTCTTTGAATCCATCTAAATGCGTACGATAAGGCAACCCCTTTAATTATTTTTTGCGTAGTGGTACACTATACACTGTGTCACTTTACTGGCACTGTCAAAGTGCTAGATGTCAGACAGCGGGTCCAAATCAAACTCCGTAGTATAATCCACGCGTAAATTGTGAAGAATCTAACCACACACAATAAAGTACGACCGGTCACGCAAAATACACCAATGTCAAATGAAAGTCATTGCTTATTTCTTATTTAATAAATTCATTACGTTATATAAAAAAATAATAACTACAGAATACGAGTTAGAAAGCATTTATCTCGAAATGGTTTTCGATTTACTATACATTGCAAAAAAATAGACATCCCCAATTACTTTGTTCACCCGTTCACTTTATTCTGGTAGCATAGTGAACGGTTGCGATACTCTGAGGATGGGCTCTGGCCGATAATTCCCCTACCATGCATGATGACGTGGACGTGGCTTGCCGAATAGGAAAATAAGGCTCGTCCCAAGCTCAGCCCAAACCTCTCGCAAACCAATGATTTTTGACGTTCCTGAATAGCAGTTCATCGCGATCGAATTACCGCTCGCAAACCGTGTTGAGTCGTTCCTGAATTTAGCCCCTGGTGGTGATAGATGGGTTTGTGCTATTTCTGTTTTGTGTGTGTTCGTATAGTGTGGGGAGGAACTGCATGAACATACATTTCTTGCATAAACGTAGCTCTATCATAAGGTCGCGGGTGAGCAAAGTCCTTTTTTCAGTTCACTAAAAATAATGTCTAGGAACCCTTAACCCTTTTGGACTCGCTCTTGGCTGGTTTACTTCGGCCGGTAGCGTAATGTGACCAGCGGACAGAACAATGGCGGCAGCGGACCGCGCGCTATTGTTGTACTTTCCTTCATTATTCAAACGCTGCCTAGTATCTAGGACTGTTTAAGATCTTAAATTCTAGATTTATTTACATACTAGCTGTTGACCGCGACTCCGTCTGCGCAGAATTCTTTTATTGCGCGGGAACTACGCAATTTATATTTTTACAGGGTCTCAAACTATCTCCATCCATACCAAATTTCAGCTAAATCGGTACTAAAATATGTTATGAAACGAAGCCCCTTTAGAGCCATGCTGAGTTGGGGCCATTTCGTGGCAATATTAAATAATTATCTGTTTCCGTTTTTTTCTTTTTGTATTTTTTTTGAAAATCTTCGAAAACGCTAAATTAAAAGTAGATCGTCATGAACAGAGAAACGCAAGAACGATGCGCAGGAGTCACTGCGAAGATAGGGTTACCAGTTCTCAAAATAATCCTATGTGTCTAAATTTTTAACTCTGCTGGGTAAACAATAAAAAAAATATGTAAAAAAAATTTGAAATTTACCTAAGCGTCCAGTGAATATCTTGAATATTATCGGCCAATTAACTGAAAAGTTGGAAGAACCCAAAATTAAGTTGCAGTGCCGGGACACATTGCTAAAACAGAGTTGATGGCCACTAGGTCCAATGTGTTCTTGAGTGACGACCACGTACCGTAAGAGGTAGTATATGGTTATGTCTCCGTAAGATAGACTGATGACCTTGTGTTGTTGTCTCTGGTGTCCTGTCAATCGTTCAAAGGTTAACTGGAAGAGATCCCTTTAAGGGATAAGTTCGCCTTTGTACATCTGTTTCTCTTGTTAACTGTTAATTTTCATGTTTTACGTACAATAAAGAGTTTTACATACATACATACATACATGACCTGGTGAAGATCGCAGGAGTAGGTACCAGCGTAACTTTGTACCTCTACAACTTCTAAATAAAAGAAGATTTCAGGATTCTTTTAGAAATTAGGCAGATTTTGATTTGTATGGTCTAGATGTACTTCTTGACACAATGACATCTAGACCGTAGTGAACTGCTTTTTGACTAAAATAACATGTTGGCCAAAGCATATTCGGTCCCTAAATTATATAAAGACGACCAGATGGCCTAGTCGGTAGAGAACCTGCCTACAAAGCTTGAGGTCCCGGGTTCGATTCCCGCGTCGGGGCAGATGTTTGTATGAATAATACGAATATTTGTTCTCGGGTCTTGGGTGTTTAATATGTATTTAAGTATGTATCTATCTATATAAGTATGTTTATCCGTTGCCTTGTACCCATAACACAAGCTATGCTTAGCTTACTTTGGGACTAGGTCAGTTGGTGTGAATTTCCTGTGATATTTATTTATTTATACAAAATGACCTAGTGGCACAAACATTATATACCTAGGTACTTTTTGACAATGTTGCATCTCAACATTTTATACATTTTGTCATTTGTACCAAAATGACCTGTTACCAAACTGCTAGCTTGAAAAAGGAGTATCATGATGACGATGATAACTCCATGCCCTTAGTTAATCTGGCAACCCTAGGCGTAGCAGGAAGATCGTGTGTGTCCGCAACTTGATATGCGCACGCGCACTGCGCAGGACCGGTTCTGCTGAATGTTGGCCAAATATCTTGTTACTGAAGCTAAAGGTACTCTTTTGCGTTTGGAGCTAGGAAAGGCAGCGTAGTCAAATAGAGCGAAAACGTTTATAAACTCTTTACATTTCAAACTAAATACAAACTGAAACATAGATGCACAGAAAAAACCCCAGAAAAAAGACCAATGCTGGGAATCGAACCCAGGTCCTCAGCGTTCCGTGCTGCGTGCTTACCCCTACACCATCACTGGTCTAGAAGTTAGCGACGAATCTTTCCCATACATCGTACACTTCAGTCTGTTATAATCACATTAGGCAGTGATAAAGCGCATCTATGTTAATGCCCTCTACCGAGAGACTTCAACACTCCTTCGGAGCTAACTCTTTACGTTTATTGTTGCATGTTGTGATCGGAAAGTTGATAATCCTTTGACTCGTACTGACGTTGTAATTATCTACATAGTAGTGCTTGACTGTACGTGTAGTCAGTGTTGCCATATCCATTTTATGTAAATCCGTAGAATTCCGTAATTAACCCGAAGAAAAATCCGTAGATTTACGGATTTTTTTTAAGTTATATTCGACTGCACTTTTATCTTTAAATGCTGTTCAAAATTAGATTAGAGTCTGGCTAACGTAAGTTGGTAATAGAAAATAACCGCAATTTGCAAAAAAAAATATTGACAATGCATTTTTTATTGTAACACACACACACACACACACACACACACACACACACACACACACACACACACACACACACACACACACACACATGCACACACCCCATACACACGTATGCACATGTATGCACACAAATTCGAACACACTGTAATCGCGTAATCCTTTTTTTTATTTTGTATCTTATAATTATAACAACTTCTGTAACACTTTAGTTCTGTTAATCAGTAATCGCACTCGCAGGCTACCAAGATACAGGCTCAGCCTAGTTTGGGGTCTGATAGATGTACCGCATTTTTGTAACAAGTGTTTTTTTGGTAAATAAACTATTTTTTTTTTTTTTTATTGTAACGAAAATCTGTCACAATCATTACGATATAGATTGTACAATGTAGAATTTCCTATTCATACGCTTCGCTTTCCCGTCCATTCCGTTCCGTTTTGTTAATATTTGCTAGTTATCAGCGAAACTAGTAAGTAGGTGAATTTAAGAAAAATGAGGCTAGTCTGAAATTCCGTAGACTAGCCAAGCATTTCCGTGGATCTGGGCACAAGGCCTGAAATCCGTAGATCTACGGCTTTCTCCGTAGATCTGGCACCGCTGCGTGTAGTACCGACTTAACACTACCTCTTAACCTGAACCTCCCTCTAACAACTCCCCATTTCATATATGTCCAACCCTTCTAATAAGCCTTCACGGCGCTGCCATAATGGTTCCATAACTCAATTACGATGAGATTCCCTGAGACGCGGCGTGGGCACTGTAGACGGCCCGCCATAAATTTAATTGCTATTAAGGATATTAAGTAATATATTTGATTATTTACGAGCAGGTCAAAGTGCTTTATTAACTTGAAGTGGTTCTTACTTTTTAGGGTTCATTTCGCGCGAAACGGAAGAGTTTTATTACTGCTCACTTTCACTCTGTTACGTTTGATGCTTCTTCACGCTAAAACAGAGTGGTAAATTTGCTACCGTAATACATGATTTTTTAATAAGTTTGTGTTTAGTTTATAAATACACTGTCTTTGTATGTCAAATCTATTATCACAACGTCAATTTTATTTATTGTACTTGGTTATTGTTAATCCGAATGACAATGTCAGTCGAGACATTATGGTACCTACTGCTCATTTCAAGTGGCCTGGCCATATCATTTAATAAAAGAGGTTGACCTGATGAGTGGTAATTGTACATAGGTAGGTAGGTATAGCCTTCTCTAAAGCACTGCTACACCATAATACAATACAATACAATACAATACAAATATTCTTTATTGATCACCAAATCAGTATAGAAAAAAATAATAACAATAACAATTCATGCAGACAATAGGCGGTCTTATCGCTCAAAAGCGATCTCTTTCAGACAACCATTGTTGGATACAACATAATACACCTATAATATATGAATAATGAATAGTTTTGGAGGTTTTAACCGCACGTAGTTACCTCCTGTCTTGAATTTTAGCTAAATTGGCACTGCCTAATCTGATAACTGTTTATACAGGGTTATTAACGACCGCTTTAGCCTAGTTAGTAGTGACCCTGCCTACGAAGCAAGAGGTCCTGGGTTCGAATCCCAGTAAGGGCATTTATTTGTGTGATGAGCATGAATATTTGTTCTTGAGTTATGGATGTTTTCTATGTATTTAAGTATTTATTTATCTATATAAGTATGTTTATTGTCGTCTAGTACCCATAGTACAAGCTTTGCTTATTTTGGGACTAGGTCGATTTGTGTAAGATTGTCCCCTAATATTTATTTATTTATTTATTTATTTATTTGTAATTCACTGACATCCTCTTAACCCTGAATTCCTATCACTCAAACAAATGTTTTTTGTTTCACGACTTTTTAAAATGAAGCACTTTTTTTCCCATACAAATATAATAGAACCAAACATAAGAGGTAATCTCAAATTTTCAAAACGTTATTACACCAAAAATATTAAGTTATGACAAAAGCCGTAAAACAAAAAACATTTGTTTAAGTGGTAGGAGTTTAGGGTTAAAAGGATGCTAGTGAATCACAAATAACCCTGTATAATAAATAGTATGTACTTAACTATGTATCTAGGTGGATACCTAAACACTATAAAAAATAGTTTTCCCCATTTAAACCGATATATAAAATGCACCCCTTCCGGTGATTTTAAAACAAAGGCCTTAACCTTATCAAAACAACGACGAAACTAGACCAAAACCTTTCATTTCCCGCCCATGATAACTCGAGCTCTCCGCCCACCCTTTTCTCTAGCAACCAAAGCTCAGCTTAACTAGACGTTTAATGCCAATTAGGAACTCTGCGACAATTCTCTGACATCACCACAAAGCCCTAAGTTCAACCTAAAATAGGAATGTAAATTTGATTTTATGTGTAAGGTAGTAAGGTTTAGTTTCGATTGCAGCGTCTCGTGATTGTTATGATCTGTTTGATTTATGGAACCCTGTTAGTGTGTTAGTCATGATTGCGATAGCCGTTGTTGATGTTTAGACAACTGGGCTTTACAGTAAACTAGCTGTTGCCCGCTAGTTCTCATTTTGAAAAATTCTGCAGTGCCACATACACACCTTAATGATCGGCAAAGTTCATCATCATCATCATTTCAGCCGAAAGACGTCCACTGCTGAACATAGGCCTCCCCAAGGCTCGCCAAACAGATCGATCCCGTGCCATCCGCATCCAACGCGATCCCGCAATCTTAACCATGTCGTTCCTCCATCTTGTTGGAGGCCTACCTACACTGCGTCTTCCGGTCCGTGGACGCCACTCGAGAACCTTTTTGCCCCATCGGCCATCAGTACTACGTGTGCCCTGCCCACTGCCACAGTCTGGCGATTCTTCGAGCTATGTCGGTGTGTCTTGCGCGGATTTCATCATTTCTAGTGCGATCGCATTCGCTGCCGGCTATCAAACTCCAGACTTCTCCAGGTGCCACAAAAGCACATGCGCGATCAAACGACTGCCAAACTAAGACAGCGACACTAGGCGAAAGTCGCGAACACGCATTGCCTTCCCCGCAGTGATAAGTTACTGGTTCTTTAAATAAAATAAAAATAAAAATAATTTATTTCAGGCAGAACCCATATTACAAAATATAAAATGTGAAAAGAAACAAATTAAATGAAATTAAAATAATAACAATTAAAATTACAAAAAAGGAAAATTATAATTGCGCGGCACTGAGTGAAGATCGTCACTTAATTTGACCAGTGACGATCTTCACCCAGTACTTTGTCATAGGGCAGTCCAGGCGGGCAGCAAACATATTCAAAATGATATTGGAACTGCCGCGCACTCTGTTCAGCAGAGACGCGACTCTCTTCCGTCTGATGGCGTCTTTACCGTCCCCAAAAGCGGAAGTTCGCCTGATGTGGCCAAGTCGCTTATTTCGGCTCCGAAACAGCACCTGCCGCTTCGCAACAAATTGACCGCGTTAATATGGCTGGGCAAACTGTAACTTAATATCTTCCGGGCGCTTTCTTTTATATTCAGTGTTCTTTGGGTTCCGTAAGGATGATCAGGGTTCCGTGAAGCGTGGAGAAACCACCTACATGCAGGCTGTACGATAAACTATAACCTGGAGCTAAATTCAGGAATGGGCCTTCACGGGTTTGGTAGCGGTAATTCAATCGTTAGGGTTGGGTTTGGTTTGAACTGCTATTCAGGAACGCCAAAAATCACTGGTTTGCGAGAGGTTTGGGCTGAGTTTGGGATGAGCCTTATGTACAAGTTAAGTATGAAGTATCTTTTTCTATTTTTTTATTTTTTTATTTTTTATTTAGTTACAAAGCGAATTAACAGGAAAATACGGCGCATCCCAAGCTCAACCCATTCCTATCCTCTCCCAAACGATTGAATTACCGCTAGCAAACCGTGTTGGGCCGTTCCTGAATTTAGCCCCTGGTACCGGAGGGGCCAACCCTTACTCGTTGAGCGACTCTGAGCCTATTCATCGGGCCCATAATGAAGCGCCACGTCTCAAATCTATATGTCATCATTGGCAACACACACTAAACAAAACTTAACTTAAATATTAAATTACATGCAAAAGAAACAAAAACTAGTAACAAGGAGTTCTTATCATTTAGGACAATTTAAATTGTAGAAATTTAAGTAAGTAAATAACTAATAGAATCATCTAACTGAACTAAACTATGTTTATTTTAAAACAACCAATAATAGTTCTGTATCATCATAGGACATGTGTTGAAGACATTGACCCAGTCCCAAAGTAAGCTAAGCAAAGCTTGTGTTATGGGTACTAGGCAACGGATAAACATACTTATATAGATAGATAGATACATACTTAAATACATATTAAACACCCAAGACCCGAGAACAAACATTCGTATTTTTCATACAAATATCTGCCCCGACACGGGAATCGAACCCGGGACCTCAAGCTTCGTAGTCAGGTTCTCTAACCACTAGGCCATCTGGTCGTCTAAACTGATTAAAGACTTTTAATACTTATACTTATTTTAGACGACCGGATAGCCTAGTTGTTAGAGGACCTGGCTACGAAGCTTGAGGTCCCGGGTTCGATTCCCGGTCTGGCAGATATTTGTGTGAAAAATACGAATGTTTGTGCCCGAGTCTTGGATGTTTAATATGTATAAGTACCCATAGTACATGCTTTGTTAGTTTGGGACTAGGTCAATTGGTGTGAATTGTCCCGTGATCTTTATTATTAATTTATTTACTTCTTTTGAGGCACTTTTTTTTTTTTTTTTTGTTAGCCTGTTATAGTGTCCCACTGCTGGGCAAAGGCCTCCCCTCTTGACCTCCACAGCTCCCGGTCCGGCGCAATGTCAGGCCAGTCCTTTGCGTACACGTCCAAATCGTCCCGCCATCTCCTTCTTGGTCTGCCTCGTCGTCGCTGGCCGTTCTCCGGCACCCACCAAGTGACCGTGTGAGCCCATCTTTGAGGCACTTATGTTATGTTAATAAAACGTACACGTATGTATAACCGCCTCAATAGTTAAATTAACCGTAACAAATATTAATAACGCAGTGTGTAATACGCGAACCGGGTGGGGATTTAATTAATTAAGAGGCGGCTCATTAATTTTCACGATGAGCGGTCATTAGTTAGTCACGGGTTTTGTTGTAATTCATTAGTTATCACGAGTTTGTGTGAGGTAGAGTTTTATTCATCATTATCATCATCATCAACCCAGCCTATGTACTATCGCCCCAAGCGCCAGATAACCACCTTAAAGGCCCAGTTTGCGTGCAGTGGCTAGACATCTGTCCATAACAATCCATAGCAATAAACATCAACGGCTGCAAGCAAATTTGTTTTGAAAATGGGTATCTATACCACTACCATGAGTTTACAGTGACGGTACTCGATAGCGCCTGCGTAAATGATTTGTATGGAGTCTCCATACAAATCATTTACGCAGTCGCTAACGAGTACGGTCACTGTGAACTCATGGTAGTGGTACTGGCGTCTGGGGCGATGGTACGTCCCACTGCAGGGCACAGGCCTCCTCTCAGAATGAGAGGGCTTGGGCCGTAGTTCCCACGCGGGCCCAGTGCGGATTGGGAACTTCACACACACCATTGAATTTCTTCGCAGGTGTATGCAGGTTTCCTCACGATGTTTTTCTTCACCGTAAAGCTCATGGTGAATTTCAAATCAGAGGTGCGAGCCGGGATTTGAACCCACGACCGCTTGAGAGGCCATAGGTCAAACCGCTATGCCACCACGGTGGTTTATTATTTGTTTTGCAACATGAAAAATACTATCCTAACTTTAGACGACTGGTTCGATGGGTGTTTAGAGAACCAGAGTAAGCTTGAGGCCCCGTAGAGTTCTGTACGTTGCCGGCCTTTTCAAGAAGTGGAACACGGGCGCGTCGCTGTTGCGGCGTCCCTTGAATCAGTTTTCATACTAAATGTAGTACCTGGGCGACCGAGCTCCACTCGGGCTGAAACTCGGTACCAAGCGTTTTCCCAGTGATAAGACCTAGCTAGATCAATTTTTATTCATCCCCGAAAACCCCCACATACCTACTAAATTTCATCGAAATCGTTGGAGCCGTTTCTGAGATTCTGATTATATATATTTAAGTATATATTGCTTCTAATAGTTGCGATGGATGTTACCACACGCCATTGTTGGCGTATGTAAGTGATCAAGAATTTCAGGGGAGTTGGTTGGATGCGACGTGGTTCAATTGATAGAACACCCGTTGGGGCGCATACCCAGGAGACGTGGGTTCGAATCCCACCGGCGCACCCGAAAATATTTTTCGCTTTTAAATAATCTTAGATTCGGTGAGCAGCCGCACTGCTAATAAAATAAATAATATATATTGCTCGTTTAAAAGTGTCGTGATCCAAAGCAGACAGAAGAGACAGGGCGCGGAGACGCGGATTGCGACGCGCCCCCATCCCACGTCTCTGACCGTACTTGTATCGTCATCCAAATTACATAATGAACTAAATTTCGAGTCAATTTGATCACTAATAATAGTGGATGAAATGCAACTTGCAAGATTTGAAGTAGGCAACATTAGGAACAGTGCCAGTTTAAAAAAGTTTGTAAAATATTTATTATCTCTGAAAAAACCGTTTATTATCAAACTCTAAGCTAAAAATATCTTAAAGTCTGGTACGTATCGATCCAATACAACCTTAAGTTTACTTTACTATTTCCGTCCACCGTTTGATCCAAACTTGCTTCCCAAAACCATAAAAACTCAATTTCGTAGTAAGCTACATTTAACACGTACAAACTTACTTAACACATGAAAAGCGGCGCTACCATCGAAGCAACACGTTCAATTTGTACGTGGAATTAAGTGGTACTACTTTTATCTGCCCGCACAAATAAATTTGTTACCTCAGGTAACCGCTCATTTTGGAATGTCAACCATTTTTTTTAATTCGCTTCAATGGACCACGGCAGACTCCGTGGCAACAAAAAGTTTTCTCAAACTGGCCATTCATAAAGGTTGCCTTAAAATCATTCGATTTATAAGACATTTAGTTATTATTACAAGGTAATTTAATTCTTAATCGTTATGATTTACAGTCCCATTTTAAATAGCGACTAACACATTTCATTTTAATTTTAAAAGGTCGTATCTTTTTGTTACTTGCAACTTACAAACGAATTGTATCCAATAGTGACAAGGTTTAGTTTTAAACACATATCTACGGTTTTTTTTAATAATTGGGTCCCGGCTGCCAGTTTGTTTAGGACATTAGGGATGTACCAAAAGATCAATTGTGTGACGTTATTATTATCGGTTTTAAATCACAATGGAACGATTAAAGTTTGGCAAAGAATGCCACATCATGCGTTTACTCGAGCATTGTGTGGACGCACCCGTAAGATTCTATATAAAATTGGCATGGTTCGTTGCAGTTCCAGACGAATTCAAATGAATAATCCCGCTAGATACAAAGCAAGAATTGACAACCTTTCATTTTTTTAACACCTGAAAATTACTGTAGGAATCGAAAGAGTTTCGCCTCCTGAACACGGAAAAATATTAATAAAAATATTATATAATATTATAATTTATTTCTCCATATTTAAAAAAATACAACAAATTTAAAAACATATATGTACTTACAAATACTTCCACAGAATAGATATGTTTCCTTTACCCTTTTCACTAGTAAAAAGAGCTGTAATAATTTTAAATTTGATAAAAACCTTAACGTCAAATATACGTCATCACTTTTTTTTAATAGAGACTAGACAAAAGTAATGGATCTATTCTATCTTTACGCTCTTTTAGAATAAGCACATCTTTAAAAAATTGTAACAAATTATTTAATAATCATAGTGAAAATTTAAAACTATCAGCGTCTTTCTCTTTCCAAACAGAATACAGAGAACGAATCAAATTATAGTCTTAGAAATATGAAATGTTGTCAATTGTTTTACAATATACAATGCTCCTTTCATCCACTCAAGGGTTGACTGGTAGAGATCCCTTAAAGGGATAAGTTCGCCTTTGTACATGCATTTCAACGGTTGTCAATAATGTATTTCTTTTTTTCCTTATTTTTGTACAATAAAGAGTTTACATACATACATACATACATACATACAATATTGTTTTAGGGACAACCAAATGAAAATAAAATCGAATCTATATCTTTCTAATATATAAAAGTGTCGTGTGTGACTGTGTTTGTCATCGAACTCCTCCGAAACGGTTTGACCGATTTTAATCAAATTTTTTCTCTATATTTGGTAGGTCTAAGAATTCTTACCTAAGTATTTTGACCTATTGGTCGTGGGCTATTTTTTATACCCCTATTCTTCGCAGACGGAGTCGCAGGCAATAGCTAGTCTAATATATAAAAATCTCGTGTCACGGTGTTTGTTATCGAACTCCGAAACGGCTTGATTTTGTAAATTGTAAAATTGGGCTAAGTTATGTATGTATGTAAACTCTTTATTGTACAAAAATAAGGAAAAAAAAAGAAAAAGATTATTGACATGACAACCGTTGAAATGTATATACAAAGGCGAACCTATCCCTAAGTTTTAAAGATTACCTAAATAAAACGTTGGCTGACTGAAACCTCCTTAGTCTGAAATGAAATGGCATACCTACCTACTAACTTGTTTGTAAATTTTAAAACTAAAGTTATAATAACTTCCTGCGGAGGAAAAACTGTACCTACGTAAATCCATAACTCCCGTAAAAACAATTTAGCCCATTGTCATTTACATTTAGTATACAGGCATGAAATAACACTATTGACGAGCAAGTGTGATGAAAAAGCAATTTTGACTTGCTCGGCAGAATCACTCTACGTGGCATCTGTAGGTTGAAATATTCCCGATCGAATTCGAAACATCTTGTATATTCAGCGCAGTGTTTGTAGATTCCATACTGGTTTATACTACGGCTCTGCTCCGTACTAACGACTCATTTGAACAAATAAGCTATCTGCATTGTGATGCGAGCCAGCTCTTTACGAGCCTTTGTCTGTTTGTTAGTCTGCTTGTCTGAACATCCTGGTTCGTAGTTTAAGACTACGGCTGGATTTAGTGCGTTTATTTCCTGGACTATTTATTTAAGTAAAATAGTGGTTTGAATACATTTAGTATGGATGGATAATAATGTTTTCATCTCTCATACTCGGAAAGTGAGGCAAATCATATCTGACATACGGGAGTATAACTATTATTTTGTTCCCAAGGGTAGAAATAATTTAAAAAAATAAAGGCATTGATTGGCTGTCAATGGAACACATACGCATTCAGCCAAGGATTACGGCATATACATGGAATAATTAAGTATTGAGTTTTTTTTCTTAATTAGTCATATTACAAATTTTATAATGCCAGTGAAATATTATTAAATTAAATTATTAATTTCTTATTTAGTGACTTAAACCAGAAAAGTTAGAAAATGTTAAGAAAAAAACACGGTAAACGACAATGTTATTGTCCACACAGCCTATCTCTATACAGCTTAACTACTTGGTTCAAATTGGTTACTTACATATTTTATAAATAAAATTACTAAAATACCTACTTTATCTACTGTTTTCATTGATTACTATATTGAACATTCTAAATTTTGTTAAATTAATTATTCCTCAACAATAAACTCCATTGAAATATTTTACAACGATCATATTGACCAGTTTAGACATTTTTATTTATTTATACTTATATTTTCTTACTTTCCTTGTAGTCGAAATGAAAAGCAGAGTGTTTAACTCGGGAAAAACACCAGTATCACCCTCGGAATATTGGCACCCGAGCACAGCGATAGTGACCTCGAGCTGAGTAACCTCGTGTGATATGATATTAGTTATTTTCCTCCCTTGTTGAACAATCTACTATAAATGATTATGTACTTAAAATCTTTGGTTAGTTCTTCCGGGCATATGTCTCTAGCGAGTATATATATCATCATCATCATCAACGACCGCTTTAGCCTAGTTGGTAGTGACCCTGCCTACGAAGCAAGAGGTCCTGGGTTCAAATCCCGGTAAGGGCATTTATTTGTGTGATGAGCACGAATATTTGTTCCTGAGTTATGGATGTTTTCTATGTACTTAAGTATTTATTTATCTATATAAGTATGTTTATCCGTTGCTTAGTACCCATAACACAAGCTTTGCTAAGCTTACTTTGGGACTAGGTCAATTGGTGTGAATTGTCCCATGATATTTATTTATTTATTTATTTATTATCATCATCATCATCATCATCATCATCATCATCATCATCATCATCATCATGTAGGTATACGTCCCTCTCACTGCAGGGCACAGGCGTCATCTCCGAATAAGAGGGCTTGGGCCGTAGATCCAAGTGTGCAGTTTTCCTCACGATGTTTTCCTTAACCGTAAGCTCATGGTAAATTTCAAATGTAATTTCGTATATGAATTTCGAAAATCTCAGAGCTGCGATCCCGTGCTCGAACCGACGACCCCTTGCTTCAGAGGCCATAGGTCCCACGGATTACCTTACTCTTACTAAATAAATTGGCGACATAATCTCAGAGCAAATAGCAACGATCTCAATCTGAGAGGAAGCCTATGCCCTCAGTGGGACGTAATATCGCACCTTCGGTACAACAGGGTATCATCTCGAAATAATACACCATTTTAATTTAGACTTTACTTAATTTCCGGAAAGTCTAAATTAAAATGGTGTATTATTTCGAGATGATACACTGTTGTACCGAAGGTGCGATATAGGCTGGGTTGATGATGATGATGATGAATAGCAACGAACAAAATACTAATAACGTTGTCCATCATACAATCCAGACAGACAGCAGATATACAAACATTTACCGTGCGTTAACTGCGCATGAGTCGTAACGCTTGTTTGTGTTCGGCCTGGGCGCATAACCTTTAGCATCAATAAACCAGGGATTGAGGTTGCCATTTCATAAATGAAAAAATCCTGACTAAATAGGGATGTTGACACCATTAAAAAAGAATTTGAAGACACGACTCCAGTAAAAAAACGCTTTCTTTCAGCCCTGAAAGTCAGATTAATTTTCGATTAAATGCAAAATTAGATTTTTTGTTGCTTTAAAACAAATAAATAGTTAGTTGATTGAGCATTGCGAACAATGACGTCATATGTCGCTATTGTCATTCAAACTCTATGGGAGATTGTGTTTTGACAGCTCATAAAAAGAACGTCAGTTGATTGGTGGTGTCAACATCCCCATTGCAGTCGTGAAAGATTTGACGCAGTTCTTCACTAAGCAAAGGTTGGAAAGGGTACTGAATAACCGATATACGTAGTTTATGATAAGCTAGAATTATTATAGTTAGACAATCAGTGAGATTATCAAAAAAAAGACGCAGCAGTGATTTTCCGACATAAAAAGTATCCTATAAGTATATTAATTCAAGTTATAAACTACCTGTGTACCAAATTTATAAGCCAACGACGGACACTTTTTTAAATAAACAGCTTAATCTATGAAAAATATTCAAACCGATTCAAAACATGTAAACGTCCGAACAAAAGTCAAAGAAATGACAAATTAAAGAGCTAATTCTTCAAAGGAAATAAATAAATTTACTTTTAAAACATTAGCAAATGAACGAAACGATATAAAGTCGTTTCCGCAAGACTAAATCAGTAGATTAAAGGAATAATGTTGATAAAATATCTTCTCGCTGGGCAATTAAAGAGGATTTATTGCTATCGAGTGAAATGCATGTTCTAGATGTAATGGAGGGAGATAGTAAAAATATAACACGTTTAGAGCCTTTCTTATCATTATCATGATCTGTATTCGTATTTGTAATGGACGTAGTCGTAGGAAACAAGATGTTACACTCATTATATCCCCTCTACAAATAATGAATTATTTCAGACTTGCTTGTACCCGTTGCTTCGAACATGAACTATTAAGTAGATTTGGTAATTGAATTCCGGGATTTTGCTAATTGCCATGGGAGTTTCCAAAACTTGCATTGTGGTTTTCATCTACATCGTATGAAGACCACTCGTAGAAAAAGTCTCTAGACGAGAAGTTAAGACACAGAGGTTTTGCGTAAATTCTAAGGTAATTCAAAGATTATCCTCCTAACACGAAATCTCGTGTTCTATAACAAATCAAACTCCTTCGAAACGTTTTGGCCGATTTTTATATATTTTTTTCTTTATTTGTTAGGTCGTAGGCTATTTTTTATACCCCTGTTTTTCTCAGACGGAGTCGGGGGCAACAGCTAGTATTATTACAAATATTTAGATAACATGAAGGATAAAGATAGTGTGACATTGCGGTTACAAAATGGACACTGGCTTAGCACAACGCTGAGGCGTTTATATAGCACCCCAGCGCTGATTTTCAGCCAGTACCGTTTTGGCGATACCCGGATTGCTATATAGGTAGGGTCAACGTCATAAATAAGTGATCGCTTTTGTACCTTGTCATTTTAACGTCATGTTCGAAAAGCCATTCGAAATTATGAACGACTGAAAGCGACAAGGTCATAAGTGCTCATTTATTTATGACGTTGATATACTACACATTAATCGCTATTTCATTGATCCATCTCTGCAATGCATCATCGTTCTATATTAGCAAATTCTGTACACCTCTCGAGCTCTCTCTGGATTTCTCAAAATGGTTAGATATCAAAAACGTATAAGATTCCTAACATGATAGTTCCCTAGACAACTTCGATGTGCATTATCTATCAATGTCCATGTATGCCCCGCATTCTTCTAAAACAACCAAGCCGTCATACGGTTCTCGGAACCAACTCTGGCCATATCAAGTGAAGCTAAACAAAAACATGTGATTATCATGAAATCGTAATAAATCTTGCCCGTATCACTCAACTCCCGATTCGCACACGGAAACATCGCCTTTGTTTCAAAGAACATAAGCTTTTGGTTTAATGCAGTTAACTAATGTGATTCTCTGTTCCTGCTCAATTGTCCGTGAAAGACGGATGGATATATAATTGTTGGGGTACAAATGGTGGGCACTATACGTTGACGACTTTGTTATGAAATCTGTTTTTAATGCGATGATGTATTGTGTTTGTTTTGGAGGTATTTAGGTCGTTATGAGGATGCAGTTGTTAGAGGTCTTTTGGTTTTTAGTAATGTGAAGTTTTTAATGTGATGAGAGCATAGAATAATTCTTAAACGTTATCTCGTGTTTTCACAAGTTTAAATTAATGGTATGGCGTGTAAATAACCATTTTTTGTTGGTTTTAGAAGGCCAGGAGCTCGTTGGTGCCAAAAGAGAATTCATAATCATAATAGTGCAGAAGCACTCACCTGTTTCGGAGCTCTAGTGATGATAGAAGGATGCGGGAATGTGCTGGCGGTAGGAGTATGGTCCTTTTAAAGCACAATTTGTAGTATCGTCACCTATAACCGGCGATGTATAGTACGAGAAACGATGACAGGAAATTAAAATATTGTTTCTTTAGCAGAGCTGTAAAACCGAACGACCGATTTAGAAAAGACCGAAAAGAAATACATACTTAGATTCTCAATTTGGTTGTATGTTTTTATTTTGTGATTGTTTCCTTAAGAACTCTGTCATTTATTATAAACCGATTTGCAAAATCATTTTATACGGAAGATTCTCCGTTCCCCGATACACCTAATCTCTAAGTGTGGAAAAATAGGGGTGATTTTATTTACGGTGTACTGTTTTTTTGCTTCAAACAATTTCTTTGCAGTCAAGATTTTGGTAAATTATTTTGTACTGAGACTTGTAGGTAGGTACGACAATTTGTATAACTTCCCACTCCCACTACTGGTTTTGGTGATCACCAAACATATTATTACATCAACTTGGAACAAAGGCGGTTTGAAATGACGAACGACATACAAACAAGATTGGAACAAAAAATTGGTTGAAACACTGTATAATTTAAGACTTCGAAATTACAGTCTGTGTGTTTTTACCGTGAAGAGAATGGATAAAAAATATAGGACGAATAAAATGATTGTAGTGGTGTACTGTACCGAATATTCGCATTCTTTTTTAATTCGCATTTACAATAGGCTCATCACCAATCCAATCCATACACGTCAAGCTGTAAGACACAAGTTTCCTCAGAACGAGAGGGCCTGGGCTGTAGTTTACATGGGCCCCAGTACGGATCGGGAGCTTCATAAACACCACTAAATTTCTTCGCAGGTGTCTGCAGGTTTCTTCATGATGTTTTGCTTCACTGTAAAGCTTTTGATCAAATGTAATTTCGTTCTGGCCTGTGCCCTGCTAGAGGCTGGGATGATGATGATTATAATATGCTGTTTGAAAGTAGGGATCGCCAATCATCATCATCATTTCAGCCGAAAGACGTCTACTGTTGAACATAGGCCTCCCCCAAGGCTCGCCAAACAGATCGGTCCCGTGCCATCCGCATCCAACGCGTTCCCCCAACCTTAATCAAGCCGTTGCTCCATCTTGTTGGAGGCCTACCTACACTGCGTCTTCCGATCCGTGGACGCCACTCGAGAACCTTTTCGCCAATGCTCCGAATTATTTCCAAACATTCATGGCCGTGTTCATCTCCATGTAAATGTTGAAATGATTCAATTTTATAATACGCCTTAGATAGGTATTAATGTCATCTTGACAATGGATTTGAATTTTGTGTCTCATCATCAACATCCCAGTCTATTTACGTCCCACTGCAGGGCACAGGCCTCCTCTCAGAATGAGATGGCTTGGGCCGTAGTTCCCACGCGGGCCCAGTGCGGATTGGACTTCACATACACCATTGAATATTGTATCTTAAATTAGCATAGTGAGGACTTAAGAATTTGCGATCTACTTTCCGTGGGAAATTATATATGTCTGATCACTATTATGCAATATATGTATGTATGTGCAACTTTTGAAGTTGGCGCTCTGCATTGAGATGAAAACGCTCGTGAGATGCCGTCTTGTAATTACTGGAGTTAGTCGCATCGGCATTCTTGTAGTAATGACACCGCCGCGCCTTGCTGTAGCGACAGCAAATTACCTACAGATTAAAGATAGATAAATAAAATTTGATACGAAATACAAACTTTTTTTTTTTTATTTTATCAAACGGTACATGCCTTTACAAAAATTTTGTTATCGCCAAACTGTTGCCAGTTTGTTGCCGAACTGAAACATGGATGCACAGAAAAACTCAGAAAAAGAGACCAGAGCGCTGGGAATCGAACCCAGGTCATCAACATTCCGTGCTGCGTGCGAAACCCCTACACCACCACTGGTCAAAAGATACCAGCGCTGGGAATCGAACCCAGGTCCTCAACATTCCGTGCTGCGTGCGAAACCCCTACACCACCACTGGTCAAAAGAGACCAGCGCTGGGAATCGAACCCAGGTCCTCAACATTCCGTGCTGCGTGCGAAACCCCTACACCACCACTGGTCAAAAGAGACCAGCGCTGGGAATCGAACCCAGGTCCTCAGCATTCCGTGCTGCGTGCGAAACCCCTACACCACCACTGGTCAAAAGAGACCAGCGCTGGGAATCGAACCCAGGTCCTCAACATTCCGTGCTGCGTGCGAAACCCCTACACCACCACTGGTCAAAAGAGACCAGCGCTGGGAATCGAACCCAGGTCCTCAGCATTCCGTGCTGCGTGCGAAACCCCTACACCACCACTGGTCAAAAGAGACCAGCGCTGGGAATCGAACCCAGGTCATCAACATTCCGTGCTGCGTGCGAAACTCCTACACCACCACTGGTCAAAAGAGACCAGCGCTGGGAATCGAACCCAGGTCCTCAACATTCCGTGCTGCGTGCGAAACCCCTACACCACCACTGGTCAAAAGAGACCAGCGCTGGGAATCGAACCCAGGTCCTCAACATTCCGTGCTGCGTGCGAAACCCCTACACCACCACTGGTCAAAAGAGACCAGCGCTGGGAATCGAACCCAGGTCCTCAACATTCCGTGCTGCGTGCGAAACCCCTACACCACCACTGGACACCAGTGCCCAGCGCTGGTCCCTTTTTCTGATTTTTTCTGTGCATCCATGTTTCAGTTTGTATTTCGTGTGAAATATATGGATTTCATGGGATGACCGTAAAAGTAACAAATTTGGAGTTGAAAAAATAAAAATTACAAAAAGACTCTAAAAAAACCAATCTTGATAAATAAATATTGGTAAAAAAATGCTAAATACTAGGGGCGTTCAATAAAAAGTGAGAATGAGTATGTTATAAACAACTTTTACTAAATGTCATTTTAATTTTCGACATAGTCACCTTTTAGCATAATACACTTAGTATATCTTTTTTCTAAACTTAAAATTCCATTTTTAAAAAAGGTCTCATCTTGAGTACTTAAAAAATCTTGTACTGCAGCGACTACCGCGTCGTCGTCTTCAAATTTCTGGCCTCTCAGGTATTGTTTCAATCTCGGAAATAGGTAGAAATCACTGGGAGCGAGATCTGGTGAATACGGAGGATGCTTAAGGATATCGAACCCAGCATCACGAATTGCAGCCATTGCAACGGCGGACTTGTGTGCCGGGGCATTGTCCTGGTGGAACAGCACAACTTTCGAGAGTTTACCTCGCCGTTTTTCGCGGATCTCATTGCGCAATGTTGCTATTTGTTTGGCGTATAAAGTGCCCGTAATAGTGGCTCCATGCTCGAGATACTCAATCATTAATACCCCTTTACCATCCCAAAAAAACAGAGCCCATGACCTTACCGGCAGATGGGCTCACCTTGAATTTCTTCAGAGTTGGAGATGATGGCCTTTTCCATGTCATAGACTGCAGTTTCGTTTCAGGGTCGTAATGATGGAGCCATCTTTCGTCCATTGTTATAAATCGCGCCAAAAAAAGTTCCCAGTCTTGCTGCATCAGGTTCAAAGCTTCTTGACAAATCTCTAGTCTAGTTTGTTTTTGCGTGTCAGTAAGCATTGTTGGTACCCAACGCGCAGATACCTTTTTCATACCCAAGCGTTCATGTAAAATATTATGCACGCTCCCCGTTGAAATTTTTACATTTTCAGCAATAAAACGAACTGTGACACGACGATCCGCCAAAACTGAGTTTTCGACTTTTTTCACAATTTCTTCAGTTACTGCTGTAGTAGGGCGTCCGGAGCGGGGGTCGTCCATTGTCGATGTTCTTCCACGTCTAAATTCGGCGCACCAACGTGCGACTGTCGAATACGGAGGAGCATTAGACCCTAAAGTGTCCCGCAAATCCAAATTGACTTGGTCCGAAGAAAATTTTTCAAATACAAGTATTTGATAACGGCGCGCAGTTAAATTTTCTCCATTTTCGCTAACGTACTCAATAGCATTGCAAAGAAATTACCGTATATTTTTTTAAACAAAAGACAGTTAGTTTTTTTTTTCATAGCAATCAGCTAGATAGATTAGCTTTACCGGCCAGTATTTAATTTCGTAATATTAAAAGAGTTTGCATCTCATTCTCACTTTATATTGAACGCCCCTCGTATTTGGGAATTTTAAGAATTAATTCTGCATTTTTGCAGGAACGTCACTAATGTTTCAGTAAACTGGGCACTGTGGTGGGGTGTTAGTTATTTAAAATATTAGGGGACAATCTTACACAAATCGACCTAGTCCCAAACTAAGCAAAGCTTGTACTATGGGTACTAGACGACGATAAACATACTTATATAGATAAATAAATACTTAAATACATAGAAAACATCCATAACTCAGGAACAAATATTCGTGCTCATCGCACAAATAAATGCCCTTACCGGGATTCGAACCCAGGACCTCTTGCTTCGTAGGCAGGGTCACTACCAACTAGGCTAAAGCGGTCGTTAAAATAGAATCTTGTATTTCAACTATATCACGGCTTTTATTCAGATTACATCATTGGGGTGCGGGTGGATTAAAGGGGGGATGAAAATTTCATTGATTTTGCCGTAGGATGCACCGTTTTCAAGATATTTGACAAAACACCGGTTCACGTCCGATCACCGAGGTTAAGCAACGTCGGGCGCAGTCAGTACTTTTTAACACGCTTTTATTAGGTCGTCGTGTATGTAACTAAGTCTGTAATGGAAACTTTGAACATGATTTTGACCCACTTCCCGTTTTCCGGATGAGCTGAATTTTTTTTGTTTTTTAAATGTTTTGTTATGACGTTGTTAGCAATACGTAGTTATAATTTGAACCAAATTTATTGACATGGTGTGAAATTTTAATTTGATTTAATTTCGGTTGCTTTGATTTAATTTAATGTAATTTTATGTGATCTGATTTAATTTAGTTTAAATTTGATTTTATGTAATTTAATTTTAATTGGTCGAATTTAATTTAATTTAATATTTATGTTACTCATTATTATATGAAATTACTAATTAATATTTAAAGCACATGTATTTTCAAACGCAATGTATTTTGTTTTTTTGAATAAATAACTATGAACTAGGAATTATTTTCGGGTACCACATCTTAATTTCGTCTGTGATTGGACAGGACGATGTTGCTGTCGGTACCGGTTCCGCGGCTGCAAAAACGGTAATAACCCATTGTCTGGCGACGTCCGCGACGGAAATCGGCTGCGGCCGTCATTTTATGGGAGAATTGTTTTTGATTGCGATTGCTCGAGCGCGACTGTTTGGGCACGTAATAAACAATTATGTACTTTTTCTTGAAACAAGGTATCACAAAACGGATCTGGAGTTAAGACGTCACAAGACGCGTGAATTTGTCAAAATTGGACTTTAACGGTATTGCAATAAGAATCACGGCACGCGGCATCATGAATGACTCGATCTATATGAGGGTTTACTAAGATTGATGCTATGGAACCATTGATGAGCGGTGCGTGTGACGTTACAATCTTGCGTGCGTGTGCGTGCGTGCGTGCGTGCTGCGTGTTTGTGTGTGGGTGTCTGTGTGTTACTCTTTCACACTAACACGGCTAGACAGATTCGGTATATAGATCAAACCAGCGTTGCCATATTTTTTTCGGGCAAAACTTCCGCCAATGCTCGTAGTGACGGAGAGAACATTTCTATTCACCTTTTTTGAAAAATAAAATTTTAATCTCAAAATTCAGTGTTCGCGAAGAATTTTAATTCGGCTGCCCGATTTAATGCTTTAACGATAACGAGCGAAACCGCTTGAATTTTATTTAATTTCATGTATTTTTTTGTTACAGGTATAAAATTAAACCAGAAAGAATAAAACTTCAACTATGGAAAAAACCGTGAGTGTGCCACAGAAAAAAAACAAAATACGCATATTTTGTAATCGACTCTTGGATATTTAATGTGTATTTAAGTATGTATCTGTAGAGATATTTACTGTTTTTTTTTTATATAGGTACTTTATTTATTTTTTATATACCTAGCAAAGCTTGTACTAAGGGTGCTAGAAGACGGATAAACATGTTTGTATAGATAAATACGTACTTCTAAACATATTAAACATCCAAGACTCGAGCACAAACATCCGTATTTTTTAACCCCCGACACAAAAAGAGGGGTGTTATAAGTTTGAGTTATTTGAAAACGGGTTTCTTGGCGATCGATGGTTCTTAGACATGTTTCACCAAAATTAGTTCAGCCGTTTCATAGTTATCAGCTCTTTTGTTAGCTGTGGAAGGGATCTTAGACGCATAATGGGCATTTACTTTATTTTAAACATATGTGTGACCAAATTACTTTGGATTTTTTTTTTAATTTTTAATTTATAGTTATCACACTAATATCTGCCCCGACCGGGAATCGAACCCGGGACCCCAAGCTTTGTAGTCAGGTTCTCAAAAAACTGGGCTAGATCCGGTCGTTTACTGATAATACCTAAGAACAAAAAAAAAGTAGAAAAACCGGCCAAGAGCGTGTCGGACACGCCTAAGATAGGGTTCCGTAGCAGGTACGAAAAAATCTTTGCATACTTTATTAATGTGGTTGTTTTGGTCCCAACGTCGGCGGTACAGCGCCATCTATCGGCTAATTGGGTAACTAATCTGCAGTCTACTAGAACAAGTATGTATGTTGATTGTTTTTCAGATGTAATATATTTTTTTATTTGAATGAAGATACTGTTAGCGTGATCTTATATGTACTTAAAGAAAAAAAATGCTTGCAATGGCAGTTAAATTACAATCTTTGTTTAGAAATATTTTTTTTACAAAAACTTAAAAACTGCTCAACTGATTAAGTTGAAAATAATTTTCCTAGAAAGTTTTTATTAATTTTAACCTACGTTATTTTTTTCTTATTTTTTAGACGTGCGGTTCAAAAGTTAGAGGGGGGGGGACACATTATTTTTAACTTTCGAAGTGAATATCTCCGAAAATATTCATTTTATCAAAAAATGGTTTGAGCAAACCCCTATTTATTTTCAAATACCTATCCAATGATATCCCACACAATAGGGTTAGTCGAGAAAAAAATATTCACCCCCACTTTACGTCTATGGGAGGTACCCTAAAAAAATTTTTTTTAGTTTGTTTTATTTAATCACTTTGTCGGCGTGACTGATATATGTATTCATGCCAAATTACAGCTTTCTAGTACTAACGGTCTCTGAGCTTAGCCGCGGACAGACAGACAGACGGACAGACATGGCGAAACTATAAGGGTTCCTAGTTGACTACGGAACCCTAAAAAAGAGAGAAAAACGATGTTACATTATTCTCATACTAAACACTGGATACTTCAGTTTCATTCTCACCTATTTCCAATCCCAAACAAAGTAAGCGCAACTTTGTAACGTCCATCGTCGGCTCGTTTGGTCGACGCACGCGCAGCTCCCTTTGTAAAAAACGTATATTTAGGTTTATAAGTCCTCGAAGCGAGGGTATTGTCAAGGTTAGTTTTGTTACGCAAATATAAGGGTCGGGTAAAATAAGGATTAGTTCCTTCTTCGCGGGATTCCAAACTCGTCGGATTCCAAGCTGGTCGGATTCTAAGTTCGTCGGACTCCAAGTTCGTCGGATTCCAAGCGAACACCCAAGTATCAAGTATGTATGTATGTAATTGTTTACATACATACATACATACACCCAAGTTTATGTACACATGAGATTAGTTCCTAATTTGTCATCGAATTAGGAACAAATCGAACATGAGTGTACAGCGACAACTTATAATCCGACGAACTTCACGTTCACGGTTGGCAAAATAGTCGTGAAACTAAAGGATTTCGCACCCCGCACCATCGTCTCGGTTCGTTACGCGCGGTATGGTCGAACGGTTGTCATACACAATTAGAAGCTGGTGACACTGTTCGAGATGTGGCTTGTTGTTCATTTAAATAGAATCTGACAGTCGTATAAGCAAATATGGTCGAGTGGCGTTGACAACAAACATTGGCGGATCCAGGGGGGCTCTTAGCCTCCCGCCTCCCAAAGCATCTGAGTTCTTCTTTGACGTTGTATACTTTTCTAAATAGTGTTTACTTTGCTAATCCACTTACTATCTACTAATTTGAATACGAAACACCAATTTTTATTACATATTAGAATAATGCATTTTCAGTTCGTGAAAGTGGTTGAAATAACATGTTTCTATTGAATTTATCAATCGTGGCTGGCTCTAGGCATCAGAGGACAATGCAATCAAAAAAAGGTTGACCAATTAGTTAAAACTTACTTGAGCTGACATTTGACAAACGACAAAGCTCTCTTTTGCCGCAGGACAGAAATGCTTATTGTAAATCAATTATTTAATTTTTACTATTGTGTTTTTATTATCTGTTATTGTGTAAGTATTTTGGATTTTTACTGTTGGCAAATAAAATGTTTTCTTTCTTTTACTTTTCATGATTGTAAGTAATAAACAAAGAGCGTTGCAAAATTAGCATTAAATAACATGTACAAAATTAGAATTCAATAAACACGTCGTTTTCCTGTATTGTATTTTTTGTGGTGTACAATAGTCATTGAATTGTCTTGTATTGTAAATTACCATTATTTATAAATTAAAAAATGCGCTATCCAAACTTCTTGCCTAAATATGCACGAGGTAAAATATTCGGTTCTCTATAGTTTACGTAACTGTATATTTAGGCAAGGAAAAGTTTCATATTTTGGAGACATTTTGTAGAAAGTTTCAACCTATATCCATCCAGAGCGGGCATAGACAGAATTAGCTCAGCCAATGAGGGCATGTTTGGGTTTATTGGGTGCCAGTGATGCGTCGCAGGCGCACCGCGGGTGACATTTTGACACGTGGGCTACTACGAAATTCTAAATTCGAAGTTCGTATCACGCCATCCCTTTCACTCTTTTGTTTCTTACTATTAGCGTGAATGGAACGGCACGATACGAAATTCGAACATCGAATTTCGTAATATAAGGCGTGGTTCCAACCGATAGTTTGGATAGCATATTGCAGGTGGAATGTGTTTGTTGAAAGTTAGCTTTTAAAAATAAATAGACATCGGTTATTGACGTGACAACGTCTAATAAATCGATGGACGCCGGCTGCATACACGAAAAAGGCTGACGCAATGTAACGTACATGTAACGTTACGTAACGTTACATGTATAGTCGGGGTAAGAAAAGGTTCGTCAGTTTTCGACTCTATGTCAACGAGTTAAGATCGAAAAGTGACGAACCTTTTCTTACCCCGACCATACCTACAGAGCAGTGAAGGTCAGTTGCAATTGTTGCAATATTACATAATATAATACAATCTTAGTACTAGCGCTCGGGTAATTTTCAATGCGGGGGGATTTGAATGTTTTGTTATGACGTTGTCACGTTAAACTATCGTCCGTAAACCGACTTTACAGACAACACGTTTTTTTAAGAAGGTTATCAATCTGGTTGAATTTTTTAAACGAATTCCGAAGAGATTAAAAATAAGTTTAAATTAGGGACTTTTAGTTTTTGTCCGGAAAACTGTTAGATAAGTACTCTCACTATCATCACAGCCTATAGGTAGTTTTTAATGTCTTTACTGACACTGAGTTACTATTTGCAATATACATGGGCGTAAGTCAGCCATATCATAATAATTAATTAAAGCTGTATACATTTATAACCGATAATTCCTTTAATCGGCTGAACATCAAGTGATCAAAGTCACAACGTGTGTGGCCGGCGTAACCCGAAAAAAAACAACCATAATATAATTAAGCCCAATGTATAATTTCAAGGTGTAATAAAAATGTTATTTAATTGGTTCATTCATACTACTTTTTTTGGGCCGTCGATTAAAGGTTTTTACTAAATTATTTATATTATTTCAAACCATAGATAAGATATTTGTAATGCCAGTAATGATTTTATTGTATTGTATGTATGACAAAAATGCACGTAGATAATGAGTTAGCTAAATTTTATTGTGCATAGAGTTAAACAGATAATTATAATAACGGGATGCTCCCACTTTAAGTGGGCATGATAGATACGTTTTCATTCTTTTTACAATCTGCAACATCCTCAAATCAATCCTGGCCACTTGACGCCTCAGAAAAAAAACATCAAATTTCGCGCGCTTTTCACTTTTGTTTTTTTAATCCCGTTTAAAGCCATGATTGATGAGATACAGCCGCGCCGAAAGGCGTGAACGCTAAAAAAAGTTGCATTAAATAACGATTTTTCACGCTGACAAGTACCGTCCGGGTTATGCACTTTTTACGCTGCATGCAGTCTGTAAGACTTAAGACATAAATATCAGATAAATATAGGTATTTAGAACGCGTGGATTAAATTTACGGTTTATTTGTTGATATTTTGGTTTTTTCGTATCTTTTTGGCATTTAGTGTCAGATTTAGACCATATTTTTTGAGAGTGGATAATTTTTCCCACAACGCTAACTTGGTGACCCAAATTGCTAGGTAGGTAAAGTGTGACACAGAAGAGTAGAAATTTAAATGTGGGTGCCATTTTCTTTATATCTACCTACTACAGATGTGAATTTTTTCGCGTATCTAAAAATAGCAAAAAAATGGGTTTTAAAGCTTAATATTTTTCAAACGGACACTTTTGGGCTAGGTCAATTGGTGTGAATTGTCCCGTGATATTTATCTACATTATATTGCGTTTCAGTGACTTTCACCTAGTGCCGCTGTCACAGTTTGATAGTAATTGAACGCCCATGTGCGTTTGTGGCACCAGAAGAAGTCTCGAGTCTGACAACCAGCAGCGAATGCGTTAATGTCAGTGTCATTTAATATATCCTTATCATCAGCCAACCTCCACAGCATCAGCGCCATGCCTGAAGGCGGCTGGGCAAAAGTTCCCACGAACGTTCCCGCGTGACACTGCTCAGGTTGGCTGCTGCAACCAACGCCTCCCACGCAACGCAATCCCAAACACATTCCACCAACAAATGTTGGACATCTATTGTTGACCATTTCAAACTCGTTCGCTTTACGACCTCAAACAGCTTTAGGTCTAAACTGGGTCGTAAAAAACGGGTGCGGTCAATATACGACCTGTAATTGTCGATTTGAAATTACCGGCAATGATGTACGACCTGATAATTTGTGCGCTTATGGCAAATTACATATTACATATTAACAGGTCGATTTTCCATTGCCATTTTCTACATTTGTTAGGTTAGATGGTTTTGTCAAATCTGGCTCCACGGGCTTTCCGTGATGTCTTAATTTTAATTTTTCTTTCTTTTCAAGGAGCAAAGCTAGCACACACACTTCTTACGCCTTTTCTGGTTTTTCTTTTCTAACTGATTGATTCTGTTTTTGTGATGGTTTTTTTTTACTAAATACTAAAATTCATGTAAATTAATATTAAGTAATTAAATTGTCCCTCTCATTCTGAGAGGCGGCCTGTGCTCTGGGGGGCTACTCCGAAATTCAAAAATCGAAGTTCGTATCGTACCGTCTCGCTCGCTCTCGTATTAAATACTATTAGCGTGAGCGGGGCAGCACGAAACGAAGTTCGAATTATGCACTTCGTAGTATAAGGCCTGCAGTGGGACGTATTTATATAGGCTGGGATAATGAAATTGTAGGTATACGTCCGAAATGGGCAAACTGGAGCTAAATTCAGGAACGGCCCAACACAGTTTGCGAGCGGTAATTCAATCGTTTGCGAGAGGATAGGTATGAACTGCTATTCAGGAACGCCAAAAATCACTGGTTTGCGAGAGGTATGGGCTGAGATTGGGATGAGCCTTATTTATTTATTTTTTAATTTATTTATTAACAAAGCGAATTAACAGGAAAATAAGGCTAATCCCAAGCTCAACCCATCCCTATCCTCTCGCAAACGATTGAATGAAGACCAGCGTCTAGACAGTTTGTGCCAGTTTCTGTCTTTTTTTCACATTTGTAATTTTCACGAATAAATGTTTTTCGTTTTTTCTTTCACCGAAACCATCCAATAAAGCGTCTGCCACACTGCACTGGCTTAATATGCGCTAATGGTGATGGGCGAGCGTGATTGACGCGTAATTATGACGCTCGAACAGCGCCAGTTTTCCCGCCGTAAACCAATTGACGTTTGATCGATTGTTCTTTATACGAAATTGAAAATTATGAAAAAGTTTAACGTAAAGAGCTTTATTGATATTGGATGGGTGTCTGGAAGATGAATCATGGAAAGAGCAACGTATAACAATAATCTTAGTATGGATTAATGCTGTTGGCAATTGTACCGTCTGCTTGAAACTGTTTCTTTATTCATTCTGTTTTCAAAGTACCTGCAGCAGATCGCACTGTAGTAATAAGGGTCTATTCCGACTAATTCCATTATTGTAGTTACATTCAACGAAAAGGGTATCCTTAATGGAACTAGTTGGACTTTTTTCCCAGTAGTTACATTAATAATGAAGGGTTTAATTTAATGCAATTGCATTGTATATTGAACTAGGTTTTACTGATTTTACAATACAATGCCATTATGTCCAATTGAGACATCACCATGCTATAAGAAACTCACTAAGTGATAGCTGTGATACTGATATATGAATTAGTAAAATAGACGCCTTGATTTAAAAAAAAAAAATACAGTGGCGTAAGAAGCTGTCTAGCTATCGCAAAATGTACATAGTGAGTGATAAAAACCGGCCAAGTGCGAGTCGGACTCGCGCACGAAGGGTTCCGTACCATTATCTATAAAAAATTGCGGTTTACGATTTATGACATACTATACATTACTAGATCTCGTTAAAACCAATTTTCGGTGGAAGTTTACATGGTAATGTACGTCATATATTTTTTTTAGTTTTATCATTCTCTTATTTTAGAAGTCACAGGGGGGACACACATTTTACCACTTTGGAAGTGTCTCTCGCGCAAACTATTCAGTTTAGAAAAAATGATATTAGAAACCTCAATATCTTTTTTGAAGACCTATCCATAGATACCCCACACGTATGGGTTTGATGGAAAAAAATTTTTGGAGTTTCAGTTTGTTTTTTTTTTCTATTTTTGTGTGAAAATCTTAATGCGGTTCACAGAATACATCTACTTACCAAGTTTCAACAGCATAAGTTCTTATACTTTCGAAAAAAGTGGCTGTGCTGTGACATACGGACGGACAGACAGACAGACAGACATGACGAATCCATAAGGGTTCCGTTTTTTGCCATTTGGCTACGGAACCCTAAAAATCCGGGTAGTTCCATTAAGGATACCCTCTTCGTTAAATGTAACTACTGGGAAAAACGAGCATTGTATAGTAAATTACAAAAGACAGTTCAGTAGTACTCAAAGCGCATACTCAAACTCACGATATCCTCTGCTTGCCCATAGATCAAACTACCAAGCTACCACGGCTTGGCTTGAGCCAAGCTAAATCTAAACCGACTTAACCGGCGCTTTCACGTAAACGATTAGCTTCCGGCACAAAAATCACGGCCGTTTGTCGCGCCGGTCCGGGAACCGATCAATCGCTCCCGGAATAGACCGTCTGATGGGCATCGGCGCCCGCGCAAGTGTATTGCTGTTGCAGCCTGCAACTAGCAACTCTATTCCTGTTCGCTACACCGGCACAATTACGTACAGTCAACCAATTTTATTTTTTGGCCTCTACCAAACTTTGTCAATAGGTAGCTTTTTATTTTTCAAACTAAATACAAACTGAAATATAGATGCACAGAAAAAACCCCAGAAAAAAGACCAATGCTGGGAATCGAACCCAGGTCCTCAGCGTTCCGTGCTGCGTGCTTACCCCTACACCATCACTGGTCTAGAAGTTAGCGACGAATCTTTCCCATACATCGTACACTTCAGTCTGCTATAATCACATTAGGCAGTGATAAAGCGCATCTATGTTAATGCCCTCTACCGAGAGACTTCAACACTCCTTCGGAGCTACCCGCTCACCTGGACCAAGAGATGTACCACCAGTGATGGTGTAGGGGTAAGCACGCAGCACGGAACGCTGAGGACCTGGGTTCGATTCCCAGCATTGGTCTTTTTTCTGGGGTTTTTTCTGTGCATCTATATTTCAGTTTGTATTTAGTTTGAAATATACGAGGGGCGTTCAATATAAAGTGAGAATGAGATGCAAACTCTTTTAATATTACGAAATTAAATACTGGCCGGTAAAGCTAATCTATCTAGCTGATTGCTATGAAAAAAAACTAACTGTCTTTTGTTTAAAAAAATATACGGTAATTTCTTTGCAATGCTATTGAGTACGTTAGCGAAAATGGAGAAAATTGAACTGCGCGCCGTTATCAAATACTTGTGTTTGAAAAATTTTTCTACGGACCAAGTCAATTTGGATTTGCGGGACACTTTAGGGTCTAATGCTCCTCCGTATTCGACAGTCGCACGTTGGTGCGCCGAATTTAGACGAGGAAGAACATCGACAATGGACGACCCCGCTCCGGACGCCCTACTACAGCAGTAACTGAAGAAATTTTGAAAAAAGTCGAAAACTCAGTTTTGGCGGATCGTCGTGTCACAGTTCGTTTTATTGCTAAAAATGTAAAGATTTCAACGGGGAGCGTGCATAATATTTTACATGAACGCTTGGGTATGAAAAAGGTATCTGCGCGTTGGGTACCAAGAATGCTTACTGACACGCAAAAACAAACTAGACTAGAGATTTGTCAAGAAGCTTTGAACCTGATGCAGCAAGACCGGGAACTTTTTTTGGCGCGATTTATAACAATGGACGAAACATGGCTCCATCATTATGACCCAGAAACGAAACTGCAGTCTATGACATGGAAAAGGCCATCATCTCCAACTCTGAAGAAATTCAAGGTGAGCCCATCTGCCGGTAAGGTCATGAGCTCTGTTTTTTGGGATGGTAAAGGGGTATTAATGATTGAGTATCTCGAGCATGGAGCCACTATTACGGGCACATTATACGCCAAACAAATAGCAACATTGCGCAATGAGATCCGCGAAAAACGGCGAGGTAAACTCTCGAAAGTTGTGCTGTTCCACCAGGACAATGCCCCGGCACACAAGTCCGCCGTTGCAATGGCTGCAATTCGTGATGCTGGGTTCGATATTCTTAAGCATCCTCCGTATTCACCAGATCTCTCTCCCAGTGATTTCTACCTATTTCCGAGATTGAAACAATACCTGAGAGGCCAGAAATTTGAAGATGACGACGCGGTAGTCGCTGCAGTACAAGATTTTTTAAGTACTCAAGATGAGACCTTTTTTAAAAATGGAATTTTAAGTTTAGAAAAAAGATATACTAAGTGTATTATGCTAAAAGGTGACTATGTCGAAAAATAAAATGACATTTAGTAAAAGTTGTTTATAACATACTCATTCTCACTTTTTATTGAACGCCCCTAGTATGGTTTCACGGGATGACCGTAAAAGTAATAAAAAAAAAAAAATGAAGTTGAAGAAAATAAAAAATAAATAGAAAAAGATACATCATACTTAACTTGTAGCTTTTTATTATTAGGGTTCCGGAGCGAAAATGGCAAAAACTGAATCAATTATAAATTCGCCATGTCTGGCTGTCCATCCGTCCGTCCGTCCCCCCACGGCTTATAGCTCATTAACATGTCGAGCTAAACTCGATCATAGACGTGAGTTATCCGTATTTTTTCACTATGATTGAAAGAAAAGAAGAAAGAAAAACAGTTATTTATAACATCAATAACACGTACACAGGCAAAAATAAGAGAACAAACATAGACATAGACAAAGATAGTTATGTACATATTAATGCTGTCACAAAAGGGTCCCGACTCAGGATGTCGCTAGTTAAAACCAGCACTGGTCTTCTGCCGGAAGTTGAGTCTCACGGTAGTTTCATGTTAAAAGAGGCTAGGCTACCACTACTCCACTATTTCCGAGAGAAAAACGAATCCAGAAAACCATACAAATAAAAACCGGCCAAGAGCGTGTCGGACACGCCCAAGGTAGGGTTCCGTAGCCATTACGAAAAAATCAAGTAATATTTTTCTAAGGATTTCGTATGTGTACGGAATCATCCAAGTTTAGGTATGTTTTATACCTTAGGCTACTATTTACTCTTAAACTACAAATAATTTCCAAGCAATCTTAGCCGCTATAATTTTCCTAGTAAATTTGATATATTAACTACCCTTCTGAATTTTTTCAAATTTTTCCACCCAACAGTTTAGATTTTAGAGGGGGGGGGACGGCCGATTTTAATGAAAATTTTCACTTTAAAGTTGAATATTTCGCAAACAAATCACTGAATAGAAAAATCATGTTAGCAACCCCGCAATGATTTTAAAAGACCTATCCAACGATATCCCACACTATAGGGTTAGCCGAGAAAAAAAAAATCACCCCCACTTTACGTCTATGGGAGGTACCCTAAAAAAATTTTTTTTACTTTTTTTTATTCAATCACTTTGTCGGCGTGACTGATATATATATTCATGCCAAATTACAGCTTTCTAGTAC
Source organism: Archips crataeganus (assembly GCA_947859365.1). NCBI lineage: Eukaryota > Metazoa > Arthropoda > Insecta > Lepidoptera > Tortricidae > Archips > Archips crataeganus. Next base: position 1,811,270 of record OX402058.1, read on the forward strand.
AAACAGTCTCTGAGCTTAGCCGCGGACAAACAGACAGACAGACAGACGGACAGACATGGCGAAACTATAAGGGTTCCTAGTTGACTACGGAACCCTTAAAAAAGAAAGTGAAATTTCTGAGTACGATAGAGATCAAAAACAAATTATTCAAAGTAAAAAAAACATCGTGAAACACAAATACTATTAAGTACTCCATTTATCTTATCTTTGGACGCGTGAAAAATCAACACTAAAATACATTCGAATTCACTCCAACCTCGAAGCTCGACAGTAAAATTAAAGCCCAACACAACATGCCTTTGACATAAATACGAAAAAAATATTCAAAAGAAAGAGGCAGTCGCTATCGCGGCCATTTATCGCGCGCGGTTAACGCGCGTCTATCGCGCGACAAATCTCTGTATGCTCGCCGACAGGGTTGCCAGTAAATAAATAAAAAAATTAAAAAAATATATTAGGGGACAATCTCACACAAATCGACCTAGTCCCAAACTAAGCAAAGCTTGTACTATGGGTACTAGACGACGATAAACATACTTATATAGATAAATAAATACTTAAATACATAGAAAACATCCATAACTCAGGAACAAATATTCGTGCTCATCTCACAAATAAATGCCCTTAATACCAGGATTCGAACCCAGGACCTCTTGCTTCGTAGGCAGGGGCACTACCAACTAGGCTAAAGCGGTCGTTAAATTAAAATTAAACGCCGATACTAAACTAAATATCAATTCAGCCATATAGAAGAAATGTCAGCAACATCCAACTGAGGCTAAATTGAGGAACGGGTTTGGTAGCGGTAATTCAATCGTTTGGGTTGGGTTTGGTTTGAACTGCTATTCAGGAACGCCAAAAATCACTGGTTTGCGAGAGGTATGGGCTGAGATTGGGATGAGCCTTATTTATTTATTTATTTATCTACCTATTTATTTATTTACAAAGCGAATTAACAGGAAAATAAGGCTCATCCCAAGCTCAACCCATTCCTATCCTCTCCCAAACTATTGAATTACCGCTCGCAAAGCGTGTTGGGCCGTTCCTGATTTTAGCCCCTGGAAAGCATACAGAAGGTTTGCCCGAAATATTTTGAAACTAGCAGCCCGTCCCGGCTTCGCACGGGGTAGACAATTATTTATTTTTGGAAATTTGGATATAAAACACTTTTTTTCACAAATATTTTTATTTATTAAAAAATTATTATTTATTATTTATTAATTATTACAGACGTGCACGCCCCACTCCTGTATTTCAGTGCCCCCCCCACCCCGCCCGCCGCGATGCCCGGCGCGCTTTTCAGACTGCATCGCAAACAACGGCCACGGCGCTATAGCGGTTTTGTTTACTGTTTGAATTTTTTAATTCGTAATATCTTTTGAATGGAAAGTCCAATTTAAATAATTTAAAAACTATTTTATAGGTAGTTAAATGGTCTTTACCATTAAATAATTTATTTGGATAATGATTAATATAAACACATAAATAGCATGGTTTGAATTTGGTTAGCATTTTCATTAATATTTAAAATGAAAAAAGTTGTTGTAGTGACATAACTACAATAGTTGGACATATGCTACCGCGGAGTTTTTTGTAGACATTATGATGTTCTTCAATATTGTTGTACATTATTTTGTTCTATCGCTAATAGTTTCGGCAGCGCATTCGACGAAAGACATTTTAAGACTCATTTTTCTACACCTTCGGTTACATTGTTCAAATTTTACCAAGGATCCCTAATTTTTTTCAAAATGAAATGTAGCCTATGTCAAATTGGAAGAATGTAGCATTCTATTAGTGAAAGAATTTGTTTAATCGGCCCAGTACTTTTTGAGCCTATTCATTACAAACATACAAACATAGGTACAAATCTTTCCTCTTTATAATATTAGTGTAGATAACACTTTAAGACTGCATTCAGTAAAAAAGAGGACGTTCCTGATTCCTGACTTTGCTTCTACCTATATGTATGACTCAATTATTTAATTTTGTTTCCAAGGGATCCTGTATTTTCGCCGAAAGAATATATTTTTCCCAACTGATTCATTTCCCAACTATTTTTTTCCGAAACTGTAAACTATCAAGGATATATTTCAGAACTGTCCTATAGAACCCTATGGATTGGGTTAGATTAGTTTTATAACAATCCTGAAATACCTAGTGTCAAAATACGGATTACCGACACCTTTGAAGGCCACGGCAGTAGCCGCCGTGGCGTGTGCACTGTGCTCCGAGAAGAAGGGCTGCGGATTGGCCCGAAACATATCGAGTTAAACTCGTTTAAAGACACGTCCATAATCGCAATCCCTATTATTTCATTAAGAGTGAGTATCATGGTGGTTTCATGTTCAAAATCCTGAACTTACAGTTTCAGAAAAAAACATTTGGGATATAAAACAGTTGGCAAACGAATCGGTTAGCCGAAATACTATCGGCAAATAATTAGATAACTGTTCTTTTAAATATCTATTATATACTTACTGTTTATTGTATTTTGACGACCAAATGGCCTAGTGGTTAAGACCTTGACCATGTAGCTTGAAGTCCCGGGTCCGATTCCCGCGTCGGGACAGATACTTGTATGAAAAATACGAATGTTTGCTCTCGAGTCTTGGCTGTTAATATGACTAGATCAATTGGTGTGAATTGTCCCGTGATAATTATTATTATTTATTTCATTTATTTATTGGGATGGCCATCGAAACAGAGGCAGACTGAAGCGAAGAGAAGATGGCGGGACGACATGGACGCTTCTCAAGTAGGGTGGCAGGAGCATGCTCTCGATAGGGACGAATGGCGGAGAAAAGGGGAGGCCTTTGCCCAGCAGTGGGACACTTTAACAGGCTAAAAAAAATAGTTAATTTATTACTGTGGCAACCCTGTTGACACGTTTTATGATTTCATTTCGTAGATCAACCGACAACGGTTGACGTGTCGTGTAAATATTTGATTCGAGTTTGTTTCCACTGTTTAGTTAGTTGTAAATGTTTGGATTACTAAATAATTTGTTGGGTTATTACAGTTGTTGTTCGGTTCGGAGGGCTTCATTTAATTAAGTTCTTTGGGTAACTTTGTAGTTATTAGAATGTAGTGTTCTCTGTTAAATTGAATTCGTACGTAATAAAAGAAAAAATAAATAGGTAGGTACTCTTTTATTGACACAGATTCAATTCAAACATAAACATTTTTTTTTCCTTATTTTTTAGTTTCGTTATTTTCATGGCTAACAAATTAAGGAACTTCAAATAGGTACATACCTATATGGATAACAAATAAATTCGTTTTAAAAGTCAATTTTCAAAAGTCAGTTTTAACGTGAAGTAGTAACATAGTGAAAAAATACGGATCCGTAATCCGTAGCCCTTTTTCTTAGAGCAACACACTATGAGTCTCACGGTAGTTTCATCTTTGAACTAGTAACAAACAGACACACACATTTATAATAAAAATTAATAGGATTAAACCACATTTCAACGTTATACAACAATAACCTAAAAGAATCATAAAGAATTATGTCAACTCGTTTTCTTTTTCCCGCCAAAATGATTCAGCTTACTGCCATCATAAAATACAAGATGGCCTCCACAGAAACATGGCGGAGAAAATTAATAACGATTAGCGCCGACAAGTGTTTGGAATTAATAAATACCATAGTAATGGCTTGTGTTCGTATGTAAATTTCAAACAAAGAGTGGAACATGTTTTGGTGCCGGATTTAGTTTGAAATAACTGTCAAAGAATGTTTGTCTGAGTAATAGCAAAGAATATGTTTATTATCCAGCCGTTTTAGAGACAATTATTGGAACATACGTTCTGACATACTACAAAGTTTCGTGTTTAATATATTAGTGTAAACTTAAGGCCCATTTACATTATACAACTTTCTTGCACTTTCCATACAATAAAATTGAGGCAATAAAACATTGCTCAGTCTAAACCTTAGTTTTAGGTTTAGTGAGTCCTAAAGCTAAAGGCCCATTTACATTATACAACTTTCTTGCACTTTCCATACAATAAAATTAAACCTAAGGTTTAGACTGAGCAATGTTTTATTGCCTCAATTTTAGTGTATGGAAAGTGCAAGAAAGTTGTATACCTAATGTAAATGGGCCTTTAGCTTTAGGACTAACTTTTGCCCATTTCTTCCTCTGTGTAGAGTAGAGTAGGAAACAATATTAAAAGCAATCATTACTGAAAAGGAGAAATGGGTAACACTTGACAAATGGGTCAAAGACTTTCTTGATTTAGTTACCGAAAAACGCGTATGTACAGGGACTGGAATGTCAATATTTTTCTTCAGTATGACCGGGACCGGGGGGGGGGGGGGGTTCGGGAGCCGAACCACGTAAGATTTTTTGAAATCTGTGAATGCAGTCTTTCTTGTCACTAAAATAGATGACATGATTCCTTAGAACAGATCTTTGTATGTCTTATAGTTACGGTGCCCATACTGACCGATCTAATAAATACATGTACCATCCTGTATACACATGCAAAATTTCAGCCTCTTAACATTAAGCCTCTAAACTAAGCTGCGGACGGATATACAGACAAACGGACATGGCAAACTATAAGTAAGAGTTCCTTGTAAGAAATTACGGGACCTTTAAAAAGGCTAAGTATAAAACTCAACTTTGGGACCAATTTCTAAAATGAACTTTTGATGTTTCTGTACCAAAAAATGTACAAAACCAGACATACTTGTACTTGACACTAATGCATATTTATGTACATCACCAAGTTAATGTACTGGTACCCTTTATAATTATAGCCCTAAATACCTATAATTAGGCGGGGCGAGGTGTCATCGAGTGGGCATTCTACCTGTCATTATCGTTACTGCATACACTGGGGACTGGTTAGCGTTCGGTACAAGTTAAAAGCGTAAAACAAGATTGTGGCAAACGAGCAAGTGGTTATCTGATGGTAAGTGTACACCACCCCTGGACACCCATCAAATTCAAAACACAAAAAAGCATTCGGGGAAAAATATTTTTCTCACCCGCGACCTTACGATAGTTACTTTAATGTAAGAAATGCACACACATTTAATTTCATTTGAACACGCATTTCTTACATAAACGTAGCTATCGTAAGGTCGCGGGTGAGCAAAGTATTTGTTTCAGTTCATTAATATGAACCTTCGTAAAGTAACGCGTGATTGAATAAATTAAGTATATGCATGTCATTGATTTATTACACCCATATAAATCTATCCACTATGCTCTACAATTTGTATCTACTAGTATAGCAAATCGGACATTTTCCTCCAAATTTGCTCCTTGAGCAAATTTGCAGCTTCCGGCAGCAGTGTTTCCAGACAACTATGACATCGGGGCTTTCAAGAAAAGGGTTTATACTTACTTTAAAGGCCGGCAACAGATTGGCGACTCTCTTTGAGTTCTTGATATTTATGGGCGGTGGTGATCATTTTCCATCAGATGACCCGCTCGCTCGTTTGCCTCCATCTCACAACAAAAAAAAATTTAACTGTTTTTCTCCAATTTGCTACAATAGTTCTAACGATAGAGCAAATTAAATAAATATCAAATATCAAAATTGGAGGGAAACAATTCGATTTGCCCTATTAGTTGGAAAGCTGTCACGTGTGACTTGGGCCGTGCAGCGTGGTGACAGGTTGACAAATTAAAACAGGTGACGCCGTCGGCTGGATTAAGCGACCGCCGGCCATTGTATGTTTTGGACTTTGGTAGGAATATGGTAGGAATTGAGGATGTTTTGGTCGGTATTTGTGTTTAATGTTTAATATTAATTTGGGTAAAAAACGGTACAATATCAGACTAATTATAAACACGCGAAAATTTGTATGGATGGATGTGTAGATGTTTGTTACTCTTTCACGCTAAAACGGTTTGACGGATTCTGATGAATTTTTTCACACAGGTAGTTTACAACCTGGATAACATAAAAGGATACTTTTTATCCTAGAAATTTACATAGTTTCCGCGGGATAGCGATAAAGGAATTCTTTGCTGACATATAGTATCCATCCATCCATCCCAGCCTCCTCCCAGAATGAGAGGGCTAAGAGCCTAAGACCGTAATTTCCACGCGGGCCCCGTGCGGATTGGGAGCTTCACAAACACCATTAAATTTCTTCGCAGGTGTATCCAGGTTTCCTCACGATGTTTTCCTTCACCGTAAAACTCATAACTCAAAAACTCAGAGGTGCGAGCCGGGATAGGCCGCGGGTTCAGGGAGGATGCAAGTAGCTTCCAACCGTAATGTTTGGGCTGACGCCTATTCCAGCAGTGGATGTCCTAACGGCCCGGCTACGAACTCGCGCGTTTTGCGGCGCGGCGAGCGTTTTCTGTGTTCATTGCGTGTGCCGCCTGGTAACCACTGTACGGCGAGCGTCTCGGCCGCGCAATGAACACAGAAAACGCTTGCCGCGCCGCCAAACGCGCGAGTTCGTGGCCGGGCCGTAAGGCTGAAATGATGATGATGATGATGAATCTTAAGTTTGATGTCTCCGAGTGGCTAATTTTATATCCACACCACAAGAGAGACAACTTCTGTTTTTTATGCTGTGCGTCCAAATTCAGGTGTTTTTGTCTCTACCTCATTGTGTTGGATTTCTCTTTCTCATGTTTAAACGGTCACAGCTTAAATAAATAGAGCGTTCACTTTCCAAGCTTCGCGGACAAGTTAATCCTGAGGATAAATACTGCACTTCGCATGCCCTGGAGGAAAGTGGATTAACTGTTTATTTTCAGTATTTACCGCGTCACCACAGCTTTGGTCGGTGAATTTGCTGGAGCCATTTAAAGGACACCAAGTTTAGTGACTAAGTGGTAAAATCGAAGTACGAGAACATTCGTCAGTTAAAAAAAATATTCCTTTGTCAAGTCAAATACTCTTAGTACCTTTTGAAAAATGGGAAAAGTTAAAGCAACAATTTCCCACAAGTTTCGGTATTTGTGACTAGATCATTTGGAAATAATGTCAATAATAAGGTTAAGATAATCAATACTTAATGTCAATGCCTGATTTTCGTCCTCATAAAAAAACTTGAAACTAGAAAAAGAACTTGATGATAAAGTTCTTTTTCTAAATGTATTTAAGGACGAAATTCATAAATAACATAATCAAATAATAAGTAGGGAATCAAAAGTAAGTAATCATAAGTAGTAATCGTAAGTACGGGATAATATCGTAAGTACCAATATTATGTGGGCCAACTATTCAACAAAAGGCATTTCAAATTCAAAACAAACGTATCAAATCCTTTTAGGCCAGGAATGAATGAATGAACGAATGAACGGGCGTCGGCGCTCGATCCTAATTCAATAACATTCAATTAAGCCGCCCTGCAATTAGTAACCGGTCTTGGACGCGGACCACGATTTACTGGATGCGTCTGCGCAATATAAATGACTATCTTTTGCCCGCGACGCTTCTCGCGAGAACTACACTTTCTCCAATGACGTAGCCATATCTTACTAATGCTAAAAATGAATTTTTAAACCAAACGTATAGTCAGCCGCCGAATGTGAGCAGGCTCACTGAGCCCCAGTGTTAATATGAAAAAACGTAATAGCGTATTGTCGGTTAGGTGTGAACGAAAATGACGACGACGACCCCTGTTCCTTGGGGAAAGTTGTTCAGTTTCACTGGGCTTCGGATCGTACGGGATTTTTGAAACATCCTGTAGGTATACCACGAACTGGTAAGTGCAGCGTGAGACGTCCACCAACGAGATGTACGGATCATTTGGCAAAGACCGCTGAAATGATGATAATGACTGTTCCTACTGGAAATCAAACGAAGAGACCTTAAGCTTCGTAGACAGGCTAACCGTTCGTCGAAACAAAAGAAAGCTAGCCATATCTAGTATCATTTCATCATCGGCACACTCGGTAGGATCTTTATAACAAATCGTCGCGTCATGTTTTATGTAATTTGCCGTATCACGATCATCTGATATGAGAATGGTGGCATCGCAACCACCATCTGATATGAAAGTGGTGGTTAACAGCTTTTACTGCAGGATCTACCATGCAGACGCACGCACCGGACGGAGGCTGGGCGTAATTTATGTGTTTTCTATGTTCAGTTCATTACAACTAATTCAGTTGCTTACGGAGAAGAGACCACAGAATATTCGTTCAATTAATAACAAGATTTCGTCTATTTCGTAAATTGTATTGGGCTTTGTTTAGTCGCAATTTTGAACTGCCTTTCCTGATGCTTGCTCTAGTTTGTGGTTGTATTTATTTTTAAAAATAATTCTACGTCAGTTAAACGGTTTTACCATTTTCACCCCTCAAATTTAAACTGATGTTTATCAATTTTTGATAGATTGTTAGTCAATATAAAAGATATTTTTTATTTTCAATTTATCATCGTTTGTATGATATAAAAAAAAACAAATATCTTCCTTCAGGAAGGTTTTTTTTTTCAAATTTAAATGGGACCAAACGGGATGTGTGCTCTTCTCAAACAAAACAAATTGAAAGTCATTAAGTAAATAGGTATATAGCAAAATGCTTATTCTAAGTAGAATACGGACAAGACGTCGAGATACTAAGATATTTCTGCTAATTTACGTACCTACAATGAATAACTAATTACAGACCATAGTTCCATTTAAATTCAATGCGCATTGTAAGGGCACTATTGATTGTAATGAAAATGAACAATAAATTGCGCAAAGTCTAGTTTTGCTTAATCAAAATCACACTCAAGATAAATTGGAATTGAAACCAACAAATGATTTACTACTAACGGTTGTCACTGGCCATAATAAATTAAATCGAACGAACCGGACCCTTGCGTGTTTGTAAAAAAAAAAACTCTATCCGGTTCCGCACGCGAATATACGACAAACTTAAATGACCCAGTGGCCAAAAATGGAACTAATGTGACGACACAATAAGTTCGCGTCTACTGTTAGACAGTGGCGACAACGACAATGCCTAATGTAACTTTGTAACTTTGCTTCGGGACGGGCTCGAGTCGCATTCGAAATTTAATCGTTATGTTCGATTTTTGTCTCCGTTACGGAATGCGTGAAGAATGGCCGTTTAAATCAAGTAACGTTTCATTTTGTGGATTGGCTCGTTATTTTAACGGGTAATTATTTGTCACTTTATCTTTCGAGGCCGCAAGGAAATGCTGATTTATATGCAGGTCACGACAATGCAGTTTTATGATGTTTTTACCTTTTGCATCTTTAATGGCATAATTAAACGTATGATTAAGATAGGTTGCAGGCGCCTTTTTTAGATATTTTTTTTGTTTTAAATCTGTTTGTGCTGCGTCAATGTCCTGACGTCAACGAATTGATTCCTGGGCTACCGTTGGAACCTAAAACTCTTACTAATGTTATAAATGCAAAAGTAAATCTGTCTGCATGTCGGTCTGTCCGTTACCACTTTTAAACTGCTGAACTGATTTTGATAAACATTTGGTATGGAGATAGTTTGAGACTCTGCATGGACAAAGGATATTTTTTAGCCCAGACAATCGTACAGTTCCCGGGGGATATAGCTAAACTAATTCTTTGCACATACGGAGTCGCGGACAACAGGTAGTAAGTAGTAAATAATTTTATTTTTCTTAAAAAAGCTTATTGAATGACGTAAATGTCATAATGACAAGGTTCTAGGTTAGCTGTATTTACGATATTACACAATTTTTAAATAATGTTTTTTTTTAAAGCTGTGGCAGCCTAGTGATTTGATCTATGGCTATTCAAGAAAAATACTGGTAGATTCAAACCCGGGCTTGCACGTCTGAGTTTTTTTAGTGACAATAGATTCGCAAATAAGAAAAAAAATACTTAACTGTTTTAAGAAATCATTGAATAATTTTGCCGCTGTTATTTCCGACACAAAAAGAGGGGTGTTATAAGTTTGACCGCTGTGTGTGTGTGTGTGTGTGTGTGTCTGTCTGTCTGTCTGTGGCATCATAGCTCTTAAACGGGTGCACCGATTTGGATGCGGTTTTTTTTAATAGAAAGCAGGTTTCTTGGCGTTGGTTCTTAGATATGTTTCATCAAAATCGGTTCAGCCGTTTCAAAGTTATCAGCTCTTTTGTTAGCAGCGGAAGGGATCTTAGACGCATAACGGGCATTGACTTAATGTTCAAACATACAAGTGATATAATTGCGTTTTAGGTTTTTAAAAATTTTAATTTATAGTTATTCCTTTTAATTACAGTTTAACTACTAACATAAATAAATAGCGCAAATTTATTTTCAGTGTTCCTGTTTATTATTTTCTTCATTATATCCAACAAGAGGGCGAAAAGTTTTACGGGTGTACTTCGTACCCACGCCTTGTCCGAGAAAAAAAAGCAAATGACATGGGCCGTGGCGAGCGTGAAATTTCTCAAGAAGTATGCAAAACAGGCATTGAAGGCATATGCTAAAGTCTAGTGATTGAAAACTATCGATACTTTTGCAAGTTTTAGATTGAAAATCATTATTTTTTTACTGAAGATTCTTTTTTTTTAGTCACCCAATAGTTACTTATTTACACAAAATACACAAATATATACAAAATTTTGTAAAAAAGAAATAAAACTTATTAATCTAACTTAATCTAAACCTAAAAACCTATATTTTTGACGAAGCTTAGGTCCCGGGTTCGATCGGTCGGGGCCGATATTTGTGTGGAAAGTGCAAATATTTGTGCTCAAGTGTTGGATGTTTATTGTTTAATATGTACCTATTTATGTATATATTTATCTAGATAAGTATGTTTATCCATTGTCTAGAACTCATAACACAAGCTTTGCTTACTTTGGGACTCGGTCAATTGGTGTGAATTGTCCCGTGATTAATATTTATTTATTATTTATCTAAACCTAATAACTTATATTTATAACTATCGCCCGGATCGCTGATGTTGAGCAGGGTGCCCATAATGCTGGCTGCGTTTCCTCGTTGTACGGCAATGCCAATGCGTTGACCGAGGAAAGAGCCAGCCTTATGGTCACCAGCGGAACAGACAAGTTTCATTAAAAAAAAAAATTGAGCTTCGGATCCCCACGGCCTAAGAATCTCTGTTGTTCATAAAAAGTCAGTCCCACTGGCGTTTTAACCGCTGTCACTCCCTAGCCATTCTTATTAGCAAATGTATAATTCATATACATTGATCTTCATTTGAAACCGATCCTGGACTAGTGAATACGTCATAATTCAAAACAATCTGCTTCAAATTCATGAAATCTTAATCTAGGGACTGATAGTGGTCGAAACGCCCATACATACATTTGGTGTTCGTTACGTTTACTACCTTGTCGATAAATTTATCGATAGTTGTCTATGGAGCACCAGTTACAACACTAATAAAGTTGTGGTCCTGACAATTCAAATTGCAAATGTCATAATGATTATTTTAAGCATTGGGCGCCAAGATCCAGATAAAGCTTGACATGATTTTTCATTTAAGATTTTAAGATAAAACACGCTTTTAAATTCGATATGGCAATATTTATCGATTCAATCGATTAAGGCATGATTAATAATTTCTGAAACTTTTGGTTAAATGGAACCAACGTTTAAAAAAATATACTTATAAACAAGTATAGACCCTGGTTTTCATAGTGTGCTAAAATTAATTAGGTAAGTACAGGTCGATTCACAAGAGCTGGCACCAGAGTTGCGCAAAAATTATCTATTTACGAAAAACCGGGAAGATAACTAAATCATCTTTCATTTGAAGTAACTAAATAATCCGTCATTTGTTATTTTGAATTTATCTAGATCAGTTTCATTTTTATCTAGATAAATTAGTTGGGATTTTAAATAAAAGATGAATGTCTGTAGTACAGTCATGTAGAACTAGAAGTGGTGTCAGTGTGACGGTTTGACCCGACGTGGCATTCTGTATACATTTATTATTATAAGCTTACTTCAATAACAAACGAGGTCGGTGATTTTCATCTAGATAATTTATCTAAATAAAAAAGTTGTCAACGCACTATTTGTGATTGAATTTATCTTCGAATAAATTTATTTGAAATGATTTTATTTGAAATAATTATCTAGATAAGAAATTATCTAAATAACGCCCAACTCTGGCTGGCACGAATGGATCGAGCCACAGTAGGTAATGCCATTTTGACACTTTCGTAGGAAAATGACTGACGCATATCATTTTCACATTTGTGTGAAGTGTATTCAAATAGGTAACACGTAGATACTTTCATTCGCTCGTTTGATCCATTCGTGCCAACTCTTTTGAATCTACCTGTAGGGTCGGTTCCCTAACTTAAGTATCCACTTTTCCATACTAATTGCATAAAAAAGTGGATACTTATGTTAGGGGAACCGACTGTACGATCAAATGATTATTCAATTGGCATTATTAAATAAATTTGAGCAATCAAGTCATGGTCGCCTAGTTTTTTGACCTCTCAAGCAGGGGGTTGTGGGTTTGAGCCTGGGCTTGCACCTCTAAACTTTTGAATTCATTTATTTATTTACCATGAGCTTTACGGTAGAGGAAAATATCACGAGGAAACCTGTACTGTACTCACCTGCGAAGAAATTCAATGGTGTGTGTGTGAAGTTCCCTATCTGCACTGGAGCTGCATGGGAACGACGAACCCACTTTCATACAGAGAGGAGACCTGTGCCCTGCAGCGGGACGTATAGGCCGAGATGGTGATGAAAATTGTGCAAAAACGTCATTAAAAATTATGCAAATATTAATAATTAATACAGAAACGCCATAATTATTAAATAGATTATTCGATAAAAAAATAAGATACAGCTATGTGCAAAGGTACATGTGCTGCGACAGAGGAGCCTTAGTAATATGTACTTAACACGTAAATTCGATTTCAAAGACACTAATGAAGAAAGAAAATATTATGTAATAAAAAAGTAAAAATATCATCATACAGCCATGTAGGGAGTAATGATATTTTTTCTTAAAATTTAAGTACGACCAAATGTAAAGTGCATCTCCCAAACAAAAAAGAATTTCCCATATCGTTACAAACATGAAGGAATTCCGAGATAACAAACCTAAAAACACAAAACAAATAAAATTGAGAGCCTCCTTCTTTTTCTTAAGTCCGTTGAAAAGAACCCCAGCAGACCCCAAAAGAAAAGAAAGGACGATCAGCGCCGTTCGCAAGATTGGCAATCTTTTGCTGATTTGGGACCATTTTTGGACACACGCATTATTTTATCATTGTTATTCATTTTTACATTGTTTATTATTTTAAGGCCTATGCCATTATATGTCAGTGGTGTAAATAATTTGTCATTCCAAATTAAACTTTTAATTTAAATCACAGCGTGTTCAAAAGACATGAAAAATAATTCAATATTAAATAAATTATCACAATTTAATTCTGCAATCTATTTGACACCTTGTTAGCAAACCGCGTTTGATTTAATGTAACGGTAATTTTCAGTCGGGTAGAAAGTTGTGTTCCTTTCTTAAACAATAAGTTAAGCTCTTGGACAGTTAGGTAGTTTGCGTGTGATCTTTGGTGCAGTAAAAGAAGTGCGAATAATTTGGTGTCTTATTTATTATCAAGGATTGCACAAAGCGTGACATGGTCGCCTTCAACATCGATCACGGCGTGTGGGAGGATCTTGCTTCCGACCGCAATGAGTGGAGAAAGACTCTCGCGTAGGGTTGTGAAACCCACGACAACGCCTGGATTCAGAGTCTAGCACAGAATCGGGCGAGACGGCACGGCTACGATGCAGCTTCTGCTTTGTCGCCGGGCCCGCAGTTCGCGTGCCAAAAATGCGGGCGAACGTGCCGTTCTCGGATCGGACTTTACAGTCACGAACGGCGTTGCCTCTCTCAAACAGACGCTGATTAAATCATCTGTCAGGCCTTGTACATATATTATTATACATATAACCATTTTTTGTCCCAAGTAAAATATTTCTTTATTTCTTTCTTTCTTTAAAAGAGTCCTGCTGGCAACTTTTGCTTGCAGAACCCTAAAAACGCAGTAAACTCCCACGTCTCTGTATTAATCTAGCCTTACCAGCGTTTAAATGACGCCGTATAAGTAAACTCGCCGGTTAAATTTATAACTTGCGCCCGCGGCTGCTGAGATAAAAGAGTTGCAGTGTATCTCGGGTTAAGCCTTTTGTTTTCAAAAGAGGTTCTTTTAACGGCTCATTGACCAGTTGCGGATTAGCCACGTAGCAAAAGAAGCAAATGCTACGGGCCCCCACGCAATTGGAGGTCCCGCACACCGTTTTCTGACCATTCAAAAGCATTTAGATTGAAGTGTGAATATTTTTTCAAATCAATATAGCCACGATTCTTATTACAAAGAAAACAGTTGCGTCGAAATGTCCAACTATAATTTAAACTTGATACCTGTACCACTACCATGAGTTTACAGTGACGGTACTCGATAGCGACTGCGTAAATGATTTGTATGGACTCTCCATACAAATCATTTACGCAGTCGCTATCGAGTACCGTCACTGTAAACTCATGGTAGTGGTACTGATAACCTAAAGCAATCCAAGGGCCCCTTAGTGGAATTTGCTACAGGCCCCGCAAGCAAGCCGACTGGTTAGATCAATTTGCCAAAATCTGTATTTAACGACCGCTTTAGCCCAGTTGGTAGTGACCCTGCCTACGAAGCAAGAGGTCCTGGGTTCAAATCCCGGTAAGGGCATTTATTTGTGTGATTAGCACGAATATTTGTTCCTGAGTTATGGATGTTTTCTATGTATTTAAGTATTTATTTATCTATATAAGTGTGTTCATCGTCGTCTAGTACCCATAGTACAAGCTTTGCTTAGTTTGGGACCAGGTCGATTTGTGTAAGATTGTCCCCTAATATTTATTTATTTTATTTATTTATAGTAGCAAAATTTCCGATCGCATTTTTTCCCAGATGCTTTTTCTCACTATGGTTTTTTACTGAAACTTATTTTCACAGTAGTAGTTTTTCCCAATTTGTATGGACACAGGAACTGTGTCGACAGAGCTCCGCTCACGCGTAGAGCTCCTTCTTCTGCGTGCCTTTGGCTCTTCGGGCCGATGCAAGTTTAACATAACCTAAACCTACTTATGTTTCTGAGTCGACTGAAATTGGGAAAAAACGCAATTGTGAAAATGAGCTTCGGTAAAAAACTATAGCGAGAAGGAAGCATGCGTGAAAGAATTCGAATGCAAATTTTGCAACTAAGAAATAACGATTCTTAGAGCGCGCGCAGACAGAGAGCGGTCTGGAGTTCCGCGTTCCGAGTTCCGAGTTCTGCGTTCTTTCGAATGTACTGAGTCCCTTACGATAACGCACACAGCAGGCGGTCGGAACTCTCGAGCGGTCAAAACACAGAACTCTGAACGCGGAACTCGGAACTCCAGACCGCTCTCTATCTGCGCGCGCTCTCTGTAAATTGATCTAACCCGACGCTTAATCCGGCATTGTCAATGACAATAATTAAAATCGGTTGACGTACTCAGCATCTATATGGTTTTTTGCTCACTTTCAACAGGCCATTTTTCCATCATGTGCAAGGCCTATCACGCTGCCGGGTGAATATTCGAGCGTTTTGACCGCGCGGTTAAACGTCATTACCATTCGACGATTATTACCACAACCGAAGGACGAATCGCGCGAAATTTCATCAAACTAGATTCAGCATCAATACTGTTTTAAGTTTTCATAAAAAGTTAACCCTAAGCATCATCCATTTTAATAATTTCTGCTCAAATGGTAATGACAAAAAAAACGCCGTAAAAACGCTGAATATTTACCCTGCCGCTGTCAACACATAACTACTTGCAAGTGAATGCTATAAATAAGCGGATAATAAGGCACATTTATGGTTTTTTTTTATTTAAACCTGCTTTTTCTCCGTTAGTTGTTTTTTGATTTTTTCTTAACTTTTATGTTGACGATTTTGTCATTACAGAGTCCCTTTCTGCTAGTTCATCTACCATCGTTAGAGCTTTGAAATACAGCCCTTTGTGTGCTTTAAGCTCGGGCATTCCAGGCTTTCTGAAAATCATTAGTAATTAGTACTAATTTTTAGTGCTATTACTCTAATACACTCAAGTTTAGTTTTAAAGCTCTGAGTATGCGCTTTATTCTGGACACTGGGTGATAAAATGTACTACTTTATAGTGCATTTTATTTCTAAAACATAATGAAACAACATTCTCTTGAAACAAAAATGGCTGAGATATGAATTGGTTTATAGTTATTTTTGACTTGTATAGACATCTAATTATTGCGGCGTTAAATAAACGAATAAGATCTCACCGAATTTTTAAACAAGAAGACATTTTGGATTTATACAATACAATACAATACAATGACTCTTTATTGTACACCAGGAATATTAAGCAATGCAGAAAACAGGTACACAGAGAGTTAGTTACAAGGTAAGCAATAGGCGGCCTTATCGCTTAAGAGCGATCTCTTCCAGGCAACCCTTAACCCCCTATTTATTTTAAGATAATAGCGGACTATTTTCCGCAACTCGACGTCATGTGCGCCTATTTTGTGTAACCTATTTTGAGTAATCTACAAATTGGTTTAGATTAGGTTAGATTTTTTTTATAACAATCCTGTAAAGTCGACAATTTCTGTGAAAATTGCACTATGTATATTTTTTCCATTATTATTTTCAAATTTTATGTCATTTGATACGTACCTACCCCTTTTGTACACACAAAAAACACAAACTTAGCTCTATTGAAATAATCTCTTGATCAAAAGCAAGGAAAAAATGTAAAATTATTAATTTAATTATTTAAATTAGTCTAATAGCATCACGAATCGCCAAACCGTTCATAAACGTTTGTTTGTGTAATGCACTGCCTCGGGTAATCTCTCCCTCCATGTATTCGGCCATTTCAATTATTTTATTTACAGCAATGCAGAACAAGATGTTGTTAGTAAAATGCGGTGTACCCCAGGGCGGTATTCTAGGCCCTCTGCTGTATCTGTAGTACGAAATAGGGTTGCCGTTTTGCTTTTGACGGCTTTGTAAAGGGTCTTTCGATCTATTTAAAATATTTTTTTGGATTGCTGTTTATAATTTTGATAGCGAAAGATAATTTCGTAATTTTAGACACTTTTAAATAAGCTTGAGAGAGAGAGAGAGAGATGTTTATTTACACATATTCGATACAAACACAGAAAAAAAACCGGCCAAGAGCGTGTCGGACACGCCCAAGGTAGGGTTCCGTAGCCATTACGAAAAAATCAAGTAATATTTTTCTAAGGATTTCGTATGTGTACGGAATCATCCAAGTTTAGGTATGTTTTATACCTTAGGCTACTATTTACTCTTAAACTACAGATAATTTCCAAGCAATCTTAGCCGCTATAATTTTCCTAGTAAATTTGATATATTTACTACCCTTCTGAATTTTTTCAAATTTTTCCACCCAACAGTTTAGATTTTAATGAAAATTTTCACTTTAAACTTGAATATTTCGCAAACAGATCACTGAATAGAAAAATCATGTTAGCAACCCCGCAATGATTTTAAAATACCTATCCAACGATACCCCACACTATAGGGTTAGCCGAGAAAAAAAAAATCACCCCCACTTTACGTCTATGGGAGGTACCCTAAAAAAATTTTTTTTACTTTTTTTTATTCAATCACTTTGTCGGCGTGACTGATATATATATTGATGCCAAATTACAGCTTTCTAGTACTAACAGTCTCTGAGCTTAGCCGCGGACAGACAGACAGACAGACGGACAGACATGGCGAAACTATAAGGGTTCCTAGTTGACTACGGAACCCTAAAAAAAGACATTTGACATATCGAATAGTATAAATTGGGCCACACAGCATATTGGAAAAGTGGTAGCCACATAGCATATTGGAAATCAGTTGGTTTCGTCATCATCATCATCATCATCCCAGCCTACGTCCCACTGCAGGGCACAGGCTTCCTCTCAGAATGAGAAGGCTTGAGCCGTAGTTCCCACGCGGGCCCAGTGCGCATTGGGAACTTCACACACACCATTGAATTTCTTCGCAGGTGAATGCAGGTCCTCACGATGTTTTCCTTCACCGTAAAGCTCATAGTAAATTTAAGATGTAATTTCGCATATAAATTCCGAAAAACTCAAGAGGTGCGCGCCGGGATTTGAACCCACGACCCTTGAGAGGCTATAGGTCAAACCGCTAGGCCATCACGGCTTTTAGTTGGTTTACAGAATTTTAACCGCGCGTTTGAATTAAGTCTTTAAAGTTTGTGCGCGCCCTGCGAATCTCTTGTATAGCATACTTGCAGTTTTACTCGCTTGTCTGTAACCATATCATCGGCAGAGCGATCACTCGGTACAGCCGCGGGCGAGGGCCAAATTATCAGTTCGGCCAGTCTGTTTATTTTCGCTGTGGCTTTAAAATGTTTGTTTTTCATTTTTATCTTCTCATGTTTACCATGATACCTCATCAAGTATATAAACACGAACGTTATTGGTTTTATTTTAAACACTTTGTCCGCGCCGATTTTAAAATTTGTGATAAATGATAACGCCGGATTACAAGCAAAACTCACTAAAATTTCTGGCGCTGCTCTTCAAAAAGACGTATCTAGTTAGTAATTTCATACTGAGATACGAATTTTGTTGTAATTAGGTATTTGGTACTTAGTGACTTTTGCTTGTAACCGACGAAAAGCTTCTTTACCTATCTCTTTCATTAAATAAAGCAAAAATCCGACAAAGCACCATCCAAAAATCCATCATCATAGGTATAAGTTAGTTTCGAAAAAAGCTTACCTGGAATCAGTTATCAGTTGTTATAATTACCTAATTGCCCACTAAATATGAAGAGTGTAGTAATCATAAATACATACCTAAGTAAGTAGCTAGAGTCCCGTAAATTGAATATCATAAATCCCGCTTTTTCCTTATCCCGTGCTAATTTCAACATCATCATCATCATCCCCAGCGTATATACGTCCCACTGCAGGGCACAGGCCTCCTCTCAGAATGAGAGGGCGTGGGCCGTAATTCCCACGCAGGTCCAGTGCAGATTGGGAACTTCACAAACACCATTGAATTTCTTCGCGGGTGTATGCAGCCTCATGATGTTTTCCTTCACCGTAAAGCTCATGGTAAATTTCAAAATGTATTTCAAAATGTAATTTCGCACATAAATTCCGAAAAACTCAGAGGTGCGAGCCGGCATTTGAACCCACGACCCTCTGCGTCAAACCGCTAGGCCACCACGGCTACACTTATAATTTCGGCTATAATTTCAACAAACCCGTGCTTATTCCTTGTCTACAGCGTAAACACTACTACAGTAAAATTACATACATAAAGTTTACCACTGACAGATGGTTTGCCTTCATTTCATATTCAACTTTAACGACCTACAAATAAAGCCAATTTTAGAATACTGTTACCCACGTTTGCAGATTTTGTAATAGCTACTTTATTTGTATGGTGCTAAAGTTGGAAATGAAATGAAGGCAAGCCATCTGTCAGTGGTAAACTAAAAGTAAACGTATTGTACCTCTATGCAAAATGTTATACCTGGTTTACACTCGCGTACGAGTGGCGAGACGAACTGCGGGACGAGCCACGAGACGAGAGTGTGAACAGGTGCGCCTCGCGCCTCGTCTCGTGATTTGCCTTGATTTTACCTGATTTACTTACACTCTCACCTCGTCACCTCGCCTCGCGCCTCGCCTCGTCGTCTCGCTCTGGACGCGAGCCTCAAAATCAAGGCAAATCACGAGACGAGGAGCGAGGCGCGCCTGTTCACACTCTCGTCTCGTGGCTCGTCCCGCAGTTCGTCTCGCCACTCGTACGCGAGTGTAAACCAGTATGCTTAGTATAAGTTTTCCTTCACTTCAATACTTCTCGATCGCGTTTACGTAAAAATTTCAATTCTATGGAAACTTGGAAGCGCGCGCGCGGAGACGCTGTCCATGTTTCCCTAGTAATTGAATTTTTTACGTTAACGCGATCGAGAAGTATTTGGTGAAGTAAAAACTTATACTAAGCATACTGGTATTCGGCTCGCGTCCGGAGCGAGACGACGAGGGTGGGCGTTGTTGAGTCAGTCTGTCAGTCAGTGAGTGAATGGGTGAGTCAGTGAGTGAATGAGTGAGTCAGTCAGTCAGTCAATCAATCAGGATTCTTCTTATCTGCTGTATAGACGAAGATTTCAGCACGTTAGTTGTATCTATTTCTTTATTAGTTTTATTATTAACGGGATTTTACTAATTACATTTATTATTTTATGGGGCAGCCCAACAGTAACGAGTACATTTAAAAAAAAAATGGCATGCAATTTATTTCAAAGGCGAGAGTAATTTCCAAAATTAAACAAGGAAAAATATAAATGCAAATATGAAATTATTTAATTTAAGTATGCCTTCGGGTACGCTTACAATAATTCAGCTCTTAAGAAAGTTCAAAGTGAAATATGAAATTAGCTTTGTGCTTAAAAGCTTTCGAGAACACTTTCCAAGGAATCGGAATGAGGAATTATACGTCGTAATTTATTGTTGATAGTAAAAAACTGGCCAAGCACGTGTCGGGCTCACGCAGTGCGAATTCCGTACAATTTTTTTGTTCCGTATAAATTTCTCATCGTCATCATTATCCCAGCCTATACAGGGTTATTTATAATTCACTAGCATCCTTTGAACCCTAAACTCCTACAACTTAAACAAATGTTTTTTGTTTTACGGATTTTGTCATAACTTAATATTTTTGGTGTAATAACGTTTTGAAAATTTGAGATTACCTTTTATTTTTACGATACTCTGTTTAATTTGTATGGGAAAAAAGTGCTTCATTTTAAAAAGTCGTAAAACAAAAAAAAATTGTTTGATTGATAGGAATTCAGGGTTATGAGGATGTCAGTGAATTACAAATAACCCTGTATACGTCCCACTGCAGGGCACAGGCCTCCTCTCAGAATGAGAGAGCTTGGGCCGTAGTTCCAACGCGGGCCCAGTGCAAATTGGGATCTTCAGACACACCATTGAATTTCTCGCAGGTGTATGCAGGTTTCCTCAAGTAATTTCGCACATAAAGAATAAAAAATAGCCTACGACTTATTCTCAGACCTTCCAAATATAGACAACGAAATTCATAAAAATCAGTCAAGCCGTTTCGGAGGAGTTCGATAGCAAACACTGTGACACGAGATTTATATACAGGGTTATTTGTAATTCACTAGCATCCTTTTAACCCTAAACTCCTACCACTTAAACAAATGTTTTTTGTTTTACGGCTTTTGTCATAACTAAATATTTTTGGTGTAATAACGTTTTGAAAATTTGAGATTGCCTCTTATTTTTACGATACTCTGTGTATTTGTATGGGAAAAAAGTGCTTCATTTTAAAATGTCGTAGAACAAAAAACATTTGTTTGAGTGATAGGAATTCAGGGATAAGAGGATGTCAGTGAATTAAAAATAACCCTGTATATTAGAAAGAAAATTAAAAGAAGATTATGACATACCTACAAATCGTACCTTCGTTGCGCGACCCCAACTGGCACTTTGCTTGCTGGTTTTTAGGGTCCCGTAGGTACCCAAAGGGTAAAAACGGGACCATATTACTGAGACTGTGCTGTCTGTCTGTCCGTTTGTCACCAGAGCCCAATTGCATAACAAAGTACAACTAATATTACAAGCGGAACTCTCGCTTCAGTTATATTAACTAGAAAGGGAGTTCCGCTTGTAATATAAGTTGTACTTTGTTATGCAATTGGGTCCAGGTTGTATCTTTATGAACAATGATAGCTAGACAATTTAAATTTTTATAGATGATGTAGGTATTTCGGTTGCCGCTATAACAACAAATACTAAAAAAACAGAATAAAATAAATATTTAAGGGGGCTCCTGATACAACAAACGAGATTGTGTTTTTGCCATTTTTATAGATAATGGTACGAAACCATTCATGCGCGTGTTCAGCTCGCACTTGGCTGGTTTTATCCCTATACTCTCGACTGTACTTGGACTTAAAATGAATCCTTCCTATTATTCCTCTAGCTTGTTTCCTTGGTTCTCTTGCCCTGCCTGAGGCGCGCGTGTCGATGGGAATCACACCATAGCTCACGATTATCTACCATTCCACTTGTTTATGGTAGAAATGGTAAGAATGGTAGTTCAATCCATTAACCACAAAACTATAAGAGAATTCCCGCAACCCTAAGGTCGTCGCTATTGAATATTGTTTGATGATTAACTTACGTGCCTATGTTATGTTTGAAGTGGTTTTTAATTTGTTTCAGGTATTTTTTCTGCTAACTGATGAAAAGCTGAATAATAGAGGTAGCTATGAGTAAGATAAAAGCTTGTTCATTCAGCCGCCATTGCATTGCAGCGAGCGAGGTCAGAAATATCTGCATGCACTTTTAAGAGGGTACGATGCGCACCATTTCTCCATACAAACGTAATTCCCTGTTTCCTTCCTGGATAATGGCTCTAGAGCCAATTTTTTTTTTACTGTGTAATCTGTATCTACCACAGCTATGCCCTATGTTTCGTTTTTTTCCATATTTAAATTAACATAAGAAATATGAGCTTTCAAAAACTGAAAAAATTGCCCAATTTCAACGTCATTTTCAGACACTCATCAGAAAAGAATCCCTGATATAAACAAAAAAAGGAGAACATAGCTAAATCTGTCCTCTAATTATTTATGAAAAAAATAATTTTATTGGTCCAGTTTTCGAGAAGAAAACAGGGGATTACGGAATGCTGTTTTGATCAATTTTACGCGCCTAATAACGGTCTGAGCTGCAGTTGTCCCGCTCTCGCTGTAGTGACACGGAGGGGTTCGGGCGAGACAGCGACATTTCGTTAAAGTACCTATTTCTCAAAAGTCTCTCAGCCATCGTACCCTCTTAAGCGTTTTTTTTTGATTGAGTTTGTTCCTCCGATCGTAGAAAGAAACTTCTTTTTTATGTCTGATGACTGTTTCTACCAAATTTTATTTCTGCGCACAAAGAAGCAAAAAACTCAAGACTATACTGTACCTACATCATGCGTGTGTGTGTGTGTGTGTGTGTGTGTGTGTAGCTTGATGAATTTGAATGTAGGTAGCTGAGTCATGAGAATATCACACTACTTCTCATCCCAATTTACGGGTACGAGAGGGAATCTAGTGATATGGAATTTTGGACATGATTGTATTCTCCTTACAACTTAAACAAAAATCATGTTAAGTATAATTTTTGTGAATTTTCAATTCAACTGGTAGACTTGTATAGGTTAGCGGTTCACGGAATGGAGCCGCTGCAAAAGTCTAGGTTAATAATAAATCTAGAAAAGACAGTTAATCATCCTATTATCATCATTCCAGCCTATATACGTCCCACTGCAGGGCAGAGGCCTCTTAGAATGAGAGGATTTGGCGCCGTAGTTCCCACGCAGGCCCAGTGCGGATTGGGAACTTCAAACACACCATAGAATTTCTCCGCAGGTGTATGGAGGTGTTTTTCCTTCACTTTAAAGCTCATGGTAAATTTCAGATGTAATTTCGCACATACTAGGGGTGTTCAATAAAAAGTGAGAATGAGTATGTTATAAACAACTTTTACTAAATGTCATTTTATTTTTCGACATAGTCACCTTTTAGCATAATACACTTATTATATCTTTTTTCTAAACTTAAAATTTCATTTTTAAAAAAGGTTTCATCTTGAGTACTTAAAAAATCTTGTACTACAACGACTACCGCGTCGTCGTCTTCAAATTTCTGGCCTCTCGGGCATTGTTTCAATCTCGGAAATAGGTAGAAATCACTGGGAGCGAGATCTGGTGAATACAGAGGATGCTTAAGGATATTGAACCCAGCATCACGAATTGCAGCCATTGCAACGGCGGACTTGTGTGCCGGGGCATTGTCCTGGTGGAACAGCACAACTTTCGAGAGTTTACCTCGCCGTTTTTCGCGGATCTCATTGCGTAATGTTGCTATTTGTTTGGCGTATAAAGTGCCCGTAATAGTGGCTCCATGTTTGAGATACTCAATCATTAATACCCCTTTACCATCCCAAAAAACAGAGCCCATGACCTTACCGGCAGATGGACCCACCTTGAATTTCTTCGGAGTTGGAGATGATGGCCTTTTCCATGTCATAGACTGCAGTTTCGTTTCAGGGTCGTAATGATGGAGCCATGTTTCGTCCATTGTTATAAATCGCGTCAAAAAAAGTTCCCGGTCTTGCTGTATCAGGTCCAAAGCTTCTTGACAAATCTCGACTCTAGTTTGTTTTTGCGTGTCAGTAAGCATTCTTGGTACCCAACGCGCAGATACCTTTTTCATACCCAAGCGTTCATGTAAAATATTATGCACGCTCCCCGCTGAAATCTTTACATTTTCAGCAATAAAACGAACCGTGACACGACGATCCGCCAAAACTGAGTTTTCAACTTTTTTCACAATTTCTTCAGTTATTGCAGTAGTAGGGCGTCCGGAGCGGGGGTCGTCCATGGTCGATGTCCATGTCTAAATTCGGCGCACCAACGTGCGACTGTCGAATACGGAGGAGCATTAGACCCTAAAGTGTCCCGCAAATCTAAATTGACTTGGTCCGTAGAAAAAATTTTCAAGCACAAGTATTTGATAACGGCGCGCAGTTAAATTTTCTCCATTTTCGCTAACGTACTCAATAGCATTGCAAAGAAATTACCGTATTTTTTTTTAAACAAAAGACAGTTACTTTTTTTTTTCATAGCAATCAGCTAGATAGATTAGCTTTACCGGCCAGTATTTAATTTCCTAATATTGAAAGAGTTTGCATCTCATTCTCACTTTATATTGAACGCCCCTCGTAAATTCCGAAAAACAGAGGTGCGAGCCGGGATTTGAACCCACGACCCTCAGCTTGGTAGACCATAGGTCAAACCACTAGACCACTATGGCTCAGAAAAGACAGTTAAAACTCCATTATACCCGACAAAGACCGACAAATGGACCACCATTTAAAACTTGCAGCAACTTCATTTAAAACAGTTCCCGCATAAAATCAATTTGACAACTTAAGAATGTTAAAACAATGTTGCCAACCCAACTACAGCTTAACGACTGTGTTATAATACAGCTAAGCTAATGGCGGCCGTGAGGCTGCAAGATGGCGTAACGAGCTTCCGTGTAGCTTGGAGTTTTCTTGTAGATAGTGATGTACCCGATTAAAAATCAAAATAAAATAAGTTTGTTAAAAAAATAATTCGTTCAAGCTTTTTCGCTAACTGTAATTTTGGTTGACTGTACTTGCTCGTCATCCAACTTCATAAGTATACCAAATTTGAAGTGAATCCGATAACAGGCCCCTATTCAATAAACGTGACAGGTTACAAGTGACTATGTCAATTCGTAATACATCGCTGCTTTAGAAGTTCCGTGTTCCACCGGGCTTTATATTCGCTGCGCAATTTAGACCAAATTGTCAATATCACTTGTATTGTAACCTGTCACGTTTATTAAATAGGCCCCTGGAAGTAGGTCAAATTAGACTTCCATCCAAGAGTTAATAAAAAGCTTGACCCTTAATTTGGCAATGTATGCCACAATATACATCAGCTAATACCATCTTTTTGTATTTTTTTTGAACATAGAATTTTCAGGAGACCTAATTTACGATGAGGTTTGAATTACCAACTTTTAGAAATTTTGCCAAATTAAGGGTTAATTTATGTAGGTATACTCTCCGTGGTGTCGTTCAGGGAAGGCTTGAAGAAGATGTGGCTCACGCCTTGTCCTTCATATACTGGGAACACTTCTTATTTATTTTATTTATTGTATATTTTTGTATTGTAGCTTTCACTATTTCTCACTTTTATTACTACTTAGTATTTATTGTCGATCCCTTGCTAAATGCAATTTTCATTCACTCAAAGGTTGACTGGTAGAGATCCTTTAAAGGGATAAGTTCGCCTTTGTACATTTATTTCAACGTTTGTCAATAGTGTTCTGTTCTTTTTCTCATTTTTTGTAAAATAGTTTACATACATTACATTTATTCTGTAAGAGCCATTTGCACGGAGCCTTTAGTCCCATTTCGTAACTGCTTACAGCCACAGCTGGCGAACTTGGTTTCGAAATTTTGGTTACCAAACGAGACTAAAGGACACGGATCAGGGTTACAAAATTATTAACCCTGGGTTATGGAAGATGTATGTTCCACTTAACTATGACGTCTTCAACAAACCCCGGTATCTTTCGCACATTTAGAATGAAACTGACTCACTCCAAATTATTCTCATTTCAAAACTAAACCTATTTTTTTACACAAACTTTATTTTTGAAATGAGAATATTTCGGATTGAATCATTCATTCTAAACTATGTTCCCGATGTCCCCGGCACATCACTAGGGCTTCCAAGTTTAAATAACTCCAGTTTGTCTGCAGTTTAAAAACGTTCGGATGTTCGAAGTTTAAAATTGGAATTAAGAAGAAAATGGGAGTAACTGAATTGAGATGCCCTCTAGTGATTACTTTTATGTTCGATTGATGTTTTTAAGGCGCGATGTTTTTACGATTTTTCTTATATTATTTAATTAAAAAAGCCGTGGTGGCCTAGTGGTTTGACCTATGGCCCCTCAAGCAGAGGGTCGTGGGTTCAAATCCCGGCTCGCACCTCTGAGTTTTTCGGATTTATGTGCGAAATTACATTTGTGATTTACCATGAGCTTTACGGTGAAGGAAAACATCGCGAAAACCTGCATTCAACGGTGTGTGTGAAGTTGCCATTCCATACTAGGCCCGCGTGGAGCCTAGGCTGAGATGATGATGATTACTCGTCGGCCACGCCGTATAATTAATACTCATTTAGCTGATATAACGCTAATTCAAATAACAAACATTCGTATGAAGCATTGATTGCGAAATATTGTTCAGAGGGATAATTACTCGCCGGCGGCGTCCAATCCCGACTGCCTTGTGTATTGGAGTGCTTATGCAAGCATGCAAAGAACATGTTTGAACTTGCCTAAATTAATACATGTGTTTGAATGGTTGTATAGTATAACCAAAGAGGATTGTAATATTATATGAACAAGAGTGGCAACTCTATGGTCAAATATGCATGTATGGAAGGTGCTGCTGCCCTACGCCCTGGTGAAGAACTAATGTGACGTATCTATAGATGTATAATGTATACCTATCTATATGTATATGTTGGTAGTGATGTACAGCTATAATTACGCGTAATTTTAATTGATAGGCTAATTGCCACTATTCGTATTTTAGCCGTCTAGTTCAAATCAGCATAGGTATAGGTACAAAGTATAAGCGGCTAAACCCGATTTGCACTATACGGCTAAAATACGAACATTGGCAAGTGGCCTATCAATTAAAGTCCTTGACCGTACAATTTGGTACGCCATGGCCATGGCCGATGAATGACAACTGACAAGTTTGACAAGTCAACCAAGATGGCCGCTAATTTAGTTCTTTACCAAACAACCAGAGATCGCTGTAGTCGCATGAAAAGTGTGTCAATATGTAAGTGTGCCCCCTCTGAGTATAACTAACTACATTTCGTTTATTTTAGTATCTATTAGACAAGGGTTAAGCAATCATGGTGAATCTCACCATCATCATTTCAGCCGAAAGACGTCCACTGCTGATCATAGGGCTCCCCCAGGCTCGCCAAACAGATCGGTCCCGTGCCATCCGCATCCAAAGTGATCCCGCAACCTTAACCAGGTCGTCGCTCATCTTGTTGGAGGCCTACCTACACTGCATCTTCCGGTCCGTGGACGCCACTCGAGAACCTTTTTGCCCCATCGGCCATCAGTTCTACGAGCGATGTGCCCTGCCCACTGCCAATCCTATTGAAAAACGCTTTTGAGTAAATTGTAAATATATGGCGCTTCAGCGATTTCACCTTTCCATAGTCGATTCTCGTCGATATGGTCATTTACATTCTTTTGGTTTCGTAATAATAATAACTTATGGAAATACTAGCTGTTGCCCGCGACTCCGTCTGCGAAAGATAGCGGTATAGAAAATAGCCTATATACGACCTATTCTCAGCCTTAACGAATATAGGGAAAAAGTTTTATAAAAATCAGTCGGTTCAATTTTCTGAAAATCGTTTTTCAATGATAAGAATAATAAGATTCGTAATTTTCGAGAATTCCCATGGGAATTTCGTGGAATGTCGGAATTTTCTATTCAACTGTCACATATATGAAACCGTGGTGGCCTAGTGCTTTACCTATTGCTTCTCAAGCAGAGGGTCGTGGGTTCAAATCCGGGCTCGCACCTCTGAGTTATTTATGCCCTTTCAGTCTGAGAGGAGGCCTGTGCCCTGCAGTGAGACGTATACCTTTAGGCTGGGATGATGATGATGACGTCAGATATAATCACACAATTGAAGCCGCGGGTAAAAACTAGTATATTATACATATGATATCCTCCGGCGTCGCTCCCTTGCGTACATTCGTCACCGTGCAATCTAGAATCACAAGCCTGCGCATCCGCATCATAAACAAAAAAAAATAACTAAGAGCGAATTCCAATTTGAACCTTAAGACTATTTGGCAAGGTTCAAAATGGAGTGTTAAAATTTGAGTTATTCCTGTTTATACTGAACGCAGCATTTATCAATCCTACGCTAGAGTATTAAGTTTCGTTTAATTTATCTTTATTTTGTGATTAATTGCGTTTAAAAGATTTTGCACGGTTGGAGGTTATTTATTATTATGTATTATGGATGCTTTTGACTAATTTACTAAAGTAACTTAGTAAGTTTACTTATTTATGTACCTAATTTAACATGTAGGTATGACATTTTATTTAACATGTTGGGTGTCTTACCGCTGAACATTGAACAAAGGTATCTCTCTCTTTCCACCTCTATCTGCGTTTCAGCCACTCCTAGCGATCGGATTGACTTGTTTATGGATATGTATTTTGTGTACATACCTACAGTAAATAATTTGAAAAAGTTTGTAGTTACTAAAAAATATTTTTTAAAACACTATTTTTGTTTTTATTTTTTGTTGCAAAAATCATTTTATACTTACTTACTTAATATTTTTTTGCTGACTGCACTTTTTCTTAAGCTTACATTTTTATCCTACAAAAATTAAGTAATAATAATCAATTAATAACTATTAATCAATTAATAACTATTAATAATTAAAAACTATTAATCAATTAATAGCTAATAATCAATTTATAGCTAATAATCAATTAATAATCACAAAATATTAATCCTGAAATTAATCAAAATTGATGCGCCCACCGGAGCCGTATAACGTTTCTGACGCTTGCCTTCGCTTTCACCATCTCTTTCTGTCATTATTTTAAACCGTTTGACAGGAAGAAATAGTGATTGCGTAGGCAAGCGTCAGAAACGTTAGACAATAAGCCAGCAGGGTAACTAACCTGTAACCAACCATTACGTGCAATCATCATCATCATCATCATCAGCCTATGTTCGTCCACTGCTGGACTTAGGCCTCTCCCATGGCACGCCACTGAGCACGATCCTCGGCCACTCTCATCCAGCTGTTGCCAGCCGCCTTGCAAAGATCATCGCTCCACCGAGTCTAAGGACGTCCCACGCTACGTTTGCCGATCCGTGGTCTCCACTCAAGAACTAAAAAGAAGAAGATGAAGAAGAAGACCATGAAGATGAAGTATTTATTACCTACTTTATGTATACAAAAGTTCACATCAAGCGACCACTGAAACTAGGTTAAAATCGATTTCCAAGATTTACCCAAACTTGCTGATTACGGCAAGTTAAATAAATACTTGTAAAACCAACCCTATCTCTTGTGGGTGGTAGAAAAGACAGCTTTAAATATACTCTCAGAGCGTTTAATTAACTTGTAATTGCTGCAATCTAGATCGTATAATATCAAGTTATTATGCGCGTGATTGATTTGAAGTGACAGCGGCCGAATGAGTTAACGCCTTAGTCCTGGAAATGAAAAGCCGTATTAAAAGTAGACAGCATTTTAATACTGTCTACTTTTAATACGGCTTTTCATGCCTTTAGGCCACAACAAACCGGGAGCGCGGGGCGCCGACGGAGCGTGCCCAGCGCGGTCAATAAAACTGAATCAAATACGGTGTGCCGCGCTGCTGGTGTGTGACACCGTATATTTGATTCAATGTTATAGAGCGCGCTGGGCACTCTCCCGCGCTCCCGGTTTGTAGGGGTCGTAAGAGAAATGTGTGGCAATGGCAACACTTGATCAGTTTTATCCTCAAAGGTTTTATCGTATTTGAACTTTAATAAATTAGGTGGATTTTAAATCAACAATTTTTAATAATTTTGATATTGTAATTTAATAAAATAAATTGAATTTTATATTGTAATGCTAAACTATGGCTAAAGGTTAGGTGGCAACACAGCCCGGCTTTTTGTAAATCCGGTCACAATAATTATTAATAATAATAATAATAAACGACCAGTTAGAGAACCTGCGAAGGATTTGTACGGCGGAGTTATCTTTCACTAAGGGAATAGAGCGTTTTGCATTATTCTGCCACCATGGTAGAGTTGTGCGTATTTTGAGAAAACATTTGGAGTTTTCAAACTGTATGATGGTCTGAGTGTTCAGCCACCATACATATGTCACACATACATAGCGTAACCCTGCAACTGCGCCCGTCGTCGTTAAAATGACAACTCATTCGTTCCCGCCGCGGTTACGCGGGTTGAGCCACAGTGTGGATACTACAGTAGCTGTCCACTGAAATCCTATCATAATTAGTATAGTCATTACCATAATCATCATCTCATGACATCACTTGGCATAATGAGATACCACTTTTTCAGATACGGTAAATTAGCACAGTCCTTTACTCGAAACAAAATCTGTTTTTTTAGGGTTCCGTAGTCAACTAGGAACCCTTATAGTTTCGCCATGTCTGTCCGTCCGTCTGTCTGTCTGTCTGTCCGCGGCTAAGCTCAGAGACTGTTAGTACTAGAAAGCTGTAATTTGGCATCAATATATATATCAGTCACGCCGACAAAGTGATTGAATAAAAAAAAGTAAAAAAAATTTTTTTAGGGTACCTCCCATAGACGTAAAGTGGGGGTGATTTTTTTTTCTCGGCTAACCCTATAGTGTGGGGTATCGTTGGATAGGTCTTTTAAAATCATTGTGGGGTTGCTAACATGATTTTTCTATTCAGTGATCTGTTTGCGAAATATTCAACTTTAAAGTGAAAATTTTCATTAAAATCGGCCGTCCCCCCCCCCTCTAAAATCTAAACTGTTGGGTGGAAAAATTTGAAAAAATTCAGAAGGGTAGTAAATATATCAAATTTACTAGGAAAATTATAGCGGCTAAGATTGCTTGGAAATTATTTGTAGTATAAGAGTAAATAGTAGCCTAAGGTATATAACATACCTAAACTTGGATGATTCCGTACACATACGAAATCCTTAGAAAAATTTTACTTGATTTTTTCGTAATGGCCACGGAACCCTACCTTGGACGTGTCCGACACGCTCTTGGTCGGTTTTTTTCTTATTTCCCCTTGAAAAAAATCACAGGACGATTGACACCAAAATTGATCTAGTCCCCAACCAAACAAAGCTTGCACTATGGGTGCTAGACAACGGACAAACATACTTATAGGGATAAATACATACTTAATTACATCGTAAACATCCAAGACTCGAGCGCAAACATTCGTATTTTTCACACAAATATCTGCCCCGACCGGGAATCGAACCTGGGACCTCAAGCTTTGTGAAATGTGGTAATCAATTTTGAAAAGGTATTCAAACGATAAAGGGAGCAGGAAGGCAGGGAAGAGGAAGGGGCATGGAGTTTAGCTCAGAGTCTCTCAACGAGCTATGGAGAGGGCTACGCTCGGGGTTTCTCTACGGAATCGAATCTGGAATGTGCAGATTTGTAATAATAATAATAATAAATAATAAATAATAATAATAATAATAATAAATAATAATAAATAGTGTGGGGTGCATCGCGACGTAGTAGCAGTAGACAAAAACTTCACCCCGCTTTCCTTGGCAAACGAGAACTGGCGCCGACTTAAAGTAATGAGCATCGAGGACCGCAAGGCGGTATGGAAGAGCAAGGAGCTACACGGGCGGTTCTACAAGGCACTCACAGGGCCATATGTAGATCTGCTCGCGTCGGTGAACTGGCTACGTTTCGGGGATCTCTTCGGGGAAACCGAAGGTTTTGTCTGTGCAATTGCGGATGAAGTTATCATGACGAACAACTACCGGAGGTATATCCTGAAGGACGGTACGGTCGACATTTGTCGGGCATGCCGCCGTCCCGGGGAGTCACTCAGGCATATTATTTCCGGTTGTGGTCATCTTGCTAACGGTGAGTACTTGCACAGACATAACCTTGTAGCCAGAATTATTCACCAGCAACTTGCTCTGCTATACGGCCTTGTGGACTTTGTAGTGCCTTACTATAAGTATATACCTGCGCCAGTTCTCGAAAATGGTCGTGCCACGCTCTATTGGGATCGGTCTGTTATCACGGACAGGACTATTATAGCCAATAGGCCTGATATCGTGCTGACAGATCGATCGAAACGCCAGGCAGTGCTCGTCGACATCACCATCCCCCATGACGAGAACCTCGTGAAAGCTGAGAAGGACAAAGCCAGCAAGTACCTTGACCTAGCTCACGAGATAACCGCCATGTGGGATGTTGATTCGACGATCATTGTCCCGATAGTCGTTTCTGCGAACGGGTTGATAGCGAAGAGTCTCGACCAACACCTCAAGAGACTCTCGCTAGATGGCTGGATCAAGGGTCAGATACAGAAGGCGGTACTCCTAGACACTGCGCGGATAGTCAGGAGGTTCCTCTCTCTGTCGCCCTAACCACCGATAGCTTAGGCCCCGCCTCGCTGCCGGTGGCACCCTAGGTTAGGTTTTTATAATGATTTTATGATTAATATGTATAGTGCTCGCATGTGACTTTTGTAGCCAATTTTGGCCTTAAATGTTCTTGAGCATATCGGACAGGTGAGAACGCCGCCACTATAATTGTAAGTTAAAGCCGTTGGTGGTCTGATTTTTAGCTCGTCTCTTTTTGCGTCGAGCTCGTCTTTTAGTAGCTTTTCAAAGGCTTCGATGTTCTGCCTTAAAAGACGTCTCCATTCCGGGCGATTTGCAGCAGATGACTCCCATGTTAAGGGGTCAAAACTGCAGCTTTTCATTTGCCTTTTGAGCACATCTTTGTATCGCAAGAGCTGTCCGCCGTGCTTGCGCTTGCCTTCTTGAAGCTCACTATAAAAGATGCACTTTGCGATCCTTTCATTTGGCATGCGGAACACATGACCACACCAGCGTAACTGACGCCGCAAAGATATGCTTCAATGCCGCAGATCTTAGCGCGTCGAAGAACTTCAGTGTTTCTGATGCGGTCCGTCCAGTGGATGCCCATGATATGCCGCAGACATCGGAGATGGAATTTCTAATGTGATCCCGCAGAGAAACTCCGAGCGTCTCTAGCACTCTTTGAGTGATCTTGAGCTTGGGATTCATCGTTACCGGCCACGTCTCAGCGCCATGAGTCAAAAACTTTTGACTTGAGACACTGCGGTATATTGGACAACGACAAAAAGAAATTGCAGGGACAGTAATCAAACTAAGACAACCAGCTGAAACATTCCGAATTAATTTGAAGACGCCTTGTATAGGGTACATAGGCTATTTAATATTTATATATGTTGATGTCATTTCTGTCATCACGTGCACTGTGATAAAGTAATTCATTTGGAGGGTTAGATATCATCTGCATGCCGCGTAATCCCGCCGTTAGGGGAATGATAAAATTTTCATGTTCATGTGACGGTAATGATGTTTTATGCCATGATTGCAGACATTAGGATTTTTATGACGTAAGTAAACAAGCCGGAATGTGCCGCGAAAGTTGCGTACAGCATTAGAGGTAATGATATTGCTAAGTGTATTGTAAAAAAATGTTTTGCCACTTCGTCCAAACGCCGGTTCGGAATGTGGGTTCGTCGTTCGTTCGTTCGTCGTCGGGGCTGTCGTCTTCGTCGTTCGTTTGTCTTCGTGTGCGTTGCTTTCTTGAAACTTTATAACTGACCGAGATCAGATGATAGTATCCTATGTTCAAGTCTGGATCATGGTAGGTATGGGTGATTCTTCGAGGTCGTGATTTTTGTTTTATTCCTCTGTCGTATTTTTTTTTACTTATTTGACAGAAAAATTCATGCTCCCATGAAAATAGATTTGTTCAATAACATAAATATTGTTTTGGCACTCATTTTTATGGAACCATTTTGAAAATAATTAACATTTTAGTTTTTGTGTCCAGAGGAATAAAAATAGTAGTAAAAATATACGTTAAATATTAATAAAAAAATATAAATAGTAATTAGAGTATTATTATTAGAGTATAATCTAGGTAATTATTCTTGAAAACATTTTCTGTGCCTATTATTTGTACTTATATACTCAACGGCCAATCTAACCGCCCGCTTTAATATGTCACATAAAACTACCTTGAAATTTTATTTTTTTACTGTTAAGGCATGTTTTATTTCAAAATAACTAAATAAACTGTACTTTTATTCAAAAACTACTATTAAAACTGTATTTTTTTTATTCCAATGTCCATTTATCCATAGGAATAAAGGACATAGGAATAAAAAAAGTAAATAAAAATAGTGATGATTCATAATATTCTGGAAAGTTGCCGTTAATACTACAGAAAGATAGTGCTAAAAGCAGTGAATCAAGCATAATTTAAAAAAAATAAGGGTTATACAAGCGTCAGAAAACCTGGCAGAGTAATAAAAATGTTACCTGAACCAAGGACAGGGAAATAAAATATTTACCTTCGTATCTCTGGAGCTAATTGCACCAGCTGAAATATCCACTACTAGACATGTTTGAAACGCGAGTAAAAACAGCCCACGTGTGAATTTATCACCAGTTTCTTAATTTTTCTTTAGGAAACAACTGATTGAAACGCGCTCCAGAGTAATAAAGAATTTCCGCCGGACACATCTTATTTCCTCAGCTATAAAGTTAATACTAGAAGTAAAAATTATTCATCAGTTGTTTATTACGTAACAACTAATATTCTTTGAATGTGGTCACTCAACATATTGTTACAGTTGACTGATTTTGAGATATAATCGTATGTTTTCATGAAAATGGGGAACGGACACGACAGAGTAGTAAGGATCATGGTGTTAATTATTTTTTTGTAAATAATTAGGACCAGTTACACAAAAACTGACATATGCCCCAGTTAAACACAGATATATGCTACCTTTGAAAAAAAATCAATCTTCCAAACTAAAGGGTACGTACATTAAAATTATCCCCCGGACATTGAAAATCGGGGCCTCGAAGAATCACCCGTATACGTGTAAACGTTTGTTTGAATGATGGGCAAATTGGCCTGCCTGCATACCTATACAATACGAGCTGCATGTATACCAAGTGTAAGCTAGTTATTACTTAATTTTCTAAACTAGAAACAAGCTTCAAAAACCCCGGCGAAGCGAGTTTATCAGCCCTCAAGTATTTAGTTTATATATAAATCTTTAAATAAATATCTTTATTAACTTTTACATCGTATTTGACAAAAATAACTAAAAGGATAAACAAACACATATAAGTAATTATTTTTGTTTTTTTTTTTTAGTGTTTTGCGTCCTAAAACTATGTCGATTCTCCCATAATTCTATTAGTGATCAGGCGGGGTTGCATTCTTTGTTTAGCTGTTTAAGAGGGTACGATGGCTGAGAGACTTTTGAGAAACAGGTATTTTAATGAAATGTCGCTGTCTCGCCCGAACCCCTCCGTGTCACTACAGCGAGAGCGGGACAACTGCAGCTCAGACCGTTATTAGGCGCGTAAAATTGATCAAAACAGCATTCCGTAATCCCCTGTTTTCTTCTCGAAAACTGGACCAATAAAATTATTTTTTTCAAAAATAATTAGAGGACAGATTTAGCTATGCCCCTATGTTTTCCTTTTTTTGTTTATATGAGGGATTCTAAAATGACGTTGAAATTGGGCATTTTTTTCAGTTTTTGATAGGTCATATTTCTTATGTTAATTGAAATATGGAAATAAACGAAACATAGGGGCATAGCTGTGGTAGATACAGATTACGCAGTAAAAAAAAATGGCTCTAAAGCCATTATCCAGGGAGGAAACAGGGGACTACGTTTGTATGGAGAAATGGTGCGCATCGTATCCTCTTAATGCGTGATTAAGAACGTATCTAGTAAACATACGTGGAGTCATACTAAATAGACAATTCAAGTTGATGATTCATACAGCCGATTGTTGCGATCATTTCCGTAAAAATATTATTCAAAAGTGTTTAAATAGATTTGAATATATTTAAATATATGTGTTTTCAATAATACTAATGGCCAAATCGAATTAAATAGGTTGCTACTTGTACAAAGGCTTTGCCTTTAGTATGTATGAATGTAAACTCTTTCTCGTACAAAGAATAAAGAAACGAACACAATTGACAAACGTCGAGATACTAGTACAAAGGCTTTTACCTTTATTTTTAATGAAGTTTTTCAATTTACGACTGTTTTTTTTTCAATACAAATGTAATCTTAAAATAAAATGCAGCTTAATAAACTTGAGCGAATTGAAAATCTATGAATTCGGTTTATTTTTGGTCTACGTAAGTTCGATCATGTCTCTAACTTTCGATCACAGCTCAAGTGGCTCCCAATCCGCCTTCGCCGTAACTCTCACATTCTCCACCTTCTTTACGGCATTCTCTTTAACCCTGCAACTCCTCGCTACCTCAAAGAGCGATTTAGCTACGTAACTTCTATTCGATGCTTTCAGAACTTTCTCCTTACCGTGCCTCTCTCTAACTCCAAATTCTATGTCTATTCTTATACTGTCCAGGCTATTCGGTTGTGGAATTCCTTACCGATTGACTTACGACGGGCAAAATCTCTGTCAATCTTTAAATCTATGCTTAAGGAGCACTATCTGTCATCTTGTAATAATTAACTTTATTATACCTAGTTTATTTATTTATTTATATGTGGCTGTTTTTTGTTGTGTTTAATTTTCTGATCCACTATTGATGCACCACCTGCTGTAAACTAGTCCTTACTTCTTTCTGTTAAAGGGTTGCCTGGAAGAGATCGCTCTTAAGCGATAAGGCCGCCTATTGCTTACCTTGTAACTTTCTCTCCGTGTACCTGTTTTCTGTATCGCTTACTATTTCTGGTGTACAATAAAGAGTCATGGTATTGTATTGTATTGTAATCTTTAGTAGAT
This sequence comes from Archips crataeganus, assembly GCA_947859365.1. Lineage (NCBI taxonomy): Eukaryota > Metazoa > Arthropoda > Insecta > Lepidoptera > Tortricidae > Archips > Archips crataeganus. The sequence goes on from OX402058.1 coordinate 1,848,464, forward strand.
TGACAGATAATGAAATTTATTAGAGTTTCAACAATTTTCGAATCATATTTACCCAGGTGTTATTTAAAAAATCGGCCCCTTTCTCAGATTAAATTAGGTGCATTCGCGGAGACTACTGACACTAGATATTTCCCTTTTTTTTCTAATCGCAATCCAGCAAAGCACACAACAGTTCGCTTTGATGTTTACCAAAATTTCCACGATTCATATTCAATGGTCGTCGCTCCCCTCCCTCATTACCGGCCGTCATTACCGTCAATAATTCGCGAAATAACCGCCATTTTGAATCCGTGCAGTGAGGTGTTAATTCAAAGAGACGAATGCATTTGCGGGAAAGATTTGAGGCACGATTTTGTGCGCAGCGTGCTCACTGAGTAATTTACGTTTGGTTTTGGAATTTTGTAAATTTATTTTGTTAATGGCTGGACGATTTGAATGCATGTGCAAAGGATTAGCCAGACATTGCGCCAGACTGGGAGTTGTGGAGAGAAGAGACTTTTTTCTTAGCAGTGGGTTTTATGCTTAAGTGGGAGTACCTATATAATTCCTGCCTAGTGCTTTTATAAGTTATCTATTAATAGCATCTTAGACTATTGGGGTGATTATCATAGTTTTAAACAATTTTATTTGTGTTAAATGAGATATCTGATTCGACAAAGGTTGATCTGAAGCCGTATTGTCTAACGCGCCAGCGCTTGCCTTTGCTTTCACCATCTCTTTCTGTCACCATCTTATACCGTTTGACAGAAAGAAACAGTAAATGTGCAAGCAAGCGTCAGCGCGTTAGACAACAAGCGTACCGGTTAGAATTTGCAATACCTAACTGTCTTCTATTCGCTTTTGCATTAGCAGGAGTACCTATATCTTTCATCGCCATCCACACTTACATACTTACTATAAAGCACTACATATGGTAATGATCCCACTCCCTATCACATTATTCACATTACACGATCCCACCTGAGGGTGAGCCCGGCTTGCTTACGCGGATGATTAATTATTTAATCGCTAATTATTTGGGATCAAACCTTGATCAAACGCTTTGTCAGAAGATAGGATTACAGGGGAGGTGTTATTTACCTGATTGTTGGGGAAATTCAATATCTCACAAGAGATATCAGAGGAACGTCTTGGTAAATTACCTACTAAATTTTTGGAGCATTAAAACTACTGGAGAAAGCACGAAGCTACAACTGTTAAAATTGCCCAAGTGCAAGTTGGGAACGCATACGAAGTTATTGAAAATCAAAGGTTTATTTTACAACGACCGCTTTAGCCTAGTTGGTAGTGACCCTGCCTACGAAGCAAGAGGTCCTGGGTTTGAATCCCGGTAAGGGCATTTATTTGTGTGATGAGCACGAATATTTGTTCCTGAGTTATGGATGTTTTCTATGTATTTAAGTATTTATTTATCTATATAAGTATGTTTATCGTCGTCTAGTACCCATAGTACAAGCTTTGCTTAGTTTGGGACTAAGTCGATTTGTGTAAGATTGTCCCCTCATATTTATTTATTTATTTATATTTAACTCAAGTGGCAGATGGCAGGGCGCATTTTTTTGCGTTGAATAGTCCATTTATTAAGAAAGGCTATAGGCTATATAACATCACACTACGACCAATAAGAGCGGAGTAATCAATGATTAACGTGGACGAAGTCACGGGCACCAGCTAGTACCTAGCTAATAAATCACAAGATTATCCCAACATCGTCCGCAAAAACTAATAACTCAGAACAACAATCGCAATCAAAATAAAAATCGATTTATCCACGCTCGAACAAATCTTATCCGAACCCGTAAAATTAGGGATTTCCGCGATAATTTACAATCGAATGAAATACAATCGATTCGTGTACAGGCATCGATTGATCAAAGTCTACCCGTTATCAAGGGGGATTACTCACCAGACACTCATCTTGATAAAGCGAAGGCTTGAACGTAATGCCTATTTTATATTGGTCGAGAACGCGATTTTGGTCTTATTAAAAAGATATTGTGGAAATTAAAAAGATACAACGAACGGACTTTTGACATACAAATAAATATAAGTAACTGGGCGACCGAGCTTCGCTCGGAAACACGCTTTTTCTCAGAGATAAGATCGAGCTAGTTCGATTTATCGTCCCCGAAATCCCCTGCATACCCACTAAATTTCATGGAAATCGTTGGAGACGTTTCCGAGATTCCGATTATAAATTATCTGATTGATATAACTATAAATATATACAAGAATTGCTCGTTTAAAGGTATTATATATTAGATAGATAGACGAAGACTAGATAGATCGTTTTTGATAATCGAGCGAGCGCGAAACTTTTCTTTTTCACAGGCCTCCTCTCAGATTAAGAGAGATAGGGCCGTAATTCTCACGCGTGCCCAGTGCTGATCGGGAACTTTACACACGCCATTGAATTTCTTTGCATGTTAAATTGCACACACACAAGATGTTTTCCTTCACCGTAAAGCGCATGGTAAATTTCATTATGTAGCTTCGTACGTAAATAAAACGTAAACTTGTGTATTAGGTGTTGTGTGTGTGTGTGTTGTTTTCTACTGTTTGGTGGTGGTACTCTTGTAACCTTAAATAAAATATTTTTCTTTCTTTCTTTCTTTCTTTAAATTCTGAAAAACTCAAAGATGCGAGACCGGGCTCAAACTCGATCCTCTACTTAAGAGGCCATAGGTCAAACCTGGCTACCACGGCTCTTTTAACTTGTACCGAACGTTAACTGGTTCCCAGTGTACGATAACGATATTGACAGGCAGAATGTCCACTCGATGACACCTCGCCATGCCCAATTCGACGGTGGAAAGGTGGGTAAAATCGTTAAAGCGACAAAAGCTTATGACTAAGGTGTAAACTCTAAAGCGCCATACATCATTATATAGAGCTTTAACGATTTTACCTATCCACCGTCGAATTATGGATTTAGTGTCATTAAGTACAAATAGAAAATCGTCCACTTGAATTGACCATTTTGAATATTGGCCTGAATTGGATTAATCGTTAATTGATTTGGTCATATCTTTCGGCCTATATCAATTTTGACAATTTTACTAGAGGCATAATTCCATTTTCGACAATATTGTCGAAAATTACGTATTTAAAGTTGTAATTTTTCTTATTTGACGTATAATTTCGAGTGGTCAATTTTCCAATTGTACTAAATGACAGTAAATCGAATTATGTACAGGTATTTAGTTTTATTCGAGCATAGCATCAGAATCTACAGCTATTTAAAAAAAATGTTACCAGTTAAATGAGGCGATTGAAACACTCGAATAAACGCCCTGGGTTCCCACCCACGATCCTCTGTTTGAAAGGCCCCTAAGCTACTACGGCTTTTTCGATAAATATTATTATATTCTAAAAAAAAGATAAATAGCAGGGACGAGAAGTATGAGTGGAAATCGTGAAAATTTAAAACAATATGGCAGGAACTTGCGTTTGATGGCGAAAGTTGGCCTTTGCTCAAGACAAAAAAGCGGGCTAATTAAAAAAAAGCGTCGTATATTATCGTGCTTAACAGATCCCAGCACTATCGATAGCATAATTACCTTCACAATCGGCACGCAACTTACTGTAATTACTGAGAACCGTGCCTACTGCCTTGTACAGGATCAAACCGCCCCGGGACATACCGCCATGTTTTTTCCAACATTTTAATAAGGCATAAGGATATGTAAGGAAACTTTGTGGACTAGAGTGCCTCGGGCTGACGGCTATGCCAGTAAAGAGCTTTTGAACGTGAGTTTTTTTAAATCTATGAAATTATCTTTTAAACTTTCGTGATATTCACTCGTAACTAAATATTACTTACCACTCACGGGACTTATCACGTAACTAACATTTAATATTAATATTTTTGTGGAACTGACGGCCGATGGGGCCGAAAGGCTCTCGAGTGGCGTCCGCGGACCGGAAGACGCAGACGTGAAGGTAGCGGGAACGCATCGGATGCGGATGGCGCAGGGCCGATCTGTTTGGCGATGGCGGGATCTGTTTGGCCTGTGTTCAGCAGTGGACGTCTTTCGGCAGAAATGATGATTCAATTAAAAATTAAATTTAATTAAAAATCAGAATCAAAGTAATATAAAACGAAATTAATACATAGGATAAATTTAGTGTATATTGTATGTTTGGTGCTGTACTAACTTAGTTTTTAAGAGTTTTGATTTTTTACTAACCAATTTTGTTGACATTTTGATTAATTATGTAATAAGTATGATTAATAAGTACATCACAGCTCACTTTTGCATTATACTTAATTAAAAGTCAAAAATAAAATTCACATTCAAAATTAGAACTAATCATCAAAATCTAAATCTAAATTAAACTAAACTAATAATTAAAATTAAATTAATAATAAAATAAAAATAATTAAAATCGCCTGATCGAGGCACGAGCACACACTCATGCAGTTTGTACGCTTGTACAGGCTTACCTTGACGTTTTAGCCACATTCTGTCAGTGGCCACGGCCACTGCAATGTGACCGAAACGTCGAGATAAAAATTATATCTTATTCCCGTAAGTGGTACCTAATAGTACTATATGAAATAAGATGGCAAATGAGCACCGGTTACCTGATGGGAAGCGAGCACCGCGCCCATGGACACCTGCAACACAGGCTCATGAATATTTTCGGCTGAAACATCATCTTGGCTTATACGGGAGCCCCTTTTCTCCCATAATCTTTTTTATCCGAATTTTGAAAGTCAGAAATCGATGTCTATAATATTCTTGCTCATAAATATCGATGGTCATATTTTTTTTAAAGCATACTAGGGGCGTTCAATAAAAAGTGAGAATGAGTATGTTATAAACAACTTTTACTAAATGTCATTTTATTTTTCGACATAGTCACCTTTTAGCATAATACACTTAGTATATCTTTTTTCTAAACTTAAAATTCCATTTTTAAAAAAGGTCTCATCTTGAGTACTTAAAAAATCTTGTACTGCACCGACTACCGCGTCGTCGTCTTCAAATTTCTGGCCTCTCAGGTATTGTTTCAATCTCGGAAATAGGTAGAAATCACTGGGAGCGAGATCTGGTGAATACGGAGGATGCTTAAGGATATCGAACCCAGCATCACGAATTGCAGCCATTGCAATGGCGGACTTGTGTGCCGGGGCATTGTCCTGGTGGAACAGCACAACTTTCGAGAGTTTACCTTGCCGTTTTTCGCGGATCTCATTGCGCAATGTTGCTATTTGTTTGGCGTATAAAGTGCCCGTAATAGTGGCTCCATGCTCGAGATACTCAATCATTAATACCCCTTTACCATCCCAAAAAACAGAGCCCATGACCTTACCGGCAGATGGGCTCACCTTGAATTTCTTCGGAGTTGGAGATGACGGCCTTTTCCATGTCATAGACTGCAGTTTCGTTTCAGGGTCGTAATGATGGAGCCATGTTTCGTCCATTGTTATAAATCGCGCCAAAAAAAGTTCCCGGTCTTGCTGCATCAGGTTCAAAGCTTCTTGACAAATCTCTAGTCTAGTTCGTTTTTGCGTGTCAGTAAGCATTGTTGGTACCCAACGCGCAGATACCTTTTTCATACCCAAGCGTTCATGTAAAATATTATGCACGCTCCCCGTTGAAATCTTTACATTTTCAGCAATAAAACGAACTGTGACACGACGATCCGCCAAAACTGAGTTTTCGACTTTTTTCACAATTTCTTCAGTTACTGCTGTAGTAGGGCGTCCGGAGCGGGGGTCGTCCATTGTCGATGATCTTCCAAGTCTAAATTCGGCGCACCAACGTGCGACTGTCGAATACGGTGGAGCATTAGACCCTAAAGTGTCCCGCAAATCCAAATTGACTTGGTCCGTAGAAAAATTTTTCAAATACAAGTATTTGATAACGGCGCGCAGTTCAATTTTCTCCATTTTCGCTAACGTACTCAATAGCATTGCAAAGAAATTACCGTATATTTTTTTAAACAAAACACAGTTAGTTTTTTTTTCATAGCACTCAGCTAGATAGATTAGCTTTACCGGCCAGTATTTAATTTCGTAATATTAAAAGAGTTTGCATCTCATTCTCACTTTATATTGAACGCCCCTCGTATATGGCTTAATAGTTCTAACTGAAATGATCCATTATCCTATTGATCATAACTTTAAAAAGTCATAATATTGATATCAATAAAATTTAACGGAATATCGCTGATTATTCAGAAACATTGTAAGGCATATATCTTAAAGTAATAATTGTTTTCAGTCATAATTTTGTATTACCTAAAATGCACTAAGCATATACATCGAAATCTACTTTCTTTTCGTTTCTTTATTCAGAAACGTTGGCATATCGCTGGTAGCGAGCGAGCGAAGCGAGGGAGCAAGACCTTTCTGTACCACTACTATGAGTTTACAGTGACCGTACTCGATAGCGACTGCGTAAATGATTTGTATGAAGAATTGTGCAGCGCCTCTAGCGGTCACTTACGGAAGTAAAGATCGCTAGTATGAGTACAACGGTAAATTACTTATCGAAATCCAAGCTCTAGCGACTAACGTTTTGTAGCTGTCGCCATAGAACATCGGTACCATGAGTCACAAATTTGACAGACGTTATCGAACAACACCGTATCGACTGTAGTTAACTCTCTCACTAGTAAGTTGGAGGGTGAAAACTTATAAGAACCATCGTTTAATACATTATTTTAATTATTTACTTATCAAAATAATGTCGGCTAGGCATTATTTGGCATGGAATATGCTATTGAGGGCTGTTTATGAAGACGAACGACGAGAACACGGAAAATTTCACAAGCTAATATCCACTTCTGTTAACACTCTAAACCACATTCCTCAAGTTTATCTAACCACTTGTAACAAAATATTTGATCAATTGATCATAAAAACTGGGGTCACTGTATTGTATCACCCAAAATGTACCTCATAGGTACTGGTACTAAATTAACGTTACTAGAATGTTTATTTAAAGTTTCCATATACTCGACCAGTAACTGTAATTGAGACACACTAGTCCGCATCTTTATAAAAAATAAATACCGAAAAATAATAACAAACAACAACAACAGCTTAGCGTGTCAACTAACTCACTATAACATCTTAACATCTATCTATGGATGCACTCCTTGAACTGTCACACTGATGAAATAACCAAAACAAATTCAAGAACCACGTACGCTTTACATTACCACACTGTTCTATGACGCTTTAAATTAGCAGGGTTATTTCTATATTTTTAATGAAAGGACTTGGTTACTTAGCTTTTTGCCCAATATCATGCTCACTCAGTCTTTTCAATATAGTTAGAAAGAGACAGCACAGTTCGATGTGAAGTTAGGCACGTCAGTCAGTCACGTAGCGAAAACTACACGAAGGATCGAGTTAACGTTAGCGAGTATAGTAAACGTTAACGTGACCCATGGTACGAGTTTAGTAGAAAACTATTCGAAGCTCGTTTACTCGCTATCGACTGTAGTAACGTAATGTGTGTTTTCGATAGCAACTCATGGTAGAGGTACAGGGCAGAAGCGACTCGGACAAGTTAGGTTAGGTTAGGTTCATGTTAGGTATTTTTTTTATGACAGCACAGAAAAGGATTATTACCTTTAATATTATGAAATGTCATACAACCATGACACTGAATGTTATTACAAAGTAATATTATGCCTTATAGACCCTGGCTTATACACATACGTATCACTGCAGAGCACTGGTCTCCCCGCAGAATTAGAGGGCTTGGGCTGTAGTTCCCATCGGGAATTTCACACGCACCATTGAATTTCTCCGCAAGCGCGTCCAGGCTTCCTCACATTTCCTTCACCTTAAAGCTCATCTTAAATTTCAAAAATAATTTCGAAAATAAATTCCGACCAACTCAGAGGTGCGGGACCGGGTTTGAACCCACGGCAGTCTGCTTGTGAGGCTATAAGTCAAACAACTAGGCCTCGATGGTTTCATCAACTAAAATGTTGCGATGACATCTTCAAAAATGGACAAGCTCTGTTCTCATGCAATTCACAGTAATTTGGACATTCGCTTCAGTATAAATCCATTGAACAATAAAAAGAGTATCCGTTGAAATCAGAAACCGTATTCCACAACGAAAAACGGTTATCTTAAACATGACAATCACATCTGATTTCACTCCGACACTTGAAGCGTGCAACGAGCATTAACTTAATTCGAGTTGAAACATTGTAAAAATAAACTGGAAATTTCGACAGCCCCAAGAATTCCAGCAGTAAAAGGGTCAACATTCAATGTATTATGGCATTTCTTTCTTCATTACCGTTTCAGGGTTAACTTTTTATGAAAACTAAAGACAGTAGGCACCATTGCTGAATGTAGTTTGAACGGCTTGTCCTTCTATTGTGGGATGGTAATGATATTTAACAGAGCGGTCAACACTAAATTTCAATTGATAGGTACATTGTAAAAATAAACTGGAAATTTTGACAGCCTCAAGAATTCTGTCTGTAAAAGGTCAGCATTCAGTATTTTAACGGCGTTTCTTTCTTCATGACCGTTTCAGCAAATAGAGTTAAAAGAAATGATGCGTAGAATTAACTTTTTATGAAGAATTTATTGAATCAGGCGTTACTTTGCGGAGGTCCATATTAATGAACTAAAACAATTACTTTGCTCACCCGCGACCTTACAATAGTTACGTTTATGCAAGAAATGTGTGTTCATGCAGTTCTTCCACCTCCACACTTCTTTCTTCCACACACACACATTTCTTGCATAAACGCTTCGATCAACAATACAACGTTGTATTGTTGATCGAAGCATAAACGTAACTATTGTAAGGTCGCGGGTGAGCAAAGTAATTGTTTTGTTAATACGATTTTAATAAATATTTATGTGTAAATAAATTTTGTTGATGGTTGGTAAAGTAATTGTTTTAGTTCATTTTTATGAAGACTTAAAACAATACAGGTACTAAATCCAGTTTGATCAAAGTTCTAGCGGCTTTTCCTTCCGTTGTGGGATGGATGGTAATGATATTTAACAGGGTGGTCAAACGCTCAAATAGTCACCCTGAAACGTACAGCGAATTACACTAAATTCCAGTTGAAACATTGTAAAAATAAACTAGAAGTTTCGACAGCTTCAAAAATCCCGGCAGTAAAGGATCAACATTTAATATTTTTACGGCGTTACTTCATTACCGTTTCAGCAAATATTATTAAAAAGATCTGGGTTAGCTTCTTGTGAATACTAGATATTACGTTACCGCTTAATTTAGTTTGATTTAAGATTTACGGCTTGAACCTTCTGTTGTGGGATGGTAATGATGTATAACCGAGCGGTCAGAACGCTTTAATACCCAGCCAGGCTTTATACTACGAAATTCGATATTCGAACTTCGCATCGTGCCGATCCGTTCACGCTAATATCAAAAGAGTGAAAAGGATTGCACGATACGAAATTCGAATTTCGCACTAGCCACCCTGAAGCGTACAGCGAGTATACGCTTAATAAATACCAGTTGAAACATTGTAAAAATATACTGGAAATTTCGACAGCCTCAAATATCCTGGCAGTAAAACGGAATGCAGCAATCATTTTGTTTAATGCCGTCATTTGCCTTCGTGTCAGTTCCGGAGATAACAATCGGGTCGTAACAATGCACGTTTCCCGCCAAAATTCGGCCATTTTGTGAGAGAGATTAAGTTACGCGACGTTTTGTTTCTGCTTTACATTTTAGGTCGCGTTTCGTTGTTTTTGATAATTAATTGCTTTAATATTAGCCTTAATGTGAAGGATGGCGTTTTGTTATTTTTGAAATTTTATGGTTGTCCTCATTTCCAGTTTGTCGATGAAAAGAAACAATGATTACTTAGTTAGTGTATTTACTTAACTGTTAGCATTTTTTACTTTCCTTTTTTAGATAGTTAGGTACCTTATTGCTACTAATTTGAATCTTTTAGCGTGAGCTATAAGTGTATAATAGAAAATGTATGTATTGAAAACTCTTTATTGTACATAAAACACATGATATTAACAATAACAAAAGAAACAGAGAGAATAAAAGCAGACATGCAATGCAAAGTAAAGAGAACCGAAATTAATCTAACCTAAAAAAATAGTGCATTAATAACAATAAATATTACGGGACAATTCACACTAATTGACCTAGCCCTAATAAATAAAGTAAGCAAAGCTTGTGTTATGTGTACAAGGCAACGGATAAACACACTTAAATACCTAGATATTAAACATCCAAGACTCGAGCAAAAATATTAAAAATACATACACTCGTAATGAATGCAGTAAACTCTGTATTAGTTTATTTATCAAGATTATTCAAGATAATTAAATAGACTGCATAAAAAACATATATACGAAACATAGAACACACAACAAGAAGAAAGTATTAAAATAATTAAAAATTACATCAAAATGTAAAAAAATAATTAGGTACAATATTAACGAACACAAGCTGTTTGCTAAGGTGATTTTTTTGCATATTTGTATTTTTTTAGTTACGCTAATTTACCTCCGTATATTTTTAGGCAATCAACTAGCAAATTATATCTTCCTTCGCTTTTTTACCCACGAATAAAAAAGATTTGGTCATTAGCTTCTCGGTCATTAGCGTAGGTAGTCAAAATTGAATTTGGAATTCAATTAGGATCCTACTGGCAACACTATCGATCAGAACTAAGTATATGCTAGCTTTTTCTGTTTTGTTGCTAGATTTTATCTTAGCGGCCAGCCGTAGGCAATGCGTTGTTTTTTACCGAAACGAGTTTTCTGTTTTCGATTAGTTGCGGCTCCTTGGATGGATTTAGTACTGCAGTTACTGCATTTTACACTTTTAGTTACGATGTTTATGGTTTGCTACGACAGTTCGTTTAATTTTTATGCAATTTTAGTATCTCTCTTCAGTGTTTTTCGTAAGTGCTCATGTTTCAATCACTCTGACACGTCAGTTACCTACAACCTACAAGCCTGACATCAGAGTTCCGGATGTTCTACGTGAAAGACACCTCTAATGCCGTCTTTGTTTGTTTGGTTTGATTAGATAGAGACGGTAGGTACCGTAAACTGGGGTTACTTTAGAAAATAGTTTTCTACGCCATGTCCTTATTTCTTAGACCAAAAAAAATGTATAGAGATGTCATAAAATGTCAATGTCAAGATGCTAAAGGACGAGTGCCGAGGAATAAAAGACCGCGAATATGGTAGAGGTGCTATATTCAAGCTGGTCAATTGTACACTAAATCAAATTATAAAGATATGCTTAAACTACACAAAACTATACTGGTTCGCGTACAAGGTGAATGACATTAAATAATGCTAGTGTAAGCTACGCGTGCATTATTGCCTAAAATGATGTACAATACTTGTACATATTGCCATCTCAACGAGAGTGTGGCAGTATGAAAGACAAATTAAAACAAATGATAAGAACAAATGATAAAATATGGAAATTATAATCTAGTTAATAAAGTTTTAAAAATTTGTTGTAGTGTCAAAGACTATTTGTTTCACAGGGGGTACCCTTCCGCACACTGTTTATCTGTGGCAGTGAAATAACTACCTTGATAAATCACCTAACTTTTTACGTCATTTGCTCAATCGAGCTATTAATATTTGCGCTTTTATAACCATTTTAAATCTATCAAAGTAGCCCCAAAATTTCCTAAAGTAACACGTTACCGGTATCACAAATATCTGTCATATAACATATCATTAATTTAATAAAGAGTGGTGGAAAGATCCTTAGGGCCTTTTCCGTCTCTAACTCATAAGTTCGTTATATTTTGTATGAAAGGTATCTGTGAAGCCGTCTAATTGCAAGGAAAAATACAAACAACCTTGATCTGCTTTTACATCGAAAAACGCTTCTTAAGAGTTGGGTAGCTGCTACGTATAAAACTACAACAACATAAATGACTATATCCATTGTTATTTAATCGTTACTTACTGTAACTTCTTTTGTAAGTAGATTTTTCATGACAATGATTGTTTACAATCTATAATAAAACGAATTGTACATACTTTGTTTTACAATCTTTATGTTTGATACCAATTAGCTTTGACAAAAAGTCTGCAAAGCAGGTACTATGTATTTCTTTTTCTTCAAAAACATTTCATATATTACGGTTAATGGGGCTCTTAAATTGTATACTATATGTATAAAAAAACTTTTACCTTCATCACTGTACGTACACAATGTACGCCGCTTCATAAATACTGAACAACAAATTATTGAGCTTTCTGACTAATAAGAGAGTGATAAATAAAAGGCGCAAAATGAGCTCATTAATCGCTGCGCGGGCGCGTATCGTAATTCGAACTGTCATCTTGAAGTGGCGCTGCGGTTTTTTTTTAATTTGAATTTTTAAGGGGATGCCACACGGGCTTAGTACATTATCGTGTTTTTGTGGTTCATCTTCATCTAACTTTTATGTAAGTATATAAATCCTTATTTCCCTTGGTTACGCCGTAACTCGGGAGTGACTTGATCTATTTCATGATTTTTTTTTAAAGTTTTGTAATGCTTTGTAATGTTTCACTCATGTTTCACTTTTGGGGACACACATGCAGAATTGTGTTTTTGTTTAGTATTTTCATGATTGTGATTTTTGTTTATCTCTGTGAAATTGTGTGTATTTTTTTGTATTTACATGTATTTTCTTGTGAAATTTAATAAATCTCTTCTTTCATCTTTATTTCTTGCTTTGTATAAGGTTCTTACAGAAAAAAAGAAAATCGCGCAGAAAATTAGAAAATTTAACGACTTTATAAACTTTTCAATGTTTAGCAGTTTATAAAAAGCCGTTTGGGGGTTAGCAGTCTTGAAATATACTTAATTTTTTTATATGTGTATATTTATTTATTTATTTATTATTTATATACCTCTATAGAAACAAAAACAAATATGAATTCTTGATTATTCTACTTTATATTCAACCAAAGCAATCACAAATAATAGTATCATCTAATCGTAATCACCTAAAACTACTTAACAGATTGAAATATTTACAATAGAATTAACAATTATTTAACTTACAGAACGTTTACTTTATATTATACCTAACTTTAGCTTCAACGCACGTACTAGTAATTTTCATTTATCAATAAGGTTTTAGTAGATTACCATCTCTGCAATAACCTATTTATTTGTGCAGTTAACTTTATTATAGACTGAGCTGAAAAAATATAGAGCATTTCAGCTATATTTTGCACGATCGTGTATTTAACTCTTCTGACATTTCCATTCCTCTTGTAATTAGTTCGAGGACAAAAAGGAATGGCAGGGTTACGATGTTATGTTTAATGCATGAAACATTTGTCGTTTGCACGTCTTCTTAAACGGTGTAGTCGCGTTCTTCTTTTGAATTTTAATTTTTAAATAGTGATGGACGACGTTGCACTGACCGGAGTGGCCAGTGACCGTGTTGGCGGAATTAGGCTGAATGGCGTCATGCCTTGGTCTTATTCATAAAAAGGTTATTTTTGTAGCTTTTCATAATAATTATTTACTTATGGATTTTGGGGCTTATGCTTTGATTTAGTAGCCAAAATTAGATATTTTGTAAAACTTCCAACCAATACTTTTTTTTGGTTGCGCCTCGATAGATATAACTGTAATATTTGGTATAATGCTACATTTGATATAATGCGATTTACTCAAAAAGTAAACTTCGGAGGATTGATATTAATTCTATTTGATTTGCATTAGGTTAGGTTAGATTAGTTTATTTTATAAAAGGTCAATAAATAATTAAATTACAGCAAAAAATACTAAACTAACAATAACAACAAATAATCAAAAATATAACAAAGTCAGTAGTTTTTTTATAAAAGAATCGTAGAATGTTTATTTCTCGAGTAAATCGAATTATGTCAAATGTAACATTATACCAAATGTTACAGTTATATCAAATGTTGTTATATTTATCATTACACACCCCTTTTTTTTTGCTTAGTAGATACTACAGTATAATAGCTAAATTAAGTGTTTAAAATTACCTCTAAAGAGACTGTTAATGAACGAACCGTAAAAATCATTTTCTCAACCGAAACTGTATTGCCGTGGCTGAATGACGACTGACCCTTGCTCCTAATCTACTGGCGGGTCAAGCGTTTAAAAAGTATGACTTGCTTCATTTATTCTCTATGGTTAGCACAATTTAACGCTTATTATTATAATCATACCATATTTTTTTACTTTACCTACGGCTGTAACGTATACTTCCGTACTTACTTATTCAAATATTGAATTTTGTTTGTTATTCGTTCTGCAACTATGTACAATCTTCAGTAATTATTTACAACCAAGGATGATCAAATCGAGTGGACTGGAAATGTTTAGAACTTTTTGTTTTGTTTATACCTTTATAATAATAAGCCTGCCCTAACTGGTTAGGGTACTTTCTATCAGAGATGTGCTATGTTACGTTGCTGTGGATGCATTTTTTTTATATTATACAATATAATAGGCTTGCGTTTGACCACAGTCACGCCTGATGGAAAGCTGAAGATGAGGCCTACGATGGAGCATGCTTGCCTAGTAAATGCTCATTCACCTTAGACTTGAATTTAGGGGAATAAGCAGAAAGAAGCCAGTTGAGCGCGGTGTTGCGCGCGCCGCCAAGCTGCAAACCGTTTCGCAACGGCGTAACAAATACGAGGCACTGTAACCGATACGCGCGCGCTGCACAACTGCTCAGACCCTTCCTCCAGAATGGTTACTATAGGCAACAGGCCGGAACACGACGAGTCGCTTGGCGGCCTGGCTCATCCTAAAATTTAATCAGATAAAATATCCAACCCTATTTACCCCTTGTTTCACCATCCTTTGATCAAATTTATTTGAGGGATAAATGTGATGCCGTCTCTATTAGTTTTGTTCGAATAGACGGAGACGCCATCACATTTATCCGTCAGTTAAAATTAATCAATCGGTGGTGAAACAGCCCCTTAATGTAGTTAATAACAAAACCTTAGCCTAAGTATTGCACTTCCGATCTCTTGGCATAAAATTTGGGCAAACGATAGGTAGAGAACCTTCTAAAGTCTAAACAGATACATCTATAACCATTACACCACAATTTATGAATGGCGGCAACGTAAACATCCACAAAAATATCACAATAATTATTAAGCATAAACACGATACTTTAAAGCTAAGATGGCCGTTCGCGACCGACACCTGCCGCAATATGCCAACATGAGCAAATTGGCGCGTTACCACGAAATTTATCATGTTGATGTTGGTACTGCACGTTTGTTGTTTTTGGCGCGTAATTTACTTTTTTTATGGATGTGTTCTTTATTATCTCTTTCGAGAGTTCGGGAACAGGAGTTATGACGTGGGGTACGCGGAATGGAGTGATGAACGGTGCTGGTTAATCAGATTTAAATAATAAGGTTAATTAACCACTCACTTGCTTGCGATTTTTAGCTACGGTAGCCTAAATTGTCATGACGTTTTATAGAAACGACGGCATAATGTTATGTTATTTTCAAAAATCGATAACTTTGCTTCTTCTTAATTAATAACAAAGATTTTTTCAGTCATGTAAAGATAAAGAAAAGAAGTATTATAAAATGCGATTATAATTAAAGAGTATATGGCAAAAATAATTTTTAAAAATTCACAAAGTTGACATATTGAAATAATTGCTGAGTTTTAAGAGAAAACTATTTTTTATTAAAAATTTAAAGAGATAACGTATATTTTTTTCTTACTCAATTGAAAGCAGACTAAACAAGCTTTTATATGACACCAAACAACTTGTTAGCTTCTCTATAAAAATTTAGAGTAAAAATGATTCAATTTCCGATTTAAAACTTTTGAAACGCTCAACTTGTTGCGAAATAATGCGTTACGTTCATGATTTTTTTGTGGATAATTTAGGCACCGAGTTACCAAAATATAGCCATAAACAGGATTAGAAACTAATAATCTTTAAATAAAATGCATATTTTATGCATTTTTCATGGTTGTCGTAGCCCTATAACTCAATATAACAAAACAAGTATGTACGTACCCAAAAAATCCTAATGTTTTTGTAGTGCCAATCACAAAGAACAGAAATAACTTATAATCACAATAACACGTTTAATAAACACATCATAGTATACACATGATAACAGTTTATCGATTATAAGCAAATACTTAGGGAATTGCACTCACTCACAGTAAATAAACAAACGAAACTGCATTTTTGCAACAGCTGACCCCACGCGTTGGCCGGTAGTGAGCCAGGAGTAACCGAAAATTTTGAACAAAATTCAAGATGGCTGCCCACTTAGGGTGGAGACACAATGCGCGCGCGGCACAACTGTGTAATAGGAATGATGATGATGATTAACATTTTAATGATGTATGAGTACCTACGTAAAGCGAATAATTTAATAATGTTTATAATAAAATATAACCTTAGATTTGGAATAATATTTGATTTATGTGATCATCTATTACGATATCAGCGAAACATTGTTTTAGTAGTTGCACAGAAAAAGCCGTGTTTAAATAATATGTATACTTAAAGCAAACACGACAAAGCATGAAAGTAAAAAAAAACATAAAAAAATTAATAAGTGAGTCCTTTATATTTTTCGTTAAATACCAAAATAAAAAATATTAGTAAAAAAATAAATAACATATTTATTTATTTATTATCCTATTTTTGTGTCCCACTGCTGGGCAAAGGCCTCTCATGAGAACAAAAAATCATCCCAAATGGCTACGCGACGATCGTTGTGTACACCAGCCTTACGACCTAAAGCGGATAGCAGAATTGATCTTGGTAACCACAGTTACCGAGTTTTAGTTGCAATTTTCTGTCACATGTTTCGTTTGATAATCCTATGAAATAATCTGTGGTTTCATACATTTTATGGTTTATAATCGAAGCATAATATTGTAACTATTTAATGACAATTGATTACTGAAGAAATATTTGATAATCTTAAAAATGTAGGGCGTCAAAATACGAAACACGTCAAAAAACTACTGATATTTTGTCGTAAAGTAAATTTTTTTGCTCACCAATATGCAATAGAACAAAAATATAGATTTAATATAATTCACCAATAAACGCCGAGTATTTTGATATCTAATACTAATAGAAATATATAAATTTGAGTGCTTAAGGCATTTTAAAAACACTTAGTAGTTTGTTACGGAATCACTTCCGAGACACCTTGCAAAGAAACTTGAATAAAAAATATTTTGGTTGTATCCATTAGGCTGAACCATTTTTTTTATGTTGTTATATTGGTACTCTGTATTTTGACTACATTTTATAGCGTATCTGTGCCACCATTTACTGATTAAAAATCAAAAACCGCCTATACTGCCCTTGGTAACCAGAGTTACCACAAGCAATTTGGAGGTGCACAAAGTTGGTAACTCTAGTTACCACAAGCAAGTGAGTGGTTAACTGGTGAATAGAATCTATTTATATGCTCAGAGTCGCTCAACGAGCTATGGAGAGGCCTATGCTCGGATTTTCTCTACGGGATCGAATCAGGAACGAGGAGATCCGTAGAAGAACAGGGGTCGCCGACATAGCCAAACGAATTAGCTCGTTGAAATGGCAATGGGCATGCCATATAGCACGCAGAACAGATGGCCGTTGGGGCCCAAAATTTCTCGAATGGAGACTACAGAATTGCATGCGTAGCGTGGGACGTCCACCAACGAGATGGGCGGACGATTTGGTGAAGGCCGCAGGTTCAGAGTGGATGCAAGTCGCTTCCAACCGTAATGATTGGACCCTAGGCCGAGGGAGGCCAATGTCCAGCAGTGGACGTCCTTCGGCTGAAAAGATAATGATGATGAAAATCTATTTTGGATGAATTTGAAGTTTCTCAACTCGACTGCATCTATTAACAACTACTAACTGTCTTCCTTCGGATTTCGGTCTCCAGGCATATCATCTGCCTGTAGAGAGATATCTTTATTGCTATCTATCGATCGCCCCAGTCTTACTTTTAAAAATGCTATGCTTGTTCTGGAAAAAATTTAAACGCTCTTATATAAGAAACTAATTTCAAAATGAAAATGCGTCAAGGGCGTATTCTTAGAATGTGCAAGGAACCTGCCAACGCGTGTGGTCGCCCAAAATAAGCAATCGTAAAAACGCCTAATTGAGTCGAACTCGTAAACGGAAAACGTTTCGCGGCTTTTCTCTGTATTCGGCGCTGCCAACATTAAAATTAGAAGTTAAATTAGGCTGTCGAATTTCATATTTTCCAAGATTTTTTCCTCGTATTTATAGATTAGATTTATTGCGTAGAAGAATAAACAAATTGGCTTCCAGTATATACCGTAGGAATTTCGGAAATAATCCTCAAGGATATCTGCCAAATTTCAAGTCTCTAAGACATCGGTTACACGTTAACTCTGGCGTCAGTTCAGTCCATCACTCTGGTCAGAATGACGAGAGAACTACTAGTATCGTATAACCCTCTTGGACTGACGGTCCGATGAAAATTAAATTTCTTTAAATAATATTCGTCAATCCGTTGTGAATGACAGAAAACCAGAATGATGGACTGAACTGAGACGCCAGAATTAACGTGTAACCGATGTCTAGCTAGCTCGAGTATAGTTTAGGCTGTGCTTCGTTTGCCAGTCTTACAGATTATTCGAAAGATGGCAAACAGAGTCCTTTTACTTCCTTATGAAAAAATATAACGCATGACCCGAAAATGCAAATGATAATAATTATTCTTCATTGTTTCAGGTAGCTACCACGATGTCACGAAACCTGTAGGCACCCAGGCGAATAAGTAACCCGACGAAAGCACGGTAATTTGGAGTTGAAGTTAGTTCCCAGTCCCTACTATCCACCGCGATCAACCTGCGTTCTATTCAGCCAAAACAGTTCAGATAAACCCGGACTCGCAAATTCACAATAACATGGCCCAATAAACTTTCTCGGAACGCGTAGTTCGACCGTTCTGCCACAACTCCTGGCATTCAGCACCCGCCATTTTCCCATATCTACGCCGAGACAATGGTCTTATCTATACAGCCGCGATACCCTTCATTGACGCCATATTGTACCATAGATAATAACGATATAACTCGTTATGTTGGCCAACGTTATTTAGAGTTTAATTTGAGTCCGTATGGAACTTTGTGCCTTTTGTTCTGTCCGTTGTTATTTGGAATCGGTGAGATGTTATCTGGTGTTCTTTTACTTTATAATGTTGCTAGTAATTAATATTTGTATTTATAATACTAATTTATGTTTAAATGCCTAGAAACAATACTAATGCTCCGAGCTGTTATAAACAATTGGGAATGTCTAAAAAAAATTACCAGTGGTTTTTATATTTTTTTTGTATAGAAAAGTCAATTATAAGAAACTAATTTCAATATTTTGTCACTTAGTTCACTACTTTTTTCAAAATTAATTATTGAAACTATTTTGGTTGATGACGTCAGATTGTAATTGAGGGCTCACACACTGCCAAATTTCTAAATCTATCTAAATGCGTACGATAAGGCAACCCCTTTAATTATTTTTTGCGTGGTGGTACACTGTAACAAGTGTCACTTTACTGGCGCTGTCAAAGTGCTAGATGTCAGGCAGTGGGTCCAAATCAAACTCTGTAGTTATAATCCACGCGTAAATTTGTGAAGAATTCTAACCACACAGAATAAAGTACGACTTGGACCGGTCACGCAATTTACACCAAAGTCAAATGAAGGTCATTGCTTATTTGTTATGTAATAAATTCATTATATAATATTAAAATTAAATAACTACAGAAAACGAGTTAAAAACCATTTATCTCGAAATGGTTTTCGATTTACTATACATTGCAAAAAAATAGACATCCCCAATTATAAAATGCTATTGCATTGCATAAGAAAATTCGAACACGCAATATTTTTTGATTCTCAGACTTTTAGTTTCAAACATAAGTGAAATGTGTTGAAAAATATGTAAGTTTTCTAATCTAAGTTCAATTTTAAAAATATTTTCAATTAGATTCAAAAGTTACTTACGAATTTCGCTGACAATTAGGTATACACTAAAAAAAATAAGGCCAACCTCGAAAAGCTGTCATTTCAGTGCATTATTTAGCTTATTATATTGTTAACTTACTTTTTTTTGGTTAAGGTCGCGGGTGAGCAAAGTAATTATTTCAGTACACCTCCGCAAAGACCTCCTCTCTCCGCAAAGTAACGCCTGATTCAATAATAGTACATTACTGCAGAGGCCGGGACATAAGGGGTTGCCGGCCGAGTGTACACGAGGCCGGCATGATACGAGGCCGGCAACCCCTGTTCCGGCCGAGGCTTGTATAGTGCTTTTCTTAAACATGCACCATCACCATCACCATCATCATCATCATCATCATCATCATCATCATCATCGTCGGCATCATGATGATGATGATGATGATGATGATTACGATGATGATGATGATGATGATGATGATGACGATGACGATGACGATGATGATGATGATGATGATGATGATGGTGGTGATGATGATGATGATGGTGATGATGATGGTGATGATGATGATGATGGTGATGATGATGATGATGATGATGATGATGATGATGATGATGATGATGATGATGATGATGATGACGATGACGATGATGATGATGATGATGATGATGATGATGGTGATGGTGATGATGATGGTGATGATGACGATGATGATGGTGATGGTGATGTTGATGGTGAAATATTTCTCTAGGCAGATCACCATTACCTTATTATTAAATAAGCGTAGTGGCAGAATATCATAATGAACCAAAACGCAAATATTGCTTATAGTTTTTTTTTAAATGGCTAATTGCTATGATGCCATAGACCTATAAACGTCAAGGTGCTGTATCACATGAAACAATAGACGATCGCATTGCCGGCCATCCAATAGTACATTACTGCAGCGGCCGCGAAATAGGGGATTGCCGGCCGAGTAGTTATAGATGGCCGAGTGTTAACGAGGCCATCTAGAGATACGAGGCCGGCAATCCCTGTTCGTGGCCAAGGCTTGTATAGAGTTTTTCTCAAACATGCATCATCATCATCATCATCATCATCATCGTCATCGTCGTCGTCGTCGTCTCCATCATCATCACCATCATCATCACCACCATCATCATCTTATCATCACCATCATCATCACCATCATCATCATCACCATCATCATCATCATCGCCATCACCCATCATCACCATCATCTCATCATCACCATCATCATCATCATCATCACCCATCATCACCATCATCATCATCATCATCATCATCATCAACATCATCATCTCATCATCACCATCATCATCATCTCGTTATCACCATCATCATCACCATCATCACCCATCATCACCATCATCACCACCATCACCATCATCATCACCGCCATCATCGACACCATCAACATCACCATCATCATCACCAACATCATCATCATCTTACCTTACCTTAAATAAACGTAGTGGCAGAATGTCTTAATGAACCAAATTTGCGTTTTGCTTATAGTTTTTTTTTAATGGCTAAATGCTATGATGCCATAGACCTATAAACGTCATAGTATGAAACAATAGACGATCACTTTGCTGGCCAAGGCCAGCAATGTTGTATGAAATTCCATTATTGACCTCTCGTCTAGGCGCACCTGCAACGTGACACTTCGTGGCGTATTATAAGGAACATAACGTCAATATTTCATAGCATGTTTGAGAAAAATCCATTACATACCAGTTGTCTAACCGCGCCCGCAACGTGATACGTCCCGGCCTATTATTTGGAACACAACGTAAACATTACATAGCATTTTTGAGAAAATTACTTTTTAATTTTAGTAAAATAGTATTCATCTGCATTTATTCTCTACGCACAGCGGAAGACGGGCAGTAGAGTCATACTATACACCGTGAAATTTTAGTGGTTGTTTTCCCGAAACGAGGTGATTTAGTATCGATTGTACAATCGATTTATAATTACTATTTTGACTAGAGTCAAAAATCCAATTGTGAAAAACGAAAGCCGAAAATGACCGCAAACCAATAGTAACGCTTCGTTGGTACCTAACCTATCGTACGATCGTACGCTACTTGTACCAACGAAGCGTTACTATTGGTTTGCGGTCATTTTCGACTTTCGTTTTTCACAATTGGATTTTTGACTCTAGTCAAAATAGTAATTATAAATCGATTGTACAATCGATACTAAATCACCTCGTTTCGGGAAAACAACCACTAAAATTTCACGGTGTATTTAGGTGGTGAGGAATCATTTAAACGGTTTAGCTATACATATAGTTTTCACTTATCAATTTTATTGACTCCCCTCGAACCTTCCTTTTTTCCCAAGTCAAATGTAGAATTTCCAAACAATAGCGTCCCATCTCATTTCGACTACAATGAAACCATGTTACAGTACTCGTCCCGACCCGGCGATTCGCAAAAGGCCCGATAGCATCTGTCTTTGTCTCGTTGTTACTTACGTAATTAACCCTTTTCGCTTTTTGTTTCACGCGTAATTAATGTAGCTGGAATTATAATAAATATTATTTTATAAAACTACAACCGTTACATCTTCAGCTGCTTAAATTTGAGTACCTACTGATCAATTAGCCACGAGGTTTGCCGAGGCTTTGCCGAGTGGGTTAAATGAGGTACGAAATTTGAAAAAACTGTACATACAATACTTTTTCTATAAGTAAAAATACTGAAATTAGCCAGTCAATACCTTAAAACTATACCTACTGGATAATATAATACCGTCTCCAGACAATTTTTTTTTTTTTTTTATGTTAAAGAGGCCAGACAAACGAACTAGTGGTTCACCTGATGTTAAATGATCACCACTGTCCATAGACACCCGCAGCGCTTTACACGATGCCAGTGCGTTGTCGGCCCTGGGAAAAGGAGAGGGAATAGGGGAGGGGAGAGGTATTGGGCCCCCGGCGCTCTCACTGACCGTACGAAACGCAGCAGGAGTACTGCTGCTTCACGCCAGTGTTCTGTGAGAGGGTGGTATTGCCCCGGACGAGCCGGCCCATTTGTGATGCAGCGGCTAGCTACAACATGGCTCTACCACTACAACTAAATATTAACTTATTTGACAAAAAACGCTAACAAAAACACGAAAATAAAATAAACAGTCCGAATTAACTGTCTGTAAATCATGGTAAAATTACAAAGTCAAAGGTGCGAGAGCCCGGGCTCAAACCCTCGATCCTCTGCTTGTGTCACCATAGATCAAACCACTAGGCTGCCAAGGTTTTTTTTCTTAATAAGTAATTTCGGACATGGTTTTCAATGAGGGTTTTCTGACAGGTGGAATATCGCTAGATGGCGTTAGTATCGTAAGTTCTATTTGACGTTACACCCATACAACAAATGTCAAAGTTGACAAACGGACCTGACGATACTAGCGCCAAATAGAGTTGAATCGAACTAACTTCGCTAAGGATATTGGTAATTACGTCCAAAAAACACCAAAAATTGATATTGTCCCAATTGCATTGTGACAAGCCTCTCATAGAAAACCCTCATTGTCACCGGGGCGGTAAGTCCGTTCCGAATTCAAACTGATGCTCAGACGTAAAAACAAAAGAGCGCCGGGAAAATCAAACGCCGTTTTTTCTAAATTTTAACGGCAATCGCTGCGCAAATAAAACGAAATTTGAACCGTTCGAAAATCGAATTGTTGCGACGTTCGGAAATCAAGTCACGGCGCGCTTCGTTAGGCCGGTGCACGCGTGAGATACAGTTTTATTGAGACAGCTTCAACGTTTGTAGAACTGGGTACCGTACTGATTTTTATGATCGCTCAACGATGCTCGCTTGGCAGTAAGAAATCACATCAAAATCAAAATCTTTATTCTGTAAGTAGTCCGCAAAAGGCTCTTTTACATGTATGATAGGGTTAGGTAGTTAGGATAAAACAAAAGAAAACATACTTTTATAAGAACAAATTTAAAAAGTAAATTCAAATTGTACTTACAATTTTTTTATATTTTTTTAGGTATCATTTTTTTTAATTATGACGTGTTAGTTCTTTGTACGTACATTTGTCCTTAATCTTAATAAAATATACTACGTGCTGTAGATAACCAATGCCGTGGCCCACTGCGTCATTCATTACATTATGACCATTAATTTTGTAGCCCGTAAAAAAAAGTTTGAACATTTCTGGCGGCAACAAAATTCGAATTTCGTATCGTACTGGCCGTTTTACTACTATTAGCGTGAACGAAACGGTATGATACGAAGTTCGAAAATCGAATTTCGTGTAGGCCTCCTCTACTCGCTGATGCCATATTTCTGGCACTGTTAGAACACAGCTTAAAGCCCCAAACGCACAGACAGCGGAGGCGTGGCAGTGCGGTGGCGGTGACGGTTGTAATATGCTAACTTGTATGAACGAGTTCGCGGTACGGCACCGCACAACCTTTCATACAAGTTGGAATATTACAACCGGTCACCGCCACCGCACCGCCACGCCTCCGCTGTCTGTGCGTTTGGAGCTTTATCCTGCCAGTACGAACAAAATAAGCGGTTCGGTTTTCAGGCTTTGGGCCGAGTTTACACGACCGGCAGTAACATAAGGCCACGTTACACGGTGTTTATTTATTGTCGCGAGCTGCACCGTGGCCGAAGCGGGTGCGTACAGTCCAATACACAAGTGGTAAAGGAATAAATAAAAAATAATAATATGATAGGTGATTTGTTTGTACCGGCTTTGTTGATAAGCTTAGCTTAGAGAATAATCATAACCTTAACCTGCAACTTCGACCGCGTTTGAAATAATAATAATAAAAAATAATACTTTTTATCTCCGACATCAATGATCCATAGAATGGTTAGAGACTTTAAATAGATAAGAAACATTTGCATAACTTTAATAACATGTTTCGGCAACAGGTGCATAACAATAAGCTAAACAAACAGATCTAAATTCATCAGCTAACTGTATAACTCACCCAAACCGGGCCGCCGTAAATTTAAAAGAACACAGGTAAGGTTTACAGTTTACACTGTAACTGTACCTCGTAAATTGTATGAACTATAAATCAGGGTTATCACTCGCGTCGCCGACTGTACAGGTATAATAAGCGCCAAAAATGATTAGGCGCAAGTCACACAGAAGAGACGTGCTGACAAACCGCGTTTCTTGTATGACCCCTTTTAATTTTCCATCATCATCCCAGCCAATATACATCCCACTGCAGGGCACAGGCCTCCTCTCAGAATGAGAGGGCTTGGGCCGTAGTTCCCACGCGCACCCAGTAAGTTAAAAGCTCATGGTAAATTAGACGCGTAATTTCGCACATAAATTCCGAAAATCTCAGAGGTGCGAGCCGGGATTTGAAACCACGACTCTGCTTGAGTCTGCTGCGACTGCTGCTATTAGGTCAAACCACTTTGCCACAACGGCTTTAATTTAAACATGAAACTACCGTGAGACTCGCTCATAGTGAAAATAAACAGATCACTCACGTCTTAAAACGAGTTTAACTCGACAAGTTTGTTGTGCGCGTTTGGCAGCCGCCGTGACGTGCGACTCTAAGAAGAAGGGCTACGAATTAGCCCGAAACATGTCGAGTTAAACTCGTTTTAAGACGTGAGTGATCCGTTTATTTTCACTATGGCTTTAATTTAGAAAGAAAGAAAGAAAGAAGACATTTATTCACTTTTACAAGACACACATAGACAAGAAAGTACACATAATTTCACACAAAAAAAAAAACAAAGATAACAAACAATGGAGTAATTTAATTTAAATTTATATAATTTTAAATCTTTAGGTACCTATTATAGCGTCCATAGTAATACATAATCTGTGAAAATTTCAAGTATCTATTACGATTAAAGAGATAGGAATCCCAGATGGACGGACAGACAGCGAAGTCTCAGTTATAGGGTTCCGCTGGCACCCTTTGGGCACGGAACACTAAGAAGCTTTTAAACGACGAACTCAGTACTTCTATTTCAAAGCGATTTATTTAAGATGCAAGTTACTTTTGGCTCCGAGTGTACAGGGCAGGTGAACAGTTTATGGGCCATAAAGTGCCAAAATAGAAGCGACGGTGGCTCGCAGCGATGCCAGATCTACGGAAAAATCCGTAGATCTACGGAAAAATCCGTAGATCTACGGATTTTAGGCCTTGTGCCCAGACCTACGGAAATGCTTGGCTAATCTACGGAATTTCAGACTAGCCTCATTTTTAGGGTTCCGTAGTCAACTAGGAACCCTTATAGTTTCGCCATGTCTGTCCGTCTGTCTGTCTGTCTGTCTGTCTGTCCGCGGCTAAGCTCAGAGATCGTTAGTACTAGAAAGCTGTAATTTGGCATGAATATACATATCAGTCACGACAACAAAGTGGTAAAATAAAAAATAAAAAAATAATTTTTTTTAGGGTACCTCCCATAGACGTAAAGGGGGGGTGATTTTTTTTTCTCGACTTATCCTATAGTGTGGGGTATCGTTGGATAGGTCTTTTAAAACCATTGTGGGGTCGCTAACATGATTTTTCTATTCAGTGATCTGTTTGCGAAATATTCAACTTTAAAGTGAAAATTTTCATTAAAATCGAGCGTCCCCCCCCCCCTCTAAAATCTAAACTGTTAGGTGGAAAAATTTGAAAAAATTCAGAATGGTAGTAAATATATCAAATTTACTAGGAAAATTATAGCGGCTAAGATTGCTTGGAAATTATTTGTAGTTTAAGAGTAAATAGTAGCCTAAGGTATAAAACATACCTAAACTTGGATGATTCCGTACACATACGAAATCCTTAGAAAAATATTACTTGATTTTTTTGTAATGGCTACGGAACCCTACCTTGTGCGTGTCCGACACGCTCTTGGCCGGTTTTATTTAAAATTTACCTACTAGTTTCGCTGACAACTAGCAAAAATGAACAAAACGGAACGGAATGAAGGGGTAAACGAAGCGTATGAATAGAAAATTTCTTCCTTGTCAGAATGGATTGCCAATTTTTTTTTAATTTTTGTCGATTTTATTGCCAATTTACTTTAGCCAGACTCTAATCTAATTGTGAATAGCATTTAAACGTTCAGGTGCAGTCGAATAAACCTAATTTAAAAAAATCCGTAGATCTATGGATTTTTCTTCAGGTGATTTACAGAATTCTACGGATTTTTTCGCCTGGACCTACGGATTTACATAAAATGGATATGGCAGCACTGGTGGCTCGCTGGGCCGTTCGGCGCGCGCCGGGTTGTGGGGTCGTTCGAGCCCACGGGGCATTGCACGAGACTGGTTGAGTCTAAACGTCACCATCAACATCATCATCCCAGCCTATACACCGTGAAATTTTAGTGGTAGTTTTCCCGAAACGAGGTGATTTAGTTTCGATTGTACAATCGATTTATAATTACTATTTTGACTAGAGTCAAAAATCCAATTGTGAAAAACGAAAGTCGAAAATGACCGCAAACCAATAGTAACGCTTCGTTGGTACAAGTAGCGTACGATCGTACGATAGGTTAGGTACCAACGAAGCGTTACTATTGGTTTGCGGTCATTTTCGACTTTCGTTTTTCACAATTGGATTTTTGACTCTAGTCAAAATAGTAATTATAAATCGTTAATCGATTGTACAATCGATACTAAATCACCTCGTTTCGGGAAAACAACCATTAAAATTTCACGGTGTATACAGTCATCCCACTGCAGGGCACAGGCCTCCTCTCAGTATGAGAGGGCTTGGGCCGTAGTTCCCACGCAGGCCCGGTGCGGATCGGGAACTTCACACACACCAGTGAATTTCATCGCAGGTGTATGCAGGTTTCCTCTCGATATTCTCCTTCGCCGTAAAGCTCATGACAAATGTCAAATATAATTTCGCACATATATCGTCGTCTAGTAAGTACCCACAATACAAGCTTTGCTTAGTTTGGGACTAGGTCGATTTGCGTGAGATTGTCCCCCTAATATATTTTTTTTTTTTATAAATTCCGAGAAACTCAGAGGTTCGCGCCCTGATTCGAACCCACGACACTCTGCTTGAGAGGCAATAGGTGAAACCACTACGCTACCACGGCTTTTTTCAGTTCGGAAGAACCGTGTTGCGAAGAATCCGGCAAGAATCTCAACAAGGTATATTTTTTTATTTGAGACTAGGGATCGCCAATGAAGGCTAACCTTACTACTTACTAAATAATAACGAGCCATCATTGAGTTTCTGCTTCCCACAGATTATAAACAAAATGTCGGCATCAGTGTTGCCAGCTATAATGCGTAATAATCGATTATTACGTTTGGGTCGGATCCGGCAATTGGGTGTGAACGGCGACCGGTCTTGACGTACTGGGAAGTTGAAAACTGTTTCAAAATTGGTTGAATTTAATATTTTTATTTATACATGAATATAGGCTTGCGTTTGACCACAATCACGCCTGATGGAAAGCG
The DNA here is from genome assembly GCA_947859365.1 of Archips crataeganus. Classification (NCBI taxonomy): domain Eukaryota; kingdom Metazoa; phylum Arthropoda; class Insecta; order Lepidoptera; family Tortricidae; genus Archips; species Archips crataeganus. The sequence goes on from OX402058.1 coordinate 1,876,844, forward strand.
AAGATGAGGCTTACGATAGAGCACGCTTGTCTAGTATGCTCATTCACCCTAGACTTGAATTTAGGAGATGAAAATAGGAAGAAGGCAGTTGAGCGCGGTGTGTGTACACTAGTATTTTTAGGGTTCCGCACCTCGAAAGGAAAAAGCGGAACCCTTACCGGTTGTCCGTCCGTCCGTCCGTCTGTCAAGACCCTTTTTCTCAGGAACGCGTGGAGGTATCAAGCTGAAATTTATATCAAATACTCAGGTCTACTGTCCCTTAGAGCTGTGAAAAAATCAAACTTCTAAGCCAACGAAATCAAAAGATACAGCCATTTATACCGCAAATTTTCGACACTCGCAAGGGAATCAAAACCTACAGGATACCTACTTCCCGCGAACTCAGAATCTTGAAATTTTGTACGAAGCAATGTCTTATAGCACAGATAAAGGAAAATTACGAAAAGCATAATTTTTTTGTCTGTCTATATCAGTAACCAATTTACAATGATCCCACACTGCGCATATTTTGCTTAGGAGCAGGGGTCTGCTAAGACTGGATGTTCATAGAACCCTCGGTGCGCGAGTCCGACTCGCACTTGGCCGGTTTTTTTTTAACATAAAACTGACACATGACTGACCCCCAAGGGCCTATTGACCTATCAATTGGTGTCAATCGTTGGCAGAACGATTGATGTTGTGTCCGTTTAGTAGACTGCCGAACAGGCTGTTCTCCTCTACATGTAGCATTTCTCGTGAAATTTTGTGAACAGGGCCCAATTGCGTAACAAAGTACAACTTATATTACAAGCGGAACTCCCTTTCTAGTTAATATTAACTGAAGCGAGAGTTCCGCTTGTAATATTAGTTGTACTTTGTTATTCAATTGGGCCCAGGTGTGGTAATTACATGGTTGTTATTTTTTTTAAATAAGGTTCCATTGGAAATAAAAGCTTAAAAAATATCATATTCCAACCCTTTCGAAAAACTCGAGGTCTACACCTCCCCGAGTCACTATTTTGTTGTAAGTAAGTTACTTCATAAGTCCTTTTTGCTACGACATTACCTCAGTAGGTACATTAAGCCCACAAATTACCATTTTTCACCGCAAGTTGGGCATAAAGATCGACGTGATTATTAAATCGACTGTACATTATTCGGGTATCTAATTTACATTCCATAACTATGTTGAAACATACAACTTTTTTGAATCTTTTTTTACCTCCGTGCGTTGTTAGATGTAGATATTTCTTAGATTTCATATTTACTTCCTATTCAAAAGTACGCTTGAGAATCTCTTTTCTTAAAAGGTCGGAAACGTACTCGTAATTCTAGTTACTTTATCCTCTATGAAACTGCAATACCCCGTAACCAACAATGGCTAATGCCGCGTAACTAACAAATGTGTCATTAAGTTTGGTTAAGTCAATATACGCTAATATTTTAAATTTTAATGCTCTCCTGTAAAATTTGCCACGAGTCAGTTACGTGGATTAGCAATTGTTGCTTACGCTGTTTTGCAGTTTCATCGACGTTATGCTGATTTATTTCTGAACTAGTATCTTCTTCCGATTTATTATACTAAACTAACCCAACGTACTGCTTTCTGTAAGATGATATATTATTTCAGAAATCCTGAAAACAGCAAAGTTCTATACCTATATTTTATGCCAAGTGAAATTATGACATGAAATTATGGAAAACAAAGGGTATCGATTTCTCACTGGTTATTATTATGCTGTATATAAATACAGTGTGATATAAATCATACACACATAGTTTACTCTGAATGATGCTACCAATATCAACAGTTGGTAACTCGTAGGGCCGCGATGCTCGCTTGTTCTGCGGGATCATGAATAACCCATGTTCGGCGCTTCGCGGCCGTGGTCTAGATTGAGGAAACATTTCCAGTCTTGTTCAAGCTCTCCATATCAGTCGGTCTAAGTTATTATCACGCTGTGCTTATCATATGTATGTAGAGATAATCTACGATAACATGGCCCGCCCCTCCAAAAATCAAGAAGTCTTCAATGTATTGAGAAAGTATTTATAAAGCACACCAAAACTTTCATCACATGACTATTGTGCGTGTTGAGACAGCCGTCAAACAAAAGCAGATAGGTACTACTAAATAAAAATTATTTCGTAAAATATGTGACTAACTAAACTAAACACATTGAAATAGTAATGTGGAGGGGCGGGTCATGTTATCGTAGTTTATCTCTACATCAAAGAAATATTTTTTATGAAATAAAAAATTTATTAGTCAGATATACACGAAATACACTTAAAAACACAGTCATCATCATTCCAGCCTATATACGTCCCACTGTAGGGCACAGGCTTTCTCTCAGAATGAGAGAGCTTGGGCCATAGTCCCCACGCGGGCCCAGTTTTCCTTCACCGTAAAGCTCGTAGTAAATACAAATGTAATTTCGTTTCGCACATAAATTCCGAGAAACTCGAAGGTGCGAGCCGGGATTTTAACCCACGACCCTCTGCTTGAGAGGCCATAGGTCAAACCACTAAGCCACCACGGCTTCTTAAAAACACAGTAAGTAATTCAAATAAACCATCACGGATCGTAGCAGGTATAAAGGTGACGGAACGTATACCTAATGGCTAGGATGATGGTGATGGCCTGGTGGTTAGAAAAACTGACTAATACGAAGCTTGAGGTCCCGGGTTCGATTCCCGTGTCGAGGCAGATGTTTGTATGAAAAATTCGAATGTTTGTTCTCCGGTCTTGGGTGTTTAATATGTATTGTATGTATCTATCTATATAAGTATGTTTATCCCTTGCCTTGTACCCATAACACAAGCTTTGCTCTGCTTAGCTTACTTTGGGACAAGGTCAATTGTCAATTATTTGAAAACGTACTACCGCTCTCGCTCTTTACTTGACCGGTTTCGATAAATGCATTTATTCCCCACCTCGGTAACCCGGCCGGATAAATATTGCATGAGCATTCAGTGCTTGCCGCACATTTGTCGCGCGTAATTTTGCCGATCGGTCGATATAAACGCGTAACGATATAACTCGTTTATTTAATGTTTAATAAGTATGTTTAGATATGAGAATAATTCTTGACAATTTTTTTTTCTTCGTTTTAATTGATCTCATCTTTAGAGTGTCCCAAAAACTCAACTGTAATAACGACATGGTACTGCGCGAGAGGCCAAGTTGTACCAGTTCTTGAAAAAAGAAACAGTTAGTTAATTAATGTTTTAATGTTTTAATGTTTATTTGGGCACAAACGGTACATTATTCTTAAACCTGAACATAGTTACAATTCACATAAACCAACGAAGCTGCCACCAGTTATTAATACAATTATACGTAAAAACAAACAAACGGGAAAATATGAGCCGAAAAACAGAATGCGAATTAAGCGATAACATTTAGACATTTTTTCGAAAATACTTAGAACTAAAAGTGATATGTCATGTGACTATTACCACTTAACTAAGTGATATCAATTTTTCTTTATATTTTTTCCAGAACTGGTATAATTTGAACTCTCGCCCTGAGTTTTGGAACATCCTGTATACGTCCCAGTGATGGGCACAGGCCTCCTCTCAGATTCTAATGTACTCTAGGCGCAGTCAAAAACATTTCCCATGGCTTTTTTACTACTGCGTTACGATATTATATTTCTGATCACGATCAGTACCAATTATTAGTGAACTGAAACAATTACTTTGCCTACCCCGACCTTACGATAGTTACGTTTAAATGTAAGAAATGCGTGTTCATGCATGTAAGTCTAACATATGGTCGCATAGCGTACGTTTGTGGTAGCTGCTTTGAAGATGAGCTCTGAGGCTTAACTATCGTAAGGTCGCGGGTGAGCAAAGCAATTGTTTCAGTAATTGTTGTAGTTATATGGACCTCCGCAAAGTAACGCCTGATTCAATTAACCAATTGTGAATGTTTTTGATGGACCATGTCCGAATGACGGCTCTAACGCTCTAACTGAACAACGCTAACTCTATTATCCATTAGACATAGAAACGCGAGCTAACGATAGTCCAGTCATAAATCTGTATAATCTCTGGGCGGGCGCCAGCATTGCAACACACCAGATTACTGAGCAACGAGTGATCGCTCTGTTTTACTTTATGGCCGTGCGTCAGCGTTGACATTTGTGTCAAAAGCAATTGTTTTATTTCACGAGCGCGGTTTTCTCGATGTACTGTACGGCCAAGTGCAAAAATAAGTGTCGATTTAATCCTCCCATCGTTATATACCTATACCTTAATTCTACGACATAAGAGCTGTGGGACATATTTATGACCAAGTTGTGTGCACCCATATTTTTACACTTGACTGTACATGTTGACTTGGTCTCGTTCCGAAAATACCAGATTTTTCAAAATACTACATTACCTATTTATTACATTCCCAGTAAACCAGTACCACTACCATGAGTTTACAATGACCGTACTCGATAGCGACTGCTTGAATGATTTGTTTGTAGTACCGTCACTGTAAACTCATGGTAGTGGTACAGATGTCCATAACTATAAATTAAAAATTTGAAAACCCCCAACGCAATTATGCCACACGTATGTTTGAACATAAAGTACCTAGATGCCCATTATGCGTCTAAGATCCCTTCCGCAGCTAACAAATGAGCTGATAACTTTGAAACGGCTAAACCGATTTTGATGAAACATATCTAAGAACCATCGCCAAGAAACCTGCTTTCAAATTAAAAAAACCGCATTCAAATAGCAGACAAACACACACATAGCGGTCAAACTTATAACACCCCTCTTTTTGTGTCGGGGGTTAAAATAAGAAATTCCACGGTACAACGAAAATCTGGTAAGCTAGAAATGTGGTAGAGTCATGTGGGGTAACTGTACGCAGTGGGTAAGTGTACGCAAACACATGCATTTCAGTCCGAAATGAATGGGATTGCGTACACTTACCCACTACGTACAGTTACCCCACATGACTCTACCTAAATAGGTACCTATTTACAATAAATAAAAAAAAAAATAAAAAAAAAATGTAAAATCTAATTTTGAAAAATCTTTTATTTTGGATACGTGGTATTTTAGGCACGAGCACTCCAGGCCTTATACTGCAAAATTAAGTTTAGTTCATAAATTTTATACTACACGATATGGTTTCCTCGAATCTGAAATTTTTTATTGGATAAGTAATGGATAAGGTAATCAATAGGCGGCCTTATTCGTAGATACATAGATCTTTATGGGGTACCGTATGCAAAGGGGCACCAATGGGAGCGTACATGTTACTGACACTCCGCTGACTGTCCGTCCGTCCGTCTATCACTTGGCTCTATCTCTTGCACCGTAATAGCTTGACACTTAAAATTTTCACCGATAACTGTGGCCGCTATTACAACAAATGCTGAAAATAAAATAAAGTTTATAAAAAAAGCGGGTGGGTGGGTAAGAAACGTGTTCTTTTCAGCGTTTTTAACTTGATCTTTATATTTTTTTAAAACATTGTACTGAGGGACGAAACATTACGTGTAGGTACGAGTCCAACTTGCATTTCACCGGTTTTTATACACTTTTTTTTATAAATATTACGGGACAATTCACACCAATTGACCTAGTCCCAAAGTAAGCTAAGCAAAGCTTGTGTTATGGGTACTAGGCAACGGATAAACATACTTATAATAAATAGATACATACTTAAATACATATTTAACACCCAAGAATCGAGAACAAACATTCGTATTTTTAATACAAATATCTGCCCCGACACGGGAATCGAACCCGGGACCTCAAGCTTCATAGTCAGGTTCTCTAGCCACTAGGCCCTCTGGTTGTGTAAAAAACACTATGAAGTAAAATACTTGGTTAAGTTGTTCTTAAAACTTTGGTCACGCCTCAAGTTTCATAAAAAATCTGTGCTCCACTGAAACAGCATACAATAAAATTTGATAACCAATAAAAACCCTTCAGCTTCAACCCAAATATCATCAGTTATAAAATCAGTCCACTCGTTAACCCTCCCACCCTCCCCTCGCCGCAGATTGCTTCACAAATTGATATTCAACCATTTTTCATGGCGACAGTGATTGACAAATGAACCCGATCGCGACCAAAATATTTGCCCACCTTTTTGCGATAGATTGGTTGAAGGGATTTGTTATGATACTTGATGGAAATATGTGAAAGATTCGGGTACCTACCTACTGCCGTTTCGGCCAAAATCGTTTCGGAAAATGATTCATTTGGCAACTGTTAATTTTTTCTGAAACTGTAAACTATTCAGGATATATTTCAGGACTATCCTTTAGGTTACGTTAGGTTTGGTTTGTTTTATAACAATCCTGATAAGTTTACAGTATCAGTAACAGTTTAGTAGTATGATTTAGCAGACTGATATGTATGATGTATAGGAAAAATTCGTGTCTAATCTCTAGACCAGTGGTGGTGTGGCACACGGCACGGAATGCTGAGGACCTGGGTTCGATTCCCAGCATTGGTCTTTTTTCTGGGGTTTTTTCTGTGCATCTATATTTCAGTTTGTATTTAGTACGAAATTATATGATTTCACGGGTGACCGTAAAAGTAATAAAAAAATTAAGTTGAAAAAATAAATACAAAAAGATACTTCATAGCTAACTTGTTTAGAAAGTTTACAGTTTCAGAAAAAAAAAGTAGTTGCCAAATATGAAACATTTTTCGCCGAAACATTAGTAAACCGAAAAGATTTTTTAGTCATCGTAATCATAGTAGATACTGTTTTAATCTTTCGTGATTTTCACTCGTAATTATTTTACTAAACGGGACTTATCACGCAAACAAAACAACTTACAACTTGGACTCTCTTTCGGTACCAGGTCATCGTAGACTTTGGGGGCACCCTGTATACCACGTCTTCAAACATTACAAACGAATTAGATGTGCATCATATCCTCGAAAAATTTTTTCCGAATATTTAAAATGCCGAATGCTTCATTTATCCGAATGCATTTTTTCTGAAACTGTAGGATTGAAATACCTAAATGCCTTAATTTAAACACCTAACACCTAAATATTTCAGGATTTTTATAAAACAACCCTAACCTGACCTAAAGGGTTCTACACGATGGTCCTGAAATAAATCCTGAAATATTTACAGTTTCAGAATAAATGCTTTCGGACAAATGAAGTTTTCGGGATTCTAAACCTTCGGAAATAAAATTTTCTAAACATCGATAGGTTCCCGTGCAAGAGACATAATTGGTTACTATATTCACGGTTATAACGTAATTTACGCCACCGTTGCATGCGTCCCTCAAATTCCGTAGCGTAACTTCCACAGATCTAATAGTAATAGGTCAGAAGAAGTATAGAAATGTCAAATAGTATATCGTTGGAGATAGTGCAAATCCTCTTCTCTACAATACGTACCTATATACCGCGTATCTGCACTACAGGATTTTTTTAGCCTCACATTTATTTTATTTTAACGAATTTGAAGTCTTCCTCTTCCTAGCTTATATACGTCCCACTGTAGGGCACAGGCCTTCTCTAAGAATGAGAGTGCTTTGGACCGTAGTTCCTACGCGGGCCCAGTGCGGATTGGGAACTTCACACACACCATTGAATTTCTTCGTATGTGTATGCAGGTTTCCTCGTCGCCTCCTCAGGTTTTTGAATTCTATGTTTTAAAATTACATATTTAAGTTTTAGATTAGCTAGACCATATTAATTATGTTCTAGAAGAAAATTCACACGATGTCATTTCTATACTTCCTAGCGCTACGCTTCCACCAGCCGCGCACTTCCGTCGCAGCCCCCTCAATAAGTCAGGCACTCAACCTTCTGATACGTCGTGGATTAATTAAATTAATAAACTCGTTATCTGGAGTGTGCCAATTTGGCCCGGGGCTGCCAAATGTAGGAGAGATTTGGAAATATACGAGGATTCTTGCTGACAATACACCACTAGGGGGACGGCACCAGTAATGGACAAGAACCAATTATGGACATTTTTTTCGTAAACCCAAATTTTAAGAAACGGCTAAATTTTTAAACTATGAACATTATGCTGAGATAACTGATGGTCATAACTGGTAAAGTACATGAAAGGTGGGCTATAAGGCATTTAATCTTTGCTGTTCATTGCTGGGTAACTACTGTGCCTAACATGTCCACGATTGGTGCCATCACCCTACAATGCGAACTTTATCTTTGTTTTAACAGTGCCGACCAAAAATTGTATGTACGATCGGCTTCAGAAGTCACTGAACAATTTTGTATTTTGTCACTTTAACGAGACATATTTCAAACTTCACAGTATAATCTGATTATTGCGACAAAGTTCTAAAGTGTTAAGCGACTTCTAAGGTTGACTGTATGTAAAATTTAGTATCGAGATAGTATTTTTCTAGCACGAATTAATATTTTTCCTTCTAATACTTAGTTTATCGATGTCTTATAAGTGGCATTATATCAATGAGACACGTCTGAAAATATATAACAAGAATACCAAATCGAATCGATGTTATTATTATGTCAAACACTAATCACAAGTTGTCCGTGCTAGAAAAATCTCTAGGTATAGTCATAATAAATTAAATACATGTCACATGTCATTATGAATTAAAAGATGTCATTACAAATAAATGTCACTAAAAAAAGAAATACTTACGTCACTAAAAAATCAATGCGACATTAAAATAAATATTACAAATAAATATCACAGGACAATTCACACCAATTGACCTAGTCCCAAAGTAAGCTAGGCAAAGCTTGTGTTATGGGTACTAGGCAACGGATAAACATACTTATATAGATAGATACATACTTAAATACATATTAAACACCCAAGACCCGAGAACAAACATTCGTATTTTTCATACAAATATCTGCCCCGACACGGGAATCGAACCCGGGACCTCAAGATTCGTAGTCAGGGTCTCTAACCACTAGGCCATCTGGTCGTCTAACATTAGTTAGAAAAAACTATTTGTACAATATTACACGACGATGAACGTCAATAAATCGTGCTTCTTCGGACGTTGAATGAACATTCGATTTTCCTTTCCACACTTTTTGAAGTCGGTCATAAAGTGCGGTGTTTTTACCAAGTACTTAATAACAGTGTAATTGTTTATTTCGTCTTCAGACGCTTTTGTCATGAAGCCACTTAGCAGGCACATAAAATCTCCTAGAATGTAACTGCCACTTGAGTTCTAGTGCTCACTCGGTTCGACCTAGTTGCCGCAACTAAGTCTAAGTGCCTCTATGTTTGTAAGAACCGCTAAGGTATAATATGTACACACGTATGCATGTAAGCCATTTATCATATTAAAATAAAAATAAAATAAATAAATATTAGGGGACAATCTTACACAAATCGACCTAGTCCCAAACTAAGCAAAGCTTGTACTATGGGTACTAGACGACGATAAACATACTTATATAGATAAATAAATACTTAAATACATAGAAAACATCCATAACTCAGGAACAAATATCCGTGCTCATCACACAAATAAATGCCCTTACCGGGATTATAAAAGTAAAGAATCAAACAAGATATAAACCATCGCATACTGTAGACACTGATGAGTGATGAAATCCGCACAACAAAAGTCATCGACATATACAGAGTGTTAAAAAAATCCCGTACGATCCGAAACTCAGTGACAGTACTCGTGAAACTGAACAACTTACCCCAAAAATAGGGGTCGAAATACAAAAAAAAATTGGACTGTCCGTACATAACATCCGATCACCTGACAGAGTTAGTATGAAGAGACCAAAATTTTATTTCATATTTCGACCCATGTTCCTTGGGGAAAGTTGTTCAGTTTCCTGAGTACAGTCACTGTGTTTCGGATCGTACGGGATTTTTTTAACATCCTGTATAGCACGAAAAATAAGCGTTGGGCTGCTGAGCCAGCGTCCAATTCAAAACCGCAGAAACACTCTTTCTTTAGCCTTCGTGTTGTCCTTTTTTAAAAATATGTATGTGTCTTGTTGTGTTGTTGTAAATAAATGTATTTTCTTTCTTTCTAAAAATCGCCAGACTTAAGTGGCAGTTGGCAGGGCACATCGCTCGTAGAACGGATGGCCGATGGAGCCAAAAGGTTCTCGAATAGCGTCCATAGACCGGAAGGCCCAGTGTAGGTAGACCTCCAACAAAATTGAGCAACGACCTGGTTAAACCCCTTCTACACGGTCGGGACCAACCGCCGACCGTCGTGTCGCTCGCGTCGGCCGACAGCGTTCCATACGGTTGGGGCCGACCACGGACAATGCGCTCGCGACCAAGGCCGTTGACATCAACCAAATATCGGTCGGGTCAACCAATTTCTACACCGTCCATTTTGAAAACAACCCGACCAAGGACACGATGGTTGGCGGTTGGTCCCGACAGTGTAGAAGGCCTAGGTGGCGGGAACGCGTTGGGCGCGGATGGCGCCGGACCCGTTCAGCAGTAGCAGCATTGAACGTCTTTCGGTAAATGATGATGATGAATGTGAAGATGGTTTTCGACCACTAAAACAACGCATTTCACGCACTCGGTCCATTCATGAATCGATTACGCGGACGAAGTCGCGTGCGAAAGCTAGTTTCTGATAAATATCATACCTGATTTACACTCTCGCCTCGTCACCGAGCCTCGCGCCTCGCCTCGTCGTCTTGCTCCGGACGCGAGCCTCAAAATCAAGGCAAATCACGAGACGAGCCGCGAGGCGCGCCTGTTCACACTCTCGTCTCGTGGCTCGTCCCGCAGTTCGTCTCGCCACTCGTACGCGAGTGTAAACCAGGTATTAAACATTGTATCAGGAAATGCCTACATACCATTGACACTGTATAGCAGGGGTCGCCAAATGGCGGACCGCGGTCCGCATCCGGACCGCCGACCCATTTTGTGCGGAGCTCGAGAACACAGGAACTTGCACTACAGAGTACGTAATTTAATAAAAATGTATCCCCGCATTGGCCGCATTTATTATCTTTGTTGACGTCAATTCGAAAACGGCCGGGTGAAGTAACAAGCTAACAAGCGAGAAAGACTTCAAACGTACAAAAAATGACATTTTTCTCATTTATATGCAAAAAATACCTTTGTTATTTCCGTAATCACATTTGTTTAATAAATATTGTTTTCTATAAAATGTTGTGCGGATAGCGATGGTCCATTTCTTAAAACGGACCCCGAGTGAAACTAATTGGTGACTCCTGCTGTATAGTAACATTTCAGACCTTTAGTTCCTTATGAATAGTATGTCCGTTCTGTACGTGCGCGGCGGCTTCCTGCGCTACTTGGGCGGACGCGCGTGCGCACGCATAAGCGAGGGTGCGACCCTCACGCCATCTGTTATTCGGTCCCGGTGAATTTTGTTTAAAAAATTAAAAAATATATATATTTATTTATTTATTTGTAATAAGGATAACAACAGCCGTAGACATACATACAACATAGTACATAATCTGTTACATCATCAAGGCCAATAACAGCTATCCATTGCTTACTTAACCTATGCTATCATAAGTTAAGTATGAAGTATCTTTTTCTGAAGTATTTTTTATTTTTTCAACTTCATTTTTTCGCTAACTTTTAGACCAGTGGTGGTGTAGGGGTAAGCACGCAGCACGGAACGCTGAAGACCTGGGTTCGATTCCCAGCATTGGTCTTTTTTCTGGGGTTTTTTCTGTGCATCTATATTTCAGTTTGTATTTAGTACGAAATATATGATTTCACGGGATGACCGTAAAAGTAATAAAAAAATGAAGTTGAAAAAATAAGTACAAAAAAAAGATACTTCATAGCTAACTTGTATCCGTATGATATTAGGAAGTAATATTTTTCTAAGAGTTTTGTATTTTGTACGGAATTTTCCAAGTATATTTTATAGGTCAGGCTGCTATTTAGTCTTAAAATGCTAATAATTCTCAAACAAACTTAGCCGTAATAGTTTTACTTGTTCATTTGATATATTTACTCCCATCATGATTTTTTACGCCCGATTTTAACAAAAATTTGCACTTTAAAGTGGAATATTTCGCAAACGAATCACCTAATCCAACAATCTTCGAAAAAATTCAACAAAATATATGAAACGGTAGAAAAATCTCTGGCATAGTCCTAAACAACTAAGACTAACTAGATCTAACAACTAAGGACCCATTGTTTGATCAATAGTTAAATAAACTAATAGTTAAAATGTATGGCAAAGATAACAATAGTTAACGCATTTCAAAGGTAATTTGACTATTAGTTTGTTTAACTCAAACAACGTTTGATCAAACAACGGGCCGTAAGTCACTAAGATGACAACTATTTTACTAGTTATAATACGATGCCTTGCCTAAGAACCAGCGAGGAAAGCAGACAAGCCAAAAATAAATAATTAACACAAAAGATCAAGCAGATACAACTTTGCAGAAAACATTTTTGGACGTGAACAACATTGTTTATCGTAATAATCTTCCTGCATCCCAAATTACCCCAACAACCGGTATATCAAACAAAAACTCATTTTTCACCTGTTAACCTCAAAAGAAATCTGTCAAACAAACTCTTCATCAAAACCGAATAACGTAGGTATAACTGGCAACTGCTGGCATCCGGACAAATATTTAGTCTGATAGAGTAGAACCAGAACAAAGGAGTAATTTTTAACGGGTGCGTTGACGGCTGTTCTAGACAACAGTGCGTGAGATGACGGCTTAAGAGGATCGGATCAACAGTGTGCAGTGAATCGTGACCCACTGTGGTGTGAAAACACAGAAAATGTCACAGTGACATCGCATCGACGGCCGCTTAGCCTAGTGGTTAGAGAACCTGACTACGAAGCTTGAGGTCCCGGGTTAAATTCTCGGTGAAAAATACGAATTTTTGTGCTTCCGTCTCGGATGTCTAATTCAAATTCAAATTCAAATTGAAATATTATTTATTGCCACTAAAAAGAAAAACAACATGCCTTTAAAGTAAAAATTACAAAAAAAAAAAAACAAAACAAACAAAAATCAATGAAAAAGAAAAAGTAAATTAAATTAATAATAAAAAATATACTACAATTAGGTGTGACAATGGGTCCCAGTCTCAGCATAAGCTGGGCAACAAGGCCCGGCGCTGGTTTTCAGACCGGGCCCTGGCGAGGCCTCGGTCGGACGCGAGCAGCAACAAGTTCGCGGAGCCAGTCGGCTCCGTGCTCATTTTAAATATAATAATGTATTTATCTATATAAGTATGTTTATGCGATGTCTAGTACCCATAGTACAAAGCTTTGTTTAGTTTGGGACTAGGCTTGACAAACACCATCGGGACAGATATTTGTATGAAAAATAATAGTTTAAAAAAACTAAAAAAACACGCTTTAAAAAATAAAAAATAAATTTTAATAAATTTCAATTCACTATTCTTATAGTGCAGTAAAAAATCTTAATAAGCAATTATTATATTGTTATATCCAGATCAAAATTTGTAAACAATTCTAAATATTGATAAAATAAATAATAATAGTTTAAAATATTTTATTGTAAAAAAAGCGTGGGGTCCATGGTGTCAATTGTCAAGGATTATCATTTTGATAACATCTTAAAAAGCACCCCACGCTTTTTTTACAATAAAATATTTTAAACTATTATTATTTATTTTATCAATATTTAGAATTGTTTACAAATTTTGATCTGGATATAACAATATAATAATTGCTTATTAAGATTTTTTACTGCACTATAAGAATAGTGAATTGAAATTTATTAAAATTTATTTTTTATTTTTTAAAGCGTGTTTTTTAGTTTTTTTAAACTATTATTTATTTTCTATTTTTTAGTTGCATTTTTTTCTTTCTAACTTTACCCCCCTCACTTACAACCCCCAAACCCCCTAAACCCAACCCCCCAACATCCCCCACCCCATTTACCCAAACCCTCCCCAAACCCCACACCCTTACCCCCAATCCCCTAAACCCCCCTTACCCCCCTCCTCATTTTAAAAACCCCCGAACCACCTAAACCCAACCCCTCTAACACCGAACCCCCCAAACCCCCGGAAACACCCCTCCCCCCTCCCACCCCCCCCCCACCCCGCCACCTGCACCCCCAACCCCGCCACCTACCGCCCCCCCCTTACAATTCCATCATCAAACCCTTGTTACCATCTAGGCCTCTTACACCCTCCCCATTTCCCACAACCCCCCAAAATCACTTACCCTCGAACCCCCCAACACTCCCACCCTATTTCCCGTAACCCCCCCCCATCCCCTAACCCCAACAGCCACACCCTAACCCCCTACCCTCTAAACCCCCGACCTCCTTACCCCATACCCCATCCCCCCCCCCCACCCCACCACCTACCCCCCTTCCAGCTCCATCATCAGACCCTTGTTACCATCTAGGACCAAAGTACTCGTCAAAACGAATCAAACGAGCCCAAACTCGATGGGGTTGTTTCGTTTTATTGTGGAGTGCCTTTGGCCATCTTCCAGCTCCATCATCAGACCCTGGTTACCATATGGGATCAAAGTGCTCGTCAAGACGAATCAAACGAGCCCAAACTCGATGGGGTTGTGTCGTTTTATTGTGGAGTGCCTTTGGCCATCTTCCAGCTCCATCATCAGACCCTGGTTACCATATGGGATCAAAGTGCTCGTCAAGACGAATCAAACGAGCCCAAACTCGATGGGGTTGTGTCGTTTTATTGTGGAGTGCCTTTAGCCATCTTCCAGCTCCATCATCAGACCCTGGTTACCATATGGGATCAAAGTGCTCGTCAAGACGAATCAAACGAGCCCAAACTCGATGGGGTTGTGTCGTTTTATTGTGGAGTGCCTTTGGCCATCTTCCAGCTCCATCATCAGACCCTGGTTACCATCTGGGATCAAAGTGCTTGTCAAGACGAATCAAACGAGCCCAAATTCGACGGGATTGTGTTGTTTTATTACATAGTTCCTATGGCCACCATCCAGCTCCATCATCAGATCAGCTCCATGTTACCATAATATTGCATTGTCATCCAATTTACACATATGTGCAAAATTTCAGCTCAATCGGAAACCGGGAAGTGGGTCAAAATCGCGCCCTAAGGAGTCGGTTACAAACAAACATACAAACAAGTGAGGTACACCTTTGGCCTCATCTACACTTTTCATCAGGTGAGATAGTGGTCAATCACGGGTCAGTTTTATGTAAAAAAAAAAAAAACATACATACAAACATACAGGTGAAGCTAATATAAAGCGTGTAAAAATACGAATGTTTGTGCTACAGTCTCGAATGTATAATAAGTATGTATTCATCTATATGTATAAGTATCAGTGGCGAAAGGTACTAACATAATTTATTGAGTCAGGCGTTACTTTGCGGAGGTCCAATTAATGTAACATATTCAATGTACGAAAAGTTTGTGTTTTTTTAAATTTTGAAAAGTTGTCTGCCTGTGACTTGTTTTGATATGGAAGTTACGCCCTGGAAATACCTATATTGGTACCTAATTTATTAGCACCTTATATAGGTCGGGACGAGGATGATGCTGATGATGTATTAAATCTTAAGACACTCCTCTTAACAGCCACGTGCCTAAGTGTTTCGGGCAACAGATCACGCGATGACAGTTTAACGGCGTGTGCGCAGATTCGTTAGCTATCGCGATGTCAGGAGGAACTGTCGAGTGTCAAAAGCAATTGAGAGCTCTAAGACTTTGTTGCTTGCTTCGGATCTATTTATAAATACGAGTGGAAAAGAAACTGACTGACATACAATATCAACCGACAGCAGACTACTAGGGCTAAATTCAGGAACGGCCCAACACGGTTTGCGAGCGGTAATTCAATCGTTTGCGAGAGGATAGGGATGAACTGCTATTCCCGAAAATTTTTCTCCATATTTGGTAGGTCTGAGAATAGGTTGTAGGCTACTTTTTTATACCCCTGTCCTTCGCAGACGGAGTATATCTTACAGGTTTATAATTCAGCCAATTCTTCCTTTTAAAAGTCGTATTAAGGCTGATAATAAGTATGCTTTCTTTGTAAGGGCCATATTAACCGCGTTATAACAGCAAATGCCCTTCTTGTAGCGATATTTGGACCGTTTACAAGAGGAATTGACCGGTTGACACATGCCGTGTTTCGTTTTCTGTTATAAAATAATATACTTATATACAGGGTTATTTTTAATTCACTGACATCCTCTTAACCCTGAATTCCTGTCACTCAAACAAATGTTTTTTGTTTTACGACTTTTTAAAATGAAGCACTTTTTTCCCATATAAATACACAGAGTATCGTAAAAATAAGAGGTAATCTCTAATTTTCAAAACGTTATTACACCAAAAATATTAAGTTATGACAAAAGCCGTTAAACAAAAAATATTTGTTTAAGTGGTAGGAGTTTAGGGTTAAAAGGATGCTAGTGAATTACAAATAACCCTGTATAATAAACGTTTTGCTGCAGGTGCATTTAATGGGCTAGAAAGTAAAGTTTAACTTTACCATAAGGCCAGCGTTCCACGTGGGCAGCTCATTATTAATGCGTCCATCTTTAGCTTTATTACTGCATATTTGTTGCATATTGCTGCAACGTGAGATTGGGGATATATCGTATATACAGGGTTATTTGTAATTCACTGACATCCTCTTAACCCTGAATTCCTATCACTCAAACAAATGTTTTTTTGTTTTACGACTTTTTAAAATGAAGCACTTTTTTCCCATACAAATACACAGAGTATCGTAAAAATAAGAGGTAATCTCAAATTTTCAAAACGTTATTACTTACACCAAAAATATTAAGTTATGACAAAAGCCGTAAAACAAAAAACATTTGTTTAAGTGCTCGGAGTTTAGGGTTAAAAGGATGCTAGTGAATTACAAATAACCCTGTATTGTACAGATAAGATTACTCTAGCCGATGGTATTTAATATTATGATGTTGAGCAAACATGGAAGGAGTTTCCGTATTAATTACTTGAATTATCAATCACTGTTCGTCTGCTAAAACTTCTTTTTCTTCTCATGTCATGGAGCGAAAACGTTTATAAACTCTTTATGTTTATTGCATTTTGTGATCGGAAAGTTTATAATCCTTTGACCTGCACTGACATTGTGATTATCGAGTAGTTAATGCGACAGATTCTACAGGGTTATTTGTAATTCACTAGCATCCTTTTAACCCTAAACTCCTACCACTTAAACAAATGTTTTTTGTTTGACGGCTTTTGTTTTAACTTAATATTTTTGGTGTAATAACGTTTTGAAAATTTGAGATTACCTCTTATTTTTACGATACTCTGTGTATTTGTATGAGAAATAAAGTGCTTCATTTTAAAAAGTCGTAAAACAAAAAACATTTGTGTGAGTGATAGGAATTCAGGGTTAAGAAGATGTCAGTGAATTACAAATAACCCTGTATAGTGGCCCAGGAATTCAATTGGTCGACTGTATGTAAACGATGACTTATTTCTTTATTTGTTCCAGAATGCAACTGCAACGGGCACGCCCGCCGCTGCCGTTTCAACATGGAGCTGTACAAGCTGTCGGGGCGCGCCAGCGGCGGCGTGTGCCTCAAGTGCCGGCACTTCACCGCCGGCCGGCACTGCCACTACTGCCGAGAAGGCTACTACCGCGACCCCGCCAAGCCCATCACGCACAAGAAGGCTTGCAAGCGTGAGTACCACCACTATAAGCCCAAAATGCCGCATCACTAGCACCGTCCCGTTCCAAAGCACGCAAGAAATATTCGTTGTGTGAATTACCCACTGCGACAGCGCGTATCGGGAACATCCTGTCACGTACTGGATTAGTCAAAAATACCTGAACTCTTGACCATTTTATGTGAAGAAATGTTGAGGGTTAGTAGGTTAGTACACATTACCAACAACCGCGAAATAACCCTACGAAAGTAAGACCTTTTCCGAAGCTACCACTATAGGGTACCACTGGCTATTCCTCTACTACTATATATATCACTCACTTATTCTTATCGGTAGATAGATATCAGTGGTTCCATGGCGGCGTGTAAATAACTGACATACAATACATTCCATCTTATCGCTAACCTCCAAGCAAAAGCTTTCAAACGTGACTTTTTATGAATCAAACGACACAAAACAAAGACAAAGAAGATCCTGGCAAGCAAAACAATGAATGCGGTGATGGGTATGGTTCTCCTGGCGCGCTCTGACAGCTTGTAGAGCAACTGTCGGGGTGCGCCATAGCAGCAGCGGCGTGTGCCTCAAGTGCCGGCACTTCACCGCCAGCCGCCACTACCACTACTGCCGAGAAGGCTACTACCGCGACCCCGCCAAGCCCATCACGCACAAGAAGGCTTGCAAGCGTGAGTACCACCACTATTCCAGTCCTCAAAACGTATCTCTAGTACCGTCTCGTTCCAACAGCGCGTATCGAGAGCGTCCCGTCACAGAAAAGGCAGTGTGTACCGAGCTAGTCAAAAATGCCTTTCCATTTGACTATTTCAAATCATGTAATGGTGAGGGTTACTGCTCAGACCCTTCCTCTAGAATGGCTTCTATAGGCAACAGGCCGGAACACGACGAGAGTCACTTGGCGGCCTCGCTCAACCTATGGGGTAAATGACAGACTTAAAATACATTCCATCATATCTCTAATCTAGTAACAAACATCCAAACATCTTTACTAACTTATAGTTATAGTATAGGACAGGATAAGGAGAACTGTCCAAAAGTATTGAAATAAACGTAATTAATCGCTTAAACATGTCTCAAATACCTTCAAAAAGAAACATCAACTTAAATGCCTCGAATTCACGCTTCAATAAAAGTTTGTATCGTAAAGGAGGGTATAAAAAAAGTTTTTTATTAACTAAAGTACGTAAAAAGTCTGTAACTGAGTGAGTGAAAGTTTTTCAACTCCATTTTAGCTCCCAAAGGGCAGTCGCGTTATTAAAAGCACGTTTTAACTTCTGATGTGAACGTTACCAGTCATTTAATGTATATTACGACTGTACGCTAAATCAGTGCTATATTGTTTTTATAACTTGCTTTTTAAGATACAACTGTACTTTTTTATAGTACCTACGCGTAATTCATAAAAAGTTCTAAGAAAGCCATTGGAATTCGAACATATTCTTTTTTATAATTAGTACTAGTTGATGACGATGGATTTTAGGATTTTCACTTTACCTATAAAAGAGATGAGATGAGGGAGAGATGAAGAAGCTTGTTTTGAAGTATGTTTGTTTGTCGGTTTGTTTGTTTTTCTTTTACGTCGAATCTGAGCGACGGATTGCCGTGATTTTTTTGTATGGACATAGTTGAAAAGCTGAAGAGTGGCATAGGCTACTTTTTACCACAGGAAAACATCTCATTCCTACGGGAAAACACGTTTTAATTTACTTCAGCGGGGACGAAGCCGCGAAGCGTCAGCTACTTTCTTATAATATGCAAAACGCCTTAGGGTGACTAAGAACTAGGCTATCCGATCGACATATCGAATGATCCCTAGCCAATGCTAGCTTCCTCCAGCACCTCCGTCATGCTCCAACGCAAGTGATTCTCATAACCCGAACCAGGACAAATAAATAAATAAAAAATAAATATTGCGGGACAATTCACACCAATTGACCTAAGTAGTCCCAAAGTAAGCTAAGCATAGCTTGTGTTATGGGTACAAGGCAACGGATAAACATACTTATATAGATATATACATACTTAAATACATATTAAACACCCAAGACCCGAGAACAAATATTCGTATTATTCATACAAATATCTACCCCGACGCGGGAATCGAACCCGGGACCTCAAGCTTCGTTATCAGGTTCTCTACCTACTAGGCCATCTGGTCGCCTAAACAAATAAACATGAAACCATAACACAATTTTTCACGTACACACCCCAACTGAAACACCAAACCACCGTCAGCAAAACAAACGGGATAAAAACTAGAAAAAACAAAAGGCGACCACAGGCCATTTGTCGGCCTCTCGAATGGGATCCACTATAAAAATATCCCGGGAAATAGTGCGGGGAATGGCCGGGAAATGGCAGATCACACCCCCGGGACCAAGCAGTACTTTATCCGAAATACATTGGGTTGCGGACGCTACCTATGCTTTCATTGCTTTGCTGATGCGTATTTGTTTTCACAATATCAGGTGTTTTTGTTACGTACGGTCAAGTGAAAAAATATGTATCGATTTTGTAAATCCTCTCATGATTATAAACCGATACCCTAATTCGATGACTTATGAGCTTCGGGACATATTTATGAGCAAGTTGCTGTACCAATTCAAAAAAATACAGCCATGGTAGCTTAGTGGTTGGAGCTACGGCCTGTGAAGCATAGGGTCGTTGGTTCGAACCCTGGCTCTATTTCAGAAAAAAAATCTGTTTATTGCAAATTAATAGTTATTTGTTATACAAGGGGGGAAAGTTGTATTTTACCTGCGAGTGTTCATTTGAAACACGAGCTATCGAAGGGATTCTATGATTGGCCACGAGCGAAGCGAGTGGTTCAAAAATAGAATACTTTTGATAGCGAGTGTTTCAACACACGAGACGTAAAATAACTTTTCACCCGTGTATAACACAAAACTTTTCACCTCACTACAGCGAGGAAAATAAGAAAAAGGGTTTGTACTATCAATTATTATTTATTTACCTCTTTGTCAATACAATAATTTTGAAGTAGGTATAGAAATATTGGTAAAATCAAAAATAATGCAAAATAGCCTAAGCATATCCAGGCTTTATGGAACTACTCCAATACCGACATTCCGCAAGCTCAATTCCGCATTTTGCACGGTTTCCCGTAATTCCACAGGTGTTAATACGTCTTCGTCACTCGAATCACTCATTTTTAATAACAAAATAACTAGAAAAACATGCGAATATTTAACGTTGGTCACGTTGGTGGTGGCTTCATCGAAAAGTTTTGATTGACTTAAGTTTTTTTTTATTATTTCGGATGCGTTTTGTTCGCACATCGACTTACTTGGACTGTCAGAACATTTTATCCGTTTTTACAACAAGAATGAAGGTTAATGTTGAATGCTGATATTTATGAATTAAAATAAAGTTGTAAGACTGTATTTAGTGTTTTTTACTCGATGCAATTCATTAATTGTGATGTTAAAAATTCAGCACTTTTAACGTTTTGCGTTTTGATAGCTGTCAAATATCACTTAAGCTGCTTTCAAATGTCAAAACTCTTTCTTCACAAGTGGATAAAAAGCGATTTTCTCAATAGATGTCAAACAAACAAAAAGGGCTTTCCGAGCTAGTGAGGTGAAAAAAGAGTTTCATACAAGTTTTGCTTATGATTTATGTGCGTTACATTCGTAATTCTACCATCAGCTTTCCGATGAAGAAAAACATCGTGCGGAAACCTGCATACTCTTTCCGATGGCGTCCGTGTCGTAACGATGTGTATGTTTTTGTGTTTAGTATTTAAATAGGTCCCATTGAAAAACAGCATCTCTCTCCTTCCCTCCCTCCCTCTTTCTCTCTCTGTCTCACTCATTCGCTCTATTTATTTTAAAGTGTTGTTATATTTTTATGTCTGCCAAAATCTCAAGTGTCTGACACTTCAATAGGTACAGCCCTGTATGAGGCGGGCATACTTTGAAAACAGCTACGGAACCTTAAAATTCCAAAAAGGTGACTTCACAATTTGACTTTCTCTCAACAAAAACTTGCCGAAAACGTAACAGTTTTGCCAGCATAAATATAACGAATCACCCCAAAGGTCGGGTAAGTCAATCGACAGTCGGAACTCAATTACCAGGGCCCGGATTCCCCCGGTTTTCGGGGGAATTTCGGGTCGCTTTTATGAGGGTCGGGGACTTTGGAATTATTGCGGTGGCAACACCGGATTGGGTGCTTGAGTGTTTTGATGGGCTATCGCGTTTAACAGTGGAGCGGACAAGCCTTTTTTGGGTCAGTGAGGTCTTTGGGTGTACCGTAATAATGTTGGGCATGACAATGAATAGATATTGAGCTGTTTGAATTTGTTTTGGTTGAATTATTTGTGGAGTTGCTTTATAGAGTTGATATCAGATTGGTATCTGATGTCAACGAGTTGAACGTTGCATTGAAAAATATGGTCCTAAATAAAATGCGTTTTATTCATCACTACATCTATATAAATAAAAATGAATCACCGAAATGTTTGTACGCGCATAACTTCCGATCTACTACACCAAATTGGATAATTCTTTTTTTGTTGCGTTTGTTACTGTCAGGAGAAGGTTCTTATGAAAATTTAGAAAAAATACAACGGGGGCGAAGCCGCGGGCATCAGCTAGTAGTAGTATAAAACAAAGTCGCTTCCCGTTGTCTGTCCCTATGTATGCTTAGATCTTTAAAACTACGCATCGGATTTTGATGCGGTTTTTTAATATACAGGGTTATTTGAGCATTTCTTTTTTTTTGACCACGGTTCTGATAATTGTCAAAATAAATAAATACGCTTATATGGATATTTTATTGAGACTATTTGGTAGAATACTTAATAAATTTAGTTATTATGATATAGTCACTTCATTTAATTAGGTTTAATTCGATTAAAACTTAAAATTTCCACGAAAGGTACAATTGTCTTTCCAATTTTGTTACTTTTTATTAAAAACTTAAAATAATAAATAGTGGGCTAAAATCATTCATTTATGGTTTTCTATTGAACAACATAATGTAAACAATTTAATCAACTGAATTAAACATTTGCAAAGAAGATATTTCTTACTTTATTCGATGCTATATATTTATTTTGTTACTCGGGTCAAGAATCATGTATAATATTTAAATTTAACGAACAAGTAACCCAGAATTTTAGCTTTCTAGTATCCTATATGGAAAATATGAATTACAATTAACTTTCTACGCCTATTTCATTAATTTAGATATGTTAAAAAAGCGAAAAAATCCAAAATACGGCTGTTGAAATCTTGGGACAGTAACAAAGAAAGACACTGGTAACAAAATAAATAATGTTAAGCTAAGTTCATCATAAAGCATGAAAACCGTATTCAAACTAAAAAGGGGTTAGATGATGTAAGGTGAAAATAAAATAAAGATAAACGATAATTTAAAATTATTTACTTATTTTTTGGGTACCAAGAGATCGAATATAAAGAATAGCGCCTCATCTTTTCAGCCGGTTAATGGCATTTTTTAACCCTGTACGACAATAAAACACTCCCTTATATTTTTTCCTCCTTTGTTACTCAATTTTCCTTAGACACGAACCCACGTGAAAGTAACAAAAAAAGAAGTAACGAACACTACTTCAACTACTTTGAAAAATTGTGGATGGCTCAAATTTAACTAAATAACAGATTAATTTACATTTTCTAATAACTAATAGTATGAACTATACAAGAAATTTTAGCAAATTATATTTTTGTATGAACTAACCTTCAAACCGTGGTATCAAAAACAGAACTTTACTTTGGTACGAAAAGTAGCAATGTGTTTACGTGGCAATATTTCGACGATGGTTGACGTAATAACATGGCGGCGTATGTTAGCACATATTTTAGTGTTGCCCGATGGTAAAAAC
This sequence comes from Archips crataeganus, assembly GCA_947859365.1. Classification (NCBI taxonomy): domain Eukaryota; kingdom Metazoa; phylum Arthropoda; class Insecta; order Lepidoptera; family Tortricidae; genus Archips; species Archips crataeganus. Next base: position 1,900,300 of record OX402058.1, read on the forward strand.
AACGAAGTTTGGTAGAATTTCTTATAATTTAGCAACCAAAATGAGTAACAAAAAAAGAATTTTTGTATGGAATATTTCCTGGGACAAACTTTATAAAATATTTTCTACTATAAAGCGATGCTAAATAATAAAAAATACACTGTAATATGAATCTTCTTACGACAGTGCAGAGTTTAAAATCAAAAGGTTCATATAGTGTCTTTGACCGTTATTAATAAAAATGAGTTTGAATTAGCGAAATGTTGGATGGGACACGCCGGTTTTCATACATTTGAAATTATAATGTTTTGGTTTAAATTTTATATTCAATAAATTACAAGGTATTTCACCAAAAATGAAATTTCGTGTGTTTACTAATTAAATGAACTTTCTTCAAAAAATTGTAGTTCATCGTTTTTTATAGATTAAATATTTTTTATTGAAATTCAAACTTGTGGGACACTGAGCAAAGTGCTGTGGACAAAAAAAAAGATATGCTCATTTGTAATTCATTGGCATCCTCTTAACCCTGAATTCCTATCACTCAAACAAATATTTTTTGTTTTACGACTTTTTAAAATGAAGCACTTTTTTTCCCATACAAATACACAGAGTATCGTAAAAATAAGAGGAAATCTCAAATTTTCAAAACGCTATTACACCAAAAATATTAAGTTATGACAAAAGCTGTAAAACAAAAAACATTTGTTTAAGTGGTAGGAGTTTAGGGTTAAAAGGATGCTAGTGAATTAAAAATAACCCTGTATAGAGTGATTCAAGAGGAAGGTTTATATGTATAATAGATGCATAATTGCACCCGTGCGAAGCCGGGGCGTGTTGCTAGTTTTAGATAAATAAAAGTCTAGGGTGAATGAGCATTTACTAGACAAACGTGCTCCATCGTAGGCCTCATCTTCGCTTTCCATCAGGCGTATTTGTGGTCAAACGCAAGCCTATATTGTATAAAAAAAGGCCAAGATCGTGTTGGACACGCCCAGGATAGGGTTCCGCAGTTGTTACGAAAAAAATAATTTTACTATTAATTATACTGTCCGTATTAAACAAGCAATATTTTATAGGTCAGGCTGCTATTTACTCTTAAACTACCAATAATTCTCAAGCAAACTTAGCCGTTATAGTTTTCCTTGTTAATTTGAGATATTTCTTCCCAATTCCCATCCTGATTTTTTCAAAAAATTTTATTACTTCAGTTTAGCTTTTAGAGCGAGGGGACGCTCGATTTTAACAAAAAAAAATCACTTTAAAGTTGAATATTTCGCAAACGAATCACTGTATCGAAAAATTGTCTTGACAACCCCGTAATGATTTTAAAAGACCTATCTAAAGATTCCCCTCACTCTTAGATAATTCCCACACTATAAAGTTAGACGAGAAAAAAAAACACCCCCACTTTACGTCTATGGGAGGTACCCTAAAAAATTTTTTTTTTACATTTTATGTTATCACCTGTTATCACTTTGTCGGGGTAATAGCTATATACAGGGTTATTTTTAATTCACTGACATCCTCTTAATCCTGAATTCCTATCACTCAAACAAATGTTTTTTGTTCTACGACTTTTTAAAATGAAGCACTTTTTTCCCATACAAGTACACAGAGTATTGTAAAAATAAGAGGTAATCTCAAATTTTCAAAACGTTATTACACCAAAAATCAAGTTAGCTATGAAGTATCTTTTTTTGTACTTATTTTTTCAACTTCATTTTTTTTTTTTTTTTTTTTTTTTTTTTACTTTTACGGTCATCTCGTGAAATCATACATTTCGTACTAAATACAAACTGAAATATAGATGCACAGAAAAAACCCCAGAAAAAAGACCAATGCTGGGAATCGAACCCAGGTCCTCAGCATTCCGTGCCGCGTGCCATACCCCTACACCACCACTGGTCTAGAGATTAGACACGAATCTTTCCTATACATCATACATTTCAATCTGCTAAATCATCACCTTATGCAGTGACAAACACACATCTATGTTACACCCTCATCGAGAGATTTTAACACTCCTTCGGAACTAACCGCTCACCTGGACAAGAGATGGCGCTACTGTGCAACTTTAAACAAGTTAGCTATGAAGTATCTTTTTTTGTACTTATTTTTTCAACTTCATTTTTTTTTTTTTTTTTTTTATTACTTTTACGGTCATCCCGTGAAATCATACATTTCGTACTAAATACAAACTGAAATATAGATGCACAGAAAAAACCCCAGAAAAAAGACCAATGCTGGGAATCGAACCCAGGTCCTCAGCATTCCGTGCCGCGTGCCATACCCCTACACCACCACTGGTCTAGAGATTAGACACGAATCTTTCCTATACATCATACATTTCAATCTGCTAAATCATCACCTTATGCAGTGACAAACGCACATCTATGTTACACCCTCATCGAGAGATTTTAACACTCCTTCGGAACTAACCGCTCACCTGGACAAGAGATGGCGCTACTGTGCAACTTTAAACAAGCCATCTCTTGTCCAGGTGAGCGGTTAGTTCCGAAGGAGTGTTAAAATCTCTCGATGAGGGTGTAACATAGATGTGCGTTTGTCACTGCATAAGGTGATGATTTAGCAGATTGAAATGTATGATGTATAGGAAAGATTCGTGTCTAATCTCTAGACCAGTGGTGGTGTAGGGGTATGGCACGCGGCACGGAATGCTGAGGACCTGGGTTCGATTCCCAGCATTGGTCTTTTTTCTGGGGTTTTTTCTGTGCATCTATATTTCAGTTTGTATTTAGTACGAAATGTATGATTTCACGGGATGACCGTAAAAGTAATAAAAAAAAAAAAAATAAAAAAAATGAAGTTGAAAAAATAAGTACAAAAAAAGATACTTCATAGCTAACTTGTTTAAAGTTGCACAGTAGCGCCATCTCTTGTCCAGGTGAGCGGTTAGTTCCGAAGGAGTGTTAAAATCTCTCGATGAGGGTGTAACATAGATGTGCGTTTGTCACTGCATAAGGTGATGATTTAGCAGATTGAAATGTATGATGTATAGGAAAGATTCGTGTCTAATCTCTAGACCAGTGGTGGTGTAGGGGTATGGCACGCGGCACGGAATGCTGAGGACCTGGGTTCGATTCCCAGCATTGGTCTTTTTTCTGGGGTTTTTTCTGTGCATCTATATTTCAGTTTGTATTTAGTACGAAATGTATGATTTCACGGGATGACCGTAAAAGTAATAAAAAAAAAAAAAAAAAAATGAAGTTGAAAAAATAAGTACAAAAAAAGATACTTCATAGCTAACTTGTTTAAAGTTGCACAGTAGCGCCATCTCTTGTCCAGGTGAGCGGTTAGTTCCGAAGGAGTGTTAAAATCTCTCGATGAGGGTGTAACATAGATGTGCGTTTGTCACTGCATAAGGTGATGATTTAGCAGATTGAAATGTATGATGTATAGGAAAGATTCGTGTCTAATCTCTAGACCAGTGGTGGTGTAGGGGTATGGCACGCGGCACGGAATGCTGAGGACCTGGGTTCGATTCCCAGCATTGGTCTTTTTTCTGGGGTTTTTTCTGTGCATCTATATTTCAGTTTGTATTTAGTACGAAATACACCAAAAATATTAAGTTATGACAAAAGCCGTAAAACAAAAAACATTTGTTTAAGTGGTAAGAGTTTAGGGTTAAAAGGATGCTAGTGAATTACAAATAACCCTGTATATCCATGCAAAAATACAGCTTTCTAGAACTAACAGCCACTGCGCTAAGCCGCGCACAGACAGACAGACATGACGAAACTATAAGGGTTCCGTTTTGCCATTTTTTTTTTTTTTTTTTTTTTTTTATTGTAAATTTTATTATACACATTTATACATATAAAATATTTCGCCAAATTGCAAAACAATTTGTTGGCGAACTATACACTCAATTCAAAAATTTTTGTGCACAATAGGTACAGTACATCTTATAAAACTAAACTGCTGACTATACTACTTAACAATTTTTTGTATGGAAAGAGTTTATGAACCAAGTTTTCAACTTCTTTTTGAAACAATTTTTAGTTTTACATTCTTCCTCCGAGAATAGGCTGTTGAATATACGCGGAGTTAAGTACCTCCTCGTCCTTTTTCCATAATAGTTACAGGCTCGAGGCTCCACATATTTTTTTCGTAATGCTAGTCTAAAACAACGATCGTATTTTTTAAATTGCTTAAATTCCAGGCTCTCATACTGATCCAACGCTAACAAATAATTAACCTTTTCGGTCACTGGTATTACCTTACAAATTTTAAATAACTTATTATAGTTTTTACAGCACATTTTTTTTGTCTTTTTGTCTACCAACAATTTTAATAACCTACGTTGCAAATTCAAAATTTTTTCCAGTTGCGTTTGAAAGGTTCGTCCATACGCAACGAGCCCGTAACTTAGCACTGAATCTGCTAAGGCGTGGTACAGTATTCGCAACGTTGCTTTATTGACTACACATTTTAAATTTTTTAATTTACACAATATAGACCTTAACTTATTACACACTAAATTAACATGCATTTTCCAATTAAAATTACTATCTATTGCTAATCCTAAGTACTTATAAGAAAATACACGCTCTAAGGGTTCACACCTGCATAGATTAGGGTTATCATCATGTAAGCAATCATTTGAGTGACCATATATATTTATGTTAATCTGGGGTTCTGGCATACGTGGAGAGTGCACTAGCATCCACTTAGTTTTGGAAACGTTAAGGATGATGCCGTTATCGTGCGACCACCTGAGGATGTTGTCGAGGGCGGCCTGGAGGCGGGCGGGCAGCGCGGGGGCGTCCGGGCCGGCGCACACCAGGCACGTGTCGTCGGCGTACGTGTACACGGAGCAGTGCTCCACCACGTTATCGATGCTGTTCACGTGCATGGTGTAGCCGACCGGTCCATACACTGACCCTGTCGGTACTCCGTATACGATTTCCGCCTCATCCCCTGTTTCTCCATTGATCAGTGTACGCAGCGTCCGATTTTTTAAATAACTATTAAACCAACGACTCACCGGGCCTCGAATCCCACAATCTTTCATAGCTTCGAGTAGTAGTCCGTGGTCCAGCGTGTCAAATGCTTTCCGAAAATCAATGAACAAAATAGCTACATACAATCTATTGTCCAAATGGTTGTTAACCTCATCCGCGAACCGCACTAGCGCTGTAGACGTACTGCGCCCTTTTCTAAACCCGTGTTGTGTATGAGATATTAAACTATTATTCTCTAAAAAGGTACTTATTATTTGGCTCCGGAACCCTAATTAGTGTGGAGATAGTTTGAAACCACTTGGAACAAATAGAAAATTTGTATTTACATTTCGACGGGGAAGAAGTAACATTGTAACATTTGTAAGATAGGAGGATTTACTTCTTCCCCATAGATTTGTATTTGACTTATTTATTTTATTTCATTGTACCTAGTTTATCAAATGCACAAACTTTCTTCAAAACACAAATTTCAACAATTTTACAATTTTACCGTATCGTACGTGTCTATTGTTGTACGTCAGTTAGAGCAACTGGATTGCTAGTGTCGAGACAAACGAACTGAAACTCGATTGTAGCAAATCAAATGAATGCTTCAGTACAAAACCAATTGAAACGAGTTTCAGTAAGTTCGTAGATATTTTTAATGTTCGCTTCTTTTAGAGAATATTGCAACCGTAATTATACAGGCTGAAATTTTGGACGTGATACAAAATTAGTGGTTCTAGCTTAGTTAATGCTGGACTGGATAACATAATGCATTTACCCAGTTGCTAGAATTAGTATTATTAAATTTGATGTGTCCATGGACATTTAGTTCATAATTTAACTACAACAAAGTATGAAAATCCAAAATTTTATCAGACCAATTTCAACAATTGAGTAAATGCATTATGTTATCCAGCATTAACTAAGCTTGAAACGCTAATTTTGTATCACGTTCAAAATTTAACCCTGTATAAATACTCAATACAAACTCTTAAAAAAAAAACAAAAAACATTTGCGACATTTACTTACATTGTTACTGGGGCAAGTTTGAAGAAAGAGTCATATTGTTAATATTTTAAGACTTAATTTAAGCAATATATTATTACTAGCTGGTGCCTGCGACTCCGTCTGCGAAGAATTAGCTATCGCTATCCCGGAAAATTACATAGTTCCAGCGGGGCAGCGATATAAACAATAGGATTGTTGACGCCCTTAAAAAATAATTCGAAGACACGACTCCAGTAAAAAAACGCTTTATTTTAGCCCTGAAAACCGGATTCATTTCCGATTAACTGCAAAATTAGATTTTTTGTTTATCCCATCATCATCCCAGCCTATATTATACGCCCCACTGCAGGGCGCAGGCCTCCTCTCAGAATGATTTTCGGATTTTCGGATTTTTGTTGCTTTCAAACAAATAAATAGTTAGTTGATTGAGTTCGCGAACAAGTGACGTCATATGTTGCTATTGCCATTCAAACTCTATGGGAAAATTGTGTTTTGACAGCTCATAAAAAGTACGTCAGTTGATTGGTGGTGTCAACATCCCTATTCTTCTCAGAAGGAGTCACGGCCAACTACTAGGTGGATACATGTATAATATGTATTAACAAAACAATTAAAATAACACCAAAAAAACAAAATCAAAAACAAAAATATCTACAAATAAAAATTGGGTCTAAAAATGAAAATGAAATGAAATTAAATGAAATGAAAATGAAATGAAATGAAAATATTTATTTGCTCTAGACATGGTAAAATGGTCTTATAAAATAAAAGATCTAGGTCTAGATTTAAAACTTAACTTTGAACTTGTACCAGCGAACCAAGATACTAACTCTGTCCCTTTCAACAGCATGCGACTGCCACCCGGTGGGAGCGAGTGGGAAGACGTGCAACCAGACGAGTGGGCAGTGCCCCTGCAAGGACGGAGTGACGGGGACGACATGCAACCGCTGCGCCAAGGGTTACCAGCAGTCCAGGAGCCACATCGCTCCATGTATACGTGAGTGACAACCCTGGGAATAAATAAAAAAACCGGCCAAGAGCGTGTCGGACACGCCCAAGGTAGGGTTCCGTAGCCATTACGAAAAAATCAAGTAATATTTTTCTAAGGATTTCGTATGTGTACGGAATCATCCAAGTTTAGGTATGTTTTATACCTTATGCTACTATTTACTCTTAAACTACAAATAATTTCCAAGCAATCTTAGCCGCTATAATTTTCCTAGTAAATTTGATATATTTACTACCCTTCTGAATTTTTTCAAATTTTTCCACCCAACAGTTTAGATTTTAGAGGGGGGGGGGGACGGCCGATTTTAATGAAAATTTTCACTTTAAAGTTGAATATTTCGCAAACAGATCACTGAATAGAAAAATCATGTTAGCAACCCCACAATGATTTTAAAAGACCTATCCAACGATACCCCACACTATAGGGTTAGCCGAGAAAAAAAAAAAACACCCCCACTTTACGTCTATGGGAGGTACCCTAAAAAAATTTTTTTTACTTTTTTTTATTCAATCACTTTGTCGGCGTGACTGATATATATATTGATGCCAAATTACAGCTTTCTAGTACTAACAGTCTCTGAGCTTAGCCGCGGACAGACAGACAGACAGACAGACAGACGGACAGACATGGCGAAACTATAAGGGTTCCTATTTGACTACGGAACCCTAAAAACGGCCAATGGCGAGTCGGACTCGCGCACCGAGGTTTCCGTGCAAAGTTTTAAGCATGTCAAAACATATGCCGTAAACAGCCGTAACTATAATAATCCAGTGTTAGTAGAGCCCAGCTTCTAAGTAAAATGTACGCAGTGTGAGATTATTTTATATTGGTTTTCACTGTCATGACCCCATTTAACATTTAATTTATATTTTTATTCTTTGTTGTTATACCGACCACAGAATTACATAATCGGTGAAAATTTGAAGTGACTAATTAACGCCATTATAAAGATAGACTTAAAAACGCTAAAAAAAACACGTTTCTTGTAATACAACACCCTTTAATTTTTAACTTTATTTTATTTTTAGTATTTATTATTATAGCGGCAACCGAAGTACATCATCTGTGAAAATTTCAACTGTCTAGCTATCACGGTTCACGAGATACAGCCTGGTGACAGACGGACGGACGGACGGACAGAGAAGCTCAGTAATAGGGTTCCATTTTTACTCTTGGGTACGGAACCCTAAAAAAGTTCATTAGTCATAAAAAAATCACTACCGTAAAGTTACTTTGGCCCTGTAGTAAAATAATAGCTTAACCTCGTAAGGTCCAACGTCCTATTAGATTTGTAAAATAAAATCCCTTCAACCCAAGTAAATGTTAAAATTCATCAAATAGCGTCCCGAATGTCCAAAAATAAGGAAACACACTAATTTGCAATTGCAATCTTGCTTTTGCGTAGTTTTTAAAAGTTTAATAAAACTGAATTTCTGGTGTGCTGCTTTCTTTGATTAAATTTAACTTTTATATGCATCCAATCTTGTTCAATAAACATCTAATGGGCTTCCTTCACAGGTATACCGCGAGTGGTGACAGCCGTACAAGCCATGGAAGCGGTGGACGGCGAGCCGGGCCGCGGTAAGTAGTAAGTGGCCTTCATTGCACTCTCACATCACACCGCGCTGTCACGATGATGATGATGACATTGACTTAAAAAAACGACCAAAAAAATTTATGGGACATCCTGTATGTCGTATTGAGTTAAGGAGTGTCCCAAAAAATCATTTGTAAGTTAGCGGATGTTGATTTTGGAACGGCCTGTATACTACAATCATGTTTATTTATTTATTTAAATAAATAAATAAATAAAATAAATAAATAATGTTAATGTAGGTTTCTTTTGACAATTAGAATTTTGTATTTAACAAAGACAAATTATCCTTATTTTTTTTGAAGTATAATGAATGATACATTAAATTAAACCAAAGGCCTCAACGAAAAAATAATAAGTTATCAAATCATCGTGATAGAGCTTTCTTAGGAACGACCGTATCACATTTTACCATTCATAACTCTAATACCATTTATTACTTATACAGGGTTATTTGTAATTCACTAGCATCCTTTTAACCCTAAGCTCCTACCACTTAAACAAATGTTTTTTGTTTCACGGCTTTTGTCATCTTTCTAATATATAAAAATCTCGTGTCACGGTGTTTGTTACCGAACTCCTCCGAAAAGGCTTGGCCGATTTTTATGAAGCTTTAGGCTATATTTTATGCCCCCCCCCCCCCCCCCCACCCATTCTTCGCGGATGGAGTCGCGGGCAACAGCTGGTAACTTAATATTTTTGGTGTAAATAACGTTTTGAAAATTTGAGACTACCTCTTATTTTTACGATACTCTGTGTATTTGTATGGGAAAAAAGTACTTCATTTTAAAAAGTCGTAAAACAAAAAACATTTGTTTGAGTGATAGGAATTCAGGGCTAAGAGGATGTCAGTGAATTACAAATAACCCTGTATTGCACAACCTTGAAATTAGTACCGCCCTAACAGCTTAAGTAAACATAAACCATATTCCAACATGGACTTAATACCATCACCACATTTCAATACTTTAAAGCCTTTTTATAGCCCATTAAACGTTAGTACGGTCGTTCTGTTTCAAATTAATTTGCACATTAACCTTTTAATTTAGAGCCCACCGACCTATTTTTATCACCTTTTTATAATTAAGCCGGTAATTATGCTTAATAAATTACAGGTGATTTGAAGTGGTCCTAACTTGGTTGCTGGTTTTGGAAAATGTTTCGCATTTTATAACTTTAGCGCGAACCGTTATGTTTTACTCGTGGCCATCACGGCGGTTGAAACGCGAGGTATTTTTAACGCTAAATTGTCGCGATAAGTCCCGGTTATAATAATAACTACAAAGGTTAGGTCGGCCAGTACAATTGAAATTTTCATGGAAATTCGCGTACATGTTGCTGTGTTTAGCGATTAAGACTCACTACATTATGAGAACTTTATCATATTGAAATAGATTTTTACAGTAGTTTTTCAAACAATAATCATTTTTATTTTGTTTCCCAAAACCAGCGATCGAACGTCGATGTTGTTAAGATCTCTTATTTTCAGGCTTGTTCTATCATCTCATACATTTTAGTTAAGTATCAGTGCGGATGGTAAGGTAACGTTCGTGTTTGCTGTTTGTCTTGTGTCTAAAAATAGGCGGATGAATCAAGAGTAGTGCCAATTGTCCTAAAAATAGGCATTGAATTAGATCAGTGCTTAGATTAATTTGTTTGCATAATGTGCAAAGTTATAATTATTAACACGCAAATTGTACATTCCTGAAAAATAACAATACGCAAAATGTACTCAAATAAAATAAATAAAGTAAATCTGTTTGGGTACACCCGCCATTTTGACTTACCGAACTATGTCCATTTTATGTACCTATTATTTTTCAGTAATTTATTTGCGTGTTAATCTTTCTAACTTTGCACATTTTGCCACTATCACGTGGTGTACATTCTGCATATTGTACAATATGTGTATGTACAAATTAAAAGCTTTTACAATCTGCGTACTGATCATTTATCATGATGAACATTTTACGCCGTGTACATTTTGCGTATGAACATTTTGCTTGTTTGCACATTTTGCGTATAGCTCATTTTCAGTCAAAGGCAGCAGACTTATTATTTTAAAGGAACGGAACATTAGCTGTCCTCTGGATTTAATCGCTTGATCCAAAATAAATAAATTATGAAAATAATGACTATTGTTCTTTAAAAATGAAGTAGTACTCTTCTTGATTTATCTCTTCGTGTTTTCGTACAGTCCACACATTTAAATTCCAAGCCATTGTAGAACTTTGTCGCTGTATTTCGAGGTTTTAATTGCCAGAGAATTCACTATAACGTCAACTGCGGGACGGTTCTACAGTGGCCCACAAATTAAACTTTGTTCCATCAGGTTTTAAAGTGTTTACATATGTATTGTTTTCATTTCTATTCTGTTTTATTGTTGTAATATTGTTTAGTTATTTCATCCACTTTAAGCGTGAAGCAATATTAAAATTGAGCAAATTCCTGCAAGCCGATATTTACTTAAATCAATTAACTCAATAGAACTGTTCAAGATATTCCAAATTAATTCAATATATTTCAACCAGTGGTTAGATCTCTATCTCTAGCTCAAATAGCCGGACTAATTTTGTGACACCTTTTATACAAAAAGGGAAATACTATATTAAGGGGATACTTAGCTGCACACAGGCTGATGTTTAAAGTTAGATGAAGGATGACTGAAGTGTTTCTGTTCCTCTTCAGCGGCGGATCAGTGCGGCAGGTGTCGCGCCGGCGCTCGCACGCTAAATCTCAACAAGTTCTGCAGCCGAGACTACGGTGAGTATCATATAAACCAGTAATGTAAGGTAACCCTGCTTCAAAATCAATATCAATCAATTGTCCTGCTTCAAAATCAAAAGATATCAATACGTTATTCTGCAAGTAGACCGCAAAGAAATCTTTTTTTAAACTACCAGCGCTTTAAAGACCATCATTGCCAAATAGAATGCGCCACAAGAAACTTGGACGCGACAAAAAACAAAGACAAACTTCAGTTAGGAAGACTAACTTCAAAATCGGTCTTCTTAAAAAATTATTTCAGCTAGAAAGCTTCCCTTTAAAGCGACTTTCAGCTAGTAAAGCAAAGTAAAGTTTTAAGTCATTTTCAGCTTGAAAAACCTTCTTTAAAACCGCTTTGAGCTAGGAAGACTCTCTTCAAATCACTTTCAGTTAGGAAGTTTTCTTCGGCACTTCCTGCCACGCACGGTGAAACTGTGGAACCAGCTTCCGGCAATAGTGTTTCCAGACAACTATGACATCGGGGCTTTCAAGAAGAGGGTTTATCTTTGAGTTGTTGATATTTATGGGCAGTGGTGATCATTTTTCATCAGATGACCCGCTTGCTTGTTTTCCTCCCTCTCATAATAAAAAAATACTCATAGTTGGTTTTAGCCAGAACGACCCCCTTTAAAGTCACTTCCAGCTAGGAAGGCCTCATTCATAGTTGCTTCAAGGTAGGAAGTCCCCTTTCAAAGTTACTTTTTACTAGGAGACTAACTTAAATGTCGCTTTTGGCTAGAAAAACCCGTTTTGAAAACACTTTCAGGGGTGAAGACTCCTTCCCAAGAAACTTTCAGCTAGGAAGATCCCATTCATAGTCGCTTTTAGTTAGAAAGACCCTATCAGTTAGCAAAGTCCCCTTCATGGTTGCTCTCTCTCTCCCTTCTCCCTTCTCTCTCCCTTCAAAGTCGCTTTCAGTTAGGATGACCCCTTCAAAGTTACTACCTATCCAACTGCGCAACAGCAATTTTAATTTGATCCGAAGCTCTTCGTTCCGTTTCCCCATCTAGGGTGACTAGCTAGTTTTAGTACAAATTTGGCATGTTTGAGTTCGTTTACAGACTTAATAGTGATCACAGATCCTTTGTTTTATACCGTCGTCAATTAAATACGAATGCTGCGCCGTTTGTTCACATAATTGTCATATTTAATGTTTGTAAATGACTTCCGTCATTTTGGCGGTGATTGTTGATTCCATATTTGATTCACGTGATTGATGTGTTTTACGAAAATCAAGTAGGTACTGATTACTAATTGGTCTATTATACATAGGTACCTATGATAATAATGTCAACGCAACAATCAGTCGTTTGAATAAGTTATAAGTATCGTGGGTTGTACAGTCAACGTCATAAATAAATGATCACTTTTGTACCTTGTCGCTATCAGTTGTTATATAATTTCGTACAAGGTACAAAAGTGATCACTTATTTATGACGTTGACCCTACCAATTAGCTGTGAGGATGAAATTATTTGTAATCGTTTGTTACTATTAGCCGAGTAAATCAAGCCTCTTGCAATGTTCGTTCGTACGCACGTAGTTAAGTTATTTTTTAACACATTAAAGTGACCCGTAATTGACTCCTATCTCACCTGATGGAAAGTGCAGAGCCTCATAGTGAAAATAAACGGATCACTTAATTCTTAAAACGAGTTTAACTCGACATGTTGACCAGACGACCAGATGGCCTAGTGGTTAGAGAACCTGACTATGAAGCTTGAGGTCCGGGGTTCAATATTTGTATGAATAATACGAATGTTTGTTCTCGGGTCTTGGGTGTTTAATATGTATTTAAGTATGTATCTATCTATATAAGTAGGTTTATCCGTTGCCTAGTACCCATAACACAAGATTGCCTAGCTTACTTTGGGACTAGGTCAATTGGTGTGAATTGCCCCGTGATATATATTTTTTTTTATATTCCCGGCTAATCCGTAGCCCTTCTTCCCGGAGCCACACGCCACGGCGGCTGCCAAACGCGCCCTGTGCGCTACCACTCTGGACGCGCGGCTACTCAACGCAACTGACAGCGACACACAACTACCCCCGTTTTCATCATCACCTTTATTGTCATTGTCAAAATGTAGGGTAGCACACAACACTAACAACATCCCTTTGTAAAGGATCGCTCACACTCACCGTTACGTTACCCCGAAACATGTCGAGTTAAACTCGTTATAAGACGTGAGTGATCCGTTTATTTTCACTATGACTGAGTCTCACGGTAGTTTCATGTTTAAAGTGCAGAGCCTATTCATAGAGACAGTGAGAGCGAATTCCATTCCTTAGCTGTTCGTATTAAAAAAGTTGAAGCGAAATGCTTCGAGCGGCCCAGTGGAATACTAGCCACATGAGGGTAAAAATTTTAATTACGTACAGTATTTAATTTAATAACAATTGTAAAGAAAAACTATTTCACAAATAAATTACTTTATGACAAAAGAGAAATATGGAAAACGGTACATTAATTATGCATTAGGCCAAACGATAGAGAATCATGATGATGATGATGACGATGATGAATTTTCCCTCATTGTTCCAGTCATAATGGGCAAGGTGGTCGGCCGCGAGCCCAGCGCGGCGGGCGCGGAATGGGTCCGTCTGTCGCTGAGCGTGCAGGCGGTGTACAAGCGAGGCCCGCGCAGCCGCCTGCGCCGCGGCGCCGCCGGCCTCTTCGTGCGCGCCAGGGACCTCGCCTGCAAGTGCCCGAAGCTCAAGATTAACAAGTAAGTCGAACATCCAGGGACCAGTTGTCCCATGGTTGAACGCACCAGAACAGACACACCAATGGGTGAGCATACTACTGATTAGACGAACCAGTGGTTGGGTCAACTAGTGGTCAAGCGCACTAGTGGTTAGGCGTGCTAGTGGTCGAAAGCACCAGTAACTGGACGCTCTAGTGGACGAACGCACCAATGGCGCTGCCAGCCTCTGCATACGCGCCAGGGACCTGGCGTGCAAGTACCTACTCGAAGCTCGAGATTAACAATTAAGTTGATAACCGGGTGACCCACGAGTAGTTGGGCGCTCTAGTAGTCAAACGCACCCGTGGTTGGACGCACTAGTGGTCAAATAGGCCAATGACACCGCCGGGCTCTTCATAAGCGCCAGGGACCGAGCATGCAACTGCCCGAAGCTCAAGATTAACAAGTAAGCCGACTGTCGCCAAGTGGTTGGGCGTTATAGTAGCCTAACGCACCAGCAGTTGGGGTTAGGCTTACTAATGGTCAGACGCACTAGTGGTTAGGTATGCTAGCGGTCAAACGTATCATTGGTTGGGCGCACTACTCGTCGAATGGATCAATGACGCCCCTGGTCTCTTCATACGCGCCAGGGACCGAGCATGCAATTGCCCAAAGCTCAAGATTATCAAGTAAGGTGGCTGTCCGCGCCCCTATGGTGGGATGCAACAGTGAACGCACCAATGATCGAACACACTCTTTTTCGATATACTTGTTATATGTATCAATATGGTTTACCAACCTAACAATAACTCTTGTCCACAGGTCATACCTAATCCTAGGAGTGGAAAAAGAAGGTACCTCATCAGGTTTGCCGGGTCTGACGGTCGGCGAGCGGACCCTTCTGCTCGAGTGGCGCGACGACTGGCACCGGCGCATACGCCGCCTCCAGCGACGCGCCATCAACTGTCACTAACCACCACGACACCGCCATTTTGAATATCCGCCATCTTGTGAACGAAGTCAGCCATCTTGCGGAGTCGCTTCGAGCGCAATTCGCGCGCGGCGAACGCGAAAATTTAAAATCGGTGCAGTATGCGCTCGAAGGATCTGACGCCATTTAAGTTGATATTATGGCTGTTTAGTTTGGTTAATTTGTAAGTGTCTCCGTGGATTCGTTCATAACTTATGAATCTACTGCCGCAGACTTTTTTTATTCGTATACTTAGTCTTTAACGTTCGCCAGTTTAACTCTTGAATTTTAATACCAAAAATGTCTTGCAACCCTACTCCATCTTCCTAGGATTACGTTATAAAAATGTACATTAAAAAGATTTATTTATTTAACCTAAGCTAGAGCTACACGATTGTTTCGTTCCATTACTTGCATTTTTGTATAATTGTTACTTAAAGGATGCATGTTATTATATTCTAAGTACAACGGAACTGACAGCTCTTGTCGCCGATTATACCATTTTGACAGGTCTTGGTAAAGATTGTGTCGGCAATTGTACAAGATATTCTTATGTCGTTAACATAGAAGCAAATACTTGACAGAGGAAAAGATCCATACAACCGTGTTATTAAGCGTACAGTATATACCTAAGGTATAGAGAAAGAGATGTGTGCGTGAGATCCAGAGATTCTCCACCAACACAGCCGGTGCAAACCGGTTGGATTCCAAGCCGCGTATACTGCGTATACATGAATATCTTCTCATGGGAAACCACGCACACAGCTCTGCATCTTGTAGAGTTGATGGTTGTATAAAGCTTCACATCTATGGAGTATTTGCTCCTGTGATCTTAGGTCGTTAAGTCGTCAATCCAGCATAGTCACAATGGTTTAACATACCTCATTTATTAATATAGACTTATATCGTTAAGGGTTATATATTTAATTTATGAATTTAGCTAAGATTTTCTACTTAACGCGACTTTTAGATTTTAGGCTGAACTGATACAAATAAAATTTAACGATTTGGAAATATTTGCGTTACTCACTCACTATATCGGCCTAATTTATTAAATTGAGCCTAAAAATGAATTATAATAACTTGGAATATTAACGTATAGAACACTTGCAGCTCCAACCCCACAGAAGAACATTGAAGAACATTCAAGAAGGATGTTGAAGCTACCTTAAATCTAATATATAAATATCTCGTGTCACGGTGTTTGTTACCGAACTCCTCCAAAACGTCTTGACAGATTTTTGCGGACGTGCATTAATTACGTTAGGTAGGTTCAGTGGGGAGGGGGTCTAAATCTCACTTGGGGGAGAGGGAGTCTCAGCAAATATCACGTAATTTTTTTCTTACAAAGAAAGAATAGTCCCAAAATTCGAGATTATTTAGCTTAAATTTAAAAGTTTGGAAAATTTTATTGTGCACGTTTGTTATAATAAAGTAATAAAACAACGCATTTTTACTCAATATTACATTTTTGAAAAATCTCACATGAGATTTGGGGGGGGGGTCGAGGCGAACCTCACGATATCTCACCAGGGGGGGGGGGTAAAAAGCAATATTGTGAAAGTGATTATGATCTGTGCATTCGACGGCGAAACGATAAGGCTTCACGATTTATAATTGCATTAAAATAATGGCACATTACTGTATGGTTGGTTTTAAATGACGTCCCATTTTTTTTTCTTTTTTTTTATTAGTCCCTCCTAAATGTCGTTTTCAAATGGGCCAATTATTCTTCAATTAGGTCAAAGTGCCACTGTACGGTAACAATAGGAAACAATAGACAACTTTTAATATCTTAAGCTTCTATACGTTATTATTCTAAGTGAATCTTTCAACAAATTCTTGCCAAAGTAACTTACTTAGCAGTACCTTTTTGTTTTTTTTCTTTTCTAAATGATGAATAAACGCCTGTGAAGGCATGTACAGTATTATTAGCTTTACTAAGTTTAAATATTTAACTATAGATCTATTTGAGATACGACATTGTAACGCCATTTAACACATGAAAATGTTACCAGATTTGAAAAATGTTTTTTTAAATGGCTTGCCAGTGGGCTGTAGTTCTAAGAGTCTTCTGGAGCTTAAGCGCTTCCAATTTTCACTGAATTTTATCCCTTATTACGACCTTTTAAGGGTTGAATTTCCAAACACTCGTCTTTAATACTCGCCTGCACGATGAAATGAATGAAAGCCCTGTGCAAAATTTCAAGCTTCTAAGCCCAGTAGTTTAACCTAAGCATTGATATGTCACTCAGTCAGTCATTCAGACAACCTCTTCCATAATCTATAGATACAGATACTTGATATGACACTGTTTATTTATACAGGTGTAAATACAAGACTAAAACTACTATTAAATTAAAATAACTAAAACTAAACTTAATTAAAAAAAGAGAGGTGGGCCTCTTGGCATGGTGCCCATCACGCAGGCAGCATTCCCGCGCTGAACAGCGATTACAGATACTTTGTTTAGTAGCAGTTTACTAAATAAATCATCTAAATTACAGCAACATATCAAGTCAGCAGAACCATAATTTCCGATAAAACGTACCCAAGCAAATAGTGGCATCTCGAATTTTCCCCAGATGCAAATAACACTCAATTACGACAATTGAGCTGTCAAAATTATTTATGCTCTCGCGAATAAAGCCGCAAATCAATCTTGACATGGCACGCCGTTTTTCGATAAGTGCGTCCCTTTCATGCTGATTACGTTAGAGAAGGACAGTGCGTCAACTTGACTTTTCCATAATTCAGTGTTGCCATTCACAATCGCGAGTAATTGCCTGAAATGCTGTCAAGTTCGATTTGGAAATGACGTCACAATGTCGGTCTCTTTTGGCGAATAATCGTGCGGTTGTTTTTAATAATGTTTTACATTTTCTCTATTTACATCGATAACAATGTAATCATACAATTAATTCCTAACATTTACACGGGATTTGATCACGCCTTTTATACCAGATGATTTTACTAGTCGCGATTTTCTTTTTTCATTTATAATACTGTGTTGTCTACGGAACTAGTCAAATCATCTGCTCGAATTACATATAAAAAACGGCCGAAATTTAAAATGTTAATTAAATGCAAAATACTTGAACATGACATTTTTAATCAGCTGGTTCTGCTACATTTTTGATCTAATCATGTCGATCGGAGTGTGTTAGGAACAAATTGTTTTGAACATTAATCACGCTAGTATAACATTCATCCATACTTGTCTTATTTTGTAAAGAACTTTCTTACCTCAAAAGGCATCACTTTAAGCTAAAACGGCTACTTTTTCGTAAATAAAGCTACTAGCTAGAGCCAACATTTTGTGTACCATATTAACTTTCTGTCTGGAATTGCTTTGTTTATGACATTTTGAGGTTATAAACTTGTTTACCAAATAAGACAAATATGAATGAAAGCAATATTACTTTCGAGTTATTTCTACGAATATTAAACAGACCTAAGCTAAAAACCTTCTTTGTCTTTTTCTTTACTGTACTTAAAGACTGTCGAAAACCTTTCTTTCAACTTACTTTATGATTAAAAAGGAATTGAAATATTATTGGAAACAACCGCATCTCGTTTAGATACGTTAACAAACATAGTTTCATTCGAATAACGGACTGTAAAAAGTGTATTTAGTTGTAGATTAATCTATTAACCTGTTTCTAGATATGCATATCTTTAGAATTGGTAATTTGTAATACAGTAAGAGTATAAGTCATAATTTGTCAATATTGGGACGTAAGATGGAGTTAGTGTAACGTTACGCGTGATAGACACTAAATGTAGCCTTAGGACCTTCTAATTGATTTTTTAAATATTTCATAACTTTTTTCTCCATAAATGGAGTGTGCGCTGGAATTACGTGAACTATTCCACCATTTCCGTTTCACCGTTCGACGTGCGTGAGAAGCGACTCCACCTTTATGTTGTTAATATTCCAACCATTCGCACAAAGCGCATCGCTTCATCTTTTACAATGTGGACTGCTAAGGAATGGAATTCGCTTCCGTTGTCTGTTTTTCCAGGTATTTACAATTTAGGGCTATTCAAGGACTGAATAGGCAGTTAATGAAACAGCGATCTACATCTTTGGCCTCATCTGCACTTACGATTACATGAGATAGAGGTCAACCGCTGGTCAGTTTTATAGAAAAATAACATAAGTCATTCAGAAACCTCCAGTTGATTAAAGATCAAGTCCCACACATGACTTGGGGTGTGAGACGAGCATCACTTGTTTTTTTTTATTATTATTCTTGTGAGATTTCGGTAAGCGCGTGCACTTTTTTTAATACTGGCAACATTGGCGACGATTGGCGGCGAAACTTTGACTGAATCCAGTAGATTAAAGTTGTTCACGCGACATCTAATCATTTTTTAGTACAAGTTACAAGTTATCTGGTTCATATTAGTCGTAGAAAACTATGACTAATTTTTTAATTAAGTGTACGCGTGACTTTTATATTGTACGCGCTGTTTCGTATTAAATATGTGCCATGTTCATGTTACGAATTAAATTTCAATGTAACGTATAAATACATAAGGGCGTAAGCGACTACATGCCTCATCAGTTTACCTTAGGATAAGTGTCGCTTACGATTTTTTTTTGACTTGTCAATGAAGACTGTTAACATATTCATCCCAGTTTTTTGCTATCGCATTGATTTTACCTACGATGCTTTTCATTTGTTTCTTTAAAAAGCCTTTACGATAGCGCGTAACATAATAAAATAATATAAAATAACGTCTGATTGTAATGTACGGTTAAAATAATAGTCGTTTTGTATTTCTAAACGTAATGTGTATATTTTTTTGTCAATTTTATTTATTAACTGGAATCTTTCGTTTTTGGTAACGGCAAGGTTTTATTTATTCCAATGAAGATTGCTACTCTAATTTGCTACTAGAATTGTTGTATTAATCCGTCTCAAAAATCGAATATTACTGTCCATTTTGAATTAAAAATGTATTTTAACTCACAATAATGGCCTATTCATTTTCAAAAATCATTTTGCGACTGTACGAAAATGATAATTTTAAAATTTAATAAAAGTAATGTATGTAATTTACTTATTTATATTTAAGAAACGTCAATTGTATTAAGGCAAGTGCACGAAGTATTTGTTCGCTGACCATAGAAAAAAAGCCATAAATTACTTTGTCGTCGTCGCTTAACAATTTTCTCATTTAGTTGAAGATAAAGCGAACCTTTAAAATAAATAGATGTAATTATTGTGTAAGCGACATTGGCAAAATATTTTACCGCTTTTCACTATAGTAAGCAAATAAATAATATTTGTAGTGTATCTGCAATAATCTTGTGTTTTATAATACCCTACTCCTGTGATGTAATAAATGTTATTGGTTATATTTATTTAAAAATAAAACTACATTATTATACTGAATGATTGTTTTTATTGGCATACCTGAAAAAATAAAATGGACGATAGCGATTATATAAATCGCTATAAAGTCATAGCAAATCCGCTTATCTGCCAAACGTAAAATACCGCGTATTTTTTAACTAATTTGGAGTAATACATTGGCTATATCTGTCAGATACGCGGAATTACCTAATGTCAATTAACACGCTCCCTGTCCAAACCTTAAAGTAGAACCTTATTGCAATGGGATAAGAGCTATTACGCCGTCAACATCAATAATAAAAAAATACTTGTATCTTCCTTTAACTAAAGTACTAAACATACAACAAGGTTGGTTCAATTTCAGTTGAATTCTTACAATGCACAATGACTAATGTACGGCACCGGGTTATCGTTATATAATAATTGACGAGATTTCATTTTTTTAATACCTGAAAATTACTACAGGAATCGAAAGAGTTTGGCCTCCTAAACTCGGAAAAATAATTAATTATAATTTATTTCTCCATATTTAAAAAAAATACAAGAAATTAAAAAAATATATCTGAATTTACCAATACTACCAACGAATAGATATTATTATGTTCCATTTGCCCTTTTCACCAGAAAAACGAACTGTAATAATTTTAAATTTGATAATAACCTCAACGTCAGATTTACGACATCACTTTTTTTTAATAGAGACTAGACAAAAGTAATGGATCTATTGTGTGGTAGTTTTGGAGATATAGAATAAGCACATCTTTAAAAAATTGTTATTTAAATTAATTAATAATCCTAGTGAAAATTTAAAACGATCAGCGTCTTTCTCTTTCCAAACAGAATACAGAGAACGAATCAAATTACAGCCTTAGAAATATGAAATCTTGTCAATTATACAGGGTGATCTAAAACTCAACGATATCCTGGGACCAACCGAGAGACCCAGTCACAAACAGAGTGCTGGAAAAATTAGGAAAAAAAATCTATGTCACTTACGCGATATCATCATTTAGGCCCATTCGTCTGTTTCAGAATTTTGGCGTATTGCCTGTGCACAACGCTTTTCGTGGCTGATTAGCTCGATGCGAGAGCGACATTTTCGTCCACAGGCCTGAAAAGAGAAGTTTGCGGAGGTTGATACGCGATAATAGACATTTTAAAACACCGTTCCAAAGGCTCAAGATAACTTCGTCCCCATGCAGTCCAATTTCGTCACCTTCGTAAATTGTCCACATCAGTGCCATGTCGTCAGCCTATTCTTAAATCGTCATCGTCACCTCCTCCACTTTCTGATATCAGAAGGTCGCGGACATCGTGGAATATGTGCGTGTTAAGACCAAGCTCACTCTGAGGGTCGAGCGGTTGGAGTCCCGCCATGACGTGAATTTTAATTAATTTATAGTGAGGGTTCCGACTGATCAACTGTCGACCTTCACAAAAGAAGAGTTTTGGCCGAAAGGTGTCGCTTACCGGCGGTTTCGTGGCCGGTTAACTGACACCGCGAAAGTGCCCACGTCACAGACTTCTCGTGTTAGTAATTAAGTTGTTAATTAAGTATAATATAAATATGTATGTTAGTCTTTAATATATTTTTTATATGGGCCTATGCAGCCTGAAATAAAAAATATTCTATTCTATTCTATTCTATATCGTCAATATCCCGTTTTGTATACATTCCGATTTCGACCACAGTGCCAACTCGTCCACTTTCTTATATCGACCACACTACTACGTGGTCACCAGTGCCAACTCGTCCACATTCCTTTATCGACGACAGTGCTTCTTGGTGTAAATAGGAATTTTGGCGAGTTGACACTATGGTCGAAATAAGACTGTTGACCAGTTGGCACTGTGATTGAAATAGAAAATGCTGACGAGTTTTTACTGTGGCCCACGTAGAAAAGTGGACAAGTTAGGAAAATGGCGATATAGGAATGTTGGCGAATCAGAACAATAGACCATATGACAATGAAGACGATTTAAGAAGGTGGCGAAATGGGACTTTGGACGTAGACTTCTTGAGCCGTTCCGAATCATTTGATAGTGACGGCACCTATGTCTATCGCCCCCGCACGGTGTCTGATAAAAGAACCACTCCACCACTGGAGACGTGAACCTCTCACCGTAACTAAACCGAAAGGTCGCCGAAAGGGTCTCCCTTTCCAAAGTAAATAAAGAGCAGTAAACCATCCTCAAACAAAGGGCGATTGTGCACTACAAGACCGGACCGGAGAAAAACGGCCCGGAATGGGAAAAGTGCGCAAACTAGTAGGGATAACTTCGCCTTTGTACGTTTCTTTCTCTTGTTTACTGATATTTTCATGTGTTTTATGTACAATAAGGAGTTTTTCTCAAACATGCTGTGAAGTATTGACGTTATGTTCCTTAAAATACGCCACGAACTGTCACGTTGCAGGTGCGGCTAGACGAGAGGTCAATAATGGAATTTCATACAACATTGCTGGCCAAGGCCAGCAAAGTGATCGTCTATTGTTTTATGTGACACAGCACCATGACGTTTAATAGGTCGACGTGGTCGACGTGGATGGATGGGTGGATGGATGGATGGATGGATGGATGGATGGATGGATGGATGGATGGATGGATGGATGGATGGATGTTGATGGATGGATGGATGGATGTTGATGGATGTTGATGGATGTTGATGGATGTTGTTGGATGTTGATGGATGTTGATGGATGTTGGTTGATGGATGTTGATGGATGTTGATGGATGTTGGTTGATGGATGTTGATGGATGTTGATGGATGTTGATGGATGTTGTTGGATGTTGATGGATGTTGGTTGATGGATGTTGATGGATGTTGGTTGATGGATGTTGATGGATGTTCATGGATGTTGGTTGATGGATGTTGGTTGATGGATGTTGGTTAATGGATGTTGATGGATGTTGATGGATGTTGGTTGATGGTTGTTGATGGATGTTGATGGATGTTGATGGATGTTGGTTGATGGATGTTGATGGATGTTGTTGGATGTTGATGGATGTTGATGGATGTTGATGGATGTTGATGGATGTTGATGGTTGTTGATGGATGTTGATGGATGGATGGATGGATGGATGTTGATGGATGTTGATGATGTTGTTGGTGATGCTGATGGTGATGGTGATGATGATGGCGGTGATGATGGTGGTGATGATGATGATGCATGTTTGAGAAAAACTCTATACAAGCCTTGGCCACGAACAGGGATTGCGGCCGCTGCAGTAATGTACTATTCCATATCGCACCGTAAAAAATCGGACACTTTTGTAGACTTTTCCCCATTCCGGGCCGTTTTTTTCCGGTCCGGTCTTGTAGTGCACAATCGCCCAAAGGGACATCGCGCCAAGGGATCCCATACATTCCTGAAATAAGTTTTTGATAAAAACTCCGTTTGAAAAGCAACCTTTTTAGCTGACTGTACTTTTTGTTAACTGTACTTGCATTGTCATCCAACCTACATAAGAGCGTTTTCACATTATCCGATCCGATATCGGTATCGGACGACGATACGATATCGGGGCAAGTAAAATGTATGAAATATGATATCGGATCGGATAATTTGAAAGACAGGTACATATTTCATACATTTTACTTGTCCCGATATCGGTATCGGCGTCCGATACCGATATCGGATCAGATAATGTGAAAACGCTCTCATTTAAAACATGATTTAGGTACTGTTCTACATTTACCGTGTCCTTCCTTACGGAGCCCCAAAAACAAATAAACATACGGACGCAATAAAACAAATTTAATAGCACGTCGGCACGTCCAGACTGATTTCCCGCGGGATTTCTGTCATCACGTATTGGGAACTATAGGGAACGGAAAGTTCGCTGGACGTAAGTCTGGGGAAAATAAGTTATTTTTATTACACTTATTTTCTACGTGATGCAGGCCTTTAATAAACTGAAAACCCCGTCCCAGTTTGTCAACCAGTCCTATGATAGAATCGTATTGTGATGTGTCTCGCTGTGTGGAGTGTGTGGATAGAGTGATGGTAAAATAGTTTTTCCATCTCTCATACTCGGAAAGTGAGGCAAATCATATCTGACATACGGGAGGATAGCTATTATTTTCTACCCTAGGGTAGAAATGAATTAAAAAAAATAAAGGCATTGGCTGTCAATGGAACACATACGCATTCAGCCAAGCATTACGGCATATACATGGAATAATGAGTTTTTTTTTCTTAATTAGTCACATTACAAATTTTATAAAGCCAGTGAAATATTATTAAATTAAATTATTAATTTACTAGGTATAGTTTCTTATTTAGTGACTTAAACCAGAAAAGTTAGAAAATGAAAAAAACACGGTAAACGACTATGTTATTGTCCACACAGCCTATCTCTATACAGCTTAACTCCTTGGTTCAAATTGGTTACTTACATATTTTATAAATAAATTTACTAAAATACCTACTTTATCTACTGTTGTCATTGGTCATTCTAAATTTTGTTAAATTAATTATTCTTTAACAATAAACTCCATTGAAATAATTTACAACGATCATATTGACCAGTTTAGACATTTTTATTTATTTATACTTATATTTTCTTACTTTTTTTTTAACTCGGGAAAAACACCAATATCACCCTCGGAAAATTGGCACCCTCGCTGTGCTCGGGTGCCAAGTAACCTCGTTAATTTTGGTTATTAGTCGATACCGTAATTAGTCGACAAGGCTTTTGCCTTTGCCGAGTGGACTAAATAAGGTTCGAACTATATGTTTAAGGTACACCTACGAGATTTTAAGATCTATAGGTAAACCCTTTAAATGATTCCTCGCCCGCGCGGTGCAGGGGCGGGGGGGGGGGGGGGGTATGACGACAAAGGGGGTCGGGAGAGGTGCGGGCGGCAGGCACACGGGGCGCACTCAAAGAGTATTGTAATATTATATTATGAACAAGAGTGGCAACTCTATGGTCAAATATGCATGTGGGCCATTCTACTTTTCGTTGACCAGTCATTTTTTGTACTGTGCTCTTCAAATATTTTTTTTACAAAAACGGTAAAGTCCTCGGTTTAAATCATTAAAGATCTAAATAAGCACATAATTAAGCTTACATTTAAAATTATCACTACGCATAAAAAGTAATCATTATTATCTATAAAGTAGGTAACGCAGTGGACATGCATGTCCCCGCCATTTGTATGGAAATTGATGTATTTTCCGCTGAGTTACCAATTTTTTCCTTAAAATTTCTTTGAATTTAAAGTTTTATTGCTTTATAACATTAAATTTAGGTGTTTCAGTTTGTATATAAGTTATTTACACTTGAAAAAAATCACCAGGTATGCCTTATATTTCACAAAAGATTAATGGTTACTTAAAAGTAGAATGGCCCATGTATGGAAGGTGCTGCTGCCCTACGCCCTGGTGAACAACTAATGTGACGTATCTATAGATGTATACCTATCTATATGTATATGTTGGTAGTGATGTACAGCTATAATTACGCGTAATTTTAATTGATAGGCTATTTGCCACTATTCGTATTTTAGCCGTCTAATTCAAATCAGCATATACGAAGTATAAGCGGCTAAACCCGATTTACACTATACGGCTAAAATACGAACATTGGCAAGTGGCCTATCAATTAAAGTCCTTGACCGTACAATTTGGTACGCCATGGCCATGGCCGATGAATGACAACTGACAAGTTTGACAAGTCAACCAAGATGGCCGCTAATTTAGTTCTTTACCAAACAACCAGAGATCGCTGTAGTCGCATGAAAAGTGTGATATATGTAAGTGTGCCCCCCCCTGGGCGCACTCGCCGCGCACACTTCTCCCGGCCCCCTTTGTCGTCTACCCCTCAGCCCCTGTACCGCGCCGGCGAGGACTCATTTTAAATGGTCTAGCTATAATTATATGATTGTTTTATGTATACCATACTTTTCTGCAAGTATATTAAACAATACTGCTAATAAAATAAATCATATTTGAATAAATAGATGTGGTACATCATTTCTTACGCATTTCCAATGTAATTTGGAACGTAGGAGTCGTAACTTCTAATAGTTGCGATGGATGTTACCACACGCCACTGTTGGCGTATGTAAGCGATCAAGAATTTCGGGGGAGTCGGTTGGATGCGACGTGGTTCAATTGGTAGAACACCCGTTGGGGCGCATACCCAGGAGACGTGGGTTCGAATCCCACCGGCGCACCCGAAAAACTTTTTCGCTTTTAAATAATCTTATATTAAACAATGTTTTAAAATCATTAAATAAACATTAACCACGAAATTCTCATACATTTGGCTAAAGATATGTAATGACGGTATCCATAGTGTTAGAAGACCTATCGTTAAGTATGTAAAAATAAATAAATATCATGGGACAATTCACACCATTTGACCTAGTCCCAAACTAAGCAAAGCTTGTACTATGGGTACTAGACAACGGATAAACATACTTATATACATATTAAACACCCAAGACCCGAGAACAAACATTCGTATTTTTCATACAAATATCTGCCCCGACACGGGAATCGAACCCGGGACCTCAAGCTTCGTAGTCAGGTTCTCTAACCACTCGGCCATCTGGTCGTCAAACTAACTCTAAAATAACCAATGAGTACCTACTATCGTTTACTATGATAAAGTGCTAGTATTCAGCTACTTTTACACATGACTGTACCAAAAAAAAAGTTATGTAACCAGCTTCCTAGGACAGCATTCCCGGAGCGATACAGCTTGGAGATCTTTAAAAACGAGCCTGTCTAGCTCTCAAAAGGCCGCGGGCAACGCACCTGTGACACCCTTAGTGTTGCGGGTGTCCATGGGCGCCGGTGATTGCTTCCCATCGGGTGACCCGCATCCTCGCCGTTTGCTCCCTTTCATATAAAAAAACTGCCAAACCAAAACAAAGTGTAGTTCCCACGCGAGCCCAGTGCCGATTGGCAACTTCACACACACCGTTGAATTCCTCGCAAGTGTAACGTTGAAGTCTCCCAAGACGTTTCCTTCACCGTAAAACTCATAGTAAATTTCAATTGTAATTTCGCATGGAAATTCTAAAAAAACTCACATGTTTGAGCCCGAATTTGAATCCACGACCCTCTGCTAGACAGGTCATAGGTCAAACTACTAGGCCACCACGGCAATTATAAATTCCGCTGAAAAATCTTTACAAGGGAGTTCAGATAAACTAACCAAAACATCTGCTGAATTAGTCTGGACTTCAAAATACGTTGCATAAAATACTCCATGTTTATTTCCACGTAGCAACAATGGCGGACCAACCAATGGCCGCTGCGCACACGCATTCCCGTGATCATGCGCAGTGCGATTGCGCTTTGATCGAATTAAGGTGGCGACAAGTGAACGACTTACTTAATACTCAACTTCAAAAAGATGTTATGAGTTATCAGAGGCGCTACCACGAAATCCGAAAATCGAAGTTCGCATCGCATTATCCCTCTCACTCTCGTGTCAAATCATATTAGCGTGAGCGGGACGGCACGAAACGAAGTTCGAATTATGCACTTCGTGGTAGGGCCTCAGTTTTTGTGCGGAAGTCAAAGGAATACCATCTTCTACGACGAACCTTCTTTTCTTTCTGTTTTTTGTTTTTGATATCTTTTTAAATATCGAATAAGTATAATTAATTATGTGTCGCAAAAAGACACAGAGGCCCTACCACGAAGTGCATAATTCGAACTTCGTTTCGTGCCGTCCCGCTCACGCTAATATGATTTGACACGAGAGTGAGAGGGATAATGCGATACGAACTTCGATTTTCGAATTTCGTGGTAGCTCCTCAGCTCGGACGCTGTAATTATTTCGACATCTGCCATTGCCGAAACTCGAAAGCGAGTGAGTGGTGGCCTGTACGCTTAGCATAAGTTTTACCTCACCAGCAGCAGCATTATTTAGGAAATTATTGTCGGCAGCACGAGGGGTAGTGACAGGAGCAGAATGTAAATGTGGTATAAGCATCATCTCTTGTAATAAAAAATATATGATTATACATATTATACTTACACTAACCAGCAAAAATGTATGTATGTATGTATGTAAACTCTTTATTGTACAAAAATAAGGAAAAAAAGAAATACATTATTGACAACCGTTGAAATGCATGTACAAAGGCGAACTTATCCCTTTAAGGGATCTCTACCAGTCAACCCTTGAGTGGATGAAAGGAGCATTTAGTAAGGGACCGACAAAGAGTAAGTCAAAATAATACAGTCGGACAAAGCAAAGGCTACAATACAACTTTTAGTAAATACAATACATAAACTCATAATATAAAGAAACCTAATAAAAATATACTACCATATACAACATATATATGCAAAATACATATAATAAATAAGCAGTGTTCTCAATATATTAAAGTGATGGTGTGAGCCACATCTTCTTCAAAGCTTCCCTGAACGACACCACGGAGGGAGATTGCCTAATGGAGGTGGGTAATCGATTCCACAGTCTAGCAGATTGCACAGTAAATGATTTTGAGTAAATTTTGGAAGAAGTAGAAGGACAGGCCAAAAGAAGATTGGTACTCGACCGCAAACGGATCACTCAGTGTGGCGTTCTCAAAACAGTAATAACGATAAAAACGGTGTAGAAACACTGAAGGACACACCGCGTGACCAGTAAATTTTGCTCGACAGTGTAGTTATTTCCTATCTCGCTCCTCCTTGTTCGATTTAAATAACAAAACAACACTTCAAGCTCCTGTTGTTTAATAATGCCAATGTTGCCATCCGGCCAATTGAACACAAAGTCAAGTTCAATTGAATTTGAAAAAGTTATTCGATATAAGTTGGTAATGAGATGCATGAAAAACAAATTGGGCTGTCAGCCGGTTGGGTTCCCGCGGGATCGCTCCACATTTACAAGGGATCCACAAAACAAAGGTATCGGAGCTGCTATGTATACCTAGTCCACGGCAACGAGTTAGTATAGCTATCACTTTAAAGTCATTAGCGACATTGCCACCTCTTTACCAGTAACCAGGGGCTAAATTCAGGAACGGCCCAACACGGTTTGCGATGCGAGCAGTAATTCAATCGTTTGCGAGAGGATAGGGATGAACTGCTATTAGGAACGCCAAAAATCACTGGTTTTATTTATATATTCATTTATTTATTTACAAAGCGAATTAACTGGAAAATAAAGCTTATTCCAAGCTCAGCCCATTCCTATCCTCTCCCAAACGATTGAATTACCGCTCGCAAACCTTGTTGGGCCGTTCCTGAATTTAGCCCCAGATGCGTGCTTCACTCGGAACATTTAATAAGTAAGTTAAGTATACATGCGTTGGATGCGGATGGCACGGGACCGAACTGAGGCCCTACCACGAAGTGCATAATTCGAACTTCGTTTTGTGCCGTCCCGCTCACGCTAATATGATTTGACACGAGAGTGAGAGGGATAATACGATACGAACTTCGATTTTCGAATTTCGTAGTAGCGCCTCTGTTTGGCGAGCTTTTATGTTCAGCAGTGGACGTCTTTCGGCTGAAATGATGATGACGATGATGATACAGATTGGTCTATCTATGTAGATGGGTTACTCGTAGAGTAACACTAATTATTGATTTGTTTCAAGAAATCATCATCAGGACAAAAATGCATTTTTTTTTATTGATGGAGGGAGGCAAACGAGCAAGTGGGTCACCTGTTGGTAAGCGATCACCACCACCCATGAGAACCAGAAACCCCAGAAGGGTCACTGGTCCGTTGCCGGCCTTTAAGGGAACAATACACTCTTTTCTTGAAGGGCCCGATGTCGTAGTTAGTTGGAAACACCGTAGACGGGAGTTGATTCCACAATTTAACTGTGCGTGGCAGAAAATTCCGACGGAAACGCACAGTTGTAGATGTATATTCATCAAGGTGGTGACGGTGGAACGCAGACTTACGGCGCGACGTGCGATAGTGGAAGCCCGTAGCTGGTAATAAATTGAATAGCTCCTCGGAGCACTCCCCGTAGTAGAGCCTGTAGAGCACACAAAGAGAACCTACGTATCTTCGCAAGGAAAGGGGATCCAAACGACCAGAAACTAGCGGGTCGCCGACAAGTCGATCTGCGAGACGTTGGATACGGTCAAATGGAAGGAGAAAGCATTGGGGCGCCCCCGCCCAGAGATGAGAGCAGTACTCTAAGTGCGGCCGCACCTGGGCCTTATACAGTTGAAGAAGGTGCTTTGATGTAAAGTACAGCCTGGATCTGTTCAATACCCCAAGCTTTTTCGAAGCCAATTTGGCTTTTCCCTCCATAGCTAAAAAAATCATACTCAGGTCGTCAATCAAACCCTCTCTCTCTCTCTCTCTCTCTCTCTCTCTAGAGAGATAGAATCTCTCTCTCTTCGCGAGCGGGCGCTAACCATCACTTTCACCGTCCTTTTCTGTCACCATCTTATACCGTTGGACAGCAAGAAATAGTGAATAAAATAAAATAAATAATAATAATAGTTTATTTCATAAGCCTCTTACAAAGGAAATAAAGCATTAACATTATACAAGGCCTGCTATTATCGATACAATTGAATAGTTCCCTGGCCTTCATGCTAGGATACCCTGTGTTATGAAGGACAGTGGTTCGGAGCTCGAGACACTGGTTGTGCTAACCTTAATCTAATGCTGATTTTAAATGAGTTGAGATTTTGTGGTGTGTGTGTATGTGTGTGTGTGTGTGTGTGTGTGTGTGTGTGTGTGTGTGTGTGTTTGTGTGCGAGAGTGTGTGTGTGTGCGTATACAGGGTTATTTGTAATTCACTAGCATCCTTTTAACCCTAAACTCCTACCACATAAACAAATGTTTTTTTGTTTTACGGCTTTTGTCATAACTTAATATTTTTGGTGTAATAACGTTTTGAAAACTTGAGATTACCTCTTATTTTTACGATACTCTGTGTAGACTGTGTATTTGTATGGGAAAAAAAGTGCTTCATTTTAAAAAGTCGTAGAACAAAAAACATTTGTTTGAGTGATAGGAATTCAGGGTTAAGAGGATGTCAGTGAATTAAAAATAACCCTGTATATGAATCATGTTTGTGGGTTTGTGTGAATGCAATACAAGCGTCCGCGCGTTAGACAAACGGCCTCTGTTTGGCTTACGAACATGTCCACTCCATTTTTCTGAACTGGACTTAATTGCATGCAACTGTATGTTGAATAGAGGAACTGATTTTAAAATATCGAGGTGTAATTGTCGAGTAGGTGTTGATTTATGACGTGTAATTAAGTAGACTATCCAGAAGCTCCCGCGTAGGTTGGTCATTTTTAGGTTCCATGCGGTTAGACTGTTACTAGAAAGCTGTAATTTGTGGGTAAGTGATAGTAATAATAATAATAATAATAGTCCTCCACATCGATTTCGATGACGGTGACCCGGACTATACCTATAAAATTTACAATTATATACAAAATAAAACTCATGTTCTATTATGAGCCCTAATATGGCTCGCTAGACCGAACTTAGTCTTAAGTAGGTAAGTGATACGAGATCAAAGAACATATCATATAACAATCAGTTCAACAAGATCTCAATCTTTTTGTTGGCAAAGTTGACAACCAAGCGAATTTTTGGAATTAAATAAATAAAATAAATAAATATTAGGGGACAATCTTACACAAATCAACCTAGTCCCAAACTAAGCAAAGCTTGTACTATGGGTACTAGACGACGATAAACATACTTATATAGATAAATGAATACTTAAATACATAGAAAACATCCTTAACTCAGGAACAAATATTCGTGCTCAATCACACAAATAAATGCCCTTACCGGGATTCGAACCCAGGACCTCTTGCTTCGTAGGCAGGGTCACTACCAACTAGGCTAAAGCGGTCGTTAAAATCAACTTGGCTAGCACTTTTCACAGTTATGTTTTTTGGTGGGATTCAATATTTCAATTTACTAAAATCGGATGAGTACCTAGTCTAGGTCTAAGAGCTACGGTGGAACATCCGTAATTTTTTTTTCTGTCTGATATTTGTTAATTTTAAGGGTTCCGTACCCAAGGGTAAAAACGGGACCCTATTACTATGTCTCCGCTGTCCGTCCCTCTGTCTGTCCGTCTGTCTGTCCGTCTGCCACCAGGCTGTATCTCATGAACCGTGATAGATAGACAGTTGAAATTTTCACAGATGATGCATTTCGGTTGCCGCTATAACAACAAATAGGTACTAAAAAACAGAATAAAATAAATATTTAAGGGGCTCCAATACAACAAACGTGATTTTTTGCTCGTTTTTGCTCGATATTAATAACGGCAACAGGTAGACGCTTAAAATATTCACAGAATATTTATTTATATATTCACTTTAAAAATAAATAATTAAATTAAAATAAAACAAATATTTAAGGGGGGCTCCCATACAACAGACATGATTTTATTGCCGCTTTTATAGATAATGGTACGGACCCTTCGTGTGCGAGTCTGCCTCGCACTTGACCGGTTTTTGATGTTGTTTTTAAAATCACAATCCTTGGATACACCTAGCGTCTGTCTTGCAATAAGAACCGTGCGATTTACAGGAGAAATAACACGTCCAATCGTTCTCGTGCGGCCGGCCTTAGCTCTCGCCGCCATAATGGCACAACAATGGACTATAATAACTTTCATTGTGTTCGACATACGCACATTTTAATCACGCTTTGTTCGTATATCTAACACTTACTGGATCGCCGGTATCTCAATGAAGCTTTCTCATTGTCATTGCTGACATCGGAATTTATGGGGCAAAATGTAATGACAGGTAGAGTGTTCCTTGGTCGATAAACTCAACTATCGATGTTCTATCCATATCTAAGCTAAGATCATCATCATCAGCAGCCTATGCTCGTCCACTGCTGGACATAGGCCTCTCCCATGGCACGCCACTGAACACGATCCTCGGCCACTCTCATCTAGCTCTCGTCAGCCGCCTTGCGAAGATCATCGCTCCACCGAGTCTGAGGACTTCCCACACTACGTTTGCCGAAGCTAAAATGACCATAAACTATTATCCCGGTGCGATACAACTTAGTAATCTCCCTTTATAAGGCAAAGCTCTCAAAAATGCAAAATGATGATTTTACAATCATCTTTTTGCATTTTCTTCTTGTACAAAATTTTTAGAACTAAAGATTGGCGATAATGATTGGATGATGATGATTGTCTTGCCCGTTATCTATCTTTCAGTGGGCCAGCAACGCACCTGAGATACCCTTCATGATGCGGATATCCATTACTTACCGGACCGTTACTGTTACTAAACCGATGAGACACACTTTTGGTTTCATCTGAACTTTTCATGACGAGATAGGGTCACGGGTCAGTTTTATGTAAAAAAAATGTTTTACACTAAAACTAATAATGAAAGGACCGATAAAACACTCCAGCTATCCCTCTCGCACCGACCCCACTTCCCGGCAGCGACCTAGCGATCCAAATCATCTCGAAACATAAACTTAATGTTATGTAAACACGAATATTGTGAAGAGCTTTGATTTAGCCCCGTTAGAGTGTGGGCGGGTTTCTTCACGATGGATCATCCAATTTGCTTGGTCATGTGAATTGGGAAAGGAAATTCGTGGACTTTCGGCCTCGAGTTAATTGCAAATGGATTTGGAGAAAATTGTTTGAATATTTTTAGGGGAGAAATAATATAGTTGACTGGGCACGGTCTAAAATAATTTTCACTTCCATGCTCGTAAGGTTCTTAATGCCGAAAAGATGCTGCATAAATTAGCTTTTTATGCTGTAGTGCATAAAGTAAAATCTTCGTCTAAGACCAAGGCAAACAGCCACAAACAGTAGAATACATTTTTAGAAATTAAATTACAATGAGTCGGTTTTTGGTATTACACAGGTATTTGTTTTTTGTGTAGGTAGGTATTTTTTTTTATAAAATTGGTGTTTTATATTACGAAATTATAAAACTAGGCATATCTAGTACATTATTGTACAAAATTGCAATGCATGAAAACTAAATGGCTTGTAAAGGGCTTGTAAATTTAATTTCCCATGTTGCTGTTTAATTTCCTTGCAATCGAAGTGATTCGCAGAGTGTAAAACTCGAGCATTAAACCCATTTTCCCCTCGACATGTTTATCCACCCTCGCCGTACCGGCTCGCGTGGCTATATGAACGTCTCGGGTAAAATGGCTCGCTTTTATTATTAAAAGCTTTTTATTAACTTGCAGTGTATGTAAGTATACGTACGGGTCAAATCTTGGCAGTTGAATTTGACCCACTTCCAGAGGTCGGATTTACTTTAAATTTGGTATACATTATGCAAGTTGGATGACAATGCAAGTATTGTACTGTCAACAAAAATTAGTCAGCGAAAAAGCTTGCATTGAAAATGAAGTTTTGAACAAAAACTTATTTAACTTGCAATGTACCTATATAACTATGTATGTACCAAGTGTCCGGGTCAAATCTTGGAAGTCGAATTTGACCCACTTCCAGTGGTCGGATTTACTTGAAATTTGGTATACATATGTAGGTTGGATGACAATGCAAGTACAGTCAGCTAAACAGCTTGCTTTAAAAATGAAATTTTTAACAAAATCTTTTTACTTACCATTAGGTAAGTAAAAAGATTTTCTAATTATAGAAACTCATTATACTGTTTTATCGATCACGACTAGTAATTTATTATTGTTTAAATAATTCCATAGGTTATCGCAAACGTAACACAATTGTAAAAGCACTTGTGTTAACAGGAAGTGACCAACTTAATCAATGTTTGACGTTTCTGTGCTGCAATAGTTTTGCAATGCCAAACAACTAAGTAGTTAACAAGAAGAATAGAAATGACCATTGTTATAGCATGTTTTCCTCCAAGAAGCGACGTCGACGCTTTCTATTAATCTTGCTAATAATGTGTATAATCTTCTTTCTAATTTATTAAAATCTCGTGTCACGGTGTTTGTCATCGAACTCCTCCGAAACGGCTTGACCGATTTTTATCAAATTTTTTGTCCATACTTGGTAAATCTGAGAGTAGGTCGCAGGCTATTTTTATACCCCTATTCTTCGCGGACGGAGTCGTGGGCAACAGTTAGTAATTGTACATATTACTAGCTGTTGCCCGCGACTCCGTCTGCGAAGAATAGAGGTAGGTATAAAAAATAGCCTACGACCAATTCTCAAACCTACCGAATATCATAAAAATCGGTCAAGCCGTATCGGAGGAGTTCGATAACAAACACCGTGACACGAGATTTTTATATATGTAGCTATGTATTAGAAGATATTAATGTGTATAACAATACAGACGTGTTTTTTATAGAATTTGTTATAATACTCGTCAGTTGTTGTAGACTTTGTCCGGTGAGTGATGGTTCTTTTATAATTTCAGCCAAAAGAGGTCCTCTGCCGTCCTCTGCTCTGCGACTGCTGAACATAGGCCTCCCCTAACAATACTAAAAGTAATGAGTTACAATATTTTTATATTATTTTTCCGCTAACAGTGCACAACAGCTACCTCTGTACGACACGTATGTATATATCAAGCCCAACTATTTCAAACTGCACAAAATGCTAACACGTTTCGGACTCTCTACCAATTTATTCTCAAAGCTACATACCACACGATAACATTACTATTCGTATAGTATTGTAAATTCTGTGAAACTCCGATAGTGCAGTAGCATCTGGCAATATTCTGAGGCTGTTGCGTGATTGTGTATTGTGACTGTATGCGGAATTGAGTGGTAACAAGTTCGGGAGTTTTGTGCTATTTACGTGCTGACGTATTGGTAAAGCCCGGATAGTTAGGGTTCCGTGGGCAAAATGGAACCTTTATGCATAGTTTCTCACGGGCATTTTACTCAAATGTCGCTCCTAATGACGTCTTAAGGCTGTGGCGAGGAAATAACGACATAATTGCGTTTGTTAGATTCCTTACTAAATTGTTATTTCTAAATCTTAGTCTATGTGGGTCATAAGTTAGACATTTAAGGATTTACTCTACAAGTCGTACGCTTTAGAAACACGATTACTTATACTTTGCTCAAAAGAAATTAAATCCAAAGTTAACTCTAAAAAAGAATGGATTCCCTTAGTACAACGTAAATACTACGTACGTATGTACGAGAACGAACGGGAACG
Source organism: Archips crataeganus (assembly GCA_947859365.1). Lineage (NCBI taxonomy): Eukaryota > Metazoa > Arthropoda > Insecta > Lepidoptera > Tortricidae > Archips > Archips crataeganus. The sequence goes on from OX402058.1 coordinate 1,936,733, forward strand.
TAATGAGTTTTTTTATTATAACAAAACTACTTATTTTCTGTAACGTATACGACTTACAATCTTCAAAATATCTATTGTTTTAATAATACGAAGGAAATAACTACATTCGCGCGCGTTCCGCCCATCCTAACTTGAGCCGCCACGATTCCCTCCTGTCCGCGACTCCGCCGAGACACCGAGCACAATAATACCTAAAATCGAGTAGCGCCAAAAGCTCGGCGTTCTAATACGTTGTGCGCTCGCGGCGAACACGCTGTGCGCTCGCGACAGAAACGTTACGCATTTGCGCTATACGTTACGCATTCGCAGCTAATACGTTGTGCGCTCGCGGCGAACAAGCAGCGCATTCGCTCCGCCTCTAATACGTTCGCAAATGGCCGTTGTGAGGCTCTAAGGTAAATATAGAGTTATGTCGTAGCTACTGGTCGATTTAACGTATATTTTTCCGCAGAACTGGCCCTCGAATGGTCGGTGTTGCCACAAAGGTTACCATTATTCTCTATGTAGTATGAAATCCCGCTGCACGGCTTTAGGATCTTTTGTATTTGTCAGAAATTATTTGGTAATTATGTATTTTAAAACCCGTATCCTGTCGCATGAGCGCAGGGTTTTTATACGTTTACGTAGAATAATGTTATACATATATTATTATTGAAATTATTAGTGTATTATAAGCGCCTTGGTTCATTACTGTAAGCCTGTAAATGTAAATTATTATTCTAATAATAAAAAATCTCGTGTCACGGTGTTTGTCATTGAACTCCTCTGACACGGTTTGACCGATTTTTATGAAACTTTTTTTGTCTATACTTGGTAGGTCTGAGAATACGAGTAGGTAGTAGGCTATTTTTTATATCCCTATTCTTCGCAGCCGTCGCGGGCAACAGCTGGTCAATAAATAATATGAAAAAATGAAAAAAAAATGAAAAAATGTTTATTTCGTTTTAAACCTTACATATCAAGGTTGGGACCTCCTTTTAAATATAAAGATATCTGTGCCAGGAGGTCCCGCTCGTCTATAACTAGGTACAAATTATTATATAAAACAAATAACTCTCCTTGGACAGTCGGGTGATAGAAAAGAAATAAAAACAAAAATAGACAGGTACATGGAAGATTTTGTTAGGTACTTATCTATTGTTATTGTTAGGTCTATTGAACCATTAAAAATAAACATAGTGTGTGTATGTGTGTGTGTGTGTGTGTGTGTGTGTGTGTATGTGTGTGTGTGTGTGTGTGTGTGTGTGTGTGTGTGTGTGTGTGTGTGTGTGTGTGTGTGTGTGTGTGTGTGTGTGTGTGCGTGTGCGTATGCGCGTGCATAGCATATGTCAGGAATGGTACTTTTCTAGTGTACTAGATTGCAGTTTATACTAACAATACAGTTTAATTACAAATCTAAGTTTAATATTGAGTTTTATACACCGTGAAATTTTAGTGGTTGTTTTCCCGAAACGAGGTGATTTAGTATCGATTGTACAATCGATTTATAATTACTATTTTGACTAGAGTCAAACATCCAATTGTAAAAAACGAAAGTTGAAAATGACCGCAAACCAATAGTAACGCTTCGTTGGTACCTAACCTATCGTACGATCGTACGCTACTTGTACCAACGAAGCGATACTATTGGTTTGCGGTCATTTTCGACTTTCGTTTTTCACAATTGGATTTTTGACTGTAGTCAAAATAGTAATAATAAATCGATTGTATAATCGAAACTAAATCACCTCGTTTCGGGAAAACAACCACTAAAATTTCACGGTGTATAATAAGGCCTCAGTTTCATCGTATGAAAGTGGCTTCAGCCAGTCAGCAATGACTTTTTTACACTTGTAGTATTGCAGTTCATATATACTAATTTTACTATTTATTGTATTATATAGGCAAGCTGATTGTGCGACATATTGTCTTTTGGCAAACATAGATATATTATATTTGTATTTTGAGAGAGGAGCAACTCCACTTTTACGTCTGCGAGCTAAGAGAATAGGTTTGAATTCCAGGGTTTTGTGTAGTTTTAGGGTTGCGCTAAGTACATACAGTTTCCTCATGGATAGAACCTCACACATACTATATACTAGGGGCGTTCAATAAAAAGTGAGAATGAGTATGTTATAAACAACTTTTACTAAATTTAATTTTATTTTTCGACATAGTCACCTTTTAGCTTTTAGCTTTCATACACTTATTATATCTTTTTTCTAAACTTAAAATTTCATTTTTAAAAAAGGTCTCATCTTGAGTACTTAAAAAATCTTGTACTGCAGCGACTACCGCGTCGTCGTCTTCAAATTTCTGGCCTCTCGGGTATTGTTTCAATCTCGGAAATAGGTAGAAATCACTGGGAGCGAGATCTGGTGAATACAGAGGTTGCTTAAGGATATTGAACCCAGCATCACGAATTGCAGCCATTGCAACGATGGACTTGTGTGCCGGGGCATTGTCCTGGTGGAACAGCACAACTTTCGAGAGTTTACCTCGCCGTTTTTCGCGGATCTCATTGCGCAATGTTGCTATTTGTTTGGCGTATAAAGTGCCCGTAATAGTGGCTCCATGTTTGAGGTACTCAATCATTAATACCCCTTTACCATCCCAAAAAACAGAGCCCATGACCTTACCGGCAGATGGGCCCACCTTGAATTTCTTCGGAGTTGGAGATGATGGCCTTTTCCATGTCATAGACTGCAGTTTCGTTTCAGGGTCGTAATGATGGAGCCATGTTTCGTCCATTGTTATAAATCGCGCCAAAAAAAGTTCCCGGTCTTGCTGTATCAGGTCCAAAGCTTCTTGACAAATCTCGACTCTAGTTTGTTTTTGCGTGTCAGTAAGCATTCTTGGTACCCAACGCGCAGATACCTTTTTCATACCCAAGCGTTCATGTAAAATATTATGCACGCTCCCCGTTGAAATCTTTACATTTTCAGCAATAAAACGAACCGTGACACGACGATCCGCCAAAACTGAGTTTTCAACTTTTTTCACAATTTCTTCAGTTATTGCAGTAGTAGGGCGTCCGGAGCGGGGGTCGTCCATTGTCGATGTTCTTCCACGTCTAAATTCGGCGCACCAACGTGCGACTGTCGAATACGGAGGAGCATTTGACCCTAAAGTGTCCCGCAAATCTAAATTGACTTGGTCCGTAGAAAAAATTTTCAAACACAAGTATTTGATAACGGCGCGCAGTTCAATTTTCTCCATTTTCGCTAACGTACTCAATAGCATTGCAAAGAAATTACCGTATTTTTTTTTAAACAAAAGACAGTTACTTTTTTTTCATAGCAATCAGCTAGATAGATTAGCTTTACCGGCCAGTATTTAATTTCGTAATATTAAAAGAGTTTGCATCTCATTCTCACTTTATATTGAACGCCCCTCGTCACATCAATCACGTGAATCAAATATCTATATTTCAGTTTGTATTTAGTACGAAATATATGATTTCACGGGATGACCGTAAAAGTAATAAAAAAAAAAAAATGAAGTTGAAAAAATAAGTACAAAAAAAAAAAAAAGATACTTCATAGCTAACTTGTTTAAAGTTGCACAGTAGCGCCATCTCTTGTCCAGGTGAGCGGTTAGTTCCGAAGGAGTGTTAAAATCTCTCGATGAGGGTGTAACATAGATGTGCGTTTGTCACTGCATAAGGTGATGATTTAGCAGATTGAAATGTATGATGTATAGGAAAGATTCGTGTCTAATCTCTAGACCAGTGGTGGTGTAGGGGTATGGCACGCGGCACGGAATGCTGAGGACCTGGGTTCGATTCCCAGCATTGGTCTTTTTTCTGGGGTTTTTTCTGTGCATCTATATTTCAGTTTGTATTTAGTACGAAATGTATGATTTCACGGGATGACCGTAAAAGTAATAAAAAAAAAAAAAAAAAAAATGAAGTTGAAAAAATAAGTACAAAAAAAAAAAAAAAAAAAAAAAAAAAAAAAGATACTTCATAGCTAACTTGTTTAAAGTTGCACAGTAGCGCCATCTCTTGTCCAGGTGAGCGGTTAGTTCCGAAGGAGTGTTAAAATCTCTCGATGAGGGTGTAACATAGATGTGCGTTTGTCACTGCATAAGGTGATGATTTAGCAGATTGAAATGTATGATGTATAGGAAAGATTCGTGTCTAATCTCTAGACCAGTGGTGGTGTAGGGGTATGGCACGCGGCACGGAATGCTGAGGACCTGGGTTCGATTCCCAGCATTGGTCTTTTTTCTGGGGTTTTTTCTGTGCATCTATATTTCAGTTTGTATTTAGTACGAAATGTATGATTTCACGGGATGACCGTAAAAGTAATAAAAAAAAAAAAAAAAAAAAAAAAAAAAAAATGAAGTTGAAAAAATAAGTACAAAAAAAAAAAGATACTTCATAGCTAACTCATTAGTTGGGAACCTGAAAGACTTAAAGTGCATAACCTTCAGCAGGCATCGTTGCCCTCTCTCAACTTCCATAAACTTACTTTTTGCGGCTCCTCCCCAAACGGCAATACAGTAATTCATTACTGATTGAGCGAGAGTGACATATACTTGTTTAAGAGTCTTTTTTGATACAATATGTCTGAGTATCTTAAACAACCAAATTAATTTTCTTATTCTAGCGTTTACATATTCGATATGTGAATTCCACGACAAGCGCTGGTCTATCATGACACCGAGGTATTTGGTGGTACTAACTATCTCCAGATAACCACAGTGGCATTGGTTGGTAGTTTGATTACAAATATGTATCTTTAATCTTACATTGCTTTCAGGTAGGTTCCTATTATATTTACTAAAACAAATATAGTTAGTTTTACTGATACTAAGTGTTAATAAGTTATATTTAAGCCAAGAAAATATCCGTTGCAGCTCCATCTCGGCAGTTTCATATACTTTCTTCCACGACTGCCCCTCAAAGACCAAGACAGTGTCATCGGCATAAGGCAGTATGTGTCCATGTTGTATTTTTCGATTAGTCAAATCGTTAATGTATAATAAAAACTACGTGGGCCCGAGAACGCTTCCCTGTGGGACGCCGAATGAGATTTCAGATTCATGACTAGTGAAGTCCTCTATTTTTACTTTTTGGGTTATAATAATAAATAAATAAAACGACACGGTGTGCTTGCGTCATCATCATCATCCTAGCCTGCATACGTAAGAAACTCGAGTCTTGGAGTCTTATTCATCGATATAGAATAGTCTTATATCATAAAACTTGAGCTATTTTTGAAGACTTGAGTCTTATAAATAATACTTAAAGCTCAAGTCCTTCAGAATTTGAAGTCTTTTGTAAAAATACTTGAGTCCTGCCAAAAAGAACTCAAAGACTGAGTCTTTTTAAAAGAACTCATGATTAGGTTTTTTGCGTTTAATGCAATTAAATTGTTACTAATTTTTATTGTGCGATCTCTTTTGATCTAGGAGTGCGAAGTGACCCGTACGTGGTTAAAACGCTATTCTGAATAACCCCTTAAGTTTAGCTAAACCAACTGTCTCATTATATTAAATGCTTAGACGACGTAGAGACTAAGCAGTGGGATCTCGGCCTGCTGTCTCACGGCAAGTCACGCTGTTTTGCCGCCGGCTCGATGCCGGGGCACGTTCTTGGAAAAAAATATCGGTTTACTTTATATAGATTTCTGAGGCACTTTCAAAAGAGTCCGGTCATAGACAAAGCTTTTTAACTTTCACAAAAAAGTAGAGAACGAGCTCAGAGAGCGTATAAAATGTTTGGAATAGATTAATGAGAAACTTAGAGATATTTTAAAAGACTTAACCTTCTAATTAAAGGATTTGCCACCCTGGTTGCGGTCTGCGGTCAGATCGCACCGTGCGACCGTCGCGGTCAGATCGAATTTCTATACAAAATATATATGTAGAGACCGACAATGTTGTTCATACGTAATGCGGGCTGCGTTCAATTTGACTTGACCTCAGACCGCAGAACGCATCCAGTGTGGCAAGTCCTTTAGAATTAAGCTTTACTCAATCTGCGGCCCGCCTAGGTTCTACGCGTGGCCTGCTTGGCATAAAGATTATTTTCTCTCTAATAAATAAAAATCTCGTGTCACGGTGTTTGTTATCGAACTCCTCCGAAACGCCTTGACCGATTATTTTTATGAAACTTTTTTGTCTACATTCGGTAGGTCCGAGAATAGGTCGTGGGCTTTTTCTTATACCTACCCCTATTCTTCGCGGACGGAGTCGCGGGCAACAGCTAATAATTTATAAATTCGCTATGGTAGTGACACCAATTGACACCGAAAAAGGGTCTCCACTCCACTCACCATGTGTAGCTTACACAGTGGGTGCAGCAACGCTGGTTTTCTGTAGAACCCAAATTTGAGCTACACAACAGCTCCACACATGCTCTGTTCCTCCACTGCCTAATATGTTCCAGGCATTCTATGCGACAGATATCTATGTTGCCGTCTCTGCTGATTCGAACAAACCTTTATTTGATTAATTTAAATCTGGTCCGGTTCTGGTTCTGGTGGATCTCTTCTTAAGGTAATGTACCACATACCTTACCGTTTTCCCACCCAAGATCTGTATTCTCTATGTGGTTTGCTTTCGGTTGGGGGGTTGTATGTTCTGTGTACTATTCTTAAACGACACAAGTCGATGCCACACTATGCCTTTGCTTCGACGGGCCCTAGGGTGCGGAGTGTGGTTCCGCACGTTCGCACAAGGTCAGCATTTGCTAGAAGACAGCTGGCTGCTCAATCATCAAGACTGTATAACTTTCTTAATAAAGAGATTAGTATTTGCTCTGTGGCCTACTATGAATTGAAAAATAAAGTTAGTAATTGGTTAAAAACCAAAAACTACTATGAAATTGAAAACTTATTCCTAAACGTTTAAAAAACTGACACTGACCGGGGCCACTTTCTGAACAATAGTTATTTTATTTATATACACTAACACACACACACACACACACACACACACACACACACACACGCGCGCGCGCGCGCATAAATTCGATTGCATGTTAGTCTAAGTTATATTTTTGATGCTCGATTTTATTTTAAATTTTTATTTTTCTTTTCTGTTTGAGCTTGCTATAATATAGTAATTGTAATGTTATTAATTAATTAATTGGTACAAATTGTAATAACTCTAACTGTAATAACGGAAGAAAGGTGCCTCTTAATACAGGTATTTCATACTTAAAAAGAGGTGCCAACCATTATCAACATTCTGTACTTTTGATACCATTAAACGATTTTGATTTTTGTTTTTTTTTTCTTGGTTCCACGTCGATAGACTTGAGGAGACTCTAAAGTCTCGTTTTAACTTTCGATATGCGGAACGCTAATTTCCATGCGTCAACCTCAAAAAGGTACCTACGTTTTAGTCCCTCGCCATCGTAATTACAACGTGATACTTATTTACCTTATCAGCTACATTCTAATTCCGGTCCCCAGATCAGTGATTAGGCAAACATCACTAACGAACGGTACGTGACCGCCATGACGAGTTAATTCAATTAATTCGTCCCATAAGTGTGTTGCCACACCGCCGGTGTAGCCGCGCGGTATTACCACACCCTAAACTGAAGTGGAGGCATTTGCATGTAGCGTGTCTTTGTTTAGATTACCGAATAGTTTAGTGGTTTTTAGGGTTCCGTACCCAAAGGGTGAAAACGGGACCCTATTACTAAGACTTCGCTGTCCGTCTGTCACCAGGCTGTATCTCATGAACCGTGAGACAGCTAGACAGTTGAAATTTTCACAGATTATGTATTTCAGTTGCCGCTATAACAACAAATACTAAAAATAATAGTTTAAAAAAAACTAAAAAACACGCTTTAAAAAATAAAAAATAAATTTTAATAAACTTCAATTCACTATTCTTATAGTGCAGTAAAAAATCTTAATAAGCAATTATTATATTGTTAAATCCAGATCAAAATTTGTAAACAATTCTAAATATTGATAAAATAAATAATAATAGTTTAAAATATTTTATTGTAAAAAAAAGCGTGGGGTGCATGTTGTCAATTGTCAAGGATTATCATTTTGATAACATCTTAAAAAGCACCCCACGCTTTTTTTACAATAAAATATTTTACACTATTATTATTTATTTTATCAATATTTAGAATTAATTGTTTACAAATTTTGATCTGGATATAACAATATAATAATTGCTTATTAAGATTTTTTACTGCACTATAAGAATAGTGAATTGAAATTTATTAAAATTTATTTTTTATTTTTTAAAGCGTGTTTTTTAGTTTTTTCAAACTATTATTTATTTTCTATTTTTTAGTTGCATTTTTTTTCTTTCTAACTTTACTCCCCTCACCTACAACCCCCAAACCCCCTAAACCCAACCCCCCAACATCCCCCACCCCATTTCCCCAAACCCCCCCCCAAACCCCACACCCTTACCCCCAATCGCCTAAACCCCCCTTACCCCCCTCCTCATTTTACAAACCCCCGAACCATCTAAACCCAACCCCCCTAACACCGAACCCCCAAACCCCCGGAACCCCCCCCCCGTCCCCCACCCCACCACCTGCTTCCCCAACCCCTACCCCCACCCCGCCACCTACCGCCCCCCCCCTTCCAGTTCCATCATCAAACCCTTCTTACCATCTAGGCCTCTTACCCCCTCCCCATTTCCCCCAAACCCCCCAAAATCACTTACCCCCGAACCCCGCAACACCCCCACCCTATTCCCCGTAAACCCCCCCCCCCATCTCCTAACCCCAACCGCCACACCCTAACCCCCAACCCTCTAAACCTCAATATTCTCAGTGACTCCAAGTCCTCGCTGGAGGCACTCAAAACGCCACACACGACGCACCCACTGGTCCAAGCGATAAAGACCCAAACTACACAAGCGAGGGAAACAGGAGTGGACATAAAATTCTTTTGGCTGCGAGCTCATATTGGAACGCCAGGAAACGAGAGGGCAGATGAACTGGCAAAGCAAGCAGCAATTAGAAAAAAGACCGCTCCGAATTACGACAAGGTGCCGATATCTTACGTCAAAAGGTCGATAAGATTAGAAACGGTCGAAAAATGGCAGATCCGTTACGGAGCCTCCGAGACCGGTGCAACAACCAAGAAGTTCTTCCCACAAGTGAGAGATGCAAACAGCATCATAAAGAAACTCAAACAAACAAACCTCTTGGTTCAAGCCTTTACCGGGCACGGACGATTCGCAGCCTATCTACATCGTTTCAAAATCAAAGATATACCCTCGTGTATATGTGACCCGGCTAAAGACGAGGACGTCTGGCACATTGTCTGTGAATGCCCCCGCTTTGACGCACAAAGGTTCGAGCTAGAGCAAAAAACCGGAGTCAAGGTAACTCAAGATAGCTCGACCTGGAGTGATTTGCTTGGATCGGCCAAGAATAGAGACCACACTAAAGAGTTCCTGGAAAGAGTGGTTCGCGTGGCATGTCTTAGAAATAAATAGCATACACACACATACACACACACGTCATACACACACATTCAATCCAAATTTTCTTTCAATCCTTCTCATTAAATATAGAACATTTTGTCACCTATGCAGGAAATGTCGTCATCGTCGTCATCGGCCCAACCCCTGTGATGGCTACTCCCCAAATTCTCCCGCCCCCCGATAAAACCATTCTCTTTTGTTTTCCTTGGACTTGGACACTGTTTTCAGTATATATAAAAATTGTCAAACCTTTTTAATTATTAAATTGTATATTGGTTTCTGTATAATATTATTAGTATATAATTAGATCTAAGAATTCCTGACATATGCATCTCCCGCCCATACGACAGGTGAGCTCCGGACGGGGGACGCACCCGGTAGTCCCAGCGGGGACCTCGTGGGAGCAACGGCGGAAGCCTAAACAGAGAATCGAGACTAAAAGTTTCTTCTCTGGCTTTGGTCTACTAATATTAAAACAGAGAAGATATTAGCATTTTGTAACCAAATTCGTATATTTTTCAATTTGACATCATCCTTAAATCCAAAGACAATACTACTCATAAAAAAGGAACAATAAACATAGAAAAACAAGGTTATATATGCACAGTCGTGCACATCCTCCCCCATTTTACAAGAGAACAACTTTTTTTAAGGGCCGACGTAACGTCCCTGCGGCAGTTCTTATGTCAACCACTCTTAGCACTCCATCTCGGCCTGGGAATGTACGTGAAACTATGCCCCGTGGCCACGTGCCCCTCGGTAGATCTCCATCGGCAATGAGGACAGGGTCTCCAATCGAAATAGTTGGAGTCGGGAGGCCTCTGACACGGCGCGGGGCAAGGGTTGGCAAGTATTCCATCACCCAGCGGCGCCAGAAATGATCCGCAAGTCTCAGTGCTCTGCGCCATCCGCTCCTGCTGCAGAGGTCTGAATCCGTGAGCTGGGCCGGTATCGGGCGACCAGAGGAAGATCCCAGTAGTAGGTGACTCGGTGTAAGGGCTTCAGGGTCAGTAGCGTCGGGCGACACGTGTGTGAGCGGACGCGCGTTTACGAGTGCTTCGGCTTCGGCCAAGAGTGTGGCAAGCACTTCATCGGTCGGAGCTCGTTCGCGGAGGGTAACCTTTAAGGCCAATTTGACGCTTTTTACTAAGCGCTCCCAGGCCCCTCCCATGAACGGCGCGGAGGGGGGAATGAAGATCCATTCAATTTTTTCATTAGCGGCATAGTCAGCAACGGCTTCATTATAAAGTGCACGTAACTGTCGGTTTGCGCCGACGAAGGAAGTTCCGTTATCGGAGTATATCTGGCTCGGTGTCCCTCTTTTAGCGATAAAACGGCGAAGGCACATAATAGCAGGCAGCATCGGCAGACAAGCTGTAAACCACTTCAAGGTGTAATGCCCGCGAGGTCAGGCAAGTGAATAATGCGACCCATCTCTTCTCTCGTCTACGGCCAATTTTTACTTGAAGGGGGCCAAAGTAATCGACACCAGTGAATGTGAAGGCGCGATGATGGTGCGCGAGTCGGGCTCTCGGTAAATCTCCCATAGGAGGCTGTAGCGGTTGTCCACGCAACAACTTGCATAGCTGACATGTATGTACAACTGATCTGACAGCGTTCCTTAACCCTATTATCCAATATTGTTGGCGAAGCTCATTTATGACAGTTTCGGCGTAGGCGTGGGCGAACTTCTTGTGATAATGGCCAATCAGCAGGCGCACGGCAGGGTCCTTGCCGTCGAGCAGAATAGGGTAGACGGTTTGAGTAGGAACGTGTTCAACAGCAGCTGTGCGCCCTTTCAGATACAGCAAACCATCGTGGTTTATAGCCGGTGACAATTTCGCCAGACGACTTTTCGGCGATATGGGCCGGCCACGAAGTAAGCATTGCAGTTCGCTGTTGAAAGTGTTCTTTTGACTATGACGTAAAATATGGGTTTCTGCCAATTCTAAAGCTTGAACATTAAGTTGCCGCAGGGTAGTCTGAGATGTGACCGCCGAAGGGTTATATGGGGGGAGGATAAAGTTCCCAGAATTTCCCCTGACCCTTGTGATGCATGCAGCAATGAACTGATGAGCTCTAGCAGTTGCCCTTACTAATTTTAACCAAGAACTAAAATGTGTCGGATCCGCAACTACAGCTACGGGCAACTCGTTTACTTCATTGTAATGGCAAGCAACATTACTAAGTGCTGAAGTCGAAGATGAATTTAAGCGTGCAGATGATGATTTGATGGTGCGCTCTAATGGTTTTAACTCTATTTGATCGAGTGGTCCAACGGTGCCACTATTTGCTGGATTAGGAGGCCAATCACTTGGATCAGTGAGCAAAAATCCTGGGCCAGATATCCAGCGTGACTCTACACCAAATGTACTAGGTTTAATACGTGTAGCATCGTCAGCAACGTTAAGGTCCGTGGGGACCCACCGCCATTCGGCCACAGAGCTGTTTTCCAAAATTTCGCCTACTTGATTTGCCACAAAGGGCTTATATTTCCGAGCGTCACTTCGCAACCAACCCAGTACAGACATAGAGTCAGTCCAAAAGTAACGTCGGCTGGGTTTGGCGCGGTGAGACTCGCAAATAAATGTGGCAAGGCGAGTAGCTATCAAACTGCCTTGAAGTTCTAACCTTGGAATAGACGCTGGTTTTAACGGTGCTACGCGTATTTTGCTGGCAATAAGTGCTAGCGTAACATGGCCAGAGACATCAACATATCGCCAGTATGCGACAGCGGTATACGCCAACTCACTTGCATCGCAGAACACGTGCAATTCCCGTTCTACCACTTCCACGTTACTCATATTATACCACCGAGGTATTCGTATATTTGAAATTGACTTTAGGCTTTCGAACCACTCGTGCCACGCCTTGCAATCCACCTCGCAAAGCTGTTCGTCCCATTCCAACCCCTTTCGCCACAAAATTTGAAAGAGAATTCTACCTTTTACTACAATCGGTGATAATATCCCTAAAGAATCATAAATGCGCATGACTTGTGTAAGGGCTTGGCATTTATCACACCAAAATGTGGTAAATACCAACATATACCCGAAGGTTCTACCCCGGTACATTCTTCGGCGTAGCCTTTATCCAGTGTGTCCTGAATATTTTTTCGGTACCGCTCAGCATAGTTGGGCTCCCTAGACATCTTTTTCTCCAAGCATTTGAACCTCGACAATGCTAAGGGGTAACTTTCAGGCGCGATTAGTTGATCTGCTTTCCAAAGTAAACCTACTTCAAAACGCCCGGAAGGAAGTCGACGAGCGGTGCGATCTAAAATTTCTAGCGCACGTTGATCATCGGTGCTACGTGCCTCGTACTTGGTGATTCCGATGGCATCTAATTTGTATTGAGTTTTAATCAGCTCTTCGAGCTCAGACCTAGAGTTTTCAGACTCAATTGAAAAGGCATGATATAGCGAGTCAATTGGTTTGGTCTACTAATATTAAAACAGAGAAGATATTAGCATTTTGTAACCAAATTCGTATATTTTTCAATTTGACATCATCCTTAAATCCAAAGACAATACTACTCATAAAAAAGGAACAATAAACATAGGAAAACAAGGTTAGATATGCCCAGTCGTGCACATCCTCCCCCATTTTACAAGAGAACAACTTTTTTTAAGGGCCGACGTAACGTCCCTGCGGCAGTTCTTATGTCAACCACTCTTAGCACTCCATCTCGGCCTGGGAATGTACGTGAAACTATGCCCCGTGGCCACGTGCCCCTCGGTAGATCTCCATCGGCAATGAGGACAGGGTCTCCAATCGAAATAGTTGGAGTCGGGAGGCCTCTGACACGGCGCGGGGCAAGAGTTGGCTAGTATTCCATCACCCAGCGGCGCCAGAAATGATCCGCAAGTCTCAGTGCTCTGCGCCATCCGCTCCTGCTGCAGAGGTCTGAATCTGTGAGCTGGGCCGGTATCGGGCGACCAGAGGAAGATCCCAGTAGTAGGTGACTCGGTGTAAGGGCTTCAGGGTCAGTAGCGTCGGGCGACACGTGTGTGAGCGGACGCGCGTTTACGAGTGCTTCGGCTTCGGCCAAGAGTGTGGCAAGCACTTCATCGGTCGGAGCTCGTTCGCGGAGGGTAACCTTTAAGGCCAATTTGACGCTTTTTACTAAGCGCTCCAAGGCCCCTCCCATGAACGGCGCGGAGGGGGGAATGAAGATCCATTCAATTTTTTCATTAGCGGCATAGTCAGCAACGGCTTCATTATAAAGTGCACGTAACTGTCGGTTTGCGCCGACGAAGGAAGTTCCGTTATCGGAGTATATCTGACTTGGTGTCCCTCTTTTAGCGATAAAACGGCGAAAGCACATAATAGCAGCATCGGCAGATAAGCTGTAAACCACTTCAAGGTGTAATGCCCGCGAGGTCAGGCAAGTGAATAATGCGACCCATCTCTTCTCTCGTCTACGGCCAATTTTTACTTGAAGGGGGCCAAAGTAATCGACACCAGTGAATGTGAAGGCGCGATGATGGTGCGCGAGTCGGGCTCTCGGTAAATCTCCCATAGGAGGCTGTAGCGGTTGTCCACGCAACAACTTGCATAGCTGACATGTATGTACAACTGATCTGACAGCGTTCCTTAACCCTATTATCCAATATTGTTGGCGAAGCTCATTTATGACAGTTTCGGCGTAGGCGTGGGCGAACTTCTTGTGATAACAAAGCCACACAATGGGTCCAAAAGATCTCCGACCCACCCTTCCATTGCAGGGCAAAAGAAAGGAAGCCCGTAGTTATAGATAAATGCATATGACAGGAAATCCCACCAACCCAACCAATAAGACTAAGTAATTGTACAGAAACGGGCGAGGGTCGGTCAAGGAAGTAACCAACGGGTAAAAACATAAAAGACCGACCTAAGCACCCCCAGTGCCCAGCGGGAGAATGCATGCTCCTCTCCCGGCCTTCCAGCAAATGGCTGAGGCAGGACACTGTGGGTAGATTAAGTCCCCTCCCTACCCCTCCCCTCCTCAAAATTTAAAGCACACGTTTTTGTTTTGATAACCAATAGAGAAGGGGACTTGTGACCGGGTTTTTTAGTCCGAGCAAGTCGGACACTGTCTGGGCCCTCCATTCCCAGTTCGTCCGAAGGGATTTTTCCCGAGCACAAGTCACCCTTCCAATCCTTAAAGTAAAAAACAGCAAAGACTTCGCGTCTTTGGCCCCTCTGGCGACTCATTCGAAAAAAAAAAAAACCCTCTAAACCCCCGACCCCCTTACCCCATACCCCATCCCCCCCCCCCCCCACCCCGCCACCTACCCCCCTTCCAGCTCCATCATCAGACCCTTGTTACCATCTAGGACCAAAGTACTCGTCAAAACGAATCAAACGAGCCCAAACTCGATGGGGTTGTTTCGTTTTATTGTGGAGTGCCTTTGGCCATCTTCCAGCTCCATCATCAGACCCTGGTTACCATCTAGGATCAAAGTGCTCGTCAAGACGAATCAAACGAGCCCAAACTCGACGGGGTTGTGTAGTTTTATTGTGGAGTGCCTTTGGCCATCTTCCAGCTCCATCATCAGACCCTGGTTACCATCTGAGATCAAAGTGCTCGTCAAGACGAATCAAACGAGCCCAAACTCGACGGGAT